>CM057766.1:10000000-12400000 GCA_030064435.1 Trapa incisa
GAGGGCAATTAAACAATTTTTGGGGGTCAATTGAATGAAATTGTTATTCGAGAACCAAATTGCAATTTTTGGGAAATTGGGTAATTTGGGGATTTTTGGAAAATTAAGGCCCGAATTACAATTCAAGGAAATTAAGGGCATTTTGATGAAATTAACTCCCAATTGGGCATTTAGATGAAATGGAGGGCCAATTGGCAATTTTGGAAAAATCTAGGACCAATTGGTAATTTTGGAAAATTCAAGGATCTATGAGGAAAAATTGGAAGTACTAGGGACTTAATTAAAAATAAGTTGAGTATTAGGGACCTAAAGTTAAAATTTACTTTAGGGACATATCTCAATAAGGCATAAATCAAGGACCTATATGCAAATATATGGAAGTAAGAGGTCTTTTATGTGCCAAACCATCCTGATACAAATGAGGTTGGAGGGAAAATGAGGTCTCGTCCCATAAAGAGGACATGATGAAGCACTAAGACCGAGGCCAGAGGGGAAAGGAGATCTCGAGACTGAGGCACGAGGGGAAATGAGGTCTCGTCCCACCAAGCGGACATGATGAGGGTTTGAGGGTCAGACTATTAATATCCACTCAAACTCAGGTGTACGGTAAAGGTGCTCCCGTCCACAAGTGGAATAGTTAGAGACTATTCTACGAATGTAGGATCCCTTTCTATGATAGAAAGGGTGGGTGAATGTTTGCCGAAATGCCCTCCGAGTAAGAGGAAGGGCTCAAGAAGAGATGAACTTGTATTATAATAAACTAAATGTTTAAAACATTTTGAAGGACTGATTGTTTTGAAAACTCACTTCCCAATGCCCGCTCACTGAGTTGTAGAAACACACCCCCTCCCATTAAATTTTTTTTTTGGTGAAACGCCCCGCCAAAAAGAGTGAAAGCAAGGGGAAATGCCAAGGGTATCACAAGTAGGTAAACTATTATTTAGATGTTTTGTAAACTTTGTTATGGAAAACAAGTGCACTTTGATGCCTTTACCTCCCTCGGTCTAATTGGTAGAAATATTGAATTAGTACGAGGAAGGGTGATGGGTTGATCATATGACTCCGACCAAACCGTGTTGGGGCATGACAAATTAAGTGGTATAAAAGCAAGGCTTTCTAAACAAAGTTTCAAAATTAAAAGCCTAAGAACCCTAACCCACGATAAAATCATTTCAAACAAATATGATTACTCCTAGAGAAACCGAATAGACCCACTCTGTCACGACCATCCTAGGACCAGAAAGAAATCTTGCACTGCACGAGGGAATTAGCTTGGGAGCTTGAGAGTCTAGAAGGACCCAACCCACGAGGCCAAGGATGTCTCTTGAGCTAAGGAGACTTTATGAAGAATTCGTCATGGTATTTGGGGAACCTTGTGTAAACCCCGCACATTTGAGTTAAGGAAAACTAGGAAAAGAACCGATCAAACCGAGTAAGAAAACCGAGCCGATTTACAAACCTGATCATCTGGGAAAAAAACAATTTTGAAATTTACAAGTTCTGGGTGATCCAAAGGGTTCATTAAACTTTGAAAAAGAAACTTAAGACAAATTAGAAGAGAAAAACCAAATTGGTTCAGGTGAACGAGATTTCATAAGAACTTTGAAGTTAAGTGTGCTTGGGAAGGATGGGTGACCTCTTTGGAAGTATAATTTAATGCCTAAATTAAATTATTAGAATTAATACAATTAATTTAATACCAAAATTTAATTATTGGAATTAATACCAATAATTTATGGCAATATTAATACTAGTAATAAATCTCCCCCATTTAATACACGATTGTACACCTATTCAGTATCAATTGATGCGATTCTTTATTCTCAGGACGAGAGCTATCTACCTATATCGAAAGCTCGGATCATCGTGCCTTCACCGGTGAGTAATTGAAGCTTTCTCTCTCTATAGTTCATTTTCTGGCAAAGCTCCGTTTGAGCTCGTCCCAATGTTAAAACTTGCGATTCACATTGCTAAAGAATCGTATAAACATGTAGAAATTCAATTTCAACAATTAGAAACGTTTGATTGGTCAATTTGATAAAATCAAATTCGGCTGTGTTAAGAAGTTGGAATTGGGGAAAAATTGGGGATTTTCGAAGATTCGAAGGACCGAAATGCAATTTAAAGGGTCAATTGGGGATGATAAAAATGTTAGAGGGCCAATTGAGAAATTTTAGAAATTTTGGGGTACAATTTACCATTTTTGTAAAGGAAGGGCAAAATGGTAATTTTGGAAAAGTTTGGGGACCAAATTGGAAATTTGGAAATTTAAACCCCTTTTTGTGAAATGGAATAAATTGAGGTCCTACGTTAAATTTTAAAAGTTTCAGGACTTAATTTGAGGAAAAATCGGTATTAGGGACATAAAGTTTAATATAAATAATTTTAGGGACCTAATTGTAAATAAATGAAAGTGGACTTTCTCATTCATTTGGAATGAATGAATGCTATTAGGCCGAAGGATAATGAACCGAGATCTTCATATCGTGCAGGAACACGAAGTACCGGGAACGCCAGCAGGGACAAACTTGCGTGAATACAAAGAACCGGTCTAATGGAATTCACGACATTAATGGGTGAGTGGGATTACTAACATCATACCCGGTTGGGATGATGAGCATAACTTAAAGTTAAAAACCACTTACCGGTTGTGAGTGAGATTATATATCATACCCGATTGGGAATGATAAGTGCATTGGTATAAAAACCCATTGTTTAGTGGTATTTTAATCATCACCACTTAGAGAAAGTGATGTGAAAATTATGCCGAAAAAAATACTTACCGGTTGTAAGTAGATCATACCCAGTTGGTATGATGAGACTTCCTCGAAAGAAGTTGAAAACCCGTTCATCGGTTATGAACGGAGAAAAACCCACTGTTTAGTGGTATTTTAATCATCACCACTTAGAGAAAGTGATGTGAAAATATTGCAGAAAAAACAACTTACCGGTTGTAAGTAGATCATACCAGGTTGGTATGATGAGACTTTCTTGAAAGAAGTTGAAAACCCGTTCATCGGTTATGAACGGAGATGTCCTTATATCGGTTGGTATAATGGACAGTGAAAACCTATTTTGTCGAAAGTGTTCTCCCCTTAATGTGTGCCAATGCTTAAACTATTTGGGAGACCTTCTTGATGGGAGCTTGAATAGCTCTTATAGGCCGAGGGCCTCAGTTTTGGAACTTGGGGGCTAAATGCTCGATTTTGAAAATCTTGTACAGTAGGCCCAAGGCCAGTTGGCACGAGTAGTAGCTCGTAAACGAACATAATACATGTGCCATAAATCTTAATAAGTGAATTGTTTGGCCATGGTACCAAGATAGGATCGACATGCTCAGTCAACTAGCAGCAGTGTGACATGACATGTCAACAAACTAGTCAAGACAAACAACTGCGGGTTGAGTTGAGAGTTGGGGCCATTGTATTAGTGGCACCAAAGATTACATGGCAATATGAGAAAATATTGTTTGTGCATGCACTATGAGTACGAGATCATCAAGATGCCCATGAGGGGTAGTAATGTGTCCTAAGGGCCTTGGACGACTTAGTGAGTATAAGGGCAGATCGTCGTTTCAAGTGTTTGTACGGAATTTGGAGTAGCACCAAGTGCATGAGACCGGGGTGGGGACGAGATGGGGTCTCTATCCTCATATGAACACGAAGAAGCGATTTCGGGATTGAGGATTCCTAGGGTAGAAGTGGTCGTGCTTCTATCCGGGTGGCAGGAAAAGTCGCTCCGAAGCCACTAGCGGGTTTAGTAGTGAAACTGATTTGCGAATGTGTGTAACCTTCATGATGAAGGATGTGTGTTGGGTGATTACATATTGTGGTAACTAAGAAATGATGGAAAAACCTGAATTTTTAAATGAAGGGATTTTTGAAAAAGAAAGGAGTCTGACACACTCCATGTAATCATTTTTTTCTTAAAAGTTAAAAATAGACCTTTGAAAACCCATTCATTGTGTAGTCGTACTCACCCCCTCCCTTATATCCCTTTTAGGAAATTTCAGAAAGCCTACCCTTAAAGACCATCAACTAAGACGCCTATAAGACAGGTATGTAAAGTTTAAAATTTCATGTAGTTTTGATTATGCTATTCCAAGAAAAGGTGCAGGTTAAAGGACGCCTTACTCTTTACGGTTTACAATAAGGGGAAACCCTTTAATCAACTGTGAGAGTGGTGTGTTGATCATGGGGATCCAACCAAACCGGGTCAGGGCATGACGGCTAGAGTGGTATCGAAGCCTGTTTCCTCAAATACATAATAAAGACTTGAAAATATAGTAACTAATAGGATTTATCCTAAAATTTTCAGATGGCTCCCAGGAAAGGAACCAAGAAAACTTGAAATGGCTCTACTCAACACCCTATCTTCGTAGAAAGACAACCCTAGAAGCTTCCCAAATGCCTGAGACCTGGCAGGAATCTCGAAAGACCAAATGGAGAATTATCTTGGAGAATGGTGCTAGGACCTATCGATGGCAGAACTCTAAGTATGAAGGAGGATGTTTATCAATAATTCCATAGCTCCTTAGTTATTTTGTGACCATTCCTGTGATAGGGTTGAAAGCCTAATCTTTTGTATCCCCCTATTAATAAAATACTCAAATTCTCAAAACTCTATCTCCTAATGATGCGATCTTGTTGGGAATATGGCCTAAGGAAAATAAAACAAACCCACACTATCCTGGAAACTAAGGAAAAGTCACATCTCGGTTATGGAAGATGAATCAAGGAATTAAGAAACTTAGGAGGACTCTTACCATGACCCTTTAGCAAAGGAGATTTAGCAAGAAAACTGTCAAAGTGATCAGACTCAAGAACGGTAAAGCACAAATTACTAGAATCCTTGGAAAAAAAATCCCACTTGACGGAAAGAAGGAACCACAACAATCCATGTAAGGGAATAACAATGGGACATTACCTGAGGAGAGGCCCGACCCTACTAAGGACAAGTACCAAGATAAACTATTAAAGGTGTAAGGAGAGAAGGGGTGTTCCACACCACATAGATTTAGGGCAATACCTCCTCAAAGGTCACGAAAGACATGAAGGACTGTAGACCGAAACCATGGAGCAGGTTACGTAAACGGTTTGCCAAGAGGTCAAGAAATGATGATGTGAATTCAAAATTTCAACTTCTTCTAAAGAAGGATACCTCAAGAATAGGGATAAGGTACATGTGAAGTATACTTAGAATCCTCTCATAAGGGGCAAACATAGAAAAATGTCCCCTGGAACTCTAGGGAATGACACAGTGAGAGTGAAGAAGAGAAGGAATATGCTGTGAAAGGGAACTCTGGAGGGATGCGTACAAGTAAGTACCCTAAAGGAATCATTGGTTGACAGATGGATATAACGTGGAGTGCAAGGAACAAACCCTTCATTATAAACTACTTGAAGGGAGGATGTATCGGAGGCCAAGACTGACCTGCTTTGGAAAAGTGATAGAATTTTTTGTACAACTTCCTTTGGAAAATATAGAGAAGTCAAAATTTGGAGCAACATAACAGAAGTAAGCAAACCATGACAACGAGATAATCAAAGAGAATGAACAACACCCTAAAGAGGACCGAGAAGTAGGAATACACCCTAAAAAGGGTACTGGAAGGATCATTAAGGATAAGGATATTAGAGAGACAACTGCCTCAAGAAAACTAAACAAGGTGAAAAGTAGGGGTGAGACAGGTAACGAACTACTCTCGTGAGGGTCATAGAGTAAACTCCAGCAAAGAAGGAAGAGGTGGAAAGGCCAAATATTAGAGAAAAGAAGGATGAAAGAAATCCTTAAAAGAAATAATGACCAAATTAATGACATAATTCAAGCAAAGAAAGGAGTAGGTAAGCCTTTCACATGATGGTTATGATATCTTGAAACAAGGAAAAATTTAAACTCTCCCTAAAAGAAATGGACTTGTATTGTGGTATGATTAAGGATGAGGATAGGGAACCAAAGATATACCTACAAAATTTCAAGAGAAAGGATAAACAGAAGAGGACGACAATCAAAGGATGCCATTTAAAGGCAAATATTCCGTAGAACCAGGAAAAAGGGGATAGTCCTACAGAGGAAGAAAATCTACGAAAGACATGTGCATCCCAACTAAGAGATAATGGAACCAAGAGAAAGGGACAAAGAGATAAACTTGGAAATGAAGTGCAAGCCAATGTGAAGGAACCAAGAAAGCATGCTTGAGTGATCCAAGGAAATAGTTTAAAAGGAAGAACGAAGGAAAATCCTTAAAAAGAAATCAATGGCTAGAACCAGGACTATAAAGTCTTGAGACAATTAAATGAACCTCTCAAAGGATAATAAAGGGATTTTGAAACTAGGTGGATGCGAGCTCTAGACATGTGTTGAGGTACGAGTGAGAATGAGAATGAAGTACGAAAAATGTATCCATAGTATCTCAAGAGTAAAGGTAAGCATACAAGAATAACATTAAGGGGCATCATTTAAAGTTAGGTGTCTTCAAGGATATATGGAAAAGAAATTACAGGAGAAAAGGGTAAGAATCCTCCCAAATAAGGAAATCCTAAGAAAGGATACATGACATAATAAAGAATAAAGAGAACCTAGTGGCGAGAAGTGAGGAGACAAACTCACAAATAAAATACATGCTAAGGTGAAAGAAACCCAATGAAGCATATTAAGAGATGTTGTGGCAAGTAAGAATGAGTGGACTATCCATAATAAGGTAAGGAAGGAAAGAATGTCTAAGAAACGTTGGGAAAGTGAGCCCTCCAAATAAGATATGGTTATGGAGGAATAACCGCGATTGATAAGACAAGCTGTAGTCTACACACGTATAATAAAGCCTAAAGATTGGACGGCTGAGCATAATATGAAGTACCCAAAATAAGATTAATAAACTACTCAAATAAGGAATAAGGGATGGAATGAGAAAAATTTAAGACAATGGAGGATTAAAAGGGGGCAAATGCCCCAATATGAAAAGGGTGTAAGGAGATGAAGAAAGGAAACCTTCAAGAAATGGTAAGAAGATTGGACATGTATCTTCTAAGATGAAAGTCTCTACCTTGAAGGAAATAGTAGAGAATGAAACCGTAAAAAGGGGAAACTCCCCAAACCAAGCAAACAAATTGTAGACCGAAAGGAATCAACTCAGTATAAATAATTGTGAAATGGTTACGAACAAGTAAGAGGGGATTAAGGCCAAAGGAAAACCCTTGAGTAAAGGATATCATTGGGAATGATGATGGGCCTAAGAAAGTAAAAAACCCAGCATGTCAATAAAACATCTGGAAATTTAATTAATTGGAACCGGAAATACTCAATAAGGAAGTCGAAAAGGGATGGGTGGGTAAGGAGAACTGACACAGTTGTGTAAATTGAGTTAATAACGGTAAAGGTAGTCGTGGAATACTACCAGAGGAAAAGTGGGATGAAGTTATGCAATCCCTGAGAGGTTGAAAAATAAGGAATAACCCTAAAGGAGGTGTTTTGGAGATCTAATGGATATAGAGATAAGATCTAGAAAATGTCATGCTGTAAGGGGCAAGAAAACCCAACGATCCCGATGAAAACATGACTAAAATATAAGGAAGAGTTGGTTCATAAGCATGACAAAGTCAAACATAATTTGGACCGATTTGTAATGAGCAACAAATGAAGGAAGAATCGAAATGGGATGAAAAGGTGATGATAAAGAAATCCGTGGATATAAGTACAAAATGCTCTATAGAACAATGAGCTAGGGGTTTCAATGACCAAGTGGTTAATTAGACATGAAAATGGTTAGTTATCTTGGAATTTCCAATCTTGAGTACAAAACCTCAAGGGGAAGAATGTTGCTATAAGCAAAGAGAGAGATAAAATCTAAGAATATACCCTGAGGTAAGGTATGTTTAGTGATGACAAACTCCATGGAGGGAGTAAATAATATAAAAGAAAAGGAATTCCTCTTCTTGTTCAATTTGTTGAGATCGTTGTCTCTTGGATCCTCATGTCCTTGATGCCCATCCTATTGCCCGTTCTTTTTTTAGGGTGTAGTCATAACTACTTCCCAGTCCTTCCTTCCTCTGATGGATTCTTGAGTGTCTGGTTCATTTTGTATGTTTTGTACTATGTCCAATCGTTCAATCGTGACTCCCTTGAGTCGCACATACCCTTTCTGAGCTTTATTCTCTTAATACTTATTTTCCTCTCCTTGTTCCTATAGCTACTGACCCTAGAACCTCTTGATGTCATTTCCCAGGTTTACTTCTATTCTTTGACCCCGCAAAAGTGTGCTTCCCCTATACTCGGCCCCTTAGGAGCATACTCTTTTCACTTCCTGTTTAGTTGGGTCCTTTTCCTCTTTGTTAGGTCATGTCCTTTCCTGTGACTCCCTTTCTAGGTAGGTGCTTTGTTCTTCCCTGGAATCCTCCTTCCTAGTCTTTTGACTCGACTTGTCGCCTTGTTCCTCTAGGCTGGAAGTTTTGGTTGGGGACTATTCGGGTTTAGGTTAGGCTATCTTAGAATTGTCCGTCAGTATTAACTAGATGTGGCATGTAGTTTTCCTCATCGGGTGGTCCCTTTCCACATACTACCCTGGGTCCTGATTGGTATATTCCCATCCTTTAATGGTACTTTTTGTTAATAGGGATACAAACATTTTAAATAGTATATTTATTGGTCTTTATTCATTAAAGGAAATAGTTTCTTACTGTACTCAACTTATTACAGAAAATTTCTCACTACTTCCTATTCTAGTTCCTCTAGGTCATAGACTGAGGGTTCGCCTCTGAATTGTTTTGGGATTCATGGTCTGAGGGCTTCGAAGGACTGGTAGATGTCCATCCATACTCCTAGTGAACCTCCCTGCTGGGATGGACTCCATGGAATACCTCGAGTCCGTACCATCCTAGCATCTCAGCTTCACATTGATAGGCCCACTTTATCCATTGGGTGGGGTCTAAGTTGCACTGAGCTTGTGGGGTGCCTTGAAAACCTTCATGAAGGTTGTGTGAGCATCCCAATAATTGTTCCAGGCCTTCTTTCGAGTTGGGGTCCTTTCCAGCTATCGCGGTGCTGGAGGTGGTCTCGGGATCCTTGGAGGAGGTATGGGTTCCTCCTACCTTGGGGAGGGATATGTTATGTCAGCTGGCTTCAATATCTCCCCAAGAAGCTTTCTATAGTCCTCGACCATGTCCTTTGGTAGTTTCTTCTCAAATTCAACAAGCTTTTGGACGTCTATCTTGTTGGAGGTAGGAGCCTTTTTCAAGGGTTCGTGAGTGGGGTTGGTTCGTATGACAAACTTCCTAGGGACTCTTCTTCCTACATGGTAATTAAGTTCGTATTAGTGTTAAGGCATAGTATTGATAATGCTTTCAAGGGAACACAACTTTGATACCACTCAAGTTGTCACGCCCCAACCTGGTTTGGTCGAATTCCCGTTATCAACCTGCCGCTTCCTTGGTTCAAAAGTGGTTTCCCCCTTCTTTAAATTAAGAGGAGCCATGCAAAGTTTCAAATCTTATTCCTTGGAATAACATAAATCAAACTAAAGCAAGTTTAAAAGAAACTTTAAGCATACCTAATGGAGGATACATCTTTCTACTCTCTCTCTCTTAGTAGATCTACCTACTCCTAAAAAGGGGTAAAGAGAGGGGTTGAGTTTCTACAACACGGATAGTGGGTGTTGGGAGTGAGTTCTAAAAAATATTTAGTTTATTTATCAAAACCATGCCATAGTTTAACATTTCCTTTTTAAGGATTTTCTCAAACTCAAATCTTAAAACCTTTTTCCAGATGTCCGACTTCTACCCTGTGTCTAAGTGGATGTCCTAGACGTCCAACCCTCATACTAGAATGCCACTTCGTGTTCATATGAGAATAGAGACCTCATCCTCACCCCACCCTAATCTCATGTGCAAGAAGCTCCAAGAGCTTCATGACTAATTGGCACGATATATTGCCCTTATCTCCACCATGTTGTCTAGTAGCCCTTGGAACCCATCACTAGGGCATCCTGATGGTCTCTCACCTTAAGTGCATGAAAAAAATAAGAGTTTTCATGATTAATCCATTCTCTTTGGTGTTGACGGTCCAACAACCCCGACATTCAACCCGACCTACAATTGTTTGTCAATGTTGGTCCATCGACCTGACCTTGACGCACTAATGCCAACCCATTGAGTATTGTCGGTCCTCACTTGATACCATGGTGAATCACACAATCAATTTTCCATTATAAATAGTAGTTTTAATGATTCTTACTAATCATGTTTGTTTACAAGCTCTAGCCTGGGCCTAGTGGCCTTGGGCTCACTACACGTGTTTTTCCTAAACTAAGCTTTAAGCCCTGTGAGTTCAAAAATTGAGGCTCCTAGCCTATTAGAGTTGGTCTAGCTCCCGTCAAGAAGGTCTAATAATTTAATCAATTGTCACACACTCAGGGAAGAACACTTCTAACAAAATCTCCTTTAAATTCATCACACCAACTAGGTGTGATAATAAATCCGCTTACTACTAGTATGCAGGTTTATCCTTTCCTCAAGAAATCTCATTATACCAACTGGGTATGAAGTTAGATAATCCCACTCACAACCGATGAGTAGATTTTTAGTTTTCAAAACATGTTCATCATCCAAATCGGGTATGAAGTGTAAATGTAGAGAGAGAAAGCTTCGTAAGCTTACCCTTGGGGGCGTGACAATTAGAGTTCTTGATCAGGGTAGACAGCTCTTGTCCACAAGGTCCTCTTAGGATCAAGAACTAGGGCAATTGCTGAAAAGATTAGTAGAATTTGATCAAAGAATTCTGTTACTTTCTCTCTCTAGAACTAGACTATAACGATGGAGGAGGGCCAAATTGGCTTACCTTTCACTTCTATAGAGGTCATCTAGTGGTCGTGAGGGCTTGATTCGGCCGTCAGAGGTTAGAATTTGCTGAATTCTGATCGGCCGAAATAGAGTAGCTTCGGTCCGCTATAGTTGCTTTATTGTTTGAGCTCGCTAGTGCTTCTCCAGCGATCCTTGGGTCAGTTGGAGGTAGGCGTTAGGTAGTTGACTTCCATCCGAGTCAATAGGACCTGAATTCGACTTCTAAGGATAAGAAAAGTGCCCAAATTAGAGCTCTGGTTCGAGCTTCACTGAAGAACAAGGCACTTCAAAGATAAGAGAGAATTATGGTGTGTGGAGGATGAACGGAGGGGAGCTCTTTATATAGAGAGCTCGGGGACCCTCTGTCTGACCAATTTCCATATTGGTCATGCTCAAAGTGATTGGAAATTGCCCAAATCGGATCAAATTTCTATTCGGGGAGTCTCAGAGATTTTCTTTCCTCGATGAACAATGTCATCGGATGGGGGAGGAAGATGACATTATTTCGCACGTGGGAGACACACAAGTGGAGGCCAGTCACATGGTAGCACGTGATTGGTCGGTCCTACTGACATGGTGGTCCAACTCAGCTACCAGTTAGCCATTGACTGGATGACCAGGCACGTGGTAGTCGGTGATTGGTCAGTCATGCTGACGTGGCAGTCCGAATCAGCCACCACATCACCGTTGACCGAATATGTGGCAGCCTCTCATTAGTTGGTCGTGTCTGCGTGGCTGTTGATTGGGCACCTATTGACCATTGATCAACTCATAGAGCGCACCTTGCCATGCACTATGCTTTGATTGGTCACGCGCATGCTAACTGGGCACTAACCAATCAACGGTCTGTTGACCGATTGGACCATTGACTGGTCCGGTCCAACTGGGTTTAGTGACCTGAAAGTGAAAATCGGTCGATTTAGGTCCGATTTGACCGGGTCTCTAGAAATTAAAAATTTCTAAATATATATAAATTTATTTTCTATTCAATGGTGGCCTCAATTTCCCAAATTGATAATTTTAAGCCACCAAGAAAAATAAATTTAGTTATCGGTTCATGTATAGTTCAAACCAGTTCAATCTGGTTCATGTTCGGTTCACCCCAAACTAGTATGGTTTTCCCATCCAATTCCCTTCATAATCCTTCCCCGTGATTTTGGTGACATCTTGGTCACTTGGGATTTCTAATTTCCCATTTAAACCATCTTTATTGTCCTTGATTTATCAAGGGTCTCGGTTTTGTCCTCAATTTGATCGGTTCTTTCCTAGTTTTCCTTGACTTAGGAAGATGGGTTTTCCCCCTTAGGTCGTCCAGTAGACCTTAGAACCAGCATTACCCTACACCGGACTCCTCGATGGTTTCGTATCTTAGGCATACACAAACACAATTTTTTTTAGTTAAGAACTTTTATCTTTGGGGCTACCGACCCCATGAGCTTGCTGACCTAGCTTCGACTTGGTGCTACTAGCCCAGTGAGTTCTATGACCTGACTTCAGCTTGGTAACCAACAAACCAAAGAGTTTGACAACCCTCATTATGGCCTGATACCTATCACACACAATTTACCACTTATATGAGTTTTAATTTGCTCATTACTTATCTTCTTGTCTACGGGCTTAAGCCCGTGCCCATTGGCCTTGGGCCCACTGGAGCATCTCTAGCTCTATTCGAAAATAACTCCCAAAATGTTTAAGTAGTTTCACGCATTTAGGGGAGACTATTTCCAAAAAACTAGTTTTCAAATTGAAAATATGCTCATCACCCCAACTAGGCGTGATGTTATAAATTTCCACTCAACTATATTCTGATACTTGCTCATTCTTCGGGTTTCCGAGCTTGATGTGCCTTTTCTTTGCATGTACTCGTAGGTGATCTGTTCCTACAATTAATTGGGCAATTAGGTTCCAAACAATAAGTTACTTGCACTTAAAACACATAACTTCCCAATAATTATGTTTTAGTACTTAATTATACTTTATTTGCAATTAGATTCCTAAGATTATCAAATCTTTCATTTGGGAACCTAATTTCTTTAAATTTCCATCTAGGACACCATAATTATATTCATTACAACCCCCTCCCCAATACAGGAGGGTCTTAAAAGTTGGTTTTTCCTCGGTTACCTGAAAGGGATAAAAAGGAAGGGGATGAGTTCTACAACTCAGTGAGCGGGTGTTGTGAGTGAGTTTTCAAAATAGTTTTAGTGTATCCCAAACGTGCCAAGGTTATCATTTCCTTTAAAAGGAAATTTCCTCAATTTCGGTTTCCAAAACCTTTTCCATTTCCATATTAGGTGTTTATAGCTCTCTTAGCCCATCCCCTTGCCTCATGAGACATTTAGCAAACAAACACACACACTTCATCAGGAAGGGTACACACATTCGTAGGTGTAGCCCGTCCACTTCACCCACTTGTGGATCGGAGCATCTTTACCATCCACTAAGATAGAAACCTGTCCACTTCTACCTCAGGTCTGAGTGGATGTGCTAGATGTCCGACCCTCAGACCCTAAAGCCACTTTGTGTCTGTATGATTAGGGAGACCTCATCTGGACCCCACCCCGATCTCATCCACAAGAAGCTTATAGAGCTTTAAGACTAACTGACATGATGAACTGCTCTTATCTCCACCATGTCGTCCAATAGCCCTTAGGACCCATCACTATCCCCTAGGGCGTCTTGATGGTCCCTTACAACAAGTGCAGTGCATACACAAACAATAGTTTTTTCACATATAGCCATCATCTTTGTTGCCAACGGCCCTCATGCTCAACCTGACCTGCATCTGTTTGTCTAGTTCATTCCATCGACCAGGCCCTGACGCACTATTGCCACTCCATCTAGCATTATTGGTCCTAACTCGGTATCGTGGTGAAATCACACAACCAATTTCATTAGAAATTTTCATGGCTCTTCTTAATCAAGTTTGTTTACGAGCTTTTGCTCATGCCCACTAGCCTTGGGCCCATTGCACATGTTGTTCCAAAATTGGGCAATTAGCCCCATGAGTTCAAAAACTGAGGCCCCTAGCCTATATGAGTTATTCTAGCTCCAATGAAGAAGGCTCCCAAATGTTTTAAGTATTGGCACACAGTCAGGGGAGAACACTTCTTACAAAATTCATTTTTAACTCATCACACCAACCGGTGTGATGATATCTCCTCTTACAACCCGTAGGCGAGTTTCTCCTTTCCTCAAGGAAACTCATCATACCAACTGTGTACGATGTGAAATAATCCCACTCACAAGTGGTTTTTCATTTCTATAATACTCACCATCCTAACTAGGTATAATGTATAATTAAGCCCACTCACCCGGTGACTATGACGCGTTTGTCCATAGTCAGCTTACAAGTCCATGTGAGCTTTCTCCTGTTGGCGTTCTGGTCACACGTATCCCTACATGATTTGGGTATCATCATTAATGAGTGTTTGGCATAATAGCCTTTGTTTTCTCATTATAGCCGACTAGGCACAACCTTTTTATTTATTACAGTTTGGTCCCTAAAGTTCACACCTTATAACTTTAGGTCCCTAGTGTTAAATTTTCCTCAAATTAAGCCTTGAGGACTACCAATATCCTCCTTTAGCCCTTAATTTACTTTAAATTGTGGAAGGGGGTCATGTTTTCCAAATTTCCAATTTGGTCCCAATTTTCCAAAAATTCTGGTTTTGCCCCATCATTCCAAAAAATAGCAATTTCGCCCCAAATATTTTGAAAATTAACTAATTGGTCCCTAACATCTTTCTCATTGCTAATTGGCCTTAAAATTTAAGAAATTTCATGGAGGTCCCTCAATTTTTTGAAATCCCCATTTTTTCCCAAAATTTCACCCCAATTTCTCCCCTTCAAATTGACCAAATTTGATTTCTTCAAATTGGCCATTCAATCGGGGTTAATTGCTCCAATTGATGGTATGGATCAGTTCCTACATTTCCATGTGATTCAATTGAGCTTCGAACTGCAGCATTTGGTTCCAAAATGTGATCAAAAGGAGCTTTGCTAGAAAACTATTTGTAGAGAGAATATTTTGAAAGCTTACCATTGGAGGTGTGACGGTCTGAGCTCTCGATCTGGAGAGGTAGCTTAAATCCTAAGGTTCCCTCTAGGATCAAGAATTGCTACAATTAAAGTCCAAATGATGGTTAATTTTATTAGTGAAGTTTGATACTTTCTCTCTCTAACACTGATCGGCAACAATAGAGAAGGGTCAGATTGGCTTACCTTTCAACTCTATTGAGGCCATGTGAGGGTCGTCAGGGTGTCGAGGAGGCTTGGTTTGGTCAAAGGAGGTATGAATTTGGCCGAATTCAACTCGGCCAAAATAGGGCAGCTTCGATCCGTCGGAGTTGCTTCATTGTTTGATTCCGTCGGTGCTTCTCTGGTAGTCCTCGGGTCGAAAGGAGCTTGCTATCAGGTAGCTGACTTCCCTTAGACTCTATAGGACCCAACCTTGCTTTCTAAGGCTGAGAAAAATGCCCAAGTCAGAGCTCTGGTTAGAGCTTCACCAAAAAATGGAGCAGTTGAGAGAGAATGGTGATTTGAGGTATGTGGAGGATGAATGGAGATGAGTTCTTTATATAGGGAGCTCGGGGAATTCTGCCTGAACACTTTTCATTTTGGTCGAGTTTATCATCACCCGAAAATGCTCTGATCGGAGTGAATATTCCTTCTAAAGTATGCCTATTTTAAAATATTTAATTTTGTATAATACTATTCCAAGAATGACAGGTACAAGGACGCCTAACTACTCATGGTTTGGAAAAGGGTGAAACCCTTCATGGACCAAAGGTAGTGGCGGGTTGTTTAGGGAGATGCGATTAAACTAGGTCTGGGCATGACAACTTGAGTCTTATCAGAGCCTATTTCCTCGAATGCATTATCAACACTATATAACATAGTAACTTAGAGGAATAAGCTTTAAAATTTATAGATGGCTCCCAAGAGAGGAACTAAGAGAACTAGAGTTGCAGTCACTAACACTTCCCAACACCCCTTCCTATGAAAACTTCCTGAGATGCCCAAATACTTCCACCTGGACTAAGCTTGGACCATTAGAGATTATACAGGAGCTCACTCGAGTGTTTGGATAGCCTAACCTCGGCCCTTAGGTAAACACTAATTCTCGAGCTGGGCCCGAGGAAGTACAATCTCATCCACCTCCTACTAACATTCCTCCACCAGTTGGCATCCCCAAATACCTCAAAACCCTCCGTCAACTGAGATGTAAGCCTTTCCTAGAAGAGAAGGATGTTGGAGATGCTATGTACTAGCTAGCCAGCATCAAGAAGCTAGTTAGGATCTCACCAGAGGAAATGGTAATCATGGCAGAGTTTTTCTTAGAAGCTAGTGCAAAAAGATGGTGGGATAACGTTAGAAGCTTGCATACCACCACCCCCACATGAGAGCAATTTGCATAGAGGTATACATACAAATACCTAGCTCCGCACCTGATCAATGAGAAGAAGCAAGATTATCTCCGACTCCGACAAGGGCTTAACTCTATCTCGGAGTATGAAACCAAGTTTAATAAGTTAAGACCCTTTGCCCCCGACCTAGACGTACTTGCGGATATTTGCCAACGATTCATGGACAGTCTCAACATGGACATATGAGACCAAATGGGAGTGCTATGATGCCCCATGGATCTAGCACGCATAATCAATATGGCCCATGAGTGTGAGTGTTTGGTGAAAACCCGACGCTGTCGGATGAAGCAGGCCAACCGAAAGGAGGATAAAGGCCAAGGTTGCCATGGGGGATGAAAGGAGCAAAATGACCCAAAGTGGGGAAACCGGGTGAGTTTCCAAAGGAGGAAGGACGCACAACCACCTCAAATGAAGGAGATCCCCACCATACTACATGGGAGCCCTTACTGTCCTAGATGCCAAAGGTACCACAAGGGAGCCTGCTTATCCTATTTCAGATGTGGACAAGTGGGGCACTTTGCAAAGGAATGCCCCACTCTTAGGGAGAATAAGCAAAGAAACACGATTGGACCACTCCAAAGGAACCATAGGGCTCCAAGGCAGGACACCACCGCGACAAGGGTATAATTGAAGTCCAAATGAGAGTGAATTTTATTAGTGAAATTCAGCACTTTCTCTCTCTAACACCAATCGGCAACGATGGAGGAGGGTTGAATTGGCTTAACTTTGAGCTCTGTTGAGGTCGCGTGAGGGTCGTGGGGGTGTCAGAGAGACTTGGTTTGGCTGGAGGATGTCTGAATTTGGCCGAATTCAGCTCAACCAAAACCGGACAATTTCGGTCCGTTTGAGCTATTTCATTGTTTGATTCCGCTGGTGATTCTCCAGGAGTCCTTGGGTCAAAAGGAGGTTGTTGTCAGGTAGCTGACTTCCACCGGAGTCTGTAGGACCTGACCTTACATTTTGAGGTTAAGAAAACTACCCAAGTCAGAGTTTTGGTTTGAGCTTCACCAAAAAATGGAGAAGTTGAGAAAGAATGGCGACTTGAGGTGTGTAGAGGATGAATGGAGAGGAGCTCTTTATATAGGGAGCTTGGGGACCCTCTGCCCGACCACTTTCCATTTTGGTTGAGTTTATCCTCACCCTAAAACAGCCTGAATGGAGCATTTTCATCTTCGCCCGAGATATACATTTTCTACATTAATGAATAGTGTTTGTCATCTTGAGGAAGAAGATGACATTATTTTTTACTACACCGGACCAATCTAACTGGGTTCAATGATGAAAATCGACTTGTTTAGGCCCAATTAGACGATTTTCTCAAATCTAATTTTTTTAAAATTCATCTAAATTAATTTCCTATCGAATGGTGGCTTCAATCTCCCATTTTGATCACTTTAAGCCACCACAAAAAATGAATTTATAATCCAGTTCATGTATGGTTCAAATTAGTTCAATCCAGTTCATGTTCGGTTCACCTTGAACTGGTCTGGTTTTCTCTTCCTATTTGTTCCAATTTTCTTTTCCATGATTTTATAACTCTTTGAGTCACTTTAGATTTGTCAATTTCCCATTTTACCCTTTTTTTTACCTGTTTGGATTTGTTAATCGGCTCGGTTTTCACTTTTAAATTGACTGGTTCTTTTCACAGTTTTCTTATCTTTAAAGGACGGGGTTTAAAACAAGCTACAACTTGTCTTCACTTTTAGAAAAGGGCTCTCCTTATGTTCACTACTTGTTCTTACAAGCTAAAGGTAAATTCCTTTCTTCTTGGAGGGATTTTTCATATTTTAGTCAAAGCAAACCTACCACAATTTGTATCACACAAAAACACAAAAACCCTTTTCCAATAAGTGGATCAAATAGTCGTAAAACAAAACCTGAGAGGCTATAATCTTGATTTGTTCTACTAGTGGCCTAGAGTGTCTTTACCATCCACACTAGTGAGAGTCCACAACCTCTACCATATCGTCTCTATGAGCACCATGGCCTAACCCCAAGACTTCTCGATTGTTCGATCCCCATAAAGAGGTATGAGACCTCTGTCATGTCCCAACTTGGTTTGGTTGGAGCCTCATAATCAACCCGTCATGCCTTCTAGTATAGAATAACACCCACTATGGTATTGACAAGAGTGAGGCGTAACCTGAGAAAAACATTTTTCAAAATAAATTGTGGAAAAGTACATTTTTCTATAAGACATACCAAAACATAATTATGGCATAAGGCTTACTAATGGATGTACTCTTCGTCCATAGTCCTCTTCATATTTTTCCTGAAAGGTTTAGGGGAGGACGGGGTGAATTCGACAACTCAATGAGTGGGCAAGAAGGTAATTATTTAAAATTTTATTCTTATCACACCATTCATTTTTATGGGTTTACACAATCAAACACACGCCCTTTATCATTAAAGGGATCATACATTTCCATAACATTCTCTGACTATTCCACTTGTGGTCCGGAGTGACTTTACCGACTACCACAAGTCTGAGTGAGCTCTACAGCCCATCCCCCAAACTCAAATTGAGACTTCATCTTCACTATTGTTGGACGAGATCTCTCCCCCTTCTTCCTCGGTATCAATGCACACAAAGCTCCCATAGCTTCTTGACTTATTGGATGATAAAGCTTCCCTAATGCTACCTTGGTCATCCAGTAGCCCGTAGAAGCAACATAATCCCATACCGGGCCCCTTGATGATTCTGTATCTCACCATGCATAAGACAATGTCTTTTAATTAAGGTTATTTTCTTTGGTGCTACTAGCCCAACAAGATCGTTGACCTGGCTTCGAGTCATTAGCTACATCACACAATTAACAATTTATGAAGGTTTTTCCATAGGCTCATAAATATAAATTGTCTACGGGTTTTAGCTCATTCTCATTAGCATTAGACCCACTTCACGAGTTTTCCAAAACTTGGCCTTGGGCCATATTAGTTTCAAAATCCAGGCCTTAGGCCCACTAGAGCAATTTTAGTTCTAAGTATACATACTTCATGCTATCATCAGAAATATCTCCCAAAACGTTTGAGCGGGTTCACACAGTCAGGGTAAAATATTTTTTAAAAAATAGTTTTCTAACGAAAGTGTGTTCATCACCCTAAATGGGCATGATGCCAGAAATCCTACTCACCTGTATCGTGTGACTTGTTCATCTAAGGTGGATTTCTAATGTCTTGGTGCCTTTTCAAGGTAGAAGTCTCTCGGCATTTACCTACATTATCACGAATAATAACTTATTGAATTATCTAAATATTTCCACTTAGATCCCATGTTTATTTTATTTACAATTTTACCCCTTATAAAATCAATTAAATTATAAATAAATCCATATAAATATTTTTAATTACAATTAAATTCCTAAAAATTATTTTTAATTACAATTAAGTCCTTAATTTCACCTTAATCATCAATTGGCCCTCAATTGAGGTTAATTTCACAAAAATCCCAAAATCGCCCAATTTTATCAAAATTTGCATATTGGCACCGAACTCTTGAGTAATCAAATTGAGTGTTGAAATCTTTCTAATTTCCTCCTAGCATGCTACTAATCCTTTCCCAAATCTTCATACAAGCGTCTTGACCTTTGAATGACTTCATTTGAACCAAATTTTAGCTAAAACGGAGCTTCACTGGAAAGTTTTTTTAGGGAGAGAGAGCTTCGTTTTCTTATCGGCGAGGGAGCGGTAGTCAAAGCTCTATATAAGGGCAGCTAATGCTTATCCAAGGGATCCTGCTAGGATCCAATTGCGAGTCAATTGGTAGCGTAAGCATTAAGAATTCAATGAGAGAAGTTTTTGTGCTCTCGATTCTGCAATTTTACTATTCCAACGAAAAGAGGCAGAATTGGCTTACCTTGAAGGTTCTAGGAGGTCAAGGGTCAGTTGAGGAGAGTTGTGGGAGGGTCGCTTTAGTTGCAGAAGGCCAAAGATGACCAGAACTTAGCTTGAAGGATTTTGCTACTTTGTGACCATAGGAGCGATAGTATTGTATGAGCTACCCGACACACCTCACATGATCCTCAAGCTGAAAGAAGGTTGCATCAAAGTAGACGACTTATCTTCGGTTCCGGGGAACCTGAATTTGCTGCCAGAGGTTGAAGAAAAGGCTCGTGTCAGATGTCTGGTTCGTGCTTCATTGGAAAAGGGAGTACTTCATCTTCTTAGGTCATTTGAAGGATGATGAGGAAGAATGGGGAGGAGCTATTTATATAGGGAGCTTGACAAGTGAAAGGGATATCCATTTGTACATCTCTCGGCCTAAAATTATCTCGTTCACAGTCATATTGGAGGGCTTTTCAATCATTGGAGGAAACGTGATCCGTCTATCGATCTTATCCTGCCAATGTTCCAAGGAAGAAGATGACACTGTGATGCGCGTGCGATTTGCTACGCGCAGCATGCGAGCTACCACATGGCGTGTTGTGATTGGTTGCCACAAGGGAGGGAGGGGGTGAGTTCAACAACTTAGTGAATGGGTGTTTGAAATATGAGTTTCAGAAAAATAGTTTGAATTATAGTGTGTCAAACTCCTTATTTTCTTTAAAACCATTTCTTCATCAATTTCTCGGTTTTAAAACCATTATTCATCATTAACCACATTCAGTGTGTTTAAAAATCAACACACACCCTTCATCATGAAGGGATCACACATTCGTAGGGCAGCTCGTCACTACACCCACTTGTGGCATTAAAGCGACTTTTCCAGCCACCTAGATAGAAGTCCGTCCACTTCTACCCTAAGAATTAGTGGATGTATGCAACATCCAACCCTCAAACCCAAACAGAAAACTCCATGTCTATATGATGATAGAGACCACATCCTGACCCCACTCGGTCTCATGTGCATGAAGCTACGTCGAGCATCCCTAACTGCTGGCACGACAAACTGCCCTTATCTCTACCATGTCGTCCAATAGCCCCTATGACACATCACTACCCCTCTTAGCTGTCTTGATGGTCCAAAACCTTAGTGCATGCACAAAACAATAATTTTCCATATAAGACATTTAATCTTTGGTGCCACTAGTCCAATGGCCCCAACCCTTAACTCGAATTACAGCTGTTTGTCTTGACTGGTCCGTCGACTTGTCTTGTCGCACTGCTACTAGTCCATCAAGTATGTCAGTCCTGTCTTGATACAATGGCCAAATCACATCATTCACTAAAGTTTACATGGCTTAAACTCGTGCCAACTGGCCTTGGGCCCACTTAATGAGATTTTCAAAATTGAGCATTCTAGCCCCAAGTTCCAAAATCGAGGCCTCTGGCCTATCTGAGCTATTCGAGCTTCCATCAAGAAGGTCTCCAAAAATATTTAAGCAGTGGCACGCATTCTGGGGAGAGCACTTTTGACAAAAATAACTTTTCACCTATCCATTACACCAACTGGGTGTGAGGACATCTTCGATCATAATTGATAAGTGGGTTTTCTACTTCCCTCCAAGAAGTTCATCATACCAACCGAGTATGATCTACTTACAACCGGTAAGTAGTTTTCGGCGTGTTTTCTCACATCACCCCATCCAAGTGTGATGTTAAAATTCCACTTAGTAGTACTTTTTCATTTCGAGGTACTCATCATCCCAACCGGGCATGATGTGAAAATTCTCACTCACCCGATAGTGTAGTGAATTTCCCTTATGTGGCTCCTTGCCTTCACGCGAGCTTGTCTTTGCTAGCATTCCTAATATTTCATGTTCCTACATGATATGAACATCCTTTATCATTATCCTCTAGCCTAAAAGCCTTCATTCATCACAAATGAATAACATGCCCAAACTTTTAGTTATTTGCATTTAGGTTCCTAAAGTTCTTTTTTCTTTAACTTTAGGTCTCTAATGCTATTTTCCCCCCAAATTAAGTCCAAAGACTTCTAAAATTCATTTTGGAACCTCAATTTATTAAAAACCATAAATAGGGGTTTAAGTTTCCCAAATTTCCATTTTGGTCCCCAACTTTTCAAAAATTACCATTTTGCCCATACTTTACAAAAATGGCAAATTTAGCCCCAATAATTCCAAAAATCAACTAATTAGTCCTCCAACATCTTAACCATACCCAATTGGCCCTCAATTTTATAAAATTGTACTTTAGTCCCTCGAATTTTTGAAATCACCAATTTCTCCCAAAAGTTTCCTCTAATTTTCCCATTTCACACTGCATAATTTGATTTCATCAAATTGACCGATCAATCGAGCTTAATTGTTGAAATTGAAGGTAAAATTGAGTTCCTACACTTCCACATGATTCAATTGAATTTTGAATCACATCATTTGGATCCGATTTGAGCTCAAACGGTGCTTCGTCGGAAAATTGGCTTAGAGAGAGAAAGCTTCGAAAGCTTATCATCAGGGGTGTGACAGTCCAAGCTTTCTATCTAGGTAGATAGCTCTCGTACCGAGGTTCCTCCTATGATCAAAAATCACATCAATTAATGCCGAATTGAGGGAGAATTTGGTTAGTAAAATTTCATCGGTTCTATCTCTAACACTAATCAGAAATTAAAGAGTAGAGCCAAATTGGCTTACCTTTCAACACTAATTTTGTCGTATGAGGGATGTGGAAGTGTTGAGAGAGCTTGGTTTGAACTAAGAAGGGCTCGAATTGGCCGCTTTTAGCTCGGTTGAAATAGGTTTGCTTCAGTCCACTAGAGCTGCTTCACTATTCAATCACGCTGGTATTTCTCTGGCGACCCTCGGAGCAAATGGAGACTACCATTGGGTAGCTAACTACTCCTCAAATCTAATGAACCCAACATTGCCTTCTTTGGCGCAAAAAAATGCCCAAGTTAGAGCTCTAGTTTTAGCTTCACCGAAAAATAAAGCTGTAGGGACAGAGATGAGTTTTCAAGTGTGAAGAGGATGAATGAGGATGAACTCTTTATATAGGAAGCTCAGAGACTTCTTGTCTGTCCGGTTGGCACCTTTATGGCAATTTCCCTGGCTAGAGACTTTTCATCTTCATTAGCACTACTCAATTTTCTAGCAAGTGAACAGTGCTGTCATTTGATGGAAGAAGACGACACTGTTCCGAACCGGACCGGAATTGCCCGAACCGAGTTTAATGCTTAAACCAACCGGTTCTAACCCAATTCAACCGAGTTTTTCAAAATTAAAATTTTGTAAATTCATCTAAATTAATTATCTATCCAATGGTGGCTTAAATTCTCAAATTTGAATTTTCTATGCCACCAAGAAAAATGAATTTAGAAACATGTTCAATAGTAGTTCAAACTGGTTCAATTCGATTCAGGTCCGGTTCACCTGAACCAGTTTGGTTTTAATCTCCAATTCATCCTAAAGTCCTTTCTCATGACTTTTGTGACTCTTTAGGTCACTCGAGATCTATAAATTATCCTGATTTACCCTTTCTCTATCGGCTACGATTCTCATAAACCAACTCAGTTCTCTCTTTAGAAATTACCAGTTCTTTTCCTAGTTTTTATTATTATCAAAGAACGGTATTTATAGTCGCTCTTCGATTGGTCGATCATCGGTGACTTGGATTTTCTTTCGTTTGACAATTGACCAAGGACACGTGTCATACTCTAATTGGATAACACTTCCACGCAATGATCGAGTGGCTAACTGGACGTATTTCAGCACACATTGCATGCTAATTAGTCATGCATACTATTTCATGCCCCGACCCAATTTGGTCGATTCCTTGTGAACAACCCACCACTCTCCTGTTTATAAAGGGTTTTTCCTTTCTCTAAATCATGAGGAGTAAGGCATCCTTTTCACCTGTATCTTTCAAGGAATAACATTAATCCAAACTAAATATATTAACCTTACATACATGTCTTGCAAGTTCAGCTATCGGAAGGTCTTTAAGTGAGTTTTCCCTTATTTACCTGAAAAAGGGGTAAAGGGAGGGGGTGAGTTCAACAACTTAGTGAATAAATGTTGGAAGAGAGTTTTCATATTTAAAATATCTTTAATCGGAGTAAGCGAGACTCCTTATTTCCTTTAAAAATATTCTTTTCTCAAATTCCCAGTTTTTCAAAATTTCTTTCCTCATTTCCACATCAGGTGTGTTTAACAATCAACACACACCCTTCATCAAGAAGGGAATCAAACATTTGCAGGACAACCCATCCACTGCACCCACTTATGGCATCAGAGCGACTTTACTGACCATCTAGATAGAAGCTTGTCCACTTCTACCCTAGTATGAGTGGATGTTCGCGGCATCTGACCCTCAAACTCAAAATCAACTCCATGTGCATTTGAGGATAGAGACCTCATTCCGAACCCACCATGGTCTCATGCGCATGAAACTACGTCGAGCTTTCCTGACTGTTGGCACGATAAACTAACCTTCACTCTACCATGTCATTGAGTAGCCCCTAGGATGCATCACTACCACTCTTGGACATCTTGATGGTCCCGAACCTCAAGTGCATGCACAAACAAGAATTTTTTCACAATTCCATTTATCTTTGATGCTACTATTCCAATGGCCCTAACCCTCAACTCGAACGATATCTATTTGTCTAGGCCAGTCCATCAACCTGGCCTTGACGCATTGCCGCCAGTCCATCGAGTATGTCGGTCCTATTTTTGTACCATGGCAAAATCACACATTCAATTCATTTAGAATTTTCATGGCATAAATATCATATGTTTGTTTACGAGCTCCTAATCGTGCCAATTGGCATTGGGCCCACTGTACATGATTTTCCAAAACCAGATATTTTAGCCCACAAGTTCTAAAACGGAGGCGTCTGGCCTATCTAAGCTGTTCTAGCTCCCGTTAAGAAGGTCTCCCAAAAAATTTTAAGCATTGACACACAGTTAAGGGAGAACACTTCTAACAAAATAATCTTTCCACTCATCACACCAACCGGGTGTGATGACATCTCCGTTTACAACGTGGATTTTCTCCTTCCTTCCAGGAAATCCATCATATCAACCATGTATGATCTCTCTACTTACAACCGGACCAACATATGGCTAGGATTAGGTTGGTATTTCTAGAGTACTGAGATATGGAATATGTTACGCCCCAACCCAGTTTAGTTAGATCCCCATGAACAACCCACCGCTCTCTCAATTCAAGAGGAGTTTCCTCCTTCTTTAACTCAAGATGAGTCAAGGGTATTTTCAACCTTGTTCCCTAGAAAGATATATATTAAATAAAATACAAGCTTAAGGGAAATTAAGCATACCTAACAGAGGGTAAGGCTCGGTGTTATTCCCAGTCATTTTTTTCTCTTTTCCTGAAAAATGGATAGAAAAGAGGGGTGAGTTTCTACAACTTAGTGAATGGGTTTTCGAAATTTATTTGTTTTAGGAAAAAGGTTTGTATTGTAGTGTGCAAAACCCTTTATTTTCTTTTAAAAATCCTTTCATTTCAAATTTTCAGTTTTTATCATCATTTCATATTAATCATAGTGTGTCATCACCCAACACACACCCTTCATCATGAAGGTCAAACACACATTCGTAGGCCAATAAGTCCACTGAACCTACTTGTGACATCGAAGCGACTTTACCGGCCACCTAGATAGAAGCACGTCCACTTCTACCCTAAGAATTAGTGGATGTTCACGACATCCAACCCTCAATCCCATAATAATTCTCCATATACGTATGAGGAGAGGGACCTCATCCCGTCCCCACCCTAGTCTCATGCGCTTGGTGCTACTCCAAATTTTGCACAGCCACCTAGTACGACGAACTGCCCTTATACTCACCAGTCGTCTAGGGCTCTTAGGACGCATCACTACCCCTCTTGGGTGTCTTAATGGTCCTGTAATCATAGTGCATGCACAATCAGTATTTTTCTTGTCATGCCATGTAATTTGTGGGGCCATTAGTCCAACGGCCCCAACCTTCAACTCAACCTACAACTGTTTGTCTTTAATGGTCTAGAGACCTGTCATGTCGCACTGCCACTAGTTGACATAATATGTCGGTCCTGTCTTGGTACCATAGCGAAACAGTTCATTTATTAAAGTTATATGACACATATCTCATGTTTGTTTACGAGCTCCTGCTCGTGACCACTGACCTATGACCCACCGTTCGAGATTTTCAAAACTAGGCATAATAGCCCTCAAGTTCCAAAACCGAGGTCTCCGACCTATAAGAGCTATTCGAGGTCCCATCAAGAAGGTCTCCCAATTCATTTAAGCAATGGCACACAATCATGGGAGAGCACTTCTGACAAAAATAAATTTTCAACTATCGTTCATACCAACCATGTATGAGGATATCTCCGCTCATAATCGATGAACAGATTTTCCATTTCCTTCGAGTAAGCTTCATCATACCAAACTGGTACGATCTACTAACGACTTGTAAGTAGTTTTTTTGCGTCATTTTCACATCACTCCTCTATGTTGTGATGTTTAAAATACCACTAAGTAGTGGGTTTTCATTTTGAGGTACTTATCATCCCCAATCGGGTATGATATAAAATTCCACTCACTAATCGTGTAGTGAAATTCCACTTAGTTGGTTTCCATCCTTGGCAAGCTTTACTTCAGCTAGTGTTCCCGATGTCTCATTTTCCTACATCAAATGAACATATTTGTTCATTATTCTTTGGCCTAATATCTCTCATTTGTTCCAAATGAATGAGAAAAAACCAAGTTGTCCTTTATTTGCATTTCGGTCCCTAAACTTATTTTTTTTCTTTTAACTTTAAGTCCAAAATGTCGGTTTTTCCTCAAATTGAGTCTTGAAACTTTTAAAATTCCTCTTGGGATCTCAATTTACTCACTTTCATAAAAAGGGTTCGAGTTTCCCAAAGTACCAATTTGGCCCCCAAATTTTCTAAAATTATCATTTTGCCCTTCCTTTAAAAAAATGGTATGTTATAATCCAAAATTTCTAAAATTGCTCAATTGGCCCTCTAACAAGCCCAATTGACCCTCAATTTTAGAAAATTGCATTTTGGTCTTTCAAATTTTTGAAAATCCCCAATTTCCCCAAAATTTTCCCCAATTTCAACTCACTAACCCAACCGAATTTGATTTCATTAAATTGACTAATCAAACACTTCTAATTGTTGAAATTGAAGTTGAATTTGAGTTTCTACATATTGATACAATTCCATAGCACTTTGAATCATAAGTTTTAATGTCGGAACGAGCTCAAACGAAGCTTCATTAGAAAACAGACTATAGAGAGATAAAGCTTCAATTGCTCATCGATGAGGGTGTGACGGTCTGAGCTTTCTATTTGGACAGGTAGCTCTTCTCCTGAGGTTCCTCCTAGGATCAAGAATGACATCAATTGATGTCAAATTGGATTAGAATTTTGTCATTGAAATTCGGTCAACTGTCTCTCAAACACCAATAAAAAATTGTAGAGGGGAGCCGAATTGGCTTACCTTTTGGTCCTAATTCGGTCGTGGGAGGGCTGGGGAAGTGTTAGGAGAGCTTGGTTTCACCTGAGGGGGCTCAAATTGGCCAATTTCAACTCAGCCAAAATAGGGTAGCTTCGGTTCGTAGGAGCTGCTTCATTATTTGATCACGTCGGTGCTTCTCTAGCGACTCTCAGAACGAATGGATGTCACCACCGTGTAGCTGACTTCTCCCTGATTCTAAGGAACCTGACCTCACCTTCTTTGGCTTAGAAATGACCCTATATCAGAGCTCTAGTTCGAGCTTCACCAAAAAACTAACAATTTAGAGAGAGTGAGCCTTTTAGGTGTGGAGAGGATGAATGTAGAGGGGCTCTTTACATATGGAGCTAGGTGTATCACTCCCCAACCCGATTTGGTCGGATCCCCATGAATAACCCGCCACTCTCCCAGTTTTTTAAAGGGTTTCCCCTTATTATAATCTGTAAAGAGTAAGGCGTCCTTTAAACCTGCACCATTTCCTGGAATATCATAATCAAAACTGCATAAAATTTTAAACTTTACATACCTGTCTTACAAGCATCTTAGTTGATGGTCTTTCAAGGTAGGTTTTCTGGGATTTCCTGAAAGGGATATAAGGGAGGAGGTGAGTACAACTACTCAATGAATGGGTTTTCAAATGTCTACTTTTAACTTTTAAGAAAAATATTTATATGGAGCATGCCAAACTCCTTTCTTTGCAAAAATCCCTTCATTTAAAAATTTGGGTTTTTCCATTATTTCTTAGTTATCGGTGTGTCATCACCCAACACACATTCTTCATCATGAAGGTTACACACATTCTTCATCATGAAGGTTACACACATTCACAAGTCAGTATCACTACTGAACCATCTAGTGGCTTCGGAGTGACTTTTCCTACCACCCGGATAGAAGTACAACCACTTCTACCCTGGGAATGAGTGAATGTACGCGACATCTAACCCACAATCCCGAAATCACTTCTTTGTGTGCGTATGAGGACAGAGACCTCATCCTTTCCCCACCCCGGTCTCATGCACTTGGTGCTACTCCAGATTTTGCACAGACACTTGGAATAACGAACTGCCCTTATAGCCACCAGGTCGTCTAGTGCCCTTAGGACGCATCACTACCCCTCATGGGCGTCTTAATGATCCTGTACTCATAGTGCATGCACAAACAATGTTTTCTCATATTGCCATATAATCTGTGGTGCCACTAGTCCAACGACCCCAACTCTCAACTCAACCCGCAGCTGTTTGTCTTGACAAGTCCATCGACCTGTCATGTCGCACTGCCACTAGTTAACTGAGCATGTCAGTCCTATCTTGGTACCATGGCCAAACAATTCACTTATTATGTTTTATGGCACATATATCATGTTCATTTACGAGCTCCTACTCGTGCCAACTAGCCTTAGGCCCACTATACGAGATTTTCAAAATCGGGCATTTAGCCCCCAAGTTCCAAAATCGAGGCCCCATGCGTATTAGAGCAATTCAAGCTCCCGTCGAGAAGGTCTCTCAAATTGTTTAAGCATTGGCACATAGTCAGGGGAGAACACTTCCGACAAAACATATGTTTTCTCTATCCATTATACCGCCTAAGTATAAGGATACCTCCGTTCATAACCGATGAACGGATTTTCAACTTCCTTCGAGGAAGTCTCATCATACCAACCAGGTATGATCTACTTACAAACGGTAAGTAGTTTTTCCGCATGATTTTCACATCACTTCCTCTAAGTAGTGATGTTTAAAATACTATTTAATAGTGGGTTTTCATACCGAGGTACATATTCTTCCCAACCGGGAATGATATAAAATTTCCACTCACAACCGGTAAGTGGTTTTTAAATTTTAAGTGGTGCTCATTATCCCAACCGGGTATGATGTTAGTAAACCCAATCACCCGTTAACGCAGTGAATTCCACTTGACCGGTTCTTTATATTCACGCGAGCTCATCCATGTTGGCGTTCCCGGTATTTCACGTTCCTACACGATATGAACATTCATGTTCATTATTACTCGGCATAACAGCCTTCATTCATTTCCAATGAATGAGAAAACCCAAACTTTTTGTTATTTGCAATTAGGTCCCTAAAGTTATTTCTCTTTAACTTTAAGTCCCAAATGTCAGTTTTTCCTCAAATTGAGTCCCATAACTTTTAAAATTTATCTTGGGACCTCAATTTATTCAATTTAACCAAAAAGGGGTTTAATTTCCCAAATTTCCAATTTGGTCCCCCAATTTTTCCAAAATTACCATTTTGTACTTCCTTTATAAAAATGGTAAGTTTTGCCCCAAAAATTCCAAAATTCCTCAATTTATCCTCCAACATTATTTTAATGCCCAATTGACCCTCAATTTCATAAAATTTCATTTTGGTCCTTCGAATTTAAAAAATCCCCAAATTTCCCGAAAATTTTCCCCCAATTTTAACTATTCAACACTGTTGAATTTGATTTTATCAAATTGACTGATCAAACACCTCTAATTGTTGAAATTAGAGTTGAAATTGAGTTCCTACATGTTTATACGATTCTAAGGAACTTTGAATTGTAGATTTTAACGCCGGAACGAGCTCAAACGGAGCTTCGCTGGAAAATAGATTGTAGAGAGAGAAAGCTTTGATTTCTCTCCGGTGAGGGCATGGCAATCCGAGCCTTCGATCTGAGCATATAGCTCTCATCTTGAGGATCATCCTAAAATCAAGAATCATATCAATTGATTCCGAATTGAGTTAGAATTTCATCATTGAAATTCTATTGGTTCTCTCTCTAGCACTGGCCAGAAATTGCAGAGGGGAGCTGAATTGGTTTACCTTTTTACCGTAATTCGGCTGTGGGAGGGTTGTGGAAGTGTTGGGAAGGCTTGTTTTGGCCTAAGAAGGGCTTGAAATGGCTGATTTCAGCTTGGCCGAAATAGGGCAACTTCGGTCCGCTAGAGCTGCTTCACTATTCCATCATGTCAGCACTTCTCTAACGATTCTCGGATTGACTGGAGTTTGCTACCAGATAGTTGTCTTCTCCCCGGTTCTAAAGAGTGCGACCTTTGTTCAAGTCGAAGCTCTAGTTCAAGCTTTACCAAGAAATGGAGCAGTAGAGAGAGAGAGAAGTGTTCAGGTGTGAGGAGAATGAATGGGGATGAACTCTTTATATAGGTGTAAAATCGTGTATTAAATGGGAGAGATTTATTACTAGTATTAATATTGACATAAATTATTGGTATTAATTCCAATAATTTAATTTTGTTATTAAATTATTTGTATTAATTCCAATAATTTAATTTTGATATTAAATTATTGGTATTAATTACAATAATTAAATATATATTAATTTATGGCTATTTATGATAAGTCGTAACTTTAAAGTTATTACTTAACTTTAAAGTTCTTATGGAATCTAGTTCACCTAAACCAATTTGGTTTTTGTTTTCTAACTTGTCTTAAGTTTCTTTTCCAAGGTTTAATGAACCCTTTGGATCGGAAGTTGTAAATTTCCATATTGCCGGTTCTCAAATGTAAGTTGGCTCGGTTTTCTTAATCAGTTTGACCGGTTCTTTTCCCGATTTTCCTTAACTCAAAAGTGCGGGGTCTACACGGAGACTCATCGACCATCCGTTTGGCACCTTTATGATAGACATTGATGGCCTGAAATGTATTGAACGGAAACATTTCTTCTTCATCGGTGCTGATTCGATTTTTCGGCGAGTCATCTAAAGGAAGAAGATGACACTATTCTAAACCAAATCGGATCGATTTGAACCGGGTTTAGAGCTTAAAATAGTCGGTTTACCCCCAAATTGACTGAATTTTTCAAATAAAAAAATTTCTTAATTTATTTTCTAACCAATGGTGGCCTCAAATCTAGAATTTGAAATTATTAAGCCACCTATAAAAATGAATTTAGCATATGGTTCAATTGTGGTTCAAACCGGTCCAAACTGGTTAAATTCGGTTTGGATCTGTTTCACCTGAACCAATTTGGTTTTTATCTCCAATTCATCCTAAAGTTATTTTTCATGATTTTTATGACTCCTTAGGTCACTTAGGGTCCCTATATCTCTTGGTTTGTCCTCTCTCTATGGGTTCTGATTTATAAACCGACTCGGTTCTTAAACCAGTTCAATTTAGTTCGGGTCTAATTCACCCGAACTGATCTAGTTTTTCTCTCTCAAATTGTCCTAAAGTGCTTCTCCAAGGCTTATGAACCTTTTTTAGTCACTTTTGAGTTGAAATTCCTCCAATTTTTCCATTCCCCAATAAGCGGATTTTTGAACCAGTCCAATTTTCTCACTCTGTTTGACTGGTTCTTTCCTAGTTTTCCTCAACTCCAAGTTGCGGGGTTTACATAATACATGATGTATTCTCTGTACGTCTAGAGGTAGTTCTAATTTACATACCACTAGTCCTATCCTTTAAATGATGGGATAAGGACCGATGTACCCTGGTTTTAGCTTTCCCCATCCATGGGGATAACCTTAGGAACACTTGGTCCCCTACCACAAATTCAAGATCCTTTCTCCTTTTGTCCGCATAGCTCTTCTGCCTATCCTGAGCGGCCTTGAGTCGACTTTTGATTATCTTGATCTTTTATGTGGCATCCTCGATTAATTCGACCCTTTCCAACTTCCTTTCCCCCACTTCTTCCCAAAATAAGGGGGTATGGAATGGTCATCCATAGAGGACCTAATAAGGGGCCATTTGAATATTGGTCTGATAATTATTATTGTATGCAAATTCCATGAGGCATAAATATTCCTCACAACCCTTATCAATAATGAGTACGCATGCTCTTAGCATGTCTTCCAAGGTTTAGATTTTTCACTCAAACTGTCCATCAGTATAAGGATTGAATGTCGTACTCATGTGCAACTTAGTTTCCAAGGCACTTTGCAAACTTAGCCAGAACCTTGAGGTAAATCTAGGGTCTCTATTCGATAATATGCTCACCGGTATGCCACGGAGTCTTACTATCTCCCTCTTGTATAAGACGACCAGTCGTTCTACTAAATCTGTCACTCTTATCGGTAGGAAATGGGCGAACTTGGTTAATTTGTCCACTATGACCCAAATTGCATCTTGTCCCTTCCTTGTCACAGGTAATCCTGTGACAAAGTCCATAGTGATGTATTCCCATTTTCATTATGGGATTAGCAAGGATTGTAGTAGTCTTGGTGGTCTCTGATGCTCAGCTTTAATTTGCTGATAGGACAAGCATTGGGCTACATATTCCACAATATCTCTCTTCATTCCTTTCCACCAATATCCTTGTTTGAGGGTGCAGTACATTCTAGTACTACTGGGATGCATTACATACACATAATCATGTGCCTCTTCCAGAATTAACCTCTTCAATTCCTTATCTTTAAGCACACACACTCTACCCTTGTAGGTTAGTACTCCGTCGCCTCGAAGGTCATAGTCCGATTTTGTCCCTCCATTGACCAAATCTAAGTAGGGTTGGAGCTTCTTATCCACTTTTTGCTAGACCTTAATTTGCTTTGTTAGGCTAGGTCTTACCACCATGTCAGCCAGTAAGCATCTCTCTCTTTTGTCCATCCTAAGGACCACCTCCAATCTTCCCAACTGTTGCAACAAGGGTAATTAGCTTGTCTTTATCTGTGCCTTATCAGTTTGGTACTTTCAACTTAGGGCACCTGCCACTACATTTGCCTTCTCGGGGTGATATTCTATCACAAGGTCATAATTTTTAACCAATTCCAGCCATCTTCTCTGGCATAGGTTCAACTCCTTTTGAGTGAAAAAATACTTAAGACTCTTGTGATTAGTGTATATTCTACACTTAACCTCGTATAGGTTGTGTCACCAAATACTTAGGGTGAACACTATTGCAGCTAATTCCAAGTCATGTGTAGAGTAATTCCGCTCATGTACCTTGAGTTGTCGCGAGGTGTAGGATATAAATTTTCCTTGTTGTATCAATACACATATGAGTCCTTATCTGGATGTGTCACTATAGACGGTGCACTCCCCCACACTTGGGTCAGGAAGGGAGTGTACAGGTGCTATTGTCAAACAGGTCTTTAACTCCAAGAAATATTTCTCACAACTTTTATTCCACTTATACTCCACTCCTTTCCTAGTGAGACGAGTCAAAAGGGCAGCTATCTTAGAAATCCTGCACAAACCGTCTATAGTATCCCACCAAGCCTAAGAAACATCGTATCTCCGAGGGATACCTAGGTGCCATACAATCAGATATGGCTTCCACCTTTGTTGAGTCTACCTCGACACCATCATTAGACACTATGTGTCTGAAGAACCCTACTTCCTACAACCAGAACTCACACTTGGAGAATTTTGCATATAAGCGATTTTCCCCTAGTATCTCCAAGGTGATTGACAAATGTTCTTCATGTTCCTACCTAGTTTGTGAGTATATAAGAATGTCATCTATCATGAACCTGTCCAAGTGTGGCTAGAACACTCGGTTCATTAAATCCATGAAGGCTGCAAGGGCATTAGTTAAGCCAAAAAGTGTCCCCCTAAATTCGTAATGCCCGTATCGGGACTAGAATGCGGTCTTAGGAATATCTTCCTTTCTGATTCTGAGTTAGTGGTAGCCCGACCGAAGGTCTATCTTGGAGAATTAGGTTGCTCATCTAAGTTGGTCAAATAGTTCATTGATCTGTGGAAGTGGAAATTTGTTCTTGATGGTAACCCGGTTCAACTTTCTATAGTCTATGCACAATATCATGCTCCCGTCCTTTTTCTTTACAAATAGGACTGGTGCACCCCATGGGGAACTGGCGAAGGCGTATGAAATCCTTCTCCAATAGCTCGTCCAGTTGGAACTTCAATTCCTTCAATTCTACTGGAGCCATGCGATAAGGGGCTTGGGATATGGGGTTTGTTCCTGGGATAATCTTTATAGTGAACTCAATTTGTCAGCTTGGGGGTAATCCAAGTAATTCTTCTAGGATTACATCTGGGTAGTGTTCCACTATCGGAATATCTTTAGGTCCCTTCTCTTTAGACTTCTCGTTCGTGATCATTTCTAGGAAAGCCTTACCACCTTTTTGTATCATCTTTTGAGCTTTTATATGGACACCATTTGTACTTCACTCTTCCTTTGGTCTCCTTGGAATTTTAGTCTAATTGTCTCAAGAGTGGGGAAGGTTACTATCATCTTTCCATAGTCCATCCTAGCTTGATGGGTACTTAACCAGTCCATTCCAAGAATTATTTCTAACTCCCTCAGAGATCATGGAATCAAATATGCTTCTAATTTGATTCTCCCAATCTTTATCTCACATCCCTTCAGTTATTTGTCCATGTTTAACCCTTCTCCTATGGGTGTGAGGATGTTGAGACTTTGTCCTAGAGAGGTGGGTTCTAGGGATAGACTTGAGATTAGTATCTCTTTGATGAAGGATCTTTCTGCTCCTGAGTTAAAGAGGGTGTAGACCTTTTGTCCCCACAATTGTGCGCACCCTAATAGAAGAAACACATGTTTAGAGAAAAAGATTTCTTTTATTGACTGAAATTTCAAATTACAAGTTTTTCTTAATCTAGTTGGGAGGGTTTTGGGAAGTACCTGCTACGGCACTAGGGTCTTTCCTAGCCTCTTCCTAGGTGAGGTTGTATGCCCTAGCTAGTACTCTGTCTGTGGAGTCCTGCTTGAAATTCCTAGGGTTCCCTTGGGGTTGTCCAAGTGTATTCAGTTGCTTGTTCTCCCTCAAAGTGAGGCATTCCTTAGCAAAGTGCCCCACTTATCCACGTGCAAAATATGACAAGGAAGCTCATTCGTGGTACCTTTAGCACCTAGGACATCGAGGGTTTCCTTGTGGCAGGGTGGAGATTACTCTTTAAGGAGGCGGTGGTACATCTTTCCTCTTTTGAAATCCCACTTTATTTCACCATCTTGGACCATTATGCTCCCTCTGTCCTCCATGATGGCTTTGGCTCTTGTCCTCCTTTTGGGTTGTCTGCTCCATTCAGCAACATTGGGTTTGTACTAGTCGCTCACATTCATGAGCCATACTGATCACTATCGCCATATCAGCGGTGCATCCTAGTACTCCCATATGATTTCGTATGTCCATATTGAGACCGTTCATGAATTGCTAGCATATATCTGTTGGTACGGCCAAATTAGGGGCAAAGGGTCATAACTGATTGAATTTGGTCTCATACTCTGATATAGAGTTAAGTCCATGTCGCAGTCGAAGGAAATCCTGCTTCTTCTCATTAATCAAATGAGGAGTCAGGTACTCCTCCGCATACCTCTCCTCAAATTGCTCCTAGGTGGATATGGAGTTATGTAGATTTCGGACATTGTCCCATCATCTTTTGGCACAACCCTCCAAGAAGAATTCTGCTAGGATCACTATGTCCTCTAGTGATATCCTAACTATCCCCATCAATTTCTTGAAGTTAGTCAGCCAGTCCATGGCGGCTCCCATATCCTTCTCTGCAAGGAAAGGTTTAAACCTTGGCTGATGGAGAGTTTTGAGATATTTGGGGATGTCAACTATAGGTGGATGGTTAACAAGAGGGTAATGAGTTTGTACTTCCTTCGATTCATCTCGAGAATTGGTGCATGCCTCAGGAACGAGGTTAGGTCAACCAATTACCCAAGTGAACACCTCGTATAACCTCTGATGTTCCGAGGTTAGTCTTGGTGAGGTTGTTTGGGTTCCTCAGGGAGTTTCCATAGGAAGGGGTGGCTGGGCAGTGTCGGAGACTACGACTCTAGTTCTCTTGGTTCCTCTCTTGGGAGCCATTTGAAATTTTTAAAATTATCCCTATCAGTTACTATGTTCTCTAGTCTTGATAATGTATTTGAGGAAATAGGCTCTAATACCACTCAAGTTGTCACGCCCCAACCCAGTTTGGTCAGATCCCCGTGAACAACCCGCCACTTTCCCGGTTTATTAAGGGTTTTCCCCTTCCCTAAATAGTAAGGAGTAAGGCATCTTTTTCACCTATAACTTTCCTAGAATAACATTAATCAAAACTGAATATATTAACCTTACATACATGTCTTGCAGGTTCTGCTATCGGAAGGTCATTAAGTGGGTTTTACCTTGGTTACCTAAAAATGGGTAAAGGGAGGTGGTGAGTTCGACAACTCAGTGAATGGGTGTTGGGAGAGAGTTTTCATAATTAAAACATCTTTAATCGAAGTGTGACGGACTCCTTATTTTTACAGTTCACAAACCCAGATCACTAGAAAATGGACAAATTGGGAAATTTACAAATCCTGAGTGACCCAAAGTTTCATAAAGTGACCTTAGGACAATTTGGGAGAGTAAACCAGACCGGTTCAGGTGAACTGGATCCGAATAGGTTTTGACCAATTTGAACCACTATTGAACTGAATGTTAAATTTATTTTTCTAGGTGTTATAGAAAATTCAAATTTGACAATTTAGGCCACCATTGGATAGAGAATGAATTTAGATTAATTTAGAAAATTTTAATTTTGAAAAACTCAGTCGAATCAGGCCTGAACCGGATGATTTAAGCATTAAACTTGGTTCAGACCGGTCTAGTCTGGTTCAGAACAGCGACTCTTCTTCCTTCAAATGACAGCACTGTTCACTCAACGAAAAATTGAACAGCGTAGGCAAAGAGGAAACATTTTTGTTAAGTACATTTCTAGCCATCAATGTCTACCATTAAGGTGCCAAACGGACGGCCGAAGAGTCCCCGAGCTCCCTATATAAAGATCCCATCTCCATTCATCCTCCACACATCTGAAAACCACACTCTCTGTCAGCTACTCAGTTTTTCGACAAATCTCAAACTAGTGCTCTAACATAGGGTTTTTTTTAGCCAAAGAAGTCGTGGTCAAGTTCTTAAGACTCGGAGAGAAGTCAGCTACTAGACGGTGGTCTCCAATTGCTCCGAGGATTGCCGAAGAAGCGTCGGCATGATCATACAATTAAGCAGCTTCATCGGACTAAAGCTGCACTGTTTCTATTGAGTTGAAATTGGCTAATTTAAGCCCTCCTCATGCCAAACAAAGCTCTCCCAACACTTCCTCAACCTCATACGACCAAATTAGAGTGGAAAGGTAAGCCAATTTGGCTCCCCTCTGTAAATTTTGATCGGTGCTAGAGAGAGAACCGGTGAAACTTTATTGACCAAATTCTCCCTTAATTCGATATAAATTGAGGTGATTCTTGATGTCTATGACTAACCTAAGGATGAGAGCTATCTGCCCAGATTCAAAGCTCAGACCGCCGCACCCCCGACAGTAAGCTTTCAAAACTTTCTCTCTCTAAGTCTAGTTTTTCGGTGAAGCTCCATTTGAGCTAGTTCCAACATCAGTTTATGTGATTCAAAGTGCAATTGAATCGTGTTGATGTGTAAGAACTCAAATCTATCTTCAATTTCAACAATTAACCTCGATTGATCGGTCAATTTGATTAAATCAAATTTGCCCAGGTTGAAAGGGGGAAATTAAGGAAACTTTTTGAGGGAATTTGGGAATTTCAAAAATTGAGGGCCAATTGGCCATGGAAAAGATGTTGGAGGATTAATGTGTCGAATTTTGGAATTTTTGGGCGTCAAATTGCCATTTTTATAAAGTAGGGGCAAAATGGTAATTTTTTAAAATTAGGAACCAAATTGGAAATTTGAGAAACTTGAACTTTTTTTGGGATTTTGGATAAATTGAGGACCCACAATGAATTTTTTTTAATTTTGGGACTCAATTTGGGGGGAAATTAGCATTAGGGACCTGAAGTTAATGAAAAAGAACTTTAGGGACCTAATTGCAAATAATCAAAAAGTTAGGTATTTTATTCATTTGTGATGAATAAAGGCTACTAGGCCAATAGATAATGAACAATGATGTTCATATCATGTAGGAACAGAAAGTACTAGGAACGCCAACCAAAACAGCTCGTGTGGAGGCAAAATATCGATTAAGAGGAATTCACTGCATTAATGGGTGAGTAGGAATTTTTACATCATACCCGATTGGGATGATGAGTGGCTCAGAATTTAAAAACTACTACTAAGTGGCATTTTAACATCATACCCGGATGGGGTGATGTAAGAAAACATGCAAAAAAAACTACTTATCGGTTGTAAGTAGATCATACCTGGTTGGTATGATGAACTTTCTCGAAGGAAGTAGAAAACCAGCTTATCGGTTATGAGCGGAGATGTCTTCACACTCGTTTGGTGTGATGGACAACTGAAAAGTTATTTTTGTCAGAAGTGCTCTCCCCTAACTGTGTGTCACTACTTAAATATTTTGGGAGACCTTATGACGGGAGCTCGAATAGCTCAGATAGGCTGGAGGCCTTAGTTTTGGAACTTGGGGGATAAAATGCCCGATTTTGAAAATCTCATACAGTGGGCCCAAGGCATGTTGGCACGAGCAGGTGCTCATAAACTAAGATGAGATTAAGCCATGAAAACATTAATGAATGATGTGTTTATCCATGGTACCAAGACAGGACCAAAATACTTGTTGGACTAGTGGTAGTGCGACAAGACTGGTCGATAGACCAGTCGAAACAAATAGTTGCAGGTCAAGTTAAGGGTTGGGGCCATTGGACTAGTGGTACCAAAGACTAAATGGTGTATGAGGAAAACTATTATTTTGTGCATGCACTAAGGTTCAGGACCATCAAGACATCCAAGAGGGGTAGTGATGCATCCTAGGGGCTACTAGACGATACGGTGGAGATAAGGGCAGTTTGTCATGCCAGCAGTCATGGAAGCTTAACATAGCTTCATGTGCATGAGATCAGGGTGGGGTCGGAAAGAGGTCTATATCCTCATACGGACATGAAGTTTTTCTTTTCGGATTTGAGGGTCAGATGTCGCGTATATCCACTCATTCTCAGGGTAGAACTTGACAAGGTTCTATCTAGTTGGCCGATAAAGTCACTCCAACACCACAAGTGGGTGCAATGGATAGGCTGTCCTACGAATGTGTGATTCCCTTCATGATGAAGGGCGTGTGTTGACTGTTAGACACACCATTTGTAGTTAATGATGAATGATGATTTTAAAAACTGAGATTTTAAGGAAGAAGGAATTTTAAAGGAAATAAGTAGTTTGGCACACTCCAATTTAAAAACTATTTTATTGAAATATTTTTTTTAAATACCCATTCACTAAGTGTTAGGATCTTACCCACCCTTTTTCTTATCCCTTTTCAGGAATAGAGAAATGACTAAGGATAACACTAGGCCTTACCCTCTGTTAGGTATGCTTGATTTTCTTAAGATTGCATTTTATTTGATATATATTTTTTTAGGGAACAAGGTTGTAATTATGCCTAGCTCCTCTTGAATTAAAGAAGGGGGAAACCCCTCTTGAACCAAGAGAGCGGCGGGTTGTTCACGGGGATCCGACCAAACCTAGTCAGGGCATGACACCTTATCTCCACCATGTCATCCAATAGCCCCTGTGGCGCATCACTACCCCTCTTGGGCTTCTTGATGGTCCGGAACCTCAAGTGCATGCACAAACAAGAATATTTCCACAATGCCATTTATCTTTGTTGCCACTGGTCCAATGACTCAGACCATCAACTTGACCTGTATTTGTTTGTCTAGGTCGGTTCGTCTACCTGGCTCGAATGCACTATCGCTAGTCCATCATGTATGTCGGTCCTGTCTTGGTACCATGGTGAAATCACACATTCCATTTATTTAGAATTTTCATGGCATAAATATCACATGTTTGTTTACGAGCTCCTACTCATGCCAACTGGTCTTGGGCCCACTGTTCCTAATTTTCCAAAACTAAGCATTTTAGCCCGCAAGTTCTAAAATCGAGGCCTCTAGCCTATCTGAGCTATTCTAGCTCCCATTAAGAAGGTCTCCCAAAACTTTTAAGCATTGGCACACAATGAGGGGAGAACACTTCTAACAAAACAATCTTTCCACTCATCGCACCAACTGGGTGTGATGACATCTCCGCTTACAAAGCAGGTTTTCTCCTTCCTTCTAGGAAGTCCATTGTACTAATCGGGTATGATCTCTCTACTTACAGTCGATAAGTAGTTTTTTCACTTAATTCTCACATCACTCCAACCGGGTATAATGTTAATAAATCCACTCAACCGTTAATAGTGATGTGTTCATCCTCGGTTGATTTTCCCAAGTCGACACGACCTTATCTTGTTGGCATTCCAGTCCTTCATGCTCCTACTCGATTTGGACAACCTTTTCTATTGATACTTGGCATGACAGCCTTCCTCCCTCACATATAAACGGATAAACTCAAAATTTTCAATTAATTGCACTTAGGTCCCTAAAGTTCATTTTCGTTGACTTTAGGTCCCTAATGCAAACGTTTCACCAAATTAAGTTCTGAAACTTCCAAAATTCACTTTGTTTCCTCAATTTATTGAAAATTGTTCAAGAGGCTCAAGTTTGATAAATTCCAATTTGGTCCCTAACTTTTCAAAAATTACCATTTTGCCCCTACTTTACAAAAATGGCAATTTGACCCCAATTAATTCCAAAAATTGACCAATTGATCGTTCAATATTCTTTCCATGGCCAATTGGCCCTCAATTTTGGGAAATTGCAATTTAGTCCCTAAATTTTATAAAATGCCCAAATTTTCCCCAATTTTCTCCCTTTCAAACTGACTAAATTTAATTTAATCAAATTGACCATTCAATCGGGGTTATTTGCTCCAATTAAAGGTATGAATTAGTTCCTACACTTCCATATGATTGAATTGAGCTTTGAACTGTGTCATTTGGGTTCGAATTGAGCTCAAATGGAGCTTTGCTGGATAACTAAATGTAGAGAGAGAAAGCTTCGAAAGCTTACTGTCGGAGGTGCAGCGGTCCGATCTCTCTATCGTGGAAGATAACTCTTTTCTTGAGATATCTTCTAAGATCAAGAATTCTAACAATTGACCGTGAATTGAAGAAGAATTTTTTCAATGAAATTTTGTAGTTTCTCTATCTAACTCTGACCTGCAATAATTGAGGAGGGCTGAATTTGCTTACCTTTCAGCTCAATTGCGGTCGTCTAAGGGTTGTAGGGAGGTTGGGAGGAGAACTTGGTTTGGCTGACGAGGGTTGAATTTGGCCATTTTCAACTCGGTCTGCAAGAGCTACTTCACAATTTGATTTTGCTGACGCTTCTCCAGCGATCTTCAAACTAAATGGATATTGCTATCAGATATTTGACTTCTCCTAAAGACTAAAGAACCCGACATCACCTTTTGAGGTTGAGAAAAATGCTCAAGTCGGAGCTCTGGTTCAAACTTCACCTGAAATTGGAGCAGTTGAGAGAGAATGGAGTTTTCAATTGTGAAGAGAATGAATAGAGAGTAGCTCTTTACATAGGGAGTTCGAGAACTCTTTAGTCGTCCGTTTAGCACCTTTATGGTGCTCATTCATGGTCTGAAATGCCCTAAATGGAGACTTTTCACCTTCGCATGCGCTGTTCATTTTTCCGGTGAGTGAACAATGTTGTCATCTAAAGGAAGAAGACATCATTGTTTCGAACTGGTCCGAACCTGGTTCAATGCATAAACATTGTACAAGTTCATGATTGTGTTTATAGATGAGATACTCATATACTCACAAACTAGGCTGGAGCACGAGGAACATCTGGCTATCACCTTGGAGATGCTATGAAATAATTGCTTATATGTGAAATTCTCCAAGTGTGAGTTCTGGATGTAAGAGGTAGGGTTCTTAGGGCACAAGTGTCCAAAGATGGAGTCAAGGTGGATCCAGAAAAGTTAGAGGCCATATCTAACTGGAAGGCACTCAAGAACCCTTTTGAGATACATAGTTTCTTAAGAATAGCAGGGTACTACCGACAGTTTGTACAAGACTTCATTAAGGTAGCAGCCCCTTTGATCCATCTCACAAGGAAGGGAGTGGAATACAAGTGGATAAAAACTCTAAGAAATCCTTCCTTGGAGTTGAAGACCCATTTAACAATGACACCCATACTCACTCTGCCTAACCCAAGTGTAAGGGAGTATACAGTCTATAGTGACGCATCTGGACAAGGATTTGAGTGTGTATCAATGCAACAAGGAAATACACTACTCACGATTTAGAGTTAGCCGCAATAGTGTTTGCTCTCAAGATTTGTTGACACTATCTATACGAGGTTAAGTGTAGGATATATATAGATCACAAGAGTCTTAAGTACTTCTTAACTCAAAGGGAGTTAATCTCCACCAGAGGAGATGGCTAGAGTTGGTAAAGGATTACGACCTTGTGATAGAATACCACCCTGGGAAGGCCAATGTGGTGGCAGACTCTCTAAGTTGCATGTATCAAACCAAGGTGGAACAAATAAAGACAAGCTACATACCCTTATTACAGCAGTTGGGAAAGATGGAAGTGGACCTTAAAGTAGACAAAAAGGAAAGGTGCCTAGTGGCTGAGGTAGTAGTAAGACCTAGCCTAATGGAGCAAATCAAGGTCCATCAAAAAGGGGATAAGGAACTCCAACCTTCTAGGCGATGGATTGTAAACCTATAAAGGAAGGGTGTGTGTGCCTCAAGATAAGGAACTGAAGAGACTAATATTGGAAGAGGCACATTACTCCGTACATGCGATGCATCGAAGCAGTACCAAGATGTACCGCACCCTCCAATAGGGTTATTGATGGAAAGGGATGAAGAGGGATATCGCGGAGTATGTAGCATGATGCCTGTCATGTCAGCAGATCAAAGCTGAGCACTAGAAACCATCAAAACTACTACAACCCCTACCAATTCTTGAATGGAAATGGGAGCACATCACTATGGACTTCGTCACAAGACTATCAGTGACTAGGAAGGGGTGAGACGCGATTTGGGTCATTATGGATTGATTGACCCAGTCCGCCTACTTCTTACCAATAAGGGTGACCGATTCCATTTAACAACTAGCTGCTCTATACATAGGGGAGATTGTGAGACTCCATGGCATCCCAATAAGCATAGTGTCGAATAGGGACCCTAGGTTTACCTCAAGGTTCTAGCCTAGTTTGCAAAGTTCCTTGAGAACCAAACTCCACATGAGTACGGAATTCCATCCTCAGATCGATGGAAAATTTGAGCGGACAATCCAAACCCTAAAGAATATGCTATGAGCATGCGTACTCACCATGAACAAGGGTTGGGAGTAATACTTGTGCCTAATGGAGTTTTCCTATAATAATAGTTACCATGGTAGTATTCAAATGGCTCCTTATGAGGCCCTTTATGGACGACCATGTCGTACCCCCATATTTTGGGAAGAGGTGGGAGAAAGGAAGCTAGAAAGGGTTGAGCTAATAGAAGACGCCACAGAGAAAATAAAGATTATAAGGAGTTGACTTAAGGTAGCTCAAGACAAACAAAAGAGCTATGCGAACCATCGAAGAAGGGACTTGGAATTTGGTGTGGGAGACCAAGTATTTCTCAAAGTATTCCCATGGAGGGGAATACTTAGGTTCCAACAATGAGGAAAGTTGAAACCTAGGTACATCGGTCCCTACACCATAATCCAAAGGATAGGGCCAATTGCCTATAAACTAGAACTGCCTCCTGACTCACAAAGGTTACATGACGTATTCCACATCTCGGTACTCTAGAAGTACCAGCCCAATCCCGGTCATTTACTAGACCCACCACCACCCCAATTAGAAGAGAACCTGACCTATCAAGCGGAACTGGTGCAAATCATCAACTAGAGATACAAGAAATTGAGGAACAAGAAGATCCCCATGGTCAAGGTCCTTTGGTAGAATGGACTAGTACAAGAGGAAACCTAGGAAACATAGAGTGTTATGAGGGATGGGTACCCCCAATTGTTTGGGATGTAAACGTTTTTGGTACAAAACCCCTAAAAAAAGGGAAGAGTTGTAAACCCATTCCATTAAAGATAAGAAAGCCAGGAAAAGAACCGATTCGAAAGGGAAAACCGAGCCAATTAACGAACTGAAACCGGTAAAGAAGCAGTAAAATGGGAAATTGAAAAATCCCAAGTGACTAAAAGAATCATAAAAATCATGGAGAAGAACCATAGAATAAAGTGGAAGTGAAAACTGGACCAATTCAGGGTGAACTGGACATGAACCGGTTTGAACTAAATATGAACCAATTTCTAAATTTATTTTTCTTGGTGGCTTAAAATGATCAAATTGGAAAATTGAAGCCACCATTGGATAGGAAATGAATTTAGATGAATTTAGAAAATTTTAGATTTGAGAAAATCGATCAAATCAAGCCTAAATCGGCCGATTTTTGCCATTGAACCGAGTCGGACCGAACCCGTCTTGTAAAACCCGCCCTTTTGAGCTAAGGAAAACTAGGAAAAGAACCGGTCAAACCAAGTGAGGATTTAGAACCAGTTCACAAACCTGATTATTTCTGAATTGGCAAGTTGGGAATTTACAACTTTCAGGTGATCCAAAGGGTTAATTAAACATTGGAAAAGAAACTTAAGAAAAATTAGAAAACAAAAACCAAAGTGGTTCTGGTGAACTAGATTCCATAATAACTTTAAAGTTAAGTGTGCCCGAGAGTAGTGTGAGGATGGGTGACCTCTTGGGAAGTAGGAATTTTTTTTGTAACCCGAAATTTCGTTCAAAAATTTGTATGTACGCCTTATCATAAATTAATATATATTTAATTATTGTAATTAACACCAATAATTTAATACCTGAATTAAATTATTGGAATTAATACAAATAATTTAATACCGAAATTAAATTATTGGAATTAATACCGAAATTTAATTTATTGGAATTAATACAAATAATTTAATACCGAAATTAAATTATTGGAATTAATACCGAAATTTAATTTATTGGAATTAATACCGAAATTAAATTATTGGAATTAATACCAATAATTTATAGCAATATTAATACTAGTAATAAATCTCGCCCATTTAATACACGGGTTTTACGCCTATATAAAGAGGTAATTCTCATTTCATTCTCCTCACACCTGAACACTTCTCTCTCTCTCTCTCACTACTGCTCCATTTCCCGGTAAAGCTCGAACCAGAGCTTTGACTTGAACAAAGGTCAGGCTCTTTAGAACCGGGGAGAAGACAGCAAACTCCAGTCAATCCGAGAATTGTTGGAGAAGCGTCGACGTGATAGAATAGTGAAGTAGCTCTGGCGGACCGAAGCTGCCCTATTTCGGCCAAGCTAAAATCAGCCATTTCAAGCCCTGCTCAGGCCAATCCAAGCCCTTCCAACACTTCCTCAGCCTTTCCACAACCGAATTAGAACCAAAAGGTAAGCCAATTCGGCTCCCCTTTATAATTTTCGATTGGCGCTAGAGAGAGAGTCGATCGAATTTCAATGACAAAATTCTAATCCAATTCTGCATCAATTGATGTGATTCTTGATTATAGGATAAACCTCAGGATGAGAGCTATCTCTCCAGATCGAAAGCTCGAACCGTCGAGCCTTCACCGGTGAGTAATCGAAGCTTTCTCTCTCTATAGTTCATTTTCCGGCGAAGCTCCGTTTGAGCTCGTCCCGGCATTAAAACTTGCGATTCACATTTCTGAAGAATCGTATGAACATGTAGAAACTCAATTTCAACTTCAATTTCAACAATTGGAAAAGTTTGATGGGTCAATTTGATGAAATCAAATTCGGCTGTGTTAAAAAGTTGGAATTGGGGGAAAATTGGGGACTTTTTAAATTCAAAGGACCAAAATGAAATTTTTTGAAATTGAGGATCAATTTTGCATGAAAATAATGTTGGAGGACCAATTGAGGAATTTTAAAATTTTGGGGGCAAAATTTACCATTTTTGTAAAGGAAGGGCAAAATGGTAATTTTGGAAAAGTTGGGGGACCAAATTGGAAATTTGGGAAATTAAACCACTTTTTGTGAAATGGAATAAATTGAGGTCCTACGATAAATTTTAGAAGTTTCGGGACTCCATTTGAGGAAAAATCGGCATTTTGGACTTAAAGTTAAAGAGAAATAACTTTAAGGACCTAATTGCAAATAAATGCAAGTTTGACTTTCTCATTCATTTCGAATGAATGAAGGCGATTAGGCCAAAGGATAATGAACCAAGATGTTCATATCGTGTAGGAATGCGAAATACCGGGAACGCCAGCAAGGACAAGCTCGCGTGAATACAAAAAACCAGTCTAGTGGAATTCACGGCATTAACGGTTGAGTGGGTTTACTAACATCATACCCGGTTGGGATGATGATCACAACTTAAAGATAAAAACCACTTATCGGTTGTGAGTGGAAATTTTATATCATATCCGGTAGGGGATGATAAGTACCTCGGTATAAAAACCCACTGTTTAATGGTATTTTAATCATCACCACTTAGAGAAAGTGATGTGAAAATTATGCGGAAAAACTACTTACCAGTTGTAAGTAGATCATACCCGGTTGGTATGATGAGACTTCCTCGATGGAAGTTGAAAACCCGTAAATCGGTTATGAACGGAGGTGTCCTTATACCTAGGCGGTATAATGGATAGAGAAAACATATGTTTTGTCGGAAGTGCTCTCCCCTGCTGTGTGCCAATGCTTAAACAATTTGGGAGACCTTCTCGACGGCAGCTCAAAAAGCTCTGATAGGCCAGGGGCCTCGGTTTTGGAACTTGGGGGCTAAATGCCCAATTTTGAAAATCTCGTACAGTGGACCCAAGGCTAGTTGGCACGAGCAGGAGCTCATAAACGAATATGATATATGTGCCATAAAACTTAATGAGTGAATTGTTTGGCCATGGTACCAAGATAGGACCGACATCCTTAGTTAACTAACAGCAGTGCAACATGATAGGTCGACGGACTAGTCAAGACAAACAACTGTGGGGTGAGTTGAGAGTCGGGGCCGTTGGACTAGTGGCACCATAGATTACATGGCAATATAAGAAAACATTGTTTGTGCATGCACTGTGAGTACGGGATCATCAAGACACCCATGAGGGGTAGTGATGCGTCCTAAGGGCACTCGACGACCTAGTGGCTATAAGGACAGTTCGTCGTTCTAGGTGTCTGTGCGAAATCTAGAGTAGCACTAAGCACATGAGACTGGAGTGGGGATAGGATGAGGTCTCTGTCCTCATATGGACATGAAGAAGTGATTTCGGGATTGTGGGTCGGATGTTGGGTACATCCACTCATTCCCAGGGTAGAAGTGGTCGTACTTCTATCCGGGTGGCAGGAAAAGTCGCTCTGAAGCCACTAGCGGGTTTAGTAGTGATACTAACTTGTGAATGTGTGTAACCTTCATAATGAAGGATGTGTGTTGGATGATGACACACTGGTAACTAAGAAATAATGGAAAAACCCAAATTTTTAAATGAATGGATTTTTGAAAAGAAAGGAGTCTGGCACACTCCATATAAATGTTTTTCTTAAAAGTTAAAAGTAGACCTTTAAAAACCCATTCACTGAGTAGTCGTACTCACCCCCTCCCTTATATCCCTTTCAGGAAATCCCGGAAAGCCTACCCTTAAAGACTGTCAACTAAGATGCCTAAAAGACAGGTATGTAAAGTTTTAAATTTCATGAAGTTTTTATTATGCTATTCCAAGAAAAAGGTGCAGGTTAAAGGACGTCTTACTCTTTACGATTTACGGAAACCCTTTAATAAACTGGGAGAGTGACGGGTTGATCACGGGCATCTAACCAAACCGGGTCGGGGCGTGACAAGTCTGATTTAGAATAGTGTCATCTTTTTCCTCAAGATGACATCATTGTTCACCGGCTCAAAAATCTGCCATTTCTGGTGTGAGGAATATTCCTTCGATCAGGGCATTTTCAAGTGGGGATCAGCTCGACCAAAATGGAAACTGATCGGGCAGATGGTCCCCGAGCTTCCTCTATAAAGAGCTCCCCTCCATTTATACTTCATAGACCTCAAATCGTCATTCTCTCTCAAGTGCTCCATTTTTTAGTGAAACTCAAATCAAAACTCTGATTTGGGCATTTTTCTTAGCCTAAGAAGGCAACATTGGGTTCTACAGACTCCGGGGGAAGTCTGCTACCTGACAGCAATCTCCCTTCAACCTGAGGACCGCCGGAGAAGCGCCGACGAAATCAAATAGTGAAGCGACTCCGATGGATCGCAACTATCATGTTTGGGTCGAGCTGAATTTGGCCAAATTCAGACCACCTCCGGCCAAACCAAGCCTCGCCAATGCCCCCACGGACCACACATAACCTCCATAGAGGTGAAAGGTAAGCCAATTTGGCCCTCCTCTGTCATTGTAGATCGGTGTTTGAGAGAAAGTGTCAAATTTCACTAACAAAATTCACCCTCATATGGACTTCAATTATAGCAATTCTTAATTCTAGGAGGACCCTAAGGGCGAGAGCTACCTCCCCAGATCAAGAGCTCTGATCGTCACACCTCCAACAGTAAGCTTACGAAACTTTCTCTCTCTACTAATAATTTTCCGGCAAAGCTTCATTTAAGCTCATTTCAAACCCAAATGTTGCAATTCAAAGCTTAATTAAATCGTATGGAAGTGTAGGAACTGATCCAAACCATCAATTCGAATAATTAACCTTGTTTGAATGGCCAATTTGGAGAAATCAAATTTGGTTAGTAGAAAGGAGTGAAATTAGGGTAAGAAATTGGGGAAATTTGGGGACTTCAAAAAATTGAGGGACCTCCGTGCAATTTCTCAAAATGGAGGGTCAATTGGAAATGAAAAAGATGTTGGGGTACCAATTGGTCAATTTTCGAAAGAATTGGGGTCAATTGACTATTTTTGGAAAATAGGAGCAAAATCGTAATTTTTGAAAAATTAGGGACCAAATTGGGAATTTGAAAAACTTGAGCCACTTACACAATTTTAAGTAAATTGAGGATTCAAGGAGGATATTGGAAGCCTTGGGACTCGATTTGGGGAAACTTTAGCATTAGGGACCTAATGTCATGAAAAATGAATTTTAAGGACCTAAGTGCAATAAACCTAAAACTTTGGGCCTAGTCGCTCATACATGAGAAACCGAAGGTTGTCATGTCGAATCCTTATTAACAATGATATCCAAACAATGTAAGGACACATGAAATCGGAACGCTAGCAAGAGCTATCACGAATGGGAAACTAATTGGGGACGAACACGTCATAATCAACGAGTGAGTAGGACTTTTATACATCATACATGTTGGGATGATGAGCACTATTTTTAGAGGATAAAACCTACTTACCGGTTGTGAGTAGGAATAAACAAATATCATACCCGATTGGTATGATAAGTTTCATATGAGAAAACTACCTATCGATTGTAAGTGAATCCATCATCACACCTCGTTGGTGTGGTGAGATAAAAATATAATTTTTGTCAAAAGTGTTCTCCCCTGACTATATGACAACTACTTAAAATATTTGTGAGATTTTCTTGACGGGAGCTAGAACAGCTCAAATAGGCAAGTGGCCTCGGTTTTTGAACTCATAGGGCTCAAGGCCTAGTTTTGGAGTTTTTCCTACAAGTGGTATATTCTGTATAAGTTCATTATTTTTCGGAAGGTAAATTTCATGGAGTAAATATATCCGGTATTATTTCAAAATATTTTTTCTCCAACATCCCGATTTTTTTAACTTGTTTATTTTTCCAACTCCATTTCAAAACATGTGGCTTTGATACCAGTGTAGTTGTCACACCCCAACCCAATTTGGTTGGAACCCCGTGATCAACATGCAACTCCTTCAGGTACAAAATAACACCCACTATGGTACCAACAGGAGTCAAGCGTAACCTAAGAAAAATATTTTTCAAAATCACTTGAGGAAAAGTACATTTTTCTAAAAGATACACCAGGATATAATTATGGCATAAGGCTTACCAGGGGATTTACTCTTTCTCCCTAGTCCTCTTCATATTTTTCCCGAAAGGTTTAAGGGATGGCGGGAGTGAGTTCGACAACTCAGTGAGTGGGCAAGAAGATAATTATTTAAAATGTTATTCTTATCACACCATTCTCTTTTAGGGGTTTCCACAATCAAACGCATACCCTTTATCATTAAAGTGATCATACATTCGCATAACAATCCCCAAATGTTCTACTTGTGGTCCGGAGCGACTTTACTGGCCATCTTGGTAGGAGGTCACACCTTCTACCACAAGTTTGAGTGAGCTCTATAGCCCATCCCCATACTCAAATCGAGACTTCATCTCCGTTATCGTGGGATGAGACCTCTCCCCCTTCTTCCTCGGCCTCAATGCGCATGAAGCTCCCATAGCTTCTTGACTTACTAGATGACAAAGCTTCCCTTATGCTCCTTGGGTCATCTAGTAGCTCGTAGAACCAACACTACCCCATACCGGATGCCTCAATGGTTCCATATCTCAGCATGCACAAGAAAAGGTCTTTTAATTAAGATTGTTATCTTTGGTGCTATTAGCCCAACGAGTTTGACAACCTGACTTTGGCTCGGTATCTATCTCACACAATTAACCATTTATGTAGGTTTTTACATAGGCTCATAAATGTAAATTGTCTATGGGTTAAAGCCCATTCACATTGGCCTTCGACCCACTTCATGAGTTTTCCCTTAGGCCATATTAGTTTCAAAATTGAGGCCTTAGGCCATATTAGTTTTCTTACTAGCTAGGCCTTAAGCCCATTCACATTCACAACTCATAGCTTCGTTTTCTTACTAGCTAGAGGATGGTGGTCGGAGATCTGAATATGGACGGGTAATGATCATCCAAGGGATCCAAGTACAATCAAATTGTGCATCAATTGGTAGCCTGAGCAATGAGAATTCAATGAGAGAAGTTTTTGCGCTCCAGGTTCTGCACTTTTACTATTCTAGCAAAAGGAGGCATAATTGGCTTACCTTAAAGGTTCTAGGAGGTCGAGGGTTAGATGAGGAGGGTTGTGGGAGGGTCGGTCTGGTTGTAAAAGGTCAGAGATGACCGGAACTTAGCTCAAAGGGTTTTGCTACTTCGCGACTATCGGAACAACGGTACTCTATGAGCTCCCTAGAGCTCCTCTAATGATCCTTGATCTAAAGGAAGGTTGTAACAAGGTAGGGGACTTCTTCTCAGTTCCAATAAACCTAAATTTTTCACTATAGGTTTAGAAAAAGGCCAACATCATAGCACTTGTTTGTGCTTCGTCAAAAAAGGGAGTACTTCATCTTTTTCCGTTGTTTGAAGGATTAGGAGGATAAATGGGGAGGAGCTCTTTATATAGGGAACTCGACAACTAATGAAGCGTTCATCCATCCCTTGGCCCTAAAATTCTCCTATTCACGGTCATATCGGAGGCCTTTTTAGTCATTGCAGGAAACACGGCCACTCTGTCGACCTTATCCTGCCAACGTTCCAAGGAAGAAGATGACATTGTGCAGCACGTGCAAGGTGCCATGCGGTGTACTGTGATTGAATGGCTTTGATGATGCGTCTTCCCACTTAGCGTTCGAGTCATCCTTTCAGTCTTTGACTAGCCATGTGGTAACCTCCCATTGGTCTCTCCTTCCAACATGGAAGTTGACAAGATTTGACTGCCCATTTGATTGTGACATGTGGTGTTCTCTGATTAGTTGATTTAAATAAGTCAGATTTCCCTCCTAACATATTGTGCCACTGCCACGTGTCAACCTTTGACTGGATGAGACCATCCAACATGGCACTACCACGTGTCAACCTCTAATTTAGCGACTATTTCTCTGATATCCTAATCGGATGCTCATGTGGCATCTTTGCCATTTGTTCACTCCTCATTGGTCAGCCGGGTTGATGAGGCTTCTCCTTAGTTGATCATTGACTGAGCGAATATGTTGCTCCCCTATTGGTCGGTCATTGGTGACATGGATTTTCTTTAGTTTGACCATTGACCAAGTACATGTGTCACACTCTGATTGATCAAGGCTTTCTGGCATTAACCGAGCGACTGACTACATGTGTTTCACCATGTGTCACGCACTGATTGGCTGACTAGGTGCTAACCTAGTAGGCGGTCCCTTGATCGGTGGGATTGTTGACCAACGGTGAGACCGAGTTAGGTGACCCAAAATAGAAATTCAGTCGGTTAAGGCCTAATTCGACTGATTTTCTCAAAATCTAATAATTTTTTAAATTTGTCTAAATTCATTTTCTACCTAGGGGTGACTTCAATTTCCCAAATTAATATTTTTAAGTAACCTAGAAAAATGAATCTTTGAACTAGTTCTTCACGGTACAATCTAGTTCAAATCCGGTTCACCATGAATCGGTCCAGTTTTCACCCTCAATCACACATGGTTCCTTTCCATGATTTTTTGGTCTTTATTGACCACTTGAAAATTTTCAAATCCCTATTTTGGATTCTCCATACCAATTTCAGTTCACATAAATTCTTAATTTTCTCTAAAAAATTTATGGTTCCCCTTTACAGTTTTTTATCTTGAGAGAACGGGGTTTACAATCTCACTCTTCTATCCCCTTAGTTTCGGTGCACACGAAGCTCCCACATCTTCAAAATATAGTAGAACAACATAACTTCACTTGTACCAATCTTACTCTCCAGCAGCCCTTAGAACCAACACTACCCCATACTGGGCATCTCCATGGTTTTGAAATAATTGCAATCATATACATATGTCTTTTGATTTAAGACTTTTATCTTTATGCTACTAGCCCAATGGGCACCAACCCGACTCTAGCTTGACAAATTCAATCAACATTATCAAATTCTAATAATTTTATCAGGCTCTTAAATCCGAATTTATTTACGGGTTTGACCCGTTTCCATTGGCCTTAGGCCCACTCTTGCGAGTTTTCAAAACATGACCTTGCGTCCACTTCACTTTTCAAAAACCATTGCCTTATGCCCACTTTCGCAAAACTAGATCTAGCCAACATTCTATCAACCATGGGCATCACCCATTAAAAATATCAATGATCGAAACTAGAGCATTCCCCTTGAAGTGTATCCATAAACAGTTCAAGGATAGCCCTACTATCATGCTTCATGCTTACTATAGAAATACAATCCCAAAATGGGTTTAGCAGTTTCACATAGGTAGGGGATTATATTTATAAAAAAAATAGGTATTTTCTAAGTAAGCATATTTTTAAGTAACACATCATCAGTCCAATCGAACTCAATGTCAGAAATCTCACTCACCTATATTCTGAGACTTATTTATCTCGGGGATTTCCGAGCATGGCATGCTTGTCTTTCACACGAACTTGTAGGTGATTCGTTCTTATAATAAATTGGTAAATAAATCTCAATTAATAAAGTAATCACACTTAAGATCGGTAACTTTCCAATAATTATGATTTGGCACTTAAGTTATAACTTAATTCTAATTAGGTCCCTAAGATTCTCAAATATTCCATTTGGGTTACTAACTTCTCAAAATTTCCAATTGAGTACATAATTTCTAACTAATTGGAGAAATCCCTAATTTTTTTTAAATTACAATTAAGTCCCCAAACTTTCAAAATTGCTATTTAGTCCTCCAACTTTGAATATCATCAATCTAATCCCCAATTTAGTCGTAACATAATTCTAATCATCTCTCCTATGTTCCATGATCATTTCAAGCTTTAAATAAAATACCTTATAATAGATAAGTAAAGAACCCAAAGTATTGAAGAATTATCTTAGAATAAACAAAAGCTAGGATAAATAGTTAAATATCAAATCGTTTATTTTGGAGATAATTGCATGAGACCTAGAGGTACATAAATGATTATGTGATGAAAAAGGAGTGAAAATTTCAAAGAATAATTCTAAGGAAGAGTGGGATCAGAAATGCCCAAAGTCTTAAATCAAGTATGACCAAATAAAGCTCGAGGCGTGAATGTTGCATACCATTCATTTAAGATATTATTAAGGACAATCAAAATGAGAAGGGAAATATGGATAAGATATTATCGATTACCAATAGATATGGTTAATGAGAAAATAACCATAAGATATAAAAAGAAAAAGTGGAGACTTACGTTAGATGAGTTTTGAGAACAAAATTTTTAAAAAGGTGGAGAGTAGTTGTAACACTATATTGTTTTAGCCCTAAAAAATTAATTTATAATTAAGTTGGAATTCGTACTTGAATTTTTATATCCAATGGAGAGGATTAAAATTTTGATATAAATGGATAGTACACTAATTTAAATAAAAAAATGATAACTAATTAAGTCGATAGGATTAACTTGATGGAACTAAGTTAAATCCATGGAATTATGTATTATTAAATATGTTACAAATAAATATGTGTACATATATGAATAGATGTATAATTGTACAGAAATTGGTTGTGAAAGAAAAATGGGAGCACATGAATGTGTATATATATATATATGCATATGATTGTATTAGTTATAAATAATACATAATGTAGTAAATTGCAAAGTAATGAAACAAATCCTTTAAATAAAGAAAGGCTTTATAAGCCTTATAACCATTGGGCTGAAAATTTACAAATGTAAAGTAAGCCCAAATGAATGGGGCATAAATATATAAAAGAAAAAGTCATGAACCCAATTTACATAAATACGGGACCTACAATAATAGGATGTGTGTTGTTTAGAATCCAAAACATGTGGGTTAAATCCCCCATTTACTATGAAAATCCTAAAATAAAACACAACGTAATACTCTACAAAGAGTTAGGCCACTCTAATGAAACATACAACTATCCTAAATAGATAACCCAAATTCATAATAGACACAAAATCCTAAGAAATTACTAGATTGAATAACCCAATGCCAAACCTCTATTAGATTGGTGGACAGTAAATAAATGCAAGGACGAAGCTTAATATGTTTTTAGTCCTTGAGAATGTGATGGATAGCACTAGATGCCTTCCTAAATCCTTAGGATGCAATAATCAAGGTCCTAAAAATGGAAAGGAAAGTAAGATATAATATCAGACCCCAATAATCAAAAGAAACTATGTGGATAACTTTACCAAACCCAACAGCTTTGATCTAAGAATACCTTAGGCATGAGACTGAATTATTAGATAACTAGGCCAATGATGAAGTCCAGTGGTTTGAAATTCTAAGTTCTCAATAGAAAATCCAAGTTAAAGCCCCATAGAAGAGCCCAACAAGAGCCTAAGATAGTGATCATTTTTTTTTTTGCACAAATATAGGGATCAAATTTAAATTTTAATGAGAGATTAAATCTTCCAAGAAATTAAATGATAATGTTAGATATTCAATTAGTCAAATTAAGATTTTTAAAATAGTTAATAAAATATTCTAGATATTTGTATTAGATAAGCGGTTGGGATGTTAACTATAAGATATTGTTTTCTTATTTTTATGATATTTAGTTGTCATATATGCCTATAAAAGGCACACTCCACGTCATTGTAAGGAAACACATTTAGAATTCAATTATTGTGAAGTTTTGTCTTATTTCTCTCTTAAAAAAACTTTTGAACTTATCTAGTTTTTACTTGTGGCATTCAAGCAATTTGACTTATCACTAGGTTTTTCTAAGAGTTTTTCTCAAAGGATTTGGGTGTGGCATCTATATTTGTATATTATTTTTCAACAAAACAAGATATATTCCATCTTTTCTTATTTGCATTATGAAAGTGTTGAGATTTTTGCCATATTTGGTGTAGGGTGTCGTCAACATATTGGCGGGGTTCATCTTAGTTGATATCAAAGCACACGGTTGCACAACAAGTTCTATCATATCTTTCATATATGGTTCTATGTTTTTTATTATCTTCTCTACCTATTTCTATTAACTATAAAAAAAATCTCTAACTTTTTCTATCTACTTTCTTTTCAGTAAATGCAAAGAAAAAGAAAAAAAACCAAAAATATTCATGCAAAAAAAAAAGTAGAACAAAACAAAGTGAAAAAAAGAGGCCCAAAATTCTATGTGAGTTTATTCTTGTTTCTTATCCTTTGAGTATATATATTCATCATGCTCTTTCTAAGTTCTTTTTTATCCTTTGAGTATATTTGTACCTTACTCTTTGATCATTCTAGAATTACCTATTGAAACCTCATTGATTTGTTTTGATTATTTCTCAAGTTAAACTGATTCATAAAAATAATTTATTTTTAAGTTCAATTAAGATGAAAATAAGACAAATGAGCCGAAAAAGGCAAGAGTGTTTTGAATATATGAGAAAAAGTCATTTTAGTGTATAATACAAGTGATTGAGAGAAACATGTTAGTGAAAGTTACGAGGTTATTTTGTTTCTAAAAATTGTCAGGATCACAAGTTCCAACGACGAGGAAACACATGGAAAGAAGATAGTTCCACTCAATCCATTCAAAGAATGATGAGTAAAACAAGAGGATGGTGAAGTCTGGAGTTGAGCCATTACATGTGATTAGATTGTTTGGAAGAACAATGGACTCGAGAGCTATATACAATGAGAAGAAGACCAACAAGTGATAACCTAGATGATTTGAATATACAATCTTTCCGAGGAAATGAGGATCTAGAAGAATGTCTTGAATGGGAAAAGAAGATGGATAAATTCTTTGAATATCACAATTACTGTGAGGTGAAAAAGGTACGAGCTGCATTTTTTGCATTTGTAGATTATGCAATTATATGGTGGGATCATTTGATTAAAGATAGAAAATGCAGCCATAAATGCCCTATGGAGTCATGGAGAGAGATGAAAGTTATTAGGCACGACTATTTGTTCCTAGCAACTACTATTTGGAATTATCCAATAAACTTATTGATAACTTCTTCAAAAAGATGGAGATTACTATGATTCAGTTAGGTTTGGAAAAAGAAGAAATAAAAGTCAAAATTGAAGAGGAAAATAAAAAAGAAAGAGATGAAAAAGAAAGAAGAAAAGCCAAAATTGAAAGTGAAGAGAGAAAGGGTAAAATTGAAAAAGAAGAGAGAAAAATCGATGTTGAAACAGAAGAGAGAAAATCCATAATTGAAAGAAAAGAGAGCAAAAATAATTTCATGGAAAGAAAAAGTGAGATCAAGATATATATAATTTCACAACATGTACTTACAGTACTTATGTACAAGGATAAATTTTAAATACCAACAACATTTTCTAATATTTGTCGAGCAATATTATATGTTTTTGCACAAATCCAAGCATGATATTTATGACAAGATAACTCATGGTATGCCCCCAGTTGGAGAAATCAAGCATCAAATGCAACACCAAATCAAAAATCTGAAGAAATAGAGATACACATGGGATAATAAAGGACCATGTGTTGTGCAACCACCCATGAAGGACAAAACTTAGCAAACATGCAATGATTGTCGAGCTATTGATAATATCACAATAAAGTATTGACTCACTATTTCTCATTTTTATGATATGGCAGATGAGTTTCATGAATACTATTTGTTTTCAAATTTTGATATTAAGAGTCAATATCATCAATTTCATATTAAAGAAAAAGATGAATTGAAAACAATATTTGAAACTAAACCTGATTTATTTGAATGGTTTGTTATACTTTTAGTTTGACTAATACAGCTAATACTTTTATGATGTTAATGAATCATGTTGTGTGCTTTCATTGAAAAATATGTTGAAGTATATTTTGATGAAATCAAAATATATAACAATTACTTAGATAAACATAACAGATATTTAAAAATTGCCTTACAAGTTTTTAGGAAAGATAAGTTATTTTCCAATTTAAAGAATTGCATATTTTGTTTGGATAAACTTGTATTTCCTAGATATATTGTAAGTTCTTAAGGGATTGGCATTGATAAGGAAATTAAGACAATTCAAGATTGGCCAACACATAGTTTGGACAACCTAAGGCCAAAAGAGTATGTGATTCACACAAATCACGAATTTGTTTTGCACCTTAATGGGCAACATAGACTAAAAAAAGCATCATGCAAGGTAGGTAATTTTCATCAAGACATTTTCACGTGGAATAAAGATTAAACAAGTTATAAAAAATATAGTTGTTGGTGCATTATCTAGAAGGTATGCTTTGCTTACAATCCTTAATACTAAATTGCTTAGTTTTCATTATACTAAGAAATTATATGCAAAGGATCATGACTTTTGTGAATTGATTCGAACTAGGTTTGAAAAGTTTTATTTACAAAATAAGTTTCTTTTTTTGGGAAAAAAAATTATGCATCCATCAATTTTCTTTGTATGAGTTACTTGTTAGGTAATCATAGGTTGTCAGACTAATTGAATAATTTAGGGTATATATGAAAATAAATGTTAGAGAAATTTGTTTCTAATGTATTACATTAAACGAGTTAAATTCATGAAGCAATTTCATGTCTTGAGCGCTCCTATTTCAATTTATAAAGTACCTCCATTTATTGATATCTATATGAATTTTGTTAAATGATTACCTATGACTAATAGGGGGAGAGAATTATTGATTATGGTCGTTAACCAATTCTTAAAAATCTCACATTTCACTGATGATGTGTCAAATGTTGTTGATTTATTATTTAGAGAAGTTGTTATATTGCATGATGTTCCTAGAATTATTTTATCTTATTGTGATTCTAAATTATTGAGTTACTTTTGGATTAATTTGTTTGGTAAATTGGAAACAAAACTTCTATTTTCATCTACATGTTTATCACATGATGAGTTTGCATATGATCATTATATTTATTCTATGACAAGGTTTTCACCATTTGAGATTATATATTGTTCTAATCTATTGGATGGAAAATGATAGACCCCATAAAATATTAATCTAACCAACAAGGGTTACAAGAAGATTGTTTTCGATCTAGAGATTTGGATTAGCCTACATATGAGGAATAAACAGTTTATGGATAGAAAATGATCAAAATTCCTTAGATTAGAGGGATCATTTAAAGTGTTAAAATTAATTAGCAAAAGTTACAACGAGAAGTTATCTGATAAGTATGTTGTTAGCTACAATTTAAATACTTATAATTTAATGCCATTTGATGTAGCTGATGAAGCAACTTAAGATTTGATGACAAGTCATTTTCAAGAGGGGAGAATGATGTGAATCTAAATAAAGAAATTACAAATTGAAAAATCTGATCAATCGAACATGCCATAGAGATGAATACTTTGTCACAAAATGAGTTTAAGGATCATTTGAGACTAGAAGAGATCAATGATAAGGTTAAGGGTTAAAATATTAAAAAAAAAAGTTTTATTTAGGTTGATCAAAGAGATTGCGGAAAATTCAGGTGGAAGCTAAACAGAATAGCCTAAGATAGGGTCCAAATTTGAATTTTAAAGAGAGTTTGAATCGTATAGGATATTGAATGATAATGTTAGATATTTAATTAGTCAAATTTAAATTTTCAAATAGTTAGCAAAATATCCTAGATATTTGCATTAGATGAGCAATGATTGATTGGCATGTTAACCATAAGATATTATTTCATTATTTTTATGCTATTAAGTAGTCATATGTACCTATAAAAGGCAGACTCCACAACATTGTAAGGACACACTTTTTAAATTCAACTTGAAAACCCTGTCCCCAGTCATAGGAAAACCGGATTTGGAAAAAATGGAATTTTTTAAGGGAAAACTGATAATCTAAATGAAATGGAATGGGTAAAGAAGGGTTGAAATGGGGATTTGGAAAACCCCAAGCAGCCAATAAATCCACAAAGTCATAGGGAAGAACATGAAGTAGGTTGAATGTGAAAATCAGACCAGTTCAGGGTGAACAAGACTTGAACCGGATTAATTTGAGTCGAACCGTGAGGAACCGAGTCAAACCATGAGGAACCGGATCAAGGGTTCATTTTTCTAGGTGGCTTAAAAATGTCAAATTGGAGAATTGAAGCCACCATCAGATAGAAAATAAATTTAGATGAATTTAAAAAATTTTAATTTTAGAAATTAGGTCGAATCAGAGTTGAACCGGCCGATTTTTTATTTCAGGTCATCGAACCTAGTTGGACAGGACCAATCAACAGTCCAATTGGTCAATGGATTGCTAACAGGTCAGCGCTCAGTCAGCATGTGCGACTAATCAGCGATCGGCGTGTGGTGAAGCGCGCCTCATCAGCATATAGTTAGTGTCTAGAAGCGCTGACCAATTAGGACGTGACATGTTTCCTAGATCAATATTCAAAGGAAGAAATCCACCTCAGCGACGATCGGCCAATGGGAAGAGGAGTCATGGAAAAAGTACCACGTTAGCGTCCGACAAGGACATGTGATAAATGAGTGACCAACCAGAAGTCGACACGTGGTAGGACCACATTAGATGACTTCACCCAATCAGAGGCTGACACGTGATAGTGGCACTGTGCGTCAGGAGGGAAGTCTGACGAATTTGAATCAGTCAATCAGAGGGCACCACGTGTCATAGTCAACGTCTGACCGAGCACATTCATTAGCCATGTTGGAGCAAGCAGCCAATTGGAGATCACCACGTATCCGATCAGCAAGTCAAAGGCTAACTTGGCTATTGAGAAGGATGATGCGTCAGCAAAGCCAGCCAAACAGGACGCGCCACATGGCAAGCCGACTCATGCGAAGCTCGCACGCACGGCACAGAGTCGTCTTCCTCACTGAGCTGACAGAGAGTAGGGGAAAGGGGAGAGAGAAAGTCTCCATCAACTCGAAAAAAGCATCGATATTGCCGCCAACGAGCAAGGTGGTGGTCGAGTCCTACGCCGATAGGTAGTCCGGACAGTTATCGAGCTCCCTATATAAAGAGTACCCCTCCCCTCACATTCCTCATCCCACCAGCAATTGAAGAAGTAGAAGAGGTCTGCTTTTCGGTGTAGCTTAAAACAGAGCTCCAGCAACGAGCTTTTTCTGCACCTCCGAAGTTGCCCCTAGAGCCATTAAAATCGGGAATAAGTCTTATGCGTGACTGCAACTTTAGTTCGGTCTAAGTTCCACCCCCCAATCTCTAACATGACTTTTGCTCCTTTTGTCAAGGAGGAGCCAAACTCTACAAGCTGCACCCTGGCCAGCCCCGGCCTTAGGGAGCTAGTCTTCCTTCACTCATACCAGGACCTCCACAACCTATAAGGTAAGCCAATTTTGCCCTATATCGTCCGAATTTTGAAGTTGTAGATCCTAACCTACCTAAAATTCTCTCAGCAAATTCATGGAGCCTTGATAGACAATTGGCCAGCACGTGAATCCTAGAAGGACCCTTGGAAGAGTACTAGCTGCCCGCATCAAGAGCTCCTATTTTCGTCCCCTCACCGGTAAGGAAACTGAGCTTTCTCTCTTTATAAACCTTTTTTGACGAGGCTCTGTTTGAGCTCAAATCGGCACCGATTAAGGTAATTTAAAGGTCAAAATGATCTTGTGGAGATGAAGGGAGTGATTAGTAACATGATAGGGGCAATTACCCAAGTTTGGGTGATCAATTTGATGAATCCAAGATTCACTAGTCAAAATGCAATAGAATGGGGGAATCAGGGTGAAATTGGGGGTTTTTTGAAAATATGGTGATCGAATTGCAAATAATGAAAAGTTAGGGATTTAAATGGAAATAAAGTGAAATTAGGGGTCCAAAAGGAAAAAATGAAAACCTTGGGGACCTAAATGATGATAAGCAGGACATTAGGGACCTAAGGGCAAATTTTTGGGCTTTAGGGACCTAATCATAATTATGGCATAATTAAGGACCAAATTGCCCATACAGACTATTATGAGGTCTTTCCTACTAATTGTACTGATAGGAATGCTCGGACCATATACGACAGGCAATTCAAGGAATGTGCATGAGAGCACGTAACCGGACGAGACACTGCTGGAGGCAAGTTACACCACCTAGGTGAGTGGGTTTAGCATCATGCCTAGTTGGGCTGATGAGTACAGTATTACCGAATTGAAAATGGTTTCCAGGATTGCCCTCCCCTGACTAATTGAACGAGCTTAAAATTTTTAGGAGGTTGTCCTAACTAAGTGCAAAGCATGCAATAGTCGGGTTAGTACCATTTAAGTGGGTCAAAGGCTAATGGCCATGGGCATAGGCATGTAGACAAGACAAGGCTAGTGTGCTTGAAAATTTTCCATAAAATTGGATAATTGTGTGATTTAGTTACTATATCAAATTTGGACAGACGAGCTCATTGGGTTAGTAGCTGCTGAGCCGAAGTCGGGACGTCGAACTCATTAGGCTAGTAGTTACGGAGCCAAAGCCGAGTTGTCAAATTTGTTGGGCCAATAACACCAAAGATGATGGTTATATTTAATGAAAACTATTGATTGTGCATGCCATGAGTTCGGGACCATCGAGGTGTCCGGCATGAGGTAGTGACGGTTCTAAGGATTGTTGGACAATCTAGGGAGCATAAGGGCGGTTTGTCATCTAGTTTGTCGGGAAGTTTCGGGAGCTTCATGTGCACTGAGACTGAGGCCGGAGTAGGAGAGGTCTCGTCCCACAAAGTGGACATGGAGTATGACATGGGTTTGAAGATCGGACAATTGATGTCGCCTCAGACTCAGGGTAGAAGCCACGGCTTCTATTAGGGTGGATGGTTTCTTTCTAACATTAGGTTAGACAATTGATGTTACCTCAGGCTTAGGGTAGAAACTAATGTTTCGTTCCTTTTGATTACAAGTGTACGAAACATCAAACACTAATGTTGCTATGTGGTCCTTGATGCGAACCCTGCCAATATGCGGATGACACTCTACACCAATTGAAGTAGTATCTTGCCCCAAGGATTCACTAGCCTCACAGTTACCAAAAATCCAATCCACTAACACCCATGGTAAATTTCCTAGGCTTCCTAAACGAACAATAAATCCATGTCAAAATACAGCAAACTAATGAACTAAACAAATTGTTCAGAGATCCAAACAAACAAGAACTTGCCTCATGATTTATGAGAGAACCCCCATGGGATAATGGCAAGATGAAGATGCAAATGAATCCGAGTTGAGGAACAAAAACTGACATAGGCATTAGGATACATCACCTTTAGTACTCCATTAGTGGGAAGCATAATACGAAAGTCAGAATTGTTTGTCCCATCATATCAGAAATCAATGGAGAGTCCCCAGTTAAACTTTGAGCTGGAGCGAAGCGGAAGACTGAAATGAGTTCATCACATCAGCCAAATTCAGATTTAAGGGAGCACAGATAAGAGTAAGGAAACTTCGTAGGGAGTTGAGTTAATTGAAAGAAATGAACAACTATTGAAGCTTACCTAATGCCCAATGAAACAATAAAGCTTATGTGAGATCGTAAGCTTACATAATTCCCAACGGAATAACAAAGCTTCTGTGAGATCACAAACGCCTAATGCTAGACAAAATGGAGGAAGACAATGCAAATATTCAACTCTCCATCATTCGAGAGAATTCCATGAAGCTCGATCATTGTCTTCTATGGGAGCATCTTTTAGAATAATGTATGCATAATAGAGAGGAGATGAGGATTAAAATGAACAAAAGGTGAGGAAATCGACCTTCACAAGCAGACAATGGAAGGAGATCGCAGTGGGGCTTCAATAATTTGAGGAAGCATAGAGGAAATCTCATATGGAATGAGGTCGGGTTTTCAGGACCCTACAATTTTTGGCTAACTGATAAAAGCGAAGGAGGGATACAATGTTGCCCTCAAATTTCAGACAAATTATTTCTCATGCCATTAAGACTATGGAAGGATGAAAATACCCCCATTGATTGGGCGAATTTACAACCACACCACTAAGGGCATGTTTGTACGAGCGTACAAATATGTCCTAAGGGTCGGTTTGGTAGCAGTAAAATTTCTGGAATTAGGGACTGAATGGACAGCGAAGAAAATTGTGGGATTAAGGCAATTTTTGGGAGGAAAATTAAACTATGATACCAAAATTATGAAAATGCCCATCATGGCATAACTGGAGTATGAAAGGAAATTTTGAACCTTAATGACCAATCCCGAATTCTTCAAGTACCGGATTCCAAGTGAAAGGTACAAAGTTTAGAAATTATTTTCTTATTTAATAGTTATAGATTTAATTAATAAAATAGTGTCTAATAGAAAAGTGTAATAAATACTCGAATTACGACCCAAAATACATTTATGAAACCATATTATATTTAGGGAGCAAAATATACATGATCGTGAGAGAGGAGCACGAAGATTCGGGAATCCCTCTAGGACAATCATATCCCCGGTTAACGGTGAGTGGGATTTCTAGAATCGAGTCCGAATGGACCAATAACATGTTATTACTTTCAAATTGCATGGCATTATTGCTTAGAAATTTTCTTTTCCAAAAATATAATCCCAAGACTATGTGAAACTCCTTAAACTATTTTGGTATATATTTCTCTAGTGAGCATGAAACATGATTTTAGGACTTCCAATGAAAGGTATGTGGACACACTTTAAGAGAACAATCTAATTCTAATAATTGATGTGAGATATGGGTAGAACCCATGGTCGATAAGAGTTGGTTAGATCTAGTTCTGTGAAAATGGGCCCTAGGCCACGATTTTGAAAGAGAAGTGAACCCATTGCCATGTTTTGAAAACTCATACAGTTGGCCCAATGCCAATGGAAATGAGTTAAATCAATTAAATAAATTTTGAATTATGAGTCAAACAAAAACTATCACAAATGGATAATGAGTGATTAAGCTGATGAGCCAAAGCTATGTTGTAGCCTATTAGGCTAGCAGCACAAATAGAAAGGTCTTAATAAAAAAGAATATTGCTTGTGATTTCAATTTTATGAAATTAGTAGACGTTTGGTATGGGGTAGTAGTGGTTCTAAGGGTTGTTGGACAGCAAGAATGGAATAAGGGAACTTATCACTGGTCCAATATATCATGGAGCTCTAGGAGCCCATGCGCAAATAGACCTGGCAAACAAAAAAGGTCTCTTACCTCTCTAGCGGACAACTTTATTCAGAAATGTTTAGGGGTTGGGCAATGGTGCTCACATAGATGAATGGTCAAGGTTGTAGTCTCGCACCAATGTGGTAGAGGTCGTAGCATCATACCAATGTGGTAGATGTTGTAGCCTAATACCAAAGTAGTTGGTAAAGTCTCTTTGAACCACAAATGAAACATATAGGATGTATTTTCTGTGAATGTGTGACTTTCCCCAAGAGGAATAAAGTATGTGTTATATGTTTGTCGAATACAAGTAAATCTTTAAGCATTGTTATGAATAAACCTAGTGATAGGTTTTCTTCCCATGTATTGAATAGATTATAAAGTTGTTAAATACAAGTCTAAGCTCTAAGATTATTTATGGTAAATCCTTGTTCTACCAAACTTTCTTGCAAACTTATGAGTATGTGTTGAATCGTGGATATGACATCACGATGTAAGCTAACCACTCTCAGTGAGTTATGAACTCACACCCCTCCAATGCCCTTTACAGGAATTAAAACACTTTGAATACATGAAGACTTTTTTTTTTGCTCAAATACATGAAGAATTGGAAAGCCTCAAATGTGAAACCCAACCCTCGAACCAAGTAAAATGGGGGTAGAACTGGCGGTTTTGAAAAAACCGAGCTAAAAAAGGAACAAAAAATGACAAAAAAGTGTTAAAATGGGAAATTGGAAAATCCCAAGTGACCAAAAATTCACAAAATTCACAAGGAAGGATCGGGAAGCGGAATTGATGAGAGAACCGGACCAATTCAAAGTGAACCGGATTCGAACAAAATGAAATTGGGATGGACCATAGTGAACCGGTTATACATTCTTAAATTTCAAAAAATCGGTTGAATCGGGTCCGAACATGCCAAATTTTAAATTTGGGTCACCAAACTTGGTCGGACCATTGACCAGTCTGGTCTGAGCGGTCAACGAACTGGTCAACGAAGCAATCAATGGTCAATGATGCCACGTCAACATCCACGCAAGCACGAGCAGCCAATGGGAGGCTGCAATGTGTCCAGTCAATGGGTCAATGACTAATGTGGCTACTGAGTTAGACCTCCACATTAGAAAAATTGGCCAATCACAGTGCGTCCTGTCCACATAACTCTTCTGCGTGTCCTGTGCAGTCTTAAGATGACTCCTTATTAATTTTATCTTCTCAGTGGCATCCTCTATTATTTCTATCCTTTCTAATTTTCTTTCCCCCACTTCTTCCCAAAATAAAGGGGTACGACAAGGTCGTCCATAAAGGGCTTCATAGGGAGCCATCTGGATACTGGCCTGATAACTATTATTATATGCAAACTCCATCAGGCATAAGTATTCCTCCCAGCTTTTGTTCATGGTGAGCACACATGCTCTCAGCATGTCTTCCAAGGTTTGGATGGTTTGCTCAGACTGTCCATCTATCTGAGGGTGAAATATCCTACTCATATGAAGCTTGGTCCCCATGGCGTTTTGCAAACTTAGGGAAAATCTAGAAGTAAATCTTGGATCTCTATCCAATACTATACTCACCGGAACACCATAGAGTCTTATTATTTCCTTCATGTATAGGACAGCCAACTGTTCTGCTGTGTCCATCACTTTTATAGGGAGGAAATGTGCTGATTTGGTCAATCTATCCACTATTACCCAAATCGCATGTCAACCCTTTTTAGTCACTGGTAGGCCTGTGATGAAGTCCATGGTGATGTGCTCCCATTTTCACTCCGGAATTGGTAAGGGTTGTAGTAGTCCTGACGGTTTCTAATGTTCTGCTTTTATCTATTGACAAGACAAGCATCGGGCTACATATTCCACAATGTCCCTCTTCATACCCTCCCACCAGTATCCTTGTTTGAGGGTGTGGTACATCTTAGTACTGCCCGAATGCGTAGCATACACTAAATCATGTGTCTCTTCCAATATTAATCTCTACAACTCCTTATCTTGAGGCACACATACCCTACCCTTATAGGTCAGTACTCCGTTGCCTCACATATCGTAGTCCAGTTTCCATTCTCTGTTAGTTGAATCCAAATAGGGCTGAAGTTCTTTATCAATCTTTTGTTGGACCTTTATATGCTCGGTTAGACTAGGCCTTATCACTACATTCGCCACCAAGCATTTTTCCTGTCTGTCCATCCTCAGGCTCACTTCCATTCTTCCCAATTGTTGCAACAAAGGTAAGTAGCTTGTCTTGACTTGTGTCGCCTCAGTTTGATACTTGCGACTTAAAGCATCTAGGCATCTGCTACCACATTTTCCTTTCCGAGGTAGTATTCTATCACAAGATCATAATTCTTCACCAATTCTAGCCATCTCCTCTAACGAAGATTTAACTCCTTCTAAGTTAGGAAGTACTTAAGGCTCTTGTGATCTGTGTATATCCTGCACTTAACCCCATAAAGGTAGTGTCGCCATATCTTTAGGAACACTATTATAGCTAATTCCAAGTCATGAGTCGGGTAATTTCTCTCATGTATCTTCAGTTGTCGTGATGCATACGTGATAACCTTCCCTTGTTGCATTGAAACACATCCTAGTCCTTGTCCAGAGGCATCACTATAGACTATGTACTCTCCTGCATTAGGATCGGGTAAGGAGAGTATTGGTGCGGCTGTTAGTCGAGTCTTTAACTCCTGAAAAGACTTCTCACAATCATCATTCCATTTATACTCAATTCCCTTCCTAGTGAATCGAGTTAGAGGAATTGAAATTTTAGAAAAGTCTTGCACAGACCGCCTATAATATCCTGCCAATCCTAAGAAACTCCTAATTTTCGTAGGATTCCTTGAGGCCTTCCATTCTAATATTGTTTCTACCTTGGCTAGATCTACTTTAACCTTGTCCTTAGTTACGATGTGCCCTAAGAATCCTACTTCTTGCAACCAGAATTCATACTTGGAAAACTTTACATATAATTGGTTTTCTTTCAAGATTTCCAATGTAATTGCCAGATGCTCTTCGCATTCCGACCTGGTTCGTTAGTATATAAGGATATCATCTATGAATACTATCATGAACCTGTCCAGATGAGGTTGGAACATGCGATTCATTAAATCCATGAAAGCTACAGGGACATTCGTCAACCCAAATGGCATCACTCTGAATTCATAGTGTCCATATCTGGATCGAAACGCCATCTTAGGAATGTTCTCTTCTCTAATTCTTAGTTGGTAGTAACTGGATCGAAGATCTATTTTTGAGAAGTAGGCTGCTCCTTTTAACTGATCAAACAAATCATCTATCCTTGGGAGTGGGTATCGATTCTTGATGGTGACCTGATTCAGCTTCCTATAGTCAATACATAGCCTCATACTCCCGTCCTTTTTCTACATTAACAAAACAGGAGCACCCCATGGAGACTAACTTGGATGTATGAAATTCTTTTCCAATAATTCGTCCAGTTATTCTTTTAATTCTTTCAGCTTTGTCGGAGCCATGCGATATGGGGCTTGGGATATGGGGTTTGTTCCTGGGGTTATTTCTATAGTAAACTCTACTTGGCGACTTGGAGGTAGTCTAGGTAGCTCTTCTAGAAAAACTTCTGGATAGTGTCTGACTACTTGAATGTCTTCCAGTTTCTTTTCTTCAAAATCTTCATTTACTACCATGGCTAGAAAGACTATACAACCTTTCTATATCATCTTTTGAACCTTCATGTGGGACACCAATTGTACTTCACTTTTCCTTTTATCTCCATGGAACTTTAGTCCCTTAGTCTTAGAAGTAAGGAAAGTTACTGTCTTCCTTCTACAGTCCATCCTTGCTTGATAATTACTCAGCCAATCCATCCCCAGAATTACTTCAACTTCTCTTAGAGGTAATGGGATAAAGTCAGCTTCAAGTTTGATTCCTCCAATTTCAATCTCACATCTCTTTAATTGTTTGTTCCTATTCAAACCTTCTCCTAAGGGTGTAAGGACGTTAAGGCTTTGTACTAGCAGAGTGAGCTCCAGGGGTACCTTAGAAACCAACTCTTCCTTGATAAATGATCATTCTGCTCCATAGTAAAAAAGAGCATAAACTAGTTGTCCCCATAGTTGTATATACCCTAATTTAAGGAACGTATGTTTTAGAAGGAATTCTCTTTATTAAATCAAAATATATTTAATTTACATGACTCTTTTAGACCAGTTGGTAGGGTTTTGGGATGTACCCGCTATAGTGCTAGGGTCTCATCTAGCCTCCTCCTGAGTGAGGTTGTATACTCTAGCCAAAACTCTTGCTGTAGCTTCTGGTCTGGGGTTCCTGGAGTTCCCTTGAGGTGGTCCAAGAGTATTTTTTTGTCTGTTCCCCCTAAAAGTATGACAATCCTTTACAAAGTGTCCCACTTGTCTGCAGGCGAAACAGGTATGGCATGCTCCCTCATGGTTCCTTTGACTCTTCAGACAACGATGGTTCCGTTGGGGTAAGGTAGGGACTACTCTAAGAAGGGGTGGAGGATTGCCCCTTCTCCATTGGAATACCATTTTGTTTCCTCTTCTTGAGCTGGTATATTCTCTCTGTCCTCCTTAACGGTTTGAATCCTTTTCCCCCTCTCTGGTTGTCTGCTCCACTCGACGACGTCGGGTCTGTACCAGTCATTCGCATTCGTGAGCCATACTGATTACAACTGCTAGGTCTATGGGGCATCCCGGTACTCCCATACGATCTCTAATGTCCATGTTGAGATCATCCACAAACCTCTAACATATGTCAGCTGGTCCAGCTAGGTCGGGAGCAAAGGATCTTAACTCGTTAAATTTTATTTCATACTCTCCTATGGAACTAGCCCTTGCTGAAGTCGGATGAACTCTTGTTTATTCTCATTTATTAGGTGGGGTGCCAGGTACTCCTCCGAGTATCTTTCCTCAAATTGCTCCCAAGTGGGGGTGGTGGTATGTAGGTTTCGGACATTGTCCCACCATCGTATAGTGCTTCCTTCCAAGAAGAATTCGATCAGGATCACCCTATCCTTTGGCAGTATTATGACAATTCCCATCAATTTCTTGGTATTGGACAGCCAATCCATGGCGATCCCAGCATCCTTTTCTTCGAGGAAAGGTTTACATCCTAGTTGTCAGAGAGTTTTGAGATTTCTAGGTATGTCCGTTGGAGTGGTTGGATTAGTAGGGGGAGGGTGGGATTGCACTTCCTCTAGTTCAACCCACGAGTTGGTGTCCGCCTTAGGAGTGAGGTTAGGTTGGCCAAATACACGGGTGAACTCCTTGTACAATCTTTGATGCTCTCTGTTGAGTCCAGGAGGAGTTGTCTGGACTGCTCTGGGAGTTTCTATAGGTAGGGGTGGCTAGGCGATGTTGGAGACGGTAGCCCTAGTTCCCTTGATTCCTTTCTTTGGAGCCATTTTTGTCGAAATTTTTAAAATGGACCTATTAGTTGCTATATTTTTTTAGTCTTGACTATGCATTCGAGAAAATAGGCTCTGATACCACTCTAGTTATCACGCCCCGACCCGGTTTGGTCGGATTTCCATGGACAACCCACCACTCTCCCGGTATATTAAAGGGTTTCCCCTTTTATAAAATGTAAAAAGTAAGGCGTTCTTTGCACCTTTTTCCAATAATAACATAAATCAAAACTAAATAGAAATTTTAAAATAACCATATCTATCTTGCAGGCATTTAAATTTGCAAGTCTTTAAGTACAGGCTTTCCAAGACTACCTAAAAGGGATATAAGGGAGGGCTGAGTATGACTACTCAGTGAATGGGTTTCAAAGGTTTTGACTTTCAACTTTTTATAAAACATTTATATTGGAGTGTTCCAGACTTCTCACTTTTCAAAAATCCCTTCATTTAAAAATTCGGGTTTTTCACCATTTCTTATTATCATGGTGTGTCATCACCCAACACACATCCTTCATCATGAAAGTTACACACATTCACAGGTCAGCATGACCAAATAACCCACTTGTGGCTTCGGAGCGACTTTACCGGCCACCTAGATAGAAGTACGACCACTTCTACCCTAGGAATGAGCAGATGTATGTGACATCCGACCCTCAATCTAGAAAACAATTCTTCATGTCCAAACAAGGATAGAGACCTCATCCCGTCCCCACCTCGGTCTCGTGCGCTTGGTGCTACTCCAAATTTCACACGGTCACTTGGAACGACGAACTGCCCTTATACTCACCGGGTCGTCCAGGGTCCTTAGGACACATCACTACACCCCATGGGCATCTTGATGATCCCGTACTCATAGTGCATGCACAAACAATGTTTTTTTATTATACCATGTAATCCGTAGTGTCATTAGTCTAACGGTCCTGACTTTCTACTCAACCTACAGCTGTTTGTCTTGACTGGTCTGGAGACCGGTCATGTCGCACTGCTATAAGTTGATTGAGAATGTCGGACCAGCCTTGGTACCATGACCAAACAATTTACTTATTAAAGTTTTATGGCACATATATCATGTTCGTTTACAAGCTCCTGCACGTGCCCATTGGCCTAAGGCCCATTGTGCGAGATTTTCAAAAAAAAAATCGGGCATATTAGCCCCCAAGTTCCAAAACTGAGGCCCCCAGCTTTAAAAGCTATTCGAGCTCCCGTCGAGAAGATCTCCCAAATTGTTTAAGCATTGGCACACAATCACGGGAGAACACTTCCAACAAAAGTATGTTTTCACTGTCCATTATACCGACCTGATATAAGGACATCTCCATTCATAACCGATGAACAGGTTTTCAACTTCCTTCAAGGAAGTTTCATCATACCAATCGGGTATGATCTACTTACAACCAGTAAGTAGTTTTTCCACATAGTTTTCACATCACCACTCTAAGTCGTGATTATTAAAATACCACATAGTAGTGGGTTTTCATTTCGATGAGCTTATCATCCCCAATCAGGTATGACATAAAATCCCACTCACCCGATCGTGCAGTGAAATTCCACTTAGTCGAGTTCTATTCCTAGTAAGCTGAACCTCAACTAGCGTTCCCAATGTCTCGTTCTCCTACATGAAATGAACATAGTTGTTCATTATTCTTTGGACTAATAGCCCTCATTCGTTCCAAATGAATGAGGAAACCAAACTATATATATATTTGCAATTTGGTCCCTAAAGTTATTTTTCTTTAACTTCAAGTACCTATTGTCGGGTTTTTCCGCAAATTGAGTTCAGAAACTTTTTAAAATTTATCTTAGTACCTCAATTTATTAAATTTTGTAAATAGAGGTTTAATTTCCCGAATTTCCAATTTAGTCCCACAATTTTTCCAAAATTACCATTTTGCCCTTCCTTTACAAAAATAGTAAATTTTGCCCCAAAAAATTTAAAATATCTCAATTGGCCCTCTAATATTCTTATCATGACCAATTGACCCTCAATTTTAGAAAATTTCATTTTGGTCCCTCGAATTTCAAAAATCTCCAATTTTTCCCTAATTTCAACTTTTTAACACTGTCGAATATGATTTTATCAAATTGACCAATAAAAAACCTCTAATTGTTGAAATTGAAGTTGAAATTGAGTTTATACATGTTCATACGATTCTATAGAACTTTGAATCTTAGGTTTTAACACTGGAACAATCTCAAATGTAGCTTCTCCGAAAAATAGACTATAGAGAGAGAAAGCTTCAATTTCTCACCAGTGAGGGCACAACGGTCTGAGCTTTCTATCTGGACAGTTAGCTATTCGCCAGAGGTTCTTCCTAGGATCAAGAATGACATCAATTGATATCGAATTGGATTAGAATTTCATCATTGAAATTCGGCTAACTCTCTCTCTAATACTGATCAAAAATTGCAAAGGGGAGCCGAATTGGCTTACCTTTCTGTCCTAATTCTGTCGTGGAAGGGCTAAAGAGGTGTCGGGAGAGTTTGGTTTGGCCTGAGGAGGGCTCGAATTGGCCGATTTCAACTCGGTCGAAACAGGGCATATTCGGTCCGTCAGAGTTGCTTCACTGTTCGATCACATCGGCGCTTCTTCGGTGACTCTCGGAATGGATGTCACCACCGTGTAGCTGACTTCTCCCAGGTTCTAATGAACCCGACCTCACCTTCGTTGACTCAGAATTGACCCTATATTAGACCTTTGGTTCGACCTTCATCAGAAAACTAAGTAATTGAGAGATAATGAGCTTTTCAAGTGTGGAGACGGTGAATGGAGAGGGGCTCTTCATATATGGAGCTCGGGGACCCGTTGGCCGTATGTTTGGCACTGTTATGACAAGCATTGAAGACCTGAAACGTACCAAACTTAAATGTTTCTTCTTTGCCGGTGCTGCTTTAATTTTCCAGCGAGTGAACAGTGTTGTCATCCTGAGGAAGAAGATGACACTATTCCGAATCGGACAGGACTAGCCCGAACCGGGTTCAAAGCTTAAACTGGCCGATTCACCCCCCATTCGACCGAGTTTTTCAAATATAAAAATTTCAAAATTCATTTTCTATACAATGGAGATCACAAATCTCAAATTTAAAATTTTTAAGCCACATAGAAAAATGAATTTAGCATCCGGTTCAATAGTGATTCAAACCGGTCCAAACTGGTTCAGCCTGGTTCGGATCTAGTTCACTTGAACCAATTTGGTTTTCATCTCCAATTCATTCTCTAGTCCATTTTCATGACTCCTTTGGCTCCTTAGGTCATTTCGGATCCATGAAATTCCTGGTTTACCATCTCTTTCTCAATTCCAATTCACAAATCGATCGGTTCATAAATCGATTTAATCCGGTTCACCCGAACCTATCTAGTTTTTCTCTCCCACATTGTTCTAAGGTTCCTTCCCAATGATTATAATTCTCTTTGAATCACAAGGGATCCATAAGCTTCTTGGTTTACCCATTCTCTATCGGTTCCAGTTCATGAATCGACTCGATTCATAAACCGGTTCTATCCAGTTCGGACCCGGTTCTCTTGAACTACTTCGGTCGTTCCTCCTCATTTCGTCCTAGGGTTCTTTTCAAATTTGCTCATCCCCTAACAATCGGTCTTGTAGACCAATTTGGTTTAAAGATTCAAATTTACCAATTCTTTCCTCAATTTTCTCATTACTAAAGGACGGGGTTTACAGAATATTTAGTAGAATACTAGATTAGTACGAGGAAGGGTGGCGGGTTGATCCCAAACCCTGATCAAACCGGGTCGGGGCGTGACAACTTAATTGGTATCAGAGTAAGGTTTTCTAAACAAAGTTTCAAAACTAAAAGCCCTAGAAAACTAACCCACGATAAACTTTTGTCAACAAATATTTCCACCCCTATAGAAACCAAATGAACACACGCTATCATAGCCATCCCAAAACTAGAAAGAAATCATGCCTCGCATGAAGGAATTAGCTTGGGAGCTCAAGAGCCTAGAAGGACCCAACCTCTGAGACCAAGGATGTCTATTGAGCCAAGAAGACTTTTCGAAGAATTTGTCAAGTTATTTGGAGAACCTTGCCTCGCACTTAGGAACGGGGATCGTTCCATGGGAAGTGTACACCCGAGGATGGAGAAGAAGCTATAGAGATCCATGCATGGAAGTAACTTGCTACAATTGTGGACAAAAGGGACATTACGCCTGAAGGTGCCCAATACCACTAAGGAATGTGGTACCCACTCCAAGAAGCACTATCTCTACAAGGAGGGATGGACATGAAGAATGGAAAAGAAATGGAAAGAGGACAGAAGAAGCCTCTCCTTTGTGCAAATACCAAAGGGCCCAAGTAGGAACTGGTGTAGGGATAACCTGATATAGGTGTGGAGGAATAGGACACAATGTGAGAAAATGTCCCACGCCACTAGAATGGATGGCAATACCTCCCAAGAGGAATACCTCACTGACTATCGGAGCCTCAGAGGATGGAAGGAAGGAGGCCATCCCGAAAGCCACAACTCCAAATGAGGATTTCAAATCCACCCCGAATATAGTTCCTCAAAATTCTAGCATTGAGCTTCCCAACCTTTCTTTTAACCATCTCCCTTAGAGGAAAGAGATCCCCAAAATGTACTGTATTCAATTTCCAAGAAATAATATTTTAAATTCTCATAAAAATTTTGTTGCCCCAACTCATAATGAGTATAATCAAAATCTCATTCACTAGGATGAATAAGGAACAAAAAGGGACAAACCTAATAAGGAAAAATAATACCTTTAAATGAGGTCAAGGTATTCCGACCTCCTCGAAAGAGAGAGGGAAGGTAAAACCATGCATAGAGCTAAACCCAAAGAACGAGCAAATGAGGAGGCAACAGGAAAGGCGATAACCCAAGTAGGATAGGCAAGGTGATTATAACCTGGAGGCGAAGGAAGGAGTTTTCAAGGAGAAAAGCGATCTTAGAAGAGTACATCCACTAACTAAGAAACGTTGAACATCAAGACTAGTCTCTAACCACGCCTACTTGAAGAAACCTAGGATTAGACGATGAGGCATAATCAGGAGTGTGCAAGATGAAGATGAGAACTAGAAGTTACTCAGGTAAGAACATGGAATTAGGTATGGCAAATTGTAACCGCATGGGAAAAGCATAGGAGCCAAGTAGGGTTCCAGAACCACCCCATGAAAGTAAACAACTAGTAATCGTGGAATAACCAAAGGAGACGAAAATAATGCCTTAAGCAGGACCGTAAAAAGTGGTGACAACCATACCCTATAGAAGGTGATGGGATGGACATTAAGTGAACTCGAGAGACGACTATCTCAAGACAGAGAGCAATTGGAATAGGGCGGCTGAACAAACCGACACTTGTGAGACTCATGAATTCAGACCCTAACGAGGAGAGAAAAGTAAAGAGGGGAAAATCTCGAAAGAGAAGGATGAAGGAAATCCTTAGGATGATTCGTGACCAAACGAAATGTGGCAACCACTCTCTCACCATGAGAAGGACCAAGTGCACCTTTCGTGAGGTGACCAGGACATGTCGACATAAAGAGAACTTGGACTCTCTCAAAATGAAGTAAACTTGTAGGAATAAAGAAAGGATACAGAGGAAGGAAAAGTAGAAAATAAAAAGACGACATCGAATGCCATGCCCCAAACCGGTTTGGTCGGATCCCCGTGATCAACCCACCACTCTCCCGGTTTACTAAGGGTTGCCCCTTGTTTATAAACCATGAATAGTATGGCATCCTTTAAACTTGCACCTTCCCTAGAATAACATAAATCAAAACTACATAAAATTTTAAACTGATCATACCTGTCTTACAGGCATATTAATTGGTGGTCTTTAGGATAGGCTTTTCGGGGTTACCTGAAAGGGATATAAGGGAGGGGTGAGTACAACGACTCAGTGAATGGGTTTTCAAAATTTCTCTTTTAGGAAAAATGTTTGATTTGGATTGTGCTAGACACGTTATTCTCTCTTTTAAAAATCTTTCATTACAAATTTTAGTTTTTATCACCATTTCATATTAACCATAGTGTATCATCACCCAACACACATCCTTCATCATGAAGGTAAAACACACAATTGCAGGCCAACCTATCCACTGAACCCACTTATGGCGTCGGAGCGACTTTACAGGCCACTTAGATAGAAGCACGTCCACTTCTACCCTAAGAATGAGTGGATGTTCGCGACATCCAACCCTCAATCCCGCAACAAATCTCCGTGTCTGTATGAGGACAGAGACCTCATCCCGACCCCACCCCAGTCTCATGCTCTTGAAGCTATGTTGAGCTTCGCAAGACTTCTAGTACGACAAACTACCCTTATATCCACCAGGTCATCCATAGCCTCAGGACGCATCACTACCCCTCTTAGGCGTCTTGAAGGTCCCGTAAATACAGTGCATGCATAATCAACATTTTTCACATGATGCCATATGATTTGTAGTGACACTGGTCCAACGGCCCCAACCCTCAACTTAACCTATAGTTGTTTGTCTTGACTAGTCCAAAGACCAGTCATGTCTTAGTACCATGGCCAAACAATTCATTTACTTAAGTTTTCATGGCTTATAAATCATGTTTATTTACGAGCTCCTACTCATGCCAACCGGCCTAGGGTCCACTGTTCGAGACCCAAAATGTTTAAGTAGTGGCACACAGTAAGGGGAGAGCACTTCTGACAAAATACTTTTCAACTGTCCATCATACCAACCGAGTATGAGGAAATCTTCGTTCATAACTAATGAATGGGTTTCCACTTCCTTCGAAAATGTTTCATCACACAACCGTGTATGATCTACTTACACCAGTAAGTATTTTTTTCCATGTGATTTTCACATCACTCCTATCAGGTGTGATGTTTAAAATACCACTTAGTAGTGGGTTTTCATTTTTGAGGTGCTTATCATCCCAACCAGGTATGATATAAAAATTCCACTCACCTGTTAATGCAGTGAAATTCCTCTTAGCCGACGTGTTGTCCTTACTCGAACTCGTCTTAGCTGGCGTTCTTGGTACTTCGAGTTCCTACACAATATGAACATTTGTGTTCATTATTTTTTGGCCGAATATCCTTCATTCATACAAATGAATAAGAAAACCAAACTTTTCCTTTATTTGCAATTAGGTCCCTAAAGTTATTTTTCTTTAACTTTAAGTCCCCATTGCTGATTTTACCTCAAATTGAGTCCCAAAACTTTTAAAACTCATCTTAGGACCTCAATTTATTCAAATTCACAAAAAAGGGTTGAATTTCCCAAATATCTAATTTAGTCCCCCAACTTTTCCAAAATTACCATTTTGCCCCTACTTTAAAAATGGTATGTTTTGACCCAAAATTTTCAAAAATTACCCAATTGATCCTCCAACATCTTTATCATGTCCAATTGGTCCTCAATTTTATGAAATTGCACTTTAGTCCCTCTAATTTTCAAAATTCCCAAATTTCCTCCATTTTTCCCCAATTTCAACCTTCTAACTCTACCGAATTTCATTTCATCAAATTAACTAATCAAATGAGTTTAATTGTTAAAATTGATGTTAATTGGAGTTCACACACCTTCATACGATTCAATTGCACTTTGAACCGCACGATTTGGTGTCGAAATGAGCTCAAACGAAGCTTCGCTGAAAAACTGAACTTAGAGAGAGAAAGCTTCGAAAGCTTATCGTTGGGGAGCGACGGTCCGAGATTTCTATCTAGGCAAATAGCTCATGTCCTGAGATTCCTCCTAGGATCAAGAATTGCATCAATTGATGCCGAATTGAGTGAAATTTCATCATCAAAGTTCTACTAGTTCTCTCTTTAGCACTGTCGAAAATTACAGAGGGGAGTCGAATTGGCTTACTTTCAACTCTAATTCAGCTGTAGAAGGGTTGTGGAGGTGTTGGGAAGGCTCAATTTGGCCTGAAAAGGTCTTGAATTGGCTGATTTCAGCTTGGCTAAAATAGGGCAACTTCGGTCCGCTAGAGCTGTTTCACTGTTCGATCACACCAGTGTTTCTTTGGTAACTCTCGAAGCAAATGGAGATTACAAGCATGTAGCTGACTTCTCCCCAGTTCTAAAGAACCTGACCACACCTTCTTTGGCAAAAAAAGACCCTATATCAGAGCTTTGGTTCGAGCTTCGCCAGAAAACTAAGCAGCTAAGAGAGAATAGAGTTTTTAGGTGCAAAGAGGATGAATGAGGAGGGGCTCTCTATATAGGAAGCTCGAGGAGTTCGTGGTCATCCGATTGGCACTGTAATAGCTATCATTCATTTCCTGAAACTCCCTAGCGGGATACTTTTTAGCTTCGCTAGCGCTGCATGATTTTCCAGTGAGTGAACAATGCTGTCATCTGAATGAAGAAGATGACACTGTTCCGAACTGGATCGAACCAGCCCAAACTTGGTTCAAAGCTTAAACCGGACAGTTCACCCCCAATTCGACCGAATTTCTCAAATCTAAAAATTTCTTAATTCATTTTTTTATCCAATGGTGGCTTCAAATCTCAAATTTGAATTTTTTAAACCACCTAGAAAAATGAATTTAGCATCTAGTTCAATAGTGGTTCAAACCGGTTCAATCCTATTCAGATCCGGTTCACCTGAACCAGCTTGGTTTTCACCTCCATTTCATTCTTAAGTCCATTTCCATGAGTTTTGGGACTCTTTGGGTCACTCGGGATCTATAATTTTCCCGGTTTGACCTTTCTCTATCGGTTCCGGTTTGTATATTGACTTAGTTTTCAAATTGAAAATGACCAGTTTTTTCCTCGGTTTTCTTATTATCCAAGGATGGGGTTTACATCGAAGGATGTCACGATGTCGATTAAGGGTCTGATACCCCGAGACGAATGACAAGGAGATTGTACCCAAAGTCCAAGGAGTGAAGCAAAATCCAAGGAATAGATAGTAGGATAACCAACTCAGGTGATACAATAACACGTGGAAATGGATGGAATACCCATGATGGAGTAACCTAGGAAAGGGTACCTAAGAAACCTTAGAAAATATGCCTTTCCACTAAGAGGTAATTACTTGGACACAAGGGTAAAAGCAAGTTCAAAGGAATAAATGAACGAACAAAAAGGGAGAACTAGAGCGATAGGAAGCCAAATCAAACACCAAGTTGACCACAAGAGAATCCATTTCCGATGTCAAGGATGGACGACTAAGTTTTGAGGAAAAAACTACTAAAAGGAGGGGAGAGTTGTGAAACCCGGCCCTCAGTCCAAGTAAACCAGTGGAAGAACCAGCGGTTTTGAGAAAATTGAGCCAAAAAAAGGAACCAAAAATGACAAAGAAGGGTTAAAATGGGAAATTGGAAAATCACAAGCGACCAAAAAAATCACAAAATTCACGAGGAAGGATCGTGAAGCAGAATTAATGAGAGAACTGGATTGGTTCGGAGTGAACTGTACCGGTTCGGAGTGAACTGCATCAGTTCAGAGTGAACTGGACTGGTTCGGAGTGAACTGGACCTGAACAAAATGGAACCGGGATGAACCATTGTGAAACGGTTTATAAATTCATTTTTCTAGGTGGATTAAAAATGTCAATTTGGGAAATTGAGACCACCATTATATAGAAAATAAATTTAGATGAATTTAGAAATTTTTAAATATCAGAAAAATGGTCGAATCAGGTCCAACCGGCCAAATTTCGAATTTAGGTCACCGAACCCAGTCAGACCAATCAATGATCAATAGTCAATGACGCCACGTCAATAGCCATGCAAGCATGGGCAGCCAATGGGAGGTTGCCACGTGTCTGGTCAATGGTCAATGGCTTATGTGGCTATTGAGTTGGACATCCACGTCAAAAAAATTGGCCAATCATAGCGTGCCACGTGGCACACTTGCCACGTCATCATCTTCAACCTCCAGCCGCTGGTAAAGAGAAGAGAGAAGAAAGAGTCACAGGAAAAGCTAGGGTTTCCGGCGACTCAAAAAATGCTCCGGTCAGGTCACCGATAGCTGAGTCTTACGTCGGCGGGTATCCTAAGCAATTGTCGAGCTCTCTCTATAAAGAGTACCCCTCCATTCAATCTCAGCATCCCACAATCGACCGAAAAAGATGAACTACTCAGTTTTCTAATGAGCAGCAAACTAGAGCTCCAACATCGAGGCTTTTCTTCACCTATGAGGCTGCATTCGGTTCCATTAGAACCAGGAGGAAGTCCTCTACACAGTTGCACCCTCCATTCCACCTGAGAGCCACAGTAGAAGAACGAGGAAGCTTAAACAATAACACTGCTCCTTGGCTGTTAGTAGCCCGAGCTACTCGAGCTCAACTCAAGCCATCCCCAGGCCAATTCTGGCCAAATCAAGCCCCCCAAACACCACCGAGAGGTGCTCTGACCTTCCCCTAAGCTAGCATGGTAAGCCCCTTCGTCGCCCCTTCGCCGGAAAGCACTGTTCACGACCAATTTCTACAAAAACTTTAACACTGAAATTCGCACTACTCATGCCACCTATTGAGGTGCAGTTTGATCCAGGGAGGATCCTTGGGAGGAGAGAAATCCAGAGAAAGCAAGAGCTCTAGTCGCCGAACCCTCACCGGTAAGATATAGAAGCTTTCTCTCTCTAGACTAAATTTTCTGGCAAAGCTCTATTTGAGCTTATTTCTAAGCCAAATCGAGCGATTCAGAGCTTAAAATGTGAGAGAGATGTAAGGAAGATGATTCAGATCACCAATTGAGACAATTAACCCCGTTTTAGGGGTCAATTGAATGAAATTGTGATTCGGGGACCAAATTATAATTTTTGAGAAATTGGGCAATTTGTGGATTTTTGGGAAATTGGGGGTCGAAATGCAATTTAAGGAAAATTGGGCATATTCATGAAATTAACTTCAATTGGGCCATAATTGGGCAATTTGATGAAATGGAAGGCCAATTGGCAATTTTTGAAAGTTCAATGATCAATTTGTAATTTTTGGAAAGGACCAATTAGTAATTTTGGAAAAATTGAGGACAAATCAATAATTTTGGAAAGTTTAAGGACCATGAGGAATAATTGGGAATCCTAGGGACTTAATTGGGATCAAAAGAAAATTTAGGGAACCAAATGTAAGGTTATAAATGTTGAGGAGCCTAAATATAATTTAGTCATAGTGCGATGACCTATACGTAAATACCCGAGACTATGAGGTCCCTTATGTTGATTCTCCTGATGAGGGTACTTGAACCATGCAGGAGTTGATCATTCAAGTATCAATGCAAGGAAGCGCACCTCGAGTCAAGATCTCATTGGGACGGCCAGTTGGACATCACTATTATCGGGTGAGTGGGATTTTAAGCATCATACCCAGTTGGGGGTGATGAGAATCGTTTTAAAGTTTGAAAATCTTTTTTTAGGAATGGCCTCCTCTGACTGTGTGAACCTGCTTAAACATTTTGGGAGACATTCTTGATAGGAGTCGGGATTGCTCCAATAGGCTTAAGGCCTCGAATTTCAAAATGATAGGGCCCAAGGCCCAGCTTTTTTGGAAAACTCATGAAGTGAACCCAAGGCCAGTGTGGATGAGTTGGACCCGTAGACAAACATGAAATATAAGAACCATGAAAACTCGCAGAAAAACTAGAATTGTTGTGTGATTGGCCATGGGGCCAAGACAAGACTAACAAAGCTCGATGGGCTAGTGGCAGTGCGCCCAGACTAGGTCAACGGGCCGGTCAAGGCAAGCAGTTGTAGGTTAGGTCGAATGTCGGGGCCGTTGGACCGTTGGCACCAAAGAGCATGGTTAATGAATCAAAACTATTGTATGCATGCATGAAGAATTTGGGAGCATCTAGACACCCGAGAGGGGTAGTCAATGAGTCCTAAGGGCTGTTGGACGACCTGAATGTAATAAGGGTGGGTTTTTCGGGCCAATCAGTCATGAAGCTTTGATAGCTTCCTGTGCACTAAGACTGAGGCTGAAGGGCAAATGAGGTCTTGTCCCATAAAGCGGACATGATGAAGCATTAAGACCGAGGCCAGAGGGGAAATGAGGTCTCGTCCCACCGAGCAAACACGATAAGGGTTTGAAGGGTTGGACTATTGATTTCCCCTTAAACTTAGGGTAGAGGTAGTGCACCTCTCTTCGAGTGGACGAAAAAGACGCACCAAACCACAAGTGGAACAGTCGAGGATTGTTCTGCAAATGTGTGATCTTTTTCTATGATAGAAAGGGCATGTGATTGTTTGTTGAGGCATCTCCCGAGCAAGGGGAAATGTTTAAGAAGAGACGAACTCCTATTACAATAAATTAAAGGCATAAAAATTTTTCGATAAACTAATTGTTTTGAAAACTCACTTTCCAGCCCTTACTCACTGAGTTGTAGAAACGCACCCCCTCCCATTAACCTTTTCAAGAGAAACACCTCGCCAGACAAGCCTAGGCTAGGAGAAGAAGCCAATGGTACCGCTATTAGGTAACTTTTATGTGTTTGTAAACTTTCTTATGGAAAACAAGTACTCCAACGCCTTTACCTTCCTCAGACTATTTAGTAGAAATACTAGATTAGTACGAGGAAGGGTGGCGGATTGATCACGGACCCCGACCAAACCAGGTTGGGGTGTGACATTAAATGTATGTCTTACATTTAGTGCTTGGTCCTGATATGATTTGAAAGTTTATTTTCCAAATTCTAATTTATTATGTTTTAGGAAATAACTTGAGTATTGTATTTTAAGCCTTACACCCTATTAGGTTTACGATAATAAGGTAACCATTGTTGTAAAACTGGGGGCTGTGGCGGGTTGTCTGCAAGTCCAACCGGGGAAACAAGGTCAGGGTGTGATACCTAGAGTGAGGACATCACCTACCTCACTAGTGCAACTTAAGGTATGGATCTTTAAGCATGTGTACAAAGGTTTATTTATACGCTTATCAAATGTTGTATTAGGTGGTTAATTTGTATTAGTTTTTTGGCACACCATTTTTTAAATAAAATTTTAAATTTTCATTGAAAATTTATATTCATTTTATTTTGAGCATGGTACACATCATTACTAATTTGGTGAATTTATTTACTATTATAGTATAAAGTGGGTGTGTCGGGTTATTATCGTACCTCGAGCCCTGAAATTAAGTTAGAGCATTAAATTGGAAGTTCGTCTATGTCAACCACTGGTTGTGAAGTTACCAAAGTTATATATATTTGAAGTTTGTTTAGATTATGATGAGAGTTGTAGAGGTGATAATCATCCAAAAATAGCTCGAATAGGAAGGAAAGATGATTAATTAAGCCAAGACAAAGTTGTGAATATCTTGGGGAAGGTTGTGCATCTTTTGGGAAATAGTGTCGACGATAATAGTGTCCTCGAGGCTCTAGAATAATTGTTGGAAGGGCTTAATTTTTCTGTATAAAAAACTCAGTCTGAAAATTACTTAGATAATATAGTTTTGATTGCTCTCATTCCCAATCATGGACTAAGTAAAGATGAGGAAATCATCATGGTCCTTTACATACAAAAATTAGCATTTTTGTGGTCAGTAGGGTGAGAATTTCGTCTTAAATGACTCGAGTGTTCGAAAATAACTTAGAGTTTTCTCTTTTTAGTTGCAAGAAAAATTCAAGATTCACAAAATAAATTAACTCAATTGCTCTTAATTAGAGCTAGAGGACAAGTTTGTAGCTTGCATATGCCTTTATTAATGTAAAATTTGACTGAAAGATAATATTTTCATTAGATTCCATTTTGTGTGTTCGGGCGAGAGAAACAACCGCCAAAATCACGAGAAAGTTAGGAAACTGGGTCACAGATTAGATCAATTGAACAGAAGGGATGTGTGATGCATGTGCGACGTGTGAGAGAAGAGAGACACGTCACCTAAGCGTTGATATGTTTGGTCACGAACTAATTTTTTACAAATTAATTTGTTAGTTCAATAGATTTTGGTCTTATTTTGATCATCTTACTATTTAAATGTAATCTTAATTTATTTTTTAAAAATTTATTACTCATTTTTATCTTTTTTTAATATAAAAAATTCCTATTTCATTATTTTTATAGTTTTATTAAAAAAATTATTATTTTCTTGATATAACCTATTTCAATCCCAATTCATATCCGTTCTTAAAATTATTGTTCCCGTTATTAATTTTCAATCAAATAGATTATTCTTAATTAGTTTATATTACTTTTGTCGTTATGTTTAATTTTAAATTCGCACTTAAATTTCAATTCAATTTAATTTCAACTCTTAATATACATTTTGTTCCCTTTTAACCTTATTTTCAATCTAATAGATTTTATTTTATATTGAGAGAAATCATGGTAATATACTTACCATCTCGCCCACCAACATATGAATTGTGGTCGCATTAATTATGGATGTTGATCAATCCGACATGTCTCAATTAGAATCTTAATCCACTTGATACACATCGATTTAAATCACGATCTATCTTACACGCCCCATTTGAATCTCGATCCCCTTCCCCACATTTGAAACCCAATTCACTCAACCCAATATGATTTAAGTCTTGATCCACTTGGCCAGCTCAGGTTTAGACCATTATTTATGTGACCCGATCCCATTTGTAATTTGTATCTTAATCTATCTTACTCACCCCTATTCACATCTCGTTCAACCCGACATGCCCCGATTTGGATCCTAATTCACTTACTTACCCTAATTTTGATCACAATCCAATAACTTGCCCCAATTTCAATCTTGATTCGTCGACCCGCCCTTATTTGAATCTTTATCCATCTGATTCACCCCAACTTAGATTTCGATCCACTTGACTTGTCTCGATTCAAATAACAAATCAACATGATATAATCAATTCAACCTAATCCCTATACACTTTATCTGAAAAATATCTTAATTATTTTACTCGATCCAAATAAGTCTGAATAAGTTTGTATCTTAATATACTAAACATTATCTAATTTAAATATCGATTATAATTATTCATCAATCTAATATAAATCATATTATTTAAGACCTAATATGTACCTATTACTTTTCAAGTTCGAGTACACTTCGAGTACAAGGCGACACGGTGGTGACCGTTTTTTTTCCATCCCTAGTCAAGAGTATGAACTATAGTCCAGCTTGTTGATTAGACATTACTGGACCAACCACTTCTAACTTGGACTAGTTAGTAGGAGCCTTTTTTTTATTGTTAAAAAAAAAGCAGGAGCCTTTTTTGTCGCTGCATGGTAGGTTCTGCCTTATGATGATGGTTCCAAACTAATATTATCAACCTACTTCATATATTCCAAAAAAAGAATAAATACAAAGTTAGGCTGTTTTCATCTAAAATACATTTTTATTAAACTAGATAATAATAAAAAATGAGCTGTCGGCGGACATTCATACCTCCGCCTATTTTGAGAATTCTAATTCGAGCTGTTAATTTATTTGACCCACTTTACATCTAACGAATTTCACAAAACTTTGCCTTAAACTTTTCGGCTAGGTATCTATTTTTGAAGGAAAAAACTAGTCTTCGAGGAATATATGGGTGTAGCTTTGGTCCCTTTTTATTGTATTAAAACAAGGACAAAAAATTTTCCAAGGAATTTTCTGTGATTGCTTCATATACCCAACATTGTAAAAATCCAAGATTAGATAGATACCCACAATGTATTAAAATTATTTTAATTATAAGGAGAAATCCCTTTGAAGTTTGAACACGCAACTGTACTGTTTGGAGTCTTCGTGATGCCACTTTCTTCCGCCTAATTTAATTAAAAATGATCAGCACTGATTAATTAGCAAATAATAATATTATTATTGGTATTGTCTGATACAGCCCAAATGACGCGTTGTTTTAAGCAAATCTTTGTACTTCACTAATTCAAATGCAAACATCCATCTTTGTCTCAAAAGAAAATGTCTTAAAGTATATTCGAAATGATTGCTAGGCTTTTGGTGCAGAAAAACATGGTTGCTAGGTTCATTTTACATCATCAAGTTATGATGAGAGAAAAAATGGTTGCAGAAAAACATGGTTGATAGAGAAAAAATGAAATATATTATTTAATTTTTTATTTTAATCTTTTAAAATATGTTATGAGTTTTCTTATTTTATAAAATGAAAACTTAAAATCATATCAAGTTAAAAGATATGTTTATAAGTTTTTTTTGCACAAAGAAATGTTTATAAGTAAGGCTAAAGTACTAGAGGAGTGCACTGCATTTGAGCAATGTAATACATTTTATATTAAATCTTTGAAAATGAATAATTTAATATTTATCCTTTTATTCTATTACTTCATTAGGTACCTCTATTAAGTAAATATTAAAAATCAATGAGGTGAAGGAAGATGGCCCCTCCATATAAGGAAAAAAAAAAGATCATTGCCCACTTCATTTTTAATAGCCATTTGACTTCGAGGATTAAAATCACATACAATAAATTATCCATTTTTTAAATTAAATTAAAAAGTGTAATACGATTTTACAGCTTAGTTAAATATAGGTTGCCCATGACATTACAAACTTTTATGGGAAATAAGTGGTTTCCAACTAACAACCACCCTTATGCCACCTCTCCTTGGTCCCACCAATCTCATATTCCTCTCTTTCTCCCCCTTTATATTCACATGGCTAAGGGCTCAAAGGAAAAAAAAAAGGGAAGGGAACATCAATCCCTTTTGAGCTCTTAGTCTTTTCTCCTCCCCTATTTCCATCAGATCAACAATGGCTTCTCCGCCGGACACAAGCAAGACGGCCTACAAGCTCGAGCGGTACAATAGCTACATCAGACGCGTGAACAGTACGAAGCTCCTGAATGCCTCCTCGAAGCTCCTTTTCCGAGCCACCCTCCTCATCGCCCTGGTCTTGGTCTTCTTCTTCACTCTCCACCACCCTCCGCTCTCCTCCTCCCTTGACGGGCACCTGCCCCGCCACTCTTTGCTCTCCTATGCAACCTTCTCCAGGTCCGTCGGGTCGGCAGCTATAGGCGGTCCGTCGTGGGAGAAGCAAGTGAGGCACTCCTCCACGGCCCGTCGGGCAAATGGGTTCTCCATCCTCGTGACGGGCGCTGCCGGATTCATCGGGACTCACTGCTCCTTGGCCCTGAAGAAGCGAGGCGATGGAGTTCTCGGCCTCGACAACTTCAACTCCTATTACGACCCGTCCCTGAAGCGGGCCAGGCAAGCCCTCCTGGCCAAGCACCAGGTATATTCTTGCTCGCTCCTCTCAATCACTCTAACCTGTACCACCGACACACACTAACCAATAATGCACCGGAAATTTCGTTATAGAAAAGAACACATCAATCGTAATCAATTAAGGATCGAGAAAAAAATTAATAATCAATTAAGGGTAATCCTGTCTTTTCATGGGAGAGAAAATCAAAATTTATATACACCCTACCAGGATCAGGATTATGCTCAAGTCTAATCCAACAATTCCACGATCATACGGTGAACTGGAGTTATTATTTGTTGTTCCCAAACTGCCCTTTCGTTCATATCCATAGCCGTGAGATTAGACTTTTGGATTCCTAAAATCAATTGACCACTTTATTGGCCCTGTCCAGCGCTTTAGTAGTAGATCCTGATCCATCTGCAGACACGTTTTTGATCTTTTAAAATCACAAAAATTGGGGCGTTGTCCTCTCTGGAACCTGATCTACTCTCACTCCATACCACTCAATCTGTTGCCTGGTTTTGGATGGCTAGTGAGTCTGCTGGTAGTGAGATCTAGATGACGATGAAGAAGGGCACTTTACGTATTTAACCCTAGACGGAAAGTAAAGATCTGTTAATAGAATAAAAAAATAAAAATCAGGAAAGTTAAAAGAGATAGTAAATAAGAGCATCTCTTTTCTTTACTCCAAACCCTCATGAATACGACATATGTCAACTCATTAATATATATCTGAGGTGGCCCTTATTTCCTTAACTCAATCTTTGGTGGCGGTGCCTGTGTGAATGAAAACTGATCACGGGGTAAATTTTATGATCAAACAAGGTCTTCATCGTGGAGGGAGATTTGAACGACGGTCCTCTCCTGAGGAAGCTCTTCGACGTGGTGCCGTTTACCCACGTGCTCCACCTGGCGGCCCAGGCCGGCGTCCGCTACGCCATGCAGAATCCCCAGTCATACGTGGCATCCAACATCGCCGGCTTCGTGAACCTCCTGGAGGTATCGAAGAACGCGAACCCTCAGCCGTCGATCGTGTGGGCTTCGTCCAGCTCCGTCTACGGCCTCAACACGGAGAACCCCTTCTCCGAGAGCCATCGCACCGACCAACCGGCCAGCCTCTACGCCGCCACGAAGAAGGCTGGCGAGGAGATCGCCCACACCTACAACCACATCTACGGCCTGTCCCTCACTGGCCTGAGGTTCTTCACCGTCTACGGCCCCTGGGGCCGCCCCGACATGGCCTACTTTTTCTTCACCAAGGACATGCTGCAGGGGAAGCAGATCGACGTGTACAGGACCCAAGATGACAAGGAAGTGGCGCGTGACTTCACGTACGTGGACGACGTGGTGAAGGGATGCGTAGGGGCCCTGGACACGGCGGAGAAGAGCACCGGCAGCGGCGGAAAAAAGCGGGCCCCGGCTCAGCTTAGGGTCTACAACCTCGGAAACACGTCGCCGGTGCCTGTCGGGCGGCTGGTCTCCATACTCGAGGGGCTCCTCGGGACTAGGGCTAAGAAGCACGTGATAAAGATGCCTAGGAACGGGGACGTGCCATTCACGCACGCTAACGTGAGCCTGGCTTACAGGGACTTTGGGTATAAGCCCTCCACCGATCTCGCCACGGGGTTGAGGAAGTTCGTCAAGTGGTACGTTCATTACTACGGCATCAAGTCGACATTGAACAAGGAGGCCGACTCCGCCGCCGGAAAAGACGACTCCTCCAATTGATGAACTGGCTCACAACAAGTGATCGGGTAAGGCCGCATTAATATGCTCTACTTTCAATGCAGGTCTCCAGCATCATCGGTTCCGGCCAGTAAAGGTAAGAGGCCGAAGTTGGATCGTCTTAATTAATATATACGGTATGAGCTCGCCGCGTTGTTCATGCATGGTTCTGTGCTTTTAATGAAGAAGTAACAAGGATGGGTACAAAATGAAATAATTTACGTGAAAATGAAGTGTGGAGGACGGAAGAATTAAAGGACAGTCAAGTGTAGATTGTAGTGAGCTGTTGTAATAATTATTGTGGGTGGTGGCCGCCTGCCGGAAAATGGGTGCAGATCGGCTGTTTGATTGTTTGTTGTAAAAGAAAAAGGGAGAAATGTAATAATTTGATGAACAGTTGGTCAAGATTCTCCCTTCCACATGTTTTCTTTGCTTTGCTTTTATTCCTTTTCATTATCGTATCATCACCGTCACCATTTTTTGACCAAGTTAATTCGTTATTTGGAAAAAAAATGATAACATAGTCGGTCTTATATAAATTATAAATTTCTGTTTTGGCGTTTGGGGTTGTCATTTGTCGTTGGTGATGATTATTAATGCATGTGATGTGGGGTGAATCTTTTGATCCAATAATTTATGAGCTCATCATTGCTTTTCTATCATCTTCTCCTTCTCATATAGTGAGTGATACGGTTATTTTTTTTTACCTCAATTCTTTTTTAATATACCAAAATCTAGTGATGTAGTATGTGTAAAAAAAGACCTGATATCAAATTTTTAAAAATTCTATTTTTATACTAAAAATATATATAAGTTAATATCAATTTAAAAAAATTATTTTATCGTCTAATTTATAATAAAATGAAATTATTTAATATCAATAGTAAAAAATGCTTCTCATTATTTTATCAAAATTTCCATAACAAAAAAAGACTTTTAAAACAATTGATTTATACAAATATTTACTATCATAATTTAATATAACTTAAATAATTAACAATAAAAATATTTTAAAAGATTAAATATCAAATTATTATTCTTTTGCAAATATTTTAGTAACATTAATATAATTTGACAATCTTTAATCAAATTTGAATTAAAATTTCTTTCTCAATCTTGGCTTTGAATTAAATCATCATGAATTAAATGATTTGAATATTCAAATATACAAATTATTTATTTTATAAAATATACAAATATTCAAATATAAAAATTGAATGATAAATGGCATATCTTGTGCTCTAGTGTTAACAACTAAATCCCACATCTGTTGTACAAAAGGAGATACCGTGTGCAATCCTATAGAAACCAAATGAACACTTGTAAGCTCTCAAGAATGCTCCAACCCATTCTTTTTTTTGCACTTATGCTACAGCCCATTCTTACTTGGATTGTTATGAGTAACATTTTATTATAGTATGAATGTCACATACATAGATATAGGATACTCCATTTCCTAGGCAACCACACTTTAATAATCTGCTGCAAAGACTGCTCTTTTTATTCTAGAATAATTCAATACTATCACATGGAGAATTATACTCCCAATTCTTGTTATTTGTGAGAGCTGACCCTGATAAATGCAAAAGCCGGTAAGTCTGGCCTTGCTGAACAAGTGGAGACAAACTGCTTAGATGTAACCGCTTGCCAATAACTGCTTAATTTATAACACTACTATTCTATAAAATCCTAAATATGAGAAATAAAACAAGTTAGAGTTTTTTTTCTTAATATAAAAATAATATCTAATATTTGATAAAAAAGTTATAATTTAGTTGTAATCGTCTACTCAATATTAATAATTATTGGCAGTGAAAATTGGTGAATATATAATAAATTGAGTATATATTTACTTCAAATTATAAACTAATAATTAAATGTCTCTTATTATCTTATTAATAAATGCATCCCTCTATTTTAGTGGGATTTTTTCACACACACAGACAAGGATAATATATACATAAGTTCGTCTTCTTTCCTTCTCTACTTTATTTTTCATCTAAACTAAGTGATCTCCAAATTTAGACACCTTCAAGGTCACATGCCACTTCATGTTTCCATCCAAACGGTTCAATGCACCCAGTTGACTATTTATTTTCATATGATATTTTCTGCCAAACCGTTAGTTTTAAGGAAAGCCCACTCAGCCAAGGTAATAAACTAAAATATAAGAAAAATGTTTTCATAATGAAAACTAAAGGAAAGATGAAACCGTCAAGGAAAGTGTAGGAAATTGAATTTATATATTCACTCGATAATAATACAATGATATTGTAGGTACATTATTTATAGTATATTAAACATTAAGAATGAAAATATTAAAACAATTGAAATATTATAGTAATGACGATTAATATGATGAATAGACGTCACATATACTTTATTATGCTAATGTGAAATTCTTATCCACCCCATCCTGATGTCATCTTGTAATTGGAAGGTGAATTATTACTTCTAGCAAATAAAATGAGAGACATCAAATATTGTACAAGAACAAGTGTGCATTAAAATGACTCGATGATATGTCATTATAAATAGGTAAGTGAATTGAACTTTGACACAAAATGATAATAAATCTAAATATACTTTGTCAAATCATTAATTAAAATAGATTGCAAAATAATTATGTTATTTAAGACCCAAATCACCTAATCGAGGATACATAATTATTTATCGTATTATTTCAATACTTTTTAAATTTTATTGTGAAATTTACACTACTATAAAACTAATATTACATAAAATTCAAAATATAAAATATTTTAAATTTTCATAATAAGTTCACAAATAAAAACATTTACAAATTATTTAAATTCTCACATATGGAACTATTTCAAATAGGGTTATGTTTGGTATATAATATCCAACTATCAATCAACTTAATGATGTACATCATGACATACATTAAGTTATGTTATGAGATTTACATTCTTCTCTCAAAATTCACTTCATTGAACGAGTGTGGTCTCCAACTTCACCCAACAACTGTAGTTTTAGACCTTATCGAAAGATCCACATCACAAACTTCACCAAACGATTGTAGTGTCAAGCCTTATCGAATGATTCTATTCATAGACTTTATGTCATGTACCAATCCAACTTAATCCAACTTATTGGGTCAAGGAGTCATAACAATCCGCCACACCTCGATAATAAAATAGTGGATACCTTCAATAATTTAGAATTGAAAGTGTAATATCAAAATTTTTGAAACTGAAATTAAATTCAATAGAGTGGAAAACAATGTTGATCATGGAATGGAAACCCAAGACTAGAGGTAAAATTAAATTAGATTAAAAATTGATTACCCGAGTAAATAAACTATAATTTGGAAAGCTGATTTAGAATAATTCAAATCCGGTGGAACAAGATCTAAATTATTGAAAGAACCTCAAAATGGAAAATATATAATTTGGGGACTAATGTGATATTATAAAAAAATATTTTATGATACCGAAACTTCTAGAACCCGAGTCAAGTCCAAGTGGATTGGAACCCGAGTGCGAACCGAGAATAAAATCCCCAACTAAAAATACAACTCTAAGCTCAGAAAGGGATATGAAACTGGGAAGAAAATTTCAAACTCAAGACAAAAAGCCAAAATCGAGAACGGGCCTAGAGCCAAGAATTGAAAGCGAGCCCCGAATTTGGAGAGTTAACTCAAATAAATGGATATATGATGGAAGTGGGTAGTACACCTAAACGACTTTCAAAACCTCCCAAAGGATCATGAGTCCAGAGATGGAAAAGCACAAAGTGAAAACCGATCCAACATGGGACCGATCTGAATTACGAAAAAATACCATTGATTTTTAAGAAGATCTAAACAACCCATAAAATGGAGGATCTTGAGGCCAATCAATAGAGAATTAGAAGGAGGATTTTTAGAAAATTTGATTGGGCTAGGAACCTGTCCGATCAGAGGTGAACCGACCCTAGAAGGGCTGGAACTGATCGAACTAACTTAGAGCGATAAAATCCCCCGAATTTTTAAGGGTATTAAACAAATGCAAAGGAGATGGTTCTTGATTCCATTCAATAGTAAATTTAATATATAATTTTTAGTTATTTTTATTTTTCCAAGAACTGAACGAAAAAGGGGTGAACTGTGCTAAAAAATGCTGAACCGACCGAGAAATTCGCTAGAAACCAGTACACTAGAGTGCAGACCGGTTGGCACGTGATGTCGAGCACACGCACACGCAGCCACGCATGCGCATGTCATCTCCTTCACCTGACTCCAACCTGAATTTTGCCTAGAAAATTGATAAAAATTGGCAAACAACTCGGTGGCCACTACTAGTGGGAATTAATTCATACACATGGCTAGGGGATATGGATTAATAAAAGAGAGCTATGGTTGGATTACACGTGAGTATAAAATCCAATCATATAAATATCAGGTGTTCACTCATCATAATTCAACCAAAATCCTCTTTGGAACACAAACAACTCTTAACTCCGGTGACCCAATTTGCATAGAGCCTAGCTTTGTCATCCAACCACCTTAGAGTACAATCTTGGTGTCTCTAGAAATCTGAGGAAGTCTGTAAAACCCGCCCTTTTGAGTTAAGGAAAACTGGAAAAAGAACAGGTCAAACCAAGTAAGGATTCAGAACTGGTTCACTAACTCGATCATTTCTGAATGGGCAATTTGGAAATTTACAACTTCCGAGTGATCCAAAGGGTTCATTAAACCTTGGAAAACAAATTAGAAAAGAAAAACCAAATTGGTTCGGTTGAACAAGAATCCATAAGAACTTTGAAGTTAAGCAGGTTTTTTTTGTAACCCGAAATTTCGGGTTTTACACCTATATAAAGAGGTCATCCCCATTTATTGTCCTCACACCTGAACACTTCTCTCTCTCTCTACTGCTCTATTTCCTAGTGAAGCTTAAACCAGAGCTTCGACTTGAAAATTTTTCTTAACCTCGGAAGGAGAGGTCAGGCTCTTTAGAACCGAGAAGAAGTCAGCTATCTAATAGCAAACTCCAGTCAATCCGAGAATCACTAGAGAAGCGCCGACATGATGGAATAGTGAAGCAGCTCCGGCGGACCGAAGCTGCCCTGTTTCGGCTGAGTTGAAATTAGCCATTTCTAGCCCTACTTAGGCCAAACCAAGCCTTCCTAATACTTACTCCGCCCTTCCACGGCTGAATTAGGACTGAAAGGTAAGCCAATTCGTCTCCACTCTACCATTTCCCGCCGGTGTTATAGAGAGAACTGGTAGAATTTCAATAATGAAATTCTAACTCAATTCAACATCAATTGATGTGATTCTTGATTCTAGGATGAACCTTAAGATGAGAGCTATCTGCCTAGATCGAAAGCTCGGACTGCCGTGCCTTCACCGGTGAGAAATCGAAGCTTTCTCTCTCTATAGTCTATTTTCTGGCGAAGCCCCGTTTGAGCTCGTTCTGGTGTTAAAATCTGTGATTAAAAGTTTCTTAGAATCGTATGAACATGCAGGAACTCAATTTCAACTCCAATTTCAATTATTAGAAGTGTTTGATCAGTCAATTTGATGAAATCAAATTCAGTAGTGTTGAAGAGTTGAAATTGGGGGAAAAATTGAGGATTTTCAAAATTCAAAGGGTCAAAATGCAATTTTATGAAATTGAGGGTAAATTGGCATGAAAATAATGTTGGAGGACCAATTGAGGAATTTTGGAATTTTTGGGGCAAAACTTACCATTTTTGTAAAAGGAAGGGCAAAATGGTAATTTTGGAAAAATTGGGGGACCAAATTGGAAATTTGGGAAATTAAACCCCTTTTTGGTGAAATTGAATAAATTGAGGTCCCAAGATAAATTTTAAAAGTTACCATTTTTGTAGTGTTGAAGAGTTGAAATTGGGGGAAAAATTGAGGATTTTCAAAATTCAAAGGGTCAAAATGCAATTTTATGAAATTGAGGGTAAATTGGCATGAAAATAATGTTGGAGGACCAATTGAGGAATTTTGGAATTTTTGGGGCAAAACTTACCATTTTTGTAAAAGGAAGGGCAAAATGGTAATTTTGGAAAAATTGGGGGACCAAATTGGAAATTTGGGAAATTAAACCCCTTTTTGGTGAAATTGAATAAATTGAGGTCCCAAGATAAATTTTAAAAGTTACCATTTTTGTAGTGTTGAAGAGTTGAAATTGGGGGAAAAATTGAGGATTTTCAAAATTCAAAGGGTCAAAATGCAATTTTATGAAATTGAGGGTAAATTGGCATGAAAATAATGTTGGAGGACCAATTGAGGAATTTTGGAATTTTTGGGGCAAAACTTACCATTTTTGTAAAAGGAAGGGCAAAATGGTAATTTTGGAAAAATTGGGGGACCAAATTGGAAATTTGGGAAATTAAACCCTTTTTTGGTGAAATTGAATAAATTGAGGTCCCAAGATAAATTTTAAAAGTTACGGGACTCAATTTGAGGGAAAACCGACATTAGGGACTTAAAGTTAAAGAGAAATAACTTTAGGGACCTAATTGCAAATAACTAAAAGTGAATTGGAATTCAAAGAACCGGTCAAGTGGAATTCACTACGTTAACGGGTAAGTGGGTTTACTAATATTATACCCGATTGAGATGATGAGCACAACTTAAAGATAAAAACCACTTACAGGTTGTGAGTGGAAATTTTATATTATACCCGACAGGGGATGATAAGTACCTCGGTATAAAAATCCACTGTTTAGTTGTATTTTAATCATCACCACTTATAGAAAGTGATGTAAAAATTATGCAGAAAAACTACTTACCGGTTGTAAATAGATCATACCTGGTTGGTATGATGAGACTTTCTCGAAGGAAGTTGAAAACCAGTTCATCGGTTATGAACAGAGATGTCCTTATAACGGTTGATATAATGGATAGTGAAAACCTATTTTGTCGGAAGTATTCTCCCTTGACCGTGTGCCAATGCTTAAACTATTTGGAGACCTTCTTGACGGGAGCTCAAATAGCTCTTATAGGCCGAGGGCCTCGATTTTGGAACTTGAGGGCTAGAATGCCCAGTTTTTTGAAAATCTCGTACAGTGGGCCTAAGGCCAGTTAGCACGAGCAGGAGCTCGTAAACGAACATGATATTTGTGCCATAAAACTTAATAAGTGAATTGTTTGGCCATGGTACCAAAATAGGACCAACATGCTCAGTCAACTAGCGGCAGTGCGACATGACAGTCCGACGGACTAGTTAAGACAAACAGCTGCGGGTTGAGTTGAGAGTCGGGGCCGTTGGACTAGTGGCACCACATATTACATGGAAATATGAGAAAACATTGTTTGTGCATGCACTATGAGTACGGGATCATCAAGACGCCCATGAGGGGCAGTGATGTGTCCTAAGGGCCCTGGACGATCCGGTGAGTATAAGGGCAGATCGTTGTTCCAAGTGTCTATGCAAAATTTGGAGTAGCACCAAGTGCATGAGACCAGGGTAGGGACAGGATGAGGTCTCTGTCCTCATATGGACACAAAGAAGTGATTTCGGGATTGTGGGTTGGATGTCGTGTACATCCACTCATTCCCAAGGTAGAAGTAGTCGTACTTTTATCTGGGTGGTAGGAAAAGTCGCTCCGAAGCCACTAGCGGGTTCAGTAGTGATACTGACTTGCGAATGTGTGTAACCTTCATGATGAAGGATGTGTGTTGGGTGATGACACAACGATAACTAAGAAATAATGGAAAAACCTAAATTTTTAAATAAAGGGATTTTTGAAAAGAAAGGAGTCTAGCACACTCCATATAAATGTTTTTATTAAAAGTTAAAAGTAAACCTTTAAAAACCTATTCACTGAGTAGTCGTACTCACCCCCTCCCTTATATGCCTTTTAGGAAATCTCGGAAAGCATACCCTGAAAGACAATCAACTAAGATGCCTGTAAGATAGGTATGTAAAGTTTAAAATATAATATAGTTTTGATTATGCTATTCCAGGAAATAGTGCAAGTTTAAAGGACACCTTACTTTTTACGGAATATAATAAGGGGAAACCCTTTAATAAACCGGGAGAGTGGTGGGTTGTTCATGGGGATCCGACCAAACCGGGTTGGGGCGTGACAAAGTCAGCTTTCCAACACCACCTCTCCTAACCCTCAACTCTTATTATACCGACATCGACATTATCACACACTGATAGAGCTCTAGTGGTCCGAAATATAGCAGTTACTTTAAGGGCTAATTTTGGTAGTCTCAATGGTTGAGAAAATTTTATTGATTCCTCAAACCACCAGCTTTCCATAGCCACTTACCTTACCCGATTTGAGTAAGTATAGAAGGAGAATTAAATCATTCAAGTACTAATATTTGGGTTAAGTGGGTGAGCTAACTAAAATAGACATTACATGAGCTACATACCACCAATCAAAGTGATTCAAGTGGCCACAAAATCCTTGGAGAATTAGCTTTCCAATCTCACTAGCCTCAAGGCTAATGTGCCGTCTCATGCAAGTTCCCGATTTTGACCTAACTTTTACTCATTTTTGTTAAGTTTTAGATCAAGCCCAATTATAGTAATTCATGGATGTCGAGTTGCAGGTGTTTGTCAATCGATGAATCAGGCCGGGGCGTGAAAACTTCCAAATGTATCAGAGCTTTTATTTTCAAAACAGGAGATTTTTGAAATAAAATATTTTTGGGGTGGATGGAAAAATGAGAATAGCATTGATAAGGCCTTCATTATTAATGTAAGAACTAATGTAGGGGCGAACTATGAAAGAATACTAAAAAAAGAAAACGTGTTTGTAGAGATGAGTCCTGAAACGTAAACCTACAACCATCCAAACTATGATGGAGCAACAAAGATTAGAGGAGTCTCTCTGCTACCCACCCAAATAGGTCGAAAAAATGCCCAATGAGGGCTAATGAGATGGAGACACATGCTAGGGGACCACACTACTAGTGTATGTGGCTACCTTCATCGAGAGCAACTACTAAGAACTCCCGGGTATCTGGAAAAAAGGCTGAAAGAATGCCAAGGGCCACGAATTTCAAATGGAAGCTGAGGAATGGGCCTATGACATTGTGTGATAAGATGATGGAGTAAAAAATGACTCAAGGGGGGAGGATAATATCGGGGGCAACAACCAATATGCAAGTTAGCACAAGTAGAAGGCCTGCTCCGGTAAACCTACCAAATGTTAGTGGTAAATCACCTTGGTGTGACAGATTCCACAAAGGACTATGTGGGACAAGAATGTGTTTTAGGTGTGGATGACCAAGGCACAAGACCCAAGAGTGTAGAGCCTTCCAAATCCAACTAAAGAAGGCCAAGGGAATTATTAAAGAAGTGTGCAAGACAATGAAGTTATTACCATGCTCTAATTGTAAAAAGTGTCACTAGGGACACTGTAGAGGGGCTTATAATCAGCCTAATGAGTTTGACCACCCAGCTTCGGCTCGATAGCTTTATCACACTATTTAACCATTTATGAAAAAAATTTCATAATGCTTATAATCAAGATTTTATCTACGAGTTTAAACCCGTTCCCATTGGCCTTAAGCCCACTTCACGAGTTTATCTAAAACTTGGCCTTGTGCCATATTAGTTTCAAAACTGAAGCCTTGGACCCACTAGAGCAATTCTAGTAACAAATGCTTAATGCTCTAATTAGAAATATTTCCTAAAAAATTGAGCATGTTCACACAGTGAGGGGATACTATTTCTGGAAAACGGTTTCCTAACCTTGGGAATTTCAAAATTATATTCATCACCCCAAATGGATATGATGCCAAAAGTCCCACTCACCCGAATTCCGTGACTCGTTCATCTCAGATGAATTTATGATGTATCATGGCCTTTTTTCGTGGTTGTAGGTAGAAGCCTTTTGGTATGTACCTACATTATTATGGATAATAATATATTAAATTATCCAAATATTTTAACTTAGGTCCCTAAGTTTATTCTATTGGTAATTAACTCCAAATTTAAATACCTAAATTCCCAAGTTTACTTTATTTGTAATTTTACCCATTATATAATTTTATTAAATTATTTAAATTGTAAATAAATCCTTATAAATACTTTTAATTGCAATTAAATTCCTCAAAATTATTTTTAATTGCAATTAAGTACCAAATTTCTTCTTAATCACCAATTAACCCTCAATTGAGGTTAATTTCACAAAAATCCCCAAATTTTTGAAAATCCCCAATTTGCCCAATTTTCTCAAAACTTGCATATTGGCCCTGAATTCTTGATTAATCAAATTGAGGGTTGAACTCGTGTTAATTTCCCCTTAGCATGCTAATAATCATTCCTCCCATCTTTCTACTAGCAGCTCGGGCTTTGAAGGACTTCAATTGCCCCAAAATTTAGCTCAAATGGAGCTTCGTTAGAAAAGTTTTCTATAGAGAGAAAGCTCCGTTTGCTTACTGGTGAAGGGATGGTTGCTGGAAATCTAGATATGGGCGGCAAGTGCTCGTCGAGGAGATCTTCTTTGGATCAAGGTGCATGTCACTTGGCAGCCTGACCAATGGGAATTTTATGGGAGAAGTTTTTCATGTTCTAGGTTAGACAATTCTACTATTCTGACAAAAGAAGGCGAAATTGGCATACCTTAAAGGTTCAAGGAGGTCAAGGGTCAATCGGGGAGAGCTATGGGAGGGTCGGCCCAGTTGCAGGAGGTTGGGGGTGATCAAAATTCATCTCGAAGGATTTTGCTACTTTGCAACTGCTGGAGTGACAGTACTGTGTGAGCTCACCGACGCTCCTTCAGTGATCCTTGAGTTGAAAGGAGGGTGCAACAAGGTAGGGGAATTCTTTTTGTTTCCAGGGAACCCGAATGCGCCTTTGGAGGTTGAGGAAGAGACCTATGTCAGAGCTCTCATTTGTGCTTTGTCAAGAAATGGAGCACTTCTTCTTCATCAGTCGTTTGAGGGATGAGGAGGATGAATGGGGACAAGCTCTTTATATAGGGAGCTTGACAACTAACAAGTCTATCCCTTAGTCCATCACTTGACCCCAATCTCTCCCATTCACATCCATATCAGGAAGGTTTTTCGATCATCGGAGACTGAGGAGCAAGTCCATTGTTCTTATATGCTTGTTTTCAGAGGTTGAAGATGACACTGTGCATGTGCGTGTGAGCTTTGCACGTGTGAGGTGCCACATGGTGCAATATGATTGGTTGACTTCACTGATGTGGCTTCCCACTCAATGTCCGAGTCATTCTTTGACTCGCTGACTGACCACGTGCCGATCTCCCATTGGTCGCTCGGTCCAATGTGGCCTTCATCATATTCGACTAGTCGTTTGACTGTGGCACATGGCATCTTATTATTGGCTAATTTAAATAAGTTAGAGTTCCCTCCCGACACATTGTGCCACTACGACATGTCAATCATTGATTGGTGAGGACTATCCAACAGGACTTTGCCACATATCGACCTCTAAATGGTTGACCATTTCTCTGATGTCCTAATCGGCCGCTAGCGTGACATATTTGCCATGTGTCAACTCCTCATTGGCCAGCATAGCCGACGAAGCTTCTTCTTAGTTGACCGTTGGCTGAGGGCACATCTCGCTCTCTTATTGGTCAATCGTTGGTGACGTGAATTTTCTTTCTTTGGTCATTGATCGAGTACATGTGTCATGCTCTAATTGGTCAATGCTTTCGGGCGCTGACTGAGCGGCTGAGTTTGTGCGCTTCACGACGCATTGATTGGCTACTGACCTAGCGGGTGGTCCATTGACCGGCTAGACTAGGTTTGGTCGAAGGAGGGCTGAATTTGGCCAAATTTAGCTCGGCCAAAACAGGGCAGCTTCGGTCCGTCGGAGCTGCTTTACTGTTTGATTCTATTGGCACGTCTCCGGCGGTCCCTAGGTCAAAAGGAAGTTGCTATCAGGTAGTTGACTTCCCTTGGTGTCTATAGGACCCAACTTTGCCTTCTGATGCTAAGAAAACTGCCCAAGTTGGAGCTCTGGTTTGAGCTTCACCGGAATATGGAGTAGTTGAGAGAGAATGGTGATTTGAGGTGTGTGGAGAATGAATGGAGAGAAGCTTTTTATATAGGGAGCTTGGGGACCCTCTGCCTGACCACTTTCTATTTTGGTCGAGCTTATCCTCGCCCAAAAATGGCATAATCAGAGCAGTTACATCTTCTTGGAGAAGGAAGTTTTCTGCAATTATGAATAGTGTTTTCATCTTGAGGAAGAAGATGACACTTTTCCGAACCGGGCCGAACTAGTGTGACCAGATTTAATGACAAAAATCGGTCGGTTCAAGCCCCATTCGATTGGTTTTCTCAAAATTAAAAATTTCTAAATTAATCTAAATTCATTCTTGATCAAATGGTGGCTTCAATTTACCAATTTGAATATTTTGAGCCACCAATAAAAATGAATTTAGAAATTGGTTCAAGTATTGTTCAATCCATTTAGGTCCAATTCACCTTGAACCGGCCTGGTTTTCTCTTCCCATTTGTTCCAAGGTTACTTTCCATGCTTTTTAGGACTCTTTGAGTTACTTGGGATTTGCCAATTTCCCAATATACTCTTTCTTTATCAGTTATGGTTTGTGAACCGGCTCAGTTTTCTCTTTTGAAATGATTGGTTCTTTTCCCGATTTTCTTATCTTTAAAGGGACGGGCTTTACATGTATCATCTTTTAAGCTTTCTCATGGAATACCAACTGTGTTTCTCCTTTCCTCCATTCTCCTTAGAATTATAGTTTGAGTGTCACGGGGTTTGGAAAGTTATTACTTTCTTTCCACAATCTACCTTAGCTTGGTGTGTACTTAGCCAATCCATTCCTAGTATCATTTTCCCCTTTCTTAAAGGTAATGGAATTAGATCTGCCTCCAATTTCACTCCACCAATCTTGACTTCACATTCGTTTAATTGGTTGTCTTTTTTCAGTCCTTCTCCTAGAGGCATGAGAATGTTGAGACTTTGTTCCAGGGATGTAAGTTCCAGTGGAAGATCTGAGACTAAATCTTCCTTGATGAAGGACCTCTCTACCCCTGAGTCAAAGAGAGTGTAGACTCCCCTCCCTCCCCCCAGTTGTACGTATCCCGATTGAGTAAATACAAGTTCCTTTTAGAAAAAACAAATTGAATCTCTTTTATTGTATGGGGTGTAATTACAATACTTTTTCTAACTTTGGTCATGGAGGATTTAGAAAGTACCCCTACAGTACTAGAATCTTTTTGAGCCTCTTCTTCTGTGAGGTTATACACCCTAGCTGTCACACTTGACATGGTTGTTGCATCTTGTCCTCCGTTTAAGGTCCTTAGGTTCCTTTAGGGTGGTTCAAGAGTATTCCTTTGCAAATTTCCTCTAAGAGTGGAGCATTCCCTAGCAAAGTGTCCCACTTGCACACATCCAAAACAAGCTTGACATGGTCCCTCATGGTTCCTCTAACACCTTGGTCAGTGGGGGGCCCTCTATAGTATAGTGGTGTTTACCTCCCTTCGCGCGAGGCATACTTCCTTCCTCCATGGGAACCCTATTTTGTTTCCCCACCTAGGACCACCTTGTTCCTTACATCCTTCCTGGTGATTTTGGCCTTTGTCCTCCTTCCGATTTGCCTGCTCCATCTCGCGTCGACGGGTCTACACCAGACTCTCACATTCATGAGCCATACTAATTATGGCTACCAGATCCGTGGGGCATCCTAGCACTCCCATTTGGTCTTGTATGTCCATATTGAGACCGTCCATGGATCGTTGGAAAATATTCACGGGTCCGACCAAATTGGAGGCAAAGGGTCTTAACTCATTGAACTTAGTTTCATACTCCAAGATAGAGTTAAACCTTTGGCGGAGTCAGAAGAAGTCTTGTTTCTTCTCATTGATCAAGTGTCGAGCAAAGTATTCCTTTGAATACCTCTCCTTGAATTGTTCCTAGGTGGGTGTGGTGGTATGCAGGCTCCTGATGTTGTCCCACCACTTTTTTACGCTAGCTTCTAGGAAGAATTATGCTAGGATCACCGTCTCTTCTGGTGGGATCTTGATTATTCCCATAAGTTTCTTAATGTTATCCAGCTAGTCCATAGTGGCTCCAACATCCTTCATCGCTTAGAATAACTTACATCCGAATTGACGGAGGGTCTTGAGGTATTTGAGGATGTCAATTAGAGGAGGGATATTAACAAAAGTGGGATGGGACTGCACTTCCTCGGGCTTGGCTTGGGAGTTTGTGTCCACATCAGGAGTGAGGTTGGGCCTTCCAAACACTCGGGTGACCTCTTCGTCCAGCCCTTGATGTTCCAAGCTGAGTCTAGGTGGACCCATTTGGCCTTCTTTGGGAGTTTCTATAGGGATGGGGTTTTGGGTAGTGCAGTGACTGCGTCTCTAGTTCTTTTGGTTCCTCTCTTGGGAGCCATCTATCAAATTTTTAAAAGTTTTCTCTTTAGTTCTTATGTTATATAGTCTTAACAATATATTCAAGGAAACATGCTATTATACCACTCAAGTTGTCATGCCCTGACCCGGTTTGGTTGGATCCCCATAAGCAACCCACCACTCCCTTTGGTCTAGGAAGGATTTCACTTCCTTCTAAACCATGAGGAGTCAAGCGTCCTTTTTATCTAATTATCCTACAATAACATTGTACAAAACTAAATATGTTAAAAACTTACATACTTGTCTTTGTCTTAAGGGTTTTGCTTCGAGGTATTCCTTAAGGGTTTTCCTTCCTTCCTGAAAAGGGGTTAAAGGGAGAGGTGAGTTTCTACAACTTAGTGAATGGGTGTTGGGAAATGAGATTAAAAGAAATAAACATAGTTTTTCACACTTGTTCTTTAAAAAGCCTTTTATCCTTTGTAAGCCTTTGTGTATTTGGCTCTTTTAGCACATCCCCTTGTCTTGGAAGGCATTTAGAAAACAAACGCACGCCCTTTTATCATAAAGGGTACACAGGTTTCCTGGTACAACACGCCCACTACACCCATTTGTGGATCAGAGCATCTTTACTGTTATGCCCTAGGCATCAGGCCCTCAGACTCCACATAACTTCATGTTCGTAAGAGGATGAGACCTCATCCCACACCCTCCCCTGTCTTAATGCGCAAGAAGCCCCAACACAGTAGCTTCATGACTAACTGACACAATGAGGAAGTCCTAGCACAATAGCTCCTCACTTCCCTTATCACCACCATGTCGTCCAACGGTCCTTATAACCCATCACAAGCCCCTTGGGTGTCTTGATTGTCCCAAATCAAAAGTGCATGCACAAACAATAGTTTTCATATAATTAGCCATTCTCTTTGGTGTTGATGGTCCAATGGCCCCGACAGTCAACACGGCCTGTAGCTATTTGTCTGGCCGGTCAATCGACCTGGCCATGATGCACTACCCCTAGTCCATCAAGCATTGTCGGTCCTAACTTGGTACCATGGGGGATCCCACAAAAATTTCCACTTTTAATGAGAGTTTTCATGTTCTTCCTATTTATGTTTGTTTACGGGCTTTAGCCCATGCCCACTGGCCTTGGGCACACTTCATGCATTTTTTCAAAAACTAGGCCTTGAGCCTTATGAGTTCAAATTCGAGACCCTTGGTGTAAAACCCATACTTTGGGATCAAAGAAAATTGAGGAAAAGAATTGGTATAGATTTATGTACGAAGAAACGAGCCGATTAATGAACGAAAAATAGTTAACGTGTGAAATTAGAAAATCCCAAGTGACCAAAAATTCACAAAAATTACAAGGAAGAATCTAGAAGTGGAATTGAGGATAGAACCGGACCGGTTCTGTCACGCCTCGATCTAGTTTGGTCGGATCCTTGTGAGCAACCCGCCACTCCCTTTGGTTCATATAGGGTTTTGCCCTTTTCTGAACCATGAGGAGTAAGGCGTCCTTTTTCTTGTTTTTCTTGGGATTACATTATACAAAACTGAAAATCTTTTAAATAGACATACCTATCTTTATAGTTCTCATACAGGGAGATCTGTAAGTTTAGTTTTCCCTTAATTACCTGAAAGGGGTAAAAGGGAGGGGGAGAGTTCTACAACTCAGTGAGCGGGTGTTGAGAGTGAGTTTTCAAAATAGCCTTAGTTTATCCAAACCACGCCAAAGTTATCATTTCCTTTAAAAATGATTCATTCCTAAATTTTGGTTTTCAAAAATTTACCCTACTAAGGGTAACATTTTCTTTTAAAAGGGTTTTTCTCAAATTTAATTTCCTTTCCAAAACCTTTTTCCAAGATTTACCATTCCTTTTTCCAAGGATTCTCAAGTCTCAAAACATTTTTACCATTTCCATATTAGGTGTGTTTAGCTTTCTTAGCCCATCCCCTTGCCTCAGGAGATGTTTAACAAATAAACACATGCCCTTCATCGGGAAGGGGACACACAAGTGCATGCACAAACAATAGTTTTCACATATGGCCATTATCTTTGGTGCCAATGGTCCGACGACCCTAACCCTCAACCTGACCTACAGCTATTTGTCTAGGCCAGTCCGTTGACCTGGCCCTAACGTACTGTCGACAGTCCATCAAGTATTGTCAGTACTGACTCGATACCATGGCGAAATCACACAACCATTCCATTAGAAATTTTCATGGTTTTCTTAACTCAAGTTTATTTATAAGCTCTTGCTTGTGCCCACTAACCTTGGGCCCATTGCACGTGATTTTCCAAAACTAGGCATTTAGCCCCATAAGTTCAAAGACTGAGGCCTCTGGCCTATATAAGCTATTCTAGCTCCCGTTAAGAAGGTCTCTCAAATCTTTTAAGTATTGGCACACAGTCAGGGGAGAACACTTTTGACAAAAAGTATATTTTCACTTTATCACATCAATCGAGTGCGATGATATCTCCACTTACAACCAGTAAGTGGGTTTCTCCTTTCCTTAAGGAAGTTCATCATACCAATTGGGTATGATTACCTCTACTTACGACTGGTAAGTAGATTTTATCAGTTAAAGATGATACTCCTCATCCCAACCGGGTGTGAAGTTAGAAAATCTCACTTACAACCGGTAAGTGGTTCTAAGCTTAAATCGCTCATCACCCCAATCGGGTGTGATGTTAAAGTCCCACTCATGGTGGCTTCCAATTTAGAAAAGGTGCTCATCATCCTAACCGGGTATGAAGTGTAAATTAGCCCACTCACCTTTTATACAGAGACATGTTCATTCTAGAGGGATTCCTAAGTACCCATCCTTGATTGGTCTTATTGGTGTTTATTTACTCCGATACTTCCCAATTTTCCTTAAATTTGGTTGTTATATGGTGGATGTCGAGATTGAGAATTTCATAGGTAGGGACCATTAATCTGGTAGATCTAATGTGATCATGGCAAAGATGATGTTTAAGGTGTGAATAAGGACTAGTGGACAAGGTAGCTCTCTTCTACTCGAATTACTCTTTCAGCTCAGTTTGTGTCATTTTAATCAATTGTTTTAAGCTCCTTATATAACTGTAAAATTGTTTGTAAAATGGAAAATATTTATTATTACATTATTTCGGATCGATATATTCTGATCTGTTGTACTCTCATGGAATTCCAACCTTTATCATCATAAATGCAAAGGAACTCTAACTCTTTCTCATTCTCATTCATGATACCCCAATCACTACTCTCATTAACTCGACTTTTGATTACTTATGTGCATATCAAATACACATCTTATTATATAACATGGATAATTCTCACTTAATTTACATTTCCTAAAATGCTTTACATTAAATAGTCCATGTTAAATGGGGCACCCAACTTTAGCCCCATTTATCTTTAAGCGTTAAAATTGATAACCAATTACCCCTTTTAGTAAATAGAACATTATATAAATTTAAGAGTTAGGCAAAAGGATGATATCTAGGAAATTCTATGGTCTTTTCCCCTTCATTACAATAATTGTTATGTGTTTTATGATACTTAAATATTATCCGTTATTCTCATTAAATTGGAAAATTTATGGTATTTATGGGTATTAATTCCAATAATTGAATATAGGTATTAATTTATGGGTATTTACTGTGGGGCGTAGTACTAATAAAGTGCTAATAGTTTCCTACTAAACCAAATTCACATAATAAACTCATTATTGTCACCTAAAGGAATTTACTAGGTATTTACACTATTCATTACATTTCTATAAGGTAGAATAAAATTGTAAATATGTATGGTTGAATTTTCACAGGGCCTAGCTTCTTTAGGATCCTTTTAATTCCACAACTGTTATTTTCTATGGTACAACATTATATATATCTATATTTTATATCAGCATTCACTTAATAGTATATGGAGTGGAATTGTTATTTAAATTACTCATGTAGACTTGGGTTTTATTCATTTTTGTATAACATAAGTATATTGGTACTTTAAACATCTTAATAAAATTATGTGTGTATTTATTTAATAATAGTACAAACTTAACTCTCGAATCCCTTTCTCCTTTATATTTGTTTGAAAATTAATTTTGTACAGGTTTATATATTTACCCTTATATATAAACATCTCTTCAACATTTATATATATATACATAATTAACAATTATATATATAATATTTAATTTCCGCTTAAATTCAATGGACTTAACTCGATTCCATCGAGTTCTTACATCACTCCAACCGAGCATGATGTTAAAATCGCATATATAAGTGGCTTTTCTATTCCGAGGTACTCATCATCCCAACCGAGTATGACGTGAATAAACCCACTCACCCGATAATCACAGTGTATTCCTTCTTAGTCAATTTTCACCTCCACACTAGCTTATCCTCGTTGGTGTTCTGGTCCTTCATGTTCCTACATAATATGGACATCTCTATCCATTAATATTTAGTATAACAACCTTTGTTTCTCACGTATAAACGATTAAGTTCAAAATTTTCAGTTAATTGCACTTAGGTCCCTAAAGTTTTTTTTCCTTGACTTTAGGTCCCTAATGCTAACTTTTCCCCAAATTGAATCCCTAAACTTCCAAAAATTCACTTTGGTTCCTCAATGTACTCAAAATTGTTTAAGGGGTTCAAGTTTTCCAAATTTTCAATTTGGTCCCTAACTTTTCAAAAATTACCATTTTGCCCCTACATTACAAAAAAGGCAATTTGACCCCAATTATTTTCAAAAATTGACCAATTAATCCTCTAACATCCTTTTCATGGCCAATTGGCCCTAAATTTTGGGAAATTGCAATTTGGTCCCTCAATTTTACGAAATCCCCAAAAGTTTCCCCCAATTTCCCCCTTTCAAACTAGTCAAATTTAATTTCATCAAATTTACTTAAATTGGATGTATAATTCAGTTCCTACACATCCATACGATTCAATTGAGCTTTGAATCGCATGAATTGAGGCTGAAACGAGCTCAAACGGAGCTTCGTAGAAAAAATATGCATAGAGATAGAAAGCTTACCATCGGAGGTACGGTAGTTCGAGTTTTCTATCTACGCAGGTAGCTCCCTTCCTGAGGTTCCTCCTAGGATGAAGAATCACAATAATTCATATCAAATTGAGGGTGAATTTGGTTAGTGAAGTTTCATAGTTTCTCTCTCTAACTCCGATCGAAAATGATAGAGAAGGGTCGTATTGGCATAACTTTCAGCTCTATTACGGTCGTATGAAGACTGTGGGAGTGTCGGGAAGGCTTGGTTTGGCCTCAGGAGGGTTGAATTCAGTCAATTTTAACTTGGACGAAACAAGGCAACTTCGGTCCGTCAGAGCTGCTTCACTGTTTGATTATGCCAGCGCTTCTCTAACTTTTCCTAGAATCTAAGGAACTCGATCTCACCTTCTAATGCTTAGAAAAACCTCTATGTTGAGCTCTGGTTTGAGCTTCATCAAAAAACTGAGTAGTTTAGAGAAAATGGAGTTTTTAGGTATGAGGAGGATGAATGGAGAGGAGCTATTTATATAAGGAGATCGGGGACTCTCTAGCCGACCATTTGGCACCTTAAAGTCGCTTATTGATGGCCTGAAATGTCTTGAATGGAAACATTTCATCTACACCAACACTGTCCATTCTTCCAATGAATGAACAGTGTTGTCATCTGAAGGAAGAAGATGACATTGTTCCAAACCAGGTTTAATGATTAAATTGGTCGGTTCAGGCCCGATTCAACCGAGTTTTTTAAAATTAAAAATTTTTAAATTCATCTAAATTCATTCTCTATGCAATGGTGGATTCAATTCCCCAATTTGAATATTTTAAGCCACCTAGAAAAATGAATTTAACAACTAGTTCAATGATGGTTCAAACCAGTTCAATCTGATTTAGATCCGATTCACCTGAACCGGTCTATTTTTCTCTTCCAATTCATCCCGAAGTCTTTTTCCATGGCTTTTATGACTCTTTAGGTCACTCGAGATTTGTAAATTTCCCCTTTCTCTAATAGTTGGGGTTCGTGAACCGGTTCAATTTTCCCTCCCAGGTTGACAGGTTCTTTGCTCAGTTTCCTTGTCTTTAAAGAACGGGGTTTACACCTGGCCTATTAGAGCTGTTACACCAACTGGGTGTGATGATAGAGGTTGGTCTACTTACAATCGGTAAGTAGGTTTTTCCTTTCTTAAAAGTGTCCATCATCCCCACCTGGCATGATGTATAAAAAGTCCTACTTACAACAGACAAGTAGGTTTTCGATTAATAAAGGTGCTCATCACCTCAACCAGGAATGAAGTGTAAATAAGCCCAATCCACCAGTGACTGTGATGTGTTCGTCCCCATTCAACTCTCCAAGTCCAGTTCGAGCTCCTTTGCTCACGTCCTTATCCGAATTTGTTCCTACATGATTTGAGTATTCTTATTAGGAATGGCTTGGCATCAATAGCTCTTTTATTTCCATGCATTTACACTTAGGCCATTATTTCAACCTTATTGCACTTAGGTCCCTAAAGTCTAAAATCTTTGACTTTAGGTCCCAAATGTTCAATTATTTTTAATTAAGTCCCTCAGGCTTCCAATATCCCTATTGTGTCCTTAATTTTCTCAAAATGGTATATACTTAAATTTCCCAAATTTCCAATTTGGTCCCCCAACTTTTAAAAAATTACCATTTTGCCCCTATCCAAAAATGGTTAATTGGCCCCAATTCTTTCAAAAATTAACCAATTGGTCTTCTAACATCTTTCTCATTACCAATTGACTTTAAATTTTGAGAAATTTCATTTAGATCCTTCCATTTTTTGAAATTCCCAATTTTCTCCAATTTCTTCCCCCAAATTTCACTCGTTTATATTAACCGAATTTGATTTCTTCAAATTGGCCATTCAAATGGGGTTAATTGCTCCAATTGATGGCATGGATCGATTTCTATGCTTCCATATGATCCAATGGAGCTTTGAATTGTAGAATTTAGGTCTAAAACGAGCTCAAACGGAGCTTCGTCGAAAAATTGTACATAGAGAGATAAAGCTTCAAAAGTTTACCGGCGGACACGTGATGTTCTGAGCTTTTGACCTGGGAAGGTATCTCTCGTCCTAAGGGTCCTTCTAGGATCAAGAATTGCTACAATTGATGCTAATATCAATGGAAATTTGGTTAGTGAAATTCAACACTTTTTCTCTCTAGAAGCGATCTACAATGACGAAGGAGGGTCGAATTGGCTTATAGTTCACCTCTGTGCAAGTCGTGTGATGACCGTGAGGACTATGGGAAGGCTTGGTCTAGCCATAGGAGGTCTGAATTGGTTGAATTCGAATAAGCCAAAATAGAGAAGCTTCGAACCGACAGAGCTGCTTCACTGTTCGATCCTGCCAGTGCTTCTCCGGCAATCCTTAGCTAGAAAGGAGGTTGCTGTCAGGTAACTAACTTTCCTCGGAGTCTGTAGACCCGAGTTTGCCCTCTAAGGCTGAAAAAGTGCCCAAGTCAGAGCTCTGGTTTGAGCCTTATCAAAAAATTGAGCACTTTGGAATGGATGACGATTTGAGGTGTGTGAAGGATGAATGGAGGGGAGCTCTTTATGTTAGGAGATCAGGGACTCTCTGCCCGACCAATTTCCTCACCCAAAAATTCCCAAATCAGAGGGGAGCTCTTTTGCATTGATGAACAATATTGTCATCCAAAAGAAGAAGATGACACCGTTCCGGTTCGATTGAGTTCAACGGCGAAAATCGGTCGGTTTAGGCCCGATTCGACCTATTTTCTCAAAATTAAACTTTTCTAAATTTGTCTAAATTAATTTTCTATCTGACAGTGGCTTAAATTCCTCAATTTTAGATTTCTAATCCAGCAAGAAAAATGAATTACCAAATCAGGTTCATTATGGTTCAATCCGATTCAATCTGGTTCAAGTCCGGTTCACCCTAAAGCGGTTCGGCCTTTCAATTGACTTCATGATTCTTCCCCATGATTTTTATGACTATTTCAGTCACTTGTGATTTTCCAATTTCTCATTTTACCCTTTTCAATTCGTTAAATTGCTTGGTTTTCTCTTTAGAATCGACCAGTTCTTTTCCTAGTTTTCTCATTCTTGAAAGGATAGGGTTTACACACTAACTGGACACTAATCTAGTAGGCGGTCCATTGATCGGCTGGACCGTTGACCGGTTTGGACCGGGTTCGGTGACTCGAAATAAAAAATCATCCAATTTAGGCTCGGTTCGACCAATTTTCAAAAAAATAAAAATTTATCTAAATTCATTTTCTACACTTTGGTGACTTCAATTTCCCAAATTGATGTTTTTAACTCACTTAAAAAAAAAATCTTTGAACTAGTTCATCCTGGTTCAATATGGTATAGGTCTGATTCACTTTTAACCAGTCTAGTTCTCACATCCAATTTGGATTATAATCTATTTCTATCATCTATGGATCTTAATTAAACACTTCGTGTTTTCCTATTTCCCGTTTTGCCTTTTTTTTACCAATTCCGGTTTACTTTGATCCTCGGGTTTTTCTCAAAATTTTTCGGTTCACATTTCCGGCTTCTTATTTTGATAGAACAGGGTTTACACATACACCAACAACTTTTGGTATGACTTTCTTACTAGACTTAGCCTTGTCATTTATCTTAGGCTCGGGGTAACCCTTTTTCCCCACTACATCCATTAGGAATGTAAACCCCACTCCTTGGAGTTAAGGAAAATCGGGAAAGGACCTGTCATACCGAGTGAGAAAATCGAACCAGTTCACAAACTTGTTTATTGGGGAACGAGAAAATTGGAGAAATGTTAACTCCCAAGTGACTCAAAAAGGTTCATAAATCTTGGAAAAGAACTTTAGGACAAATTGAGAGAGAAAAACTAGATCGGTTCAGGTGAATCGAACCAGAACTAGATTGAACCAGTTTAAGAACCGAGCTAGTTTATGAACTGAACCGATAGAGAAAGAGCAAACCGGGAAATATATGGACCCTAAGTGACCTAAGGAGTCATAAAAGTCATGAAAAAGGACATTAGGATGAATTGGAGATGAAAACCAAACCGGTTTAGGTGAACCGGATGCTACATTCATTTTTTTAGGTGGCTTAAAAAAATCAAATTTGAGATTTGAGGCCACCATTGGATAGAAAATGAATTTAGAACAATTTATAAATTTTTAGATTTGAAAATTTTGGTCGATTCGGGGGTGAACTAATCGGTTTAAGATTTGAACCTGGTTCAGACCGGTCCGGTATAGTTCGGAACAGTGTCATCTTCTTCCTTCAGATGACAACACTGTTCACTCGCCGAAAAATTGAAGCGGCACCGGCGAAGAGGAAATGTTTCTGTTTAGTACGTTTTAGGCCTTCAATGACTGACATAAAGGTGCCAAGCAGACGATCGACGAGTCCGGGAGCTCCCTATATAAAGAGCCCCTCTCCATTCATCCTCTCCACACCTAAAAACCTCACACTCTCTCAACTACTTAGTTTTCTAGCGAAGCTCAAATCAGAGCTCTGATATAGGGTAATTTCTAAGCCAACGAAGGCATGGTCGGGCTCCTTAGAACCGGGGAGAAGTTAGCTACATGGTGATAATATCCATTCGCTCCAAGGGTCGCTAGACAAGCGTCGGCATGATCGAACAATGAAGCAGCTCTGACGGACCGAAGTTGCCCTATTTCAGTCGAGCTAAAATTTGCCAATTCGAGCCCTCCTCATACCAAACCAAGCTCTCCTAACACCTCCACAACACTTCCATGTCCAAATTAGGACTAAAAGGTAAGCCAATTCAGCTCCCCTCTTCAAGTTCCGACCGGTGCTAGAGAGAGAGCCGACAAAATTTCGATGAAAGAATTCTAATCCAATTCGGCATCAATTGATGCAATTCTTGATCCTAGGAGGAACCTCAGGAGAGAGCCATCTTCCACGATTAGAAGCTCGGACTGTCGTGCCCCCGCCAATGAGCAATTGAAGATTTCTCTCTCTACATTATGTTTTCCGATGAAGTTCCGTTTGAGCACGTTCCGGCGTCAAAACTTATGATTCCTAGTGCTATTGAAGCATATGAAGATGTAGAAAGTTATTTTTAACTTCAATTTCAACAATTAGAAGTGTTTGATCCGTCAATTTGATGAAATCAAATTCGACTTTGTTAGGAAGTTGAAATTGGGGGAAATTAGGGACTTTTAAAAATTTGAGAGACCAAAATGTAATTTTATAAAATTGAGGGTCAATTGAGTATGATAAGAATGTTAAAGGACCAATTGAGCAATTTTAGAATTTTTGGGGTAAAACTTACCATTTTTGTTAAGGAAGGGCAAAATGGTAATTTTGGAAAATTTGAGGGCCAAAGTGGGAATTTGGGAAACTTGGACCCCTTTTTATGAAATTGAGTAAATTGAGGTCCCAAGAGGAATTTTAAAAGTTTTAGGACTCAATTTGGGGATAAAATTGCAATTGTGGCTTAAAGTAAAATGAAAAATAACTTTAGGGACCAATTTGTAAATATTTGAAAAGTTGTGAATTTTGTCATTTATATTGAATGAGGTGATCAAGCCAGATGAAAATGAACAACGATTTTAATTTCATGTAGGAACAAGAGACATCGGGAATGCTAGCTGAGGTTAAGCTCGTAAGGGACGAAAATCGAATAAGTGGAATTTCACTACATGAACGGGTGAGTGAGATTTTTATATCATACCCAGTTGGGATGATTAGTTCTCAAAAATGAAAACCCACTACTAAGTGGTATTTTGAACATCACAACTTAAAGGAGTTATGTGAAAATGACACAAAAAAACTAATTACCGGTTGTAAGAAGATCATACCTGGTTGGTATGATGAAAATTTCCTCAGAGGAAGTAGAAAACCTGTTCATCGGTTATGAGCGGAAATGTCCTCAAACTCGGTTCATATGATGGAATGTTGAAATTATATTTTTGTCAAGAGTACTTTTCCTTGACTATGTACCACTGCTTAAACAATTTGGGAGACCTTTTTGATGGGAACTCGAATAGCTCTGTTAGGCTGGAAGCCTCGGTTTTGGAACTTGGGGGCTATTATGTCCAATTTTGAAAATCTCGAACAGAGGGACCTAGGCCAGTTGGCACGAGCAGGAGCTCATAAATAAACATGAATTATATGCCATGAAAACTTGAGTAATTGAATTGTTTGGCCATGGTAACAAGGCAGGACCAACATACTCAATTAACTAGCGACATTGCCACATGATAGGTCTACGGACTAGTCAAGACAAACAGTTGCAGGTTGAGTTGAGGGTTGGGGCCGTTGGACCAGTGGCACCACAGATTATATGGCATGATGTGAAAATACTGATTGTGCATGCACTGTGTTTACGAGACCTTCAAGATCCCCAAGAGGGGTAGTGATGTGTCCTAGGGCCTTGGATGACCTCATGGATATAAGCGCAGTTAGTCCTACTAGGAGGCCTTGCGAAGCTCGATGTAGCTTCAAGCACAAGAGATCGGGGTGGGGTCGGGATGAGGTCTCTGTCCTCATGCAAACATGGAGAATTGTTATGGGATTGAGGGTCAGATGTCACGAACATCTACTCATTCTCAGGGTAGAAGTGGATGTGCTTCTATCTAGGTGGCCATTAAAGTTGCTCTGATGCCATAAGTGGGTTTAGTGGACGTACTGGCCTGCAATTGTGTGATTGACCTTCATGATGAAGGATGTGTTTTTGAAAACCGAGATTTTAAAGTGGAGAAAATTTAAAGGAATTAAGGAGTTTTGCACACTCCAACTTGAAAACAATTTTTTGAAAACTCCATTTTTAAAATACCGATTCACTGAGTTGTAGAAACTCACCCCTTTTTTCTATTCTTTTCCAGGAAAAAGAAAATAACTAGGAATAACATTGAGCCTTAAGGTATGTTTAATTTCTCTTAAGATTGTATTTTATTTGATATATGTATTTCCAGGGAACAAGTTCGAAAATACGCATATCTCCTCTCGAGTTAAAGAAGGGGGAAACTCCTCTTGAACATGGAGAGAGGTGGGTTGTTCACGGGTATCTGACCAAACCGGGTCGGGGCGTGAAAACTAGAGTGCTATCAGAGCCTAGTTCCCTTGAAACATTTTCAATATTATGCCATGACATTAACCCAACTCTAAACTATCGTGTAGGAAGGAGTGTCCCTAGGAAATTCTTGGTGAAATCCAGTCCTCCAACTATAACCTTGAAAAAGACATCCAATCCAAGGGAGGAAGTCGTACAAAGGTTTCTAAAGGGTGAGAAAAGGGTGCCCAAGGACATGGATGAAGACTATTAGAAACTAGTAGGAGCCTTAATAGAACTGGAAGGCATCATATACCCTCCTCCCAAACAAGAGGAACCAGTATCACCTCCTAGAAGTCTAACCCCTCATCCTCCAGTCCCACAACAATTGGAAGGGAATTCCACCAAGAAAGAGGCCTGGGATAATTATTGGAATGCATATGCCACCTTCATGAACGTCCCCCAAGTACCTCCACCCACTCAACCTGACTTATGAGTGTGAGGTTGAGTTACTAAGGCGGTACAGATTGGAGACCATACATGAAATTCGTCCTATTAGGGAGTGCGAATGCACCCCCAATCCATTCCTCAAAGCCTTTTGATCAAGAGTCTTATAATCGTTCTAGTATTAACTCAAGTCCTATGACCCCAAGGGATTCGGGAGTAGAAATTTTCTGTAATAAGCCAAATTATGACAAGAAAAATATTTCTTAAATGAATGAAAGTAAAAGTTTTACTAAACTTTCTGTGTTATTCAAAGCAAAATAGTATGATAATCTAAGTAGGAAATCATATAAGAAAGAAAATACAAGTAAACCCTCAAGACTTACCCTTAGAATATGATAAGGAAGAATCCATCTAACAAAGATCTTGAGAAAAAGAAAAAGAAGGAAAACAATCATGAAAGAGTACGGGATCATGTAAAGCCCAAGGAGTTAAAAATAATCTTAGAGAATGAGGAGTAAGGAAAAACAAGGGGAGTAGAACATTCCAAAAGGAACCACGAGAATATCAAGAAGAAAAGAAATAGAGACCACCAAGGAAAGATGAGAAGAAAGAATAACAGGAAGGCCCATGTATAAAAACTACATAATAAATTAAGATATAATTCCTTAGGAACTTCGTAAGAGAGAAAGACTTAGGGAAGGTGAAGGTATGAATCAAAAGAGGAAGAGAAACGGGAGTGGATAAGTCATATAAGACCCTTAAGTCAGGAGAAGATTTAGAGGAATGGATTTGTAAAGAATGATAGGATGATTAAACAAAAAGGAAATCTCAGAATGGAAGATACAAGAAAGAGGATAAAAAAATAGGAAGTTGGGGCAAAGAAGGAGGAAGCTTCAAGTAAGGACAATCAATTGAAGGAAGGTTGCAAAACTAGAGATGAAATACAGTACTCAGTAAGAAGTACAATTGGCTAAGTGAGAGTATTGAGAGGTTTAGCGTGTCTACTATAAGAAGATCTAGAAACTCAAAATGGAAACTTTAGATGGATATGATTTAAGGAAATAACTTATATGGAAAAAATCATTCAGAGGAGTAGACGAAGTTTAATAAGAGATGGGGAGTAGTAAAAGAATACACCCTAACCAAGCCAAAAGGGGAATACCAAGGACACGAAGATATGGAAGGTTTGGACACAATAAGGAAGAGAGGTCCACCTCAATAGATTAAACAAATGCTAGACTAACTGAGAATGAAGCAAGATAGACAGGAGGTACTCATGGATCCAAAGAGTAAAAGTAAGCTGGTGAAGATATTAGCAAAAGACACTACAAAGTTTAATGATTCCAATAGTAGAACTAGAAGGGAATCCCGAGAGAAAGAAAATGTGAAGCTCACCAGAGAAAGAAATCTTGGGAAGACATGGGTGTATCAATGAAGAGGAAATGGAACTAACGGAATAAGAAAGAGAATAAACTCCTCAAGAACAATATGCTGGAAATGAAAGGATCATGTATAAGGAGAAGGAAATTGTAAAGAATCAAGGGATAAGTCAAACTCAAGTAATGAATAGGTAGGAAGAAGACATCAAAAGATGCCATACAATTAAGAAAGGAACTAAACTCATAATGAATAATAGTGGGAGGAACATTGATAAGAGCAATGATAGATTTAGAAAGAGAAGAGATCTTAAGGAAGAAGGACACCCGTGGGAATGAGGAATGAAGTAAAAGATCAAAAATTTTAATATGTCAGTAAGTATTGAGAAATTCAAGGATTTGAAGGTTGAATGACCAAATAAAGAAATTTGGAAAAAAAAAAGACGAGAAGTATAGAAACCAATACTATTATAGGGACGTAAAGTTAAAGACGCGACAAAGAATTTCATGTGGAAAAAGGGCATGTAAATCAAACCGACTCAGAGAAATACAACTTAGGCAAGGAATGGTCTATGAGTAAGGCATATCGAAGTTAAGCATAAAGATGATAACCAAATAATGAGGAAGGAATCCATACAGGATGAAAAGATAATAAACGCCAAAATCCATGGAAGAAAAATGACCGAAATTAATAGTTATGAAATTTTGGATAAAAAAGCTTGGGATGGGAAAGGGTGCCTTGGGAAAGAAGGACGTAACTAAAGGAAATGATCATAGATCTTTAAGGAAAATATTCTAGGCTAAGGTAAGTTCCTGGAATGAGAAAAGGATGAGAATGAGATAAGAATCTTAGATATGTGATGAAAGGGATGAACGAAAATAATCGAGAAGGTGGTAGGATGATAAAATAAAAAATTTCATAAAAATAAAAAGTTTAAGCCAACACACAAACAATGTGAAATAAGTTTTGGGGATAAAACTCTTAAAAGGAGAGGAGAGTTGTAAACCCCGCACCTTGGAGTTAAGGAAAACCGGGAAAGAACCGGTTAAACTGAGTGAGAAAACTAAACCGGTTCACAAACCCATTTACTGAGGAACGGGCAAATTAGAGAAATTTCAACTCCCAAGTGACTCAAAAAGGTTCATAAACCTTGGAAAAGAACATTAGGACAAATTGAGAGAGAAAAACCAGACCAGTTCGGGTGAACTAGACCCAAATCGGATTGAACCGGTTTATGAATCGTAATCGATAGAGAAAGGAAAAACAGGAAATTTATGGAGACTAAGTGACCTAAGGAGTCATAAAAGTCATGAAAAAGGACTTCAGGATGAATTGGAGATGAAAACCAAACAGGTTCAAGTGAACCAATTTGGACCGGTTTAAACCACTATTGAACCAAATGCTAGATTCATTTTTCTAACTGGCTTAAAAAATTCAAATTTGAGATTTGAGAGCACCATTGGATAGAAAATAAATTTAGAAATTTTTACATTTGAAAATTTTGGTCGAATTGGGAGTGAATCGGCCAGTTTAAGCTTTGAACCCAGTTCGGTCCAGTTTGGAATAATGTTATCTTCTTACTTTAGATGACAGCACTGTTCACTCGCCAGAAAATTGAAGCAGCACCAATGAAGAGGAAATGTTTCCATTCAGTATATTTCAGGCCTTCAATGACTATCATAAAGGTGCCAAATGGACGATTGATGAGTCCTCAAGAACCCTATATAAAGAGCCCCTTCCATTCATCCTCTCCAAACCTAAAAACCTCACTCTCTCTCAATTGCTTAGTTTTCCGATGAAACTCGAACCAGAGCTCCGATATAGGGTCATTTCTAAGCTAATGAAGGCATGGTCAGTTTCCTTAGAACCGGTGAGAAGTCAGCTACACAGTGGTAATATCCATTCACTTCGAGGGTCGCTGGAGAAGCGTTAGTGCGATCGAACAATGAAGCAGCTCTGGTGGACCAAAGCTGCCCTATTTTGGTTGAGCTGAAATTTGCCAATTCAATCCATCCTCAGACCAAACCAAGCTCTCCCAACACCTCCTTAGCCCTTCCACGGCCAAATTAGGACTAAAAGGTAAGCAAGTTCAGCTCCCCTCTACAATTTCCTATCGGTGCTAGAGAGAGCCGATAGAATTTCGATGATAGAATTCTAATCCAATTCAACATCAATTGATGCAATTCTTGATCCTAGGAGAAACCTCAGGAGGAGAGCTATCTCCCCCGATTGGAAGCATGGACCACCGCGCCCCCACTGGTTAGCAATTGAAGCTTTCTCTCTATACGTTCTATTTTTCGGTGAAGCTCCGTTTGAGCTCGTTCCGACATCAAAACTTACAATTCAAAGTGCTATTGAATCATATGAAGATTTAGAAACTCAATTTTAACTTCATTTTCAACAATTAAAAGTGTTTGATTGATCAATTTGATGAAATCAAATTCGGCTGTGTTAGGAAGTTAAAATTGGGTGAAAATTGGGGATTTTCAAATATTCGAGGGACCAAAATGCAATTTGATGAAATTGAGGGTCAATTAGGCATGATAAGAATGTTATAGGACCAATTGAGCAATTTTAGAATTTTTGGGGGAAAACTTACTATTTTTGTAAATGAAGGGCAAAATGGTAATTTTGGAAAATTTGGGAGCCAAAGGGATTTTGAGAAGCTTGGACCTCTTTTTATGAAATTGAGTAAATTGAGGTTCCAAGAAGAATTTTGAAGTTTCAAGACTCAATTTGTGGAAAAATCGGCAATTGGGGCCTAAAAGAAAAATAACTTTAGGGACCAATTTGAAAATATTAGAAAAGTTGTGAATTTAGTCATTAATACTTAATGAGGTGATTAAGCCAGATGATAATGAACAATAATGTTCATTTCATGTAGGAACCCGAGAAATCAGGAATGTTAGCTGAGGTTAAGCTCGCAAGGGACAAAAACTGACTAAGTGAAATTTCACTACACGATCGGGTGAGTGGAATTTTTATATCATACCTGGTTGGGATGATAAGTACCTCGAAAATTAAAATCCACTAATAAGTGGTATTTTAAACATCACAACTTAGAGGAGTGATGTGAAAATGTAGATCATACCCGGTTGGTATGATGAAAACTTCCTCGAAGGAAGTGGAAAACCCCTTCATCAATTATGAGTGGAGATGTTCTCGTACTCTGTTGGTATGATGAATAGTTGAAATTATATTTTTGTCAGAAGTACTTTTCCCTCTCTGTGTGTAACTGCTTAAACAATTTGGGAGACCTTATTAACGGGAGCTCGAAAAGCTCTATTAGGTTGGAAGCCTCAATTTTGGAACTTGGGGGCTATTATGCCCAATTTTGAAAATCTCGAATAGTGGGCCTTAGACCAGTTGACATGAGCAGGAGCTCATAAACAAACATGAATTATATGCCATGAAAACTTGAGTAATTGAATTGTTTGGCCATGGTACCAAGACAGGATCGACATACTCAGTCAACTAGCGGCAGTACGACATGATATGTCACACCCCAACCCGGTTTGGTTGGATTCCCGTGAGCAACATGCCACTCTTCCCAGTTAAGAGTTTTCCCTTCTTTTAAACCTGGGAGGAGAAAGGCATCCTTTAATCCTGTACCTTTCTTGGAATACATAAATCAAAATTGTATAAAAATTTTAACATACATACATGTCTTGCAGGTGTAACTAACAGGAGATCTTTGGGTACGTTTCCCTTGGTTACCTAAAAAGGGATATAAGGGAGGGGGTGAGTTCAACGACTCAGTGAATGGATATTTAAAGATTGACTTTGAGGGGGAAATATTTAAATTAGAGTGTGCCTAACTCCTTATTTTAAAATTTCTCATTTTCAAAATCTCAGTTTCATCACCATTACTCACTCATCAACCATAGTCGGTGTGTTTATCAACTAACACACGCCCTTCATCATAAAGGGAACACATATGATTAAAACTCTATGTTCGTATGAGGACAGAGACCATATCTCGGTCTCGTGAACATGAAACTCAAACATAAAAGCTTCAAGAAGTCATAAACACAACAGCTTCATGGAGTACAAACATAGAAACTCTGTGGAGTACAAACACAAAACTCCGTGGAGTACAAACACAGAACTCCATGGAGTACAAACACAGAACTCCATGACTAACTAGTATGACGAAAAACTCAAACCCAGTAGCTTCCCTTTTTCCCTTATCACCACCATGTCATCCAGCAGCCCTTAGGATGCATTACTGCCCCTCTTGGGCATCTTAATGGTCCCGAACCTCAAGTGCATACACAAACAAAGTTTTTCTAAAAACTAATTTAATCTTTGGTGCCACTGGTCCAATGGCCCCGTCTCTCAACTTGACTTGCAGTTGTTTGTCTTGACTGGTCCGTCAACCTGTCATGTCGCACTGCTACTAGTCTATCAAGTATGACAGCCTTGTCTCAGTACCATGGCCAAACAATTAATTTACTTAAGTTTTAATGGCTTAGAATCATGTTTGTTTACAAGCTCCAACTGGCCTAAGGCCCACTATTCGAGATTTTCAAAATTGGGCATATTATCCCCCAAGTTCCAAAATCGAGGCTTGCGGCCTAACAGAGTTATTCGAGCACTCGTCAAGGTCTCCCAAAATGTTTTAGTAGCAGCACATAGTCAGGGGAGAGCACTTCCAACAAAATGTACTTTTCAACTATCCATCATACAAATCGAGTATGAGGACATCTTCGCTCATAAACGATGAACGATTTTTCCACTTCCTTCGAGGAAGTTTCATTGTACCAACTAGGTATGATCTACTTACAATAGGTAAGTAGTTTTCTGCGTCATTTTTACATCACTCCTCTAAGTTGTGATGTTTAAAATACCACTTAGTAGTGGGTTTTCATTTCTAAGGTGCTTATCATACCAACTGGGTATGATTTTAAGATTCTCACTCACCCGTTAATGCAGTGAATTCCTCTCGACCAGTTCTTTTTATTCATGCAGGCTTGTCCTTGTTGGCGTTCCCGGTAATTTGTGTTCCTACATGATATAAAAATCCTTCTTCATTATCCCTCAACCTAATAGCCTTCATTCATTCCAAATGAAAGAGAAAATCAAACTTTTCATTTATTTGCAATTACATTCCTAAAGTTATTTTTCTTTAACTTAAAGTCTCTAATGCCGATTTTTCCTCAAATTGAATCTCGAAACTTTTAAAATTCACGTTAGGACCTCAATTTATTAAATTTCACAAAAAGGGTTCAATTTCCCAAATTTCCAATTTGGTCCCCCAACTTTTCCAAAATTACTATTTTGCCCCTACTTTACAAAAAATGGTAAGTTATGCCCCAAAAATTCCAAAATTTCCCAATTGGTCCACCAACATTTTATTATGCCCAATTGGTCCTCAATTTTATGAAATTCCACATTAGTCTCTCTAATTTTTGAAACTCCCAAATTTCCCTCAATTTCAACCTTCTAACTCTGCCAAATTTGATTTCATCAAATTGACCAATCAAATGAGTTTAATTGTTGAAATTGAAGTTAAATTGGAGTTCCTACACCTTTATACGATTCAATTGCACTTTGAATCGCATGATTTGGTGCCGAAATTAGCTTTAAATGGAGCTTCGCCGGAAAATTCGACTTAGAGAGAGATAGCTTTGAAAGCTTACTATGAGGGCGTGGCGGGCCAAGCTTTCAATCTGGGCAGAAAACACTTGTCCTAAAGTTCCTCCAAGGATCAAGAATTGCATCAATTAATGCCGAGTTGAGTGAGAATTTTATCATCAAAGTTCTATCAGTTCTCTCTCTAGCACCGGTTGGAAATTACAGAGGGGAGCCAAATTGGCTTACCTTTTAACTCTAATTCAGTTGTAGGAAAACTATGGAGGTGTTCAGAGGCCTTGGTTTGGCCTGAGAAGGGCTCGAATTGGCAAATTTTAGCTCGGCCGAAATAGGGCAGCTTTGGTCCGTCGAAGCTGCTTCACTGTTCGGTAACGCCAGCGCTTCTCCGGTGACCCTCGGAGCAAATAGAGACTACAGGCATGTAGCTGACTTCTCTTTGGATCTAAAGAGCTTAACCAAGCCTTCTTTGGCTTAGAAAAGACCCTATATCAAAGCTCTAGTTCGAGCTTCACCAGAAATTGGAGCAACTAAGAGAGAATGGAGTTTTTAGGTGTTGAGACAATGAATGAGGAGGGACTATTTATATAGGAAGCTCGGGGACTTCTTGATCATCCGATTGGCGCCTTAATGGTGATCATTCATTGCCTGAAACTCCCTGGCCAGAGACTTTTCAGCTTCACCAGTGCTGTGCAAGTTTCCAGCGAGTGAAAAGTGCTGTCATCTGAAGAAAGAAGACGACACTGTTCCGAACCAGACCGGACCGGTCCGAATTGGGTTTAAAGCTTAAACCGGCCAGTTCAACCCCAATTCGACCAAAATTTTCAAATCTAAAAATTTCTAAATTCATTTTCTATCCAATCATGCCCTCAAATCTCAAATTTGAATTTTTTAAGCCAACTAGAAAAATGAATTTAGCATTCAGTTCAATAGTGGATCAAACTAGTCTAAACTGCTTTAATCCTGTTCGGATCCGATTCACTTGAACTGGTTTGGTTTTCATCTCCAATTCATCCTAAAGTCCTTTTTCATGACTTTTGTGACTCCTTAGGTCACTCAGGATCAATAAATTTCCCAGTTTGCCCTTTCTCTATCAGTTCCAATTCATGAACCCGCTCGATTTAGAAACTGGTTCAATCTGGTTCAGATCTAGTTCTCCTGATCCGGTGTGGTTTTCTCTCACAAATCATCCTAAGATCCTTTTTCCTAGGTTTTATGAACTCTTTGGGTAACTTAGGAGTTGTAAATTCCCAAATTGCCCGTTCCCTGATGATCGGGTTTGTGAACTGGTTCGATTTTTTTCATTCAGGTTGATTGGTTCTTTCCCTCATTTCCTTGTTTTAAAGGAATGTGGTTTACAACTCCCTCATCCTTTTAGGAGTTTTTGCCCCAAAACTAAATCAACATCCTTTATATCACGAATAACTTCCCTTAATGTTCACTCTAGATTTGCTTGACATGCCACTCCTTTGGTTGTTCTTTCACTTAGCCCTTTTTTAATCACGCACTTAAGGAATGTCTTTTATTTTATGTTGTTTACTCACTTCTCAGAGTTTATCATAACTAGGCATGTCTTACCCACACATCCAAAAGAATATCTTTATATTCACTTCCTCCTCTACCTAGGGTGGTTTCTTCCTCTTGAGGGTTCTTGCTCAAAATTTCAAGGTCGAGAGTCCCAAGCTGTCCAATGAGTCCCTTGGGTTTAACTTACTTTATTGGATCATCCTAGCATGCCTTCTTTAATTCTTTCACCCAGTATGCACTTCCTTTGCAGCCTCATCTCCTTATCCCTCGTCACTTGCTTCTATTACCTCTTAGTTAGGATATGTATGGTTCCCTAGAGTTTTTCCTTCCTTGGTAGTACTCTTCCCCTTTCTTCCATATTAAGACGATCCACAAATCGTTGGAAAACATTCGTAGGTCCGACTAGGTCAGGGGCAAAGGGTCTTAACTCGTTAAACATGGTTTCATACTCTAAGATAGAGTTAAGCCCTTGTCAAAGTTGGAGGAAGTCTTGTTTCTTTTCATTGATTAGATGTGGAGCTAGGTATTCCTCCATATATCTTTCCTCGAATAGCTTCCATGTAGGGGTGGTGGCATGCAAGCTTCTAACATTATCCCACCTCCTCTTCGCGTTAGCTTCCAGGAAAAACTCTGCTAGGATTACCATATCCTTTGGTGAAATCCTGACTATCCCCATGAGTTTCTTGATGCTAGTTAGCCAATCCATAGTAGCCCCCACATCCTTTTCTCCTAGGAATGGTTTACATCCTAATTGTCAGAGGGTTTTGAGGTATTTGGGAATGTCCACTAGAGGAGGAACGTTAGCAGGAGGGGGATGAGATTGTGCATCATCAGGCTCAACTCGAGGGTTGGTGTCCACCTCAGGAGTGAGGTTAGGCCGTCCAAACACTTGGGTGAATTCTTTGTACAATCTCTGATGTTCCAACCTTAATCCAGGTGGGGTTGTCTGGGCTCCTCGGGGAGTTTCCATAGGGAGGGTTGGTTGGGCAGTGTCGGAGACTGCGTCTTTAGTTCTCTTGGTTCCTTTCGTGGGAGCCATCTGTAAATTTTAAAATTATTCCTATTAGTTACTATGGTCTCTAGTCTTGATAATGTATTTGAGGAAACAGGCTCTAATACCACTCAAGTTGTCACGCCCCGACTCGATTTGGTCGGATCCCCGTGAGCAACCCGCCACTCTTCCCGATTAAGGGTTTTCCCTTCTTTTAAACCTGTGAGAAGTAAGGCATCCTTTAATCTTGTACCTTTCTTGTAATAAATAAATCAAAACTGCATAAAAATTTCAATTTACATACCTATCTTGCAGGTGTGACTAACAGGAGGTCTTTGGGTAGGTTTCACTTGGTTACTAGAAAAGGGATATAAGGGAGGGGGTGAGTTCAACAACTCAGTGAATGGGTGTTTAAAGTTTGACTTTTAGGGAAAAATATTTAAATTGGAGTGTGCCAGACTCCTTATTTTAAAATTTATCATTTTCAAAATCTTAATTTCATCGCCATTACTTACTCATCAACCATAGCCGGTGTGTTTATCAACTAACACACGCCCTTCATCATAAAGGGAACACACATGATTAAAACTCTGTGTCTGTATGAGGATAGAGACCATATCTCGGTCTCATGCACATGAAATTCAAACACTAAAGCATCAGGAAATCCGAAACACAGTAGCTTTGCCGAGTCCAAAAATAGAACTCCGTGGAATACAAACACAGAACACCATGACTAATTGGTATGACAAGAAACACAAACCTAATAGCTTCCATTTTTCCCTTATCGCCACCATGTCATCCAGCAGCCCTTTGAACGCATTACTACCCCTCTTAGGCATCTTAATGGTCATGAACCTCAAGTGCATGCACAAACAAAGTTTTCCTCAAAAGCCATTTAATCTTTGGTGCCACTGGTCCAACAGCCCCGACCCTCAACTTGACATGCAGCTATTTCTCTCGATTGGTCTGTCAATCTATCATGCCGCACTACTACTAGTCTATTGAGTATGTCGGCCGTGTCTTGGTACCATGTCCAAACAATTCATTTACTTAAGTTTTAATGGCTTAGACTCATGTTTGTTTACGAGCTCCTACTCATGCCAACTGGGCTAGGGCCCACTGTTCGAGATTTTTAAAAGCGGGCATATTAGCCCCCAAGTTCCAAAACCAAGGACTTCAGCCTAACAGATCTATTCAAGTTCCCGTCAAGATGGTCTCCTAAAATGTTTAAGCAGTGGCACATAGTCAGGGGAGAGCACATCCAACAAAATGTATTTTTCAACTGTCCAACATACCAACCGAGTATGAGGACATCTCCGCTCATAAACGATGAATGGTTTTTCCACTTTCTTCGAGAAAGTTTCATCATACCAATTAGGTATGATCTACTTACAACCGGTAAGTAGTTTTTCTACATCATTTTCACATCACTACTCTAAGTTGTGATGTTTAAAATACCACTTAGTAGTGGGTTTTCATATCTGAGGGCTTATCATCCCAACCAGATATGATATTAAGATTCTCACTCACCCGTTAATGCAGTGAATTCCTCTCGACTGGTTCTTTGCATTCACGTGAGCTTCTCCTTGCTAGCGTTCCTCATACTTTGTGTTCCTACACGATATGAACATCCTTGTTCATTATCCCCTGGCCTAATAGCCTTCATTCATTCCAAATGAATGAGAAAACCAAACTTTTCATTTATTTGCAACTAGGTCCCTAAAGTTATTTTTCTTTAACTTAAAGTCTCTAATGCCGATTTTTCCTCAAATTGAGTCCCAAAACTTTTAAAATTCACGTTGGGACCTCAATTTATTAAATTTCACATAAAGGGTTCAATTTCCCAAATTTCCAATTTGGTTCCCCAACTTTTTCAAAATTACCATTTTGCCCCTACTTTACAAAAATGGTAAGTTTTGCCCCAAATTTTCCCAATTGTTTGATCACACCGGCGCTTCTCCGGCGACCCTCGGAGCAAATGGAGACTACATGCTTGTAGTTGACTTCTCCCTGGTTCTAAAGAACATGACCATGCCTTCTTTGGCTTAGAAAAGACCCTATATCAAAGCTCTGGTTTGAGCTTCGCCAAAAATTGGAGCAGCTTAGAGAGAATGGAGTTTTTAGGTGTGGAGAGGATGAATGAGAAGCGGCTCTTTATATAGGAAGCTAAGAGACTTCTTGGCCACTCGATTGGTGCCTTAATGGCTGTCATTCATTGCTTGAAACTCTTTGGCCGGAGACTTTTTAGCTTCCTTCACCAGTGCTGCGCAATTTTCCGGAGAGTAAACAGTACTGTCATCTAAAGGAAGAAGACGACACTGTTCCAAACCAGTCCGAACCAGGTTCAAAGCATAAACCGGTCAGTTCACCCCCAATTTGACTAAATTTTTCAAATCTAAAAATTTCTAAATTCATTTTCTACCCAATGGTGGCCTCAAATCTCAAATTTGAATTTTTAAAGCCACCTAAAAAAATGAATTTAGTATCCAGTTCAATAGTGATTCAAATCGGTCCAAACTTGTTCAATTTGGTTTGGATCTGGTTCACCTAAACCGGTTTGGTTTTTATCTCCAATTCATCCTAAAGTCCTTTTTCATGACTTTTGTGACTCCTTAGGTTACTCGAGATCCATAAATTTCCCAGTTTGCCCTTTCTCTATCGATTCTGGTCCATGAACCAACTCGGTTCATAAACTAGTTCAATCTAGTTCGGATTCGGTTCTCCTGAACCGTTATAGTTTGCACTCCCAAATCATCCTAAAATCCTTTTCCAAGGTTTTATGAACCCTTTGGGTCACTCAGAAGTTGTAAATTCCCAAATTGCTCGTTCCTTAATGATCGGGTTTGTGAACTGGTTCAGTTTTTCTCATTCAGGTTGACAGGTTCTTTCCCTGGTTTCCTTGTTTTAAAGGGACGGGGTTTACATTATAGGTCTCTGGATTAGTCAAGACAAATAGTTGCAGGATGAGTTGAGGGTCGGGGCCGTTGGACCAATGGCACCACAGATTATATGGCATGATGTGAAAATACTAATTGTGCATACACTGCGTTTACGGGACCTTCAAGATGCCCAAGAGGGGTAGTGATGTGTCCTAGGGCCCTGGATGACCTAGTGGATATAAGGGCAGTTAGTCACACCAAGAGGCCTTGTGAAGCTCGACATAGCTTCAAGCTCATGAAACCGGGGTAGGGTCAGAATGAGGTCTCTGTCCTCATATGGACACGGAGAATTGTTACGGGAATGAGGGTTAGATGTTGTGAACATCCACTCATTCTCAAGGTAGAAGTAGATGTGCTTCTATCTAGGTGGCCGGTAAAGTCGCTCCGATCTCACAAGTGGGTTCAGTGGACATACTGGCCTACTATTGTGTGATTGACCTTCATGATGAAGGGTGCGTTTTTGAAAATCGAGATTTTAAAGTAGAGAAAATTTAAAGGAATTAAGGAGTCTAGCACACTCCAACTAGAAAACATTTTTTTTTAAACTCCATTTTTAAAATACCCATTCACTGAGTTGTAGAAACTCACCCCTATTTTCTATCCCTTTCTAGGAAAACGAAAATGACTAGTAATAACACCGAGCCTTACCCTCTGTCAAGTATGCTTAATTTCTCTTAAACTTACATTTTATTTGATATATGTATTTCCAAGGAAAAATGTCGAAAATACGTCTGGCTACTCTAGAGTTAAAGAAGGGGACAACTCCTCTTGAACCAGGAGAGCGGTAGGGTATTCACGGTGATCCGATAAAACCGGGTCAGGACGTGACAAGGAATGTCATGTACCCTATAAGACCCTTTCTAGAGTCATTATCATAAATGGTTTATGTTAATCATCATAGATTATAAATCACACCTCTCAATTACATGTATATCATCTCATTTATAATATCCCATATCTTATGGATATCATGGGTTAACACCAATACTCATAGAATTTGCATAAACTTGCAACTTATCTACATAAGTACTATTTTGTACTTGGCCCTTATGGGCATTTCCCCTTTTTCCTATCCTTTTTGTAATAAACACAAATCTACATACTTCTCCAAGTCAAGTCACAACACTTCTTCCAAAACTGTTTGTTTACTATCATGTGTTTTGAGGGTATTACCTTCTCTACTGTGTCTAGTTGTACATGTTAACACAATAGTACTAGTGCTAAGATGCTTACTCTTCTAATGCATCTCATTCTCTTGTGTTGGCCTTACGCAACACGAATAAAAGAATGACCATTTGTCTTTATCAAGACTTTCTCTTTTTACTGAATGGATTACTTCCATTTTTTGTACTCATGATTTGTGCCTCGTGTATTTCTTCTTAGGGTCCAACCCATCTCATGGATTATAATGACACCCAACTTGTCTTAAAGTCGAGAATACTGATCTATTGTCCCTTTAACCTAACCATTCCATCACGGTCTCGTAATTTAAATCTCCCTTTTGTACTTTATTCATTCATCCAATACTTGAAAATACTTGCATACCTTCTCCCGTAAAAACCTAGTTACGGCGATAATTTTCCTTATTATGAGAGGTTGGTACTCTTTCTCTTTCCTCGTGACTCTTAAGTATTATACATCATGAGGTCCTTACCATGCCTTGTCTCATAGGTATCCTCTTCTACTAGTTCTTCATATCGAGGCCAACATTATTTTCTAATGGTCCTCCCACTTTGGTAGAGCCTTCCAATCCACTTATCACTTGTTACTATTTATTTTTCCATAGGATCATTTAAAATTTTAGAGGTCTAATTTTAGCAACTCCCTTCTTATTTTTTCCCATTCATCTATGTGGGGGTTTTATCTTATTTCCTCATTCAATGACTCTTGTACCTTAACATATTGGGTACCTATAAAGTTTCCATTCAGGTCATGCCACTTGAGGCAGCAACCCATTTTTTACCCCTTTTTGGAGGATTTAAGAATCCATCCTCCTTACTCGTACATAGAATCTAATATGAGTTTTCCTTAGTCGTATTTTAATTTCTAGAGTGACATCGTAAGTTTCTTTTATAAAAAATTGATCTTGATATATTTTGGTTACCATAGTCCCATCTAGTTCCTTCTAGAATTACAAAGTTCTTTACCACTCTTGTTACTCATACGCCCCTTGGTGTATGCCTCAGTACCATGACTTGGTAATCTATGGAGCATGGGCACCATTTCCTCTCACTCCGCACCTAATTAATTATATCTCTTATCCTAGTATGTTATATCTAGACTTCGTCTACAGTATTAATTTAAAGTAAAATTCCTTAATTATCTTTGAGTTCTCATCCAATTTAGGCAATTACCCTAGCAGTTCCACTTATCTTGTTAACTATATCTCCTTATTGGAGTTACTCATCATACTTACTCATGATACTTATATCTCTCATGTAACTTGTTTGTTACCTTGCTCTCGAATGTTGCCAATCCATATTTTTCTTGGGTTTTATAGTAACTATCCTTGTATAGCACACTTCTTTTCTCACCCATATCTAACAACGTTGGGAAATTTATCATTCGTAGCCTATTTTCCTTTTGAAAATTTCCTCATCATAAGTTATTGTGAAGACATTTCTCACTGTCCATACCATCCATTTGCATACTTAGAAAAACATCCAAATTATCCCACCAAGCCACTTGTTGTTTCTCGTACCCATATACTCAACTCAATCAATCCCCATTATTCCTAAATGGGTTGTTCTTTATCTCTCATAAACCACCTTAGTTCATCCAATTTATGCTTTCGCAATCTCTTAAGAAGATGTTTCATTCCTTACATTGGTACGACACATGCCTACAAGTGGTGGAAATTCCATAATCACTCTACTTGTTGCACTCCCATTATGACTTATGACCTTACTTTCCCCAATCTTTACTTTTGTCCATTCATTTCATCCATTCTTCTCCGTCTTTTCCAAGAATTTCCATACATTATTTTTCCTCTATAAGGTCTCACCTCGATCCGTGTCGTATGTGTCGAGTTTCCTTTCTCGCAATCGTATGTTTTTCGACGTTTCCTTATCACATGCAACTATACACCATAGGGTTTTTCGATCATTTGGGGCAATTCATTCTCAATTTGAGCCTCATGCTCATTATTCTAGATATTTTACTACACTCTTTCTTATTTGTAGTTTGTTACAAAAACCTATTCTTGGCAGACCTTATCCATACACTTAGTCCAATAGTTTATTTTCTCCTCGATCCACAATTCTAGCCTATGGTTTGTCTAGTTACTAGTAAGCATGTGTTGCTTTGCCTTAACTTCATTGTGCATTAGGTTATTCTCTATTGTTGGCACCCCTTTGTTGCACATGGGAGTTTCCCCATTGTATTTCATCACCCCTTTGTTGCACATGGGAGTTTCCCCATTGTATCTCATCATGGGTTGCTACCCATACTTTTTCCAATATTCATGTGGCTTGTGTTATCCTTTTCCCTAGAAGTACACTCATTGTAACCCAGGCTGAATGTCGTTTGCATGTAACATGTCTATGTTACCTTCTTTAGTAGGTAGTTCACCTTTTATTAAGAGTACTTTCACATTTCATTAGTAGCAAGGTTGAGTCATTCTTATTCATTCATCTTATAGTTCATATTTTGTAGTTTCATGGCCTTCTCGTGCCTTATGATTACGATCCACCATTTTATTTATCCAATGGTACTAGAACTCTTACCATTTCCACTAATGGGTAACTCTCCTATGAGACGTTTACGATACATTATATTTTCGGTCGTATTCTTTCTATTTTACTTGGAAAACTATCTTTCCTATCATATATTTCTCAATCCTTTCCATAGAATGTTATCATAGTCCTTTAATCAAATGAGTATGGTATATTTCTTATGTACAACTTCTTACATTAGAATTTTTCTCTTCTAATTCTATTACTTATAAGGCATTAAGAATTTACTTTTAAAAAAATCAATCGTACTTAAGAGCACTAAGTTACACTAGTAGTGTGATGTATCTGCACTTGGATGGTTGCGGAGACTTCATATAGAAGAAGAAAAATAAATGCATATTTGAAGGTGCACAACCAGACTAGAAGGGTGGCATAGTAGGTGCAAATGAAAAGGGATGAGTATGATCAACCTCTAAAGGAAAGGAGGCCACGGTTGAACGAGAAAAAGAATGCATGCACTCAATCCAACCAGTAGTGGAGCAAGCCAACACAATAACAACCCAAGTTCGAAACTCTCGAGGTAGAATGCTGGCAAGTGCGTGCATAGCACTCTAATGCAACTCCTAGAGGCAGAAACATAGGATGGAAGCACGAGCAACTAGTGGCTATTAGTGATGTACCCCTCCTTTGGACATAATTTTCAGTCATAACCAAAATGAATTTACATATTCTAGATAAGTAATTGTGAATAGAACGTCAAACATAGGCATTGATGAGATAGCACACATATACCTTATAGATCGAAGGTCGTAGTATATATTGAACCATTTTTACATACAAACGGTTTAATAATATTTAATAATATTATCATTTAGTGTGAAATATTTTAAAAATTACTTGATAATATAAAATTTTTAAATATAATTTATTTTATTATAAATCATTAAAATGTTGAAATATATATACTAATTATTACCTATGTGTATACTTACTTGACCTTTAAACTAATTTAAAATGATCATATAATAGTAAATAACTATTATCTTTTTAAAAAGAAAGACGATGCTGGTGGAGGCTTGAGAAGATGAAGGGGAGTGGTCATTGGGCGTAATTATTTATAAAAAATGTTGATATATTTTTAAATAATTATATTATTAAATTATTTAAAAAATGATAAATAATAATATAATGTTAATTTAATTTTGTATCAACCGCCAGAATTTTCACTACTTATAAAATTGGATACTTATTTTTCCCGGAGATCCATTATAATTTTAAAATTTTAGAGCGACCCCCCCTCACTCTCCTCATCCTCCCCACCGGCGTTTACAGTGCATCTATCATCCTCCGACAAGTGAAGCGTCCACCTCGATAGCTGACTGGTAAACAGTTCTCGATGTCTGTAAGATGTTGTTGCTTCTATTATTTGGAAGAGAGTCGATATGATCTGTATAGCTTCGTGTAATTGGAGCTATTTTAGGTTACTTGATTTTAGATAGTTAATTTCTTGAACTTTGGATTGAAAAATAGAATTGTGCATCCAATTCGGTGTGTAGCATGTATTTTTGAAGGTATTGGATATGGTGAATTTCATAGTGCGTGCGAACTATTTGTTTTGAAGTTAAATATGGATTTACTTTGTTGAATGTGGTCAGAAAGAAAGATGACTGATAAGCCGAACGCTATGCCATCTTCATTGCATCCTCCCGGCGCGACCCTCCCCGCACCTACTACCATCGCTCCGGTCTCTTCCACTTCGTTTGCTGATCCAGCAGTCTCCACTTCCACCACCAATGCTGCTCATACGGTCCGTTCCCTCCCTAATTTTCTCGCAAACCCTAGTTCTCACCAACTGCAGCAGCAAATCCTTGATACTGTTCCAATTAGGCCCAGGGCTTCGCCCCAAGGGATTGTCTATCCCGTGGCATCCTCTGGGCTCGCCTTCATCCCCCACAAACCCCATATACCTGCTGAAGGCACCGTTACAATCGCCAGTCCTGACCCTAGAAATCGACCAATCATGGCCTTTACCCCGAGCCAGCACCTGGTCCAGCCCTCTCATGGTTCTACTGTTGCTCTTCCCGCTCCTGTGCCTCCGAAGATGGTACCTTTACCCATTTCCTCGGATTGTTCCTCCCAGTTCACTTCGGTCTTGAGTTACTCGATATAATTTGTGAGTTTTCTTTTCTCCTCCATGTGCTTAAGGTTGCACATTCACCAGCACGGTCTTCAAAATCAGCTGCAAATGGCTTAAAGGATCCAAGGTATTGATGGCAAACTGATAATTGACAAACTTCTATCCTGTATCTTTTGCTGGACACAGCCTTCAACAATCCTTTTACCTTTGTTCTAATTTTGACAATTCTTCAGGGACCGAGGCAAGGAAGACTGTTTCATTGTCGTGAGGGACAGAAGAGTAAGCACATTGGGTTCATGATTATCCCTTCCCACTCTGTGTTCCCTTTAAAGCTCTCAATCATAAAGTCATGTTGGTTTTACTTCAAGCTTTGAGATTTATTCTTAAAATGAGTATAATTATACATCCTATTGACAGCCCTACTTACAGATATCTGCGTAGTGCTTGATTTGATTTTTCAGGTAAGGTTGTCGGGTGTGGATTCTCTCTATAGCCTTGGTCGGTCATGGCTAAGGAATGGATATCCTGATGAGAGAATGGTAGGCAGCTTTTGATAGGGAAAATCTATTGTTCTTTTTTCATATATGGAGTGCATAGGTATAGAGAGTAGTTCAAGAGCATGATACTTGTTAGAAATATTCATTAATATGGTTATGTAAATTTCTGTTCGTAAGCTTGGAACGTATTATCATGTATATTCTTCATCTTTCTTATGGTTTCTCTTTGGAATTGGCTGCAGGTTTGGCAATCTCCATGTGATGATTTTGCTAAAGTTCTCCCGAGACCACTTCCTATGTCTATGGCAGAGAGTCTTTCACTAGCAGAAGGAGACAAAGAGGAGAACAAGGTTAGCAATAGGAAATAATTCATTGTGAATACTATCTATCACTGCTCAACCAAAAAAACTAGTATTTTCAGTGTCAATGTCATTTGGGGAAAAACAATATTGATACAAATAGTTCTGTTCAGATAGAGGCAATGTGTACCATCTCTTTAGTCTTAAAAATATATTCTTGAATTCCATATGACTTTTCCCTACCAAAAAACAAATTCCATCACTTAAGCACAACTGTGATAAGAATATTTTTTTTTAGACTTGTATACTGTTTGAATTGAAACATTAAGAAAATGTCATGTTGTTGTGAAAGTGTGCACAATATAATGGATTCATCCATATTGACAATAGATAAATTATCCCACCCACTGCTCTTCTCTGGTATCATGAAAATTGTTTGGATAATATGCTAAAACTATACTTCTATGCCTTATTGAAGATCTGGTGTTAGAAAGCCTTTTGGTCACATGTCATATTGGTATACTGAATCATCTGTGCAAGATTATGTTGCCTAATTGAGAGGTAAAATGTGGCCATTAATATTCTATGGTTGTATTTTTTTTTCATGAAGAACAGATTTTCATTATTTATGCTATTCTTCCACTTATGGAAACCTTATAAATAACTGTCCTTTGTAGTTTTATTTTATTGTAGTGTTTTCTGTGAACCTAGATGTGATATGTATTCTGTTCTATTGTGTAATGGTCCAATCTCATAACAATGAGATTTAAGCTGAAGATATAGAATATATGGGGCAACACCACAATATTGTGTCTTGCTTGAGAACCACTGTTCTTGTTGGTCACGACTATGTTGTCATGGTCATTAGTCATGGTCATGTTGTTCATGGCGGCATCTCCTCTCGGTCCAGGCCACTGCTCCAAGCTGTGGTCCAGAGAGTGGAGTTGGTTTTGTACTTATTTGATGCAGACTAAATGTGAGAACCTACCCAAAAGATTAGTCCAGTAGGTGGGTAAGCCCAATGACCCATATATTCTATTTGTTCAGCCCTATGATGTGGGATTTGACCATAACATATTGCAATATTCTGCCACATCAATAACTGAATTGGTTTCATTTTCCCCTCATTCAGATGGAGAATGTAGATGGTCTATCTGCAAAAGATTTGTTAAAGGGACACATTGAGCATGCTAAAAGGGTCCGACTACGGTATACTGCATCCTTCATGATGATGTCCCCTGATCTCATCTTCTTTATTTAGTATAAATTTGATTTGTGATGTGAGGCTTCTTTATTTAGTATAAATTTGATTTGTGATGTGAGGCTATGTACATGTCGGAGTAAAAGACAAAATTAGGCTATTAATTTTGTGCAGAGCAAAAGAAGAGCGCAAGAGAAGAATATCAAGGGTGACTAACAGGATCAGACTTCTCCTTCCGCCACTGGAGGTAGAACAACTCAGAAGTGATTCTGCATCTGGATCTTGACCCGGTTTCCATGACTTGCTTGTGGGAAGCATTAGATGATGACTGCAGAACTGCATATTTCCCGAGTGTTCACTATGAAGCAAACGTCACTCTGTCAATATGCAAAGAAGAACATGGCTCTAGGTCTCCTATGGTTCTTTAATAGCTGTTTCTTGTGTAAAAAAAGATCAAGTGCTACAAAATTTCTCCAGATTCATTTTCTTTCAATGATGTTATGAAGGCAACTTTGGCATAGTGTAGTTTTCGGTTTTCCGTGGGAAGAGATTCCTGTGTGAGGATGATAGAGAAGGCATGCAAATATGCAACAATTGCTCATTGGGCATGTCCACACGCCAAGAACGGCTCAAAAAGAAAAGAAGGCCAGCCTCAAGAATATTGGCTAGAGTATGTTACCACCTGTTAAGGAATTTTTTTATTAATTATATTATGATCAAAGCGATTGTCTACACTATTGCTAATTTACTCAAGTATTGATCAAAGTGATTGTCTAAGCAATTACTAATTTACACAAGCATTGAAAAGTTAAATCTTTTATATAAATGATAAAATGGCCATGCTGAATGAATTACTTGGATCTAATGGACCACGGTACAAAGTATCTCAACGCCATTGATGGAAAACTGATGCACCCTTCAACATCCATGAATGCTAAAGATATGGATTTGAGCTTCTCTATTTAGATATGGAGATACTATCAGCTCCATGAAGCTCATAAGAAAATTATTTTCCACATTTGAACTAAATTTACACTTGTTAACTCAATGTCACTTGTTCACATATTTTAACTACATAATCTTTTTACAAATTTTTTATTTAATAAAAATTTGATCAATTTTTTATTTGATAAATAATATATCAATTTATATATTTTTGGTACTATCATATTGAACTAGATTATTAACTTGTTATTGCACTACAATCTCATTGTCGACAAAACTCTATTAGTAAATTTTTTATCCAAATTATATTACAAATAATTTAAGCTATTAAATTGTATTCTGATTATGTTGATAATCGTACGACTATATCTTATTTCTTACTCCTCCATTATACAAGATTACCTCTAATAAACATACAATAGTTAGGCGTAGATCTTCTATTATCCACACAACTAAGCCAATTTGATTCACAAAAACCTTCCAATCTAATATAACTCCCAACCTTAAACTTTTTTTTAAATATCTTAATATGCTCATGGTAGCCTCCCAATTATCTGTCCTGATAATGTGCAATACTAACTGCATATGTGATATTATGTCTTGTATGATATATATAGATCAATCTTCCCACAATTTTATAATATTGTTCTTTATTAACTAGGTTACCTGACTGAGCAAATAACTTATGATTTAGCTCTATTGGTGTTGAATTTGTTCAACAACTTAACATACATGTCTAGGTGAGTAAATTCAGTGTATACTTTCTTTAAGAAAGTACTATGCCTTTTCTAAACTTTAAAATCTCAATACCGAGAAAATACATTAGAGGACCCAAGTATTTCACCTCAAATTTTTTGCTGAATTATTTTTTTAGTTGCAATATCTCATCACCATTATCCCTAGTGATAATAATGTCATCCGTATATACTATGAGAATAGCAACTCGACCATTAGAGTATCAATAAAAAATTGTATGATCTTCGTTACACTATCAGTAACTCATTTTGACCACTATATGTTGAAATCTATCAAACCATACTCTCAGTGACTGCTTGAGTTCATAAAGAGTTTTTTTTTCAAATTACATACCTTCCCCATAGTCTTCATCGTACCAAAACCAGACATAATCTCCATATATACTTCTCTTATAGGTCTCTATGCAAAAATATATTATTTACATCCATTTGATGTAATGCCCACCTTAAGTTAGCAACACATGAAATAAGCATTATGACAATGCTCATTTTAGCCACTGGTGCAAAAATCTCATCAGAGTTTATTCCATATGTTTAATTATAACCTTTTACCACCAACCTTGTTTTGTACCTCGCAACTCCTTCTGCATTATGTTTCACATTGAATACCCACTTACATCCTATAACATTTTTTTCTCATTTGGAAGTTGAGCAAGTTTCCACGTGTTATTCTTCTCTAGTGCTTTCATCTCTTCATGCATTGCTCCAAGCCACTTCAGATCCTATTTAACCTCTTGCCAATTCTTTGGTATGTGCAATGACTATAGTGATGCAATAAACATCTTGTATGCAGGTGAAACAAATGTATTTAAGACATAATTATATATATCATTCTCAAAACCTTACCTAATTAGGGATTTCCTTGCATTAGCTCTACGTTCTCTACTAATGACAATAGTTAAATAATCATTACCATCCGATGACGTTGATGAACCCTCAGAGGGTTGATGAATACTAGAGACATATAGAGACATGGGTATAAGTATATGTCATTGTATAGAGTCATTACCTTCTGGTAACGTCGAGAAACCCTAGAGTGTTGATGGATATCTGAGACATCTAGGGGTATGGATTGTGGTATAAGTATTTGTGCTCATGTCTCACCATCATTTGACCTATCTTTCTCCCCCACTTAGCACAATCATTCATCCTCCTCCTATATACCTTTAATTGTGGCTTATCATTTTTTTCATCTTTGCTACACTATCTTTTGGGACACAAAGTCACTCTTACAATAATATTTTAAGCACTCTAATTATCAATAATTTCTTCATTTTTATCTATATATGGGATTCATAATTATTGTAATACTGTTGAAGACTATGTTAATTACTTATAGAATGATTTATTCTCACGAAAAGTCACATCCATGCTCACATAGAGTCTATTCTCTCTTGGACTCCAACACTTGTATCACTTTTGAGTACTGGAATAATCCACATAAATATATTTCAACACACATTGATTGAGCTTGATTACTAAAGTTCGATTATCTCTCACAAAACATATGCATCCAAATACACGAGGAGAAACTGTGTATGTATTTTTTCCTATCAATACTCCATAAGGTGATCTAAAACTCAACACTTGTGAAGGCATCCAATTAATCAAATACGATACCATCCGTATGGCTTCACTTTATAAATATTTTGGAACATTCATCTTGAAGAGAAAAGAACAAATAACTTCAAAAAAAATTATGATTTTTCGTCTTCGCCAGACCACTTTATTCGCATGTATCTAGACATGTAGTCTCATGAATAATTCCCTTACTGGATAGATAAGACGAGAATTCACGATTCACATACTCAATATCATTGTTTGTTCTAAGAGTACAAATCATGACATTAAATTGAGTTTGAACAAGAGTTAGAAAATCATTGAAACAAAATAGTGCTTCTCCTTTGCACTTCATGAAATATAACCTCGTTATCTAAGAATGACAATTAATAAATGTGATAAATCATCTGAATCCACTAGTAGAGGTAAGTGGACATGGTCCCCAAACATATGTGGGTATCAATAAGAATGGTTCAATACTTCTTAATCCAATAGAATTATAACTTGTTTTTGTGTGTATTCCAAACTCACAAGCATTACAAACAAGTTTATTACATTATACTTTATTCATAAACTCTAGTCTCAACCGTTTAAGGTTCTCAAAAGATGGATGTCCCAACCGACAATTTTCTAACAATGTTCTAACATTGCTTGATTTTCTTCTTTATCGTTTACTCAATAGTCAAACTTTTATCTATAACTCTCATTTTGAGATAATACAATCCCCCATGCTTACTCCCGATTCCAAGTATCTTTTTAGTGTTCCTCTCTTTAAAGAAATAAGTGTCCCTATAAAAAATTACTTGACAGTTCAATTGATCCATTATACTACTAACAGGCAATTGATTAACTTGGAAGAGTGAACATGCAAAACGGATGATAATGTGATTGAATCAGTACATCTAATAGAGCCATTTCCTTTGATAGATCATACTATTTCATCTGCTGTATGAACAACTCCTTCATGAGTTTGAAGATACTTAGAATATGTATAAGACTCTTCTAATGATCCTGTCATATGTCTTGAAATACCATAATCAATAACCCAATCTTTACATGATGATCTATAAGATTCATGTTTATGTACATAATTACCATAATTGATCTCATTATCATCCAATATAATGAGACATATGCTATTCATATTTTTCATCTCTCCTAAAACCCTTTTGGATTATGGGTCTCCTGGTCACAGCTCTTGGCAGCGACAAATCTTAGATATATCTCTTTGTCTCCTTCAACAATTCAACTACTTCGAATCCGGAGCCTTCTCGGTCTTCCCCGAGCCTTCAAAATTTCCAAAACTCAAAAATACCATTAACCCTAGCTCTAATACCATATTGAATATTGAAAATAAAATATTATATAAAATAAATTATATCGTGAATATATATAAGATATATTTGCAAATATGTCCCTAATTTATTAATCTTTAATAATTTTCAAGCAACCAAAGGCATGAGCACTTGCACTATTGTCCTTTGGAGCTCTATATAAAAAGGTTGATCATCCCATTGTCGGGATTTGGATAGAATCTTTTCTGAAGCACAAACAACCTTTTTTTTCCAATGACCTCCCTTCAAACATTTTGTGTGCATTATTCCAACCATCAAATAACCCCCTCTTAGGCTTTTATAGAATCATTTGAAAATACTCTATATGATGGTGGTCTTGGTCGGGTCCAACAATGACCAGAGTGACACTAACAAGATGAAACAATGACACTGCCAAAAGACTAAAAAATAGTGCATAAACTCTTGGGGAAATTTTCGTCGCCTTTGACAACCAAAAACAACAAGAAAAACTCTCATGAGTTCCTCAAGATGTGCCCTATCATGTGATCATCGTACACCATCAAAATGCAGGTTAATCTCTGATCACAATGAAATTTCATCTTTCATCTAGTTTCGTCTGAGCTTAGTCGACCTTGAATTTCAGGCACCTTCAACCACCATTTTGGACACCACTTGATCAAGAGAGAAACCTAAAAGCTCAACTACCTCACAATATCCTTATCTTCAACTAACATGATGTCTCTGATGTGATTTCATTCATTTTCCCTAATTGTACAATTTTTCAACGACCTTAGGAACCATGCCAAAAATGGTCGATTCTGGCCATGGGAGGTGGGAAAATAGTCACAAGAACATGGAGAAGATGTTTAGTATTATGTTATGATCAATTTAAGTGCTTAAAGTATTGATTTGAAGGAGTGGAATGATTGTGGATCAAAAAGTTATTTTTGGAAAGTTTGGAGACCAAAGCACAAATAAGGAAAATTTTGGGACCCAAATTGTCACATCCCAACCCGAATTTCCGACTCGGGGTGCCCGTGGAAACAAACACATTCCCTTGATATTACAATGGTGGGTAACTTCACCAAAGTAGAGGTAACATGATGTGAGGATCATAAAAAAACATACATAATTTGAAATAGAAATTTAAATTTTCATAAACCATACATTGAGTCACCAAAATAATTTAATACAAAATTTCCCTCAAGAATAAAACAATTGATAATCACTACTTTAACCTTTGTGTATGGAATAGAGTTGATGCTAGCGTGAACTACTCTATGCTCACTCACCCGAACCTGAAATGTTTTCGAGGAGGGCGGTTATCTCACAACATAGTGAGTGTGTTTACCGATGTCGATCAACAACATGGATTACAATCTAGTCTTTACTAAATTTCTTATTATTTTTTATTTCTAAGAGCATAGATTTTCCCCATTCTACTTATTACAAATTTCTAGCATTAGTTGTTTCAGATTTTATGTCATGCCCCGATCCAATTTATCGTTAATTGGTACCATGCAACTTGCCAATCTACTCGATGTTACAGTGGTTAGATCTTTCACTAAAATTGTAAACCCCGCCCTTTTGAGTTAAGGAAAATCGGGAAAAGAACCGGTGAAACCAAGTAAGAAAACTGAACTGGTTCACAAACCCGTTTATTGGGGAATGGGCAAATTAGAGAAATTTCAACTCCCTTGTGACCTAAAGAGATTTATAAACCTTGGGAAGGAACCTTAGAACAAAGTGGGAGAGAAAAACCAAACCGGTTCAGGTGAACCAGACCCAAATCGGATTAAACTAGTTTAAGAACCAAGTCGGTTTATGAACCAGAACCGATAGAGTGATGGTAAAACAGAAATTTTATGGACCCTAAGTGACCTAACGAGTCATAAAAGTCAGGAAAAAGGACTTTAGGGTGAATTAGAGATGAAAACCAAACTGGTTCAGGTAATCCAGATCCGAACAGGATTGAATCGGTTTGAACCACTATTGAACCAAATTCTAGATTCATTTTTCTAGGTAGCTTAAATAATTCAAATTTGAGATTTGAGGCCACCATTGGATAGAAAATGAATTTAAAAATTTTTAGATTTGAAAAACTCGGTGGAATGAGGGGTGAACCGGTCGGTAAAATCTCTGAACCTAGTTCAGACTATTCCGGTCTGGTTTGGAACAATTTGGTGACAACACTGTTGTCTTCTTCCTTCAGATGACAACACTGTTCACTCACTGGAAAATTGAAGCAGTGTCGATGAAGAAGAAACGTCTCCGTTCAATACGTTTTTGGCCATCAATGCCTACTATAAAGGTGCCAAAGCTTCCCTGTTTTGGCCGAGTTGAAATCGGCCATTTCGAGCCCTCCACAAGCCAAACCAAGCCCTCCCAACACTTCCTTAGCCCTCCCATGGCCGAATTAGGACTAAAAGTAAGTCAATTTGGCTCCCCTTTGTAATTTTCAGCCGGTGCTAAAGAGAGAACTGATAGAATTTTGATGATGAAATTCTAACTCAATTCAGCATCAATTGATGCAATTCTTGATTTTAGGGTGAACCTTAGGATGATAGCTATCTGCCTAGATCAAAAACTTGGACCGTCGTGCCCCCAATGGTGAGTAATCGAAGTTTTCTCTTTCTATAGTCCGTTTTCTGGCGAAGCTCTGTTTGAGCTCGTTTTGGTGTTAAAACTTACGATTCAAAGTACTATGGAATAGTATTAACCTATAGAAACTCAATTTCAACTTCAATTTCAACAATTTGAAGTGTTTGATTGGTCAATTTGATGAAATCAAATTCGACATTGTTAAGGAGTTGAAATGAGGGGGAAAATTTGGGGAAATTGGGGATTTTTGAAAATTCAAAGGACCAAGATGCAATTCTATAAAATTGAGGGTCAATTGGGCATGATAAAAATGTTAGAGGGCCAATTGAGGAATTTTAGAATTTTGGGGGGTGAAACTTACCATTTTTGTAAGGGAAGGGCAAAATGGTAATTTTGGAAAAGTTAGGGGACCAAATTGGAAATTTGGAAAATTAAACCCCTATTTGTAAATTTGAATAAATTGTGGTCCCAAGCTGAATTTAAAATTTTTGGGACTCAATTTGAGGAAAAACCAGCATTAGGGACTTAAAGTTAAAGAAAAAGAACTTTAGGGACCAAATTGTAAATAAATAGAAAGTTTGATTTTTTCTCATTTATTTGGAATGAATGAAGGTATTAGGCCAATGGATAATAAACTGAGATTTTCATATTGTGTAGGAATACGACGTATCGATAATGCCAGCAATGACAAGCTCGCGTGAATACAAAGAACCAGTTTAGTGAAATTCACTGAATTAATGGGTGAGTGGGATTTTATATCATACCCGGTTGGGGATGATAAGTACCTCGAAATGAAAACCCACTACCAAGTGGTATTTTAAACATCACAACTTAGAGGAGTGATGTCAAAATTATGCGGAAAAATAGCTTACTGGTTGTAAGTAGATAATACCCGGTTGGTATGATGAAACTTCATCGGAGGAAGTTGAAAACCCGTTCATCAGTTATGAGCGGAGATGTCCTTATACCCGGTCGGTATAATAGATAGTTGAAAAAATATTTTTGTCAGAAGTGCTCTCCTGTGACTGTGTGCCAATGCTTTAACAATTTGGGAGACCTTCTTAACAGGAGCTCGAATAGCTCTTATAGGCTGGAGGCCTTAGTTTTGGAACTTGGGAGCTAATATGCCCGATTTTTTAGAATCTCAAACGGCAGGCCATAGGTCAATTGGCATGAGCAGAAGCTTGTAAATAAACATGAGATATATGCCATAAAACTTTAAATAAATAAATTTTTTGGCTATGGTACCAAGATAGGAACGACATATTCAGTCAACTAGTAGTAGTGCGACATGATCGGTCTTCGGACTAGTCAAGACAAACAGCTACAGGTTGAGTTGAGGGTTGAGGCCATTGGACTAGCGACACCATAGATTATATGTCATGATAAGAAAATACTATTTGTGTATGCACTATGATTACGGGATCATCAAGACGCCCATGAGGGGTAGTGATGCGTCCTAAGGGCCCTGAACTACCTGGTGAATATAAGCGTAGTTCGTCGTACTAGGTGATCGTACGAAATTTGGAGTAGCACCAAGCGCATGAGATTGGAGTTGGGACGGGATGAGGTATCTGTCCTCATACTAACACATAGAATTGATTTTGGGATTGAGGGTCGGATGTCACGTACATCCACTCATTCTCAAGGTAGAAGTGGACGTACTTCTATGTAAGTGGCCGGTAAAGTCACTTCGATGCCACAAGTGGGATCAATGGACATGCTGGCCTGTGAATGTGTGTTTGACCTTCATGATGAAGGATGTGTGTTGGGTAATGACAAATCGTGATTAAATAAGGAAATGGTGATATAACCCGAGATTTTAAATGTAAGGATTTTTTAAAGAAAGGAGTCTGGCACACTCCAATACAAGTCTTTTTCCTAAAAGTTAAAGGTTTTGAAAAACCCATTCATTGAGTAGTCATACTCACCCCCTTCCTTATATCCCTTTTAGGAAATTCTGGAAAGACTACCCTTAAAGACCATCCACTAAGACGCCTATAAGACAGGTATAGTAAATTTGAAATATTATATAGTTTTAAATTATGTTATTCCAAGAAAAGGTGCAGGTTGAAAGCACACCTTACTCTTTATGGTTTATTAGAAGGGGAAACCCTTTAATGAATTGGGAGAGTGGCGGGTTGATCACGGGGATCCGACCAAACCGGGTCGGGGCGTGACAACTAGAGTGGTATCAGAGCTTGTTTCCTCGAATATATAATTAAGACTAGAAAATATAGTAACTAATAGGATTGATCTTAAAATTTTTAGATGGCTCCTAGGAGAGTAACCAAGAAAACTAGGAATGACTCTATTCAATTGCTTGTCCTCGTAGGAAGACAACCCTAGAAGCTTCCCAATGCCTGAGATATGGTAGAAGTCTCAAAAACCAAATGAGGAAGTATCCAAGAGGATGGTGCTAGGACCTATTGAGGTCACAGCTCAAAGTATGAAGGAAGCCAAGCATGAAGCCATAAACGCCAACAACAAGCATATAATCTTACATAGGAGGATGCTTATCAAGAATCCAGTAGCTCCCTAGTTATTTTGTGAATATTTTCTATAATAGGGTCAAAACACCCAATATACTGTACTCCTCTATTAATGAAGTACTCCAAATTCCTAAAAACCCTATCCCTTATAGGATGTGATCTTCAAGGAAGATGGCCCCAAAGAAAGTGACCAAATAAGCCTGTACTACTATAGAAACTGAGAATCCCATCCAAGTTAAGGAAATTGAATTAGGGAATCGAGAAATATAGGAGGACTCTTAGAGTGATCAATTGACAAAGAAGACTCCACAAGAAAAACTCTCAAGGTATCCAGACTCAAGGATGAAGGAGCACCAAAACTAATAATTCCCTTGAAAAATGGCAGGAGGAACCACTTATGTTCACGTAATTACAAGTATGAACAATAGGGGCACTACGTGGAGAAGTGCCCAACCCTACTAAGGACAGGAAATAAGTTAACCTATATGGGAATAGGACACGAAGTGAAAAATTGTCTCACACCGCTAGAAGTCTGGACAATATTTTCCAAGAATAATGCCCCTCACAGCTATAGGAAACCCGAAAGGATACCATCCTTAGAAATACAACTCCTGCTCGGAACTTCAATTACATCCAAGAGTAAGCTCTTCAAGATTCTAGTAGAATGGTGGGAAGAAAAAGAGAAAGGACTAAAGGTAGGACCTCAATCAACCACAAATAGAACAAAGAGAACTCTCCCTTGAAAGAAGAAAATTCTAAATATTGGGAGCAAAGAAGGGAGAGTAACCACAAAAGAAGACAAGATGAACATTTGATGACAAACAGGATGTATGGGATTACAGGAATGAATCACCTTGGAAAAAGCAATGAAGCCAAATAGGAATTTTCGACTAACATGACAAAAGAAAGTAAGTCATTACAACAAGATAGTCAAAGAGAATAAATGACACCCTAAGGAAGGCCGGGAGGTAGAAAGGACTACACCCTAAAAAGGTCAGTGAGATGGATGTTAAGGACAGGAGGACTCGAGAAACAACTGCCCTAAGAAACTTAGATCAAAGGAATGGTGGAGGCAAGGCAGTTAACAAACTAATACACAGGAAAGCCATAATTTGAGTTCCAACAAAGAAGAGAGAGACAGAAAGGCCAAATACTCGGGAAAAGAAGGATGAAAGAAATCCTTAAAGGGACCAAAGGCCAAATTAACGACTAAACTCAAGCCAAGAAAGGATTAGGCAAGCCTCTCATATAATTATCAAGAAATCTTGAAACAAGGAAAATTTGAACGCTCCATAAAGAAATACACGATGAAAGTAAACTTTGGAGGGATGCATACAACTAAGTACCTCAAAGGAATCATTGGTTGGAAGATGGATATAACGCTGAGTTCTATGAACCAATCCATCGTTAAAAACTTCTTGAAGGAAGAATGTATCGGAGGCCAATTGTGACCTGCTTTGGAAGAGTAATAGAGCCAAATAACAATTCTAGGAGAACTAAGTAGAAATTAGTAGCAACGAGATGGTCAAAGAAATTCCTAAGGAAGGCTATGATGTAGTAAAGATTACACTCTATGAAGAACAAAAGGATGGGCATGAAGGACGAGTGATACAGTTGCCCAGATGATCGGATCAGAAAAATAGTGAGAAGGAGGTAGTTGAAAAAATTGGTCTTCGAGAGAACCGTGGATTTAAACCACGATATAGAAGAGAGAAGTGAAAAGGTCAAATCATTGAAAAAGAAGAACGAAGGAAAATCCTTAAAAGAAATAAATAGCAAAAAAAAATTGGATTTATAATTAAAAGTCTTGATACGGTTAAGTGAACCTCTCGAAGGGTGATCAAGGGATTTTGAAACTAGGTGGATGTGAGCTCTAGACATGTGTTCATGTACGAGTGAGAATGAGGATGAAGTACGAAAAACGTATCCGTAGGATCTCAAGAATAAAGGTTAGCATAAAAGAATAGCATCAAGGGATATCATTTAAAGTTAGGTGTCTTCAAAGATGTATGAAAAAGAAATTACGGGAGAAAAGGGTAATAGTCCTCCCAAATAAGAAAAATCCTAAGAAAATGAAGCATGACCTAATAAAGAAGAAATGGAACTGGATAAGAGGTTAGGAGACAAATTCACAAATAAAATGCATGCTAAGGTAAAAGAAACCCAAGGAAACATATTAAGAGATGTTGCGACAAGTAAGAATGGGTGGACTATCCATAAAAAAGTAATGAAGGAAAGAACATCTAAGAAACGTTGGGAAAGTAAGCCCTCCAATTGAGATGTGGTTATGGAGGAATAACTACAATTGATATGACATGTCGTAGTCCACACATGTATAATGAAGCCTAAAGAGTGGACGACTGAGCATAGTATGAATAAGTTCCTCAAATAAAGAATAAGGGATGAAATGGAATTTTAAGATGGGGAAGGATACAAAGCGGGCAAATGCCACAGTATAGAAGGAAAGTATGGAAAACGGAGGAAGAAACCTTCAAGGAATGGTAAGAAGGTTGAGCATGTAGCTCCTATAACGAAAGTCTGTACCTTGAGGGACATATTAGAGAATGAAATCATAAAAAGGGAATTCCCCAAACAAAACAATAGAATAAAAAGGGTCAAACGAGAATAATGAACTATGAAATGATTACGAACAAGTAAGAGTGGATTAAGGCCAAAGAAAATCCTTGAGTAAAGGATGTTATTGGGAATGGGGATGGACCTAAGAAAGGATGAATCCCATCATGTTAATAAAATATCTGGAAATCAAATAATTGGAACTAGAAAGACTCAATAAGGAAGTTGAAAAAGCATGAGTAGGGTAAGGAGAAACGACACAATTTTGTAAACTGATGTGGACAACGGTAAAGGTAGTCGAGGACTATTACCAAAAGAAAAGAGGGGTGAAGTTATACAATCCCTGAGAGGTTGGAAAGTTAGGAATAATCCTAAAGGAGGTGTTCTGGAAATCTAATGGACATAGAGACAAGATCTAGAAAACATCATGCTGTAAAGACAGGTAAACCCAACAGTCCTGAGGAAAATATGACTCAAAATAAGGAAGAGTCAGTTAGTAAAAATGACAATGTCAAACCTAAAATTTGGACTGAATTGTAATGAGAACTAGATAAAGGAGGACAAAAAGGTGATGACAAGGAAATCCATGAAAACAGGTATGTAATGCTCTCAAGGACGTCGAGTTAAGGGTTGCAATGAGCAAAAGGTTAACTAGACACGGGAATGGTTTGGTATCTTGGAACTCCCAATTTTGAGTACGGGACCTCAAAGGGAAAAATGTTACTCTAAGCAAAGAGAGATGTGAATCTAAGGATATACTCTTAAGTAAGGTATATCTAGTTATGATAAACTCAATGAAGGGTGTAAATGATATAAAGGAAAAGAAATTCCTTAAGTGAAGGATGTAAAAAGGGCAAGTTGGAAGAACAAGAGAAGGGTTTGCATGTTAAGAAAACACCAAATAGATATCAAAGGAAATGATTTCTCATGCAAGGTTGCTAATTAAGTTTTGGGGACAAAACTCTTAAAAGGAGGGGAGAGTTATAAACCTTGCCCTTTTGAGTTAAGGAAAACCTAGAAAAGAATCGGTGAAACTAAGTAAGAAAATCAAACCGGTTCACAAACCCGTTTATTGGGGAATGGGAAAATTAGATAGATTTCAAGTTCCTTGTGACCAAAGAGATTTATAACCCTTGGGAAGGAACCTTAGAACAAAGTGGGAGAGAAAAACCAAACTGGTTCAGGTGAACCAGACCTGAACCGGATTAAACCGGTTTAAGAAACGAGTTAGTTTATGAACCGGAACCGATAGAGAGATGGTAAACCAGGAATTTCATGGACCCTAACTGACCTAAGGAGTAAAAAAAGTCAGGAAAAAGGACTTTATGGTGAATTAGAGATGAAAACCAAACCGGTTCAGGTGAACCGGATCCGAACCGAAGTGAACCAATTTGAACAACTATTGAACTGGATTCTAGATTAATTTTTCTAGGTGGATTAAATAATTCAAATTTGAGATTTGAGGCCACCATTGGATAGAAAATGAATTTAGATGAATTTAAAAATTTTTAGATTTGAGAAACTTGGTAGAATGAGGGGTGAACCGACTGATTTAAGCTTTAAACCCGATTTGAACCGGTCCTGTCCACTTCGTAACAATGTTGTCTTCTTCCTTGAGATGGCAGCATTGGTCACTCGCTGGAAAATTGAAAAGTGCCGGTGAAGAAGAAACATGTCTGTTCAATACGTTTCTGGTCATCAATCTTGTTAAAAAGGTGTCAAACGAACGGCCGACAAGTCTTCGAGCTTCCTATATAAAGAGTCCCTCTCAATTCATCCTCTCTACACCTGAAAAGCTCACTCTCTCTCAGCTACTTCATTTTTTGGCGAAGCTCAAATAAGAGCTCTAATATAGGTTCATTTCTAAGCCAAAGGAGGTGAGGTCGGGTTCTTTAGAATCGGGGAAAAGTCAGCTACACACCTGTATTCTTCGTTTGCTCCGAGGGTTGTCGGAGAAGCGTCGGCATGATGGAACAGTGAAGCAGCTCTGGCGGACTAAAGCTACCCTATTTCGGTTAAGTTGAAATCGGCCATTTTGAGCCCTCCACAGGCCAAACCAAGCCCTCCTAACACTTTCTCAATCCTCCCACGTCAGAATTAGGACTGAAAAGTAAATCAATTCGGCTCCCCTTTGCAATTTCCGGCCGGTGCTAGAGAGAGAACCATCAGAATTTCAATGTTGAAAATTTAACTCAATTCAACATCAATTGATGTAATTCTTGATTCTAGGATGAACCTCAAGATGAGAGCTATCTGTCCAGATCGAAAGCTCGGACTGTCGTGCCCCCGAGGATGAGTAATTGAAGCTTTCTCTCTCTATAGTCTATTTTCTGGCGAAGCTCCGTTTGAGCTCGTTCCGACGTTAAAACTTACGATTCAAAGTGCTATGGAATTGTATGAACCTGTAGCAACTCAAATTTAACTTCAATTTCAACAATTAGAAGTGTTTGATTAGTCAATTTGATGAAATCAAATTGAGCAGTGTTAAGGAGTTGAAATTGGAGATTTTCGAAAATTCGAAGGACTAAGATGCAATTCTATAAAATTGAGGGTCAATTGGGCATGATAAAAATGTTAGAGGGCCAATTGAGGAATTTTAGAATTTTTGGGGTGAAACTTTCCATTTTTGTAATGGAAGGGCAAAATGGTAATTTTGGAAAAGTTGGGGGACCAAATTAGAAATTTGAGTAATTAAACCCCTATTTGTAAATTTGAATAAATTTAGGTTCCAAGGTGAATTTAAAATTTTCAGGAATCAATTTGAGGAAAAATCGGCATTAGGGACTTAAAGTTAAAGAAAAATAATTTTAGGTACCTAAATGTAAATAAATAGAAAGTTTGATTTTTCTCATTCATTTGGAATGAATGAAGGCTATTAGGCCGAGGGATAATGAACCGGATGTTGTTATTATGTAGGAGCATGAGGTACTAGGAACGCCAGCAAGGACAAGCTCGCGTGAATACAAATAACCGGTCTAGTGGAATTCACTGCATTAACGGGTGAGTGGGATTTTATATCATACCCGACTGAGGATGATAAGTACATCGAAATGATAAACCCACTACCAAGTGGTATTTTAAACATCACAACTTAGAGGAGTGATGTGAAAATCATGCGGGAAAACTACTTACCAGTTGTAAGTAGATCGTACCCGGTTGGTATGATGAAACTTCCTCGAAGGAAGTTGAAAACCCGTTCATCGGTTATGAGCGGAGATGTCCTTATACCCGGTCAGTATAATGGACAGTTGAAAATATATTTTTGTCGAAGGTGCTCTCCCCTTACTGTGTGAAAATGCTTAAATGATTTGGGAGACCTTCTTGACGGGAGCTCGAATATCTCTTGGGAGTTGGGGGCCTCGGTTTTGGAACTTGGGGGCTAATATGCCCGATTTTTTAAAATCTCGAATAGTGGGCCAAAGACCAATTGGCACAAGCAGATTCTCATAAACAAACATGAGATATATGCCATAAAAATTTAAATAAATGAATTGTTTGGCTATGGTACCAAGATAGGACCGACATATTCAGTCAACTAGTAGTAGTGCGACATGACCAGTCTTTGGACTAGTCAAGACAAATAGCTACAGGTTGAGTTGAGGGTCAGGGCCTTTAGACCAGTGGCACCACGAATTATATGACATGATAAGAAAATACTGTTTGTGCATGCACTATGATTATGGGATCATCAAGACGCCCATGAGGGGCATTGATGCGTCCTAAGGGCCCTGGACGACCTGGTGATTATAAGGGCAGTTCGTCGTACCAGGTGACTGTGCCAAATTTGGAGTTACACCAAGCGCATGAGACCGGTGTGGGGACGGGATGAGGTTTCTATCTTCATACGGAGACGGAGAATTAATTTTAGGATTGAGGGTCAGATGTCACGTATATCCACTCATTCTCAGGGTAGAAGTGGATGTACTTCTATCTAGGTGGTTGGTAAAGTTGCTCCGACACCACAAGTGGGTTCAGTGGACGTGATGGCTTGTAAATGTGTGTTTTGACCTTCATGATGAAGGATGTGTGTTGGGTGATGACACATCGTGATTAAATAAGGAAATGGTGATATAACTCGAGATTTTAAATGAAAGGATTTTTGAAAGAAAGGAGTCTATCACACTCCAATACAAGTCTTTTTCCTAAAAGTTAAAAGTTTTGAAAAACCCATTCACTAAGTATTCGTACTCACCCCCTCCCTTATATCCCTTTCAAGAAATTCCTGAAAGCCTACCCTTAAAGACCATCCACTAAGACGCTTGTAAGACAGGTATGGTAAATTTGAAATATTATGTAGTTTTGAATTATGTTATTCTAAGAAAAGGTGCAGGTTGAAAGGACGCCTTACTCTTTATGGTTTATAATAAGGGGAAACCCTTTAATAAATTGGGAGAGTGGTAGGTTGATCATGGGGATCCGACCAAACCAGGTCAGGGCATGACAAAAGTAAAATTGATGGGACTAAGGCTTAGAATATAAACTTTGTCTCTATTTTTCAGCGAAAATTTGAAACTTTTATTTAAAGTATGGTACCACAAAATGGAATAACAATAACTCGAGAATATAGAAATTGATAAATAGTAAATTATAACCTTTGTACAACAGTTATGAGGTCTACCTTGAATGGTGTTTGTGTGGAGGTGCTCCCCCGCTCTTGCCGTGAGTTTTCCTCGGCCTTTACCAACGATGGTTTTGGGGGAGGGGGTGAGCTCACAACTGAGTGAATATGGTACTGATGTTGGGCTACTTCATGGCTTACGACCTTAGACCTCTCATGAAACTTCCTAGTAGGGATATTCATTATTATTTTTACCAAAACCTCCATTTCCTAATGTCCTACTCGACCCCTCGAGACCCTAGTCTCAGGCCATTCATTTCTTTCTATTTACAAAAACCGTTATCTCATAGGGTTGTATTTGACCCCTAGAGACTCTTGTCCTGTGCCATTTCTTATTGGTTTATAAAAACTTCCTTTCTCCTAGTTTCATTTGGGCCATCGAGACTCCTGTCTTGGGCCTATCGTAATTGTAGTCTACCTTACGGTTGGGTTACTCACGGTCTCCCTAGTTGGTTTCACATGAAAAAGAATGATATCAAAGTATTAAATCAAGTATTGGGAACTCAAGTCCAGCACACACAGATGGCCAACTCACAACCTCCACCATGGGCTACTCATGGCTCGTGCAAAACATGGGCTACTCATGGCCCACACATATGGGCTACTCGCGATCCTTGCAACATGTAGGGCTACTCATGACCCTCCTTTTCTTTCATAATTCATAGGTGGATGTTGATGATACGTTCTTGCCCATCTGTATTGTCACGCCCCAGCCCAAAACCCTTGGATGAGACATGTGAACCCCTCACCAATCCTCTCAACGTTATAGAGGCAAGTACCTTCACCAAGGTAACATCGGCGGCCCTAAGGCTCAAAACTGTGTAATCATAAAAACTATAGCGGAAAATTTTGAACTTTTGATAGTAAGTCACACATGAGGCTCCTAAAATGCATGGTTAAAAATCATGATATGATAGGGGGTTCAAACATTCGTAACTGGAGGTGCGCTCATCTCATAGTAAGGATTTCGGGTCTGACTTTCCCTTCCACTTGTTGTCGACTTCCTCAGCTTATCTACACAATTGATTAGGGGATGTGGTGAGCTCACAACTTAGTGAGTGGAATGCTGACATCATTCCAGTACATGGCTTATGACTCAGACCTTTCCCATAAACCAACTAGCACACAAGATTTACTTCTACTACTCATATCACCCATACGAGTCCCATGGTTTACTTCCTCCCCTTTGAGACATAGTCTCGGGTCATCTGGCCCACTTCTACCTTATGGTTGGGTATTCTCAATCTCATCTTTACCATGTATTCCCATATCTAATTCACGTAATTCAAACAAGTGACGTGGTCCAACACAATCATATGGCCTCTGCTCGGGCGACACTCCCGGGTTATCTCGACTTGTGCCCCAGCTAGGCAACTTAGGCAAGAAAGACAAACAAGGTGCACTCATGGACCTAAACACGTAAGAATAAATCCACCTAGAATGGATAGCCATTCGGTCTATCCTAGACCGGGAGCTAGAGTGTGGGAGGCACTACGACTCTCATCCCCCACCACCTGACACTTCACCAGTGCTGCCTTTCCAGCTCGGTGTCGTAGCACCCTGGGGTCTTGGTAGAACTTCTGTCGCTCTCCAGCGTAGCTTGGGCACTTAGGTCTGTACACAAGTGGGCTACTCGAGCCCCACATAGGAAATAAAAACATTCCTAGAATGCACTGCCTCACTAGATGGCATCAGACAAGGACTGGAGTGAAGGTGTTGCGAACCTTTGTTGCACTCACAGCTGGTGTTCTAAGCACCGAGTCATAGCCGCATTATCGCCTCTCGTCGCCCTATGGCCCCTACACTTACGACTCATCTACCATTTACCTATTGCAGAGGTGTACTTGGACAACATTCGTACATGTTTCGAGTGTCTTGAGAAAATATAGAAGTACTCACATTGTGTATCCCCCCATCTCCTTTCCATTTTCCCCTCAGATGACGGTACCACCGCTTAGGCACCCCTCTATCACCCCCACCAAATACCGGTTTTAATGATATGACACACAATCATATGATAGTGCTCAAGGCCATTTCTTGTAATGGTGCCATACACACAACAACATTACTGAGAGCTTGTACAACACATGCTATCTCCCCATCACCCATCACCCATCACCCATCACACTGAATACATTCCACCAATTTCATGCTAAAAACATACTTTTAAACTGTCACCCCGACCCAGTTTGGTCAAAACCGTGTGAACAACCCGCCGCTCCTTTTGATATTTAAAAAAGGGTAACCACCACTGTGGTACTAGCAGGAATTAGGCCTAACCTTACAATATTTCAAAATAAACATAAGGAAATATGTTTCCATAAAACATACCGAAATATGATTATTGCATAAGGCTTACCAAGGAGTTAAATCTTCACCCGCATTCCTCTTCATATTTTTCCTGAAAGGGTTTAAGGGAGGGGGTGGGTTCTACAAGGGTGGGGCACAAGTCGAGATAACCTGGGACATGGTTCAGTATACACATAAGCAAAATTTTCTTTTCTTGGAAAGAATATGATAAACATGACGTTACTTGTCTTATCTTTTATAAAAAATTTATCATAAGATCTTTAGCTTATTTCATCAAGCTTTGGGTAGGATCCTTCCTAGTTAGAGGGATTTTATTTAATAAACCTACCAGAGTTTATTTCACACAAACACCCTTTATCCATAAAGGGATCAAATATTAGCAGAACAGACCCTCAAAGGCAACAACCTCAATCTATTCTAATGGTGGCCGGTAACCACTTTACCGCCCATCCTAGTGAGAGGCCACAAACCTCCACCAAAAGTCTATGTGAGCACCATTGCTCAACCCCCAAACCACATCGCTTCTTTTGTCCGCTATTGAGGGATTAGACATCTACCCCCTTCTTCCTCGATCTCAATACATGTGAAGCTCCTAGAGCTTCTTGACATACTGGCATGACAAAGCTCCCCTTTTGCTCCCTAAGCCATCTAGTAACCCTTAGAACTAACAATATCTCATACTGGGCGTCTCTTTGGTTCCACACGGTTGCAAACACATAAATGTGTATTTTGATTTAAGACCTTTATATTTGCGCTACTAGCCCAATAGTTGCGACTTGGCTTTAGCGAAGTAGCTTCAACAAAAATTATCTAATTGTGATAATTTTTTACAGGCTCTTAAATTAAACTTATTTATGGGATTGAACCCATTTCCATTGGCCTTGGGTCTATTTGTACGAGTTTTCAAAATATGGCCCAAGGCCCACTTCACTTTCAAAATCATGGCCTTAGGCCCACTTGCACAGAACTAGATATTGCCCACCATTGTCGACCATGGGCCTCACCCATTTCCTACATTGACAATCGGACAAGACCATACCACTTAAGGTGTATCCATACACCGTTCATGGGCTGTCCTAGTAACATACTTCATGCTTTCTTTAGAAATATAATCCCAAAAAGTTTAAGCAACTTCACACAGTCAAAGGATTATATTTATGGAAATCTCTTTTCAAAATAAAGCATGATCTTAAGTATGTGCATAACCGATCCAATCGATCCCGATGTAAGAAATCTCACTCACCCGTATTACAAGACTTTATTGTCCCGGGGATTTCCAAGCTTGACACGCCTTTCCTTTGCATGAAATTGTAGATGATTTGTTCCTACAATAGATTGGGCAATTAAGTCCTGAGTAATATGGTAATTACACTTAAAACCTGTAACTTTCCAATAATTATGATTTATCCCTTAAGTTAACCTTATTTCCAATTAGGTCCCTATATTGTCAAATCTTCCATTTGAGTCCCTAATTTACTCAAATTTCCAATTGGGTACGATATTTCTTGTTGATTATAGAGGTACATGGGAGGCATACTATCATTTTGGCAGCAATGTTTGTTGGAGTGATGTCCAAATGTAGCTGAATTTGGATTCACAAGGGTGGCAATGCGACAACGATTTTTTGTCTTGAGAGTCAACCAAAACAATACTCGTATAGTATTTTTTTACCACTAACAGGTCATGACCCTACCAAAGAACTTAAGAAGGGTCCCATAGCGGCATTTCGACATCAAGATCACTCTATTTGGTGGATGAGTGAGGGATAATTTTGGGGAGGAACAATCGGGTGTTGGGAGAGAGTCTGAGGATGGATTTTCAAATTTCTCAAATCAAATTCGATCTGATGGAGCAATGAAAATGCAATTAACTTGACCTATACTAAGGGAGTTGTCATTTCAATGTCAGGTTTGATTTTGTGTAATTTGATGAAAAAATATGTCAATTTGGTGTGTTTCTATCACCTATCATATGTAGAAACTGACCGAAGTAAGTGATGGGATGAGTACAGGTTGTCTAGCTGTGAGTCGGGTTGAATCACACCCAACTTGGCACCCCTTCATTTTCAAACTTTCAAAAAATCCAAATTACCTTCTTGCCCTCTTTGGTCCCCTTGGTAATTTAATCTAAAATCCCGGCCCCATTCAGGTGAAAATTGGCTTTTCCAAGACTCACAATTTTAGTGCTCCGGAATCTGAACTCTAATCTGACCGGGGCATTAATTATTACTTTCTAATACACGTCCTTGGGTGGTGCCTTCCAATCCACCTATCACGTGAGGTTTACATCTAGAACCTCTTTCCCTATCAAGCCATGTACATTCATGTGTAGGTTTCCTTCTCTTTCTTTGTTCCATGATTCTTGTACCTTAATTCATTGGTACTATAGGAGTTCTATTTGCTTTGTTACACTTATGCCATCTACCTCTCTCAACTTTCAATGATTAAGAGATCACCACCCTATTCTTGTCATCTTAACTCTAGGTGTGATTTCCTTAGTTGTAATCAATTTTGAGGATGACAATTTACATCCTTTTTGAAATTTGCTCTATGATCCATTTTGTTACCATATACCTAACTTATTTCTTCTAGATTTATGGAATATTTGACACTTCTTATTCGTATGCCCCTTGGTTTTTACCTAATTACCATGACTTGATCGTCTATGATACATTAGTGTTATTTTCTTCCTAATTATACTTAGACTGACTTTTCGGACCCTCGAAGCCATAGGCCTCCATTACTCGAATTTCCTTGCTCCATTCACTCAAACTTCAACATTCAACATTTATTCCAAAATTGGTTGGTCTATATTTTTCCATGACACACCTTAGGTTGTTTCAACTATTGATAGTGTGATTCCCTTATAGAAGGTGTTTGGTACTACATACTCGAATGACATGTACTCACTATTGGTCGTCATGACTTATTAACTCTAATTATCACACCTTTATTGAGGCTCTTAGTATTCCCTTCAATAGGTCTTTATTTTTTATTTCTAATATCGTCCTTTCTCCACCCCTCTTATACTAGGGTGTTAGACCTTTCATTTATCTTAGTAAGATCTCTCCCTCAATCTGTATCGAGTGTGTCAAGTTTCTTCTCACGGTCATATGCCTTCTGGCGTTTTCTTACACACATAGGGTTCTCCCCTCTTTTAGGGGAAGTCAATTTGAACACTTATTTTTATTATTCCTAACTTGATCCTCACACTGGTTACTCCAAATAACTTATTATAACTTTCCTCCCATGTAGTCTCTTAAAAGTTCACAACAATACTCGGCGGACCTTATCCAAGCATTCCTTATGAGAGTTTCCTCGTCATGTATGTTTATACAAATACATTCTCTCTTATATCACTATTATGATATGCTCTATTTCTCCCACCACATGAGTAGCAAGTGTTTTCCCATCGTTATCTAGCTTTTATGACATTCTTTTATTGCTTTGTTCATCATAGAACATCGTTCATCTTTATCTCATCTAGGGACTTAGAGGAATCATCATCACCTTTTGATTATTAGTTGTCATGCTGCCTTGGAAATCTATCTAATTCATAGACTGATGCTTACACCATGTGATTGTAAGAGTGTGATGTCTACCTTGGGTCACTCTTCCTTCATTTTCCTTTTGCCTTTTAGCAGATTCCTCACCAAAATTTGGCTTAAGGAAAAGAACATCTCTTACAATGTCCTTACAACCCATTGGTACACTCATTAAACTTCCAAATAATTCTAAGACCACTGTCACTTTTATACAATGTCACTTGTTGTTTTTTATATCACCATACACATTCTCCTTGCTTTCCATATAAGATCATTTCCTTCATAATGTCATCATACATGACTTCAACACTTAAGAGACATTAAGTGTAATTCCATGATTTCTAAAATCGATAATTAAACCCAATTGGACCAAAAACTAAGGTTTAACCAAAAAGAGGAACACAAATTGAGATTGGAAATTAAACTGGATTAGAATTCGGTTCAACTCGGAGACCTAGATAATTGATGATGTTACATAAATCACATCCAAAGGACCTCCCTTGACCAAAAATCAAGGATCAGGAAAAGTATGATTAAAATCATTTTGAATTTGGTTGGAATTGGCTCAGAGCAATTGGCACTCCCTCCCCGATTTTTAGTATAGTTTATATAAATTAGAAAATGGAAATTATTTAGCATACTTTGTAGGAAATTGGACAAATAATTTTTAGAAAAATAAATTGGACAAAGAACTGGTTGAATTGGAGTTGAATCAACCAAAAAACAAACAAAATCGACCAAACCAACAAATTAATTCCCCAGAAACCAATTGTATCACACTTGACCTGGTTACTCAGTCGAACCTACAAAAAACCAACCACATCCTCCCCATTTTTTAACGATGGGCACTTTTCTCATTGTAAACCCAACAGGAGCTAAGGCTCAAAATAAATAACTATCAAATAACATTTTTTAAATAATAATTGGAAACATGGAAAACATTATCAATAAATGATAATGAGACTAAGTACTAGATAAAAAGCATACCTTTTAAATTGTTAGGACTTTCCATAACCTTATTGCGTCTCTTTTATGTTTGATTTCCTGAAAGGGGTATTTGAGAGGTGTGCTATAAAGTCAAGTAAATATAATTTACTAATACCTAGACATCATATCCATGATTCAACAAATACACTAAAACATCTACATGAGATGTAAGTATAATTCTTTTTGGATGCCTATTAGTTAAGAAATATTCTTGGGGTTTCAAAATTTTAATATTTTAAATATATCATCTTGTATTAGATAAGCAATCATTACATTTATTCCATCATAGAAGGATCACGTGATTGCAAAATAAAGTTTCACTCTATTCCACTTTGATTCATGACAACTTTACCAACCACCCTTATACGCGGATGCATCCCAAACCACATGCCTGAATAGACTAAGGTGTCTATGTTAGATCGTCTATTGAAAGACATGGCCTTTTTCCTTCACTATGTATGATACATACATGTCTCCTAGAGCCCTTGACTTACTAGACCAATGTTCACTCCCCATATTCTTGCCTTACTATCCAATAGTACTCAAAATAATCACTACCTCATACAAGATGTCTCATGATCCCATTCATAAAAAACACATACAATTTATTTTAATCATTATTCCATTATTATTCCTATGAGGTGAGACCCGCTTCTAGCTCGATAGTAATTACCGGGCATGCCCCATTTCACAAAAAATAACTTGTTAAGTATTTTTATTAAAACTTAACTCTCTATCCTACTACTAGTGTTATTTACAAGACAATGCACTTTCCATGGCATTGGGCCAACTTTAAATAAACTATGATCTAACCCATTTTCGTTGACCATTGACTTAACCCATTTCTTATGTCGATGACGAACCTAAACCCTAAATTTAGAAAATATTGTCAAAAGTATCCAATTATAATTTTTCATCTTTTCAAAATAGTTTTCAAATCAATGTTAATGCTTTCTAAAATGCAAGTAATAACACAACATTAGTTCAATCGAACCCGATACTAGAAATCTCACTTACTGTTATCCAATGACATGATAGTATTAGAGTGATTCTTGAATCTTTATACCACTATTGTACAATTGGGTATGATATGTTCCATACACATCATACATTAGTTTAACAAATACTCTTTAGAGTTGACAATTTCATATTTTACAATTAAACTATTATTTTAAAATTAAATCTAAATTTCTCTAAATAAGGTAATTTATAATTTTAAACATTATATTAGAAATTACTTACTTTTCCAAACACTATGAGTGTTTTATTATGTCGCCCCAAACACAACCTTAATGGTATGATTGTATTTTCACCAAGTATTTTCCCTTCATCCAAATGTGGCACCAGGCGCATATTTTATCCTTTTGTCCAAACATGCCCTTAAAAATAATATTATAATTTCCTCTATAAAGTCGGGTATTAGCATCACTCCAACATTCCTCCCCTAGCTTAGATCACAATCCCCAAATTCTTCAAACCTGAATTCATCATCCTAAGTGGAAACCTAAGCTTCCAATGATTTACGAACAGTGATAGTTCTCAACTCACATGAGAACAGTGATAGTTCTCATGTTAGTGAAGCCGACCATGATGTATAGTTCTCAACTCACTCTAAGGTAAGTTTCCTATCGTAGAAATTGTGCTTGCCTGAGAAGGTTTCAACTCTTCAGTTTTCCTTTGGGTTTTGCACAACTACTAGATCCAAGGGTTAACCGACCTTAGATTCACTCCTAAAGTTCATCCACTGCATGTCGAACTCTTGATTCTATTCACTTCGATCTGTTAAACTCTAGCAACACACTAAGAGCCCTCAACTCATCATGTTAGGTTTCAAGTTCCTCAATTTCTACTTGATGTTGCCCGAGATGCTTCTTGGTCCCTTATTTATTGACTGCCACTCGGGGAACTTTCTTCCTGTCCTTACTTGAATCAGAGTTGGATTCCTGGTTTTTGTTTGCTTGGGAGTAAGTTGAAAACCACGTTGGTCCAGTGTCATAGCTTGAGCAAGATTAGCATGTGGTTGGCCGAAGGTGGCTTCAGATGTTGGCTAATTCCATGGCATTCTCCATTGGCTTTGATTATGTTTATTATGCTGCTTCATCATTGATGGTTTCTTTTCATATCCTTACAAGGAGATCGTATAGGAATTGATCAAGGATAGGGAATAAATTGGAAGCTGCGGATGAGTAGAATCATCCCGTAAGTACTCCACCTATGTGGTCAGCTATTGCCATTATTTAACTTTTGTTCTTTGGTCCATGAATGTGAGTATTGCAAGTTTATCTAACCATTGAGTCCCCTAAGTGAGCTTGGCCTTGTCTCCTACAAGTAGGCATAATTTGAACAACATAATTACTCTCACGCTATCAGGTTCCTTTCTACTTATGTAGCAATATTGAATATCCTAGACAGTTTAGGTAAAATATTTAGCTTTATGACAATTGAGAAGAATTAATCTATCCAGCTTGAATTCGCAATGATTCTATAGAGTAAGGAGGTTTACCATGCTGCTATTCGTTCCTTTCAAACATGTGATGAATATTTTATATTCACTGACCATGCCTCAATCTAATCATGTAAAGATTAAGGATGGAAATTTGGTTCGCCACATGTCAGATCTTCCCAAGGAAAAATTTCATGTAAAGATTAAGGAAGGAGATTTCATGACTCAATATTTAGTTTCATTGATTTTTGACTATACATCTTCATTAATGGAAAGTTTTCCTTTATCATCATTCAATTACTAATTATCTGGTAAAGGCCTAATGTTAGCCTTATATGCATGACCCTTTTATCTTATTGTCTCTTGGTCGACCCTTTTTATTAATTCCAATATGGTCTAAAGAATTGTGCCTTAGTACTTTTATTCTTGATCCATTATTAGGTAATTCACCTTCTCCAAACCATCCAAAAAAATTATCCTTGTGATTTGGGCTTTTTGTTGGATTTGACATGTATAATATTGGTCTTAGTCCCTTTCCTCTTTCTTTAATTCTTATTTATAAATGGGTGGTTTTATAATTGAATGTCCAACAAATAAAACCCTTAATATATGTGTGTATATATATATATTTATTAATATAAGATATATTTGATAATAATTAAAGTCCATGAATTTAAATTATTTAATCATCTTTAACTTCATCCAAAATTGGTTCAATTTTTAATTTGTTTTTATTCCTAATCTAATTTTTTGTTTGAAAATTTTGTGTTACGAAAATAGTTTATTACAACTACCCAACGTTTCGAGTGTTTTGTCCTCAAAACATTCGCAATATGGGATTCCAATTTTCATTATCAATTTCTACATTCAATTCAAACGTTGGAACGTGTACTCAGCCAATGATCAATTAAGGAAAATCTTCGTTAGCAAGGTTAACCAATTAGATGCTGACATATGGCAAAAATGTTAGGCCATTTGTCAATGAGTATGTGCAAGAGAAGTTGACAAATCAGGAGTTGACATATGGAAAAGGCACGTTGAATGGCCACAACCAATTAGATGATGCCACATGGCAATTGTATAGTACATCAAGTGAGAAAACTGTCGAATTTAAACTAGTAAATCATAGTACACCACATGTCATAGTCAACTAAGGGTTAGATTTGGTCAACAACCAATAAGAGGTCGCCACGTGTCTAATTAATGGGTCAAAGAGTGACTCGGATGCCGAGGGAGAGACCACATCAGCAACGCCGACCAATCTTTGTGTGCCATGTGGTAGCTAGCAAGTGTGAAGCTCGCACACACACACACTATCTTCTTCCTTTAGACTCCTGAATGGAAGAGGAGAGAGATCATCACTATAACACCAATGAGCCTTTATTCCCTCTCACAAGGCATTAAATCATGGCACTGATGGTCGGACTTCAGAGAACAGATAAAACGTTCAGTTCCCGAGCTCTTTATATAAAGAACTATTCTCTATTCATACTCTACACACCTACACTACTCGAAGAACATAAACTACCTTCCACGACTCTCTACAACTGAGCTTTGTCCTTCCTAAGCCTTTAAGGTAAGCAATTGTTGTCACCCTGCGTTTGAATAGTGAATTTACAGAGAGAAAACTGATTACAAGCGATGTTATTGGGCCACTACCATAAGCCTCCTTGGGTCGTGAGAATTTTTGGAAGCCAACTCGACCATTGTATCCCCACTTTCATTCTTCCCTATACGCCATCACCACCTCTATTTAAGGTGTCATGTCAGCACCATAACTCGTCCGCCCATATAGTGTATTGAAAGTGCATAAAATAACAACATAATGGACTTTAAAATAATCTGGGCGTGTGGTATGCTATTTGACCAACCCCATTATCATGCTTTTAAAACAAGAATCATGTATCAAGAAAACATATATTCCTTTGCTAATTCTCAATATTTGGTGAGTTAGCCAACTGCCTGTATGACTCTACCATTCCTATTTATGTGGCTTGTTTTCATTTCACATTTAGAAATATAAGATTGGAATCTCTTAGCGTGACGAATGATATGACACTTGGTCTTTGTTGTTAACATCGTATCTTTTATATTTCTTATAATATCATGTTCTCCTATCATGCTTTTCTAGTTACATTTTGGTGTAATCAAAAGAGTGATGGATAGGAATCACAATCGATCTAATAGGGTTCTTCGTCTATAAACCCACTCACCTGCGTATCCAAAATACATTCGTTCCGGTATATTTTCCAAGTATCTCTGGTTGACAAGTCTGCTCGTATCACTAGTAACAATTTATACTACAATTGTCAAACCTCCTACCCGATTCTGTTGGTCGAAGAGTCGTGCCCCTCCACCCATCCCCATAGATAACCACTATGGTAGGTATGTTCACCATAGTGAGAATGAAAGGGACCAGGGCTTCAAAAACAATGCCTATAAAATGAAAATTTTGAAACTTTTCATTCAAAGTTTCATGTGAGAGCCCACAAAGCACTTTATAAAATTGTCCTAGGAATAATAGCGCATGATAAACTATAAATACCTTTGTGAGTAGGGTACGAGGATACCTTAGGTCGATGTGCACCTTAGGAAGTTCCTTCCCTTCACTGCATAGTGTCTTCTTGGCTTAGCCTACAATATGTTAGGGGAGGGGTGAGCTCACATGTCACACCCTGACCCAGTCTGGTCGGAACCCCATGAGCAACCGGCCACTCTCTTTGGTCTAGGAAGAGTCACCACTTCCTAAGACCGTGAAGAGTGAAGCGTACCTTCCGACCTTGTTCCCTAGAATAGCACTATACAAAACTTAATAGCTTAAAAAGTTTAAAATACCTGACTTAAAGGCTTGTCCTTGAGTTTTCTTTAAGGGTGGTCTCCTTTCCTGAAAAAGATATAAAGGGAGGAGTGAGTTTCTACAACTCAGTGAGCGGGTATTAGGGTGAGTTTTAAAATACAACTTTCAAATCATCATTTTTATTTAATTGTTATGTGAGTTTAGCTCTTTTAACACTTCCCCTTGCTCGGAAGGTGTTTAGCAAACAATCACACGCCCTTTATCATAAAGGGTACAAATGTTCGCAGGTGTAGTACTTCGACTACACCCACTTGGGGATTAGAGCACCTTTATCATCCACCTAGATAGAAGTCCTCGACTTCTACCCTAGGTCTGAGTGGATGTTATCCATCTAACCCTCATGCCTAAATGTACTCTATGTCCGTGATGTGGGGACAAAGACCTCATCCTGACCCTACCTCGGTCTTAGTGTGCAGGAAGCTACTCCAAGCTTCATGACTCACTGGCACGACAAAACTACCCTTATCGCATCAAGGTCGTCCAGCAGCCCTTAGAACCACTACTACCTCTCTTGGGCATCTCGATGGGCCCGTATCATGGTGCATGCACAAACAATAGTCTTAGGATTAATAATCCATTATCTTTGGTGCCAATGGCCCTGATTCTCAACTTGGGCTCCACAGTTATTTGCTTTACCAATCCGTCGACCTAGTCCTAGCGCACTACCACTAGCCCATCGAGCCTTGTCAGTCCGGGTTCCGTACAGTGGCGATTCACACAAAGTTAGCTAGTTATGAGAGTTTTCATGGCTCTTATAATCATGTTTGTCTATGGGCTCCAACCCGTACCTACTGGCCTTGGACCCACTTCACGAGTTTTTCAAAATTGGGCCTTAAGCCCTATAAGTGCAAAAATCGTGACATCATGCCTATTGGAGCTGTCCCAGCTCTCATTAGAAAAGTCTTCCAAAGTTTTTAAGCAGTTGCATACAATTAGGGGAGATCAATTCTGGAATAACGGTTTCAAACTTAAAATGCACTCATCATCCAAATCAGGCATGATGATGGAAAATCCCACTAATAGTGGTTGTTCATTTTAAAAATGTGCTAATCACCCCAACCAGGTATAACGTTAGTAAGCCCACTCACAAGAGGATTTTTAATTTAAAGTGTGCATATCACCCCAACTGGGTATGATGTTAAAAAGTCTCACTCACCTAATTACTATAACGTGTTCGTCCCCAGTTTGATTCCCAATTACTCAACTAGTGGATTTTTAATTTAAAGTGTGCACATCACTCCCCTGCTCACTTTCTTTATCCAATTTATCCCAACAAGGTTTGAATATTCTCATGAGGAAAGGTTCAGCATGAAAGGCCTCTTATTCCCATGTATTTGCAAATAGGCCCTTATTTTTACCTTATTGTAATTAGGTCACTAAAGTTCATAATCTTTGACTTTAGGTCCCTAATACTCAATTATTTTCAATCAAGTCCTTAGGATTTCCAATATCACTATTGGGATCTTAATTTTCAAAAATCACCAATTGGGACTCAACATTTCCAAAATTACCAATTGGCCCCAATTTTTCCAAAAATGACCAATTGGCCCTCCAACTTCCTCTACTTTTCCAATTGACCTTCAATTTTATAAAAATTGCACAAAGGTCCCTCAATTTTTGAAAACCCCAAAATTCCCCCAAAAGTTTCCCCAATTTCACCCTTTCTATAGACCCTAATTTGATTTCTTCAAATTGGCCTTTCAAATGGGGTTAATTTCCTTTTTATGGTGCTAATCAGTTTCTTCACTTCCATACAATCTAATTGAGCTTTGAATTGTTATTTTTGAGTCCGAAACGAGCTCAAATGGAGCTTTGCCAGAAAACTAAACTTAGAGAGAGAAAGCTTCAATAACTTACTGTTAGAGTTGCGGCGCTCTGAGCTCTCGATTTGGGATGAAAGCTCTCATCCACATGGTCCTTCGAGGATCAAGAGCCACTACAATTTGTGTCCTTGGCAGTGGGAATTTGGTTAGTTAAATTTGGGCACTTTCTCTCTCTATAATCAAACTATTCCGACGAGGGAGTGCCGAATTGACTAACACATTTGCTTTAGGATATTGAGTGTAGAGACTAGAGGAAAGCTTGGTTTGGCCGTAGGAGGTTGTGGATAGTTGAACTTGGGTTGTGTAGAATAGGGCAGCCTTGAGTCCTATGGAGCAACTTCACTGTTTGGACCCGTCAGCGCTTCTTTGGTGGTCCTCCGGTTGAATGGAGGGCACTGTTATGTAGATGACTTCCTCCGAAGTATGTAGGACCCAAATTCATCTTTTAAGGTTGAACAAAGCACTCAAGTTAGAGCTTTAGTTCAAGATTCATCGGAGAACCAAGCACTTCTTCTTCTTCGGAAGTTTGAGGTGTGTGGAGGACAAACGAAGGGGAGCTCTTTATATAGGGAGCTCAGGGACCCTCGGTTCTACAAGTTTTCATATCGGTCAAGCTTATCCTCATCAGAAAATGCCATAATTAGAGGGAATATTCCCTCATCGAAAATGGAAGGTGAACTTTCCTTCATGAATAATGTCATTGGATGAAGGAAGATGACGACATTGTTCTGCACGTGCGGGCTTGCCATGTCGCGATGCGTGATTGGTTGGCTCAACTGACATGGCTTCCTACTCATCAGCCACCTCGTCAGTCGTTAACTCATTGACTAGACATGTGGTCGCCTCCCATTGGTTGTCCATGTCTACGTGGTTGTTGATAGGGTGTCTGTTGACTATTGATCGGGACACATGTCGCCCTCTTATTGGTCAGTCGTTGCTGAGGTGAATTTTTTTCCTCTGACCATTGACTAAGAAAACATGTTACCTTTTGATTGGTCAGCGTTTCCAAGAGTTGACTAAGCGGTTGGCAGGGCGCGCTTTGCCACACGTCGCGCGTGCTGGCTAGGCGCTGACCTGGCAACATTCCGTTGACCGGCTGGACCATTGACCGATCCGATCTGACCGAGTTCGGTGACCCAAAAATAAAAATCAATCAGTTCAAGTTCGATTCAACAGGTTTACTAAAAATTCAAAATTTCTCAATTAATCTAAATTAATTTTCTATCTAATGGTAGCCGTAATTTTCCAAATTGACATTTTTAAGCCACGTAGAAAAATGAATTATTGAACCAGTTCAATTTGGTTCGATCCGATTCAGGTACAGTTCACCTAGAATTAGTCTTGTTTTCACATCCAATCCATTCCCTGGTTCTTCTTCATGATTTTTAGGATTTCTTGGTTACTTGGGATTTTCCAAATTCTTGTTTTAACCCTTCATTACCATTTTTGGTTCATTTACGGGCTCAGTTTTCTCATGAAGAGTGTTGGTTCTTTTCCCAGTTTCCTTGGTCTGGGAGTACAGGTTTCACATCACAATTCAGTGAATGGGGCACTAACATCGTGCCACTACATGGCTTATGACCCAGATAATTCATCATAAACCACCTAGCATGATCATCTATCTTATCACTCATACTTCTCCCCTAGAGACACCGATCTTGAGCCATCCATCTTGTAGTCTATGTTATGATCAGGTTATCCTTGATTTACCCCTTTTGTTCTTTCTAATAAAAAACACATTACGATGACATGCATATACTAGGAATTCATGTCTCGCACATAAGGGATGGTTTACACTCGGTTGGCACTCCTGGGTTACTCACTCACGTACCTCATCCCGGGCTACTCCAGCACTAAACACAATAGGCTACTCAGACCCTAAACACAACAATACACCCCGTAGTGTACCATCGCTTGGTCAATACAAAACTAAGAAACTGGAGTTTAAGAGTCACAAGCGCACTCTTACCACAATCGACGCTTCTCGTGTGTCATCTCGCAACTAGGTTCAAAGCACCTAGGGTTATGGCTGCCTCATCGCCACTCATCCGCATAAGATGGACTACTCTAGACGATACCAAACCAAGAACTGGAGAGTGAGAGTCACGTGATAACTCTACCACAACTGACACTCCTTGAGTGTCGTCTTACAGTTGGGCATCTCAGCACTCGGGGTCATGGCCACATTACCACCACTCGCCGGCTCATGCCCCATACACGTGCCACTCAATTTTGTCATCATCTTATCGTAGGGGTGTATTGAGACGGTACCCATACATTATTTCGGTGTCCTAGGAAACATGAAAGATCACACAAAACACTTCCTGATCTCCTTTCCATTTTCCCTTGGGCAATGGCACAACCACTCAGGTGTCTATCCGCCGACACCCTCTACCATACAAGTATTCACAACAGGAATATCATGATATATTGGCATACCCCTAGTGCTCATGGCCAGGTCACGTAATGGGGCTTATCGTATCTCATTATTGGGAGCTAAGTGCACTACTCATCGGCTCCCCAAAACACACAACAGTCATGCATAAAATCAACATGCTTATAACATGGATATAATTGGGAGTTCGATCCTTCATTAGGCTAACTCCCCACACAATTTAATAAATCTCAGGAGCCCAACCAATCTCTCGGTCGTCTCCTCATATCTTATAGTGGGATCATGCCCCATATCTAGGGTCCCATAGCATACTTCATGCCCCAGTTGCTAATTCAGCATACAACATGGCAATAACACTTGTTTGGGAGCCCGACCAATCATTGGCCATCTCCCCAGGTCACAACATGGCTCAAGGCCCAACAATTTTCCCAGTCCCTTGGAACCGTATTTATGCCATTCACCCCCGGTCTCATGACATGTTCTCTCTTTAACACTTAAAATCACATTTGTTTTAATGGGCATGAACTTAGTCATTTTTCACTTCTTATATGAGTTCTAAGTCCAGCTTTCTACTCATATTCACTCAATCAATTAAGCATATAACTTATGCTTCGATCGATTCAATCGGACTCGACGTCAACGCCCACTCACATCTTTCCACGGAACTTGTTCATTTCACAGGGTTTATAGAATCCACTCTTGATTCCATTGGAGTGCCTCTTATGTTCTCTACAAAGTTTAGCAATAATTGGTTCAGTTTCATTTCTGACCATTTCACCAACCGTACTCTTTCTACGACTTTATGGTTTAGCCATGCCATGTCCCAATTACCTAACTCATTAGTCAATAACCCAACCCTTGGTATAATATTGTCTAAGGTTAACCTCTCATACTCAAATTCAATCTCTATTCACTTAGCACTTATTGAAGTGTCCATACTCCCTTAACTCACCACCTAGTGGTTCCATTTTGCCCCAAATACCATTTGGTACTTAACTTGGGAAAAATTACAATTTTTCTCTTATATCTTAAAACTTCCCCTTTTTGGATCTTAGATTTTCTTAGGTTTTTCAAATGGGTCCCTCAAGTTTCCTTGAGTCCCATTTTGGTCCCAAATAGGCATTGGAAACATTCCAAGCTCTATTTACACTTAATTTCCAAAAAGCCCCTAAGTTCTAGCAAAATTACCATTTGCTCTTTTTTTGAGAACCTTAGGTTTTGATATTCATTTGACTCCCAAATTTCTCATTTGGGTCCCTAAAATTCCATTAATTAATTTTAGGTTCGTGTACTTCCCAAAAGTCATCTTTTGGCTACACAAATACATGTATTTTCACTTTAGTCCTTAACTTTATCTTTATTGCAAATAGGTCCCTAGATATTCCACAATAGGAAAAACCGGTTCCCAACCTTCACCATACTTTCCAATTAGCCCCAATACTTTATTTTTCCCTCTTAGGAAGACCCCATAAAAAGCATAATGTCAATTGGGTGCCCAAGCTTTCAAATCTTTTCAATTTAGACCTTGACCTTTAACCCACAACAAAAGTGTCTCTAAAAATTATTAAATTAAGTGGGGAGGTCCCCCTAGCCTCACTCTACGTCGTCGTAAACTTATTTTGGTTGGAATTGGTCGAAGTTGCTCCAATCAAGCTTGATAAAAATACGCATGCACATGGACAAAAGTCAGGTCAAAGCTGGGAACTCACCAAAGAAGGCTTGTTGGCCATCGAGGCTAGTGGAGTTTGAAAACTGACTCCTCAAGGACTATGGCCACTTGAATCACCTCAATTGGTGATATTTAGCTTCTGCAATTCATGTTTTAGTCAGCTCGGCCACTTACCTCATGATCTGAGAATTAAACGATTTAATTCACACTAAATTTTTACTCAAATCGGGCAAGGCCAGAGGCTATGGAAAGCTGGTAGTACAAGGGACTCGCTGAATATTTCTTAGCTCACTAGGGTCGTCGAGGCCATCAGAATTGACATCTAAAACAGCTTCCCTATTTCTAGTCACCGGAGATTAGGTATTGTGTAATATTGTCGGTGACTGTAGAGGCAGAGTTGAGGGTTGAGAAAGATGGTAATGGAAAGTTGAGATTCTCATCTTTCTAAGGGTACTTAGACGGTCGTTAGAGGTGGTCAAACGGAGGATTTATGCTCTTTGGTAGCAAGTTCATTGGAGTTGGGTGCAGTTAGTGATTGAGAGAGAATTTTGAGCAAAATTTGATGAGGGAATAGCCCCAATTTATATGGTTGTGATACAGACTTGCGTGGCTATCTATCCATAGATTCATTAATTCATAGCCTGTGGTGCTAACAATAAATTAATTTCCCGAAGCAGTGGTGTTAAGTTGTTTGCTATGTGCTCTTGGGTTAAATTAGGGGATCCAGGTCTCATTGTTATGCGAGAAAGATGACATGCGCGCACATGGTCACGCTTGTGTGCACCCGCCATTATACGTCGATCGGTCTGCACTATAGCGACTGATTTCTAGCAAATTTTTTGGTTGGTTCATCGATTTTTGGCTCGGTTCTCCCCTTTTTTGGGCAATGTGACTCCCCATAGCCCCAACACAATTTAAACCATTTTTCTCCCTATTTCCTCCTAATCCTTGACTCCATGTTCGGAGATACTCCTAAGGGTTTCTCATGACCCATTCTCACCCCTCATGGCCTCTTCATCGATCCCTTCCCTTATTCTAGTTCAATTTCACTTCTCGATTTAACTTTACTCTCCCAATTCAAATGTGTTAGATAGAAATCATGATTGGTCCAATAGAACTCATCATCTATAAACCCACTCACCTGAGTATCCAGTACGTGTTTGTTTCAATGTGTTTCCCAAGTATATCTCTAGTCAAGAAGTTCTCTCATACCACTTGTAATAGATTATAATATAATTAACCAAACGATAAAGCATATATCTGACTTGGTTTTATGCTTTAATTTTAGTATCATTTCGTAATTTTCTAAAATTATAGTTTTGCCCCTTTGGGCTTGGGTTTGCTCAAAACTTGTATTTGGAAGTTGTTTTTACAATCCTTACTGGTAGTCCTAAGTTTCCAATAATTTTTCTTCCATTCTAAGTTTCCAATAATTTTTCTCCCAATTTCACTTCCATTCTAATTTCTATCGAATTTGGGGTGAACTGGCCAGTTTAAGCTTTGAACCCGGTTCGGACCGGTCTGGTCTGATTCGGAACAGTGTCATTTTTTTCCTTCATATGACAACACTGTTCACTCGCCGAAAAATTGAAGCAACATAAGCGAAGAAGAAACATATTCGTTCAATATGTTTCATGCCATCAATGTATGTCATAAAGGTGCCAAAAGGATGATCGACGAGTCCCCGAGCTCCCTATATAAAGAGCCCCTCTCCATTCATACTGTCCACACCTGAAAAGCTCACTCTCTCTCATCTGCTTAGTTTTCCAGTGAAGCTCAAACCAGAGCTCTAATATAGGGTCATTTCTGAGCCAAAGAAGGTGAGGTCGAGTTCATTAGAACTAGGGAGAAGTCAGCTACACGGTGGTGACATCTTCTCGCTCCAAGAGTCACCGGAGAAGTGCCAGCGTGATCGAACAGTAAAGCAGCTTTGGTGGACCGAATCTGCCCTATTTCAACTGAGTTGAAATCGGCCAATTTGAGCCCTCCCTAGGCCAAACCAAGCACTCCCAACACTTCCTCAGCCCTCTCACAGCCGAATTAGGATGGAAAGATAAGCCAATTCGGCTCACTTCCACAATTTCCGATTAGTGTTAGAGAGAGAGTCGGTCGAATTTCAATGATAGAATTCTAATCCAATTCGACATCAATTGATGTCATTTTTTATCCTAGGATGAACCTCAGAGGAGAACTACCTGCCTAGATGAAAGCTCAAACCGTCGCACCCTCACCGGTGAGTAATCGAAGATTTCTCTCTCTACAATTCATTTTCCAGCGAAGCTCTGTTTGAGCTCGTTCCGGCATTAAAATTTGTGATTCAAAATGCTAGAGAATCGTATGAACATGTAGAAACTCATTTTCAACTTCAATTTCAACAATTGGAAGTGTTTGATTGGTCAATTTGATGAAATCAAATTCGGCTATGTTAGGAGGTTGGAATTGGGGGAAAATTGGGGATTTTTGAAAATTCGAAGGACCAATATGTGATTTTATGAAATTGAGGTTCAATTGGGCCTGATAAGAATGTTAGAGGGTCATTTGAGAAATTTTAGAATTTTTGGGGAGAAACTTACCATTTTTGTAAAGAAATGGCAAAACGGTAATTTTAGAAAATTGGGGGACCAAATTAACCCTTTTTGTAAATTTGAATAAATTTAGGTCCCAAGATAAATTCTAAAAATTTCCGAGACTCAATTTGAGGAAAAACCGGCATTAGGGACCTAAAGTTAAAGAAAAATAACTTTAGGGACCTAATTACAAATAAATAAAAAGTTTGGCTTTCTCATTCATTTGTAATGAATGAAGGCTATTATGCCAAGGAATAATGAACAAGAATGTTCATATTATGTAGGAATACGAAGTACCGTGAATGTTAGCAAGAATAGGCTCGTGTGAACACAAAGAACTAGTCAGGTGGAATTCACTGTAATAACCGATGAGTGGGAATTTATATCATACCCGGTTGGGGATAATAAGTACCTCAAAATGAAAACCCACTATTTAGTGGTATTTTAAACATCACATCTTAGAGAAGTGATGTGAAAATGACGTGGAAAAACTACTTATAGATTGTAAGTAGATCATACCCGGTTGGTATGATGAAACTTTATCAGAGGAAGTGGAAAACCCGTGCTTCGGTTATGAGCGGAGATATCCTAATACTCGATTGGTATGATGGATAGTTAAAAATTTATTTTGTCGGAAGTGCTCTCCCCTGATTGTGTGCCAATGCTTGAACGATTTAGGAGAGCTTCTTGACGGGAGTTCAAATAACTATTATAGGTCGGGGGCCTCGGTTTTGGAACTTGAGGGCTACTATGCCCATTTTTAAAAATCTCGAACAGTGGGCCATAGGCCAATGGGCACGAGCAGGAGCTCATAAACAAACATGAGATATGTGTCATAAAACTTTAATAGATTAATTGTTTAGCTATGGTACCAAAACAGGCCGACATATTCAGTCAACTAGTGGCAGTGCGACATGATAGGTCTCCAGACAAGTCAAGACAAACAGCAGTAGGTTGAGTTAAAGGTTGGGGCCGTTGGACTAATAGCACCACAGATTACATGTCATGATAAGAAAATACTGTTTGTGCATGCACTATGATTACGGGATCATCAAGACGCCCAAGAGGGGTAGTGATGCATCCTAAGGGCCCTGAACGACCTGGTGTTTATAAGGACAGTTCATCGTACCAAGTGATCGTACAAAATTTGGAGTAGCACCAAGCATATGAGACCGGGTGGGCATGAGATGAGGTCTCTATCCTGATATGGACACGAAAAATTGATTTTGGGATTGAGGGTCGAATGTCACGTACATCCACTCATTCTTAGGGTATAAGTGGACATACTTCTATCTAGGTGGCCGGTAAAGTCACTCTGATGCCACAAGTGGGTTCAGTGGACGTACTGGCCTGCGAATGTGTGTTTGACCTTCATGATGAAGGATGTGTGTTAGCTGATGACACACCATGATTAAATAAGGAAATGATTGTAAACCCCGAGATTTGAAAATGAAAGGATTTTTTAAAGAAAGGAGTTTGACACACTCCAATATAAATCTTTTTCCTAAAAGTTAAAAGTTTTAAAAGCCCATTCACTGAGTTGTAGAAACTCACTGCTCTTTTCTATCCACTTTTTAGGAAAATAGATAATGACTATGAATAACACAGAGCCTTACCCTCTATCAAGTATGCTTAATTCTCCTTAAGCGTGCATTTTATTTGATATATGTCTTTCCTTGGAAGAAGGTGGAAATTACGCCTGGCTCATCTCGAGTTAAAGAAGGAATAAACTACTCTTGAACCGAGGGCGCGGCGGGTTGTTCACGGAGATCCAACCAAACCGGGTTGGGGCATGATAACTGGAGTGGTATCAGAGCCTAGTTCCCTTGAAACATTATCAATATTATGCCCTGATATTAACCCAACTCTAAACTATCGTGTAGGAAGGAAAGTCCCTAAGAAATTTGCGGAAAAATCCAGTCCTTCCCCTATAATCGTGAAAAAGACATCCAACCCAAGGGAGGAAGCTGTTCAAAGGTTTCTAAGAGGTGAAAAAAGGGTGCCCAAGGACATGGTGGAAGACTACCAGAAATTAGTTGGAGCCTTACTAGAACAAGAAGGCATCACATACCCTCCTCCTAGACAAGAGGAACCAGCATCACCTCCTATAAGTCCAACCCCTCCTCCTCCAATGCCACAACAACCAAAGAGGAATCCCACCAAGAAGGAGGCCTGGGATAACTATTGGGATGCATATGCCACCTTCATGAAGGTCCACCAAGTACCTCCACTCACTCAACCTAACTTCAATCCATCTCAATGGGTGAAGTGGACTTATGAGTGTGAGGTGGAAGTACTAAGGCGGTATGGACTAGAGGCCATGCATGAAATTAGTCCTATCGAGGAGCACAAACGGACCCCAATCAGTTCCTCAGAGTATTCTGATCAAGAATCCCATAATCGTTCTAAGGTTAACTCTAGCCCTATAACCCCAAGAGATTGAGGAGTAGAGAATTCATATAATAAGCCAATATATGGTAAGAAAATATTTCCTGATTTAATGAAGGTAGAAGTTTATTAAAACCCATGAGTTCCTTGAAGAAAATTTAAAAGTGTGATAATAAAAGTTTAAATAAAAGGGGAGAAATCCCCTTAAGGAAGAATGGGTTATGGATAGTTAAACTCAACCCTTAAGACTTACCCTTAGAAACACGATAAAGAGAAATTCATCTAATGGAGATTCTAAGATAGCAAATAGGAAGATGGATCGGGGAAGGAGAAAGCATCAGGTCAAAAATGAGTGATCGAAGGAGAGTTTCAACACCAAGGCCATGATGAGGTCATCGGTAAGAAGTGCGAGTGGTTAAGTGAGAGTATTGTGAGGTTGAGCATGATCTACTACAGGAAGAGTTAGTTTCGAAAGTACCCCTAGAACTCACTCCAGTAGTACAAAGCCTTAACATCCTTACAGCTTTAGGAGAAGGTTTATAAACAACTAAAGGGATGTGAAATAAGAATTGGAGGAATCCAACTTGACGCTAATCAAGCAAGAATAGACTGTAGAAGGAAAACAGTAATTTTCCATACTTCCAAAACAAAAAGACTAGAGTTCCAGGGAGATAGAAGGAAAAGTGAAGTACAATTGGTGTCCCACCTGAAAGCTCAAAAGATGATACAAAAAGGATGTATAGTCTTTTTGGCCATGGTTGTAGGCAAGAAGTCTGAAGAAAAGGAATTGGAAGACATTTTGGTAGTCAAACATTATCCAGGGGTTTTCTAGAAGAGCTACATGGACTACCTCCAAGTCGACAAGTGGAGTTCACTATAGAAATAACCTCAAGAACAAACCCCATATCCCAGGCCCCATATCGCATGGCTCCAGCATAGCTGAAGGAATTAAAGGAAAAGTTGGACGAATTATTGGAAAAGAATTTCATACATCCAAGTTAGTCTCCATGGGGGTGCCATGTTCTATCCGTAAAGAAAAAGGATGGAAACATGAGACTGTGCATCAACTATAGAAAGTTGAACCAGGTCACCATCAAGAATCGATACCCGCTCCTAAGGATAGAAGATATGTTTGACCAATTAAAGGGAGCATCTTACTTCTCTAAAATAGACCTTCGGTCGGGATATCACCAACTCAGGATTAGAGAAGAGGACATCCCTAAGATGGCATTTAGATCCAGATATTGGCACTACAAGTTCAGAGTGATGCCGTTTGGATTGACGAATGCCCCTACAGTCTTCATGGACTTAATGAACCGCATGTTCCAACCTCATTTGGAAAAGTTCGTGATAGTATTTATAGATGGCATCCTTATATACTCACGAACCAGGTCGGAACATGAAGAACATTTGGCAACTATATTGGAAATATTGAAGGAAAACCAATTATAAACAAAGTTTTCCAAGTGTGAGTTATGGCTGCAGGAGGTAGGATTCTTAGGGCACATCGTATCTAGGGATGGAGTTAAAGTGGATCCAACTAAGGTTGAAGCCATATCAGATTTGAAAGCTTCAAGGAATCCTACAGAAATAAGAAGTTTCTTAGGATTGGTAGGATACTATAGACGGTTTATGCAAGACTTTTTTAAAATAGCAACTCCGCTAACTCAACTCACCAAGAAGAGAGTTGAATATAAATGGGATGAGAGTTGTGAGAAGTCTTTGCAAGAGTTAAAGACTAGACTAACAACCACACCCGTACTCTCCTTACATTATCCTAATGCAGGAGAGTACACAATCTATAGTGATGCCTCTGGACAAGGGCTTGGATGTGTCTTAATGCAACAAGGGAAGGTTATCGCATATGCCTCAAGACAACTGAAGGTACATGAGAGAAATTACCCAATTCATTACTTAGAATTAGCTGCAATAATGTTTGCCTTAAAGATATGGTGACACTACCTTTACGGGGTTAAGTGCAAGATATACACGGATCACAAGAGCCTTAAGTACTTCCTAACTCAAAAGGAGTTAAATCTCCATCAGAGGAGATGGCTAGAATTGGTGAAAGATTATGATCTTGCGATAGAATATCACCCCGGAAAGGCTAATGTAGTAGCAGATGCCTTAAGTCGCAAGTATCAAGCTAAGGCATCACAAGTAAAGACAATTTACCTACCCTTATTACAACAATTGGGAAGGATTGAGGTGGATCTGAGGATTGACAAGCAGGAAAGATGCTTGGTGGCTAATGTGACAGTAAGACCCAGTCTAACCGAGTATAGACTCAACAAAGGACCGATAAAGAACTCCAGTCTTATTTGGATCTGGTAAACAGAGAAAGGAAACTGGAATACGACGTGTGAGGTGACAGAGTAATAACCTATAAGGGTAGGGTATGTGTGCCTCAAGATAAGGAGTTGAAAAGGTTAATTCTAGAAGAGGCACACGATTCGATGTATGCTATGCATCCGGGCAGTACAAAGATGTATCACACCCTCGAACAAGGATACTGGTGGAAGGGTATGAAGAGGGACATTGCAGAATATGCAACCCAATGTTTGTCATGTCAACAAATAAAGGCAGAACATCAAAAACCGTTAGAACTACTACAACCCTTACCAATTCTGGAGTGGAAATGGGAGCACATCACCATGGATTTCATCACGGGCCTACCGGTGACCAAAAAGGGCCGAGATGTGAATTGGGTCATAGCGGATAGATTGACCAAATCATTACATTTGCTTCCTATAAAAGTGACAGACATGTTGGAACAACTAGTCATCCTATACATGAAGGAAATCATAAGACTCCATGGTGTCCCGGTGAGTATTATATCAAATAGAGATCCGAGATTTACCTCCAGGTTTTGGCCAAGTTTACAAAATGCAATGGGGACTAAGCTTCATATGAGCATGACTAACCTTTGTGCATGCATTATGTTACAGGTCCTTCAAGATGCCCAAGATGGGTAGTGATGTATCTTAGGGCTCTGGATGACATGGTGGAGATAAGGGCAGTTAGTCGTACCAGCAATCTTGGAAGCTCAACATAGCTTCATGCACATGAGACTAGGGTGGGGATGGGATGAGGTCTCTATCTTCATATGGAGACGGAGTTTTGTTATGAGATTAAAGGTCAGATGTCACATACATCCACTCATTATCAAGGTAGAATTGGATGTGCTTCTATCTAGGTAGCTGGTAAAGTCGTTCCGACACTACAAGTGGGTACAGTGGACATGCTAGCCTGCGAATATATGATCTCTTCATGATGAAGGGTGTGTGTTGAGTGATAACACACCGTTGTGATGAGAAATGGTTAAGAAAAATTGAGATTTGAGGATGAGATATTTTAAAGGAAAATAAGGAGTCTAGCACACTCCAATTCAAACTATTTTCTGAAAGTTATACTTTAAAACACTCATTCACTAAGTTGTTGAACTCACCCCCTCTCTTATATCCCTTTCAGGTAACCCGGGGAAAACTCACCCAAAGACCTACAAGTTAAACTGCACCTGTAAAACAGGTATGAAAAGTTTAAATTTTATGCAATTTTGATTTATGTTATTAAAATCTTAAATTTTATGCAGTTTTGATTTATGTTATTCCATGAAAGGTGCAAGTTTAAAGAATACCTTACTCCTACCAGGTTAAAGAAAGGGAAAGCCCTGAATAAATTGGGAGAGTGACGGATTGCTCACGGGGATCCGACCAAACCGGGTCAGGGCGTGACAAATACTGTCGATTCGAGCTTGATTAGAAGGTTTTTGTAAATTAACACTGAGGTAGGTTTTTGTCAAAAACTCACGAGAGAGGTAATGGCGAGGGTCAAGGGTAGTAGAGTTGTGTAGCTGACTCTTCCATGAGTCTGTGGACACTTGATCTCAATATGTAGTGGTCGGAGCTCCCTAAAATGTTTGATTTTCAAAGAGGTGTTAATAGTGAAGAGCTAATGAAGGTTCTCAAATTTTTCGTGGTTAGGAGGCTTACATGTAGCCCAAACGACCATTGTAATTGGTAAAAGGAGACTGAAAGGGTTCTCTAGAAAAAAGATTTGGCCTTGTTTGGTTATTTGAGAGGTCTAGAGGGGCCACAAAAGTGTGTTCTATTTCTGGCTGACGGAGTAGTGTTACTATTTCGTCGGTTTGCTACCGGGAGAGAGAGCGTTAGTGGCCAACAGGGATGGAATTCGAAATGTGACTCTTGCCCAATTGTAAGAACACTTAAATCACTAAAATTGGTGATTGTGAGCAAAAATGGGAAGGTTTGGCTGGAGGGTCACCAGAAAGATTGACATTTATATAGGAAGGTCAATGATAGAGCTGTCTAGTTAGCCATGTCAATAGTTGAGCAAATCGGATTCTATAAACCCTACTTTTATTTAATTTTCCTAAGAAAAACACTGTTTAAGATATCACCTCACAATCGGGTTATTTTCAAGTTTTTATCCATATCCGGGTCAGCTTGGTCGGGCAAAAAAAATTAAATGTGTGTCTATACGTCGCATGCCCTACGTGTGTTTATACGTCGCCCTACGTATGCTACACGTGCATGTCTTCGGTATAGCATGCCGATCAGTTCACACTTTATCAAATGGATTTCTGACGATTTACCAATTCACCCCTAATTCGATCTATTATTAGCTCAAACTATTATTGTCTAAATTAGTTAACCATTTCTAAAAATTTGATAGGCTGACCATTGATTGGTTGTTCACCCATTTATTTTTCTAAAAATACTATATCATTATCCTATATTCGATTGTGCTAGACCATATAACCACACATGATGTTATTTATGAAGTGTAGTACTTTGTATGATTATATGCTCACATCACCACGAAGGGCCTTTTATTGTCAGCTGGCCCAATCCTTGCTCGCCTCAAATTGGCATAATTAACATACTAAAATAAAATTTTCATTTTAACTTGTAAAATTAAATTATTTTTAGATTCAACATAAACCAAAAATATGATTTATATAAACAATATTTACCCTATAAAATTAAACAAATCACCATTTTTATCAAAATAACTCTTGTTTGGATCATCTCATAAATAATGGGGGCACATTAATAAGCAATGGCAAATGACATAATACTATAATATGAAAATCAAATGTAAACTAAAAGTCCAGACACAGCCCAACATGTTTATTATTTACATCAGCTTGAGGAGAGGTTAGATCATGTATTAAAAGATGAAACCGTTTCAGTGAGTCAAAACTATTCCATTTGGATCATCATTGAAGAAAATCCCGTATCCGCACGGGCCTCTTGATGGCATTTGTAAAACCCTTCATGAAAAAAGAAAGCAACTCTTTAGATCAAGATAAAAATAATTAGCTCATACAAAGTTGTAAATCCAGAACTCAAAGCACAAGACTTGTGCACACATATCCATGTTCTTTCATATGAAATATTGGAAGTGACGGTCATGATCTTTGATGCATCAAAGTGCAACCACCACCTATAGATTATGATTGACAAAATTCATTCGTTGGCCTTCTAGTTAATTATCTCATAAAATAAATTTCAAATATTAAATGCTTTAAAGTTCAAATGGCTGACATTAGATGCATCTATTTTCCAACTCAAGAGCATGGGTTTATAAGTGAAACATCCAAGCAAAGAGCTTTCCAAGTCAGCATAAACTCAACATACCTCATTAAACTTAAAAAGCACAGGATGTGTATCTCTTTCAAACTTTACAACTACAGTTTCAGTCTTCTGGGAACATGTACTATTCAACTTCCTGAACCTGTCTCAAGAGGATATATTAAATTAATAACCACATGAAAGATTTGCAAAAGCAAACAAAAAATTGGTAATCTTACTGCGTATACCGAAATTGTAAATCTAGTATAAAAAATAATTAAAACATATGGCATTGCAATAATTTTTAATAAAAAATTACATTTTCAACCGTTATTACCAATATGAACCACCATTATCCAGACAAATTTCATAAGGATCTTAAGAACATGAGCAATAAACCAGATAAACTGTTGATTACAATGACAGTGACACAGTTTATGTATGAAGGGAATTAATTTCTACAAGGGAACACCAGGAGAGACAATGTCTATGGATTTATTCATTTTCTAGAAAGCATACTTATGAAATAAAAAAACATAATACAGAAGCTGGTAAAGGGTGCACTATAGGGTAAGTAACACAGCATGAAGGCAATAATAGCAACTAATATGCAATAAATAATAAGAATTTTTCATCATTTAACAATTTATTTAAAAAAATGAATATGTATTAAAGAACTTTCTAGACACATCATGGAGACAGATTGTAAAAGAAATACATACATAAATTGAGGTCAATAGGCTTTCACGAAAAAAATGTAAATATGCAATGATCATCAGATGTCATAGCAAAAAGGAGATGAATAGCACCTATCAAAGTAATTAGATCCATTGGATGGTCTTTTTGCATCTTTAGTGCCTTTTGCATTGCCAGGTTTTGCATCTTTAGTGCCTTTTGCACTTGCCGTACTATTATTTTCTCTATATTTCATCTTAATATTGGATAGGCTTTCCACTCTATGTGCTGAATATTTTGATCGAACACCTTCTGTTCCTTCAATGTACTTGTTCTCCATTTTGGAGTTATCAGCGAGTTTTGGCCATCTCTCAGTACATTCATGCAAAATTTTTTGCTTTTCCACCTAGCAAGAATAAAGTACACCAATCAAACCTAGGTTCCATAATAACTATATGGGGACTAATAATCATAAAATTCCCCACCAAGTATATGTTATTGCAAATATATGCACATCCAGAAAACCAGATAAGCTTACCAGAGATTGAAAAGCAAGCAAAAACATGAAGCCATTGTAGTAGTTTAATACATTTTCAACAAAAAATGACACATTCATGTATTAATATTTTCAATTTTTTCCTGGTCTAGTACTACAAATACAAACTACATTGCTCCAAGTATCAATAGCAAAGAGAATATGCTATTGAAATTCAAAATATAAAGTCCATGACCAAGTTATTTCATCCAAATTATGTGATTATATATTCTAATTGCAGGAGCCCATATTCAACATGACATAACAATGAAGGAATTCCTGCAGCATTTTTCCTCAAACCAACCACCAAGTGGTGAAAATGAAAGAAAAGCATCACTGTCAATTTTTCTGAAATAGAAAGACACCAAGTAAATTACCATTTTTTTCCAAAAGTTGTTTCACAATGCACAAAGTCTAGTGCCTTGGGAATAAGAGAAGAGGGTAGGGAAGTCCTGATCAAATATGCCATAAATAAAAGTTTTCCTATGTCGAGCAAAAAAAACACAAGTACTTTGGGAGATTGTATAGAAGGGAAAGAGGATACAAAACTAAACTTAGTCAAATTGCACACCCACCTCATGCAACAAGACCTGCTTCATGACTAAGGCAAGCACATGATAGCCGGGGATGTAATCCTATTCAGCACAAAAGAATCCTCCAAGTGAGAAAGGAAAATGTTCTTCAACGATATAATATATTTAATGATATGCTAATACCTTGAAGTTGATATAATCACCTATAGGTGGGTCAAAAATAAGTGTTTTGGCATCTATATTTTCTTCAAGTTTCAAATTTCTTGGCTGCAGTTCAGTGCTTGAGTATTTATATGATATAGAATAAGAGATCATCCTTGTAATCAACTGAGTCAAATCATTCTTCTCACTTTCAGACAGTAAGTGCACTGCCACCTGAGATAAACAGACAGATTTCTTAAGCACCTACTACAAAAAAATACATATGGAATTATAAAAATATTTTGCAGAACCTGATTCTTCTCAAAAGATAGCAAGGAAATTTGCTACTACACTGAGTAATGAACTCAGTAATAAAAATTGAAACACTTACTGGCCGCAAATTTGGTGGAGATAGGATATGCAATAACGGGGATATAAAATCTTCAACAAAGGACTTGACTGATAAGTGCCTTGATATAAAAGGAGCAATTTTATGTTTCCAAGCCCGCAAAATGTCTTCTTTCTCCATCAATGTTGTTCGAAATCTGCATGGTTAATTCAGCACCCCCAAAAAATGAACATGTCAACTTGAATAAGGAAATGCAAGCGCTTAAATTTTAAAATATAGATCCCAAGGTGATGCACCTTTTCAAAGATTTTGGCCACTCAATATTTGGCTTTGGAACTTGGGCAATAAGGTGGTGCACGGCAATTACAATAGGGGGTTGATAAACTTCACAAAATTTATAAAAAAAGTATTTAATATTGGATTTATTGTTAACATACAGGATTAAGTATTAAAATAAAAAACATCACTGAGTAATTCATATGTGAAGTGACTTGCCCTGAAGATGCATATGCTGGGAACGCATTATACATTGGTGAATAAGATCAGATTCACCGACACGGTTGAGACATGAAACCTACATTAAAATGCTAATGAACCATTACCATAAAACTTTACCAAGATAATCAGTATAATCTACTATTACTCAGTGCATCGTAATAAAGTTAGATCGTTCATACTGTCTTTTTCATGGAGGGGTCATGATACTGTTGATGCAGAAAATTCTCATAAACACCATCCATTATCAAGTCATAGTCACCACTGCAATGCAGTGTATGAATCAAGTTCAGAGACAATCAAAGTGAGCAAAGGACAAGAAATAGCAATCAACATAGTAATGAAGCTTACCAACTAGAAATGAGGGAGTAAAGAAAATCGAATTCTCTTGAAACACTGCTTTGATCAAAGTTGGATGTTTTCTTGTTCTTGAATTTTTTCTTTTGGAAAATCTGAAAGATAGGGACCACATGCAATCAGCTATTGCAACAAGTTAGATCACTACAAACAATCTAGCTCTTGAATCACACCTCTTTCCAGACATCAAAGATACTTTTTGACAGGTCTTTCCGGCCAACAACTTGAGAACTGATATCTACCTGAAAGGTAATTAATATGTAATGAGTGAACAAAGCAGCTCAGTAACCATTTGTTGAAAGGAATGTTTCTAGACACCATTGTTACAGGTGATCTACAAAATAGAAATGTATTGTGTACTCCAAATTAATAGAAATAATAAAACAAAACATGGACACTGAACATGTACTTTTTACAACCCATGCTATCAGGGAATAATGAAGAGTGATATGACAAAGTCTTTTAGGGGCTATCCAAGGATTAGTTGGAACTTGTAAAACTCAGGTTAGCATAATATAAGATTATACAAAAATATTCTGAAAAGCATGTAATTCTCTTGGGTTTAATTACTCTCATTATGTTAGAGGGTCACCCTTTGTAAGACATAAGTCCATATATTATTAATCTCTATTTGTTCCAAAAATACACCAATTACTATGACTAAGGAGCCAACATAATAAGATTGTATTTATTGCAAGTATTTTTTACTGTACCTTAACAGTTTATTCCTCTGATTTTTTGTGCTTATTAACAATTTCATCCCTCATTTTTATTGGTCGCCTATTTAGGCTTCCAAATTGACTTCTACCTAACATTATGGAGTATGGAACATCTACCTAAATTCCAGTTTCATTTATCAACAGTTTCACTTCCACGCAACACTTTGGTTCATCCATCTAATTGTCCAATTTGACTGGAGGGATCAAAGTGTGAGGCAAAAATGAAATTGGACTAAATTATTAAAAATTGAAACTAAGGGACAATTTTTAATAAATCAGAAATTAAATGAATAAATTATTAAAACACTATTTTTTGCAATAGGTCAGGTCAGTTGACAACTCAAAGCACTGAAAATAACCCAGTGTCAAAGGATGCATAATGCTTCATACATATGCTATTTGACTATTTTGAAGTATGAATTTAATAAAGATGGGATCACTTGCTAATGAAATCTGAGTTGTTTCCTTGTGCACCAGATGGTTTGAAATTTAAAAAAAATGAACTTCATGCAGACATTTTAGATTTGCCCACCAGCTCTTTAACCTGTTGCAGACTTCACCTAAGGCTTTGTATGGTTCAATCCTAAGGGAAAGCAAGATGCACAGCAGCAATAACAGAAACAAAGAGACTTGAGTGGTAAAAAGTAAGTGGGTTCTTCATGGAATATGAATTTCCATTAGGTTCAAATAGGCTAGGATGACTCCTTGAGAGTTGATCATATTAGCATGAAAATTTAAAAGCACTAACTTAGCTGGCTCCATCAAATGCATAAATCATTATTTGATGTAGATATATGTTATTCCATGCTAATATAAGTTAAGTTAATCGAATCATAAACTTCCATACACTAGAAGTGATGACATCCTATAGGAACAATTTCCCTGATGCTGGCCAATTGATAATCCCATTATAATACTACTTTCTGAGTTTCTATGTTTCCATTGGACATATATGGGTATCTCTTGACAAGTATAGAAAACCATCCATAACTGCTACACTACACTATCTGATTAACATTTATTGGATATCAATATGAATTATCAACTAGCTGGACTTTAATAGTATCAGATTAGAGGGATATAAGATGACTCTTACTCAACATTCCAAAGATTTGGGAACACGTTCATATTTAGCATCCTGGAGGATGTTGAAGTCCCTTTTTCAAGTAAAGTATAAAAACAGATGAAGGGGGTCTAGTGATTATATTTGCAGGGATATCTTAAGAGTCTCTTAAAATCAACCAGCTTATGGTGTGGGAAGTAGTAAAACAGCATAATATAGTTATCTAACATAGTTGAATTTTTTACAGACATTTCACTAAGTACAGGTTGGTTGATAGTCAATTGTTGTCCATGTGAGGTAATAAATAAATTATATTAATAAAAAATTTTGTTACTGGAGGAGTTTAATTAATATTTCTTATATTTAAATAGAAGTCCTCCAATGCAAAGATAACATGGTTATAAGTCTTACCACATTGAGGGCTTCCTTCTTCTTGTTTAGAAACTGAAGAGTATTCAAACATGATCTTATGTCACATCCTGCAAATAGAAGGAGAATTAATAGTTGAGAATGCAATGAACTACTTCAACATATATACTTAAAACAGAAATTATTAATAAAACCTCATCAAAGATATTATTAATGAAATGCAGTCAAGATTCAAGGGTATTCAGAGATTTTTTAGTACATGCATTCAACCCAGAGCCTAAAATCAGCTGCTTGCACTGTTTGGCAATAGTGATCTAGCTTAGTGCAAGAACCAGAATCCAAGTAGATTCAGCATGCTTTTTTGGTGATTTTGTTTAAGCTAATAATATGTATTGGGGTATAAAAGTGCAGAACATCTAAGCCAATAAAAGTCAGAAGTCCAAATCACCAGTTTAAACTCTGGTAGTTGTTATTCCTAAATTTTCAGGTTCTCCCTTAGAGAGTGAAAAACATGCTTGTAAATTTCTACGGAATTTATAAGAGTGATATACTCATGTTTTACCTAAAAACACAAGTTTATATGATACTGATACAATCTCTCATACATCCTTGAATAGCAATGCTCAAGTGAAGCTTAAGCCTTGAATACAAACCATCAACAACTATCATGGGTTAGGCATTCTTTACCATGATGAGAGGGTTAACCTGATAGTCAAGCCAGCTGTCTCAGTCTCAACAACTGCAACAAGCTACAATTTTTCTACTAGTCATAACCCATGGCTAGGTTTGAAACCCCCCAGTAGGGTGCTCTAATGCCATGTTACCAGACACAAAAGAAAATATGTATTTCTCGTAGATGAAATAATGCCATGTTACCAGCCACAAGGGAGATTTCTAATAGGAAGAAAATAATCATTTAGGGGAACAATTAATAACTTGACTAACTATGCTAATTTATAATCTGCAACTTATCAAAAATTCTGTAATGTTACATATAATAGGTTAAACATAAACAACAGCCAAACATAAGATGAAAGTCTTTCTCCGAAAAACACTGCATTATCTCCCTTATTGGTATGGCAATGGCATCATAGCTAGCTTCAAGAGGACTAGAGTTTAAAGCAGATAATAGGTATATAGCAAAAAAAAAATTCATTCATAACTCTAAATGGACATTGCATGGACTACATACATACATAGAATGGATATTGCAGAGTCTACAGACCTGCCGTTCCCATTCCATCAGCCACTTTTTCATGGGGTAAAACAACTTAAGTTCATTTTAAAAATAAAATTCTAATTAGCCTTTAAATTTTAATAAGATTAAAAAGTTATATACTTAATCACTCATCATTCCCAAAAGTAAAGCTACAACTTTGGTGTCTTTTTTTAATCAATACTCTCTGCTCAAAGTATTTTCTTCCAAAGCAATCAAGGATAGTTCATTCACCATTACTTCCCAAATTAAAAACAGCTACAGAGGTGTAATATGGGTTTTTTGCACATCAAAGCAACACTTTATTCAACCATGGATCAAAACAAACTTTGTATGGACTGCTTATTGTATATGATCATATAACAGATTGTATCAGGTTAAGTTCTTAGGATGGGACACAATTGATCTCTTATGAACCGGTAGGGAAAATAAGAATTTTATAATGGTAGCAGATCATGCTTATGTGTAACATCAGATCATCAGCCCAACTGTAATTCCCAAGGTTGGAAGATCATGCCAGACTCATGGCTCTATTTAACAAGCCCTCATCCAATTTTTATCAACTTTGAGCTTTTGGGATATAATCCCATATAAACCAATGGGAAAAATAAGACTTCCAGTAATCATCGTTGATGAGTCATGGGTTTGTATATCAACTGACACCCTATGACAGATCAGCTTTTCAATAGTCCCCTTCTTACTTCCCCAACCCCCTCCTATTTACTCCAATCTAAACAAATGTAAAATAATTAATATTATCCGCAGATTTCAGGCATAACTACTGCGACTGAAACTAAAAGATAGTCACCTGTATACTCTGCAAGGGCAGCAAGTGCAATTGAGCTTGAACTCATGCTTTCCTTGTTACATATATATTTAAGCCTGCATGAACACTCAAATTCATCGCAATAGGACCATTTTAGAATTTTTCTATCTTTTCCATCCCAAAAAAATATAGGATATTTCATGTAATCTACTATATTCCAATAATAAATTTAGAAAATCAAGCATTCCAAGAAATTACCCATTATTGCAGAGTTGTGTGCTTACTTAAAGATTAAAACCAACTATAATATAATGGTGCACCAGATAATTGCTACCCTGGAGTTTTTGATAGTTGAGATGGATATAATTTTCTCAGAACTTGAAATGGATATAATTTTCCCTTCGTGCCCCTCACACTTTTTTAAATGCTAACAGTTTTTTCAGTGGCACTTCCATCATTAAGTTTCTTAAGATATTGGCAGTATATGGTATACTAGTGTAGGTTATCAACATCACCTGCTTACAACACGGCTAATAGAAGGCTGCACAAATATATGAACCCTGTAGCAAAAGTATTTAGAAGAATCAATTAATTAAACAGAAGAGAACCCAGTAACATGCCACTCAAAGAGTAATGCATCTTTCTCAAGATACACAAAGCATTGTATATCAGAGGCTCCAATATAAATTTTGTGATGAATTCTGAATTTTTTAGTCCTCTGATATTCCTCAAGAGAATGTGGAATTTACAGAAGTTGGCCAATACATGGTATCAACAAAGATAAGTTAAAAGAGGTATGTTCAATTGCATTTAACATTTCAAATATACTCAAGATATGATTTTTTTAAAACTACTGGGTTGAAATATATAAAAAATATTACTAACTTGGCAATCTGGCGTAATGGCCTCAAGGCAGGTGCATAGAGGTCATTGCATATGCATATCACCTGCATACAATGCCATTTCTTATATTAATTGTACAAGTACTTGATAGAGGAAGCTCATCTCAGTACCAGTACATACAGGTCTTGATAATGATGAGGTCTTTTGTCTTCTCCTGGATGAATTATTTCCTTCATTCATAGCGCTTAGCTTTCCCTTCTCAAATTTCCTTTCAGCAGATACCTACTTAGGGTACAGCATAAAATGATTATGGGTGTTTTTTTGCACGAAAATGATAATGGGTGTTGAGAAAACCACTTTGAGCATCAATGCTCTTCACAGGATCAGCACTTTGATTATAGAGCCCCCTAATCCAGTAATGGAACTTGTGGGGAAAACTAACTATAGATGTAATAATTTCATGTGAAAGAGAATAACAAAAATCCAAAAGGAAAACTTGTAGGATTATCAAAAAGGATAATCCCAGTCATTACTTGTCTAATATTACATCACTGAAAATGACTCTTTGAAAGCATGCCATTCAGAACTGCGCCGATCTTGTAAAAACTCTAAAATGAGACTGCGTAAAAGAATGATAAATTTGAGAGGTGAAGAAAATAGCTTTAGTTCTATCCATTACTTGTCTATTATTACCTCACTGAAAATGATACTTTTGAAGTGTATAACAGAACTGCATATATGTTATCAAATCTCTAGCAGAATGGGATCACATAAAAGAATGATAAATCTTAGGTGTTGAAAATAGCTTCAGTCCGAATCAAAGTCCTATTAAATGTGTAGCACAGACCAACCTCCTCCAATTAAAATTTAATTGAAGGAAAAGGAAAAACCCCAACATGTAAAACATAGAAGCATGTCACTTTTTGCTATCAACTCAGATTTAGAACATGAGCCAAAGACACAGGTAATTCTTTAAATATTGCTCTTTCAAATTATTGCAAGGCATCAAAATTATTCAATAGATAGATATATACCATTTTCATGATAACTTCTATAGCACCCTTTCCATCTCCAAGAGCACCATCAATTTCATCAATTATCTGCATGGAACATTTTGTAGCCGGCATGCCCATAGAATACTCTAAACAATTGAAAAACCCTCAATAGGAATGCATACCAAACACTTTGGCTTCGAGTCAGCCATTACAGAGTTCATCTCAACCACATCAAGTATTTTAGATTCAATAGTTGATGATGATCGGTCATCACTAGCATTGATCTACATAAACCAATAGGCATGCAAATATCATAAAAAATCCACCAGTATCATAATTCTCAGAATATGACAAAAATGCAAGGGAAAAAAATAATTGAGTTCAGAGAAATTTTCAAAGCTAAATAATCCTTCAATACCTCCACAGGGCGGTATCCACAATGCTTGGCAGTAACATGAGCAAGAGTTGTCTTTCCGAGTCCTGGAGGACCACAAAGCAAAAGGATCTGCAGTGTCAAAGGATAATTAATATCAAGCCTAAATTTTAAGAACTTGAAAAACTAGAGAACTTATGAGCCAGGCAGATAGAAATCCAATGGCATACTTATTACACCCTACTGAAAGAAACTATCATTTTTTAAATTCAAGGAATCAAAAAGATGCATACTAGAAGCACAATGAGCTCAAACTGGATGATTTCCTTGAGATTTTTCTTTTAACAAAATTGAGATACAAATGCCAGAGGATTAAAGGATCTGATAGATGTAATATCTCTTAGTAAGTATTTATATAGGTATTTTTGCCACCAGATAGAGAATTGTATGGACATTTCCAAGCAAACAATCTTTATAGCAGAATTATAACATGATACATAATAAGGCTAAATTACACTATTATGCCAAGTGTTTAGAGTGAATGACATGTTTGTGTCAAATATTTAAAACCTTACATTTTAGTGTCAAACATTTAGTATAATGGGCATTTTTGTGACAATTTTAACTTCATTAAAAAACACAACATAGATTTAATTAATAATGTGTCAATAAAAACACATATTATATATAATTTTTAATTAATAAAATTTTGTTTAATTAATTTAAAATAATAAAATAAATATCTTGCACAAATATAATACAAAATTATATATTTTTTTAAATTATCAATAAAAATTATATATAATTTAAATTAAACAAAATAATTATATATAAATTATGATATCATACATATTATAATATAATAAAATTATATAATACAAACTTTCACTTATATTTTCATTAAGTGAAAAGTATATATGATTTTATTATATTATAAATTATACGATATTATTTTTTATATATAAATATTTTATTTTATTTAAAATATATATAATTTTCATTAATATCTCAAAATATATATAATTTTGTATCATATTTGTGTAAGATATTTAATTTATTATTTCAAATTAATTAAACAAAATTTTAATTATATACAATTTTTATTTATAATTTTATTAAGGAAAAATTATATATAATATTTGTTTTTTTAAATATATATATACATAAGGTAAATAAAATATTTATATATAAATTAAGATATATATTAATTTAGTGAAAAAAATATAAGTTGATAGCGAAAGTATTAAATTATCCCGTAATATTTTTCAACTATATTCATTATTCTAAAGTTGTTAAGATCTTAAAGTATTGTGAGACCCAAATCCATGTGAGGGCTTTTTAATGGAGGTTAAAATTTTCACAAAAATGCACAGTTTACCAAAAGTTTGTCAATAAAAAGTAAATTTTTAAAGATTTGGCACAAAAATGTCATTTACCCCAAAGAATTGGCATAATACTATAATTTAGCCTACATAATAATTAATGACCTCCACCTAGAGAGAGTCATAAAAATACAAGAGATGTATATCAACCCCAAAATTTACCTACATTTCTCTTCACTATGTTTCAAATTCTTGTGTTGTGATCTATGTTCTTTCTTAGACCATAACCTAATATAGATTCATAAAAGTGAAGTAATACTGAATTTTTGAATAAGACATAGTTCAGAAAAATCTAATGATTAGAGAGACATAGAAAGCAAATATGTTATACACCAAATTCATGGGCATATATTGTTACATTTTTTCATGGGTATAACCTTTTGTTCAGGTGGCCCTGCAGTCCTTGGATGATTCCACTTTGGATTGCCATCTTTAGTCACAAGATTGGGATGATGTCCAGAACGCTCTTGGCTCCAACTAATCCGAATATTGCTTGTGTTTGGAAATTTTTGATGATGTGTAACAGAGGAATGGCGTCTAAGTGATGTTAAAACATCATCAGCGGTTCTCCTAATTTCAGATCCAAAAACAGATGAGTCCCACTGTTTTAGCCACAAGAGAACCTGCAAATGAACAAGGATACATATCTAAGATAAGAGTATCATAAAATTGATGCCAAGGGAATAGATGGATTAAATGAATCCACTTGCCTCCCGATTAGTCTGTTCATCACTCAATAGCTCAGTAAATAATTTAGGGGCGTATTTGTCAACCCAGAGCTTCTCATAGAGAATTGGTGTTTCTCGAAGCTCTACAGCATCCTGGTCTTCTGAACTCATGTGCAGAGCCTTATATAATAAAATTACAAGAAATTTATGAAAGAAAAAAAATCAAGTTTGACTTTCCACGATAAAAGTAGAAACATGAGACCTATCTTTCAATTTGATTAGCATATTATCAAATAACAAAACCATCACACAAATAAAAAGCTGGAAGATATTGACCTTTTCTTTCAGGAAAATAACCACTACAACAATGGCTTGCTCAATATTCAACCGGTTAAAATGAAGACTTTCTGTTCCTCCTCCAATAATAGTCCAGAGACTGTAATTCTCAATATAAATATGCCTAAGCTAATTAAAACTTATAATTCCTCATAAGAGTATTTATATTCCAAAAGAAAACATTAGTGGCAGAACCAAAACATTATCTAGCAGTAAAACAAAATTCCTTGGTAGGCTGTATTATAAATAGGAAATAGATGACGTTTTTTAATGTCTCTAATACTAAGCAGGTCTAAATCATGTGGAAAATGTTATGTTATGCTTGCTTAGATTAACCAGCTGAAGGTTAATTAGGATTCCACACAGTTAGAGGACTGGAAGTAATTAACAGTAACACCAAGGTACAAAGTAAAGAATAAGTTCATTCTGGGCATTTAAGTAATAATTGAAAGGTGATGCAAATTAAAGTTAAATACTAATCACTTATCCTCACATATCTCTGAAAAAAGCACAATATGTTAGTTATTTAACTTTTTATGTAATTGAAATGGCCAAGCAGTGGGTACTTGAGTTAGCAGTTCCAGATATTACTTGATGCGATGAGATTTTGTCTCTCTTTTTAAGGAACTAGGTTTTAGTCATAATAAAAAATTTGTCACATGATACCTTCGAAAATGCCTCTTGTTCACATCTTTGCAGAAGAACATCAATAGATTCAGAAATGAGACCTGTAAACCAGAATGTTGGTGTGTCATGGTAACCATCAGAAGGAAAAGTGAGAAACAAATATTAACAATAGTGCATCTTTACTAAGAATCAAAGATGGTACATTTTGTTAAATTATCCAAAAACATGTCAAATCCAGTTGTAAAGGAACAATTATTAGCGTAGTGTGAGAAGTACAGTTAAAAGCCATTAGTTAAAAGGGCATCTCCCAGCCAACTTCTCCAATATAGTACATTATTTCTCTTCTCACAATTGCTTTACCTGGGTCTCAATAATTCAACTCCAGTAGTATGAAAAATAAGGGTAGGTGTCAGTTACCAGTTAAAAACATTTACAAGAATTATACATTGAATATCTCAAATGAAATGATGTTAAGAGAAAGATATTACCCCCACGTCGGAAATTCGAGCTCATTTTTTTCCCCGTAGACTCTGTAGCAGCCCGGCACAGCTTCGCATATACCCTATCCCCATTTGGGGCAGTCACTGGGATACACTCCCCGTCGATACGGGACACATAGCGGGACAACATAATCTCTTCAGACTCTGGAGATGATTGATCTCGACGGCATATGTCGTCGCTGGTCTTTTCCATAGGATAATATCGGAGCCAGTCCTCATCGTCCTCGTGTACAGGGGTGCTTCTTCTCCGCTTGTCAGTGGATGGTCCAACCGACTCTTCATGTATCAAGGAGCGCTTGTGGGCATTGATTTGGGGTTCTACGCATTTTGGAGATACAGAAACAGCTTTTCCTTCAGACTTTAGTTCATCCTCTTCGTCTGGGGGGAAGGGGAAGGGGGAAGGATCGATGTCATCATCCTCTTCTTCATGGTAGCGCTGGGATTCCAACCACTCGAGCTCGTCCGGGAGAGGGATGCCTATGTCTTCCATGTCCGTAAGATTGCCGTGACTCCCTAGGGTTCACGAGAGGAGTAGTGATAATCAGGGTCTCAGGCCAGACGAATCACTAGGCTTGTTTTGGCGGGAAAGAGATGACATGATGGCGGGGATGACTAATAATTTATTTATTAATGATTTTATTAGTATTTATATTTTTAATATTTGAATCTATCTATTTAAATGGTAAATTAATATTAATAAAAATAAATAAATCATAAAAAAATTGATAGATTAAAATATTAGGTAAATGTAAAATTAGAAAATTAAATTATTAATAAATTCATATTTAAATAATTAAATTATTAAGTTAATCTATATATGAAAGGATAATAATTAATTATGTACATTGTGAAGCTAACCCTAAGTGAAGGACATTAGACTAATCCATCGATTAGTTTCAATTTTAGTAGAACTTCAATAGATCACATCCTACTAAGGCATTTTTTTACTGCTAGATAATATTTTGTTTTTCAACATTTTTTTCAATTATGCACTCTACCATATTGGGTCAATCATATCTCAATAACTCACTTATTTCAAAATACGAGTCATGCATAGATTGGTACTAAACTATTTTTAATAAAATATTCGAGTATAATTAGATACAATTTTTTCATGCTTCCATAAATTTCATTACATATATCGTATTAAGTTCAATCTATACTATATTAATGTAATGTTTTTTAAATAAAGAGTTTCGTGCTTCCAATTTTAAAGGTCATGCACATTCATCCTTGCTTATTCTCAAACCATAATAGGATTACTGAGTTAGGTATCACTCCAAACTATAATAATAAGGGCAATATTAATATAGTATAAATAGAACTTAATAATTAAAATATAAAAATGTATTAAATTTTTATTATAAATTTAAATTTTCATAAATAATATGTAACATTTATAAAATAATAAAAATTATTGAAAAAATATACTATTATTAGATATTTATGTATTATACCGATAACTTATATCTCGATATCTAGGATGTCCAAAGATTATATTGAGTAATTTGCTTCTCTTTTTCATGTATCTTAAAAGTTTTGTTAGGAGAGTGTTGAACAATACTTAGGAAATAAGAGTACAAACACCAATTTTTCATGTTTTTTTATATCATATTTACTCAAAATAATTATTTTGGGGTATTTTTAGTATTTTATAAACAAGAAATAAGTTATTTCACATACTATTGTCTAGTTTGGTTGAGACCTTATAATCAACCCGCTACTCTCTCGGTGATTCAAAAGAGATCAATCCAAAAGATTAAATAGAGTCAAACATAGTACCTGTCATTTTTTCCCTGCATATATTTAAATAAAACTAAAATGGTAAATTATTATACTTGGGATAGGTTTGGAGAGGGAGAGAATGGTAAATTATTATACTTGGGATAGGTTCGGGAGAGGGAGGGGTTGTTTTAGTCACGTTACTTCCTAAAAATATTTAGAGAGAGAGTGTGAATTCGACAACTCAGTGAGTGAGGGGAAATCTTTTTAGAAAATGTTTAATTCAGCATTTTCTCATGTTCAACATTTCGTTAGCAATTTCCTTCCGGATTTTTCTATTCACATGATCATCAACTGGCCTCCTATCATAGGAGTGATCACAAGTTCGTAGATCGATCCCCGACCATCCCACTTGTGGATCAAAGCACCTTTACCATCCACCTTGATAGAGGTGCATTGCCTCTACTGGGAGTTTGAGTGCACATCAATAGTCCGACTCTCAAACCCTGGTCACTTTATCATGTCCACTTAGTGGGACGAGAACTCCTTTCCCCGACTACCTTAGTCTTTGTGCACAAGAAGCTCTTCGAGCTTCACGACCTATTGAACGACATACCGCCCTTATGCACCATGGGTCGTTTAGCAGTCATTGGACTCCATCATTATCTCATAACAAGTGTCTTGATGGTTGAACATCACAGTGCATGCACAAACAATAGTCTTTTGATTATAGCCTTTATCTTTGGTCCTCTAACACAACGGTTTGTCGGCTTGGCTTCGGCCCATGCGTATTGGCCCAATAGGTTCGACAACCTATCTTCGACAAAGTAGCAATTTGACCCAACAAGCTCGACAACTCAAACTTGGCTTGACGGGTGACACACACAATTTCTCATTATTTGGGTCTTTTAGCATCAATCCTTATATACTAGTTATGGATGGGTCCATACCCGTATCCATCGGCGTTGGACCCACTAGCATACCAAACCTAAGCCCTGAAATTAGCTCCCAAAGATTTTAAGTAGAGTCACTGTCACGCCCCAACCCGGTTTAGTCAGATCCCCGTGATCAACCCGCCACTCTCCCGGTTTATTAAAGGGTTTCCCCTTATCGTAAACCGTAAAGAGTAAGGTGTCCTTTAACTTGCACCTTTTTTCCTGGAATAGCATAATCAAAACTGTATGAAATTTAAAACTTTACATACCTGTCTTACAGGATCTTAGTTGACGGTCTTTAAGGGGAGGCTTTCCGAGATTTCCTAAAAGGGATATAAGGGAGGGGGTGAGTACGACTACTCAGTGAATGGGTTTTTAAAAGCTTTTGATTTTTAAGAAAAACATTTATATGGAGTGTGCCACACTCCTTTGTTTTCAAAAATCCCATCATTTAAAAATTTGGATTTTTCCATTATTTCTTAGTTACCACGGTGTGTCATCACCCAACACACATCCTTCATCATGAAGGTTACACACATTCGCAAGTCAGTATCACTATTGAACCCGCTAATGGCTTCAGAGCGACTTTTCCTACCACCCGGATAGAAGTACGATCACTTCTACCCTAGGAATGAGTGGATGTACGTGGCATCCTACCCACAATCCCGAAATCACTTCTTCATGTCCGTATGAGGACAGAGACCTCATCCTGTCCCCACCCCAGTCTCATGTGCTTCGTGCTACTCCAAATTTCGCACAGACACTTGGAACAACGAACTGCCCTTATAGCCACCAGGTCGTCCAGTGCCCTTAGGACGCATCACTACCCCTCATAGGCGTCTTGATGATCCCGTACTCACAGTGCATGCACAAACAATGTTTTCTTATATTGCCATGTAATATGTGGTGCCACTAGTCCAACGGCTCCGACTCTCAACTCAACCCGCAGCTATTTGTCTTGACTTGTCCGTCAACCTGTCATGTCGCACTGCTGCTAGTTGACTGAGCATGTTGGTCCTATCTTGGTACCATGGCCAAACAATTCACTTATTAAGTTTTATGGCACATATATAATGTTCATTTACGAGCTCCTGCTCATGCCAACTGTCCTTGGGCCCACTGTACAAGATTTTCAAAATCGGGCATTTATCCCTCAAGTTCCAAAACTGAGGCCCCTGGCCTATCAGAGCTATTCGAGCTCCCGTCGAGAAGGTCTCCCAAATTGTTTAAGCATTGGCACATAGTCAGGGGAGAGCACTTCCGACAAAAATAGGTTTTTATTGTCCATCATACCGACCGGTATAAGGACATCTCCGTTCATAACCGATGAACGGGTTTTCAACTTCCTTCGAGGAAGTCTCATCATACCAACCGGGTATGATCTACTTACAACCCGTAAGTAGTTTTTCCGCATAACTTTCACATCACTTTCTTTAAGTAGTGATGATTAAAATAGCTAAACAGTGGGTTTTTATATCGAGGCACTTATCATCCCCAACCGGGTATGATGTTAGTAAACCCACTCATCCGTTAATGCCGTTAATTCCACTAGATTGGTTCTTTGTATTCACACGAGCTTGTCCTTGTTGGCGTTCCCGGTATTTCACGTTCCTACACGATATGAACAACCTTGTTCATTATTACTCGGCATAACAACCTTCATTCATTTCCAAAGAATGAGAAAACCTAAACTTTTAATTATTTGCAATTAGGTCCCTAAAGTTATTTCTCTTTAACTTAAAGTCGCTAATGTCAGTTTTTCCTCAAATTGAGTCCCGTAACTTTTAAAATTTATCGTGGGACCTCAATTTATTCAATTTCACCAAAAAGGGGTTTAATTTTCCAAATTTCCAATTTGGTTCCCCAATTTTTCCAAAATTACCATTTTGCCCTTCTTTCACAAAAATGGTAAGTTTTTCCCCAAAATTTCCGAAATTCCTCAATTGGTCCTCCAACATTATTTTCATGCCCAATTGACCCTCAATTTCATAAAATTGTATTTTGGCCCCTTTGAATTTCGAAAATCCCCAAATTTTCCCCCAATTTCAACTCTTCAACACTACTGAATTTGATTTCATCAAATTAACTGATCAAACACTTATAATTATTGAAATTGGAGTTGAAATTGAGTTCCTGTATGTTTATACAATTCTAAGAAACTTTGAATCGTAGATTTTAACGTCGGAACAAGCTCAAACGGAGCTTTGCTGGAAAATAGACTGTAGAGAGAGAAAGCTTCGATTATTCACCGGTGAAGGTACGACAGTCCGAGCTTTCGATTTGGGCAGATAGGTCTCGTCCTGAGGTTTATCCTAAAATCAAGTATTGTATCAATTGATGTGTAATTGGATTAGAATTTCGTAATTGAAATTCGGTCAACTCTTTCTTTAGCACCGATCGAAAATTATAAAGGGGAGCCGAATTGGCTTACCTTTCGGTCCTAATTCGGTCGTGAAAAGGCTGAGTAAGTGTTGGGAGGGCTTGGTTTGGCCTAAGGAGGGCTTGAAATGGCCGATTTCAGCTTGGCCGAAATAAGGTACCTTCGGTCCGCCGGAGTTGCTTCACCATCATGTCGGTGCTTCTCCAACAATTCTCGGATTGACTGGAGTTTGCTATCAGATAGCTGTCTTCTCCCCGGTTTTAAAGAGCCTGACCTTTGTTCAAGTCGAAGCTCTAGTTCTAGCTTTACCGGGAAATGGAGCAGTAGAGAGAGAGAGAGAGAAGTGTTCAGGTGTGAGGAGAATGAAATGGGGATGACCTCTTTATATAGTCGTAAAACTCATGTATTAAATGGACAAGATTTATTACTAGTATTAATATTGCCATAAATTATTGGTATTAATTCCAATAATTTAATTTTGGTATTAAATTATTTGTATTAATTCCAATAATTTAATTTAGGTATTAAATTATTGGTATTAATTTCAATAATTAAATATATATTAATTGATGGCTATTTATGATAAGTCATATTAATTTTGGGTTACAAAAAAATCATACTTAACTTTAAAGTTTTTATGAAATCTAGTTCACCTCAACCAATTTAGTTTTTGTTTTTTAGTTTGTCTTAAGTTTCTTTTCCAATGTTTAATAAATCATTTGGATCAACCGAAAGTTGTAAATTTTCATATTGCTTATTCCCAAATGTAAACCGGTTTGGTTTTCTTATTCGATTTGACCGGTTCTTTTCCCGGTTTTCCTTAACACAAATGTACGGGGTTTACAGTCACCTAGTCATGGGAGACTAATTTTGAGAAAATCGTTTTCAAAGGAACCGTCCTTCCAATCGGAATGGACGTTATAGCAATTCTCACTCACCTAGTGATTTCGGCGGGGTCGTGTCGGCATAGTCTCTCTCCTCGGTGTGCTTCCGAGAGTCGACACTCGAGTAGTCTGTTCCTACATGGTACAAGTGTCCGCATTAGGATGCGTTGACTAAAGGGTCATACATTCTCTCGTATTTGCACATAGGGCCCCTTATCTTGCCTTAATTGCACCTAGGTTCCTGATATCCCTTTATTCTCTGTTAAGCCCTAGGGGTTTCCAGTCATTCTTCTTGGGTCTTTAACTCTTTCATTTTCACCAATTGACCCTTAATTTACCAAAATTGCCCTTTACTCCTTAATTTTTCAAAAATTACAATTTGGTCCCCAACTTTTCAAAATTTCTAATTTGCCCTCTATTTTTCCCAAATTGCCCAATTGGCCCTCAATTGGGGTGAATTTCATGAAAACACCTTAAATTTTGAAAATTTGCATTCGGTCCTTCAATTTTTTGAAAATTGCACAAAAGTCTCCAAAATCCCCAAATTGAACTTCATCTTCTTCCCCAATTCAAGCATATGAACCTTCAAATCTTAACTCGTCCAATTGGCAGCTTGTAAGTCCTTAATTTCTTCGATTCTTGCCTCAATTTGTTTGCTCCAGCTCCCCTTGATCGTTCTACACTCCCTTCGATCGTCCTACACTTTGAATTTCTGAATTTGGTTGAGTTTTAAGCCACTTCAGAGCTTTGCCAGAAAAATTTACAATAGAGAGAGAAAGCTTACGTATCTTACCGATAGAGGGGTAGTGGCTGGAGCTTGAGGTGAGGGTAATTAGTGCTAGTCACGGGGAACCTACTAGGACTAAATTCTGCTGCAATCCACCGTTGTCCAGCAGGAATTTGAAGAGAGAAGTTTCGTGGGGTGCAGCTCTGAAACTTAGAAATTTCGACGAGGAGAGGCAAAATAGAGCTTACTAGGGTCTATAGGGGGGTTGTAGAGGGTCTTAGATGGTTAGAGATGGCCGATGCAGGCGGTAGAAGGGCAGAGAAGGTCGAGGTTGTGTTAGTCAAGAGCTCGTTGTTTCGAGCTCTGGAGCAACTTCACTGTGTGATCCCTTTTACACTTCTCTCAACGTCCTCTGTTCGTTATGAGAGTGTCTAGAGCTAGCACACTCTTCCTCGATTCCAACGCCTCCCTTTAGAGCTTCTTTGGTTGGGATATTGTCCGTCATCTGAGCTTTGATTTACTGCTCACCGGAAAATGCACTCTTCTTTTTTTTTTCGCTCAATTGTGGGATGCTAAGGACGAATGGAGGGGTGCTCTTTAAATAGGGAGTTCAACAACTGTTCAGGCTACCCGCCAGTATAAGACTCGGCTGCCAGTGACCTGACCGGAGAGTTTTTCGAGTCGTCGGAGACTCCAACTTTTCCAGCCTCTCTCTCTCCTTCATTATTTTTGTCAGCGTCTAAAGGTTGAAGATGATGATGTAACAATCGTGCCACATGGCTCGCTGTGATTAGCTAGTTTTTCTGAAGTGGAGGTCCAACTCGGCTGCCGAGTCAGTTGTTGACCCGTTTGACCAGACACGTGGCAGTCTCTCATTGGCTACATGTGTTTCTACGTGGCATGCTGATGGGCCGCCCGCTGATCGTTAACCGGACACGTCGTAGCCTCACATTGGCTGTTCGTGTTTGTGTGGCTACTGACATCTGACCCTTAATCCCGTAACAATTCTCAATGTTCGTATGAGGATAGAGACCTCATCCCATTCCCACCCCAGTCTCATGCACTTGAAGCTACTCCGAGCTTCACAAGGTCACCTGGTTCGACGAACTGCCCTTATACCCACTAGACCATCCAGGGCCCTAGGACACATCACTACCCCTCTTGGGTGCCTTGAAGGTCTTGTAAACACAATGCATACACAATCAATATTTTCACATCATGCCATATAATCTATGGTGTCACAGGTCCAACGGCCCCGACCTTTAACTCAACTTGCAGCTGTTTGTCTTAACTAGTCCGGAGACCTGTCATGTCGCACTACCACTAGTTGACTGAATATGTCGGTCCTGTCTTGGTACCATGGCTAAACAATTCATTTATTTAAAGTTCTATGGCATATAACTCATGTTTGTTTATGAGGTCCTGCTCGTGCCAATTGGCCTATGGCCCACTATTCAAGATTTTCAAAAATTGGGCATAATATTCCCCAAGTTCCAAAACCGAGGCTTCCAGCCTAACAAAGCTATTTGAGCTCCTGAAAAAAAGGTCTTCCAAATTGTTTATGCAGTGGCACACAGTCAGGGGAGAGCACTTTCGAAAAAAATATATTTTTAACTATCCATCATACTTACCGAGTATGAGGATATCTCTGCTCATAATCGATAAACGGGTTTTCCACTTTCTCTGAGAAAGTTTCATCATACCAACCGGGTATGATCTACTTACAATAGTAATTAGTTTTTCCATGTCATTTTCACACCACTTTTCTAAGTTATAATGTTTAAAATACCACTAAGTAGTGGGTTTTCATTTTCGAGGTACTTATCATCCCAACCGAGTATGATATATATGAATCTCACTCACTTGATCGTGTAGTAAAATTCCACTTAATCGATTTATGTCCCTAGTGAGCCTAACTTCAGCTGACATTCTCGATGTCTCATGTTCCTATACAAAATGAACATTGTTGTTCATTATAATTTGGCTTGATCACCTCATTCGATATAATTGACTAAATTTATAACTTTTTCAATATTTGCAAATTGGTCCATAAAGTTTTTTTCTTTTTACTTTAGGCCCCAATTGTTGGTTTTCCGCAAATTGAGACCCGAAACTTTTAAAATTCTTCTTGGGATATCAATTTACTCAATTTCATAAAAAAAATGGTTCAAGTTTCCCAATTTGGCCCCCAAATTTCCAAAATTACCATTTTGCCCTTCCTTTACAAAAATGGTAAGTTTTACGCTAAAAATTCTAAAATTGCCCAATTGACCTTCTAATATTCTTATCATACCCAATTGACCCCCAATTTTATAAATTTGCTTTTTGGTCCTTCGAATTTTCGAAAATCCCCAATTTCCCCAAAATTTCCCCCAATTTCAACTCACTAATACAATTGAATTTGATTTCATCAAATTGACCAATCAAACACTTCTAATTGTTGAAATTGAAGTTGAAATTGAGTTTCTACATCTTCATACGATTCCATAGTATTTTGAATCGTAAGTTTTAATGATGGAACGAGCTCAAATGGAGCTTCGCTGGAAAACATACTATAGAGAGAGAAAGCTTCAATTGCTTACTGGTGAGGGTGCAGCGGTCTAATATTTCTATCTGGGCAGATAGCTCTACTCCTGAGATTACTCCTAAGATCAAGAATGGCATCAATTGATGCCGAATTGGATTAGAATTTTGTCATTGAATTTCTGCCGAATCTTTCTAGCACCTATTGGAAATTGCAAAGGGGAGCCGAATTGGCTTACCTTACAGTCTTAATTCGGTCGTGGGAGGGTTGAGGAGAGGTTGGGAGAGCTTGGTTTGGTCTGAGGAGGGCTCGAATCGACCAATTTCAGCTCGGCTAAAACAGGGCAGCCTCGGTCCACTGGAGCTGCTTCACTGTTCGATAATGTTGGCACTTCTCCGGCGACTCTCGAAGCGAATGGATGTCACCACAGTGTAGCTAACTTCTCCCCGATTCGAATGAACCCAACCCTGCCTTCTTTGGCTAAAAAATGACCCTATATTGAAGCTCTGGTTCAAGCATCGTCGGAAAACTAAGCAACTGAGAGACAGTGAGCTTTTTAGGTGTGAAGAGGATGAATGGAGAGGGGCTCTTTATATAGGGGAGCTCGGGGACTCGTCGGCCATCTGTTTGGCATCTTTATGATAGTCATTGATGGCCGGAAACATATTGGATGGAGATGTTTCTTCTTCACCGGCGTTGCTTCGATTTTCTGGTGAGTGAATAGTGTTGTCATCTGAAGGAAGAAGACGACACTATTCCGAACCGGACTGTACCGGTCCGAACCGGGTTCGAAGCTTAAACCGACCGGATCACCCCTGATTTGACCAAAATTTTCAAATCTAAAAATTTCTAAATTCATTTTCTATCCAATGGTGGCCTCAAATCTCAAATTTGAAATTTTTAAGCCACCTATTAAAATAAATTTAGCATCCGGTTCAATAGTGGTTCAAATCGATCCAAACCGGATCAATCCTGTTCGGATCCAATTCACTTAAACTGGTTTGGTTTTCATCTCCAATTCACCCAAAAGTCCTTTTTCATGACTTTTATGACTTCTTAGGTCACTTAGGGTACATAAATTTCTCAATTTACCCCCTCTCTATCGGTTCCGGTTCATAAATCGACTTAGATCTTAAACTGGTTCAATCTGGTTTGGGTTCGGTTCACGCGAACCGGTCTGGTTTTTCTCTCCCACTTTGTTCTAAGGTCCCTTCTCAAGGTTTATAAATCTCTTTGGGTCACATGGGAGTTGAAATTTCTCCAATTTGCTCGTTCCCCAATAAACGGATTTGGGAAACGGTTCGATTTTCTCACTCGATTTGACCGGTTGTTTCCCGATTTTCCTTAACTCCGAAGAGCGGGTTTATAGGTCCGGTCCAACTGGGTTCACTGTCCCGAATTCGAAAATCAGCTGGTTTGGACCCGATTATATCGGGTTTCTAAAATTTAAAAATTTCTAAATTCATTTTCTATCTAATGTGGCCTCAGTTTCCCAAATTGACATTTTTAAGCGACCTAAAAAAATGAATTATTAAACTGGTTCGGATCCAGTTCACCCCGAAACGGTCTAGTTCTATCCTCAATTTCACTTCGTGGTTCTTCCTTTTAATTTTCATGAATTTTTTTGTCACTTGAGATTTTCCAATTTACCATGTTAAACTATTTTTTGTTCATTAATCGGCTCATTTCTTCGCATATAAGTCTATACCGGTTCTTTTCCCTGTTTTCTCTTGTACCAAAGGACGGGTTTGACAACTCTCCCCTCATTTTAGGATTTTTGTCCTAAAAACTTTTCTATTCTTCTCTTCTCTCAGAAGGAATCCCTGAGCGGTCCCTTAGGGTACCTGTCGATATCCTACCATTTTGGGTCACTTCCCTTACCTCACCTTCCTTACTCCTCGGGATCTATTCAGTTTGGCTTGCCCTTTCCCTTGGTGTTCATGATGTCTCTTAGGTCCGATACTCCCTATAGTGTCAGGTCAGACTTTCGCTCTGGGGGTTTTGTTTGGACTCGAGGTTCCGACACACCCAATCGTACCATGGTTCTTTTATGCCCTTGTCTGTTGGTACTCCTTGGTACTTCATCTCTTCGAACTGTTTCGCTTGTCCTCGGTGTTACTTTCTTTTCTGGGTCCTCTAGTTTGTTTCTTTTTGTACTCAAGTTGTAAACCTCATCCCTTTATAGATAAGAAAACTGGGAAAAGAACCAGTCATTTCAAAAGAGAAAATCAAGCCGGTTCACGAACCATAACTGATAAAGAAAGGGCAAAATGGTAAAATTGGCAAATCAAAAGTAACTCAAAGAGTCATAAAAATTATGGAAAAGAACCTTGTAACAAATGGGAAGAGAAAACTAGACTGCTTCAGGGTGAACCGGACCTGAACCAAATTGAACAAAATTGAACCAGTTTGAACCATACTTGAACCGGTTTCTAAATTTATTTTTCTCGCTAGCTTAAAATAATCAAATTGGGAAATTGAAGCCATTATTAGATAGAGAATGAATGTATATTAATTTAGAAATTTTTAATTTTGAAAAAAGCAGTCGAATTGGGGATGAACCAGCCGATTTACGCCATTGAACCCGGTCGGACCGGTCTGGTCCGGTTCGGAACAGTGTCATCTTCTTCCTTAGGATGACAACACTATTCATTAATACAGAAAACGTATAACGTTGACGAAGATAAAACTGCTCCGATCAGACCGTTTCAGGGTAAGGATAAGCTTGACCAAAATGGAAAGTGGTCGGGCAGAGGGTCCCCGAGCTTCCTATTTAAAGAACTACTCTCCATCATCCTCCACACACCTCAAATCGTCATGCTTTCTCAGTTGCTCCATTTTTCGATGAAGCTCAAACTAGAGCTCCGACATAGGCCTTTTTCTTAGCCTCAGAAGGCAAGGTCAGGTCCTATAGACTCCAGGGAAAGATAGCTACCTGACAGCAACCTCATTTTGACCTGAGGACTGCCAGGAGAAGCGCCAACAGAATCAAACAGTGAAGCAGCTCCGAAGGACTGAAGCTGCCCTATTTTAGCCAAGCTAAATTTAGCCCTCTTCTGGCCAAACCAATCCTCCCGAACACCCTCCACAACACTCACATGACCTTAACAGAGCTGAAAGGTAAGCCAATTCATTTCTCCTCAGTTGTTGTAGATCGAGGTTAGAGAGAGAATGTGTCGAATTTCACTTACTAAATTCACCCTCGATTCAACTTCAATTGTAGCGACTCTTGATCCTAGAAGGAACCTCAAGACAAGAGGTACCTTCCCCGATCGAGTGCTCGGATCTGGCAGTTGTAATAAGTATGGCCCACGAATGTGAGCATCTGGTGCAAACCCGACATTGCCGGATGGAGCAAGCTAACTAGAAGGAGGATAAGAGCCAATGCCATCATGGAGGATGGAAGGAGCAAAATGGTCCAAAGTGGGGAAATAGGGTGGGTTTCCAAAAGAGGAGGGACGTGCCACCACCTCAATGGAGAGTGATCCCCACCTTACTACAAGGAAACCCTCGCTATCCTAGATGCCAAAGATACCAGGAGGGAGCCTATTTATCATGTTTTAGATGTGGGCAGGTGGAGCACCTTGTAAAGGAATGCCCCACTCTTAGGGAGAATAAGCAATGGAACACGCTTGGACCACCCCAAGGGAACCCAAGGACTCCAAGGCAGGACGCCTCAATAAGGGTACCAACTATGGTATACAACCTCACCCAAGAATAGAATAAGAAAGACCCTAGTACTGTAGCGAGTACTTCCCAAAATCTCCCTAACTAAAATTGAAACTAATCTTGTAATTTTATTTTATTCAATAAAGAAATTTAAATTCTTCCTTCTAAAAACATGTGTTTCTTCAATCAGGTTACATACACTTGTAGGGCAGAAAAGTCTACGCTCTCTTTGACTCAGGAGTATAGAGATCCTTCATCAAGGAAGATCTAATCCTAGGTCTTCACCTAAAACTTACCTCCTTAGAACAAAGTATCAACATCCTCACACCCTTAGGAGAATGACTGAATAGGGACAAATAGTTAAATGGATGTGAGATCATGATTGAAAAAGTTAAACTAGAGGCAAATTTGATCCCATTACCTCTAAGGGAGGTAGAAATAATATTGGGAATGGATTGGTTAAGTACCCATCAAGCCAAGATGGACTATGGGAAAAAGGTAATAACTTTCCACACTCTAGAAACACTCGGACTGCGTTTCCAAGGAGACAAGAGGAAGGGAGAAGTGCAATTAGTGTCCCACAAAAAGGCTTAAAAGATGATACAGAAGTGTTGTAAAGCTTTCCTTGCAGTGATCATCAACGAGAAGTCAGAGGAGAAGGGACCAGAAGGCATCCCGATAGTTGAACACTACCCGGACATATTTTCGGAGGAATTACATGGACTACCCCCAAGCCGACAACTAGAATTTACCATAGAGGTAATCCCCGAAACACATCCCATATCCCAAGCCCCTTATTGCATGGCTACAGTGGAGTTGGAGTTAAATTAGCAGTTGGATGAGCTATTGGAGAAGGGTTTCATACACCCTAGTCAGTCTCCATGGGGTGTACCAGTCCTATTGATAAAGAAAAAGGACGGGAGTATGAGGTTGTGCATAGATTATCGGAAGTTAAACTAGGTCACCATAAAAAATAAGTATCCCATTCCATGGATTGATGACCTATTTGACCAACTAAAAGGATCGTCCTACTTCTCCAAGATAAACCTTCAGTCAGGATACCACTAACTCAGGATCCGAGAGGAAGATATCCCTAAGACCGCCTTTCGATATAGATACGGACACTGTGAATTTAGGGTGATGCCTTTTGGCCTAACGAATGCCCCTGCAACCTTCATGGATTTGATGAACCATGTGTTCCATCCACACTTGGACAAGTTCGTGATAGTATTTATAGACGACATACTTATATACTCACGAACAAGGCCGGAGCATGAAGAACATCTGGCTATCACCTTGGAGATACCACGAAATAACCGCGTATATGCGAAATTCTCCAAGTGTGAGTTCTGATTGCAGGAGGTAGGGTTCTTAAGGCACATAGTGTCCAAAGATGGAGTCAAGGTGGACCTGACAAAGGTGGAGGCCATATCTAATTGGAAGGCATCCAAGAATCCCTCTAAGATACAAGGTTTCTTGGGCTTGGTAGGGTACTACAAACGGTTTGTGCAAGATATGTCTAATATAGCGACCCCTTTGACCCGTCTCACAAGGAAATGAATGGAGTATAAGTGGGATGAAAGCTGTGAGAAATCCTTCCTGGAGTAGAAGACCCGTTTAATAACGACACTCGTACTCTCTATGCCTACCCAAGTGTTGGGGAGTATACCATCTATAGTGATGCATCCAGATAGGGACTAGGATGTGTATTAATACAACAAGGAAAGGTTATTACCTACGCCTCGCGACAACTAAAAGTACATGAGAGAAACTACCCTACCCACGACTTATAGTTAGCCTCAATAGTGTTTGCCCTCAAGATTTGGCGACACTACCTATATGGGGTTAAGTGTAGGATATATACCGATCAAAAGAGTCTAAAGTACTTCCTAACTCAGAGGGAGTTGAACCTCTGCCAAAGGAGATGGCTGGAGTTGGTAAAGGACTACAACCTTGTGATAGAATATCACCTCAAGAAGGCCAATGTGGTGGCAGATGTTCTAAGTCGCAAGTATCAAACTGAGGCGACATAGATAAAGACAAACTATTTACCCTTGTTGCAGCAGTTGGGAAGAATGAAAGTGAACCTTAAAGTAGACAAGAGAGAAAAATGCCTATTGGCTGACTTAGTGGTAAGACCCAGCCTAATGGAGCAAATAAAGGTTCAGTAAAAAGGGGATAAGGAACTCTAGCCCTATTTAGACCCGGTCAACGAAGGGACGAACCCATACTACAATCTTCGAGGTGATGGAGTTCTAATCTATAAGGGTAGAGTGTGTGTGCCTCAAGATAAGGAACTAAAGAGATTAATCTTGGAAGATGCACATGGCTTTGTCTATGCGATGCATCTGGGCAATACCAAGATGTACCGCACCCTCAAACAATATTATTGGTGAAGAGGGATATTATAGAATTTGTAGCTCGATGCTTGTCCTATCAACAGATTAAAGCTGAGCACCAGAGACCTTCAATACTACTACAACCCTTACCAATCCCCAAATGAAAATGAGAACACATCACTATGGACTTTGTCACAAAAATACATGTGACTAGGAAGGGACAAGACGCAATTTAGGTCATTGTGGATAGATTGACCAAGTCCGCTCACTTCTTACCAATAAGAGTGACAAATTCGGTGGAACAACTAGACATGTTATACATGCAGAAAATTGTGAGACTCCATGGCGTCCCGATAGGCATAGTGTTGGATAGAGACCCTAGGTTACCCTCAAGGTTCTGGCCTAGTTTGCAAAGTGCCTTGGGGACCAAGCTCTACATAAGTATGACATTTCATCCTCAAATCGATGGACAGTCTGAGCGAACAATCCAAACCTTGGAGGACATGCTACGAGCTTTCCTACTCATTAAGAATAAGGGTTGGGAGGAATACTTGTGCTTGATGGAGTTTGCCTATAATAAGAATTATCAGGCTAGTGTTCAAATGGCTCCTTATGTGGCCCTTTATGGACGACCATGCCATACTCCCTTATTTTGGTAAGAGGTGGGAGAAAGGAAGCTAGAAAGGGTCGAATTAAGAGAGGACACCACATAAAAGATTAAGATCATAAGGAGTCAACTTAAGGTCGCTCAAGATAGGCAAAAGAGTTACGCGGACCATCAAAGAAGGGATCTAGAATTTGATATGGGAGACTTAGGTTCCAATAACGAGGGAAGTTGAAACCAAGGTACATTGGTCCTTACACCATAGTATAAAAAATAGGGTCAGTGGCATATAAATTAGAACTACCTTCGGACTTACAAAGAATATATGATGTATTTCATATCTCTGTACTCCAGAAGTATCAGCTAGATCCTAGTCATGTGTTGGACCGACATCCACCCGAACTAGAAGAAAACCTAACCTATTAGGCAGAACAGGTTCAAATCATTGACCGAAGAGAGAAAAACTTAAGGAACAAGAAGATTCCCATAGTCAAGGTTCTTTGGCAGAACGGAGCAATGCAAGAAGAGACATGGGAAACTGAGAGTGTTATGAGGGATGCATACCCTCATTTGTTCGAGATGTAAATTATTTTGGGGACAAAACCCCAGAAAGGAGGGGAGAGTAGTAAACCCCATACCTTTATAGATAAGAAAATTGCGAAAAGAACTGGTTGTTTCAAAAGAGAAATCTGAGCCGGTTCACGAACCATAACCAATAAATAAAGAGCAAAATGGGAAAATTGACAAACCCCAAGTGACTCAAAGCATCATAAAAATCATGGAAAAGAACATTATAACAAATGGGAAGAGAAAACCAGACCAGTTCAGGGTGAATTGAACCTGAACCACATTGAACTAGATTGAACCCATTTGAACCATACTTGAACCGATTTCTAAATTCATTTTTCTTGGTGGCTTAAAATGATCAAATTGGGAAATTGAAGCCACCATTAAATATAGAATTAATTTAGATTAATTTAGAAAATTTTAATTTTGGGAAAACTAGTCGAATCGAGCTTGAACCGACCAATTCACACCATTGAACCCGGTCGGACCGGTCTGGTCCGGTGCGGAACACTGTCATATTCTTCCTTAGGATGAAAACACTGTTCATTATACATAAAACATATAATGCCGATGAAGATGAAACCGCTCTAATTAGGCCATTTCAGGATGAGGATAAGCACGACCAAAATGGAAAGTGGTCAAGCAGAGGGTCCCCGAGCTCCCTATATAAAGAGCTCCTCTCCATTCATACTCTACACACCTCAAATCGCCATTCTCGATCAACTGCTCCATTTTCTGGTGAAGCTCGAGCTAGAGCTCTGACATTGGCCTTTTTCTCAGTCTCAGATGGTAAGGTCGAGTCCTATAGACTTCGGGGGAAGTCAACTACCCAACAACAACCTCCTTTTCTCCCGAGGACCACCTGAGAAACGTCGATAGAACCAAAGCTGCCTGGGGACTTGGGAAACTTGAACCCATTTATGTAATTTTGAATAAATTGAGGTCACAATGTGAATTTTAGAAGTTTTGAGACTTAATTTGGGGACAAATAGGCATTAGGGATATAAAGTTAAAGAAAAAGAACTTTAGGGACCTAATTGGAAATAATTAAAAAGTTTGAGTATTTCATCCATTCACAATGAATGAAGGCTATTAGGCCAAGGGATAATGGATAATGATGTTCATATCGTGTAGGAACATGAAGTACCAGGAACGCCAGCAAGGACAAGCTCTCGTGAAGACAAAAAACTGGTTAAGAGGAAATCACTGCATTTACAGGTGAGTGAGATTTTTATATCATACTCGATTGGGATGGTAAACACCTCGAAAATAAAAACCCACTACTAAGTTGTATTTTAACCATTACACCTGAGAGGAGAGATGTGGAAATTACGCAGAAAAATAATTTATCGATTGTAAGTAGATCGTACCCGATTGGTATGATGAACATCCTGTGAAGAAGTAGAAAACCCCCTATCGGTCATAAGCAGAGATGTCTTCACAGGGTTGGTGTGATGGACAGATTAAAAAATTATTTTGTCGGAAGTGTTCTCCCCTGACTGTGTGGCACTACTTAAACCTTTTGGGAGACCTTCTTTATAGGATCTCAAATAGTTCAGATAGAGTAGAGGCCTCGGTGTTGGAACTTGGGGGCTAATATGCCCGATTTTGAAAATATCATACAGTGGGCCCAAGGCTAGTTGGCACGAGTAGGAGCTCATAAACAAACATGAGTTAAGCCATGAAAAGTTTAACTTTAAATGAATTATTTGTTTGGCCATGGTATGAAGACAAGACCAACATACTCGATGGACTGGCAGCAGTGCGACATGACAGGTCGACGGACCAATCAAGACAAACAACTGTAGGTCGAGTTGAGAATCGGGGCCGTTGGACTAGTGGCACCACATATTAAATGGCTTATGTGGAAAACTGTTGTTTTGTGCATGCACTGAGGTATGACACCTTCGAAATGCCCAAGAGGGGTAGTGATGCATCCTAGGGGCTATTAGACAACATGATGGAGAATAGGGCAGATTGTCGTGCTAGCAGTCAAGGAAGCTCGACGTAGCTTTATGCGCATGAGACCGGGGTGGGGTCAGGATGAGATCTATGTCCTCATACAGACACGGAGTTTTCTTTATGGGATTGAGGGTCGGATGTCACGTACATCCACGCATTCTCAAGGTAGAAGTGGACGTGCTTCTATCTAGGTAACCGGTAAAGTCGCTCCGATGACACAAGTGGGTGAAGTGGACGTGCTGCCCTGCAAATGTGTGTTCCCTTCATGATAAAGGGCATGGGTTGGTTGATAAACACACCGGTTATGATTGAGGATTGAGAAATTGCTATGAAAATTGAGATTTTGAGGATGAATTGTTTTAAAAGAAAATAAGGAGTCTAGCACACTCCAATTCAAATATTTTTTCTAAACGTCAAACTTTAAACACCCATTCACTAAGTTGTTGAACTCACCCCCTCCCTTATATCCCTTTTCAAGTAACCAAGGGAAACCTACCCAAAAGACCTTTTGTTAGTCACACTTGCAAGATATGTATGTAAAATTAAAATTTCATGCAGTTTTGATTTATGTTATTCTAGTAAAGATACAAGTTTAAAGAACGTCTCACTCCTCTCGAGTTAAAGAATGGGAAAACCCTTAATAAATCGGGAGAGTGATGGGTTGTTCATGGGGATCTGACCAAATGGGGTCAGGGCGTGACAACTTGAGTGGTATCAGAGCCTATTTTCTCAAATATATTATCAAGACTAGATAACATAGTAACTGATAGGAAAAATTATAAAATTTTCAGATGGCCTCAAGAAAAGTAGCCAAACAAACCCGCACTACCTTAGCCATCTCGGAAGCTAGGAAGAACCCCATCCCACGGGAGGAAATGAACTAGGAGTATAGAAGGACCCATGGAGTAATTCCGGGTCAAAGAGGACTCGACAAGAAAGCCTCCAAGGTGTTTAGGATTAAGGACGGGAAGGCATCGAACCATTAGCAATCCCATAAAAAGGCCCCACAATGCTCAAAGTATAGTAGGAACCACAAAGGACGACACAAGGAGATGACCTGTTATAAATGTGAGCAATGGGGACACTACATTAGAAGATACCTGACATTTAAGAGGACAAGAACCAAGAGGATATGTTATGAGTGTAGGAGGGAGGGACACAGCAACACACTACAAGGAATCCAAGCGATACCTTCTAATAAGGACACCTCCACTGTCACACCCCGACCAGGTTTCGTCGGATCCCCGTGATCAACCCATCACTCTCCCGGTTTATTTAAGGGTTTCCCCTTGTTATAAACCATGAAGAGTAAGGTGTCCTTTAAACCTGCACCTTTCTTGGAATAGCATAAATCAAAACTGCATAAAATTTTAACCTTTACTTACCTGTCTTGCAGGTGTAACTAGCAAGAAGTCTTAGATAGGCTTTCTAGGTTACCTAAAAGGGATATAAGGGACGAGATAAGTACAACAACTCAGTGAATGGTTTTTTCAAAATTTAACTTTTAGGAAAAAGATTTGTTTGGAGTGTGCCAGACTCCTTATTTCCTTTCAAAAATCCTTTTATTTCAATTTTTTTTATTTTATCACCATTTCTTATTAATCACTGTGTGTCATTACCCAACACACATCCTTCATCATGAAGGTCATTCACATAATCACAAGCTAGCTCGTCCACTGAACCCACTTGTGGCGTCAGAGAGACTTTTCCGGCCACCTAGATAGAAGCACCTCCACTTCTGCCCTAAGAATGGATGGATGTACACAACATCCGACCCTCAATCCCAAAATCAATTCTCCATGTTTGTATGAGGACAGAGACCTCATCCTAACCCAACCCCGGTCTCGTGCGCTTGAAGCTACGTTGAGCTTCACAAGGTCACTTGGTCCGATGAACTGCCTTTATATCCACTAGGTCGTTTAGGGCCCTAGGACACATAACTACCCATCTTGGGCATCTTGAAGGTCCCGTACACACAATGTATGCATAATCAATATTTTCACATCATGCCATATAATATACGGTGCCACTAGTCCAATAGCCCGACCTTTAACTCAACAAGCAGCTATTTGTCTTAACTAGTCCGGAGACCTATCATGTAGCACTGCCACTAGCTAATTGAATATGTCGGTCCTGTCTTGGTACCATGGCTAAACAATTCATTTATTTAAAGTTTTATGGCATATAATTCATGTTTGTTTATGAGCTCCTGCTTGGGCCAACTGGCCTATGGCCCACTGTTCGATATTTTCATAATTGGGCACATTAGCCTCCAAGTTCCAAAACCGAGGCCTCTGACCTCTAAGAGTTATTCGAGCTCCCATCAAGAAAGTCTCTCAAATCATTTAAGTAGTGGCACACAGTTAGGGAAGAGCACTTCCAACAAAAATAAATTTTCAACTATCCATCATACCAACCGGGTATGAGGATATCTTCGCTCATAACCGATGAATGGGTTTTCCACTTCCTCCGAGTAAGTTTCATCATACCAATCGGGTATGATCTACTTATAAAAGTAGTTTTTACGCATGATTTTCACATCACTACTCTAATTTGTGATGTTTAAGATACTACTAAGTAGTGGGTTTTCATTTTCAAGGTACTTATCATCCCCAATCGCGTATGATATAAAATCTCACTCACCCATTAATGTAGTAAATTCCACTCGACCGGTACTTTGTATTCACGCGAGCTTGTCCTTGCTGGCATTCCCGGTACTTCGTATTCCTACACGATATGAACATCCTTGTTCATTATCACTCTACCTAATAGCCTTCATTCATTCCAAATAAATGAGAAAATCAAACTTTTTATATATTTGCAATTAGGTCTCTAAAGTTATTTTTCTTTAAGTCCCTAATGCCGGGTTTTCCTCAAATTGAATCCCAAAACTTTTAAAATTCACCTTGGGACCTCAATTTATTCAATTTCACAAAAAGGGGTTTAATTTTCTAAATTTCCAACTTGGTCCCCCAACTTTTCCAAAATTACCATTTTGTCCTTCATTTACAAAAATGGTAAGTTTTACCCCAAAAATTCTAAAATTCCTCAATTATCCCTTGAACATTCTTATCATGCCCAATTGACCCTTAATTTTATAAAATTGCATTTTGGTCCTTCGAATTTCGAAAATCCCTAATTTTCCCCCAATTTCGACTACATAACACAATCAAATTTGATTTAATCAAATTGACTAATCAAACACTTCGAATTGTTGAAATTGAAGTTAAAATTGAGATCCTACAACTTCATACGATTCAATAGCACATTGTATCGCAAGTTTTAACACAGGAACGAGCTCAAACAAAGCTTCGCTAGAAAATAGACTATAGAGAGAGACAGCTTCAATTACTTACAATTAGGGGCACGACAGTCCGAGCTTTCAATTTGGGCAGATAGCTCTCATCTTGAGATTCATTCTAGAATCAATAATTGCATCAATTGATACCGAATTGGATGAGAATTTTATAATCAAACTTCTGTCGGTTCTCTCACTAGCATCGAATTGGCTTACCTTTTCGCTCTAATTCAGCTGTAGGAAGGTTGTGGAGGTTTTGGGAAGGCTTGGTTTAGCCTAAGGAGGGCTCAAAATGGCCAATATTAGCTCGGTCGAAACAGGGCAGCATCAGTCCGCCGGAGCTGCTTCACTCTTCCATCACGTCAACGCTACTTCGGTGACCCTTGGAGCAAACGGAGACAACGGGCGTGTGGTTGACTTCTCCCCAGTTCTAAAGAACCTGACTTCACCTTGTTTGGCTCAGAAAAGTGCCCAAGTCAAAGCTCTGGTTCGAGCTTCACCGGAAAATGCAGCAGTTGAGAGAGAATGGAGTTTTCAAGTGTGGAGATGATGAATGGGGATGAGGTCTTTATATAGGAAGCTCAGGGACTTCTTGGTCGTCCGATTGGTGCCTTAATGGCAGTCATTTATTGCCCGAAACTCCCTGGCCAGAGAATTTTCAACTTCACCAGCATTGCGCAATTTTTCGGCGAGTGAACAATGTTGTCATCTGAAGCTTAAACTGGTTGGTTCACCCCCCGTTAAATCAATTTTTCAAATCTAAAAATTTTTAAATTCATTTTCTATCCAATGGTGGCCTCAAATCTCCAATATGAATTTTTTAAGCCACTTGGAAAAATGAATTTAGAATTCGGTTCAATAGTGGTTCAAACCGGTTCAATCCGGTTTGGATCCGCTTCACCTGAACCGGTTTGGTTTTCATCTCCAACTCATTCTCAAGTCCATTTCCATGACTATTGGGACTTTTTGGGTCACTCAGGATCCATAAATTTCCCGATTTTCCCTTTCTCTATTGGTTCTAGTTCATGAACCAACTTAGTTTATAAATTGGTTCAATTCAGTTGGATCTGGTTCAGCTAAACCGATCTGGTTTTTCTCTTCCAATTTGTCCTAAGGTTATTTTCTAAGGTTTTATGAACCCTTTGGATCACCCGGTAGTTGTAAATTTCAAAATTGCTTGTTCCTAAATGATCGGGTTTGTGAACCGGTTCAATTTTCTTACTCGGTTTGATCGGTTCTTTGTCTTGGTTTTCTTTAATTCACAAGGGCAGGGTTTACATCCACCCCTCTAGAAGCCTGAAGGGATAACTTTACAAGAACGACAATTGTAGCTTGGGAACCCAATCTCACCAAGGAAGAAGTCCTACTAGACCATAGTTTAGTACTGAGTATTCCCCAAACTGTCATTATAACAATCTCCCTCAAGAGATGTTAAAACCCCAAAACTGTATTCTTACTTCGATGAATATGATTCTAAGTTCTTGAAAATTTATTTATCCCTTAATAATATGATTGTATGCCTCAATTACCCGAGGAAGGATCACAGAAAAAGATCATGGGTAAGACCTTATGAAAACCCAAAAATAGTCGAATATAAAGGGCAATTTTCCTTTAAGGAGCACTTACAAGCCACCTAGGAGCAAAGAAGGAAACACCTCCTCCATAGAAGACAAGTCGAACGATGAAAGGCAATTAGGATGTCTTAAGACAAGGCATGATCTACTTTGGAAAAACAGAGGAGCCAAGTAGGGTTGTAGACTAACCTAGCAAGGAAGGAAGAGGTGGAAAGGCCAGAACAGTGGAAAGCAAGGATGAAGGAAAACCTTGAAGAAATAAATGGCTGAAATGAAATGATGACCACACTCAAGCCATAAGGAGGATTTGGTAAGTCTCGCACAAAGAGGTCTTGGAGCAAATAGCACCTAAACCCTTCCCAAGGAAGGAGACCCTAGGAAGGCATACACGTTCCAACTAATAAGTAATGGACCAAGTGACGAAGGATGAAGAGATGAAGTGCACGCCGAGGTGAAAGAACTGAGGTAAGTATACTCAGATGACCCAAGAAGAAAGTTAAACCCAAGGAGCGGGTAAGTAGGAAATAGCATCAAAGGACGTTGTGACAAATGAAAATGGGTGGGCTATCATAATAAGGAAATAGAGGAAAGAACATCCGAAAAACCTTGGAAAAGTAAGCCCTCCAGTTCGAAAGTGGGTAAGGAGAAAACAACCAATGACATCAAGATTGGTCATGACCCACACTCTCTTAATAGAGCCCAAGGAGTGGATGGCTGGACATAAAACAGAGTACTAGGAACCAATCTATCAACAGGAGCTCCTCGAAGAAAGGATAAGGAATAAAAAGGAAATGGAGGATAGTGAAGGATAAAGCATGGGCAACAATATTGACCTCAGAAGGGTATGAGAAAGGTAAGATGGAAAAGCCTCCAAGAAGCATTAGAGAGGTTCAACCAGGATGAGAAGCCTTAGGTAGAAGGATAAAAGTGGGAAGTGAGTCCTCAAAAAGGGAACTTTCGAAGCTATGAAACTACCAGATGGATCCTAAGAGGCTTAACCCAACATAAAGAACCTCATAAAGAACCATGAGTGGCTAAGGGTATATCAGGATGACCAAAGTATTACCTAATTTGGAAGAGCAAAGAAACCAATTAGAGATTTCTGACAAACCTAGAAAAGGGAAGCAACTAGTAGCAACAGGATGGTTAAGGAGAATAAACAAGACCCTAAGAAGGACCGGAAAGTAGTGGAAACTACACTCTAAAGAAGGGTAATATAGTGGGCATAGAGTTGAGTATACATAATAAGACATGACGATCAGAGATACCTTGGGTAGAAAAGTAAAATGTGAACTAGAAAAATTATGGTTGATAAAGCCCTAATTCAAAAGGGAGTAAAAATGCGAAGGAAGGAAAACTTCAAGGAGTAACAAGAAATACGAACATATAATGCCTAAGGGGGAATTCCCTACTTTGAAGGACATAGTAGATAATAAAAATTGTTAAAAGGAGAACTCCCCAAATAAGAGAATCGTGAAATGGTCACAAGTAAATAAGAGTGACTTTATGGAAAAAGGAAAATCCTTGAGTAAAGGACATCACCCGAAATGAAGAAAGTCACAAGAAGGGAAGAATCCCAGCATGTTGGTAAGTTATCAGGAAATCCAATAATTGGAATTGGAAAGACCCAATAAAGAAGTTGGGGAAGGATGAGCAGGTAAGGGAAACTAGCATGGTTATGTAAGACATGACATCAAATGCAAAATGGATGAGTGAATAATGGTAAAGGTAGTTGAGAATATACTACCAGACGAAGTTATACAACCCTAAATGGTTGAAAAGACTATAACAACCCTCAAGGAAGTATTCTAGAAATCTAATGGATAGAGATATGTTTTAGAAAATGTCATGACTGTAAGGGGCATGTAAGCCCAACAGTTCCAAGGAAAACTATGACTCGAGTAAGGAAGAGTTAGTGAGTAAAAATGATAAGGTAAAAAATCTAGACCGAAGTTGTAATAAACATCGGACGAGTGAAGGGTCAAAATAAGACAAAAGGTGATAACACCGAAACACATGAAAGCAAGTATGTAGCACTCGAGAGGACACAAATATAAGGGTTTCAATGACCAAGAGAATAATTAGACAAGGAACGATTGGGCAACTTGGAACTCCCAATCCTGAAATTTTGAGCAAGAACCCTCAAGAGAAACAATCCTGCCCCAAGTAGAGGAGGAAGTAAACTTAAGGATATACCTTGGAATAGTGGATAAGACATGCCTAATTATGATAAACTCCATGGAGTGAGTGAACAATGGAAAGGAAAAAAAAGGAAATTCCTTAAGTAAATGATATAAAAAGGGCTAACTGAAATAACAATCGAAGAGTTAGCATGTCAAGGAAACCGACAGATTTTCACTAACTAAATTCTCCCTTAATTTAGCATCAATTGATGCGATTCTTAAGCCTAGGAGAAACCTTAGTATAAGAGCTATCTGCCCAGATCTAAATCTTGGACTGCCGCACCACAGACTGTAAGCTTTCGAATCTTTCTCTTTCTATATTCAATTTTTCAGCGAAGCTCCGTTTGAGATCATTCTGGCATCAAATCTTGCGATTCGAAGTGCAATTGAATTGTATGAAGGTGTAGGAACTCCAATCTAACTTCAATTTCAAAAATTAAACTCATTTGATCTGTCAATTTGATGAAATCAAATTCGACCGAGTTAGATGGTTGAAATTGGGGGAAAATTAGGGATTTCAAAAATTCAAGAGACTAAAGTGCAATTTCATAAAATTGAGAGCCAATAGGGCATAATAAAGACGTGGGAGGACCAACTAGGCATTTTTTGAAATTTTTGGGGCAAAACTTACCATTTTTGTAAAGTAGGGGCAAAATGGTAATTTTGAAAAAATCGGGGACCAAATTGGGAATTTGGGAAACTTGAACCCCTTTATGTAATTTTTAATAAATTGAGGTCCCAATGTGAATTTTAGATGTTTTGGGACTCAATTTGGGGAAAAATCAGCATTAGGGACCAAGTTAAAGAAAAAGAACTTTAGGGACCTAATTGCAAATAATTAAAAAGTTTGAGTATCCATTCACGATAAATGAAGGCTATTAGGCCAAGGGATAATGAACAAGGATGTTCGTATCATGTAGGAACATAAAATACAGAGAACACAAGCAATGACAAGTTCACGTGAAGACAAAGAATCGGTAAAGAGTAAATCACTACATTCACGGGCGAGTGGTATTTTTATATCATATCCAGTTTGAATGATAAGCACCTCAGAAATAAAAACTCACTACTAAGTGGTATTTTAACCATCACGCCTGAGAGGAGTGATGTAGAAATTACGTGGAAAAACTACTTACCGTTTATAAGTAGATCAAACCCAATTGGTATGATGAACTTCTGGAGAGGAAGTAGAAAACCTGCTTATCGGTCATAAGCGGAGATGTCTTTACACCCGGTTGGTGTGATGGACAGATTAATAGATTACTTTGTTGGAAGTGTTCTCCCCTAACTATGTGCCACTGCTTATACTTTTTTAGAGATCTTCTTGACGGGAGCTCAAATAGCTCAGATAGGTCGGAGGCCTCGATTTTGGAACTTTGGGGCTAATATGCCCGATTTTGAAAATCTTGTACAGTGGGCCCAAGGCCAATTGGCACGAGCAGGAGCTCGTAAATAAACATAAGTTAAGCCATGAAAACTTTAAATGACTGGTTTGTTTGGCCATGGTACCAAGACAAGATCGACATACTTGATGGATTGGCAGTAGTGCGACATGACAGGTCGACGGACCAGTCAAGACAAATAGCTACAGGTCGAGTTGAGGGTCGGGGCCATTAGACCAGTGGCACCACATATTAAATGTTTTATGTGGAAAACTATTGTTTTGTGCATACACTAAGGTACGAGACCTTCAAGACACCTAAGAGGACTAATACGTCCTAGGGGCTTTTGGATGACATGGTGGAGATAGGGGTAGATTGTCGAGCTAGCAATCAGGGAAGCTCGACATAGCTTCATGCACATAAGACTGTGGTGGGGTCCGGATGAGGTCTTTGTTCTCATATGGACACGAAGTTTTTTTTACAGGATTGAGGATCAGATGTGTGTACATCCACTCATTCTTAGGGTAGAAGTGGACGTGCTTCTATTTAGGTGGTTGGTAAAGTCGCTCCGACACCAAAAGTGAGTGCAGTGGACGTGTTGCCCTACGAATGTGTGTTCCCTTCATGATAAAGGGCATGAGTTGATTGATAAACACACTGGTTATTATTGAGTATTGAGAAATGGCTATGAAAACTGAGATTTTGAGGATGAATTATTTTAAAAGAAAATAAGGAGTCTGGCACACTCAAATTCAAATATGAATTTAACTCTTCCTCATTCTCATTCATGGTACCCCAATCAATTTTCTATTAATTTCACTTCTAATTCTCTTACATAGGACAAGTGCTAGCTAAAAAGGTTCTGATATGGGCTAGTTTTATGGACCTAAGGTGTAGGTAATTTCCTTATTCACTAGCCCAACATTTGCTTTCAAGATTAGCTTTAGTCTAGCTAATATCTTTGCCTTCATTTGTAAGAATTTATTGGATTGCTTTAATTTCATAAAGTATAGTTGGGCTTAATTATTGCAAGGTGTAAGCTTGGTGTGACCTTATTGTATGTAGGGGACATATTAAAGATGTTTTGATATGGGCTGGTTTTATGGACCTAAGGTATGGGTAATTTCCTTATTTGCTAGCCCAACATTTACTTTTGAGATTAGCTTTATTCCAACTAATATGCCTTCATTTGTAAGAAACTACTGGGTTGCTTTAATTTCATAAAGTATAATTGGATTTAATTACTACAAGGTGTAAGCTTTGTAGTAGGGGACATATTAAAGGGGTTTGCTTCTCTCTTCCATCTCTGTATGAGGTCAGCCCCATCTCGGTATTTCCCCTCCATATTTGTCCTTGAATAAGTATCCAACTTATTTAGATTTTTCCCATATCAGTCCCGAACTTACTAACACTAGGCAACATAGTAGCCACATATTTAAAACATGAGATTCTCATTGCTCATTACACTCAAATCTTGTAGGTTGTATATGTGAGTTTTCATACATATGGTGTGAGCATGGGTTGGTTCTCCCGACTCATTCCAAGGTCCACATATATTAGATCAGTTAACATTTACTTGATGTATCAGTTCATAATTTCATGCCCATTGATATTGTGTTATAACTAATAATGTAATATTTTATCATGATTAGAAATAACATGGTTCACATATAAGGTATACCTTTCTTTGCTCATTTTATGAAAATGTCTTAAAGTATGTTTTTAAGAATTGATTTTAGAGTGCACAAATAACTCATCTCTAAGAATCTTCTCCATTCTTAGAAGTATAAATTTACTTGCAAGTTTTGGATACATCTTATAGTAGGGCCAATGCTTATAACTTGGGGAGATCAACATATCTCAAACCTTATCTTTAATCATTAAAATGTTTCAAGCGTTCTTGCTAATTGAAATCCGCTAGGAATTCGCTTCATTATACCAGATGGGATATTTTTATATGAAGGAAGGGTAGCTAAAATTTTATTTTGTTATTAACTGCATTTTGTCAAATAATACTAAGGTGGCGGTTTTCTCCTACACTATCAGTTGGTTCTATTCGGGTTTCCGTGAGTTCTCTTTTATGTCAAATAGGCTATTTATATTGTATTGTAGTAGTACTAATCTTATCTAAGGCCTTGCGTCATATAGTCTATTCCAGTGTCCTAAGTCACGCTCCAAACCCATATTGTAAGGTTTTTTATTTTTATTTTGAGCAGGCCTAATGTAAGGCCATGCAACACTTGTTTTAGGTTCAATGGTTACTATTAATTTGGATCCTTTAAAAGGAAAATTAGCTAATTATTTGGGTTTTGACATTTTATTTAAGCCTTAATTAATATGCATTTGTAAATTATGTGTACACATGCTCATATATATATATATATATACATTAAAAAAATTAATATCACAAATTTAATTTAAACTCTAAAAGTTAGTTATATTAGTTTTAATCTAATTTATATTAAAAATTAAATAAATTAAACTTCAACTTAACTCTAATTTATTTTAAATTTTCTCGTTAAAAATTTTCATTCCAAAAATCTTAGTTTTACATTTTATCTACCTTAGTTGGTTTGAAAATCACAATGTACAGACAAGGTTTGAGATCATTTACATCCCACAAAAATCTTGGTTTTACATGATGTTTGAAATAATTTACATCCCACAATGTAGTCACCATTATGATCACAATTTTCCTTTGAAATTTTTTATTCTCTAGTTTTTATAGTGAAAGCAGGACTTACATTTAGGATCTCAAATGATCAATTAAAACCATTTACAAAAATAGTGCATATGCTGAAAATCAGGAGAAACACAGCGAGTTTAATGGTTCTCGAGGCTAGAGAGAATCATGGGTTCTCGTGGGTGTTCATTGGGTTGGAGGATCTTTGGTGGAAGCATTGGATTTGTCTGTGCAAGATTTGATCATTCATCGATCGAAAGATACAAAAAAAAAAATAGGGTTAGTCGCAGTCATGGGTAGATAGGCTTACCAATGAAGTGTGAATGTAGTGGGAGAGGTTGAGGGAGACTAAGGGGTCCTTCGGGAGCTTTCTATATTGATGTTTCATCAGTTGAAGTGTTGGTGTTGCCGGAAAGGTAGACTTCTGTTTTTCAGTGCAAAAATAGAGTAGGAAGGTTAGGTGGATGTGGGTTGTTCTAGTCACCATCGAGCTACGAAAGTTGAAGAGTACACATTCATCAGATAAGGATATTGGGATGAGGTTTTTCTAAACTTAAACTGAACTAAAAGAGCCTACTAAGGAAGTGAGGTATGGGGAAAGGAGAAAACCCTAGCAGGTCAAAAGTATTGTAAGCATTGAGAGAGGTATGCCATCTGAGAAAAGGGAAGGTGCAGATGTGGGAGACGCATTTCATAATGCTAGCAAGGAGATTTGAGGAAGAAACAACCGAGTACTCCAGAACAATGATGTTTCCTTTTTGTCCAAGTAGTAGAAGTTTCCCAAGAAGATCCTTTCATCCTTAATTTCGATGAGTATTCGGTGGAATATTAACTTCTTTACCTAATATAGACCCTTTGATATGTTTGACTTGGTATTGAGAGTTGCAGATTATTCATCATGTTTCATTGGTTGCAGTCTGTGTGGTCCGTTTCTGTTGTGTCCGAGATGGAGGAGCGAGTTTGTTGTTTCAGATATGATGTACTATCATGTATAAGGCAACAGTTGGTGCTACAAGGGTTTATCAGATCTGAAGATCAATGAAGGCGAACGAGTTTGTTGTTGCAGAGAAACTTGTAGTGATTGATCCTTGTTTGAGCGAAGTTCCAGGGCCAATTGCTTCTGGGTAGAAATATCTTGAAATTTGTTTATTGAAAAAATATATAGAAATCGTCGAGAACAAAGATAGGCCCAAAAGAAGATAAAAGAGTTCGCTGGGTGGAGCCCTAGGCTTTTTTTTTGTGGCACAAAGGAGCCCTAGGCTAACGGTAAGAAAATGGGTTTTAGAGGTCCATTGATCACCTTAAACCCTGTTCCTGCCGAGGAAGTCTTCAGGGCGACGGTCATACCATATCAGTATCAATGTCCAATAGGAAGCCGACTGCTGTCCATGTTTTCTTATTAAATTATTGTTTAATGCTGACACGTGTTGGCCTCAGTAGAAATATAGCCTAAGGCTGATACCACATCAGCATCTTCCCGCCGCTCTGTTCGTCTTCTTCTTCAATCACCCCTAGCTTATGCTAGGGTTTATGCTCACCGGCATCCTATGGACTTTCTGCGCCCAAGTTCCTGTCCCAATGCTGCAGCTTCCACGTTCATTTGTGTCGCAAGCTGACTATTGATTCGTCATCCCCTTCGGATATTGAAATTGAGACTCATGAATGAATTTGTTGGTCTCGGATAAATGTATGGTCTGATTTCTGCAGTCCAGAGTTGGAATTTCAGATGCTTCTTTCTGCTACCCCTGGGGTCTTCAATCGCTTTTCCCGGAGAGGTAGCCGGTACTTCCTGTTCTTCAATAATTTGTCGTCGTCATGTTCTCTCGCTAGAACCGTTGACTTCGTCGAGCAAAGCAGCAGCACGCACAGTGGTGACTATGTGGATCTGCACCGCCGAATGCGTGGTTTTGCATCTTCCGGTGATTACAGAAGAGCTGTGGATACCCTAAATTTCATGAGATATGATCTGGGGACTGCGACTGTTGGCGATTATAATGCTTTGCTATATTCATGTTTGAAATCTAGAAGAGTTTGTATGGATGTTCTAGTCGATTTGTATACTGATATGAAAATATTTGGGCCTTCTCCTAATGCCTTGACCTTCTGTATACTTTTGAACGGTATGTTATCTCTTGGATATCTCCAATATGCAATTTCCATGACCCATGAGATGTGTCAGAGTTGTTTCCTACCATCTTTTCGCTTTCTGACAAGGCTCTTCATAAAGTTGCTAAAATCTGAATGCTTGGTCAACTCGATCAATGTATTCGAGCTAATTCTGAAATTGAACTTCATGCCAACCGTTCGCTCTGTGCATTCCTTGATTTCTTTGATGAGCAGAGCAGGAAGGTATCAAGAGGCTTATGGGATCCTTTCTATCCTGTTGTCCAGGGGGTATTTCTGCCCTGCATATATATTTAATCCTCTTCTGTGGGCCTTATGTAAATCAGGGCGCAGTTACGAAGCTCTGGAAATATTGTTCTTGATGAAGAGGAAAGGCATTATTCCTGATGCTTGTTCTTATACGGCTTTAATTTATGGGCTTAGCAAGGAAGGTTTCTGCAAGGAAGCATTTCAATGCCTGGATGATATGAGGGATGATGGCAAGGAACCCAACGTGAGGACTTACACGGTGTTTGTTAAGTTTCTCTGTGGGGATGGAAAAACCAATGAGGCACTTTCCATTTTAGCTCAGATGGATAAGGAAGGTCGGCTTACTGATTTGCATGCTTACAGCTTAATTATTCGTGAACTATGTTTACAGGACAGAATAGCTGACATTTCTGAAGTTTTACATGACATCTCTCAAAAAGGGCTTGTGCCTAACTGCTACACATTTTCTGCTTTGGTCGGGGGTCTGCTAAAGACTGGCAAGGTAGAAATTGCCTATGGCCTATTCATTGGTATGATTTCTAAGGGCTGCCCAATGGATGCTGTTGTGTACAATATATTTTTACATTCTCTATGCCAAGAGAATAAAACCAGTGAAGCAGTATCTCTGTTGAATTTTATGAGTGGAAAAGGTTGTATCCCAAATGTTGTTTCCTACAACATTATCTTGAATGGCCTTTGCAAAGAGAACAAACTTGATGTGGCCTTAGAAGCTTTGGACAAGTTAGAATGGGCTCCCTATGGACCAGATGTGGTTTCTTTTAATACAATTTTATCAGCAGCATGCAGACAGGGGAACTCTTCAATGATTAGAAGGGTTTTGTATCGCATGGAGTATCAAGGTGTTAAGCTTGATGTTATCGGCTCAACTTGTTTGATGCAGTATTTCTGTAATGTTGGAAATTTTGCAGAAAGTTTTAAGCTATTGGAGTTAATGCTCATCAATGGTCCTAGTCCTTCAACTGTCACTATTAATGTGCTTCTTCACCAACTTTGCAAAAACAGGTTCTTAAGAACTGCTCTCCAAGTTCTAGACTGTGCTAGAATCTACAAAATTGTCCCCGATATTAGTTCATATAATATTCTTATAGATGCCTGCTTAAGTGAGGGAAATTATTTGCTGGTTGGTCATATCTTCCGGGAAATGTATAGCCAAAATCTGAGGCCAGATATTTTCACATATGGATCTATTGTTAGTAATCTTTGCAGAAAGGGGGAAATAACAGCTGCATTGCAGCTAAGATTAGAGATGCTAGACAGTGGACTTTGTCCAGGTACGACAATATATAATACATTATTGGAGACCATGCTTAAGAGAGGGAAGTTCTGGGATGTTATTGCTTTACTAAAGCAAATGGCCTTGGAAGGATGTGAACCTAATCATGCTACACGGGAAATTCTCAATCAAGCAAATTCTAGAGGATGGTTGAAAGGAGTTCCCAAGATGGCAAAACTGTTGGGATTTGTCATTGGAAACCAGTGGGGAAGTTTATCGTGTGGATGATTTATCTATCTGTAGCAGAGAAATTTTGGCTATAGCACCTAAATGAAATGAGGGGTCAAGCTCTGGATAGGTTTACCAGTCCTAGAGCATCTTTTCAACCTTTGAAAATTGAGGATCTAAGAACCTTCTTGCAAGTCAATGATTAGGTAATGTGTCTGCCAACGTGTTGCACCAATCGCTGTTCTCTCGCTTATTTGCTCTATGGCTTTAGTACGAGGTGTGTTAGCTTCCTTTCAGATAATGCCAAGGTTGAGTGCTCATAAGAATAGTATTCTTAGGAAGCCAGCTCTTCTTCACTGCTTCCAGAAGTAGAATCCAGTTGAGTTCATGCAAATTTTCAAGTTATCGAGCATTATATTTGGTTAATGATCAAAATGCAATGATTGATCATATTGTTTGAAATGCTGGATTAACTATGAATCCTCTGCATTCCTATGCATACTGTAATATGAAGTTAGAGTTGTTTTTAACCTGACCAAAATGAGACATGGAGGCTGTGGATTAACCTGCCTGAAATGTGAGGTGTTTTATGATAAATTTGTAAAATGGTTCTTTGTTTATAGTTTCCCGTCAAGAGTCAGTGATGTTATATTTAGAGAGGAAAAGCCTGTGGAGGCGCATCAAGTCATGAACATGACTAGCAGAAGTACTTTCTGCTTGAAAATTACCTGGTGGGACCACAATAGTACATGATACAATCTTGATTCAATTTTCCTCTTTTTTATATCTTTAGTTTCAGTTTCTCTTCTTTTTTTGATTCTGATGAAACAAACTTTATGGGCTGGTTATATATTTGCAGAATTCGATCAACTTCTTTCTGATGTTTAGAAGGGCATCAAACTCTTCAGCGCATATGAAGGTTGCCCCAGAAGGCTTCTGAATGGCAAAATAGTGCTAGTGCAATACGTTGCATGAGGAGGTAGGTTGTAATTAAAATTTCAGTTTAGAACAATGGATGATTGGGCACAAATTTTCTTTCTTGACTGCTTCACAACACAATCTGCAGCACTCTAACTCTTGAGTTTTGAAGAATCTCTGGAAAATAGTTTATAGGCTACCCAATTTGTGTTAAGGAAAATTTGCAAAATACAAATTATTGAGGAATCCTGCATCATCTAAGCAGCCAGTTCATATTTGCAATAGTTTAAATAAGATTGTAGCTATTCGGTGCTTGTATTCAATTTCTTCTTCAAGTAGCCTGCCTATATATTCAATTCAGTGCTTGTATTCCATTTCTTCTTCAAGTAGCCTGTCTATATATTCAAACAGGCTGCAAGTACAGAACATGTCAACTACCTTGCTTTCAGGTAGCAAATAGATATATTAAACTAGGGGACAAATCTGGATCATTGCACTTGTAATCTTTATCACTGATACGCATCCATAATCATATGGTAGAGAGTATTGAACTTACTGGTTAGTGAATTTGATTGCCATTTTGCAGTGATAAGCCCCTGCTTTTTCTTGTGCTCATGAAATGAGGGAAGCTGAACATGAATACAAGGAGGCAAATTACCATACAATTATTCCTCTATATGCCCATCACCTTTTGCAACCGTATTTTGGTTGATAGGACTGAAGCTGAAATTATAGGGTGAAGCGACAAGGACAATACTAGACTGGTGACTGAGGAGATTGCTGTCTTGAGAAACATAGTTGTTAGACATGGAAGAGTTGCTTTCATGAGATTCCAATTGGACAGGATATCATGTCAGATTCTTGGGGCCGTGTCCTTGCCAAATATAGAAGCCTGCTCTCTCCCTTGAAAAGAAACTGAATCAATAATAAGTTCTTTCACTGTCCGTGTATATGTTTCTAAAGCTCCCATAGACGAGTGCTGTTGGAAGTAAATCTCGTTTTAGGGAAGCAGAGACCAGTTGGAAAAGGAACAATCCATATATGCACCAAATCACTGCCATCTAATGAGACGTGGCTCCTTGGCTAGCTGATGGGATTGAGAAACGGGTGGCCATTCATTCATGTCATGAGAGGCCATTACCTTGATCAGTGGCTGAAGGCATTGGTAAATTCTTTCTTAGACTATACATGTTTAAAAGTAATATAGGCAGGAGAAACCTCCGGATAAGAATTAAAGACGGAATCTTCTGATTTCAAATTGGAAATTTGTGTAATCGTTAATAAATTCATTTTTCAGAGTAGGGATGGATCCTCTTCATTACTATATTGTGCATAATAACTTATTCAGATCGGATTCAAGTCGATCACAATTTCTTTTGCTTGTCATCTTCATCATTATCTTTTACACGCAGTACAGTTATCTACATCAGTTTATTAGTGGATGTTATGACGTGAGAGCTCTGAATTGCTGTTGTATGCTGTTCATTGCCACAAACGTTTGTGAGAAGCATTATTTGGGCGTATTCCAAGTATCCAAGAGGAGGATTATCCATAGAGGAACTCTGGTAAGCTATTTAAGAAAATGACAATTCTTGACTAATTCAGATATTATGAGCCATTCTTTTAAATCTGTCCAAACTTGACTAATTTACATCTATTGAGAAGCCAAACTCTTATGATAGATAGACTGGCCAATCAAAAGATAATATTTTTTTCTCAAATTAAAGAAAAATTAACATTTAATCCAATAAATTAAAAAAAATTATGATTGACTTTTAAATAAAAACATAAAATAAGGGATTACTCCATAAATAGCACTTTTTACTGGTTCTACGAAGCTGATCAGGTATGTGCATGACACCGTCAAGTCTCGTGCGTCCCATCAGCCTTCTCGAAATCAACGGTACATCTGCCACCTAAATTTTAAGGCTTTTCTCTCTCTTCAGCCATATAAGCCCACTCTCATTTACGCTCCCTCCGCCAACTTCGTCTCTCTCTCACTCCCCCCAATTCTCGTCTCTCCTTCAGTGGCGCCTGTCCTGCTTTTCAATGGCGAAGATTAAGATTGGTATCAACGGTAGGTTAACTGATCGTCTGTAGTCACTTGATGTTGTGGCTCTGACTGTGTTTTGGCTTTGTGCATCGATAGGTTTCGGCAGGATCGGCCGTCTCGTGGCCAGAGTCGCCCTCCAGAGGGATAACGTCGAGCTTGTCGCTGTCAACGATCCTTTTATAACCACCGATTATATGGTAAGCGACAATGAGCTCATATCGGATCCATCATTCCTCCATTTCACGTTTTCGAGGCTGGTGCTGAATGTTAAAGCATGTCTATGCATGCATTCGACCTTGTTAGAGAAAAGCATGGCTTACATTTTACTGTTGTTGATGTGGACAGACCTACATGTTCAAGTATGACAGTGTTCATGGTCAGTGGAAGCACCACGACATCAAAGGTTAAAGACTCCAAGACCCTTCTCTTTGGTGATAAGTCTGTAACTGTCTTTGGCTTCAGGTACTGCACGCACTGAACTTATGAATGGATGCTAGCTTGTAGTTTGAATTTAGCTTCTTTATTTATTGTTTAGTAAATATCATGTTAGGAACCCTGAGGAGATCCCATGGAGCGAGACTGGCGCTGAATATGTTGTGGAGGCCACTGGAGTTTTCACTGACAAAGACAAAGCTGCAGCACACTTGAAGGTTGGTAGTTACGATATGTGATACATTATTTTAATGGTTGATTGATCTCGTCACTATTTGTATAATGCCAACTCAAGATTGAGTTTTCATGGAGATAACATAATTTTATCAGCAGGCTATTGGTTTTTGGAAACTACTGATAGTCATATTTGTTTCTTGCCATGAAAGTATCTTTCAGAGATATGCCGCATAGGCCATATCCCTCCTATCATATTACAGTACAACTCCCACATGGGTACAACTTTGTCACCATTTGGTAATAGAAAAAAAATGAAACCTGCTTTCTATGTAAGGAATTGCACATTGAATAAAATCTTCCCTTGAAATGGTTCTCCATTTTATTTTTATTTTCAATTTGTAGGGTGGTGCAAAGAAGGTGATCATTTCTGCCCCCAGTAAGGATGCTCCTATGTTTGTAGTGGGTGTCAATGAGAAGTTGTACACACCCGACCTTAATATTGTGTCAAATGCTAGCTGCACCACCAACTGTCTTGCCCCCTTGGCTAAGGTAGAATTTATTTTTGACTTTCCTCGTGATTAAGAATAACAATGGAGGTAAGTAGGATTGGTATCATTTCTGAATTCCAATTATGTGTGTCGTAGGTCATCAACGACAAATTTGGTATCGTTGAGGGCCTTATGACCACTGTTCATTCAATGACAGGTTAGTAGAAAAGATAATTAATCTCCATCAGTCTCTACATATGAGCATGGCACTCCTGATCAATTTATTACATGTTTTCAGCCACACAAAAGACTGTTGATGGACCGTCAATGAAGGACTGGAGGGGTGGTAGGGCTGCTTCCTTCAATATCATTCCCAGTAGCACAGGTGCTGCTAAGGTATTACCTGTTCAATTGCTTCTTTTGCTATCTGTTGCGTTTCATCTGTATCAGATATCTAATGTCTTGGTGTGTTATAGGCTGTTGGCAAAGTGCTTCCAGCACTTGATGGAAAATTGACTGGAATGGCATTCCGTGTTCCCACTGTTGATGTCTCCGTGGTTGACCTTACAGTGAGACTCCAGAAGTCAGTCACTTATGATGAGATTAAGGCAGCTATCAAGTGAGATAACTTCTATGCCTTATCTACCTTGTAGCACTTTCCTTTTTCCCTTTCTTGTTAGCATCTGCACTTGGGATTTCTAGGGTATGAAAATAATGCCTTGGCTTACTTTACCCATTATGAAATATGCAGGGAGGAGTCCGGTGGTAGCTTGAACGGAATTCTTGGGTACACAGAGGATGATGTTGTATCTACCGACTTTGTGGGTGACTACAGGTGAGGAAACTTTACTTTTGCCTCCTTTCGGATGAATCCTCAGCTTATTTATCACTAAGATTTTGGTTGCTGATCATTTAAGGGAACGCTGATATTCCTTGGTAGATTTAGCTTTCACCTATTTTTAGGTCCTGAGATATGCTATTTCTGCATCACCATGAACAGGTCAAGCATCTTTGATGCCAAGGCTGGAATTGCTTTGAGCAAGAACTTTGTCAAGCTCATCTCTTGGTATGACAATGAATGGGGATACAGGTACACACCCCACTCCTCCCACAATGTGTATCGTCTCTGTTTTTGGTATTTTCTTCTTTTCATGGTTCAATTTTAACTTTTGGAGCATTACATCAGTGCACCCATTTCATTCTATCTTTATGAAGTTGGCTGAAACACTGACCATGGACAAAACATACACAATTCATCAACCTCCCAATATTTTCACTGCCTGGTGAAAGTTTTTTTATTAGCCCTTCTGACATACTACATATTGTATCACGAGTACAAGTGCCATGGAAAATCTTTATTTCCCTTTTTCAGCTGTCGGGTCATCGACTTAATCTGTCACATTGCCTCTACCAAATAAGCTCTCAGTCGAGACTACTACATTCCACCGACCTCCGTCTTCACCACTTAGTGTGTTAGTCATCCAGTTGCCAAGACTAGGGAAGAGTTTCTCAGTGGAATAATTACTGAGCTTTGAGGATGTATTACTAGACTCAACTCGGACAGTGATGTTTCAACATATCCGAGTGGTTTGGTTTTGTTTTGTTTTGTTTTGTTTTTCGTGGCTTGGACGATGCTGTATGTTTTTACACTAATGCAAGATCAGTGGATGTTATCACACCTATCTATATAAAAAGGCTAGAATTTCATTGAAGCTGTAACACTATCTATATAGGTACATCATATATACAAATACTGCCAAAGTGGATCTATTTTAATCTTCAGTACCTGTTTTGCTTTCAATTAAGAAGCAATCCTATTGTGCAAAACAAAAATTAAGAAACAATCCTGAACTGAAGATCTCACCGGATAGGTAGGTGATATGATATGCTTTTGCTATCCACAGCAAAACATGAAAAACTTGATCAACATGCCCAAGTAAAGGTCTCAATTCTCAACTGCACTTGCCAAAATAAAAAGGTTCAACTGCAATATCCCTAAATTCTGACATAGCACAGATAAAACTCCATCTCCCAACATGGCTTAAGACAACATCCTATCTCCAATTGTCCAGGATCAAATTTATTTATTCAGCAGTCCAAAAATTTACTCATCAATCACATCCCCAAGATTTGGTTCTCGAGAGATTATCTGCAGCACACTGATACCACCATGCTGAGTTGCCTGCATCAGAGGGGAGGATTCAAGAACAAAGAAATGTGCCAGTTGAATTTCACAGCATAAAGTGCTGTCGATGATAGGAACTTAATCTTAACCCTCTAATGACTGAACTAATTTTACAGAGTGACACCCACCATGATTACTGATGAACAGATAAATCAACAACAAATGAGACCATTGGCAACACAGGGAATGAATGCATTCAAAAGAAAGACATAAAAATGAAACTGTCTCATTGGTTGAAAGTAAGGGAAGCTGGTTCTTACCCTTAAAAACAGAAAAAGAACAGAGGAAAATACCCGCTTATCATCGACCACCCAAGGTGGCTGGATTAAGTGCAAGAAGAGCCTGCTGTCCGCCAGGCAAGTAAGCAACATTTGGATTCCTTGCCAAAGTTGCTGCAATCTCTCTTGAAGCCTCGATCCTCCTCAGCTCAATCAAACCCATCCCAACAGCAGCAGTTGCTTCTGAGATCAACTTAGCAGACTCGCTTTCTCCTTCTGCTCTGATAACTGCAGCTCTTCTCTCCTGGTCTGCCTTCATCACAACAAACTTGGACCGCTCGGCTTCCTGCTGGGCAACCTGTTTCTGCTCCACAGCCCTTGAGAACTCAGAGCCATATGAAAGGTGGGTGATGGCAACATCATCAAGAATAATGTTAAACTCCTTGGCACGCTGTATCAGGCTCTCACGAACTAGAGCAGATACATGAGGTCGCTCAGTGAGAAGCTGATCAGCATTAAACTGGGCAACCACAGCCTTTAGGACCTCATTTCCAATAGAGGGAAGGACCTTCTCATCGTATTCAAGACCTAGGTGCCGGAATATGTAGGGCAGACGAGCCACCTGCATATTAATTTTGCTGTATGTTTCAGAATTCAGTTGAACAGCCATGATTCCACGTGAATTACAAAATAAATAAAATGACAAGAATTGGCCCAAATACAAAGCAGAAAGCATCATGAAGTTCTAAGCAACATCTACAAGCAGCCTAGGACAAATGCCAATATAGAAGTACAAGTTTCCTTTCCAAGCAGTGTCAATGGGAAATGTCATTTCCCAAACAGAGAAACAACTGTCACTGACAACACAAAACTACTTTATACGAGGTTTCCACAGCCCATAACTAGAATATACTTCCATTATAGTAAAAACTTAAGCTTTAACTAGTTATATTTTTTCCCCGCTTTTGAACAAGATCTCTAAGCAGCAGTATGTCCAAACAAACATGGCAACACTAATGCAGTATTCATCTCAGTCTGCTCCAGAGCCTGAAATGTATCCAAATCAACGGATTGATGATGATAAACATGTTTTGGCAGGGTAATTGTCTCAAACGGCATCGTATTTGATTGTCGAATTCATTAACAAAACTATCAGGACTCTCCAAGAATCTTGCGTATTTTGAGGAGAAGAAGAAAAATAACTAAAAACAGAGGACTGATCATCCGGAACTTACCTGAGGACGAGAAAGCACACGGAGGGTGAGATTGACCATCTGAAGGTCCTTGGTACCCGAGATAGAGGAGAAGGTGTGGGGGCGCGTTCTGATATCGAAGATAAACGGCTTCTGGAGCCACGGTACGAGGAAATGGGTACCCTCGCCCACAGTCTCCTCCATCACCCCGCGCAGCCGGTCGAATATCACAGCTCTCTGGCCCCCGTCCACCGTGTACAGAGAGGCGTTCAGCGCCGTCGCGGCGGCGCCAAGGCCGAAAGCCGCCCTAGCGATGTTCGTCAGAAAAGAAACAGCAGCCTGGTTGCTCCCCATTCCGGTAGCCGCCGAATCAAGCTTGAAACAACCTACCGTGAGGGAGAACTCCTACGAAATATGAGGATCAGCGGTTAGGGCTTATGAGGACCATGAGGGCGTTGTTTCTCTTATTTTTTATAGGATAATTTCAAAAAAAAAACTCAATTCCTAATTTTTTCCACACCTTTTCTATTAATTTAGAAATATCAAAATCGTGATGTACCCATTTTCATTAAACTGAAATAGCACAGGTGGCATAATAACTTATAGGCGTTTTTCATAGTATAAATTTAATTCTTTTAATTATTAAAAGATATTAAATAATAATTCACAAAATATATAATAAATTAACCAAATGATATATAATTCGAATACTATTCATATAAACAAATGTACAATTAGTGGATATAAAATGGACTAAAATGATATTTTAAATATTAGATAAATTTAATATTTTAAATATTCTTAAATTTAGAATAATTTTTTAAATATATGTATAAATTTATTATACTAAATTTTTGTGTGACGGATGGATGATGTAATGAAATGAACTCGGTCGTACCAAATTTATGGTAATGGCAAAAAGTAGAGGAATGCAAATTTCACTAAGGGCACAACTAATAGAATTAAAAGAACTAGTATGGAAAGAGATAGAGCCCGGTCAATAAAACTTATGAACAACATTTGAGGCCCCACAAATATCCATACTCTGTGTCAAGGACAAATATTACAATAGGACTAAATTCCTTAACACAAAACTGAGTTATAACTTATTATAGTTGTGGAAGAGCATCCATTACCTTAGCTACCTGTAATATAACTAGCTCCTGCACAACCAATGGACCTATAATAAGAGTCATCAAAATTTATCTTAACAAAACCTCTAATTGGACCCATGGTTGTGAACTAAAACTATATTCTTAAACAACATATTACTTGTACAATTTATACTTATAAAGTAATTTTAAAATCGTATCACTAACCACATTCCTATCACAAGTTTCAAAATTAAACAAAAATTTGTTTAACCTATAGTGTATTATATGCTTTGTGTAGTTAAATTGTTGCTAGTAATTAAGCGAAATACTCGATCAAAAATACTTAAAAAATTATTTGAAACAAACAAATTTTTAAATATTAAGTAAATAGGATTTACGGATAGCGAATTTTACTTGATCGATCATAACTATTTATATTTTTTTATAAATGAGTGTGATGTGCATATTTTTAATAGTATTATAAAAAATCTGTATGGAGTTAATATTTTAAGAAATGTGTATGATTTTCAAAGAATACAATGGCCTAAACTAAACATAGCAATATGGTTTTACTAAATTAAAAATTGGAGCTAGGCTCATCTGTGATTTGATTTAAGCTGAGCCCTAAAAAACAAATAATGAGGGGTAGATTAATTAGAGAACCAAATCTAATCAATTCTTAACTTGTACACAACTAAGTGAAAATATATTTAAGAACACGGATAGTAAAGTTGGTCATATAGCATATTGAGTTTCGAGAAGTAAAGAGATGATATGTGTATTACTTCATGATGTATGTTTAAGTACATGAATATCATGTTCAGTCATATAGCAAACCAAACGCTGAAAATTAAGAATGAGGAATATACGACATTGTGAAATGTATTTAAGAACACGAGTTGTGGGGTCAAACAAATAACGAACTGAACCCCTGGAATCAATATTTAAAATACATATAATATGAGGGTATAGAGCCCATATGACATGGTAAGCGAAGATGGACGAGTGTGGAATGTGTCTTAGAAAACTAACGCAAAGATGGACGAGTATGTGGATATGCAAGATCACAACCTCAATATACTTATGAGTGCATAGACTGTATACTATCGGGTGAGTACTTGTACGCAACTCACATGTACTCATATTACCACATTGTGTATGTTGCCTTCTGGCATGATATTATTGTGTGATATGTGAGATATATATCTATGTCATTAACTAATTGCTGAATGGTGGGAGGTGGTCTAATGAGATACACATGCTTGTGAAAACCCTAAAGCATGAGTCTTAAGTGCTGAAAACTTTGGAAATAACATTCTATAAAGGAAATATACATGTACAAATATTTTAGTAAAATATGGTATTGTAATCTAGTATCCTTCCAGCATTCGTGAGCTGCCATTAGTTCAAGGTTGAAAATGACACTTGTCATGCCCCGACCTTCTTCGGTCGGAGTACTGTGATCAACCTGCCACCCTTCCTCGTACTTGTAAACCCCGTCCTTTAGTAATGAGAAAACCGGGGAAAGAACTGGTCAATTTGAATCTTTAAACTGAATTAGTCTAAAAACCTGATTGTTAGGGGACAAGCAAATTTGAAAATTTCTAACTCCCATGTGACTAAAAAAGGTTCATAAACTTGGGCAAAAGAATCCTAGGATGGAATGAGGAAGAAAGACCAAAGCAGTCCAATAGAACCGGGTCTAAACCAGATAGAATCAATTTATGAACCGAGTTGATTCATTGAATTGAACCGATAGAGAATGGGTAAACCAAGATGTTTATGGATCCCTTGTGATTCAAAGAGGTTTATAATCCTTGGGAAGGAACCTTAGAACAATGTGGGAGAGAAAAACCAGATGGGTTCGGGTGAACCGGACCTGAACTGAATTAAACCACTTTAAGAACCGAGCCGGTTTATGAACTGAAATAGATTAAGAGATGGTAAATTGGGAATTTTATGGACCCTAAGTGTCCCAAGGAGTCACAAAAGACATGGAAATGGACTTGTGAATGAATTGAGGATGAAAACCACACTAGTTCAGGTGAACTGGATCCGAAACAATTCAGACCGGTTTGAACCACTATTGAACTAGATCCTAAATTTATTTTTCTAGATGGCTTAAATAATTCAAAATTGAGATTTGAGGCCACCATTGGATAGAAAATTAATTTAGATAAATTTAGAAATTTTTAGATTTGAAAAACTCGGTCGAATGAGGGGTGAACTGACTAGTTTAAGCTTTGAACCCGGTTTGGACCGGTCTGGTCCGGTTCGGAACAGTGTCATCTTCTTCCTCGGGATGACAACACTGTTCACTAGCCGGAAAATCAAAGCAGCACCGACGAAAAAGAAATATTTCCGTTCGGTACGTTTCAGGTCTTTAATGCCTATCATAAAGGTGCCAAACGGACGACCAACGGGTCCCCGAGCTCCCTATATAAAGAGCCCCTCTCCATTCGTCCTCTCCACACTTGAAAAGCTCACTCTCTCTCAATTGCTTAGTTTTCCAGCGAAACTCGAACCAAAGCTCCGATATAGGGTCAATTTTGAGCCAAAGAAGGTGAGGTCAAGTTCATTAGAACCGGGGGGGGGGGGGGGGGGGGAGTTAGCTACACGGTGGTGACATCCGTTCATTCCGAGAGTCACGGGAGAAGTGCCGGCTTGATCGAACAGTGAAGTAGCTCCGACAGGCCGAAGCTGCCCTGTTTCGGCCGAGTTGAAATCGACCAATTCGAGACATCCTTAGGCCAAATCAAGCTCTCCTGACACCTCCTCAGCCCTTCCACGGCCAAATTAGGACTGAAAGGTAAGCCAATTCGGCTCCCCTTTACAATTTCTGATAAGTGTTATAGAGAGAGTCAACTGAATTTCAATGACAAAATTCTAATCCAATTCGACATCAATTGATGTCATTCTTGTTTCTAGGAAGAACCTCTGGAGGAGAGCTACCTAACCAGATAGAAAGCTCGGACCGCCGCACCCTCACCGGTGAGAAATCGAAGCTTTCTCTCTCTACAGTCTATTTTCCGGCGAAGCTCTGTTTGAGCTCGTTCCGACATTAAAACCTGCGATTCAAAGTTCCTTAGAATCGTATGAACATGTAGAAACTCAATTTCAATGAATAGAGGTGTTTGATCGGTCAATTTGATAAAATCAAATTCAGCTGTGTTAAAGAGTTGAAATTGGGGAAATTTGGGGATTTTCAAAAATTCGAAGGACCAAAATGTAATTTTCTAAATTTGAGGGTCAATTGGTCATGATAAGAATATTAGAGGGTCAATTGAGAAATTTTAGAATTTTTGGGGCAAAATTTACCATTTTTGTAAAGGAAGGGAAAAATGGTAATTTTGGGAAAATTAAGGAACCAAATTGAAAAATTGGGAAATTAAACCCCTTTTCACGAAATTTAATAAATTGAGGTCCCAAGATAAATTTTAAAAGTTTCGTGACTCAATTTGAGGAAAAACCCAACAATAGGGACTTAAAGTTGAAGAAAAATAACTTTAAGGACCTAATTGTAAAAATATATAAAGTTGGGTCTTCTCATTCATTGGAACGAATGAGGGCTATTAGGACAAAGAATAATGAACAACTATGTTCATTTCGTGTAGGAGAATGAGACATCGAGAACGCTAGTTGAGGTCCAGCGTGCAAGGGACAGAACTCGACTAAGTGAAATTTCACTGCACGATCGGGTGAGTGGGATTTTATGTCATACCCGGTTGGGGATGATAATCACATCGAAATGAAAACCCACTACTATGTGGTATTTTAAACATCACGACTTAGAGTTTTGATGTGAAAATCATGCAGAAAAGCTACTTACCGATTGTAAGTAGATCAAACCCGGTTGGTATGATAAGACTTCCTCGAAGGAAGTTGAAAACCCGTTCTTCGGTTATGAATGAAGATGTCCTTATATCGGATCAATATAATGGACATTGAAAACATATTTTGTTGGAAGTGTTCTCCCCTGACTGTGTGACAATGCTTAAACAATTTGGGAGACCTTCTCGACGGGAGCTCGAATAGCTCTTATAGGCCGGGGGGCTCAATTTTTGAACTTGGAGGCTAATATGCCCGATTTTGAAAATCTCAAATAATGGGTCATATGCCAATGGGCACGAGCAGGAGCTCATAAACGAATATAATATATGTTCCATAAAACTTTAATAAGTAAATTTTATGGTCATGGTACCAAGGCTAGTTCAACATTCTCAGTCAACTAGTAGTAGTGCGACATAACCGGTCTCCGAACCAGTCAAGACAAACAGCTGCAAGTTGAGTTGAAAGTTAGGACCATTGGACTAATGACACCATAGATAACATGGCATAATAAGAAAACATTGTTTGTGCATGCACCATGAGTATGGGATCATCAAGTCGCCCGTGAGGGCTAGTGGTGCGTCCTAAGGGCCCTAAACGACCCGATGAGTATAAGGGCAGTTCGTCGTTCCAGGTGACCGTGTGAAATTTGGAGTAGCACCAAGCGCATGAGACCGAGGTAAGGACAGGATGAGGTCTCTATCCTCATATGGACACGAAGAATCGATTTCGGGATTGAGGGTCAAATGTCATGTACATCTACTCATTCTTAGGATGGAAGTGGTCGTACTTCTATCTAGGTGGTCGATAAAGTCGCTCCGAAGCCACAAGTGGGTTCAACGGTCGTGCTGGCCTATGAATGTGTGTAACCTTCATGATTAAGGATGTGTGTTGGGTGATGACACACCGTGATAATAAGAAATGGTGAAAAACTCGAATTTTTAAATGAAGGGATTTTTAAAAAGTGAGGAGTCTGGCACACTCCAATATAAATGTTTTTCTTAAAAGTTAAATGTAGACTTTTGAAAAACCCATTCACTGATTTGTAGAAACTCACCCCTCTTTTCTACCCCTTTTCAGGAAAAGAGAAAATGATTAGAAGTAACACTGAGCCTTACCCTTTATCAGGTATGTTTAATTTTTCCTTAAACTTGCATTTTATTTGATATATGTCTTCTAGGAAACAAGGTTGAAATTTCGCCTGGCTCCTCTCGAGTAAAAGAAGGGGGAAACTCCTCTTGAACTGAGAAAGAGCGACGGGTTGTTCACGAGGATCCAACCAAACCGGGTTGGGGCGTGACAGTACTAATTTAGTATTTCTACCAAATAGACCGAGGAAGGTAAAGACGTCGGAGTACATGTTTTCCATAACAAAGTTACAAAATATCAAAATGGTAGTTTATGTCATGCCCCGACCCAGTTTGGTCGGATCTCTGTGATCAACCTGCCGCTCCCTTAGTTTAAGAGTGGTTTCCCCCTTCTTTTATTCAAGAGTAGCTAGGTGTAATTCAAATATTGTTCCCTAAAATCACATAAATCAATCTAATACAAGCTTAAAAGGAGCTTTAAGCATACTTGATGGAGGATACATCTTCACGTTTTTTTTCATTCTATCCCTTATTCCTGAAAATGAAAAAAAAGGAAGGGGGTGAGTTCTACAGCTCAGTGAGCGAGTGTTGGGAGTGAGTTTTCAAAATAACTTTTATTGAAACTTTCTAAGGTTATCGTTTTCTTTATAAAAAGATTTTCCCTAAAATTTGGTTTTCAAACCTTTTTCCTTTTTCCACATTAGGTATGTTTAGCTCTCCTAGCCCATCCCATTGTCTTGGGAGGTGTTTAGCAAACAAACACACGCCCTTCATTAGGAAGGGTACACACATTCATAGGTGCAGGCCATCCACTACAACCACTTGTGGATTAGAGCGTCTTTACCGTTGACCAAGATAGAAGCCCATCCACTTCTACTATGGGTCTGAGTGAGTGTTCTCGACATCCGACCCTCAGACCCGAATGCCACTCCATGTCCCTGTGAGGACAAAGACCTCATCCTGTCCCCATCCTGGTCTCATGCGCAAGAAGCTCCCAAAGCTTCATGATTGTCTGGCATGACAAATTGCCATTATCGCCCCCATGTCATCCAACAACCCTTGGGACCCATCACTACCCCCAGGGTGTCTTGATGGTCCTGTATTGTCATGCCCTGGCCCAGTTTGGTCGAATTCTTGTGAGCAACCCGCCACTCTCCCAGTTTATTAAGAGTTTCCCCTTCTCTAAACCGCGATGAGTAATGCGAATTGTTTACCTGTATTTTTCCTAGAATAGCATTAATAAAAACTAAATACATTAAACCTTACATACCTGCCTTGTAGGTTCAACTATAGGAAAGTCTTTAGGTGGATTTTCCCTTGGTTACCTGAAAAGTGGTAAAGGGAGGGGGTTAGTTCGGCAACTCAGTGAATGGGTGTTGGAAGAGAGTTTTCATAATCAAAACATCTTTAATCGGAGTGTGCTAGACTCCTTATTTTCTTTAAGAATTTTCCTTTCTCAAATTCTGGTTTTTTCAAACCTTTTTTCCTCATTTTCTACATTAAGTGTGTTTAACAGTCAAGACACACCCTTCATCAGGAAGGGATCATACATTCGTAGGGTAGCCCGTTCACTACACCCACTTGTGGTGTTGGAGCGACTTTACCGGCCACCTAGATAGAAGTACGTCCACTTCTACCCTGAGAATGAGTGGATGTTCATGACATCTGACCCTCAATCCCATAACAAAACTCCGTGTCCGTATGAGGACAGAGACCTCATCCTGTCCCTACCCCGGTCTCATGCGCTTGAAGCTACCCTGAGCTTCGCAAGACTTCTGGTACAACAAACTGCCCTTATATCCACTAGGTCGTCCAGAGCCCTAGGACGCATCACTACCCCTCTTGGGCATCTTAAAGGTCTTGTAACACAGTGCATGCACAATCAACAGTTTTTCACATAATACCATATAATCTGTGGTGTCACTAGTCCAATGACCCTAACCCTCAACTCGACCTGCAGCTATTTGTTTTGACTAGTCTGGAGACCTATCATGTCGCACTACTGCTGGTCCATTGAGTATGTTGGTCCTGTCTCGATACCATAACCAAACAATTCATTTACTTAATTTTTCATGGCATAATAATCATGTTTGTTTACGAGCTCCTACTCGTGCCAACTAGCTTAGGGCCTACTATTTGAGATTTTCAAAATCAGGCATATTAGCCCCCTAAGTTTCAAAACCGAGGCCTCCGACCTTTATGAGCTATTGAAGCTCCCGTCAAAAAGGTCTCCAAAAAATTTTAAGTAGTAGCACACAGTCAGGGGAGAGCACTCCCGACAAAATAAACTTTTCAACTATCCATCATACCAACCGAGTATAAGGACATCTCCGCTTATAACCAATAAGCGGGTTTTCCACTTCTTTCGAGAAAGTTTAATCATACCAACTGGGTATGATCTATTTACAATTGGTAAGTAATTTTTTCGTATGATTTCCACATCACTCCTCTCAGGTGTGATGATTAAAATACCATTTAGTAGTGGGTTTTCATTTTCAAGGTGCTTATCATCCCAATCGGGTATGATATTAAATCCCACTCACCCGATAGTATAGTGAATATCCTCTTAGCCGACTTGTTGTTCTTACTCAAACTTGTCTTTGCTGGCGTTCTCGGTACTTCATGTTTCTATATTATATGAACACTCTTGTTCATTATCCTTTGGCCTAATAACCCTAATTCATCCAAATGAATAAGAAAACCAAACTTTTTCTTTATTTGTAATTAGGTCCTTAAAGTTATTTTTCTTTAAGTCCCTAATGTCAATTTTCCTTCAAATTAAGTCCCAAAACTTTTAAAATTCCTAATGGGACCTCAATTTATTCAAATTCACAAAAGGGATTTAATTTCCCAAATTTCCAATTTGGTCCCCAACTTTTCCAAAATTATCATTTTGCCCCTACTTTACAAAAATGGTAAAATTTGCCCCAAAAATTCCAAAATTTGCCCAATTGGTCCTCCAATATCTTTATCTTGTCCAATTAGCTCTCAATTTTATGAAATTGCACTTTGGTCCCTCAGATTTTTGAAATTCCCAAAATTTTCCCCCAATTTCAACCTTCTAACTCAGCTGAATTTGATTTCATTAAATTGACTAATCAAATGAGTTTAATTGTTGAAATTGAAGTTAGATTAAAGTTCTTATACCTTCATACGATTCAATTGCACTTTGAATCACACGATTTGGTGTAGGAATGAGCTCAAACAGAGCTTCGTCGTAAAATTGGATATAGAGAGAGAAAGCTTTGAAAGCTTACCGTCAGGGGCACGATGGTCTGAGCTTTCAATATGGCAGATAGCTCTTATCCTCAGGTCCCTCCTTGGATGTAGAATTGCATCAATTGATACCGAATTGTGTGAGAATTTTATGATCGAATTCTATCTGTTATCTCTTTAGCACCAGTCAGAAATTACAGAGGGGAGCCAAATTAGCTTATCTTTTAGCTCTAATTCAGCTTTAGGAGGACTGTGGAGGTGTTGGGAGGGCTTGGTTTGGCTAGAGAAGGGCTCAAATTGGTCGATTTCAGCTCGATTGATCAGGGCAGCTTCGGTTTGCCAAAGCTGATTCATTGTTCGAACACGCCAGCTTTTCTTCGGCGATCCTCGAAGCAAATAGAGACTACGGGCATGTTGCTGACTTCTCCCCGAATCCAAAGAACTTGACCATGCCTTCTTTGGCTCAGAAAAGACCCTATATTGGAGCTTTGGTTTGAGCTTCGCCGGAAATTGGAGCAGTTGAGAGAGAATGGAGTTTTTAGGTGTGGAGAGGATGAATGAGGTGGAGCTCTTTATATAGGAAGCTCGTGGACTTCTTTTCCGTCCGATTGGCACCTGAATGGCAATCATTCATTGCATGAAACTCCCTGGTCAAAGACTTTTTGGCTTCACGGGTGCTGCTCGATTTTTCGATGAGTGAACAGTGCTGTCATTTGAAGGAAGAAGATGACACTGTTTCGAATTGAGTTCAAAGTTTAAACCAGTTGGTTCAGGCCCGATTCGACTGAATTTTTCAAAATTAAAAATTTATAAATTAATCTAAATTTATTTTCTATCCAATGGTGGCCTCAAATCTCAAATTTGAATGTTTTAAGCCACATAGAAAAATTAATTTAGCATCCAGTTCAATAGTGGTTCAAACTGGTCCAAATCGGTTCATTCTGATTCGGATCCGTTTCACCTGAACCGGTTTGGTTTTAATCTCCAATTCATCCTTAAGTCATTTTTCATGACTTTTGGGACTCTTTGGGTCACTCAGGGTCCATAAATTTCCTAGTTTGCCCTTTCTCTATGGGTTTCAATTTGTAGACCAACTCGATTTTCAAATTGAAAATGACCGATTCTTTCCCCATTTTTCTTATTATCGAAGGACGGGGTTTACATTAGACCTCACCTAGCCCCACCCTGGTCTCATGTGCATGAAGTTACGTCAGCTTCCTTGATTGTTGGCACGACAAACTACCCTTATCTCCAGCATGTCATCCAGTTGCCCCTAGGATGCATCACTACCACTCTTGGGCATCTTGATGGCTCCGAATCTCAAGTGCATGCATAAACAATAATTTTTCACAAAGCCATTTATCTTTGGTGCCATTGGTCCAATGACCCTGACCCTCAATTCGACCTGCAACTGTTTGTCTTGGCCGGTCCGTCGACCTAGCCCTGATGCACTATCGCTAGTCCATCGAGTATGTCGGTCCTGTCTTGGTACCATGGCTAAATCACATAATCCATTCATTAAGAATTTTCATGGCATTAACATATCATGTTTTTTTACGAGCTCCTGCTCGTGCCAACTGGCATTGGGCCTATTGCATGTGTTTTTTTTTTCAAAATTAGGCATTTTAGCTCCATAAGTTCCAAAACTGAGGCCTCTGGCCTATCTGAGCTGTTCTAGCTCCTGTCAAGATCTCCCAAAAATTTTAAGCATTGGCACACAGTCAGGGGAGAACACTTCTGACAAAATAATCTTTCCATTCATCACACCAACCGGGTATGATGACATCTCCGCTTACAACCGGCCGGCAGGTTTTCTCCTTCCTTCTAGGAAGTCCATCATATCAATCGGGTATGATCTCTCTACTTACAACCAGTAAGTAGTTTTTTCGCTTAGTTCTCACATCACTCCAACCAGGTGTGATGTTAAAATCCCACATGTAAGTAGTTTTTTCATTTCCGAGGTGCTCATCATCCCAACCGGTTATGACGTGAATAAACCCACTCACCTGTTAACTGTGACATGTTAGTCCTCGGTTGATTTTCCAAGTTTACGCGAGCTTCTCTTGCTGGCATTCCGATCGCACTTTTCCTTACACAAATTGGGTAGCCTTTTCACTTAAGGTTTGGACATAATAGCCTAGGCTAATAATTTATTGATAAATTACATTTAGGTCCCTAAAGTTTATTTTTCCTTAACTTTATGTCCCTAATGCAAACCTTTGCCCAATTTGACTCCCAAAGTTTCCAAAATTCTCTCTGAGTCCTCATTTTACTAAAAAATGTATAACGGGCTCAATTTTCCCAAATTTCAAATTTGGTTCTCAACTTTTCAAAAATTACCATTTGCCCCTACTTTCCAAAAATGGCAATTTGACCCCAAATGTTCCAAAAATTGACCAATTGGTCCTCCAACATCTTTTCCATGGCCAATCGGTCCTCAATTTTGGGAAATTACAATTTGGTCCCTCAATTTTACGAAATCCACAAAATTTCCCAAAAATTTCCCCCAATTTGCCCCTTTCAAATTGGCTGAATTTGATTTCATCAAATTGACCATTCAATCAGGGTTAATTGCTCCAATTAAAGGCATGGATCAGTGCCTACACTTCCATATGATTCTATTGAGCTTTGAATCGTGTCATTTGGGTTTGAATTGAGCTCAAACGGAGCTTCGTCGAAAAACTGAGTGTAGAGATAGAAAGCTTCGAAAGCTTATCGTTGGAGGTGCGGTAGTCCGAGCTCTATATCTGAGAAGGTAGCTCTCATCCTGAGGTTACTCCTAGGATCAAGAGTCGATACAATTCACCTCGAATTGAGGGAGAATTTCATCGGTGAAGTTTTATAGTTTCTCTCTCTAACGCTAAGCGGAAATGATAGAGGAGGGCCAAATTGGCTTACCTTTGAGCTCTGTTACGATTGTATAAGGGTTGTGGGAATGTTGGGAGAGCTTGGTTTGGCTGGAGGAGGGCTGAATTTGGCCTATTTTAGTTCGGCCGAAACTGGCAGCTTCGGTCTGCCGGAGCTGCTTCACTGTTTGATTATTCCAGTGCTTCTCCAGCAGTCCTTAGATCGAACGAAGGTTGCTATCAGATAGCTGAGTTCCCCTGAAGTCTAATGAACCCAACCTCACCTTCTAAGGTTGAGAAAACTACCCAAGTTGGAGCTATGGTTCGAGCTTCATCAGGAAATGGAGTAGTTGAGATAGAATGGAGTTTTCAAGTGTGAGGAGGATGAATGGGGAGGAGCTCTTTATATAGGGAGCTCGGGAACTCTCTACCCGACCGTTTGGCACCTTTATGGCACTCATTCATGACCTGAAACACCCTAAACGTAGACGATTCATCTTCGTCGGCACTATCCATTCTTCCAGTGAATGAATAGTATCGTTATCTGAAGGAAGAAGATGAGACTGTTCTAAACCGAACTGGACCGATACGAACCGGGTTTAATGCTTAAACCGGCCAAAATTTAGGCCTGATTCGACCGAGTTTTTAAAAATTAAAAATTTATAAATTCATTCTCTATCCAATGGTGGCTTCAATTCCCCAATTTGAATATTTTAAGCCATCTAGAAAAATGAATTTAGCAACCAGTTTAATGATGGTTCAAACCAGTCCAAACCGGTTTAATCGAGTTCAGATTCGGTTCACTTGAATCGGCCTTGTTTTCTCTTCCAATTTGTCCCAAAGTCCATTTCCATGGTTTTTATGACTCTTTGGGTCAATCGGGATTTGTAAATTTCCCAATTTTCCCTTTCGCTAATGGTTGGGGTTCGTGAACTAGTTCGGTTTCCTACCTTGGGTTGACCGATTCTTTCCCTAGTTTTTTTTTATCTTTAAGGGACGAGGTTTACACGTACTGTATGTGCATGCACAAACAAAATTTTTTCACATATAGCCATTATCTTTGGTGCCAATGGTCCAACGGTCCCGACGCTCAACCCAACTTATAGTTGTTTGTCTAGGCCGGTTCATCTACCTAGCCTTGATGCACTGCTACCAGTCCATCGAATGTTGTCGGTCCTAACTTAGTACCGTAGAGAAATCACACAATAAATTTTATTAGAAATTTTTCTTGGCTCTTCATAATCAAATTTGTTTACGAGCTCCTGCTCATGCTCACTGGCCTTGGGCCCAGTGCACGGGTTTTTCCAAAATCGGGCATTTAGCCCCATGCGTTGAAAAACTGAAGCCTCTGGCCTATCTAAGCTATTCTAGCTCTGGTCAAGAAGGTCTTCCAAATATTTTAAGCATTGGCACACAGTCAGGGGAGAACACTTCTAATAAATAATTATTTTCAACTTTATCACACCAACTGGGTGTGATGATATCTCCGCTTACAACCGATAGGTGTGTTTCTTCTTTCCTCAAGGAAACTCATCATACCAACCGAGTATGATTATCTCTACTTACAACCAGTAAGTAGGTTTTATCAGTTAAAGATTGTACTACTACTAATCCCAACCGGGTATGAAGTTAGATAATACCACTCACTCGATGACCATGACATGTTCGCCCCAGTCAATTTTCCAAGTCCACGCTAGCTTCTCCTTGTCAGCATTCTGTTTTCTCATGTCCCTACACAATTGATGCATCCTTATCAATTAAGGTTTGGTATAATAGCCATCGTTTTCTCACGTATGAGCGACTAGGCTCAAAATTGTTGGTTTATTGCACTTAGGTCCTTAAAGTTCATTTTCTTTAACTTTAGATCCCTAATGCTAACTTTTCCCCAAATTGAGTCACAAGGCTTCCAAAATTCCCTTTGGGTCCTCAATTTACTCAAAATTGTGTAAGGGCTCAAGTTTTCCAAATTTCCAATTTGGTCCCCAACTTTTCAAAAATTACCCCCTACTTTCAAAAAAATGTGAATTTGACCCCAAATGTTCTAAAAATTGACCAATTTGTCCCTCAACATCTTTCTCATGATCAATTGGCCTTCAATTTTGGGAAATTATAAAGAGGTGGCTCAAATTTTTGAAATCCCCAATTTTCTCCAAAAATTTCCCCCAATTTCTCCCTTTCAAACTGACCAAATTTGATTTTTTTAAATTGACCATTCGATCAGGATTAATTGCTAAAATTGATGATATAGCTTAGTTCTTACACTTCCATACGATTCAATTAAGCTTTGAATTGCATGATTTGGGTCTGAAATGAGCTCAAACGGAGCTTTGATGGAAAATTATTCGTAGAGAGAGAAAGCTTCAAAAGCTTACCATCGGAGGTGTGGCGATTTGAGCTTTTGATCAGGGGAGGTAGCTCTCATCCCAAGGTCCCTTCTAGGATCAAGAACTGATACAATTGATGTCCAAATGAGGGTGAATTTTGTTAGTGAAATTTGGCACATTCTCTCTTTAACATCGATATGTAATGACGGAGTAGGGCCGAATGGGCTTACCTTTCAGCTCTGTTGAGGCCGTGTGAGGGCCGTGGGAGTGTCGGGGAGGCTTGGAGAAGGGATAAATTTGGAGGAATTCAGCTTGGCCAAAACGGGGCAACTTTGGTCCGTTAGAGATGCTTCACTGTTTGATTTCGCCAGTGCTTCTCCGATGGTCCTTGGGTCGAAAGGCGAGTGCTATCAAGTAGTTGACTTCCCCCGAAGTATATAGGACCCAACCTTGCCTTTTGAGGTTGAGAAAAAGGCCTAAGTTGGAGCTCTTGTTTGAGCTTAATAAGAAAATGGAGCAATTGAGAGAATGGCGATTTGAGGTGTGTGGAGGATGAATGGAGAGTAGCTCTTTATATAGGGAGCTCGGAGACCCTCTGCCCGACCACTTTCCATTTTGGTTGAGCTTATCCTGCTAGAAAATGGCCTAATCCGAGCGGTTACACCTTCACCGGAGAAGGAAGTTTTCTACATCAATGAACAATGCTATCATCATGAGGAAGAATATGACACTGTTCCGAATCAGATCGGACCGGTCTGACCAGGTTCAATGGTAAAAATCAACCGGTTCAGAACTAGTTCGACCGGTTTTCTCAAAATTAAAAATTTCTAAATTAATCTAAATTTATTTTCTATCTAATGGTGGCTTCAATTTCCTAATTTGAATATTTTAAGCCACAAAAAAAAATGAATTTAGAAATTAGTTAAAGTATGGTTCAAACCGGTTCAATCTAGTTCAATCCGGTCTGATTTTCTCTTCCCATTTGTCCCAATGTTCTTTCCCATGATTTTTTATGACTCTTAGAGTCACTTGGGATTTATCAATTTTCCATTTTACCCTTTCTTTATCAGTTATGGTTCGTGAACCGGTTCAATTTTCTCTTTTGAAACAAACGGTTCTTTTCTCGATTTTCTTATCTTTAAAGAGGCGGGGTTTACAACTCTCCCCTCCTTTTAGGGGTTTTGTCCCCAAATCTAAGTCAACAATTCTTTGCATCGGGTGTGACTTCCCTTGATTTCCTCTTGGGGTTTTCCCGACATGTTATCACTTTGGTTATTTCCTTCACTTGGACCTTTAGCCACACACTTAAGAAGTCTTTCTCCCTTTCCATTTTCCACTCACTCCATGGAGTGCATCATGATCAATCATGTCCTAAGCACCAATCCCAAGGTACCTCCTTAGGTCTACTTCTTACTCTACCTAGGGTAAGACTCTTCTTCTTAAGGGTTCTTATTCATGTCATTGTGTTGGATGCTCCATATATATCCGATCATCCCCATTTCTAATTATTCCCTTGGTTGTTGATGCTCTTAGCTTAGCATCCTTTAGGACTTTTCGTCCCTAACCCCATGGGTGAGTACGACTACTCAGTGAATGGGTTTTTAAAAGCATTTGACTTTTAAGAAAAATATTTATATGGACTGTGCCAAACTCCTTTGTTTTCAAAAATCCCTTCATTTAAAAATTCAAGTTTTTCCACAATTTCTTATTTACCACGGTGTGTCATCACCCAACATACATCCTTCATCATGAAGGTTACACACATTCGCAAGTCAGTATCACTACTGAACCCGCTAGTGGCTTTAGAGTGACTTTTCTTGCCACCTGGATAGAAGTACGGCCACTTCTACCCTTGGAATAAGTGGATGTATGTGACATCTGAACCCCAATCCCGAAATCACTTCTTCGTGTCTGTATGAGGACAGAGACCTCATCCTGTCCCCGCCCCAATCTCATGCGCTTGGTGATACTCCAAATTTCGCACAGACACATGGAACGATGAACTGCCCGTATAGCCACCAGGTCGTCTAGTGCCCTTAAGATGCATCACTACACCTCATGGGCGTCTTGATGATTATGTACTCACAGTGCATGCACAAATAATGTTTTCTCATGTTGCCATGTAATCTATGGTGCCACTAGTCCAACGACCCCGACTCTCAACTCAACCCGCAGCTGTTTGTCTTGACTGGTCCGTCGAACTGTCATGTCGCACTGCCGCTAGTTGACTGAGCATGTCGGTCCTATCTTGGTACCATGGCCAAACAATTCATTTATTAAGTTTTATAGCACATATATCATGTTCATTTACGAGCTCCTGCTCGTGCCAACTGGCCTTGGGCCCACTGTACGAGATTTTCAAATTTGGGCATTTAGCCCCCAAGTTCCAAAACCGAGGCCCCTGGCCTATAAGAGCTATTCCAGCTCCTGTAAAGAAGGTCTCCCAAATAGTTTAATCATTGACACACAGTCAGGGGAGAACACTTCCAATAAAATAGGTTTTCACTGTCCATTATACTGATCGGTATAAGGATATCTCCATTCATAACCGATGAATGGGTTTTCAACTTCCTTCGAGGAAGTCTCATCATAGCAACCTTCGTCTAAGTGGTGATGATTAAAATACCACTAAACAATGGGTTTTTATACATAGGCACTTGTCATCCCCAACCGGGTATGATATATAATCCCACTCACAACCGGTAAGTGGTTTTCAAATTTTAAGTTGTGCTCATCATCCCAATCGGGTATGATGTTAGTAAACCCACTCACCCGTTAATGCCGTGAATTCCACTAGACCAGTTCTTTGTATTCGCGCGAGCTTGTCCTTACTAGCATCCCTGTTACTTCATGTTTCGACACGATATGAACATCTCAGTTCATTATCATTCGGCCTAATCTTCTTCATTCATTCCAAATGAATGAGAAAGTCAAACTTTCATTTATTTGCAATTAGGTTCCTAAAGTTATTTCTCTTTAACTTGAAGTCCCTAATGCCGGTTTTTCCTCAAATTAAGTCCCGAAAATTCTAAAATTTATCATAGGACCTCAATTTATTTCATTTCACTAAAAGGGGATTAATTTCACGAATTTCCAATTTGGTCCTCCAACTTTTCCAAAATTACCATTTTGCCCTTCATTTACAAAAATGGTAAGTTTTGCCCCAAAAATTCTAAAATTTCTTAATTGGTCCTCCAACATTATTTTCATACCCAATTGGCCCTCAATTTCATAAAATTTCATTTTGGTCCTTCGAATTTCAAAAATCCCCAAATGTCCCCAAAATTTTCCCCCAATTTCAACTCTTCAACACTGCTGAATTCGATTTCATCAAATTGATTGATCAAACACCTCTAATTGTTGAAATTGGAGTTGAAATTTAGTTCGTACATGTTCATACGATTATAAGTAACTTTGAATCACTAATTTTAACGCCGGAACGAGCTCAAATAGAGCTTCGTCGAAAAATAGATTGTAGAGAGAGAAAGCTTTGATTTCTCACCGATGAGGGCACGACAGTCCGAGCATTCGATCTGGACAGATAGCTCTCATCTTGAGGATCATCCTAGAATCAAGAATCGCATCAATTGATGTCGAATTGAGTTAGAATTTCATCATTGAAATTCTGCCGGTTCTTTCTCTAGCACCAGTCACAAATTGCAGAGGGGAGTCGAATTGATTTACCTTTTAGTCTTAATTTGGCCGTGGAAAGGCTGAGGAAGTGTTGGGAAGGCTTAGTTTGGCCTGAGGAGGGCTTGAAATGGCCGATTTCAGCTTGGCAGAAATAGGGTAGCTTCGGTCCGCTGGAGCTGCTTCACTATTCCATCATGCCGGCGCTGCTCCAACGATTCTCGGATTGATTGGAGTTTGCTACTATATAACTGTCTTCTCCTCAGTTCTAAAGAGCCTGACCTTTGTTCAAGTCGAAGCTCTAGTTCGAGCTTCACCAGGAAATGGAGCAGTAGAGAGAGAGAGAAGTGTTTGGGTGTGAGGAGAATGAATGGGGATGACCTCTTTATATAGGTGTATTAAATGGGAGAGATTTATTACTAGTATTAATATTGCCATAAATTATTTGTATTAATTCCAATAATTTAATTTTGTTTATTATTGGTATTAATTCCAATAATTTAATTTCGGTATTAAATTATTTGTATTAATTCCAATATCACACTACTCTCGGGCAAGCACGCTTAACTTTAAAGTTCTTTTGGAATCTAGTTCACCTGAACCAATTTGGTTTTTGTTTTCTAATTTGTCTTAAGTTTCTTTTCCAAGGTTTAATGAACCCTTTGGATCACCCGGAAGTTGTAAATTTCCATATTTCTTGTTCCCAAATGTAAACCGGCTCAGTTTTCTTATTCGATTTAACCGGTTCTTTTCCTAGTTTTCCTTAACTCAAAAGTGTGGGGTTTACACCATTACACTATTCCTTATTCCTTGTTGACCCTTTTCGGTCTACGTATTGATTACTTGTTTAGGGAGGTCTCCCTTTTATGGTTTTCATTCTCTACTATGTCCTTCAAGGTAGAGACTTCCATCTTAGGGACTATACGTTCAATTTTCTTACCATTCCCTGAAGATTCCTTCCCTTTAACTCCTTAGACTCTTCTCTATCTTGGGGCATTTGCTCACTTTTAATCTTTCATCATCTTGAAATTTCCATTTCATCCCTCATTCCTTATTTGAGTAACTTCCGATTATCGATCTTATTTTACGTACTCCATCCTGTGCCCAGCTGTCTACTCTATAGGCTTCATTAAGGGAGCGCGGACCACGACCAGTCTTGATGTCAGTGGTCATTTCCTTTAATCACTCCTTAACTGGAGGGCTCACTTCTCCAAAGTTTCTTAGATGTGCTTTCCTCTATTTCCTTATTAGGGTTAGTCCACCCCTTTCTTACTTGTATGACATATTTTGATGCTATCTTCCCACTTACCCATTCTTTGGGTTTAACTTACTCTTTGGGCCCTCATGAGCACTTTTCCTTTGTACTTGATCTTCCCATCTCAACTAGCATTGCCATTGCAAGCTTACCTTCTCTTCCCACTTTAATTAGGCCCATCACTTCTTCATTGGGGCACATCCTTCCCAAGACTTCTTCCTTTCTTCGCCACTACAGGTATCTGACCCTAGAGCAACTTTATGACATCCCTTGATGTCGTCCTTTTTTGCTTATCCTCTCTTTTGAAATCTTGAGGGCACGTCATTTGCACCCTATCATCATTCCGGCTTGCATCCCAGTACCAGTTTATTTCTTTAGGGAGGGTCCAAATCCTCCCTATTTTAAAGTCTCTTAATCACCTTGCGTAAAGCTTACTTGATTCTTCTCATGACTTGGGTTTGGTCGTTAATCTGTTTTAATCCATTGATTATTTAAGGATTTCCTCCATCCCTCTTTTCCGACATTTGACCTATTTTTTTCTCCCTTCTTTCCTTTCAACTTGTCCCTCTTAGAGGCATACTCAGTTCCTCTTTGTTCCCAAATTTCTTGCCTCCTTTATGAGAGTTCGCTTAATCCCTTGTCAGTCCTTAGGTTTTTCTTTCTGGTACAAATCCTCCAACTCCTACTACATCTCTTGATGTCGTCTTCTCCTTTTCCCTTTCCCCAGGTTTATCCTATCCTTTGACCTCGTAGCAATATTGCTTCTCTTACACTTTTAAATGAAAAAAAAATGGTCTTTATTCATTCAAGGAGGTAGTTTCTTGCCGCACTCGGCTTATTACATGAGTTTCTCATTACTTCCTAGTCCCTTGGAGTCATAGGTCGGGAGTTAGCCTCTGAATTGTTTTGGGATTCGTTGTCATACCTCGAACTGGTTTGGTCAGATCCTCGTGAACAAGCCACCACTCTTGTGGTCTATCAAGGGTTTCCACATTTTTAAACCGCGAGGAGTAAGGCATCCTTTTTCGTGTATTTCCTGTAATAGCAATATAAAAAACTGAGTAATTTAATGCATTATACATACATGTCCTTTTCCAAATTTGTAAGGTCTTTAGAAAGAGGTCTTTCCTCAATTGGGAGGAGGGAGTTCTACAACTCAGTGAGCGGGTGTTGGGAGTGAGTTTTTAAGAAAAACAGTTTTATTCAAAGTGTGCCAAAATCCTCATTTCTTTTAAGAAGGATCTTTCCTCCAATTTCAGTTTTTCAAAACCTCTTTCCATTTTATATTTGGTGTGTTTAACAAACAACACACTCCCTTCATCAGGAAGGGAACACACATCCATAGGTGCAACACGTCCTGTAAACCCTATCCGTTAAAGATAAGGAAAATCGGGGAAAGAACCGGTCAACCCGAGTGAGAAAACCGAACCGGTTCATGAACTCCAACCGTTAGATGAAGGGAAAAGTGGTAAATTTACAAATCTCGAGTGGCCTAAAGAGTCATAAAAGTCATGAAAAAGGACTTTGGGACAAATTGGAAAAAAAACCAAATCGGTTCAGGTGAACCGGACCTAAACCGGTTTGAATCATCATTGAACCGATTTCTAAATTCATTTTTCTAGGTAGTTTAAAATATTAAAATTGGGGAATTGAAGCCACCATTGGATAGATAATGAATTTAGAAGTTTTTAATTTTGAAAAACTCGGTCGAATTGGGCCTAAACTAGCCAGTTTAATCATTGAACCCAGTTCGGAACAATGTCATCTTCTTCCTTCAAATGACAACACTGTTCACTTGTCGAAAGAAGGGACAGTGCCAAAAAAGTTGAATCGCCTCCGTTCAGGGCATTTTAGGCCATGAATGAGCACCATAAAGGTGCCAAACAAACGGCCAGAGAGTCCCCGAGCTCCCTATATATAGAGCTCCTCTGTCACGCCCCGACCTGGTTTGGTCGGATCCCCATGAGATCCCCCCACTCTCCCGGTTTACTAAGGGTTGCCCCTTTTTTATAAATCGTGAGGAGTAAAACATTCTTTAAACCTGCACCATTCCTGGAATAACATAAATTAAAACTGCAAAAAAATTTAAACTTATCATACCTGCCTTAAATGTGTGTAAGGTGGTGGTCTTTGGCTTAAACTTTCCAAGGTTACCTGAAAGGGATATAAGGGAGGGGGTGAGTACAACGACTTAGTGAATGGGTTTTCATAATTTAACTTTTAAGAAAAATGTTTGATTCGGAGTGTGTTAGACTCATTATTTTCTTTTAAAAACCTTTCATTCTTAATTTATGTTTTTATAACAATTTCTTATTACCACAGTGTGTCATTACCCAACACACATCCTTCATCATGAAGGTAAAACAAAAAAAAATCACAAGCCAGCCTGTCCACATAACTCACTTGTGGCATCAGAGTGACTTTACCGGCCACCTATATAGAAACATGCCCACTTCTAACCTAAGAATGAGTGGATGTTTGCGACACCCGACCCTCAATCCAGTAACAAAACTCCGTGTTCGTATGAGGACAGAGACCTCATCCTGTCCCCACCTCAGTCTAATGCGTTTGAAGCTACTCTGAGCTTCGCAAGACTTCTGGTACGACTAACTGTCGTTATATCCACCAGGTCGTCCAGAGCCCTAGGATGCATCACTACCCCTCTTGGGCATCTTGAAGGTCTCGTAACACAGTGCATGCACAATCAATAGTTTTTCACATAATGCCATATAATCTTTGGTGCCACTGGTCCGACGGCCCCGACCCTCAACTCGACCTGTAGTTGTTTGTCTTGACCAATCCAAAGACCTATCATGTCGCACTACCACTAGTTGACTAAGTATGTCAGTCATGTCTCGGTACCTTAACCAAACAATTCATTTACTTAAGTTTTCATGGCATATTGATCATGTTTGTTTACGAGCTTCTACGTGTGCCAACTGGCCTAGGGCCCACTGTTCGAGATATTCAAAATCAGGCATATTAGCCCCCAAGTTCCAAAACTGAGGCCTCCGATCTTTATGAGTTATTCGAGCTCCTATCAAGGTCTCCCAAAAATTTTAAGCAGTGGAACACAGTCACGGGAGAGCACTTATGACAAAATAAACTTTTCAACTGTCCATCATACCAACCAAGTATGAGGACATCTCCGCTTATAACCGATAAGCAAGTTTTTTTTACTTCTGTCAAGTAAGTTTCATCATACCAAATGGGTATGATATACTTACAACCGGTAAGTAGTTTTTCTAATTGATTTTCACATCACTCCTCTCAGGTGTGATGTTTAAAAAACCACTTAGCAATGGGTTTTCATTTTCGAGGTGCTTATCATCCCAACCCGATATGATATTAAATTCCCACTCACCCGTTAATACAGTGAATTCCTCTCGACCGGTTCTTTGTATTCACACTAGCTTGTCCTTACTGGCATTCTTGTTACTTCATGTTCCTACATGATATTCACATCCTTGTTTATTATCCTTCAGGCTAATAGTCTTCATTCATTCCAAATGAATGAGAAAACCAAACTTTTCATTTATTTGTAATTAGGTCCCTAAAGTTATTTTTCTTTAAGTCTCTAATGTCGGATTTTTCTCAAATTGAGTCTCAAAACTTTTATAATTGACCTTGGGACCTCATTTTATTCAATTTCACAAAAAGGGGTTCAATTTCCCAAATTTCCAATTTGGTCCCCCAACTTTTCCAAAATTACCATTTTGCCCCTACTATACAAAAATGGTAAGTTTTGCCCCAAAAATTCCAAAATTGCCCAATTGGTCTTCCAACATCTTTATCATGCCCAATTGGTCATCAATTTTAAGAATTTGTAATTTAGTCCCTCAAATTTTTGAAATTCCCAAATTTCCCCCAATTTCAACATTCTAACTCAGCCAAATATGTTTTCATGAAATTGACTGATCAAATGAATTTAATTGTTTAAATGGAAGTTAGATTAGAGTTCCTACACCTTCATATGATTCAATTGCAGTTTGAATTGCATGATTTGGTGTCGAAATAAGCTCAAATGGAGCTTAGCCGAAAAATTGGACTTAGAGAGAGAAAGGTTCGAAAGCTTACCGAGGGTGCGGCGGTCCAAATTTTGATTTCGGTAGATAGCTCTTGTCCTGAGGTTACTCCTAGGATCAAGAATTGTATCAACTGATGCTGAATTAAGTGAGAATTTTATCATCGAAGTTTTGTCGGTTCTCTCTCTAGCACCAGTGGGAAATTTCAAAGGGGAGCCAAATTGGCTTACCTTTCATCTCTAATTCATCCGTAGGAGGACTGTGGACGTGTTGGGAGGGCTTGGTTTGGCCCAAGAAGGGCTTGAATTGGCTAATTTCAGCTCGGTCGAAATAGGGCAGCTTCGGTCCACCGTAGTTGCTTCACTGTTCGATCACGCCGGTGCTTCTCCCACGACCCTTGGAGCAAATGGAGACTATAGGCGCGTAGCTGACTTCTTCTCAGTTCTGAAGAACCTGACCATGCCTTCTTTGGCTCAGAAAACACCCTATATCGAAGCTCTGGTTTGAGCTTCACCAGAAATTGGTGCAGTTGAGAGAGAATGGAGTTTTTAATTGTAGAGATGATGAGTGAGGAGGGGCTCTTTATATAGGAAGCTTGGGGACTTCTTGGTCCTCTAATTGGCACCTTAATGGTGGTCATTCATTACCTAAAACTCCTTGGTCAGAGACTTCTCAGCTTCATCGGTGCTGTGTAATTTTTTGACGAGTGAATAGTGCTATCATCTGAAGGAAGAAGATGACACTGTTCCGAACTGGACCGAACCGGGTTCAAAGCTTAAATCGGTCGGTTCACCTCTGATTTGATTGAATTTTTAAAATTCTAAAATTTCAAAATTCATTTTCTATACACTGGTGGCCTCAAATCTCAAATTTTAATTTTCTATGCTATTTAGAAAAATAAATTTAGCATCCGGTTCAATAGTGGTTCACACCGATCCAAACCGGTTCAATTTGGTTCGAATCCGGTTCACCTGAACAGGTTTGGTTTTCATCTCCAATTCATCATAAAATGCTTTTTCTTGACTTTTGTGACTCTTTAGGTCACTCGGGATTCATAAATTTCCCGATTTTTCCTTTCTCTATCAGTTCCGGTTCATGAACCAACTCGGTTCATAAACCGGTTCAATCCAGTTGGATCCGGTTCATTTGAACCGAATTGGTTTTTCTCTTCCAATTTATCCTAAGGTTCTTTTCCAAGGTTTTATGAACCCTTCGGGTCACTCAGGAGTTGTAAATTCCTCAAATTGCCTGTTCTCTGATGATCGGGTTTGTGAACCGAATAGGCTTTTCTTACTCGGGTTGATCAGTTCTTTCCCCGATTTCCTTATTTTAAAGGGACGGGATTTACAACTCTCCCCTCCTTTTAGGAGTTTTGTCCCCAAAACTAAATCAACATCCTTTGCATCAGAAATAATTTTCCCTTAATGTTAACTCGGGATTTGCTTGACATGCCAACTTTGGGTGTTCTTTCACTTAGCCCTTTTGAATCACACACTTAAGGAATTTCTTTTCCTTTATATTATTTACTCCTTCCATGGAGTTTTTATCATAACTAGTATGTCTTGCCCGTGAGTCCAAACGTATATCCCTAGGTTCGCATCCCCTTTTGCATAGGGCAAGATTCTTCCCTTTTGGGGTTCTTACTCAAGATTCCAAGATTGGGAATTCCAAGGTGCTCAATCGTTCCTTCATCCTAATTTGACCCATTCCTCATCCATCATTGATTACAACTTCATTCAAAATTATGTATGACTTTGTTATGCTTACTGACTGACTCTTTCTTACTCGAGTCACATTTTACTCGGGACTGTTGGTGCTTACATGACATTTTCTAAATCTTGTCTCTATGTCCATTAGATTTCCAGAACACCTCCTTTAGGGTTGTTTCCAACTTTCCAACCTCTCAGGGATTGTATAACTTCATCCCTCTTTTCATTTGGTAGTATTCCTCGACTATCTTTATCGTTATCCAATCAACTTACATAACTGTGTCAGTTCTCCTTACCCACTCGTCCTTTCTCAACTTCCTTATTGAGTCTTTCTGGTTCTAATGATTTGGTTTCCCAATGGTTTACTGACAAGCTGGGATTCTTTCCTTCTTAAGTCCTTGGCATTCTTTATTCAAGGATTTTTTTTCCTTTTTCCTTAATCCACTTTTACTTACTCATGATCATTTCATGATTTTTCTTTCTAAATTAATCACTTTCGGTCTATGTGTCGATTCCTTTGCTTGGGAAGGTTCCCTTCTTCTAGTTTCATTCTCTACTATGTCCCTTACAATAGAGACTTCCATTTTAGGAGCTACATGCTCAATCTTCTTATCATTCCTTATAGGGTTCTTTCTTCCTTTCTTCGCACCCCTATCTATGTTAGGGCATTTGCCCGCTTTGGATCCTTCTCTATCCACAACTTCTGTTTCATCCCTTATTCCTTACTTGAGGTACTTCTGATTATTGGTTTTATTTCGTACATTCCACACTATGCTCAACCATCCACTCCTTAGGCTTCATATGCACGTGTGGACTATGACCCGTCTTACCAATTGTGGTTATTCCTCTTTAGCCACATCTTATTTGCAAGGCTTACTTTCCTAACATTTCTCGAACTTTCTATCCTTTATTACTTTATTATGGGTAGTCCACTCATTATTACTTGTCACAACATCTTTTGATGCTAACTTACTATTTACCCGTTAATTTATTTCCTTGGGTCATCCTAGTATGCTTTCTTGGTGCTTTCACCTTAGTTTGCGCTTCATTTGCAAGTTTATCTCTTTGTCCCTTTCACTTGGTTTTATTATCTCTTAGTTGGGATACATATACCTTTCTAGGGTTTACTTCCTTGGTAGGACTCCTTCCCTTTCTTCCGAAATTCCTTTTTCATTTGCTCTAGGGAATAATATCAACCCTTAAATAACATCCTTTGATGTGATCTTCTCATGCTTACCTTTACTCCTCAAATTTTGCGAGCACATCTTTGGTACTCTATCCTCATCCTCATTTGTACCCTAGTACCTATCTATTTCTTTTAGGGAGAGCTCAAATCCTCTTTATTTCAAGATCTCTTGATCATGTGAGAGGCTTGCCTACTCCTCTCTTGGCTTGAGTTTGGTTGTTAATTTGGCCATTGGTCTTTTTAAGGATTTTCTTCATCATTCTTTTTCCAATTATTTGGCCTTTCCACCTCTCTCTTCTTTGTTGGAGCTTAAATTGTGGCTTTCACGAGTATCAGTTTGTTAACTGTCTCGTCTGTACCATTCCTTTGGTCTAATTTTCTTAGGATAGTTGTTTCTTGAGTCCTCTTGCCCTTAACATCCATCGCACTGCCCTTTTTAGGGTGTAGTCCCTTCTACTTCTGGGTCTTCCTAAGAGCATCATTTATACTCCTTGACTACCTTGTTGTAATGACTTGCTTCCCTCCGCTATGTTTGTCCGAAACTTCTATTTGGCTTCACTGCTTTTTTTCCAAAGTGAGTCGTATTTGCCATCTCGAGACATTTCATTTGTCATCAATGCTCGACTAGTCTTTCCTTGTAGAGGCACCCCCTTCTTTCCTCCTAATGGCTGGAAATTTCTTCTTAAGGATAGATTTTCTTCAACTATACTTTGTTCTTGTTTGCGGTTTATCGAGATCCTATCCTCAATCCTTTTTTCCTCCTTGCCAATATGTGAGGATCTTGAAGAGCTTCCTCCTAGATGTAGTTGAAATTTTGAGCAAGAGTTGTATTTCTAGGGATAGTATCCTTTCATTTTTCCTATAGTTGTGGGGGCGTTTATTCTTGGAAAATATTGTCCTAGACACTTGCGGTGCGGGACAGTACTTCACTTCATGTCCTATTTCCTCGCACTTGTAATAGGTCGTTTCCTTGCTCAGCTACTCCAAGAGTTCTCCTAGACTCCTTAATTACCTTGACAATTTTTTTTCTTGTTGTGTCTTCTTTGCCCAACAATTCCCTTGATTCATTCCTTATTTGGGATGAGAATCTCCTTGGTCTCCATAGTGCCTAAGGTAATACGGGTTTGTTTGGTTACCTTTTGTGGGAAATCTTCTTACAGTTGAGGTGAAAGGTCACATTATTTGAGAGATATGGTTTTAGGAACTTGGATTTATTTATTATTGGAGAGGTATTACAATAGGTTGGGCTCTTAGCCCTCATTACAAAAAGTGTTTATGAAACAGATGGAAAGTTACTGGGTTCTTTAACAAGCGTCTTCCTTAGTAAGGTTATAAGCCCTTGATGGTGTTCCTGGCCTTAGGCTTGGCTTCCTTCATACTCTAGATTGTGAGCTCAACAAATCCTAGCACCATATTCTCGAGTATGGAAGAGCTTTTTAGGGTGATCTTCCTATGGGAACAAGGTGTTGAGTAGAGTCATTCCTAGTTTTCTTGGTTACTCTCGAGGAGCCAGCCCGTCCACTAAACCCACTTGTGGCGCTAGAGCGACTTTACCGGCCACCTAGATAGAAGCATGTCCACTTCTACCCTGAGAATGAGTGGATGTTCACGACATCCGACCCTCAATCCCATAACAAAACTCTATGTCTGTATGAGGACAGATATCTCATCTTGTCCCCACCCCGTTCTCAAGCGCTTGAAGCTTCTCTGAGCTTCGCAAGACTTCTGGTATGACTAACTACCTTTATATCCACCAGGTCGTCCAGAGCCGCGGGATGCATCACTACCCCTCTTAGGTGTCCTGAAGGTCCTGTTACATAGTGCATACATAATCAACAATTTTTCACATAATACCATATAATCTGTGGTGCCACTGGTCTAACGGCCCCGACCCTCAAATTGACCTACAACTATTTGTCTTAACTAGTTCGAAGGCCTGTCATGTCACACTACTGCTATTTGACTGAGTATATTGGACCAGTCTCAGTACCATGGCCAAACAATTCATTTACTTAAGTTTTCATGGTATATTGATCATGTTTGTTTACGAGCTCCTGCTTGTGCCAACTGGCCTAGGGCCCACTGTTTGAGATTTTTCACTTCTGTCTAGGAAGTTTCACCATACCAAATGGGTATGATCTACTTACAACCGGTAAGTAGTTTTTCCGCGTGATTTTTAGATCACACCACTCAAGTGTGATGTTTAAAATACCACTTAGCAGTGGATTTTCATTTTTGTGGTGCTCATCATCCTAACCGGGTATGATATTAAATTCTCACTCACCCGTTAATGAAGTGAATTCCTCTTGACCGGTTCTTTGTTTTCACGCGAGCTTATCCTTACTGACATTCCCGGTACTTCATGTTACTACACAATATGAACATCCTTATTCATTATCCCTCGGCCTAATAGCCTTCATTCATTCCAAATGAATAAGAAAACCAAACTTTTCATTTAATTGCAATTAGGTCCCTAATGTTATTTTTCTTTAACTTTAAGTCCATAATGCCGATTTTTCCTCAAATTGAGTTCTGAAACTTTTAAAATTCATCTTGGTACCTCAATTTATTCAATTTCACAAAAAGGGGTTCAATTTTCCAATTTTCCAATTTTGTCCCCCAACTTTTCCATAATTACCATTTTGCCCCTACTTTACAAAAATGGTAAGTTTTCTCCCAAAAATTCCAAAATTGCCTAATTGGTCTTCCAACATCTTTATCATGCCCAATTTTTTCTCAATTTTATGAATTTTTACTTTATTCCCTCGAATTTTTGAAATTCCCAATTTTTCCTCCAATTTCAACATTCTAACTCAATTGAATTTGATTTCATCAAATTGACTGATCAAATGAGTTTAATTGTTGAAATTAAAGTTAGATTAGAGTTCCTACACCTTCATACAATTCAATTTCACTTTGAATCGCACGATTTGGTGTCGGAATGAGCTCAAACGGAGCTTCGCCGGAAAATTGGACTTACAGAGAGAAAGCTTCAAAAACTTACCGTCGGAGGCGCGACGGTCTGAGCTTTCGATCTGGGCAGATAGCTCTCGTATGAGGTTCTTCCTAGGATCAAGAATTGAGTGAGAATTTTATCATTAAAGTTCTGTCGGTTCTCTCTCTAGCATCGGTCAGAAATTACAAAGGGGAGCCAAATTGGCTTACCTTTCAGCTCTAATTGAGTTGTAGGAGGACTGTGGAGGTGTTGGGAGGGCTTGGTTTGGCCTGAGAAGGGCTTGAATTGGCCAATTTCAGCATGATCGAAACAGGGCAGCTTTGGTCTGTCGGAGCTGCTTCACTGTTCTATCACGTCGGCGCTTCTTCGGCAACCCTTGTAGCAAATGGAGACTACGGGTGTGTAGCTGACTTCTCCCCGATTCTAAAGAACCTGACCATGCTTTCTTTGGCTTAGAAAAGACCCTATATCGGAGCTCTGGTTCGAGCTTCACTGGAAATTGGAGCAATTGAGAGATAATGGAGTTTTCTAGTGTGGAGAGGATGAATGAGGAGAGGCTTTTTATATAGGAAGCTTGAGGACTTCTTGGTCGTCCAATTGGCACCTTAATGGGGGTCATTCATTGCCTGAAACTCCCTAGTCAGAGACTTTTCAACTTCACCGGCACTACGCAATTTTTCTGCAAGTGAATAGTGCTTTCATCTGAAGGAAGAAGACGACACTATTTCAAACCAAACCAGACCAATTCGAACCGGGTTCAAAGCTTAAACCGACCGGTTCACCCCCGATTTGACCAAATTTTTCAAATTTAAAATTTTCTAAATTCATTTTCTATCTATTGGTGTCCTCAAATCTCAAATTTGAATTTTCTAAGCCACCTAGGAAAATGAAATTAGCATCTGGTTCAATAGTGGTTCAAACCTGTCTAAATCGGTTCAATCCGGTTCGGATCCAATTCACTTGAACTGGTTTGGTTTTCATCTCCAATTCATCTTAAAGTCCATTTTATTAACTTTTGTGACTCTTTAGGTCACTCGAGATTCATAAATTTCCTAGTTTGTCCTTTCTCTATCGGTTCTGATTCATGAACCGACTCAATTCATAAACCGGTTCAATCCAGTTGGTTTCGGTTCATCTAAACTGGACTAGTTTTTCTTTTCCAATTTATCCATTTGCAAGCTTATCTTCTTATCCCTCTTCCCTTGGTTCCATTACATCTCAGTTGGGATATGTATGCCCTTTTCAGGGCTTCCTTCCTTGGTAGGATTCTTTCCCTTTCTCGCGGAATTCCTTTTACATTCGCCCTTTGGAATATCTACCCTTAAATGACATCCTTTGTTGTCATCCTCTCATGCTTACCCTTACTCTTGAAATCTTGTGGACACGTCTTTTGTACCCTATCCTCATTCCCAATTGTACCCTAGTACCAGTTTATTTCTTCAGGGAGGCGTTCAAATCCCCCTTGTTTCAAGGACTCTTGATCCCCTTGTGAGAGGCTTACTTAACATTCTCATGGCTTGAGTTTGGTCGTTAATCCGTTCTTGGCCATTGATCTCTTTAAGGATTTCCTTCATCCTTCTTTTCCAATGTTTTGGCCTTTTCACTTCTCCCTTCTTCGTCGGGGTTTAAATCTATGGTTCTCCTGATGGTTATGTCATTAACTGTCTTGTCCCTACTATTTTTCTTGTCCAACTGTCTAAGCAGTTGTATCTAGAATTCACTTATCCTTGATGTCCATCCTATTGCCCTTCTTAAAGTGTAGTCTTTACTACTTCCTGATCCTTCTTAGGGCATTGTTATTCTTCTTGACCATCCAGTTGTTACTAATTGCTTCCTTCCACTAGGTTCATTTGAAATCCCTATTTGGCTCCTTTTCTCTTCCAAAGCAGGTCACACTTGGCCATACCGATACATCCTTTACCACTTATGCCCCCTTAATGAGGTTCCTTATTTTGAGTTAAGCCTCTTATGATCCATCTATCGGTTGCTTAGCTTGGGAATTTCCCTTTTTATGGTCTCACTTCCTATCTTTATCCTTCTACCTAGGGACTTCCATCCTGAGAGTTTCACGTTCAACCTCCCTAACACTCCTTGAAGGCTTTTCCTTCTTTCCTTTCTTACTCCTTTCTAACATCGGTATGATTATTCACCCTTGATCCTTCCCTGTCCTCCAATTCCCTTTTTGTTCCTTATCCTTCCTTCAAGGAGCTCCTGATTATGGGTTGGTTCCTAGCATTCCACATTATGTCCAGCCGCCCATCAGTGGTCCCTTCGAGGGGTACTTAGTCACATACATCCCTCTAGAGTTCCCTTTCCTGGCATACTTCTTCCCTTCTTCACTCTTACCGTGTCCTTATTCTTGAGTTGTCGGAGGATGTTTTCCGTGTTTGCCCTTTTTGAGGGGTTCTAGGTGTATTTCCCATGTACCTTACCTTTATTCTTGTGGTATTCCTCTCTAGTTGACCTTCTTAAGAAGAAGTTCAAATTTGTTTCCTTTATCTCGCTATTTCTTGACCTCTTTGTGGATAGCTTACTTAACTCGCTCCACGGTTTTGGTCTCTGGTCCTTCCTATCTTTCATTACTTTGGATTTCGATAGTCGGCGTGGTTCTTAGGAGGTATTGCCCTCAGTCCATGGGGTGTGGGATAGTTCTTTATTACCTGTCCTATTCCCCTAAACCTATAATATGTTATCTTGGTACTTGTCCTTAGTAGGGTTGGCCACTTCTTAACATAGTGTCCCCATCGTCCATACTTGTAAGAGGTTATTTCCTTGTGTGGACCGATATGGTTCCTCCTTTACTTTGAGCATTGTTGGATCTTTCTAGGAAATTGTTGGTGGTTCGGTGCTTCGCCGTCCTTGAATCTGAACACCCTGGAAGTTTTCTTGTTGTGTCTTCTTTGTCAAAGTATCACTCTAAGAGTCCTCCTAGATTTCTTAATTCCCTAATTCAGTTTCCTTAACTGGGATGGGATTCTCCCTAGTTTCTATGGTTACTTGTCTTAGGGCCATCTTCCTAGCAAGATCACATCATTGGAGAGACAGGGTTATAGGAACTTGGAGTACTTCATTAATAGAGGAGTACAATATGTTGGGGTTTTAGCCCTATTACAAAAAGTGGTCCCATAATAGATAGGGAGCTACGGGGTTCTTGATAAGCATCCTACTTGGTAAGATTATACACCATTGATGGCATTCCTCGCTTTGGGCTTGGCTCCCTTCGTACTTAGGGTTGTGACCCTAACCTATCCCGGCACCATATTCCTTGGTTGTACTACATACTTCTCCATTTGGTCCTTTGGGATATCTACTATGCCCCGGGCATTGGGGGGCTTCTAGGGTTGTCTTCCTACTAGGACAGGATGTTGGGTGGTATTGGTCACATCAATCCTACTTTTCTTGGTTCCTATCTTGGGAGCCATCTGAAAAATTTTAAAACTTATTTCTCTTAGTTACTTTGTTATATAGTTTTGATAAAGTACTCGAGGAAACAGGCTCTGATACCACTTAAGTTGTCACACCCCGACTAGGTTTGGTCGGATCCCTGTGAACAACCTGCCACTCTCATGGTCTAAAGGGTTTCCCCTTTCTTAAATCGCGAGGAATAAGACGTCATTTTTCATGTCTTTCTTGGAATAACATTATACAAAACTAAGTAATTTAAAATAGACATACATGTCCTTTTCCAAATTTGAAATGTCTTTAGAAATAGGTCTTTCTTCGGTTACCTAAAAGGGGTAAGAAGGGAGGGGTGAGTTCTACAACTTAGTGAGCAAGTGTTGGGAGTGAGTTTTTTAGAAAAACAGCTTTATTCAAAATGTGCCAAAATTCTCATTTCTTATAAGAAGGATCTTTCCTCTAATTTCAGTTTTTCGAAACCTCTTTCCATTTGCCATTTGGTGTATTTAGCAAACAACACACGCCCTTCATCAAGAAGGGAACACACATCCACAGGTGCAGCTCGTCCACTGCACCCACTTGTGGCTCAAAATGTCTTTACCAACCACCAAGATAGAAGTCCATCCACTTCTACCCTAGGCCTGAGTGGGTGTTCTCGACGTTCGATCCTTGGACTCAAATACCACTCCATGTTTATATAAGGACAGAGACCTCATCCCGACCCCACCCCGGTCTCGTGCGCAAGAAGCTACTCTGAGCTTCCCGACTAATTGGCACGACAAACTGCCCTTATCTCCACCATGTTGTCTAGTAGCCCTTAGGACCAATCACTACCCCTCTTGGGCGTCTTGATGGTCCTATGCCACAAGTGCATGCACAAAATAATAGTTTTCACAAATAGTTATTTATCTTTGGTACCACTGGTCCAATGGCCCTGACCCTTGACCTGACTCGCAACTGTTTGTCTAGGTCGATTCGTCAACCTGGCCTTGACGCACTACCACAGTCTATCGAGTACTATCGGTCTTGACTCGGTACCATGGCAAAATCATACAACCATTTCATTTAAAATTTTTCATGGCTTTCATATCTCAAGTTTGTTTACTAGCTACTGCGCGTGCTCACTAGCCTTGGCCCACTGCATGTAATTTTCCAAAACCAACATTTAGCCCCACAAGTTCAAAAACTAAGGCCTCTAGTTTATCTAAGTTGTTCTAGCTCCCGTCAAGAAGGTCTCCCAAAGTGTTTAAGCATTGGCACACAGTCAGGGGAGAACACTTCTAACAAAAATATGTTTTTCCTTCATTCCACCAACTAGGTGTGATGATATCTCCACTTACAACTAGCAAGCAGGTTTCTCCTTCCTTCAAGGAAGTTCATCATACCAACTAGGTATGATTTCCTCTACTTACAACCGGTAAGTAGGTTTTAGCTTAAATCGCCTATCACCCCAACCGGGTATGATTTAATGTCCCACTTACAAGTGGTTTTCCATTTCTAAATTGCTCACCACCCCAACCGAGTATGATGTTAATATACTCACCCACCCGATAACCGTGACGTGTTCGTACTCGGTCGATTTTCCAAGTCTATGCGAGTTTGCTCTTGCTTGCATTCCAGTCACACTTGTCCCTACATGATTTGGGCAGCCTTATCACTTACGGTTTGGCATAAAAGTCTAGGCTCACAAACTATTGATTAATTGCACTTAGGTCCCTAAATTTTATTTTTCTTAACTTTAGGTACCTAATGCCAACTTTTCCCAAAATTGAGTCCCAAAGCTTCCAAAATTCCCTTTGAGTTCTCATTTTACTCAAAGTTGTATAAGGGGCTCATGTTTTCCAAATTTCCAATTTGTTCCCCAACTTTTCAAAAATTACCATTTTGCCCCTACTTTCCAAAAATGGCAATTTGACCCCAAATGTTTCAAAAATCGACCAATTGGTCCCTCAACATATTTCTCATGGCCAATTGGCCTTCAATTTTGGGAAATTGCAAAAAGGTCCCTCAATTTTACGAAATCCCCAATTTTTCCCACAATTTCCCCCAATTTCTCCCCCTCAAACTGATTGAATTTGATTTCTTCAAATTGACCATTCAATCGGGGTTAATTGCTTCAATTGAAGGTATGGATCAGTTCCTACACTTTCATACGATTCAATTGAGCTTTGAACTACGTCATGTGGGTCCGAATTGAGTTCAAACAGAGCTTCACTGAAAAATTGTATGTAGAGAGAGAAAGCTTCGAAAGCTTACCGTCGGAGGTACGGCGGTTCAAGCTCTCGATTGAGGAAGGTAGCTCTTATCCTGAGGTTAATTCTAGGATCAAGAATTGCTACAATTGATATCGAATTGAGTGAGAATTTTGTCAGTAAAGTTTAGCACTTTATCTCTCTAACTCTAATCTATAACGACTCAAGAAGGCCAAATTGGCTTACCTTTCAGCTCTGTTGAGATCGTATGAGGGTTGTGGGGGTGTTGGGGAGGCTTGGTTTGGCTAGAGGAGGGCCGAGTTTGGCCGAATTTAGCTTGGCCAAAACAAGGCAGCTTCGATTCATCGGAGTTGCTTCACTATTTGATTTTACGAGCGCTTCTCTGACGGTCCTCAGGTCAAAAAAGAAGGTGCTATCAGGTAGTTGACTTCCCCCGGAGTCTATAAGATCCGACCTTGCCTTCTAAGGCTAAGAAAAATGCCTATATCAGAGAATTAGTTCAAGCTTCGCTGGAAAATGGAGCAGTTGGGAGAGAATGGAGATTTCAAGTGTCTGGAGGATGAATGGAGATAAGCTCTTTATATAGGGAGCTCGGAGACCCTCTGCCCGACAACTTTCCTTTTTGGTCGAGCTTATCCTCACCTTGAAATGGCCTGATTGGAACCATTTTTCCTTCGTAGGTGTTATTTGTTTCTACATTGAATGAACAGTGTTCTCATATGGAGGAAGAAGATGACACTGTGCCGAACCAGACCGGACCGGTTCGACCGGTTCAATGCTTAAATCGGTCGGTTCAGGCTTGATTCGACCGATTTACTCAAAATTAAAAATGTCTAAATTCATCTAAATTCATTCTCTATCTAATGGTGGCTTCAATTCCCCAATTTGAATATTTTAAACTATTTAGAAAAATGAATTTAGACATCGTTTCAATCTGGTTCAGTTCGGTTCACCTTGAACCAGTCTAGTTTTCCCTTCCCAATTGTCCCAAGGTTCTTTTCCTTTCTTTTCATGACTCATTTTGATGGAAAAATGGTAATTTTGCAAATACTACTGATATAATTTTTGAAGAATAAAAACCTAAGAGTCATTTTGATAAGTTTTAGGAAATCTTTATAATTTGATGAGATTAAGGAAAGGTTATAGTAAATGCATAAATCTAGCAAATTGTGCCTTAAAGCAAAACCCTAATGAGGGGAAATTACATCATTGAAATAGGAATACTTTTGGAACGAACAAATCCTAAATAACGGGTGAATGAGTTTATCCATAATGAGTACGATTGGATTGGACTGAACGATCTAGTTTACAGCTTTATAAAATATCGTATATATTCATGTGTGTTTTAAACCTTATAAAAATTAGAGAAAAATACATGAAGTAATTGTTTATAAGAAAGGGGATATGATCCAATTGTTTATAAAGAAAGGGTTTAAGCCCCACATCCTTTATGAAAGAAGGTAATCTAAGTTATTTATGAAAAGGGGTCATTCCTCAAATGGGGTTGTAGTCCCATTTTGAGAAGGATCTGTACTAAATGTAATCTCCTTTTATAAAAGCAAATTTATCCCTACAAATGTAATTTGATCTCTAAAGTGTAAATTTTATAAGAAACACAAATAGTATGGATGGTTAATTAGCAAACCTAGTCTCAACTAATAAAAACTTACAATGTTGAATAAATTATCGTGTGCTTGGTGATTCACATAAATTATTTTATACTTGATATATATCGTTTATTTTATTTAGGAGGATAAATTTAGGTGATCACATGAAAGATTAGAAATAGTATAATAAAGAGGCATGATTATAGCTTCCAAATAGCGGGAGAGAGAGGTATATGGTAGAGTTCGCATACACTTATGGTCATGTGTGGGGGAGTATGGCCATGGTATATGAATGTTTAACGGTATGATATCGACATTGCTATAAAGGGGATAGGTTTTGTGTGAAGCCTAGTGAGTGTGTGTCATGCATACCTCTCATAGACTTAAAATGATTAGTTCAGGAGAATTTAAGGATATGATTAGGCCATAATATAGTGTATTATGTTTTACTTAAACTATAAATAAGATCCATTGATGTCAAATTTTAAAAATTAACATTTTCTTTTAAAAGAATGTGTGGATAATATTTAAAAAACTTAAGTAAATAATCCATATTATTTTTTTAAGTAGATACAATTTATGTGTAAGTAAGGATTTGAGAGGAAATCAAGAGAAAAACAATGAGTTTTGCCATCAATTTAACTTGAGATAAAATTCTAACAATTTTGTAAATACTTATTATTTATTATTATTCACAAAATTCTATACAAGTTTGGTGTATAATACATTTTCTTGAAAGTTTTATTTTTTTTACGAAAAATTATAAAGTATGTTTTATATTTTGTTGTCTTGTGCCATATCAGTATCACATAGCATTAGAACATATTATTTACAAATCGGCCAGTAAATCAAGTAGGAATGTGATAATTTGCCTCCTTGTAACGATTTTCCTTAATAGACTGAACTGTTAAGGGGAGCCCAACCCTTACCATTTCAGGATGATAGCTTCATAGAGATTTTTGTGGCTATTATGACCTATCACAATCGCCTCTACGTAATAAGAACACTACGTAATTTTTTTTTTTGCACAATAGAACACTATGTAATTCAATCTAGCCTACTGCATTATTGGGTTAACTTCAGGTTTCGACCAACTGCGACATTTTGAAGGAGCACCCTCATCTTCTTAAAATTACCCTTCTCTAATTCCTCAGTAATATAATCCTCTTCTACCCATAGCTCGCTTAATTGTAAGTATTTTAAAAGTTTCAAAGGATGTACAAGGTACAATAGTTTGGTTGATACTCTATCCTCGAGAGGAAGTTCTTTCTACAACACCCCCTAATCAACACTCATCACCTCCACAATCAATTGTCGCTTGTTAGTTGTTCCCGCCCCAATTAGATCACTAATCACTATTTCCTTCCCTTTTGTTTGGGATGTCTTTAAACTATCCGGTACATGAGGGATATTGCCGTAGTTTTGCTGCCTATCCCTAAAATGAGTCCCATTTTTTTCTGTAAAATGTTGAGTTGGATTTTCTGTTTGAGGAAATTCAAGTGAGGACATCCCACTGTGGTGTCCGTGTCCGTGTTCGTCTGGATGTGCAGTACCACTCTTCTTCTTCTTGTACATATTTAGAATAAACAATCCTATAACCTTTATCCTCAACTATGTCCCATATTTATATCACTTAATAGGTACTCCGTACAAAACTTAATTGATTGACTCTATTCACTACGCCTGAATCAGAAAAAGAACAATCTCTAATATTTGGATTGACAACAGATATATTCAGAAATTTACACTCCAAACACTGCTCAATATTCATTTCAATCTTCTAACTGTTACTAGGGACAAATTGATTTATAAATATTCACTTGTATGACTATTGGACTCATCTCATTCACACAAAAACACGCCGAATTATTCCAATGACTAGAGGCTTGAAGCCATAATTATGTTTGCCACTTATCCTCAAAAATAAAACTAAATAAATTAACATCCATTGATTTTGGATCCTATATCTCTCCAATACCATGCCACTTCAATACACTATCAATAATTTCTTACTCATCTGTTTCCACTAGAAGTGTTGGGCCACGTTGAATTCATATTAAATAATGGGAGAGGAAAGGTGGAATGCCATGGAGGAATGGCCCGGGCCTTCACACTGCACTCCAGCTCCTGAAGATTACCAAGTAGGCCACGAGGTAGACCAGGAGAGTTGCAGAGAATGAAAATGAATGATGTAAATAATGTTAAGCATTTACATGGTACTGAAAGTTGACATGGACATCTTATATCACACAACCATTACTACAAGTCAATTACGTTATTGACAAATCTGCTGTGTCGCTTTAGAATCCAATTAATGTTTAAAGGGATTCCATTGATAAGCAGAGGAACCTAACTTATCTACAAATACATCAGTGGAGGAACCTAACTTATCTACAAATACATCAGTGGAGGTTAAAAATAGAAGAGTGGACACTGCACCAGCAACTACTTACTCAAAATTAATGAAACATTACTTCTATATATATATATATATATATAATAGCAGCAGACCTCACTGCTTACCTATTTCCACTGCTTTTCTTTCTTTTTTTTTTGGATTTTCGTTTTTTGGTGTATTTTGATCATAGAGATCCTCGTCCAGGAATGCCTACATTGTACAGTATATATACCAAATTTCCACATGCAGCAGGAAAAAGGGTTGTAAATTTTCTCTCAAGGGACATCATTTAGTTAGTCGATTTCTCCTTCCTCCATATCATTCCCCTGATTCAAGTTCAAGAACATCGAAGGCTCAGGCTCATCTTCATCATCATCCGCTTTCATGAACAGGCCAAGCTGCTCCAACGGATTGCTTCCCCCAAGCTTGAAGCTACCCAATCTGTCCTGCGTGTCATTACCTGGGCTTGTTTCATCCGCTGAGCTCAGTAACTGCTCACCTGGGACATTGCTGAGCATTTCCAAGTCCTCCAGAAATCGAGAATTCTCATTTATATCAACTGTCCTTTCCATCTGTCCAACACCACAGAGTCGTGCTTGAGAGATCAATACTATCTTCTAACAAAGGTGTATGGAGATGACGAGTGACGGGAAGGATTTGCATTTTGAATGAGAAAACTTGAGTTCACATTAAGTCAGGAAGTTACCTATATGAAGAAAATCACTGGAAAAGAGATGGGGAAAGGGTTACATGATTTGTTTACCTTCAACAATGCCTGTCGGGCAGCTTCTCTCTCAAGCTCCCTCTTCCGTTTAGCCTCAGCCAGAGCTTCAGCTTCTAATTGTCTCCGCGCATATTCTGCTGCTTTGGCTTCTGCTTGCAATCTTGCTTTCTCTGGTAAAACAGAAGATCATTCAATCAGAGTTACTTGGTAATAGGCAACTTGAAAGACACAATAGCGGCTGACTGAGAGATTGGCACCTTTTCTTCTATTCATCTCAAGTTCCTCCCTCTCCTGTTGAAGTTTCTCTGGGTCCCCCTTCTCACCCTATTTAAACCATTCAAAGAACAACTCAGCTTGCGCAATAAGTTGAAATGTCCAGAAAATGATCCACTGAAAATTCAATGAACCTGAGAAAGTGTCTTCTCTCGAGCCTTCAAGATTGTATCAGCAAATCTGCTTTTCAACAGAGCTGCTCGGTAACGCTTCCCTGGAGAGACCTGCCTCTCATTTGTAGCACTCTCCCCTTCAATGGTTGACCAATTATCTATTAGATCCTGTCAACAAAAATTGATCTCTCTCTCTCTCTCTCTCTGCTTACCATCTTGACAGCCATCAGATTCTATAGAACTAATAGGTCCTCGAGCCTGTAGAGAGGCTTGATCATGCTGGTCCAATGCACTAATAGGTTCTGCAAGAGAGAAAAAAATCAGATTTATTGAAAAGTTACAAACACCTTAGAGAACCTTAAAAAATCTGAACTTCAGAAAATAAACCAGAGCATCTGCTAAGCTCATAATTCAAAACATCAAGTAGACATCCTTTCCTTAAAAAAGGAGGCATATTCCACTTAGATGATATTGTGAAACCATGACGGCTCTACTAATTCCTGTTAAATGATATAAAACCAGTGATATATATTTTTGCAAAAATACTACAAGGAGTTTAAAGGACTTACCATTTACATCAAAGAGGCTGCCAGGACTTTGCTTTAAATCCATGTGAACTTTAGCATCTATAGTTTTCTGTGCAGGAAAAACATGGTCAAATGGTCATCTCCACAATCCATCATAAATTTCAATTTTAGTGATAGAATCAGAACATACCCTTTGTGCATTTTTGGGAGTTGAGGCTTCACCATCGTCCGACTGGCTATCTGCAGAACCGATAAAGTCAGAATCTGCATAGCATGTGAATAGGCATCACATCCACAAAATCAAAACACATACAAAAACATAACATCCCGTACAGAGCCTCACATATTATGTAGCATTTTGTTAATAGAACCTTTTTAAAACAGAAAATTTTTTGAAACCATATATTTTACGTGGATTTGTTTAATATACAGAGTGGTATTAATAGCATTCAACAGTGCATTAGAATTCAAACTGCAGATTGTGAAGCTCTTAATTACCACTGGATGCATCTTCACTGATGCCAGCCGTTTCTCTCTGTATATCATCATTTTCTTTCTTGACAAGTTGATAACTTGACACCGGAGGTTCATTTCCCCCAATATCTACATCTTCATCACCATTAACTGCAATTAAAAATACTTTTAGTAAGAAAAAACCTGATGTTTGCTCTCTTTATTATACAAAACAACCAGAAGCCACCTTTACTTGGCTGCATAGATGAATTGCTGAAACCTGAATCATGCAAAATCTGCAATATAAGCAATCCTTGCAATTAGGTGCACGTTATTATGCACTTACTACTTTGACATAGATATTTCCTTCAATAACAGCCTGGAAGGAAAGTCACCTCTATTTCACATTGTTCATCCTTAGCTCTACTCTTTTGCTTTTCTTGCAAGTACTCATCTAATAGCTTCCTCAGAGTGAACAGTGCATCATTACTAAGATCATCAATATCAATTTCAATTTCTTCTTCACCACATTGCTGCCCATTTGAACTATTTTCCCTCAAGAAATCACTTATATGTTCAGGCATATCTTCCACTATACTCTCTAATAGTTGGCCTAGGTTATGCTTCTCCTCATCTGTCATTACTGGCTGTAGAGGCTCTGGTACAACTTCATACTGAATGGAAGATATTTTTCTTTTCTTTGCAGGAGTCAGTGGAGTAGCTTTTTCCTTCTCCTTCAGAGGACATGATTTTGATGGTAGAGTCCGGGAATCTGTAACAGCTAACTTTTTTTCCATTGTTTTCCATCTCACTTCAAAAAATTTGCCAAGGGTATCAGCCATGATGTAGACGTCATTTCCAGGTGGATTATATGTCATTGCATTGGTGAAAGTAAGTCTCACATCAGCAGCAAACTCCTGTGGGCTTGAATATGCTTTGGAGATTATTTTACCCTTTATCGTACCAAAGTCCATAGGATGCTTGATTATAGTGAAATAATCAGGGATGTTTAAAGCCTTCACATCAACAGGTTTATTAAAGACCCAAGCATATTGATGGGACATCAACCGTTTCAGAAGGGTGTTGCACTGATTCATCAAACTTGCATCTACAGCTGGAGGTGCAGCAGTCTCTTTGGTGGGCTTAGTCTTCCCAGAGAAATCCGGCTTCAATTGTTCACCCTTACCTCCATGATTGTTAACCTTCTTCCCCTGAAACAAATTTGAAGCAGATGACTTCCTTATAGAATTGGATTGCAGTCGCCAATTGCTACAACTGAGAAGATCACTAGATGATGACACTGCAACAGCAACACTTCTCTGTAACTCAATTTTCTTCTGAAGGATCCTTATCTGTTCAAGCTCCAGTTTCAACCTGTGTATCAGAGCCTTCTTTTCTGACGGTAACATACTAGAAGTGGGTAGCACTTCAGAAGGGAGAACAAACATGGTTCCTTTATCAGAATTTAAACTGATGCACTTTCTTGTGGGGCCACTAGAATCCTCAGAGGCTGTAAAATCAGCATCAATTCGCCCAGAACTTCCGGATCCTTCTGATTCATCAGCTCCCTTGAGTGTGTTTCGGTTATATCCACCAGGGGAATTATCTTTTCTGGCCACCATTCTGCTCAGCACTGAATCAATGTCCTTTCAGATATCAACGGCCCCTACAAACCTGCAGGTTGTATAGGATTGCTCAGATTATTTACGCAAAACTACCAAGTGAACTTCGAAATTGTTGAACATATTACAGATAAAGCTCCCAAAACAAGAGAGCCGCTAAGATATGCAGAAACGAGTTCAAGATCTGTTATTGAGTCCTGAACAAAGGCAAATGAGAACCCCAATTCTTCAAAAGTCGAGGCTTCCGCTGGAAACTCACGCACCAAAATCACGACTAGATATCATAATAAATTACAAGTAGAAAGGCCCAAATCTAAGAATCAGGCAACACTTGAAAACCCTAAATCACTCACCCGCAGCTCTACCTCTAGGCGAGCAGCGAGCTTCACAAACTGCCCGCAAGGGAACCAAACAGCGGTGAATTCGACAGATTCAAGGATACAGACAACCAGGAAGGCTTATCCAACGGAGGTACGAGTCGAATTGCCCTAGATCACGACGAAAACAACGCCGGAGCAAAAGCAGAGGAGGACACAAGATTCTCAATGCTACGACGGAATCTTACCCAAGCCTCGAGCGCCAGACGTCGCGAAAACCCGCAGATCCCTAATCTCGCTGATCGATGAGGAGCAGAAACGAAGAATAAAACTCGAGGAAAATCAATGAACTTTGCCAACTGTGGAGAGAGAGGCGACGGTCGCTCTCCCGTCTAATTTAGTACCATGCTTGCTTCTCTTCACTCGTTGCCCTTTCATCTGGACCGTCAATTCAAGTTGTTACCTTATCCAACGGATAGATGTTGCTGCGATCAAAACCGTTAGATTCAAAATGAAGGTCAGGATTGCTAATGGATTCCATGGAACATTTGATCATGCAAGAGAACAAGGCATTTTACCATAAAAAACAAACAGAAAAAGACCCAAGAAGGTAACAACTGATTTAATTAATCAATTAATGCCTTGCTTCCATAAGACTTTAAAGATTATTGGGTCAAACCTTTAAATTAATTTAACTGGTTGTTGTTCTGGCTGCGTTAATACGGTAAAATACCTTATTCTCCTGTGGCAAAGTTGTAATTTGACACAGTTATGAATTAACCCATTTCTAACACCGAGGATTTCGGATTTCTACTGTCGGAAAAAGAATAAATGAGGATTTATTAAACTTTTAATAAAATAATTATGAAAACTAGATAGCAAAATAGAGTAAATATATTATGCCTCTTTTTGTTCTAACATAAATATATTATGGGATGTGGAATATGAGAGAGCATTGGTGAAAAATCATAAATAATATTTTTAACTAAAATAAAAATATAATATTATATAATAACTAAAATTATATATAGTATTTGCATAATAATTCAAATAAAATCTTCAATTATGGCACATAGACTCCATAGGAATGTGATACATGACAAAAATTAAAATCTTATTTAAGTCACCTCCAAATAATTACAGTTTTATTTGAGTTCAGTGAAAAATATTATAAATATAGTTGAGTAAGATAATATTACAGTCTTATTTGAAACTTTTATCTAGGGATAGCCAATAAAGTTATGGTATTATTTCACATTTCACAAAAATGTTATTGCTTAGTTTGATATTCCACATCAATTTGAGATAATAAATTATTCAATAAAATTTCTAGATTTGTTCAACTCACTTCCACATTCATCATATATACATATTAAGCATATAAGTTAAGTAATTATTAATTGCACACAATAATTAGGTAGAAAATAATGCATCAAATCTGTCTCTATCAATTGGTATGTATACTTAGATAATTCAATCAATTTCAGTATATTTTTAGTACACTATTATTTTAATAATTTATATATTTGTTAACTATGATAGACCAACATCCACAAGAAAAATGTTAATATAAGGACTAAATTATTGATAATTTAATAAAGTGCATAACTACTTTAATAGAAATTAAAATCAATATAAGGACTAAATTAGTGGTTAATTGTCTAAAAATATAACAAATTTACCCATTTTATTTATTTTAATATGGAATTCTTGTTGAATTGTTTCACACTAATTTTTTTTATTTGACAACTCAGTTGGCATAACATTCAAACTTTTTATTAATACTGATATGATTATGATATAACGTAAGATGAATTATGTGTCATTGTCATCTCTTACATTTTAAGCTCACTTACAACACAATTGAATACTTTTTAAAAAAAATTAATCGAACTAAATTTTATCTTGAAATAGAAAATTTTAATTAGTAGATATAACAATTCTATATTATCATTCATATATAAAATATATTATTTAAATAAAAAAGTTAATAGTATATTTAGTTTTTTATAAAAAAATAATATACATCATTATAATTTTAATATTAATCGTGTCAATAAAAAATTATATCAAAATAAAAAACATTACATTTAATATATTTTTAAATAATTTATATAAAGGGTGAGCAGTGGGAATAATTCAAAGAAGGGCAAAAGGAGAGAAATATGACTAAATGAGAGCCTTCTCTGTCTTCAAAGGCCCCATTTTAAAATCATATGATGAAAGCAAATAATTCCATTCATTCAATCTCTTATCAAAATGGCTTCTTTTTAGGTTATTATTTATTGAGATTTTCCGTTTCTATTGACATTATATAGAAAATTCTCCTTGGTTCCCGGAACCATAAGGAGGTCATGAATGATTCTGAACTACTAGTCCCTTGAATCAAGGGAAGTACTCATAATAACATTCTTCTGATTGGAACTGAGCTGTTAAACGAGAGAATGGATCAATATAGATTCCACTGTTAGTGAACATATAAAGCTGAAAAAATAAAAATAAAAATAAAAATACATACCAAATAAGGGGGATTTGAATCTCGTGTAGCCTGAATTATGTTTGTCAAGTGATGTGAACGCAAGTAAATTTGATAGCACAGAGGTACGTCACTGCAGGTACGGCCGACTGACTGCATAGCACAAAGGATCATCATCTAGGGTTACATCGCAACTGAATATAATTAAAGGGAACTATGAGTAGAGAAATGAGATGGATCAACACAGCAAAACGAGGGGATCAAACTCCTGAACTTCAGTGTTTCTATTAAATAACACACCAAACCATAGAGGAAAATAAGTTGCCAAACAGACTAATCACTAGAAGATCCATGGTCATCCTCTTCATGCTCTGTCACAACTTTTTCAATGAACCTCTTGCGAACGCCATCAAGTACAGCCTCTCTCAATTCATCACCTCCACTCTGTCCATCATTAAGTACGGGATCTGACTGGCAGAGAACCAATGCAACACCTATGCAGAACACCATAAACAACTCAATGATGATGCAAGATATGGTAAGCTAGAGAGAAGGAGCACGTCAATGTTGAGTCAGAGTACTGTCATTGGGACAAGGTGTTTTTACAATAAAAGGAAGGAAGAAAAGAAACCATGGGAGTAGAAAGCAAGAAATCTCTCATGGAAAAAGGGAATATATACCAAATTTCTCGAAGGATACAAAACTGATAAATACATCTGCAAGAAATTTGATCTTCGGATTCATGGGAAAGTCTAAAGGCAAAGTTCATAGTTTTCCCTTTTCTGGGAACAAAAAAGATGAAGTTAGTAGTTTCATAGTACCATAGTACTAGTATCTAAATACTAGTGCCAGAAAGAGGTGGGAGAAACAATTGCTTCAAAGACACAACAGAAAGGCCCAATTTCTAACGATATGAGTTAAAAGGTATATATGCATATGGCTTTCTTAGTTACTCATATATTATGTTGTATACCATAAGCAATTGTCACTTGAACAGAACTTTTGAGTAAGATGGTCAAACTGTAAAAAATAAATACCTTCAGGAGTGCATCTCCGGCCAAAATTGTGCAGCCCAACATAATTTCCCTTCACAGCACCATTATTGTAAACCAACAAAGTAGGCAAATTGCGATCAGGGTAGTTTGGAATGCAATCAGTGGATATAATCTTGACAAACTTTGTAGCAGGATATCTTGCAGCCAACTCATCAAGGCATTGCATCAGCACCCCACATTCTTGGATTCTACCACAGAAATTCAGAAAACCATTAAATTGTTTGAATAATTTAAACTAGTTGATCCTTCAAAGCCTTGAAATATGCGGAAGGTTCAACGTACCCATCCTTGTATAGGATTACAACCACCCAAACTTCAGGTGGAGCTTGTGATACCTCTCGTATGAAATCTGACCCAGAAATGGGAACCACAGATCCATACTTCAGGACTTTTGCAGCTTCCCTCATCTCTGCCAGCCTCTTCTTCCTGTCAACAAAACAAAAGGAGGCAAAAATTGACATTCACAGTTCGCCAACTTATAATTCAAACAAACTCTTATAGGTGAAGGAAATACCCTTAAATTATAAGATTATACTGAATCAATTTTGCTGAAGCACAATCATAAGAAATCACATCCAAGTATCCGTTCAGAAATTAGATTAATTTCTTTGTTGATTTAACAGAAACAAGACGTTTATTTATAAAAACAGTCCCCTGACTTTAACCAAATGAAAGATAAAGTTCTAACCACAGCTCAACCATTCTGAAACACAATTCCAGACGCATATATCAGCACTATTAAAGCTCAGTGCAGCGGTATCTAATCTCAATTACATCAGGAAGCAGACCATCATCAAATTCCTTGCATTTAAGCAAGCAGTATCGGAATAAATCTAACATATCAGATTAGCTCGACGGAACATTTTAATTGAAGAAATCAAGCAAAATAGATCGACGGCGCCAGGAGACCGACCTGTACTCCAAAAGGAACCTATCGTCGTCAAGATCGGGATCATCCTCTAGGTCCTCGAGCTCCTCCTCAGTCTTCGCATCGACCCAGGACTTGTCCTTGGGGAGAGAGTCGGCATCGGGGGCAGGGGTGAAGGAAGGAGGCTTGAAGGCAGGAGGCTTGGCAGGGAGATTTCCGAGCTTCCTCTGTATGTCGTCCCACTGTGTGGAGGCCCCTTCGACGTCCTTGTGCACGAAGTGGTAGTCCGCCATTGCTACAGCAAGTTCCGCTCAGCTGTGGTTTCCAGCGATTTGTGTAGGGGGCGTAGGAGGAGGTTGTCTCTAAAATATAATCTCATTATTTTTACAACTTGTACCAATTGTAACTTTTGTTATTTAAAATTTTATTTTTATTATGATAATAAGTTAATTATTTTATATAATATATTCTTTTATTATATAATATATTTAATATAATTTAATTATATAATATCTAACAAATATTTAATTTAATTAAAAAAGTTAAAAATATTTTTCTAATTTTTTATTAATAATTATATAGCTCAATCTAATAAAATTCAAACTATTAATTGTCAAAATTTTGTAATGTACAAACCGAGTCCGTCCCAGTCCCTCCTCCTGGATCGAACGGACTGGGTGCTGGGTTAGGTGCAACAAGGAGGGCGGGGACCCGGTCTCCTTGGTTGGGATCTAAAACCATGGATTGGGACCGGGACCTCAAAGTCTAGTGAACCCGATGGGGTCCCACTCCCACCCCTACAATGACAACGATAACCAGTCCAACTTGCTAAGAGCTGGGATACACACCTTCGCTGTTAGCTTTGATTCGCATGCGATGCCACTGTATTTTGGAATGTCTTTATCAGAATGATAGAGCTAAGGTGGGATGCTACTGGTTAGAAACTAAAGTCATGGGTAGAGACTGCTTTTATTAGCTATGGCCGCTATCTCCATGCTGGCGAAACAAATTGCCTTCTCTCTCCCCAGAAACCACTTTTACCTTTGTTTTCCAGGCTTGCACATCTCCGCCCGAAATGTCTATGCACCACCTCCTGAATCTGCCGTAAGAGGCAAAAGAACAAGCCGTTTCACTGTATACTGCAACACTCAGATAACAAAGCATGGAAAGGATGGCAATGTCGAGGCGGCCGAAAATGTGTTTAACCATATGCAGTTCAAGAGCGTCGTTTCTTGGACTGCTATGCTGTCAGCCTATGCTGATAACGGCCAGATAGACAGAGCTCGACAGGTGTTCGATGAAATGCCTGAAAGAACAACCGCTTCATATAATGCAATGATCACCGCTTATATACGCAACGGTTTTAACATAAACAAAGCTTTTCAGCTATTCTCAGACATACCTAATCCTAATGCTGTTTCTTATGCTGCCATGATCACCGGCTTCATTCAGGCAGGAATGATGGGCATGGCAGAGAAGCTGCATTCTGAAACTCCAATAAAGTGGCGTGACCCTTTGTGCTCAAATGCACTCATAAGTGGGTACTTGAAGATAGGTGCACTGGATGAAGCAGTTCAGATTTTTTCAGGTATGGAAGAGAGAAATGTGGTTTCCTTTAGCTCCTTGGTCAATGGTTATTGCAAGCATGGGCATGTATACATGGCTAGAGAGTTATTTGATATTATGCCTGCACGGAATGTTATCTCTTGGATTGCTATGATTAATGGATACATGAAGATGGGTCTTTTTGAAGATGGATTCCTGTTGTTCTTGGATATGAGGAGGGAAGGATTGGTGGGAATCAATTCCATTGCACTTACAGTGATAGTTGAAGCTTGCACTGATTCTGAAAGAATTCAAGAAGGATTGCAAATGCACAACCTTGTTTTCCTATTAGGCTTCCATTCTGATGTATTTCTGGGTACTTCCTTGATTAACATGTATTGCAGGATCAGCTCTATGGATGCAGCAGAGAGAATATTCTATACATTGAGCAGAAAACAAGTAGTGACTTGGAATTCTCTGATTTCTGGTTATACTCGATGTGGAAACATTGGTGAAGCTTACAGGCTTTTTCAGAAAATGCCTATCAAGGATTTAGTCTCTTGGACAACTATAATTGCAGGTTTTTCTACTATTAGAATGATAGAGAAATCCATCGAGCTGTTCAAAATGATGCCAGTCAAAGATGACATAGCATGGACTTCTATCATATCAAGCTTGGTGGACAATGAGGATTATGAGAAGGCTTTTCTATGGTTTGTCAAAATGCTCAGAGAGGCTACAAGACCAAATCCTTTCACTCTGAGCTGTCTTCTTAGGGCTTCATCTGGATTAGCAGCAATAAACCAGGGATTGCAGGCTCATGCTTATGCAATGAAAATAGCATCGGAATATGATCTGTTCATACAGAACTCACTGCTTTCAATGTATTCAAAATGTGGGAATGTGATGGATGCCTGCAAGATTTTTGAAGGAATTAGTGAACCAAACATCATATCGTATAATTCAATTATCACAGGTCTAGCACAAAATGGATTTGGTGAAAATGCAATTAGGTTATTGAAGAAGATGCAGGATGAAGGGCATAACCCTAATCAAGTTACTTTCCTTGCTGTTCTCTCGGCCTGCTGTCACGCAGGACTGGTGGAAGAAGCATGGGACCACTTCAAATCTATGAAATTCATCTATGGCATAGAACCTGGATCTGATCACTATGCTTGTATGGTTGATCTATTAGGGCGGGCTGGACTGCTAGAAGAAGCAGTCCTTCTGATTCATTCCATACCTTTTGAGCCTCCTGCAGGTGTTTGGGGAGCGCTTCTTAGTGCCAGCAAAACCCACTCATGCTTAGATTTTGCAAAACTTGCAGCTAGAAACCTGATGAAATTGCAACCTGATAATGGAACCCCTTATGTTGTTTTGTCAAACTTATATAATGCGTCAGAGAAAAGAAGTGAAGGAGAGTGTATCAGAGTGGCCAAAGAATCTAGGGGAGTGAGGAAGAGTCCAGGTTGTAGCTGGATCATGATAAAAGACAACATTTGGATGTTCTTTGCTGGAGACAAAACACATCCAGAAGCCGAAGATATTGAAGCTACTCTGTGCATTATTATGAAAGATATGCTGGGACGAGCAACAGAATTCCTGATTTGAATTTCACCTCATCTGCCCTGATATTCATGGCACCTTATAGTTAGCCACTCTTAAAGCAATTGGCATGGATCTTGCATTTGCTCCATGGGATTTGGCAAGACAACATGGTTATTCTTTTGGGAATCCACTGTGTCATATAGAGTGTTCCATTAGCTGAGTACTGTTGTGTGTGCACGGTCACAAAGAAACTAATGATAGTTGCCTCTGGTTGGTGCACAAATACGGTGGCCCATGATCAAACTTTTGTCCTTTATTAGGATGTTTGGAACAGGCTAAAAGGTGCTATGAGTTCTTTAAGCCTGTGAAAAGTTGCACTTCGAATGCCAGAGACGGAACAAAGATAATATTATCAGAGCTCTTGAGGATTTGAAAATAAATGGTTGTTCAGCTAGTCCTGCTCGTGTGGACAGGTCATGCTTATGATGTTGGTAACTCTAATTTCATTTTGTTGATATCTAGTTGTCTCATCTCTCTGATCAAAATTACCAGGATGGGTCCTTGCTGAGGTTTGATTCCTATCCTAACCTCCTGCTACATCTTTTCTTAATACTGTTATATATGTTGATTATTACATGCAAGTAAACTAATGCTGTTCCTCACCTTAATATTTGCACCCGTCATGCATTTGTGCCTTAGTTTTGGTTACTTTACATGCTTTAGAGGACATGTATATTGATAATTGAAGCTGAAGAACTAAGGAAGACATGTCATTATTTTTGTTGAAACTCTAAACCTTATTGTGCATTGCATGTAGCTGTCAATTTCATGGAAGCCATTGTTTTTCATATACGCTGTAGGAACAACAGTTTAGTTTTCATCGTTTGCTTGTTTAGTTATTGAAATCAGGATGAGTAGGAGTGGAGATATTATGCATTGGTTGGAATTTATGAAGTACCAAGCTAAGTTTTCACCCAGATTTGTGTTTGTGAATTTACTGCTATTTAATAATCAAAACAGTGCATTAGGCTTCAACCTGGGCGCATATAGATTCTCATGAGAACATGATTCTTTGTTGCAGTCTGCTAAGCTTAATTCAAGGAAAGAACAGCTACAAACAGGAGATTGAGATGATGATGCAGGTAACAAATGAAGCATCTCTAAATATATACGATGCTTGCTAGATTGTTAGATCATCCACTTTTACTTCTTTTATCCGAGTTCTCCTTCTGCCAGGTCCAGTTGTCAAGGAGTATAAAAAAATATATATGTTCTTGTCTAGATGATGGAGCAATGCACATCTAAGTTGGATGCAGCAATGTTCAGCACCATTCTCCACAGTTCAGATGATAATTTACTAGCTGATTCACAACCTGATCTAATAATTGATCTCAAGGTTCTCCCTATTCCATCAGGAAAGTTAAGTTTCAAAGCCAAGTTTCAAAACCGGTGTTCAATTGAAGCATGTGGTAAGAAATGTTCCTTTTAATTCATGCTTCTACACAACTACTATTAATATCAAGAACTACCTTGATAAGAGGCAAAATTGTCAATTCATATTCATAAAGATTATTCATATTGGGTGAACAGATATTCCCCATTGTCAAATCTCTTTCTAATCAAATCATATTATCTGGCCAAAAAATAATCATATTACAATATTTTTATTTTCAATGTTCAGTCTGGAAACTGGTCTAGGAGGATCACTGATCATTTTGGTACTGGCCAGAGGACCTGAGCAAAAGTGGAACTACAGTTGGGAAATATGTCAGCCAAGAAACTGGTTCAAGCCATTCCAGCTTCTGCAGTCATTTAGCCTAAACTAAAATGTTTAGTTGACTGTGTTTGCCAATAATTTCAATAAACCTTAAGTTACAATATGTTACCTGGCAGACTCCTGCTCATTCAATATGTTACCTGTGTTTGTAAATAAGGCCTCACTGCAACATCATGGCACTACTATTATTATTATTATTATTATTATTTCATTCCAGCTGTAGTAATTTGATGCATGTCAGCATTTTTATTTTTATATCAACATATATTGATAACATTAGTACGGATTTAATATTTTATATTACATACTTACGACTGCAGAATTATATTTGAAAATGTCTAAAACTTTTGTAGATATGTGTAATTTCCCCTAAGAAAATGGGTTCTCTGCATCTTGTCAGCTTCATAAGTATAAGCCCTCGGGGGTCTGCTTGGTCCCGGAAGTGGGTCCGTCCGGGTCCCACCACCCATCAACAAACAGGCCAACATTAAAATCTTTTGCTTCGAATTAGATCAGAAGCATACATCAATAAACTCACAAAGTATCCATCCGCAATGTATACATAAATGTATCTCTTATAAAGCCTGCTATACTTGGTAACTATAGCCCACACTTAATTCTAGTACACTGCATTGGTCTGACAAATGTTCTGTTTATTATATTGTTAATTATTATATATTAATTTATTTATAGACTTGATATGATATACAGCATGTATGATCCATACATATGCATGAACTTTCTAGATATTTAACCCTTACAAGCATCCTTTTATACTTCATAGTGGGTAGTTGAGGTTGGCCCGTCACTTTCTTTTGCTGCCTAGGTTGTTAATTTCATTGGCAAGTAATGCCACAATTTACTTGTGCAAGATCTTATGTTTCCTCATTGATGTTCGAAAACAAGATTTAGTATACATTGTACATTGGTTGACTTCCACGAGCAGGCAAGTAAAGTGGGGTAGGTGGCATTATCTGTCGGATCTCCGGTTCAACAAAACCGGAGATGGCATCATGTTCACCTTCCCGCCCTTTTAAAAGGGGGCCCCATTTTCTTCCTTTGGCTTCAGAGAGAACTCTCTGCCTCCTACAATCACCGCAACCACCAAAGGAAAGGCTAGTTGATCACAAGGAAGAATACAGTTCCCCACGAGATTCTTCTCCTTCCCCCGCTTCACCTATCATCTGCTGCTTATCAGAGGTAACACCATGCAATAGGAAGAGCTTAAACTCGCCCAAAACTTGTCCAATATATATGTTTTTCATGCCTATCGTTGGCTTGGATTCGACAAAGCTATATAGAGCTGAAGTTTTATTTTTCTTGCTTGATTCAATCTTTTATTGGATAAGTTACTGATTCATTTTAATGTGTTCGTTTGATCCTCGGAACTAATTCTTATCTTTACTCGATCATTGCAGTACATATTTTTATTGCGTTCTTTTGATCTTTATCATCCTTTCTTTTCCTTTTCCTGTTTCTTTTTTTTAAAGTCACTTTCATGTTTCATCCTCAACCTTTTTATGTTCAGTCTTCTATTTCTTTCTCATAATTTTTTTTCTCGAGTTTGCATTGTATGTACATTCCTGGAAATGGGCTGCATATATTTGGTAAATAACGAGGAAGCTGTCAAGCGAGTATATTAGGGAAACAGCACTGAGTTGTTCTCACTCTCATCTTTAAGATATTCAAGGACCCAATGGAAGCATTTTCATCTGAATATTTGAGCAGCTGAAGAACCTAGTATTGTGCTTTGTCTTGTTCTTCAATATATTGACCATCGTTTAATACAATCTCTCAGGGGACAATGGTTCTCGGACAAAGGAGTTCTGGTTCTAGGAATAGTAAAAGTCTCTCAATTCAACACAACTATCTAATCCATATAGACTATATCAAGCCATGGCCTCCATCGCCTCAACTGCAGTATATCCGCTCGGCCCTAGTTCACTGGGAGAATGGTGAACGATCTTCTGGCTCCACAAGGTCAGTATCTCCCAGTCCCAACTCTGTCTCGAATGGTGGGAAGATAGAATTCAACGAGTCCTTTCATCTTCCGGTGACCATGATGAGGGATATGTCCATAAGGAATGGAAATGCCACCGCTTTCCAAAAGAACTTCTTGACATTCAACCTGTACGAGCCTCGAAGGGACAATATCCTCAAAGGGCAGTTGATAGGATCTGCCATAATAGACTTAGCTGATTATGGAGTCTTGGTCGAGCCTTTGAGTGTAAATGCCTCTCTGAACTGCAAGAGGAGGTTCAGGAACATGGCTCAACCATTTCTGCACATCAGGATTCAGCCTATTGAGAAGGGTCGAGCCCATTCATCATCGCACGGGAGTCCTTTTTCAGAGTTAACAGTAGAGCATGATGGTGAATCTACTTCTGCCTCATTCAATGAAGAATATGCAGATGAAACGGATATCCCATCCTTCACCGAAAATGACTTCACTTGCTTCCCTCCTGTGAATTCCAATGGAAGCTTGCAAATCGAAGATGAGCAGGTACTTGCTCATCATCCATTTTAGTGTTTCTATACTGTGTGCCAACTATTATTTTATTGATCAAAACTCGAAACATCCAATTCCTTTTGCAAAGTCTGAGGATTATGTATGCCATAGTTCTTTAGTTAGAATAAGATGGATTTCTGAATCTGCTGTTGTCTAGGTCACTGAGGCATTTTCAGGTATCAACGCAAATCACCCTGCTCTAGAGTATGAAAATGGAACTCAGGAATATCACTTTGAAGAAGGAAAACATTTTATTGATGAAAAACCAAACACACTCTCGACAGACAGCTCTGAAGAACAAGGTTTCCGGAGGAATAGTTCATTTTCATTTATGTGGAACGATTTCCATACGAAGGATAGTCCTCCTCTCTTAGATGATGAGGTCATTAAGTCACCACCATCAGATACTGTTAGGAGCAATCAACTTGGAAGTTATAAACTTCTCATGGGAGAAAGATGTGCACAGGGAAGAAAAAACAACATAATTTGTGAAAGAAAGGAGGCTAAAGTGTATACAAAGGATCGGAAAGTCACATCAATGGGTACCAAAATCCAAATGTTGGAGCGCAGAATTCACCAGCTGGAAGAAGAGTTGAGAGAAGCAGCTGCACTTGAGATTGCTATTTATTCAGTCATGGCAGAGCATGGGAGTTGCAGTGCTAAGTTCTATTCTCCAGCTCAGCGCCTTTCTCAGTTGTATCACTATGCTTGTACAAAACTTTCACAATCAAGGAGAGCTAGTGTAGCTAGGAGTTGTCTTTCTGGATTGATATTGGTGGCAAGAGCAAGTGGGAACGATGTCCCCAGGTTATTTTTCAGTCTTTATTTTCAACATTCAAGTTCTGTCCCATGAAAACATGTATGGATCAGTGTTCAAGCTTTTAGTTCTTGTTATCCGTACTTTCCATATATATATCTTGCTTATGGTTTAAAACCCCAAATACATGCATAAAAAATGGCTTGATTATGCTTCTCATTCCGTGATACAGATTAACTTATTGGTTATCAAATTGTGCTGTGCTGAGAGCAACTCTAAGTTGTACAAATATGAAGGGAAGTTATATGATTCATCAATCATTAGACACAGATGATTCCTTTTCAAGAGAACATGACAAGAGAAGAAATGTAAAAGCTAAGAGCACAGAGGATGATCTCCTTGCTTTCATGGAAGAACTTGAAAAAATTGAAGCATGGATATTCTCCCGGGTGGTCGAGTCTATATGGTGGCAGGTACCAACATTATCATCTCTTCTCTCTCTTTTCTCTTAATTTACTCATAATTGTTTACTGTTTTAGAACTGATTCACACTCCTGTTTCTTTCTTTTATCAGATTCTTATCCCACATATGCAGTTTGTTCCTGGAAAAGTGAGTAATAGGTTCAAGCTATCTCATGGTTCGAATATGAACAATGGTAAATTAGAAGCTCAGATTGAGGGTCAAATTCAAGCTAACCTTTCGCTTGAGCATTGGAAGAAAGCTTTTAACGAGGCACGCGAGAGAGCTTGTCCTGCAAGGGCGGGAGGGCATGCATGTAGCTGCTTGCCCCTGCTTTCTAGATTGGTATATCGTCCACTTTTACCTCTTTTATATTATTTTTCTTCTGCCAGGATTGTGGAAGACTAACGAATATAACATGCTATTGTCTAGATAATGGAGCAATGTACATCTAAGTTAGATGCAGCCATGTTCAATGCTATTCTCCGCAGTTCTGCTGATGATTTCCCAGCTGATCCACAATCTGATCCCATAACTGATCTCAAGGTTCTTCCTATTCCAGCAGGAAATTTGAGTTTCAAAGCTGGCGTTCAACTGAAGCATGTGGTAGGGAAGGTTTCATTTTAGTAATACTTCTACTTGACAATTATTAATATCTTGAATTGAACTGTAATCATAATTCTTTTGTTTTTTTACTCAACAAACTCTTACATAATATTACGTAATAGAATACAGTTCCAAAAATCTTACAATATGGGATGAATGTATCATCTCACTTTCTAATATAGTCAAAATAAGATCGTATCCAGCAGGGTATAAGCAGCATGAACCCTGAATATTCCTGTATATGCCTGCTAATGAGTCAGGTCGGATTAAAGATGGTGTATATTTCAGTGTACAAATATTCTTAATTGTTAAACCTATTTCTAATCAAATCAATCATTCATATTACAATTTGTTTTTTTTCATTTTCATCAGCTCATAGCGGTTGGCTTTCTATTCTGTTTTATTTCCCTATGTTCAGACCAGAAACTGGTCTAAGTGGATAACAGACCATTTTGGTACTGGCGATGAGGACCTGAGCGAAAATGAAACTACAACTAGGAAATATAACAACCAAGGAAACTGGTTCAAGCCATTCCAACTTCTGGATGCATTGAGCAATCTCATGATGCTTCCAAAGGACCTGCTTTTGAGTGGTGGATCTATAAGAAAAGAGGTATACTTCAAGAGTTCCAATTTATCATTCTCTTCTCTTCCCCTCCCTCCAACAAATATGTAGTTCAAAAATCTCATAGGATACAACCGCTTCTCTTTGTAGGTATGTCCTACACTTGGTGCACCACTGATCAGGAGGGTCCTCGAGAATTTCAACCCAGATGAGTTTTCCCCTAATCCTGTCCCAGAAGCTCTGCTCAAAGCATTGGCATCTGAGGTTAGTCTGGAACTGATATGGTAGTCATAATTCAACCACAAGATATATGTGAATAGAATCGTCCATCCCGAGTTTTAGCAACACACTTAATTATGATCAAGCTCTAGGTTGCATACATATATCTAAACATGTAATATCTGTAGTTCTGCAATTTCAATGTATCTTGAATAGGGCATTTACCCTCTCGATTTCTGTCCTTGATTAGCCATATTCTTAGCCTCTTCCATGTATCCTTTAATGGAGCTTCAGATGAAGCTTGAATCAAGTACTTGTGTTTAACTTCTGGGTGAAGTAACACTGGAAGTTCTGCAAACTCTCAGGCCAACTCATCTACAAGGATGAGAGTATGAGCCTAATAGTTTTTGGTATGCTTCATATGAATATATCTGAGCTCTGAAACAACAGGAATTCTCAAGGTATAACATTGGCTTTTGCAGGAGAATACTTCTGCTGCTGATGAGGATTCTTTCACAAGCTACCCATGCCTTGCAGCTCAACCAGTTTATTTGCCTCCTCCTGTATCTTCCATGTCGGCAGTTCTTAAAGATGATTTCCTCAAGAACCTGCAGAAAAACGATGTCGAAGTTGATGAACTCACTTCACCATTAGATGTTGCCCTCATTGATGAGTTGCTATCTTCACCAAATTCTACCATTCCAAACCCGATTTTGAAGGACATTAGTGCCAGGAATGCTCTCAGATATAAGCTCCTTCATGATATTTGGATGGATAGTGGTAACTAACTCAGCATAACTGATGTGTGGTGTCACCGAAATGAAAGAATGTAATATTAATCTTGGATTACCAGAATTTGCCCATACTATTAGATGACTATGCTTTGAGAAATTTCTCCATGGAAATGGAATCAATCCTTTAATCTTCATTCCTAGATGTTCATCAACAACTTTAAATGAGCATTAGCAATAGGATAGATATGTGCTTCACTACTTCAAATGTGCACTAGGGAATGAGGTTACATGGTTGTTAGAAAAAATATTAATGACTTGCACATAAAAATATTATGGCTAACAATGGCATAATTCATGGATTCCGTAAGTCATGTGAACATAGACTAAAAATACAATATAATACAAAACCATCGTTCAATATAATACAAAAAACTAAAAGTGAGAGAAAAATAGAAAAATATAAGTGAACACAATGAAAAGTATCATCCATATGGTAAAAGGATGAGTCCTTGGAAAAAAAGACATTTAGTTTAAAGAAAAATCACAATGCATAATTATAAAAAAAAGTTCGGTCATCTAAAAAAAAATTATCAATTAAAGAAAAATTATGAAACTCACTTTTCTTTATAAATGATATTGAATATGTTTTTATGTATGTGAATGGATATGATAAGATTATATAAAATATCATAATATATAAACAGTAAAAAATAATAGTCTCATTGAGGCTAGAAGTAATAGGAAATAAAATCAATTTATGGATGTAATTAAATATGCAGTATTTACGGACAAAAGTATTCTATCATTTCAATCGGCTAAAATCCTTTATTTCAATAAAGCTAGATCTTATAAAATTATACTGAATATTTGATGCTAAATTCCTTACCTTGCTAAAAAATCAATTATAGTCTACTAATCACATATTGTTTAACTAAATTTAATTCTCTCTCAATATATTTTTTAAAAAAATCTAATTTATACAAATTCTTCTCCCAACTAACTAATAGATGTTGGCAAAATTCCCATATATGAAATTGAGCACAAATTTGCAAAGTTATATGATAAGATATGAGATTGTATTTTATAGTATTGAAAAATTAAAAATATAAAGTAGGTAATGGAAATCAAACACAAGCACAATTGTCAATGATATTAATAAAGAAAATTTGTTAATAATTTTATTTTGGTATAAAATATTGACCAAAATCTTTTAGTGGTGTGAAAATTGCAAAATAATGTTATATAGTGCATTATAAGAGGGACCCATCCACCATATATGAAAAATAAGATTATATCTTAAAATTAGAAAAGTGAAAATGTAGTAGAATCCGATGGAAAACAAAATTAGACTATGATATAAAAGATTTGAAGACTTATTTCGAATGAATAAGATCGAAAAATACTAGTGGGAATATAGGGGATGCATTTAGGAGTATGTGATTCTTAGACTTAAAATATGAGATAAGAAGAAATAGAAAAAATTGAGAACTAAAATGTAATTATGGGTAATTTGAGTATTTAAATGTCTGAAAAATATGAGAAATAAAGCCTAATATAAGAAATTTTGAAATAAAGAATAAAAATTTGAAATTAAATTAGATTGAAAATCAGTTTATATCCTAATTTTGGACAATAGGTAAATTCATAAAATTACTCTAAAAAAATCTAATTTGATGAAAATTAAGTATTGATAAAAATCCAAGTAAAAAATTGTTCGAATCAGGATCAAATCGACTTAAAGTAAAAAAACCTCTCATTTTTAAGAGTAAGTAGATAAATCGAAAAATGTCAATTATTGAGCTTAATCAATATGTAATATGATGGATAATATTTAGAAAAATAATTGGGATAAGAATCGGTTGAATTAGAGGCGAACCAATAATAAAATGATCAAAACTAATTAAATCGGCTCGGAGCATTAAAACAACTAATTTTTAGAATGGATTATATAATTTGGAAAATGAATATTATTGAGCTTAAATTATAGATAATTAGATATTTTAAAAAAATAAATTGAGCCAAAATTCAACCGAATTAAAGATGAACCGACAAAAAAAATCGAAATTGATCGAATCGTCCGATTAATTTTTCGGAAACTGGTTTGCTATAGTGTGAACCAATCAGCGTGCTATGTTGGGCGGACACACAAACGCGGAGTGCACCTATGCGTGCGCACCCGTGTGCGTGTTGTCTTCTTCATCCGACTTAGGATTCGAAAATCCAACCCAGACTTGGAAATAACTTGACTATCAACATAATTTTCTACATTGACTTTTCTAAGAAAATTAAATGAAAAGCAGAGACTAGAGAGTCCTAGATCAACTAAAGACATGGCCTCATAAAGAATTGGTCCCCTGACCTGCCTATATAATTATCAGCCCTCCTCTCGCGGGAGGATGACTAGAATTCTCTTTGGAATTCAGTCTTCTCCACTTTTTGATGACCTCCCTATAATAGCTTCCCATTTTCTCATTTAACCACCCAACTTGCCGATATTAATGGCGTTGGAATCACACTGAGGTTAACTTTCCAACCGCACCTCTCTTCGACTCCAACGTCCCCTTTACTGGTGGCAGATCAACAGAACAATGCCACTTCTCTCTCAGCTGATCATAGGGTAGGAGCTTCCTTACCTCGCCCCAACCTCCTTGACAGCCAACCATAACCTATATAAATTCAGGAAACCCTTCTCAATCCCCTCTCGCCAACCACGCAAAATGTGAGAAACTATAGTAGATCTCTCTTTCTTATACCACTCTATAAATTGGAAATTTTAGGCGATTCTGACCATCACAAGAGATGATTAAGATGTCCACAAGCTCATGGGGGAGTCATCTACACAACCCCACCATCATCGGTCATCACTATTTTTTCACCGGTGAGTTTTCAGCCAAAACCTGACCTTGTGTTCATTTTACAAATAGAGCGATTCTGGCTAAAACAACACTATTTTAGCCAAAACTGGTCGGAAAGTGGCTGTGGGGACCTAGGGAAGAAGATGAGTGATCTAAATAAGATTTTTGAAAGGTTATTAGAGTTGTTATGAAAGCGAATTAAGTTTAGGGACAAAATCACAATTTTTGGAAAGTTTAATGATCAAACTATGTTTTCATAAAAATAGGAACTTAGACATGGTTTAGTAGAAGTATAGAGACATAAAGGAATGTTGAAAAAGTTTAAAGGTCTAAAATAGTAGCTTAAAATAGGCTAGAGATTCAAGTGTAACTTTTATAAAAGTTTAAGGGACCAAATGATGATTTTGAAAAGTTAGGCAACCAAAATAGAATTTATGAGAACTTAGGGACACCTACTGAAACTAAGAAAAAGTTAGAGGATCTCAAGTATAAGTTATATCCGAAATCTAAGTCCAAAAGTAGTAAAGAGAAAGTAGAAGGACCAAAATATAATTTTGGAAAAGTTAGAGACTAATGTGCAATAAGTAGAAAGTATAAGGGCCTTAATGAAAGTATAAATGGTTTAAGGACTTAGCGAGAAAATGACCAAGAGAGAGGGGAAAAAATATTGGGGACTTTGAACTTATGAACAAGAGTTGTATAAACGAGTTGTAAATATGAGATTTGAACAAACCCTACATAAGGGGCAAACTGTAATTTTGAGAAAGTACGAGGCGATACAAGGATATACACTTTAGAACCAAAACTAATCATGTTGTATTTATATGAATTATGTAGCTTGTACTACTACAAATAGTTGGGTGGAATCATTGATCAGAGATACTTGGAAATCAACCGGAACAAACATGTATCCAGATACTCGGGTGAGTGGGTTTATAAACGACGAGTACTATTGGATCGATCGTGGTTCTTTATTAAATTTTACTGAATTAACAAGAGTAGAAGAGAATGATAGGCTTCACAAATTGGACATTAAATATCAAGAGTATGATGTAGCATGAATTAAACTAAGAAAGGTGATGCCAATATATGAAGAGACAAAGATTTTTCTAAACATAAAAGGAGACTAGGTTTTGCATGTATGATTAAGCTAAGAAGTAGCCAATAATAAATGAGTTGGCCCAAAGACCAAAACCATAAAATTTTGATAGTAACACATACAATATAATTAACGAAACAAGAATAATGAGTAGTGGGGTCGGTTAGATAACATACCAAGCCCCGAGAATTTAAAGAATACTATTGCATGCTATGATTTTGAATACATGGTAAAGAACATGAGTAGTAGTGTTGGCCAGATAGCATACCTCACACCCAAATAAGAGTGAACTTTATATTATTGTGATTCATATGTGTGAATATAATCAACTTAAGATAATGTGTTATTACGCTGGCATGACACCTAGTATTAGAGGTGGTGTCAAGCGTATAAGGAGGAATGGAAATGACATACAGTGAAAGAGAGATGACTTTTAGAACATCCCACAGACCGAAATAGTGTTTTATGGCAGGGGTACATGCATCATTGAGATCAAGAGATAGGCAGGGTGGATCAAATGATACGGGATGTCGGATGACACATTATAGACATTCGTATGAGGGGGACTATCATCTCAAGATGTTCAATGTGAGTGCGCCTTGACACACATACCCCTCGTATCCTTGACATATCCTTAAGTTGAGTAAAATTACAAATTTCCTCTTTATGACTTAAAAATGATCCTTTTTGAACCCTAGACTTTTTCAAGTCTTTTACTTGAGACTCAAGTTTATTTTGATCTCATTCTATTCTCTAAATTTTTTAGAATATATTCGAGAGAGAAAGCTTCGAAAGCTTACCGTCGGGGCATGACGATCTAAGTTCTTGATCTGGAAAGTTATCTCTTATCCTTAGGGTCCTTCTAGTATTAAGAATTGGAACAATTGGAGTCGGGATTAATGGGACTTGATCAAAGAAATCTGTCACTTTCTCTCTTTATAACTAAACTGCACCGATAGAGGAGGGCCGAATTGACTTATCTTTCTCCTTTGGAGAGGTCGTGTGATGGCCTTGGGGGCTAAGGAAAGGCTCGATTTGGCCGTATGAGGTCTGAATTGGCTAAATTCAGGTCATCCAAAATAGGGCAGCTTCGGACCAACGGAGCTACTTTACTGTTCGATCTCATCGGCATTTCTCGGATGATCCTTGGGTTGAGGGGAGGTTGTCGTTAGATAGCTGACTCAAGGCTGAGAAAAGTGCCCAAGTCAAAGCTCTGGTTTGAGCTTTGACAGAAAACTGAGCACTTTGGAGAGGGCGGCGATTTAAGGTGTGTGGAGAATGAATGGAAGGGAGCTCTATAAGGAGCTCCGGGACCTTTTGCTCTACTAGTTTACATACTGGTTGTGCTTATCCTCTTCAGAAAATGCTCAAATGGGGGGGAATATTCCCTCACCGGAAAAGGAAGTTTTTTATGCATTGATAAACAATGCTTTCATGCCAAGGAAGATGATTACACTATTTTAGATCGGACTGGTCAGGTCTGACCGGGTTTGGTGACGAAAATCGGCTGGTTCAGTCCCGATTTGACCGATTTTCTAAAAATTAAAAATTTATAAAGTAATCTAAATTCATTTTATATCTAATGGTGACCTCAATTTTTCAATTTAAAAATTTCAATCCACCTAGAAAAATGAATTATCCAATTCGGTTCATTATGGTTCAACTTGCTTCAATCCAGTTTAGGTTTGGTTCACACTGAACCGGTCCAATTTTCCCATCCAATTTACTTAATGGTTCTTTCTCATGATTTTTATGACTTTTTGGTCATTTTGGATTTTCCAATTTCTCATTTTAACCTTTGTTTACCATGTTAGGTTCATTTAGAGGCTTTATTTTCTCATGAGAGTTGCCGGTTCTTTTCTTGGTTTACTTGGTCCGAGAGGATGGGTTTCACAACTTTCCCCTCCTTTTAGAAGTATTGTCCCCAAAACTTAATCACGTATCCTTTACATTGGGAATAATTTCCCTCGACGTCAACTTGGGGTTTGCTTGATATGCTACCACTTTGGTTATTCCTTCACTTAGCCCTTTAAACCACGAGCTTAAGAAATTTCTCTTTCTTTCCATTGTCTGCTCACTACATGGAGTTTATCATAATTAGGCATGTCTTACCCACTAGTACAAAGGTATATCCCTAGGTCCACTTCTTACTTTGTTTAGGGTAGGACTCTTTCTTTTGAGGGTTCTTGTCTAGGATTTCAGGATTGAGAGTTCCAAATTGTCCAACCGTTCCCGTATCTATTTATTCTCTGGACCGTTGAAACCCTTAACTCGGTCTCCTTTCGAGCTTTTCGTACTTATTTTCACTGGTTTCGGTGTTATCCGCTCTTTGTTCTATTTTGTTCCTTCATCCATCCTTTGTTTATTACAACTTCCGTCCAATTTTTATATTTGACCTTGTCATGCTTAACTAACTGACTATTTTTTACTTGAGTAACATTTTTCTGGGACTGTTAGACCTACATGTCCCTTCTTTTCATCTAGTAGTATTCCTCAACTACCTTTACTGTTATCCAATCATCCTTTTTACCTTGACATCATGTCTTTCATGACTGTGATGGTTTTCCTTATCTACTCTTCCCTTACCAACTTTCTTATTGGGTTTTCTGAGTTCCAATCATTGGGTTTCCCGATCACTTCTTAACTTACTGACATGTTTGGAATTTTTCCTTCCTTATGTCCTTCCACATCTTCAATTATGTCCTTTACTCAAGGATTTCCTTTCTTACTCATTTGTGACCATTTCACGGTTCCTTATTCCAAGTTAATCACTTTCGGTCTATGTGTCGATTCCTTTGTTTATGGAGTTCCCTTTTTGATAGTTTCATTCTCTACTATGTCCTTCAAAGTAGAGACTTACACCTTAGGAGCCACACTTTCAGCCTTCTTTTCATTCCTTGAAGGTTTCTTTTCTTCACCTCCTTATGCTCTTTTATGCATTTTCCACCTTTGATCCTTCATTGCCTTTAAATTCCCATTTCACCTCTTATTTTTTATGCGAGGAACCTCCGATCATTGGGTTTTATTTTGTGTACTCCTCGTTATGCCTAGTCATCAAATCTCAATCTCCATTAAACAAGCATAGACCTCAATTCATCTTGATGCCCACAGTTGTTTCCTTTAATCCTCTTGATTATAGAGCGTACTCTTTTGGGGTTTTTTAGATATCCTTTTTTCTTATTTTCTTATTATGGGTATTCCTCCCATTCCCACTTGTTATGACATCGTTTGATACTATCTCACTACTTACCCAGTCCTTAGGTTTAACTTACTCCTTGGGCCCTCATGAGTATTCTTCCTTTGTACTTGATCTTTTCACCTTAATCTGCATTTCATTTGCGAGCTTATCTTCTTTTCCCAATTCAGTTAGCTCCATTGCCTCTATGTTGGGATATATGCACCTCTCCAGGGCCCCCTTCCTTGGTAGGCTTACTCCTCTTTCCTGGGATTTCCTTTTTCCTTTGTCTTTGTGGGTATATGTCTTTTAAATCGACCTTATGACATCCTTTGATGTCATTCTCTCCTGCTTACCCTTACTTTGGGAATCTTTCTGGCACCTCCTTTTTACCTTGTCTTTATCCCTACTTGTAATCACTTCAAGTTTATTTTATTAGGGAGAAATTTTGATCTCTTTTTGTTTTACGGTTTCTTAACCTCTTTCTGATAGCTTGCTTAATCCCTCCGTTGGCTTAAGTTTGGTCGCCAGTCCATTTTCGGCCATTGAACTTCTTTAAGTATTTCCTTCATCCTTCTTTTATGACATTTGGCCCTTTCACTTCTCCCTTTGTCGCCTGGGTTTAAATCCATGATTCTTATGAGGGTCAGTTTGTTAACTGCCTCATCCCTACTTACTCTCATTGTTCAATTGTCTTGAGACAGTTGTCTCTCGAGTTCACTTGTCCTTGATGCCCATCCTATCGCCCTTGTAGGGTGTAGTCGTTACTACTTCTCGGTCCTTCTTAGGGCATCGTTTATTCTCCTTGATCATTTCATTGTTACTAGTTGCTACCTACTTGGCTCCTTTGCTTTTGCAAAGCAGGTCACACTTGCCATCTCGAGACATCCTATTTGTCGTCCAATGTTTTAGGCTTTTCTTCTCTTGTGGAGGCACTTCCATCTTTGCTCCTAAATGGCTAGTACTTTCTTCTTAAGGGAAAATCTCCTTCATTTATACTCTGCTCCGTTTGCAGTTTCTCAAGGTCCTACCTTTGATCCTTCTTGCCTTCTATGGCCCCTCCTCATATAGTTGATGTATATGATCGCATTATTCGAGAGTCAAAGTTTTAGGAATGGGAGTTTTTATTAATTAATAAGAAATACAATACATTTGGGATGTTATCCTTATTACAATAGCTAGTTACGTAGTAGGTTGGGAAGGTACTATACTAAGTTCTTGATAAGAATCTTCCTTGGTAAGGTTTTAAGCCCTTGTTGGTGTTTCCCGCATCAAGTTGGCTTCCTTCAGACTCGGGGCTGTGTCCTTAATAGGTCCTGGCACCATACTCCTTGATGGTATTAGACACTTCCTTGCACAATATCTCCATCATCTACATCCAAAACAGGTTACCTCCCTGCATGGTCCTTTGTGGCTTTTGCCATACTTCGGCATTGGAGAGCTTTTAGGATCATCCTCCTTATGGGAACAGGATTTTGGGTAGTGTCGGGGACGTCAGTCCTAGTTTTCTTGGTTCCTTGTCTAGGAGCCATCTTGACACGTCATGATCTGGTTTGGTTGGATCCCGTGAAACAACCCGCCACTCTTCCAGTTTATTAAGGGTTTTCCTCTTCTCTAAGCCATGAGGAGTAAGGTGTCCTTTTCACCTGTATATTTTCTAGAATAACATTAATCAAAGTTGAACACATTAACCTTACATACTTATCTTATAGGGTCAGCTATAGGAAAGTCTATAAGTGGGTTTTCCCATGGTTATCTAAAAATGGGTAAAGGGAGGGGGTGAGTTCAATAACTCTGTGAATGGGTGTTGGGAGAGAGTTTTCATAATTAAAACATCTTTAATCGGAGTGTGCCAGACTCCTTATTTCCTTTAAAAATATTCTTTCCTCAAATTCCTAGTTTTTCAGACCAATTTCCTCATTTCCATATCATGTGTGTTTAACAATCAATACACGCCCTTCATCAGTAAGGGAATCACATATTCACAGGGTAGCCCATCCACTGCACCCACTGCACCCACTTGTGGCATTGGAGCGACTTTACCAGCCACCTAGATAGAAGCCCGTCCACTTCTACCCTGGGTATGAGTGGATGTTTGTGACATCCGACCCTCAAACCCAAAATCAACTTCGTTTCTGTATGAGGATAGAGACCCCATCCCAAGCCCACCTTGATCTCATGCGCATGAAGCTACGTCGAGCTTCCATGATTGCTGGCACAACAAACTGCCTTTATCTCCACCATGTTGTCTAGTAGCCCATAGGATGCATCACTACCCCTCTTAGGCGTCTTGATGGTCCCGAACCTCAAGTGCATGCACAAAAAATAATTTTTTCACAATGCCATTTATCTTTGGTGTGACTGGTCCAACGGCCCCAACCCTCAACTCGACCTGCAACTGTTTGTCTAGGCCGGTCTGTCGACCTAGCCCTGATGTACTACCGCCAGACCATTGAGTATGTTGGTCGTGTCTTGGTACCATGGTGAAATCACACATTTCATTCTTTTAGAATTTCCATGACATAAATATCGCATATTTGTTTACGAGCTCCTGATCATGCCAACTGGCCTTGGGCCCACTCTACGTGATTTTTCAAAACCGAGCATTTTAGCCCCACAAGTTCCAAAATCGAGGCATCCGATCTATTTGAGCTATTCTAGCTCTTGTCAAGAAGGTCTCCAAAAATTTTAAGCATTGGCACATAGTCAGGGGAGAACACTTCTGACAAAATAATATTTCCATCTATCACATCAAGCGAGTTTTCTCTTTCCTTCCAGTAAGTCCATCATACCAACCGGATATGATCTTTCTAGTTAGAAGCGGTAAGTAGTTTTTCCGCATAGTTCTCACATCACTCCAACCGGGTGTGATGTTAAAATCCTATATGGAAGTGGTTTTTCATTTCCGAAATGCTCATCATCCCAACCAGATATGATGTGAATAAACCCACTCACCCGATAACGAAAGTGTACTCTTCTTAAGTCAGTTTGCATGTCCACGCTAGCTTGTCCTTGCTGGTGGTCCAGTCCCTTGTGTTTCTACAAGATTTGGACATCCTTATCTATTAATATTTGGCATAACAACCTTCGTTTTCTCATGTATTATTGACTAGACTCAAAATTTCTAGTTAATTACACTTAGGTCCCTAAAGTTCTTTTTCCTTGACTTTAGGTCCCTAATGGTAACTTTTCTCCAAATTGAGTCTTGAAACTTCCAAAAATTCACTTTGGGTCTTCAATTTACTCAAAATTGTTTGAGGGGTTCAAGTTTTCCAAATTTCCAATTTGGTCCCCAACTTTTAAAAATTACCATTTTACCCCTACTTTACAAAAATGGCAATTTAACCCCAATTATTTTAAAAAATTGACCAATTGGTCCTCCAACATCTTTCTCATGGCCTATTAGCCCTCAATTTTGGGAAATTGTAATTTGGTCCCTCAATTTTATGAAATCCCCAAATTTCCCCAAAATTTTCCCCCAATTTCACCACTTTCAAACTGGCCGAATTTGATTTCATCAAATTGACTATTTAATCGGGGTTAAATGCTCCAATTAAAGGTATGTATCAGTTCCTACACTTCCATATGATTCAATTGAGCTTTGAACTGCGTCATTTGGGTCCGTATTGAGCTCAAACAGAGCTTTGCCGAAAAATGAAGCGTGGAGAGAGAAAGCCTCGAAAGCTTATCGTCGGAGGTGCAGCAGTTCGAGCTTTCTATATGGGTAGGTAGCTCTCGTTTTGAGGTTTCTCCTAAGATCAAGAATCACAACAATTCACCCCAAATTGAGGGAGAATTTTGTTTGTGAAATTTTATAGTTTCTCTCTCTAACGCCGACCAGAAATGACAGAGGTGGGCCGAATTGGCTTATCTTTCAGCTCTATTACGGTCATATAAAGGTTGTGGGAATGTTGGGAGAGCTTGGTTTGGGTGGAGGAGGGCTAAATTCGACCAATTTTAGCTCGGCCAAAATAGGGCAGCTTCGGTTCACTAGAGCTGTTTCACTGTTTGATTATGTCAGCGCTTCTCTTACGGTCCTTGGATCGAACGGAGGTTGCTATCAGATAGCTGACTTCCCCTAGAGTCTAAAGAACCCAACCTCACCTTCTAAGGTTGAGAAAACTGCCTAAGTTGGAGCTCTGGTTCGAGTTTCACTGAAAAATGGAGCAGTTGAGATAAAATGGAGTTTTCAAGTGTGAAGAGGATGAATAGAGAAGGGCTCTTTATATAGGGAGCTCAGGGACTCTCTGTCCGTCCGTTTGGCACCTTTATGTCGCTCATTCATGGCCTGAAATGCCCTGAATGGAGATGATTCATCTTCACCGGTGTTGTTCATTCTTCCGGCAAATGAATAGTGCTGCCATCTAAGGGAAGAAGATGACACTATTTCGAACTGGTCCAAACTGAGTTCAATGCTTAAATGGGCCGATTCATGCCCGATTCGATCAAATTTTTTAAAATTAAAATTTTTTAAATTCATCTAAATTCATTCTCTATACAATGGTGGATTCAATTCCCCAATTTTAATATTTTATGCCACCTAGAAATCGGTTCAATGTTGGTTCAAACCGGTTCAAGTCCAGTTGTCCTGAACTAGTTTTTTTTCCAAGTTGTCCCAAAGTCCTTTTCCATGTCTTTTATGACTCTTTAGGTCACTCGGGATTTATGAATTTCCCAATTTTCCCTTTCTCTAATGGTTGGGGTTCATGAACAGGTTTGGTTTTCTCCCTTGGGCTGACCTGATCTTTTCCTGGTTTTCTCATCTTTAAGGGATGGGGTTTACAACTCTCCCCTCCTTTTAGGAGTTTTGTCCCCAAAAATTAAGCAGCATTCTTTGTATCAGTAATAATTTCCTTTGATTTCAAGTTGGGATTTTCTTGACATGCCAACATTTTGGTTGTTCTTTCACTTAGCCCCTTTTAATCACGCACTTAAGGAATGAATTTTTCTTTCTATTGTTAACTTACTGCATGGAGTTTATCATAACTAGGTATGTCTTATCCATGTGTCCAAATAGATATCCTTAGGTTCACTTCCTCCTCTACTTAGGGTAAGAATCTTCCTCTTGTGGGTTCTTTCCCAAGATTTCAAGATTGGGAGTTCCAAAATGCACAATCGTTCCCGTGTCTAGTTGTCCTCTTGATTGTTAAAACCCTTAGCTCAGTGTTCTTTTGAGCATTACATTCTTATTTCAACCTTCGTCCATCCGTTATTTACTCCCCTTTGTCCATCCGTTATTTATCCCTCCTTCATCCTATTTCAACCTTTCCTCCACCCATTATTTATTATGACTCCGGTCCAACTTAGGTTTGACCTCGTCATGCTTACTAACTGACTCTTCTTTACTTGTGTCACATTTTCCCTCAGGATTGTTGGGCTTACGTGTCCCTTACAACATGACATGTTCCAAGATCTGTTTATATCCATCAGATTTCTATAGCACCTTCTTAAAAGTTGTTCTCAACTTTCCAACCTTTTAGGGATCATATAACATTATCCCTTTTTTCGTCTGGTAGTATTCCTCGACTAACTTTACCGTTATCCAATCATCATTCATGCCCTTGACATATTGCTTTTAAATTTGGCTTTTACCTTGCCAATTCTTCACCTCTTTGTGAGCCGCTTACTTACCTTGCTCCATGGTTTTGATCACCAGTCCTTCATGTCCTTCGTGACCTTTGAGGAGGTATTGCCCTAAATCTATGAGGTGTGGAACAATCCTTCTTTACCTGTGCTATTCCCTTACACCTATAACAGATTATCTTAGTACTTGTCCTTAGTAAGGTTGGGCACTTCTTCACGTAGTGTCGCTACCGTTCACACTTGTAATAGGTTATTCCCTTACATTTGTGGTTCCTCTTTTCCTTCGTGTATTGCGGGGCCTTTCTAGGGTTTACTGGTGGTTTGGTGCTTCGCCGTCCTTGAACACCTTGAGAGTTTTTTTTCTTGTTAAGTCTTCTTTGCCAAATGGTCATTCTAGGAGTCCTCCTATATTTCTTAATTCCCTAATTCAGCTTCCCTAACTAGGATGGGATTCTTCCTAATTTCTATGGTAGTGAGGGTTTGTTTGTTTACTATTCTTGAGACCATCTTCCTAGCAAGATCACAACATCGAGAGATAGAATTTTAGGAATTTCGAGTACTTCATTAATAGAGTTATACAAAAGGTTTAGGTTTTAGCACTATTACAAAAAAAGTAATTACATAATAGATACGGATTGACCACTTAGATAGAAGTATGTCCACTTCTACCCTGAGAATGAGTGGATGTTCACGACATCCGACCCTCAAACCCATAACAATTCTCCATGTCCATATGAGGACAAAGACCTCATCCTGATCCCACCCTAGTCTCGTGCGCTTGAAGATGAGTCAAGCTTCGCAAGGCCTCCTAGTACGACTAACTTCCCTTACACTCACCAGGTTGTCTAGGGCCCTAGGACACATCCCTACCCCTCTTGGGCATCTTGAAGGTAACATAAACACAATGCATGCACAATCAGTATTTTCACATCATGTCATATAATATGTGGTGCCACTAGTCCAACAGCCCTGACCCTCTCAACCTACAGCTATTTGTCTTGATTAGTCCAGAGACATGTCATGTCGCACTGCCACTAGTTGACTGAATATGTCGGTCCTGTCTTGGTACCATGGCCATACAATTCATTTATTTAAATTTTCATGGCATATGACTCATGTTTGTTTACGAGCTCCTGCTCGCGCCAACTGGCCTAGGGCCCACTGTTCGAGATTTTCAAAATCGGGCAAAATAGCTTCAAGTTCCAAAACCGAGGCCTCCGGCCTAACAGAACTATTCGAGCTCCCATCAAGAAGGTCTCCCAAATGGTTTAAGCAGTGGCACACAGTTAGGGTAGAGCACTTCCAACAAAAATATACTTTCAACTGTCCATCATACCAACCGAGTATAAAGACATCTTCACTCATAACCGATAAATGTGTTTTCCACTTCCTCCAAGAAAGTTTTCATCATACCAACCGAGTATTATCTATTTATAACTGGTAAGTAGTTTTTTTCCGCATCATTTTCACATCACTCCTCTAAGTTATGATGTTTAAAATACCACTTAGCAGTGAATTACTCTTGACCGATTCTTTGTGATCACACGAGTTTGTCCTTGCTGGTGTTCCAGTACTTCATGTTCCTACACGATATGAACACCCTTGGTCATTATCCCTCTGCCTAATAGCCTACATTCATTCTAAATGAATAAGAAAACCAGACTTTTCATTTATTTGAAATTAGGTCTATAAAGTTATTTTTCTTTAACATTAAGTCCCTAATGCTGTTTTTTCCACAAATTGAGTCCCAAAACTTTTAAAATTCACCTTGGTAGCTCAATTTATTCAACTTCACAAAAAGAGGTTCAATTTCTCAAATTTCCAATTTGGTCCCCCAACTTTTCTAATATTATCATTTAGCCCCTACTTTACAAAAATGGTAAGTTTTCCCCAAAAATTACCCAATTAGTCCTCCAACATCTTTATCATGCCCATTTGGTCTGCAATTTTATGAAATTGCACTTTAGTGCCTCAAATTTTTGAAATTCCCAAATTTCCCCCAATTTCAATCTTTTAACTCTGCCAAATTTGATTTCATCAAATTGACCAATCAAATGAGTTAATTATTAAAATTGAAGTCACATTGGAGTACCTACACCTTCATACGATTCAATTGCACTTTGAATCGCACAATTTGGTGTCGAAATACGCTCAAACGGAGCTCTGCTAGAAAATTGGACATAGAGAGAGAAAGTAGCGAAAGCTTACCGTTGGGGGTACGGCCGTCCGAGCTTTCGATCTGGGTAGATAGCTCTCGTTTTGAGGTTTATCCTAGGATTAAGAATTGCATCAATTGATGCCTAATTGAGTGAGAATTTTATCATCGAATTTCTTCAGGTTCTCTCTTTAGGACCTGTTGGAAATTATTGAGGGGAGCCGAATTGACTTTCTTTTCAGCTCTAATTCAGTTGTAGGAGGGTTGTGGAGGTGTTGGGAGAGATCGGTTTGGCTTGTCGAGGGCTCGAATTAGCCGATTTCAGCTCGATAGAAATAGGGCAGCTTCGGTCCGCCGGAGCTGCTTTACTGTTCGATCACGCTGGCGCTTCTCCGATGACCCTCGGAGAAAATTGAGACTACAGTCGTGTAGCTGACTTCTCTTTGAATTCATAAAACCTGACCTCACCTTGTTTGGCTTAGAAAAGTGCCCAAGTTGGAGCTCTGGTTTGAGCTTTGATAGAAATTGGAGCAATTGAGAGAGAATAGAGTTTTCAGCGTGGAGAGGATGAATGAGTAGGGGCTCTTTATATAGGAAGCTCGGGGACTTCTTGGCCATTCGATTGGCGCCTTAATGGCGGTCATTAATTGCCTGAAACTCCCTGGCCAGAGACTTTTCAGCTTCGCCGGTGCTGTGCGATTTTTCGGTGAGTGAACAGTGCTGCCATCTAAAGGAAGAAGACGACACTGTTATGAACCAGACCGGACTGGTCCGAACCGGGTTCAATGCTTAAACTGGTTGGTTCACCCCCAATTCGACCGAATTTTTCAAATCTAAAAATTTTTAAATTCATTTTCTATCCAATGGTGGCCTCAAATCTCAAATTTTAATTTTTTAAGCCACCTAGAAAAATGAATTTAGCATCTGATTCAATAGTGGTTCAAACTAGTGCAAACTGATTCAATCCAGTTTGGATCTGGTTCACCTGAACCGTTTTGGTTTTCACATCCAATTTATCCTTAAGTCCCTTTTCATGACTTTTGGGACTCCTTTTGCCACTAGGGATCCATAAATTTCCTAGTTTGTCCTTTCTCTATCAACTCCGGTTCATGAACCGACTTAGTTCATAAACTAGTTCAATCTAGTTGGATTAGGTTCATCTAAACTGGTTTGGTTTTTCTTTTCCAACTTATCCTAAGGTTATTTTCAAAGGTTTTTAGGAACCCTTTGAGTCACTCAAGAGTTGTAAATTTCCCAAATTGCTCGTTCCCTGATGATTAGTTTGTGAACCAGTTCGGTCTTTCTCACTTGGTTTGACCAGTTCTTTTCTCGGTTTTCCTTAAGAAGGTCAAACCGAGAAGAATACCACAAGAATAGAAGTAAGGTACACGGAAAGTATACCTAGAACCCTCTCACAAAGGGAAAACACAGAAAAACGTCCTTTGGAAACTCCAGGGTATGGCATAGTAAGAGTGAAGAAGAGAAGAAATACGCTATGAAAGGGAATTCTGGAGGGATGCATACAACTAAGTACCCTTGAAGGAATCATTGATGGGTGGATGGACATAATGTAGAGTGCAAGGAACCAACCCTTAATTAGGAACTTCTTGAAGGAAGGATGTATGGTGATGGCCCAATGTAACTGGTTGCGAAAGAGCAGAAGAGCCAAATAACAATTCCAGGGGAACCAAGTAGAAAGAAGCAACTAGTAGCAATGGGATGGTCAAGCAGAATAAACAATGCCTAAGAAGTAGTAAAGACTACACTCTATGAAGGATAATAAGATGGGCATGAAGGACGATTGATAAAAATGCCCAGATAATTGGACAAAAATAATAGTAGGAAGGAGACAGTTAAAGAACTAGCCTTTGAGAGAACCATTGATTTAAACCAAGACCAAGAAAGGAGAAGTAAAAAGGCCAAAACATTGGAAAAGAAGGATGAACGAAATCCTTAAAGAGATCAATGGCCAAAACTAGAGTTATGATCAAAAGCCATGAGATGGTTAAATGAGTCTCTCGAAGGATGATTAAGAGATTTTGAAACCAGAAGGATGTGAGCTCTCCTTAAAAAGAAATAGACATGTATTGAGGTACGAGTGAGAATGAGGATGGAGTACGAAGGACGCACTCGTAAGATTTCAAAAGTAAAGGTAAGCATGAAAAAAATGACATCAAAAGATGTCATTTAAAGTTAGATGCCTTCAAAGATGAATGAAAAAGGAATTTTGGGAGAAAAAGTGTAAGAATCCTCCCAAGGAAGGAAACCCTAGGAGGGGATACATATCCCAACAAAAAATGGAAATTGAACCAGGTGACAAGGGATTAGGAGATGAATTTACAAATAAAATGCATACTAAGATGAAAGGAACCCAGGGAAGCATACTAGGAGGATCTAAGGAGTAAGTTAAACCCAAGGAAAGGGTAAGTCGGAAGATATCATCAAAATATGATGTATGAGTAAGAAAGGGGAGGACTGCCTATAAAAAAAAAGAATAGAATAAAGTACATCTAAGAAATCTTGGAGAGGTAAGTCCTCTAGTTAAGAAGTGACTAAAGTTAATGACCACTAATATCAAGGCTAGTTGTGGTCCATGCCCAAATGATTGGAATCAGAAAGATCCAATAAGGAAGTTAGGAAAGAATTAGTGGGTAAGGAAAATCAACACGGTTATGTACGTTGATTGGATAATGGTAAATGTAGTCAAGGAATACTACTAAACAAAAAAAGGGATGAAGTTATACGATCCCTAAAAGGTTATAAGTTGCAAACAATCGTAAAAGAAATGTTATGTGTATTTAGTAGACAGAGATAGACTTTGGAATATTTCATGTTGTAGGGGCATGTAAGCCCAATAGCCCGAGGAGAAAGGTGACTCAGGTAAGGAAGATTCGGTTGGTGAACGTGACGAGGTCAGATATAATTTCGACTGAAGTTGTAATAAATGACTGATGAAGGAAAGGTCAAAATAGGACGAAGGGGTAATAACACTGAAACCTGTGAAAACAAGTACAAAATGCTCAGAAGAACACCGAGCTAAGGGTTTCGATGATAAAGAGAATAACTAAACACAGGAACAATTGGGCATCTTGGAACTTTTGATCTTGAAATATTGAGTAAGAACCTCAAGGTGAAGAATCTTACCCTAAGCAAAGGAAGAAGTGAACTTAAGAATGTACCTTGGAGTAGCGGGCAAGACATACTAGTTATAATAAACTCCATGGAAGGAGTAAATAATGTAAAGGAAAAGAAATTCCTTAAGTGTGTGAATTAAAGTGAGCTAAGTGAATGAACGATCAAAGTGTTAACATGTTCAAGTTAACATTAAGGGAAGCTTATCCGAGAGTGAAAAATGTGGAATTAGTTTTGGGGGAAAAACTCTTAAAAGGAGGGGAGAGTTGTAAACCCCGTCCTTTGGTGTTAAGGAAAACCTGGAAAAGAACCGATCAAACCAAGTGAGAAACACCGAACTGGTTCACAAACCGATCATTAGGGAACGGGCAATTTGGGAAATTTACAACTCCCGAGTGACCCAAAGGGTTACTAAAACCTTGGAAAAGAACCTTAGGACAAGTTGGAAGAGAAAAACCAAATCAGTTAAGATGAACTAGATCCAACTAGATTGAACCGGTTTATGAACCGAGTTGATTCATGAATCGGAACCGATAGAGAAAGGACAAACTGGGAAATTTATGGATCCTGAGTGACCAAAGGAGTCCCAAAAGTCATGAAAAGGGACTTAAGGATGAATTGGAGATGAAAACCAAATCAGTTTAGGTGAACCAGATTGAATCGGTTTGGACCTATTTGAACCCCTATTGAACTAGATGCTAAATTCATTTTTCTAGGTGGCTTAAAAAATTCAAAGTTGAGATTTGAGGCCACCATTGGATAGAAAATGAATTTAAAAATTTTAGTCGAATTGGGGGTGAACCAACCGATTTAAGCATTGAACCCGGTTCGGACCAGTCCAGTCCGATTCAGAACAGTGTCGTCTTCTTCCTTTAGATGACAACACTGTTCACTCGTCAAAAAATCACGCAGTGCAGGCGAAGCTGAAAAGTTTCCAGCCAGGAAGTTTCAGGCAATGAATGACCACCATTAATGTGCCAATCGGACGACCAAGAAGTCCCCGAGCTTCCTATAAAAAGAGCTCCTTCTCATTCATCATCTCCACACCTGAAAACTCCATTCTCTCTTAACTGCTCCAATTTTCAGTGAAGCTCAAACCAGAGCTCCGACTTGGGCACTTTTCCAAGCCAAACGAGGCGAGGTCGGGTTCTATGGATTCAGGGAGAAGTCAGTTACATGCTTGTAGTCTCCATTTTCTCCGAGGGTTACCGGAGAAGCGTCGGCTTGATCGAACAGTGAAGCAGCTCCGACAGACCGGAGAGCCCTATTTTGATCGAGCTGAAATCGGCCCTCCCAACACCTGCATAGCCCTCCTACAGCTGAATTAGAGTTGAAAGGTAAGCCAATTCAACTCCCCTCTATAATTTTTGACCAGTGCTAGAGAGAGACCCAACAGAACTTCGATGATAAAATTCTCACTCAATTCGACATCAATTCATGCAATTCATGATCCTAGGATGAACGTCAGGATGAGTGCTATCTGCCTAGATCGAAAGCTCGGACCGTCGTGCCCCCGATGTTAAGCTTTCTCTCTCTAAGTCCAATTTTCCGGCGGAGCTCTGTTTGAGCTCATTTCGACATCGAATCGTGCGATTCAAAGTGCAATTGAATCATATGAAGGTGTAGGAACTCCAATGTAACTTCAATTTCAAAATTAAACTCATTTGATTGGTCAATTAGATGAAATCAAATTCGGTAGAGCTAAAAGGTTGAAAATGGGGGAAAATTGTGATAATTTGGCAATTTCAAAAATTAGAGGGACTAAAGTGCAATTTCATAAAATTGAGGACCAATTGGGCATGATAAAGATGTTATAGGACCAATTGGGTAATTTTTGGAGCGAAACTTACCATTTTTGTAAAGTAGGGGCAAAATGGTAATTTTGGAAAAGTTGGGGGACCAAATTGGAAATTTGGGAAATTGAACCCCTTTTTGTGAAATTGAATAAATTAGGTCCCAAGGTGAATTTTAAAAGTTCCAGGACTCAATTTGAGGAAAAAACGGCATTAGGAACTTAAAGTTAAAGAAAAATAACTTTAGGAACCTAATTTCAAATAAATGAAAAGTCTAGTTTTCTCATTCGTTTGAAATGAATGAAGGTTATGAGGCCGAGGGATAATGAATAAGAATGCTCATATCGTGTAGAAACATGAAGTATCGAGAACACCAGCAAGGACAAGCTCGCGTGAATACAAAGAACTGGTCGAGAGGAATTCACTACATTAATGGGTGAGTGAAATTTTTATATCATACCCGATTGGGATGATAAGCACCTCGAAATGAAAGACCACTGTAAGTAGTATTTTAAACTTAACAACTTAGAGGATTGATGTGAAAATGATGCGGAGAAAAACTAATTACTGGTTGTAAGTAGATAATACCCGATTGATATGATGAAAACTTCCTTTGAGGAAGTGGGAAACCCATTCATCAGTTATGAGCGGAGATGTCCTCATACTTGGTTGGTATGATGAACAGTTGAAAGTATATTTTTGTCGTAAGCGCTCTCCCCTAACCGTGTGCCACTGCTTAAACCATTTGGGAGACCTTCTTGACAGGAGCTTGAATAGCTCTATTAGGCATGTGGCCTCGGTTTTGGAACTTGGGGGCTATTATGCCCGATTTTAAAAATCTCGAACAGTGGGCCCAAGGCCAGTTGGCACGTATACAAACATGAGTCATATGCCATGAAAATTCAAATAAATGAATTTTTTGGCCATGGTACCAAGATAGGACCGTCGTATTCAGTCAACTAGCGGCAGTGTGACGTGACAAGTCTTCGGACTAGTCAAGACAAATAGCTGCAGGTTGAGTTGAGGGTTGGAGCCATTGGACTAGTGGCACCACATATTATATGGCATGATGTGAAAATACTGATTGTGCATGTACTATGTTTACAGGACCGTCAAGACGCCCAATAGGGGTAGTGATGTGTCCTAGGGCCCTAGATGATCTAGTGGGTATAAGGGCAGTTAGTCGTATCAGGAGGCCTTGCGAAGCTCGATGCAGCTTCAAGCGCACGAGACTGGGGTGGGGTAGGGATGAGGTCTTTGTCTTCATACGGACACGGAGAATTATTATAGGATTAAGGGTTGGATGTCGCAAACATCCACTCATTTTCATGGTAGAAGTGGATGTACTTCTGTCTAAGTGGCCGGTAAAGTCTCTCCGACACTACAAGTGGGTTCAGTGGACATACTAGCCTGCAATTGTGTGATTGACCTTCATGATGAAAGATGTGTGTTGGGTGATGATACACTGTGATTAATAAGAAATGGTGATAAAAATAGAGATTTGAAATGAAAGGTTTTTGAAAGGAAATAAGGAGTCTAGCACACTCCAAAACAAATATTTTTCCAAAAAAAATTAAATTTCGAAAACCCATTCACCAAGTCATTATACTCACACCCTCCCTTATATTCCTTTCTAGTAAACCAAGGAAAACCTACCCAAGGCCTCTTATTAGTTACACCTGTAGGACATGTATGTAAAGTTTAAAATTTTATGCTGTTTTGATTTATGTTATTCTAGGAAAGGTGAAGGTTTAAAGGACGCCTTACTCTTCACGGTTTATAAACATGGGGCAACCCTTATTATACCAGGAGAGTGACGGGTTGATCACGGGGATCCGACCAAATCGGGTCGGGGTGTGACAATGTCAGTTTTCTTACTCACTCAACCTTTCCCAACTTTCTTATTGCATTTTTTTAGTTCCAATCATTTGGGTTCTCCAATGACTTACCGACACGCTGGGATTCTTCCCTTCTTATGTCCTTCTTCTTCTCTAATGGCATCCTTTATTCAAGGACTTTCCTTTTCCTTAATCCACTTTTACTTGCTCGTGAGCATTTCATGATTCATTATTTTGGGTTGATCCCTTTCAGTCTATTTGTCTATTTTTGTGTTTGGGGAGTTCCCTTCTTACGGTTTCATTCTCTACTATGTCCCTCAAAGTAGAGACTTTCATCTTATGAGCTACATGCTCAACCTTCTTACCATTCCTTAAAGGTTTTTCTCCTTCATTTTCTTACACCTCCTTCTATATTAAGGCATTTGCATGCTTTGAATTCTTCCTCATCTTAAAATTCCATTTCATCCCTTATTCGTTATTTGAGGAACTTCCAATTATTAGTCTTATTTCATGTACTCCACCCTATGCCCAATTGTCCACTCTTTATGCGAGTGTGGATCACAACCCGTCTTGATATTAGTAGTTGTTCCCCCCTCAACCACTTCTTATTTGGAGGGCTTACTTCTCCAAGGTTTCTCAGATGTTCTTTCCTCTTTTTCCTTATTTTGGGCAGTCCGCCCCTCTCTTACTTGTACGACATCTTTTGATGCTATCTTCCTACTTACTCGTTCCTTGGGTTTAACTTATTCCTTGGGTCCTCCTAATATGCTTCCCTTGGTTCTTCCACCTTAGCATGCACTTCATTTGCAAGTTCATCTCCTCATCTTTCGTCACTTGGTTCCATTACCTCTTAGTTGGAACATGTATCCCTCCCTATGGTTTCCTTCGTTGGGAGGATTCTTACCCTTTTCTCCCGAAATTCCTTTTTCATTCGCCCTTGAGGGTAGCCAATCTTTAAATGACATCCTTTGATGCCATCCTTTTGTGCTTACCTTTACTCTTGAAACCTTACTTGCACATCTTTTATACCCTATCCTCATTCTCACTTGTACCCCAGTACCAGTTTATTTCCTCAGGGAGGCTTTCCAACCCCCCTTGTTTCAAGGCCTCTTGATCACCTTACGAGAGGCTTACTTAACCTTCTCATGACTTGAGTTTGGTTGTTAATCTATTCTTGGCCATCTATATTTTTAAGGAATTCCTTCATTATTCTTTTCCAATATTTGGCCTTTTTACTTCTCTCTTCTTTGCTGGGGTTTAAATCCATCGTTCTCTCAAAGGCCAGTTCATTAACTGCCTTGTTCCTACTATTTTTCTTGTCCAACTGTCTAGGCAGCTGTCACGCCCTGACCTGATTTGGTCGGATCCCCGTGAACAACCCGCCACTCTCCCGGTTTATTAAAGGGTTTCTCCTTAATATAGACCGTAAAGAGTAAGACGTCCTTTAAACCTGCACCTTTTCCTGGAATAACATAAATCAAAACTGCACAATATTTTAATTTCATCATACCTGTCACACAAGCGTCTTAGTTGATGGTCTTTAAGGGTAAGCTTTCCAGAATTTCCTGAAAGGGATATAAGGGAAGGGCTGAGTATAACGACTCAGTGAATGAGTTTTCACAACTTTTAACTTTTAGGAAAAAGAATTGTATTGGAGTGTGCCAGACTCCTTTCTTTCAAAAATCCTTTCATTTCAAATCTCGGTTTTTACCACCATTTCTTATTAACCAAGGTGTGTCATCGCCCAACACACATCCTTCATCATGAAGGTCAAACACACATTCACAGTCCAACACGTCCATTGAAACCACTTGTGGCTTTGGAGCGAATTTACCGGCTACCCAAATAGAAGTACGTCCACTTCTACCATGGGAATGATGGATGTTCGTGACACCCAACCCTCAATCCCGAAATCAATTCTTCATGTCCATATGAGGATGGAGACCTCATCTCGTCTCCACCCTGGTCTCATGTGCTTGGTGCTACTCCAAATTTTGCTCAGTCACCTAGTACGACGAACTGCCCTTATACCCACCAGGTCGTTTAGTGCCCTTAAAATGCATCACTACCCCTCTTGGGCATCTTGATGGTCCCGTAATCACAAAGCATGCACAATCAGTATTTTCTTATCATGCCATATAATCTGTGATGCCACTGGTCCAATGGCCCCGACCCTCAACTCAACCCGTAGTTTTTGTCTTGACTAGTCCATCGACCTGTCATGTCGCACTATCGCTAGTTGACTGAGTATGTCGGTCCTTTCTTGGTACCATGGCCAAATAATTCCTTTATTTAAAGTTTTATGGCATATAACTCTTGTTTGTTTATGAGCTTCTGCTTGTGCCAACTAGCCTTGGGCCCACTATACGAGATTTTCAAAATTAGGCATATTAACCCCCAAGTTCAAAAAATTGAGCCCCCCCAGCCTATAGCAGCTATTCGAGCTCCCGTCAGGAAGATCTCCCAAATTGTTTAAGCATTAGCACATAGTTAGGGGAGAGCACTTTCGACAAAAATAGGTTTGCAACTGTCCATCATACCGATCGGGTATAAGGACATCTCTACTCATAACCAATGAACGGGTTTTCAACTTCCTTCGAGGAAGTTTCATCATACCAACCGGGTATGATCTACTTAATACCGGTAAGTAGTTTTTTCGCATGTTTTTCACATCACTCCTCCAAGTTGTGATGTTTAAAATACCACTCAGTAGTGGGTTTTCATTTCGAGGTACTTATCATCCCCAACCAGGTATGATATAAACTCCCACTCAACCGTAAATGCAGTGAATTCCACTAGACCAGTTATTTGTATCCACAAAAGCTTGTACTTGCTGGTGTTCCTGGTACTTCATGTTCCTACATGATATGAACATCTCGGTTCATTATTCTTCAGCCTATTAGCCTTCATTCATTCCAAATGAATGAGAAAAACAAACTTTCAATTTATTTGCAATTAGGTCCCTAAAGTTATTTCTCTTTAACTTTAAGTCCATAATGCCATTTTTTCCTCAAATTGAATCCTAAAACTCTTAAAATTTATCATAGGACCTCAATTTATTTCATTTCACAAAAAGGGGTTTAATTTCCCAAATTTCTAATTTGGTCCAAATTTTTTTTCCAAAATTACCATTTTGCCCTTCATTTACAAAAATTGTAAATTTTACCCCAAAAATTCTAAAATTCCTCAAATGGCCTCTAACATTTTTATCATGCCAAATTGACCCTCAATTTTAGGAAATTGCATTTCAGTCCTTCAAATTTTCAAAAATCCCGAAATTTCCCCAAATTTCCTCGAATTCCAACTTCTTAACACAATCGAATTTGATTTCATCAAATTGACTAATCAAAATTTTCCTATTGTTGAAATTGAGTTTATACATGTTCATACAATTCTTTAGCAATTTGAATCACAAGTTTTAACACCGGGACGAGCTCAAACGGAGTTTCGCTAGAAAATGAACTATAGAGAGAGAAAGCTTTGATTACTCACCGGTGAAGGCACGACGGTTCGAGCTTTCAATTTGGGCAGATAGCACTCGTACTGAGTTTCATCCTAGAATCAATAATCACATCAATTGATAATGAACTGAGTTAGAATTTCTTCATCAAATTTTTGCTGGTTCTCTCTCTAGCACTGATCGGAAATTGTAGAGTGAAGCCGAATTGGATTACCTTTTAGTCCTAATTTTGCCGTGGGAGGGTTGAGGAAGTGTTAGGAGGGCTTGGTTTGGCCTGAGCAGGGCTTGAAATGGTCAATTTCAACTTGGACGAAACAGGGTAGCTTCGGTTTGCCGAAGCTACTTGACTGTTCCACCACGCTGGTGTTTCTCCAGCGACCCTCGGAGCAAACGGAGACTACAAGCATGTAGCTGACGTCTCCCCGGTTCTAAAGAACCCAACCTTGTCTTCTTCAGCTTTGAAAAGACCCTATATCAGAGCTCTGGTTTGAGCTTCACCTGAAACTAAGCAACTGAGAGAGAGTGGGCTTTTCAGGTATGGAGAGGATGAATGAGAAGGGGGTCTTTATATAGGAAGCTCGGGGAATCCTTGGCTGTTCGATTTGTGCCTTTATGATAGGCATTGATGGCCGAAAACCTATTGAATGGAGACATTTCTTCTTCACTGGCGCTGCTTGATTTTCCGGTGAGTGAACAATGCAGTCATGTGGAGGAGGGGGTCTTTATATAGGAAGCTCGGGGAATCCTTGGTTGTCTGATATGTGCCTTTATGATAGGCATTGATGGGCAAAAACCTTTTGAATGGCGACATTTCTTCATCATTGGCGCTGCTTGATTTTCCGGTGAGTGAATAGTGCAGTCATGTGGAGGAGGGGGTCTTTATATAGGAAGCTCGGGGAATCCTTGGTTGTCCGATATTTGCCTTTATGATAGGCATTGATGGGCGAAAACCTTTTGAATGGTGACATTTCTTCATCATTGGCGCTGCTTGATTTTCCGGTGAGTGAACAGTGCAGTCATGTAGAGGAAGAAGATGACACTGTTCCGAACCGGACCAGACCAGTCCGAACCGGGTTTGAAGTTTAAACCGGCAGGTTCACCCCCCATTCGATCGAGTTTTTCAAATCTAAAAATTTATAAATTCATCTAAATTCATTTTCTATCCAATGGTGGCTTTAAATCTCAAATTTGAATTATTTAAGCCACCTAGAAAAATGAATTTAGGATCTGGTTCAATAGTGGTTCAAATTGGTCCAAACCAGTTCGGATCCAGTTCACTTGAACTGGTTTGGTTTTCATCTCCAATTCCTTCACCAATCCATTTCCATGACTTTCATGACTCCTTAGGTCACTTAAGGTCCATAAATTTCCCAGTTTACCATCTCTCTATCAGTTCTGGTTCATAAAGCAGCTCGGTTTCTTAAATCGGTTTAATCTGGTTCACCCGAGCTAGTCAAGTTTTTCTCTCCCACTTTGTTCTAAGGTTCCTTCCCAAGGTTTATAAATCTTTTTGGGTCACAAGGGATCCATAAATTTCCCTGTTTGCCCTTTCTCTATCGGTTCTAGTTCATAAACCGACTCGGTTCATAGATTGGTTCAATCCAATTAGATCCGGTTCATCTAAACTGGTCTGGTTTTTCTCTTCCAATTTGTCATAAGATTCTTTTTCAAGGTTTTATGAACCCTTTGGATTACCTGAGAGTTATAAATTTCCAAATTGCTCATTCCCAATTGATCGGGTACGTGAATCGGTTCGATTTTACTCGGTTTGACCGGTTCTTTTCCCAGTTTTCCTTAATTCAAATGGGTGGGGTTTACAACTCTCCACTCCTTTTAGGAGTTTTATCCCAAAAACTTAATTAGAAACCTTGCATGAGGAATCATTTCCTTTGATATCTATTTGGTGTTTGCTTAACATGCAAACTCTTCTCTTGTTCTTCCAACTAGCCCTTTTTACATCCTTCACCGGAGGAATTTATTTTCCTTTATATCATTTACTCCCTTCATGGAGTTTATCATAACTAGATATACCTTACTTAAGGGTATATCCTTGGATTCACATCTCTCTTTGCTTAGAGCAACATTTCCCCCTTTGAGGTCTTGTACTCAAAATTGGGAGTTCCAAGATACCAAACTATTTCTGTGTTTAGTTAACCCCTTGGTTGTTGAAACCTTTAGCTCGATGTTCTTTTGAGCATTATATACTTGTTTCCACGGTTTTCTCTATTATCACTTTTTTATCCTATTTTGACTCTTCCTCCATTTGTTGTCTATTATAACTTTGGTCCAAAATTTTATATTCAACCTCGTCATGCTTATTAGCCGACTCTTCTTTACTTTGAGTCATATTCTCCTTGGGATTGTTGAGCTTACATGCCCCTTACAACATGGCATTTTCTAGGACTTGTCTCTGTCCATTAGATTTCTAGAACATCTCCTTGAGGGTCTCTCCTAGCTTTTCGACCTTTCAGGGATTGTATAACTTCATCCCTCTTTTCTTTTGATAGTATTCCTCAACTATCCTTTTTACCATTATCCTCTTATCCACCATGCCTTTGAAGTTATGTCTCACATAACTACATGGATTTATCTTACCTACTCCTCCTTCCCCAATTTCTTTATTGGGTCCTTTCGATTCCAATCATTGGGTTTCCTGATGATTATTGACATATGAGGATTTTTCCCTTCTTATCTCTTTTCTCTTCTTTAGTGGCATCCTTTATTCAAGGACTTCCTTTTTTCTTAATCCACTCTTACTTTCTAATGACCATTTCATGATTCATTATTTCGAGTTGATCTCTTTTTGGTCGATGTATTGATTGTTTTGTTTGAGGAATTCCCTTCTTAGGATTTCATTCTCTACTATATTCCTCAAAGTAGAGGTTTTAACCTTAAGAGTTACATGTTCAACCTTCTTACCATCCTTTGGAGATTCCTTCCTTTATTTCCTTACACCTTCTTCTATGTTGATGCAATTTCCACTTTGAATCCTTATTTGTCTTAAAATTTCCTTTCATTCCTTATCTAAGGAATTTCTGATTGTTGGTCTTATTTCATATACTCTACACTATGCTCATATGTCTATTCTTTAGGCTCTATTAAGTGAGCATGAACCACAACCCGTCCTGATGTCAGTGGTCGTTTTCCCTAATTGATTTCTTAATTGAGGGCTTACTTCTCCAAGATTCCTCATATATTCTTTCTTTTATTCTCTTATTATTGTAGTCCACCCACTCCTATTCGTTACGACATTCTTTGATGCAACCATTCTATTTATCCATTCCTTCGGTTTAATTTACTTCATAGGACCTCATGAGTACTTTTCCTTGGTACTTGATCCTTCCATCTCAATCAACATTTCATTTGTGAGCTTATCGTTCTTTCTATTTCGGTTGGTTCCATTTCCTCTTAATTGTGATATGCATGCCTTTCCGGGGCTTCCTTCCTTGGTAAGATTCTTTCCCTTTCTCCTGACATTCCTTTTTACATTTGCTCTAGGGGATTTCTACCCTTAAATGACATCCCTTGATGTCATCTTCTCTTGTTTTCCTTTACTCCTCAAACCTTGCATGCACATCTTTTATACTTTATCTGCATCCTCATTCATACCCGATACTTGTCTATTTCTTTAGGGAGCGTACAAATCTTCCTTGTTTCAAGATTTCTTGGCTATTATGTGAGAGGCTTACCTATTCCTTTCTTGGCTTGAATTTAGTCGTTAATTGGCCTTTGGTCCTTTTAAGGATTTCTTTCATCCTTCTTTTCCCGAGTATTTGGCCTTTCCAACTCTCTCTTCTTTGTAGGAACTCAAATTATGGTTTTCCCAAGTATTAGTTTGTTAACTGCTTTGCCTTCACCATTCATTTGGTCTAAGTTTCTTAGGGCAGCTATTTCTCAAGTCCTTCTATCCTTAACGTCCATCTCACTGACCTTTTTAGGGTGTATTCCTTTCTACATCCCAGTCTTTCTTAGGGTGTCATTTATTCTCTTTGACTATCTTGTTGTAACGACTTGCTTTATTTTGTTATGTTGGTCCGAAATTCCTATTTGGATTCATTACTTTTTTTTTCCAAGGTGATTCATTCCTGAAATCCCAATACATCCCGTTATTTGGCTCCATTACTCTTCCAAGGTAGGTCATAATTAGCCTCTGATACATCCTTCCTTCAAGAAGTTTCTAACGGTGGGTCGGTGCCTTGCACTCCACTTTATGTCCATCTGCCAATCCAATGATTCCTTCAAGGTACTTAGTTGTATGCATCCCTCTAGAGTTCCCTTTCCTAGCATATTCCTTCTCTTCTTGACTCTCATTGTGCCATTCCCTAGAGTTTTCAGAGGACATTTTTCTGTGTTTACTCCCTTATAAGAGGGTTCTAGGTATACTTCCCATGTACCTTAACTCTATTCTTGTGGTATCCTTCTCGATTTGACCTTCTTAATAAGAAGTTTAAATTTGGCATTCACCTGATAATTTCTTGACCTCTTTGTGAACCGCTTACTTAACCTACTCCATAGTTTTGGTCTCCAGTCCTTCATGTCTTTAGTGACCTTTGAGGAGGTATTGCCCTAAATCTATAAGGTGTGAGACACTACTTCTTTCCTTCGAGTGGGGTTTTTCTATGGTTACTGGTGGTTTGGTGCTTCATTATCTTTTAGTTTTCTTGCTGAATCTCCTTTGCTAATGGGTCATGGTAAGAGTCCTCCTAGGTTTCTTAATTCCCTAATTCATCTTCCATAATTGAAATGCAACTTTTCCTTAGTTTCTAGGATAGTGTGGGTTTGTTTGGTTAATTTGCCTTAGGCCATCTTCCTAGCAAGATCACATCATTGGGAGCTAGAGATTTAAGAATTTGAGTATTTCATTAACAAGGGGATACAAAAGGTTGGGATTTTAGCCCTACCACATAAAGTAGTCACAGAATAGATAGGAAGCTACGGTTTTCTTAGCAAGTATCCTCCTTGGTAAGATTATACGTCTGTACTAGCATTCCTGACTTTAAGCTTGGCTTCTTTTGTACATAAGAAAGTAACCTTAACATGCCTTAACACCGTACTCCTTGGTGGTACTTGATGTTTCACCATTTGGTCCTTCGAGGCTTCTACTATATCTAAGGCATTGGGAAACTTCTAGAGTTGTCTTCCAACGAGGACAGGGTGTTGAGTAGAGTCATTCCTAGTTTTCTTGGTTCCTCTCCTCGGAGCCATCTGTAAATTTTAAGATAAATCGTATTAGTTACTATATTTTCTAGTCTTCATTATGTATTCGAGGAAACATGCTCTGATACCACTCAAGTTGTCATGCCCCGACCCGGTTTGGTCGGATCCTCGTGAACAACCCGCCACTCTCCCGATTTATTAAAGGGTTTCCCCTTATTATACACCGTAAAGAGTAAGAGGTCCTTTAAACCTGCACCTTTTCCTAGAATAACATAAATCAAAACTGTACAATATTTTAATTTCATCATACCTGTCTCACAGGCGTCTTAGTTGCTGGTTTTTAAGGATAGGCTTTCTAGAATTTCCTAAAAGGGATATAAGGGAGGGGGTGAGTACAACGACACAGTGAATGGGTTTTCAAAACTTTTAACTTTTAGGAAAAATAATTGTATTGAAGTGTGCCTGACTCCTTTCTTTAAAAAATCCTTTCATTTCAAATCTCGGTTTTTACCACCATTTCTTATTAACCATGGTATGTCATCACCCAACACACATCCTTCATCATGAAGGTCAAACACACATTCGTAGGCTAGCACGTCCATTGAACCCACTTGTGGCTTTGGAGCGACTTTTCCGACTACCCAAATAGAAGTACGTCCACTTCTACCCTGAGAATGATGGATGTTCGTGATATCCAACCCTCAATCCCAAAATCAATTCTTCATTTCCATATGAAGATAGAGACCTCATCCCATCCCCACCCTAGTCTCATGTGCTTGGTGCAACTCCAATTTTCGCTCAGTCACCTAGTACGATGAACTGCCCTTATACCCACTAGGTCGTTTAGTGCCCTTAAAACGCATCACTACCCCTCTTGGGCGTCTTGATGGTCCCGTAATCACAATGGATGCACAATCAGTATTTTCTTATCATGCCATATAATCTGTGGTGCCACTAGTCCAATGGCCCCGACCCTCAACTCAACCCGCAATTGTTTGTCTTGACTGGTCTATCGACCTGTCATGTCGCACTGCCGCTAGTTGACTGGGTATGTCGGTCCTGTCTTGGTACCATGGCCAAATAATTTCTTTATTTAATGTTTTCTAGCATATAACTCATGTTTGTTTACGAGCTCCTGCTCGTGCCAACTGGCCTTGGGCCCACTGATATTTTCAAAATCGAGCATATTAGCCCCCAAGTTCCAAAAACTGAGGCCCTCAGCCTATAAGAGCTATTCGAGCTCCTGTCAAGAAGGTATTCCAAATCGTTTAAGCATTGGCACATAGTTAGGGAAGTGCACTTCCGACAAAAATAGGTTTTCAACTATCCATCATATCGACCGGGTATAAGGACATCTCTGTTCATAACTGATGAATGGGTTTTCAACTTCCTTCGAGGAAGTTTCATCATACCAACGGTGTATGATCTACTTACAACCGGTAAGTAGTTTTTCCATATGTTTTTCACATCACTCCTCCAAGTTGTGATGTTTAAAATACCACTTAGTATTGGGTTTTCATTTCATGGTACTTATCATCCCTAACTGGGTATGATATAAACTCCCACTCACCGGTAAATGTAATGAATTTTACTAGATCGGTTATTTGTATTCACGTGCGCTTGTTCTTGCTGGCGTTCCCGATATTTCGTGTTCCTACACGATATGAACATCTCGGTTCATTATCCTTCGGCCTAATAGCCTTCATTCATTCCAAATGAATGAGAAAACTAAATTTTCTATTTATTTGCAATTAGGTCCCTAAAGTTATTTCTCTTTAAGTCCCTAATGCCGATTTTTTCTCAAATTGAGTCTCGAAACTCTTAAAATTTATCATAGGACCTCAATTTATTCCATTTCACATAAATGGGTTTGATTTCCCAAATTTCCAATTTGGTCCCCCAATTTTTCCAAAATTACCATTTTGCCCTTTACAAAAATGGTAAATTTTACCACAAAATTTCTAAATTGCAACATATTAACCCTCAATTTTAGGAAATTGCATTTGGGTCCTTTGAATTTTTGAAAATCCCTAATTTTCCCCAATTTTACCCTCAATTGCAACATATTAACACAACCGAATTTGATTTAATCAAATTGATCAATCAAATATTTCCAATTTTGAAATTAAAGTTGAAATTGAGTTTCTATATGTTCATACGATCCTTTAGCAATTTGAATCACTAGGTTTAACGATGGGACGAGCTCAAATAGTGCTTCACCGGAAAATGAACTTTAGAGAGAGAAAACTTTGATTACTCACCGGCGAGGGCACGTCTATTCGAGTTTTTGATCTGGGCAGATAGCTCTCGTCCTGAGGTTCATCCTAGAATCAAGAATCATATCAATTGATGTCGAATTGAGTTAGAATTTCATCATCGAAATTTTGTGGGTTCTCTCTCTAGCATCAGTCGGAAATTGCAGAGGGGAGCCGAATTGACTTACCTTTCAATCCTAATTTGGCCGTGGGAGGGCTTGGGTTGGCATGAGGAGGGCTCAAAATGGTCAATTTCAACTCGACTGAAACAGGGCAGCTTCAGTGCACTAGAGTTGCTTCACTGTTCCATCTCGCGGGCATTTCTCCGGCGATCCTTGGAGCAAACGGAGGCTACAGGCGTGTAGCTGACTTCACCCTTGTTCTAAAGAACCCGACCTCACCTTCTTTGTCTTAGAAAAGACTCTACATCGAAGCTCTGGTTTGAGATTCCCCAGAAAACTAAGCAACTGAGAGAGAGTGAGCTTTTCAAGTGTAGAGAGGATGAATGGGGAGGGGGTCTTTATATAGGAAGCTCAGGGACTCCTTGGCCGTTCGATTGGTGCCTTTATAACAGGCATTGATGGTCGGAAACATATTGAACGGAGACGTTTCTTCTTTGTCGGTGCTGATTCAATTTTTTGGTGAGTGAACAGTGTTGTCATCTGGAGGAAGAAGATGACACTATTCCGAACCGGGCTCGAAGCTTAAACCGACCAGTTCACCCCTCATTCGACGGAGTTTTTCAAATCTAAAAATTTTCTAAATTCATCTAAATTGATTTTCTATCCAATGGTGGCTTCAAATCTCAAATTTGAATTATTTAATCTACCTAGAAAAATGAATTTAGGATCCGGTTCATTAGTGGTTTGAACTAGATCCAAACTAGTTTGGATCCGGTTCACTTGAACCAGTTTGGTTTTCCTCTCCAATTCCTTCACCAGTCCATTTTCATGACTTTTGTGACTCCTTAGGTCACTTAGGGTCCATAAATTTCCCGGTTTACCATCTCTCTATCAATTCCAGTTCATAAATTGACTCAGTTCTTAAACCGGTTTAATTTGGTTCGGGTTCGGTTCACTCGAACTAGTCTGGTTTTTCTCTCCCACTTTGTTCTAAGGTTCCTTTCCAAGGTTTATAAATATCTTCAGGTCACAAGGGATCCATAAATTTCCCTGTTTGCCCTTTCTCTGTCAGTTCTTGTTCTTGAAACGACTCGGTTAATAAATCGGTTCAATCTAATTGGATCCGATTCATCTAAACCAGTATGGTTTTTCTCTTCCAATTTGTCTTAAGGTTCTTTTCCAAGGTTTTATGAACCCTTTGGATCACCCAGGAGTTGTAAATTTCCAAATTGCTCATTCATAATTGATCGGGTACGTGAACCGGTTCGATTTTTACTCGGTTTGACTAGTTCTTTTCCCTATTTTCCATAATTCTAAATGGCGGGGTTTACAACAGCTATATCTAGAATTCACTCGTCTTTCATGTCCATCTTATTGTCCTTCATAGAGTGTAGTCTTTACTACTTCCCAGCCCTTCTTAGGGCATTGTTTATTCTTCTTAACCATCCCATTGTTACTAGTTGCTTCTTTCTACTAGGTTCTCATAGAATCTTTATTTGGCTCTTGTGCTCTTCCAAAGCATGCCACACTCTGTCATTCCGATACATCCTTCCTTTGAGAAGTTCCTAATGATGGGTTGGTTCCTTGCAGTTCACGTTATGTCCATCCTCCCATCAATGATCCCTTCAAGGGGTACTTAGTCGTATGCATCCCTCCATAGTTCCTTTTCGTAGTGCATTTCTTCTCTTCTTCACTTTTGCTATGTGCTACGCTAGAATTTTCGGAGGACGTTTTCCGTGTTTGCCCCTTTCCGAGGGGGTTCTAGATGTACTTTCCATGTACCTTTCCTTTGTTCTTGTGGTATTCCTATTTGTTTGACCTTCTTAAGAAGAAGTTTAAATTCCACTTTACCTCATTATTTCTTGACCTCTTTGCTAACCGCTTACTTAACTTGCTCCATAGTTTTGGTCACCATTCCTTCCTATCTTTTGTGACTTTTTAGAAGGTATTGCCCTAAATCTATGGGGTGTGGGACAATCCTTCTTTACCTTTCCTATCCCCTACACTTATAACAGGTTATCTTGGTATTGTCCTTAGTAGGGTTGGGCAATTCTTCACGTAGTGTCCCCATCATTAACACTTGTAATAGGTTATTCCCTAGCATGGGCCGTTGTGGTTCCTCCTTTACTTCGAGCATTACAGGGCCTTTCAAGGGTTACTGGTGGTTTGGTGCTTCGTCGTCCTTGAGTCTGAACTCCATGAAAGTTTTCTTATTGAGACTTCTTTTCTAAAGGGTCATTCTAAGAGTCGTAAATTTCTTAATTCCCTGATTTTATTTCCTTAACTAGGAAGGGATTTTCCCTAGTTTCTATGGTAGTGCGGGTTTGTTTGGTTACTTTCCTTGGGGCCATCTTCCTAGCAAGATCACATCATTTGAGAGATAGGATTTTATGAATTTTGAGTACTTTATTAATAGAGGAGTACAAAATGTTGGGGTTTTAGACCTATTACAAAAAGTGGTTACATAATAGATAGGGAGCTACGGGGTTCTTGATAATCATCCTCCTAGGTAAGATTATACAGCCTTGTTGGCGTTTCTGGTTTCAGGCTTGGCTCCCTTCATATTCAGGCTTGTAACCCTAACACATCCTAGCACCATACTCCTTGGTGGTACTGGATACTTCCCCATTCGGTCCTTTGGGATATCTACTATGCCTCGGGCATTGGAGAGCTTCTAGGGTTGTCTTCCCACGAGGATAGAGTGTTGGGTGATGCTGGTGACGTTAGCCCTAGTTTTCTTGGTTCCTCTCTTGGGAGCCATCTGAAAATTTTCTTTTAGTTACTATGTTATATAGTCTTAATAATGTATTTGAGGAAATAGGCTCTAATACCAATCAAGTTGTCACGCCCCGACCCAGTTTGGTCAGAGCCTCGTGAAACAACCCGTCACTCTCCCAGTTTATTAAGGGTTTTCCTTTTCTTTAAACTGCAAGGAGTAAGGCGTCCTTTTCACCTGTATCTTTCCTGGAATAACTGTCATGCCCCGACCCGTTTTGGTCAGATCCTTTAAACCTGCGCCTTTCCTGTAATAACATAAATCAAAACTGCATAAAATTTTAAATAAATTATACCTGTCTCACAGGCGTATTAGTTGATGGTCCTTGGGAGTAGGTTTTTTCTGGGATTTCCTAGAAGTGATATAAGGGAGGGGGTGAGTATAATGACTCAGTGAATGAGTTTGCAAAATTTATCTTTTTAGGAAAAATGTTTGATTCGGAGTGTGTCAGACTCCTATTTCTCTTTAAAAAAACCTTCCAATTAAAATTCTAGTTTTTATCACCATTTCTTATTAATCACGGTGTGTCATCACCCAACACACATCCTTCATCATGAAGGTCAATCACACAATTGCAGGCTAGTATGTCCACTGAACCCACTTATGGCGTCGAAGCGACTTTACCAGCCACCTATATAGAAGTACGTCCACTTTTACCCTGAGAATGAGGGGATGTTTGTGACATCCGACCCTCAATCCCGTAACAATTCTCCATGTCCGTATGAGGACAAAGACCTCATCTGGCCCCCACCCCGGTCTCATGCGCTTGAAGCTACCCTTATATCCACCAGGTCGTCTAGGGCCCTAGTACGCATCACTACCTCTCTTGGGCGTCTTAAAGGTCTCGTCAACACCGTGCATGCACAATCAGTATTTTCACATCATGCCATATAATTTGTGGTGCCACTGGTCCAATGCCCACCACCCTCAACTCAACCTGCAGTTGTTTGTCTTAACTAGTCTAGAGACCTGTCATGTTGCACTATCGCTAGTTGACTGAGTATGTTGGTCCTGCCTTGGTACCATGGACAAACAATTCAATTATTCAAGTTTTCACGACATATAATTCATGTTTGTTTACTAGCTCCTGCTTGTGCCAACTGGCATAGGGCCCATTGTTTGAGATTTTCCAAAAATTGGGCATAATAGCCCCCAAGTTCCAAAACTGAGGCCTCCGGCCTAACAGAGCTATTCGAGCTCCCATCAAGAAGGTCTCCCAAATCATTTAAGTAGTGGCACACAGTCATGGGAGAGCACTTCCGAAAAAAAATATTTTCAACTATCCATCATACCAACCATGTATGAGGATATATCCGTTCATAATCGATGAATGGGTTTTCCACTTCCTTCGAGAAAGTTTTATCATACCAATCGGGTATGATCCACTTACAACCACTAAGTAGTTTTTTTGTGTTATTTTCACATTACTCTTCTAAGTTGTGACGTTTAAAATACCACTAAGTAGTGAGTTTTCATTTCTGAGGTACTTATCATCCCAACCGGGTATGATATAAAAATCCCACTCACTTGTTAATGCAGTGAATTCCTCTCAACCGGTTCTTTGTATTTCACATGAGCTCATCCATGCTGGCATTTCCTGTATTGTGTTTTCCTGGTTCATTATTCTTTGGCCTAATAACGTTCATTCATTCTAAATGAACGAGAAAACCAACTTTTTCTTTATTTGCAATAAGGTCCCTAAAGTTATTTTTCTTTAACTTTAAGTCCCTAATGCAGGTTTTCCCTCAAATTGAGTCCTGAAACTTTTAAAATTCCCCTTAGGACCTCAATTTATTCAATTTCATAGAAAGGGTTTAATTTCCCAAATTTCCAATTTGGTCCCCCATCTTTTCCAAAATTACCATTTTGCCCCTACTTTACAAAAATGGTAAGTTTTGCCCAAAAAATTTCAAAATTTCCCAATTGGTCCTCCGACATCTTTATCATACCTAATTGGTCCTCAATTTTATGAAATTACACTTTAGTCACTCTAATTTTTGAAATTCCCAAATTTCCACAATTTCAACCTTCTACCTCCGCCGAATTTGATTTTATCAAATTGACCGATCATATTAGTTTAATTGTTGAAATTGAAGTTACATTAGAGTTCCTAAACCTCCATACCATTCAATTGCACTTTAAATCGCACGATTTGGTGCCGTAATGAGCTTAAACGGAGCTCCGCCGGAAAATTGGTTTTTGTAGAGAGAAAGCTTCAAAAGCTTACGGTCGGGGGTGCGGTGGTCTAAGCTTTCGATCTAGACAGATAGTTCTCATCCTAAGGTTTATCCTAGGATCAAGAATTGTATCAATTGATGCCGAATTGAGTGAGAATTTTATCATCAAAGTTATGCTGGTTCTCTCTCTAGCACCGGTCGTAAATTGCAAAGGGGAGCCGAATTAGCTTAACTTTCAGCTCTAATTCAGTTGTAGAAGGGTTGTGGAGGTGTTGGGAGGGCTTGGTTTAGCCTGAGAAGGGCTCAAATTGGTTGATTTCTACTTGGCCAAAATAGAGGAGTTTCGGTCCACTAGAGCTACTTCACTATTCGATCACGCCTACGCTTCTCCAGCGACCCTCGGAGCAAACGGAGACTACGGTCATGTAGTCGAATTCTCACCGATTTTAAAGAACCCGACCTTACCTTGTTTGCCTCAGAAAAGTGCCCAAGTTAGAGCTTTGGTTTGAGCTTCACCGGAAAATGGAACAATTGAGAGAGAATGAAGTTTTCAGGTGTGGAGAGGATGAATGAGGAAGGGCACTCCATATAGGAAGCTCGGGGACTTCTTGGTCGTCCGATTTGTAGCTTAATGGCGGTCATTCATTGCTTGAAACTCCCTGATCAGAGACTTTTCAGCTTCACCAGTGTTGCGCGATTTTCGGGCGAGTGAATTGTGTTGTCATCTGAAAGAAGAAGATGACATTGTTTCGAACTTCTCTCTGGATCGGTCTGAACCGGGTTCAAAGGTTAAACCGGTCGGTTCACCCTCAATTCGACTGAATTTTTCAAATCTAAAAATTTTTAAATTCATTTTCTATCCAATGGTGGCCTCAATCTCCAATATGAATATTTTAAGCCACCTAGAAAAATGAATTTAGAGTCCGGTTCAATAGTGGTTCAAACCGGTCGAAACCGGTTCAATCCGGTTCGGATCTGGTTCACCTGAACCGGTTTTGTTTTCATCTCCAATTCATCCTAAAGTCCTTTTTCTTGAATTTTGTGATTCCTTAGATTACTTGGGATTCCTAAATTTCCTAGTTTGTGCATTCTTTATCGGTTCCAGTTCATGAACCAACTCGATTCATAAACCGGTTCAATCCAATTGGATCCGATTCATCTTAACCGATCTGGTTTTTCTCTTCAAATTTGTCCTAAGGTTCTTTTCCAAGATTTTATGAACCCTTTGGATCACCCGGGAATTGTAAATTTCCAAATTTCCCATTCTCTAATGATTGGGTTTGTGAACCGGTTCGGTGTTTCTCACTCGGTTTGACCGGTTGTATTCCTAGTTTTTCATTAACTCAAAAGAGTTGGGATTACCATAATAATAATCAAAATATAATACATTAACCTTGCGCATCTGTTGTCAAGCCCCGACCCAGTTTGGTTGGATCTCTGTGAACAACCCGCCACTCTCCCAGTTTATTCAGGGTTTTTCCCTCTTCTAAACCATAGGGAGTAAGGTGTCCTTTTTACCTGTACCTTTCTTGAAATAACATTGATCAAGACTGAATATAAATTTTACATACCTGCCTTAAGGTTTGGCTACTTATAAATAGGTTGGTTTCCCCTAGGTTTCCTAAAAAGGGCTGAAGGGAGGGGGTGAGTTCGATAAGTTAGTGAATGGGTGTTTGAAAAATGAGTTTCTTATAAAAGAGTTTGAATTGGAGTGTGCCATACTCGTTATTTTTTTTAAAAGATTCTTTTCTCAAATTCTAGTTTTCAAAACCTTTTCCCAAGGTTTACCAATTATTTTTCAAGGATTCTCAAATCCTATCCAAGGTTTTCATAACCTTTTTCCCATTTCCATATTTGGTGTGTTCACAAACTACACACCCTTCATCATGAAGGGATCACACACACATTCGTGAGATGCAGTTACGCCGACTACACCCACTTGTGGATCAGGGCGTCTTTACCATCCACCCTGATAGAAGTTTCTGACTTTTACCCGAAGTCTGAGTGAATGTGTTTGACATCTTACCCGCAGACCAAAATACTTAGTGTCTGTATGAGGATAGAGACCTCATTTTGTCCCCACCCCGGTCTCATGCACAATGAAGCTACATCGAAGCTTTGCAAGACTTTTGGTACGACTAACTGCCCTTATATCCACCAGGTCATCCAGAGCCCTAGGACGCATCACTACCCCTCTTGGGCATCTTGAAGGTCCCATAAACACAATGCATGCACAATCAACAGTTTTTCACATAATGCCATATTATCCGTGGTGCCACTAGTCCAATGGCCCCGACACTCAACTCAACCTGCAACTATTTGTCTTGACTATTCTGGGGACCTGTCATGTCACACTACCGCTTAGTTGACAGAGTATGTCGGTCCTGTCTTGGTACCATGGCCAAACAATTCATTACTTAAATTTTCATGGCATATTAATCATGTTTTTTTTTGAGCTCCTGCTCGTGCCAACTGGCCTAGGACCCACTATTCGAGAAGTTCCAAAATTGAGGCCTCTAACCTTTATGAGCTATATGAGCTCCCGTCAAGAAGGTCTCCCAAAATGTTTAAGCAATGGCACACAATTAGGGAATACACTTCCGACAAAAATATTTTTCAACTGTCCATCATACCAACCAAGTAAGAGGACATCTCGGTTCGAATTAGCCGATTTTAGCTCGAGATGAGCGAGGCGTAATTTTGACCTTATTCCCTGGAAGACATATATCCAATAAAATGCAAGCTTAAGGAAAATTTAAATGTACCTGACAGAGGGTAAGGCTCAGTATTATTCTTAGTCATTTTTCCTTTTCCTGAAAAAGGGATAGAAAGGAGGGCGTGAGTACGACTACTCAGTGAATGGGTTTTTCAAGAAAATTTCTTTGAGAAAAAGAGTTGTATTGGAGTGTGCCAAACTCCTTTCTTTCAAAAATCATTTCATTTAAAATCTCAGGTTTTACCACCATTTCCTTATTTAGTCACGGTGTGTAATGACCCAACACATAACCTTCATCATGAAGGTTAAACACACATTCACAGGCCAGCACGACCACTGAACCCACTTGTGGCTTCGGAGCGACTTTATTGGCCACCTAGATAGAAGTACGTCCACTTCTACTCTAAGAATGAGTGGATGTACGTAACATCCAACCCTCAATCCTGAAATCAATTCTCCATGTCCGTATGAGGATAGAGACCTCATCCCGTCCCCACCCCAGTCTCATGCACTTAGTGCTACTCCAAATTTTGAACAATCACCTGGTACAACGAACTGCCCTTATACTCACCGGGCCGTCCAGGGCCCTTAGGATGCATCACTACCCCTCATGGACATATTGATGATCCTGTATTCATACTACATGCACAAACAGTATTTTCTTATCATGCCATATAATTTGTGGTGCCACTGGTCCAACTGCCATGACTCTCAACTCAACTTGCAGCTGTTTGTCTTGACTGGTCCGGACACTTATCATGTCGCGCTACCGCTAGTTGACTGAATATGTCGGTCCTGTTGTAGTACCATGGCCAAACAATTTATTTATTAAAGTTTTATGGCACATATCTCATGTTTGTTTACGAGCTCCTACTCATGCCCACTAGCTTATAGCCACTTGTTCGAGATTTTCAAAACAGGGAATAATAACCCCCAAGTTCCAAAACTGAGGCCCCCGACCTATAAGAACTATTTGAGCTCCCATTAAGAAGATATCCCAAATCGTTTAAGCATTGACACACAGTTAGGGGAGAGCACTTCCGATAAAATATATTTTCAACTGTCCATTATACCGACTGGGTATAAGGACATCTCCGCTCATAACCGATAAACGGGTTTTCAACTTCCTTCGAGGAAGTTTCATCATACTAACCAAGTATGATCTACTTACAACCGGTAAGTAGTTTTTCCACATGATTTTCACATCACTCTACTAAGTTGTGATATTTAAAATACCACTTGGTAGTAGGTTTTCATTTTGAGGTACTTATCATCCCCAACCGGGTATGATATAAAATCCCACTTACAATCGGTAAGTGGTTTTTAACTTTAAGTTTTGTTCATCATCCCAACCGGGTATGACGTTGGTAAACCCACTCACCCGTTAATGCCGTAAATTCCACTAGATCGGTTCCTTGATTTCACATGAGCTTGTCCTTGCTAGCATTCCCGGTGCTTCGTGTTCCTACACGATATGAGCATCTCGGTTCATTATCTCTCAACCTAATAGCCTTCATTCATTCCAAATGAATGAGAAAACCCAAACTTTTATTTATTTACAATTAGGTCCCTAAAGTTATTTTTCTTTAACTTTAAGTCCCTAATGCCAGTTTTTCCTCAAATTGAGTCCCAAAACTTTTAAAATTCCCCTTAGGATCTCAATTTATTCAATTTCACAAAAAGGGTTTAATTTCCCAAATTTCCAATTTGCTCCCTAACTTTTCCAAAATTATCATTTTGCCCTTCATTTACAAAAATGGTCAATTTTACCCCAAAAATTCTAAAATTCTTCAATTGGCCCTCTAACATTTTTATCACGCCCAATTGACCCTCAATTTTAAGAAATTACATTTCAGTCCTTCGAATTTTCAAAAATCCCCAATTTTCTGCCAATTCTAACTTCTTAACACAACCAAATTTGATTTCATCAAATTGATCGATCAAACATTTCCAATTGTTGAAATTGAAGTTGAAATCAAGTTTCTACATGTTCATATGAATCTTTAGCAATTTGAGTCGCAAGTTTTAATGTTATAACGATCTCAAACGGAGCTTCGCCGTAAAATGAACTGTAGAGAGAGAAAGCTTCGATTACTCACCGATGAGGGCATGGTGGTCCGAGCTTTCTTTTTGGTAGGTAGTTCTCCTCCTGAGGTTCTTCCTAGGATCAAGAATGACATCAATTGATATCGAATTGGATTAGAATTTCATCATTGAACTTTGGTAAACTCTCTCTCTAACACCGATCGGAAATTGTAGAGGGGAGCTGAATTAGCTTACCTTTCCATCCTAATTCAGCCTTAGAAGGGCTGAGGAAGTGTTGGAAGGGCCTGGTTTGGCCTAAGTAGAGCTCGAATCGGCCAATTTCAACTCAGCCAAAATAGGGCAACTTCAGTCTGTCGGAGCTGCTTCACTATTCGGTCAAGCCAATGCTTCTTCGGTGTCTCTTGAAATGAACGGATGTCTCCACTGTGTAGCTGACTTCTCTCCGGTTCTAATGAACCTAACCTCGCCTTCTTTGGCTCAAAAATGACCCTATATTGGAGCTCTAGTTTTAGCTTCATTGAAAAACTAAGCAACTGAGAGAGAGTGAGCTTTTTAGGTGTGAAGAGGATGAATGAAGAGGGACTCTTTATATAGGGAGCTCAGGGACTCGTTGGCTGTCCGTTTAGCACCTTTATGACAGACATTGATGGCCTAAAACATATCAAATGGAAACATTTCTTCTCCACCGGCACTGCTTCGATTTTCCGGTGAGTGAACAGTGTTGTCATCTAAAGGAAGAATACGACACTGTTCTGTACTGGACTGGACCGTCCGAATCGGGTTCGAAGCTTAAACCAGCCGGTTCAATTCGACCGAGTTTTTCAAATCTAAAAATTTATAAATTCATTTTCTATCTAATGGTGGCCTCAAATCTCAAATTTGAATTATTTAAGCCACCTAGAAAAATGAATTTAGGATCCGGTTCAATAGTGGTTCAAACCGGTCAAAACTGGTTTGGATCCAGTTCACCTGAACCAGTTTGGTTTTCATCTCCAAATCCTTCACAAGTCCATTTCCATGACTTTTGTTACTCCTTAGTTCACTTAGGGTCCATAAAATTTCTGGTTTACCACTCTTTATCGATTTTGGTTCATAAACCGACTCGATCCTTAAATTGGTTCAATTCGGTTCGTGTCCAGTTCACCCGAACCGATCTAGTTTTTCTCTCCCACTTTATTCTAATGTTTCTTCCCAAGGTTTATGAATCTCTTTGAAACACAAGGGATCCATAAATTTCTTGGTTGACCCATTATCTATCAGTTTCAGTTCACGAATCAACTCGGTTCATAAACTGGTTCGGACCCGGTTCTCTTGAACTGATCCAGTTTTTCTTCCCCATTTCATCCTAAGGTTCTTTTCCCATGTTTATGGACCATTTGAGTGACATGGGAGTTGAAAATTCTCAAATTTTCCCAATTCCTAATAATCAAACTTGTAAACTAATTCGGTTTTAAAATTTCAAAGTGACTAGTTCTTTTCCTAGTTTTATTATTATCAAAGGACAGAGTTTACAACTCTCCCCTCCTTTTAGGATTTTTGTCCCCAAAACAGTTACACGTTAAATAATTGAGGGTAACTATCCCTCAACATATACTCGGCTTCCCATGTCTCCTCCTACACGGGTCCATTCTACCATAAAACCTTGACCATAGGGATTTTTTTCTTGTTCCTTAAATTCTTGTCTCTCCATTCGATGATTCATATCGATTCTATCTGATAGGTCAAGTTCATTTCTAGTTCCATTGGAGGTCGGTCCAGTACATGACTAGGGTCAGGCTGATATTTCCAAAGCACGGAGTTGTGGAATACATCATGTATTCTCTATAAATCAGGAAGTTGTTCCAATTTATAAGCTACCAGTCCTATCCTTTAAATGATGGGATATGGACCAATATATCTTGGTTTCAGGTTTCCTCTTTGTTGAACCTTAGTATTCCTCTCCATGGGGATACCTTGGGGAATACTTGATCTTCCACTTTAAAACCCTAGACTTTGATTATTCGTGTAACTCTTTTGCTTGTCCTAGGTGGTCTTAAGACGACTCTTCATTGATTTTATCTTTTATGTGGCATCCTCAATTATTTATGTCCTTTCTAATTTCATTCCCCCACTTCTTCCCAAAGTAGAGGGGTGTGGCAAGGTCGTCCATAAATGGCTTCATAGGGAGCCATTTGAACACTAGCCTGATAACTATTATTGTAAGCCATTTCCATCAGGAATAAGTATTCCTCCTAGTTTTTGTTCATGGTGATCTTGCACGCTCTTAGCATGTCTTCCAAGGTATGGATGGTCAGCTCAGATTGACCATCTATCTGAGGGTGGAATGTCGTGCTCACATGAAGCTTGGTCCCCAATGCATTTTGTAGACTTGGCCAGAACCTGGAAGTAAATCTTGGATATCTATCTGCCACTATACTCACTAGGACACCATGGAGTCTCATGATTTCCTTCATGTATAGAATGGCCAGTCGTTCTACTATGTTCGTCACCTTTATAGGAAGGAAATGTGTTGATTTGGTCAATCTATCCACAACTACCCAAATTGCATCTCGACCTTTTCTGGTCACCGATAAGCTCGTGACAAAGTCCATGGTGATGTGCTCCCATTTCCACTCCAGAATTGGTAACGGTTTATGATGCTCTACTTTTATCTATTGATAGGACAAACATCGATGTACACATTCTGCAATGTCCCTCTTCATGCCCTTCCACTAGTATCCTTGTTTGAGAGTGCGATACATCTTAGTACTACCTGGATGCATAACATATACTGAATGATATGCCTTTAAGGCATCTGCTACCATATTAGCCTTTCTGAGGTGATATTCTATTGCAAGATCACAATCCTTCATCAATTCTAGCCATCTCCTCTGACTAATATTTAACTACTTTTAAGTTAGAAAGTACTTAATGCTCTTCTAATCTGTGAATATCCTACACTTAACTCCGTAAAGGTAGTGTTGCCATATCTTTAGGGCAACACTATTGCAGCAAATTCTCAGTTATGTGTCGGGTAATTTCTTCCTCCTTGTTACTTGATTCTTTATTCCCATTATCTTGTTCTTGAGGAATTATCCTATTGCTTATTCTGTTTATTTAACTTTCTTTCCTTGGTACACCAATGTCTTTCCAAGATATCTTTCTCTAATGAGCTTTGCATTCTCTTTTCCCTCAGTATTTCCTTCTAGATCTACTATTGAAATCCTTAAATTTCTGGAGTATATTTTGCAGATATTTTTGCCAACTTATTCTTGCTCTTTAGATCCATGAGTACCTTCTATTGATCCTACCTCATTTCCACTCGCTTCAGTATTTGCCTATTCCTTTGAGGTGGGTCCCTCCTCCTCATCGTGTCCAAACCTTCCGTACCCTTATATCCCTAGTATTTCTCTTTTTACCTTGGTTGGGGAGTATTCTTCCACTATACCCCATCTCTGGTTAGACTGCGTTTACTCCTCCAAATAATTTGGTCCAATAAGTAATTTCCTTATATAAGATTCTTTTGATGTTCCTATTTTGAGTTTTTACAGGCCCTCTTGTAGTAGATCATGCCTAACCTCCCTATACTTTCACCTAACCACTTGTATTTTCTGGTGTTTGATCGCCCTATCCCTCTAAAATTTTCTCCTAAACTTAAGGACCCAGTATGATTCATCTACTTCTCATTTTTCTTCCTTCTTTGACTCATGCTTTACTTTCCACCTATCCCTTATCCTTTGCAATTTCTAAGGAATTTGTATCTTAGTTCTTTAGTTTGTTACACCTTGGACTTTCTGTTGTTGTACTTTCTCTCCATCTTTTCCTTTTCTTAGGATTTCCATAAGATGAATTTATCGTGTTTTCTAAGGTAAGTCTTAAGGGTTGAGTTTAACTACCCATAACCCATTCTTCCTTAAGGGGTTCCCTTTTTGTTTAAACTTTTATTATCTTACACTTAGTTTTTCTCAAGGCAACTTAGGAGTTTTAATAAACTTCACTTTCATTTATTTAGAAAATATCTTCTTGCCAAAATTTGGCTAATTACAGGAATTCTTTACCCCCTAATCCCTTAGGGTCATAGAGCTAGAGTTAACCCTAGAACAATTATGGGACTCTTGATTAGAAGGCTCTGAGGAACTGATTGGGGTCTTTTCGTGCTCCTTAATAGGGCAAATTCCATGTATGGCCTCCACTTCGTACCGCCTTAGTATTTCCTCTTCACACTCATAGGTCCGCTTCATCCATTGAGACGGGTTGAAGTTAGGCTGAGTGGGTGGAGGGACTTGGTGGACCTTCATGAAGGTGGAATATGCATCCCAATAATTATCCTAGGCCTCCTTCTTGGTGGTATTTCTCTTCTGTTGTTGTGGCATTGGAGGAGGAGGGGTTGGACTTCTAGGAGGTGTTGCTGGTTCTTCTTGTTTGGGTGGAGGGTATATGATACGTTCTAGTTCTAATAGGGCTCCAATTAATTTCTGGTAGTCTTCTACCATGTCCTTGGGTACCCTCTTCTCGCCCTTTAGAAACCTTTGAACAACTTCCTCCCTTGGGTTAGATGACTTTTTCACGACTATAGGGGAAGGACTCGATTTCTTCGCGAAATTCTTAGGGACTTTCCTTCCTACACGATAGTTTAGAGTTGGGTTAATATCAAGGCATAATATTGATAATATTTCAAGGGAACTTGGCTTTGATACCACTCTAGTTGTCATGCCCCAACTCGGTTTGGTTCGATCCCCGTTGTAAACCCCGTCCTTTGATAATGAGAAAACTGGGGAAAGAACCGGTCAATTTTGAATTTTTAAACTGAAATGATCTACATGCCCAATTATTGGGAAACGAGGCAAATAGATGATTTACAACTTCCAAGTGACTCAAAATGGTTCATAAATCTTGGAAAAAAACCTTAGGGTGAAATAAGGAAGAAAAACCGGATCGGTTCATGAGAACGAGCCCCAAACTGGATAGAACCGTTTTATAAACTGAGTTGAATTGTGAATCGAAACAGATAGAGAATGGGTCAACCAAGAAAATTATGGACCCCTTGTAATCCAAAGAGATTTATAAATCTTGGGAAGGAACATTAGGACAAAGTGGGAGAGAAAAACCAGATCGGTTTGGGTGAACCGAACCCGAACCGGTTTGTACCAGTTTGAACCACTATTGAACCGAATCATAAATTCATTTTTCTAGGTGGCTTAAATAATTAAAATTTGAGATTTGAGGACACCATTAGATAGAAAATGAATTTAGAAATTTTTAGATTTGAAAAACTCGATCGAATGAGGGGTGAACCGACCGGTTTAAGCTTCGAACCCGATTCGGACCGGTTTGCTCTGGTTTAGAACAGTGTTGTCTTCTTCCTTCAGATGACAGCACTGTTCACTCACAGGAAAATTGAAGCAGCGCCGGTGAAGAGCAAACATCTCCATTCAATATGTTTTCGCCCATCAATGCCTATCATAAAGGTGCCAATTGGACGGCCAAGAAGTCCCCGAGCTTCCTATATAAAGACCCCCTCCCATTCATCCTCTCCACACCTGAAATGTCACTCTCTCTTAATTGCTTAGTTTTCCGGCTAAGCTGAAACCAGAGCTCCAATATAGGGTCATATTTGAGCCAAAGAAGCGGAGGTCGGGTTCCTTAGAACTTGGGAGAAGCCAGCTGCATGGTGGTGGCATCCATTCATTTCGAGTTAGGACCGAATGGTAAGCCAATTCAGCTATCCTTTGAAATTTTTTATCAGTGTTAGAGAGAGAGTCGATTGAATTTCAAAGATGAAATTCTAATTTAATTTGACATCAATTGATGTCATTCTTGATCCTAGGAAGAACCTCTGGAGGAGAGCTACCTGCCAGATAGAAAGCTTAGACCATCGCCCCACCGGTGAGCAATCAAAGCTTTCTCTCTCTATAGTTTATTTTCTGGCGAAGCTCCGTTTGAGCTCGTTCCAGCATTAAAACTCGCGATTCAAAATTTTATGGAATCGTATGAACATGGAGAAACTCAATTTCAACTTCAATTTCAACAATTAGAGGTGTTTGATCAGTTAATTTGATAAAATCAAATTTGGTTGTGTTAAAGAGTTGAAATTGGGGATTTTCAAAAAATTCGAGGGACCAAAATGAAATTTTCTAAAATTGATGGTCCATTGGGCATGATAAAAATATTAGAGAGCCAATTGAGGAATTTTAGAATTTTTGGGGTAAAATTTACCATTTTTGTAAAGGAAGAGCAAAATGGTAATTTTGGAAAAGTTGGAGACCAAATTGGAAATTTGGGAAATTAAACCCCATTTTATGAAATTGAATTAATTGAGGTCCCAAGGGGAATTTTAAAAGTTTTGGGACTCAATTTGAGGGAAAACTAGCATTTAAGGACTTAAAGTTAAAGAAAAATAACTTTAGAAACCTAATTACAATTAAATAAAAGTTTAGTTTTTCTCATTCATTTGGAATGAATAAAGGCTATTAGGCCAAGAGATAATGAACCGAGATGTTCATATCGTGTAGGGACACGAAGCACCGAGAAAGCCAGCAAGGACAAGCTCACGTGGAATCAAGGAAACTGCTCTAGTGGAATTCACGACATTTACAGGTGAGTGGGATTTTATATCATACCCTGTTGGGGATGATAAGTACCTCGAAATGAAAACCCACTACAAAGTGGTATTTTAAACACAACAACTTAGAGGAGTGATGTGAAAATTATGCGGAAAAACTACTTACTGGTTGTAAGTAAATCATACCCGGTTGGTATGATGAAACTTCCTCGACTAAAGTTGAAAACTCGTTCATCGGTTATGAGTGGAGATGTCCTTATACTCGATCGATATAATGGACAGTTAAAAATATTTTTTGTCGGAAGTGCTCTCCCCTGACTGTGTGCCAATGCTTACTATTTGGGAGACCTTCTTGACGGGAGCTCGAATAGCTTTTATAGGCCGGGGGACTCGGTTTTGAAACTTGGGGCTATTATGGCTTGTTTTAAAAATCTCGAACAGTGGGCCATATGCCAGTGAACATAAGTAGGAGCTCGTAAACAAATATGAGATATGTGCCATAAAACTTTAATAAATGAATTGTTTGTTCATGGTACCAAGACAGGGCCGACACACTCGGTTAACTAGCAGCAGAGCAACATGACTAGTCTCCGGACTAGTTAAGACAATCAACTGTAGGTTGAGCAGAAGGTTGGGGCCGTTGGACTAATAGCACCACATATTACATGACATGATAAGAAAATATTGTTTTTGCATGCACTATGATTTCGGGATCATCAAGACGCCCATGAGGTGTAGTGATGCATCCTAAGGGCCCTGGACGACCCGATAAGTATAAGGGCAGTTCATCGTACTAGGGGACTGTGCAAAATTTGGAGTACCACTAAGCGCATGGGACCGGGGTGGGGATGAGATGAGGACTCTATCCTCATATGGACACAAAGAATTGATTTTGGGATTGAGGGTCAGGTGTTATGGACATTCGCTCATTCTCAGGGTAGAAGTGGATGTACTTCTATCTAGGTGGCCAGTAAAGTCGCTCCAAAGCCACAAGTGGGTTCGATGGTCATACTGGCCTGCGAATGTGTGTTGAACCTTCATGATGAAGGATGTGTGTTTGGTGATGACACACCGTGGTAATGATGGAAAAACCCGAGATTTGAAATTCAAAGGATTTTTGAAAGAAAGGAGTCTCGCACACTCCAATACAACCCTTTTCCTAAAAGATATTTTCTTGAAAAACCCATTCACTTAGTAGTTATACTCACCCCCTCCCTTATATCCCTTTTAGGAAGTCCTGGAAAAAACTTACCTTAAAGACCCGCAAAGTTAAAACGCTTGCAAGATAGGTATAATTAATTTAAAATACTATACAGTTTTGATTTATATCATTTTAGGAAAAAGGTGCAGGTTCAAAGGATGTCTTATTCCTCCTAGGTTTAATAGAGGGGAACCCTTAATAAATTGGGAAGAGTGGCGACTTGCTCACAGGGATTCGACCAAACCGGGTCGGGGCATGACAACTAGAGTGGTATCAGAGCCTAATTCCTCGAATACATAGTCAAGACTAGAAAATATAGTAACTAATAGAACTATTTTAAAATTTTACAGAAATAGCTCCAAAGAAAGGAACCAAGAGAACTAGGGTTGCCGTCTCTAACACCGCCCAGCCACCCCTACCCGTAGAAACACCCAGAGTAGCCTAGACAACTCCTCTTGGACTCAACATGGAGCATCAAAGATTGTATGAGGACTTCACCCGTGTATTTGACCAACCTAACCTCACTCCTAAAGCGGGCACCAACTCACGGGTTGAACGAGAAGAAGTGCAATCCCACCCTCTCTCTACTAATCCAACCGCTCCAATGGACATTCCAAGAAATCTCAAAACTCTCCAACAACTAGGATGCAAACCTTTCCACGGAGAAAAGGATATTGGAACCGCCATGGATTGGATGGCCAATACCAAGAAGTTAATGGGAATTGTCTAGATACCACTATAGGAAGCGCTAGATGGTGGTGGGACAATGTCCGAAACCTACATACCACCACCACACTTGGGAGTAATTTGAGGAAAGATACTCGGAGGAGTACCTGGCACCCCACCTAATAAATGAGAAGAAACAAGAGTTCATCTAGCTTTGGCAAGGGCTTAGCTCCATATTAGAGCATGAAACAAAATTCAATGAGTTAAGACCCTTTGCTCCCGACCTAGCTGGGACAGCTGACATATGCCAGAGGTTTGTTGACGGTCTCAACATGGACATTAGGGACCGTATGGGAGTACTGAGATGCTCCCACAGACCTAGCAACTGTAATAAGTATGGCTCACGAATGTGAGCGACTGGTACATACCTGACATCGATAAGTGGAGCAGACAACCAAAAAGGGGAATAAGGATTCAAACCATCAAAGAAGACATAGAGAATATATTGGCCCAAGAGGAGGAAATAAAATGGTATTCCAACGGAAAAGGGGCATGCCTCCACCTCCTACCAGAGTAATCCCTACCTTACCCCAAGGGAACCCTCGTTGCCTAAAGTGTCAAAGGAACCATGAGGGAGCATGCCATACCTGCTTCGCATGCAGACAAGTGGGACACTTCGTAAAGGATTGCCCTACCCTTAGGGAGAACAAACAAAAAAATATTCTTGGACCCCCTCAAGGAAACCTCAAAAACCCTAGACCAGAAGCTACAACAAGAGTACCGGCTAGAGTATACAACCTCATTCAGGAAGAGGCTAGAAGAGACCCTAGCACTGTAGTGGGTACATCCCAAAACCCTACAAATTAATCCAAAGGAGTCATGTAAACTAAACATCTTTCGAATTAATAAAGAAAATTCCTTCTAAACTATACATTTCTTAAATCAAGGTACATACAACTATGGGGACAACAAGTTTATGCCATCTTTGACTCCAGAGTAGAGAGATCATTTATCTAGGAAGAGTTGCTTTTTGAAGTACCCCTGGAACTCACTCCACTAGTTCAAAGCCTTAACATCCTTACACCCTTGAGAGAAGGTTTAAATAGGAATAAACAATTAAAGGGATGTGAGATAAGAATTGGAGGAATCAAACTTGAAGTTGACTTGATTCCATTACCCCTAAGGGAGGTTGAAGTAATTACGGGGATGGAATGGCTGAGTAATCATCAAGCAAGGATGGACTGTAGAAGGAAGGCAGTAACTTTTCATACTTCCGAGACTAAGGGACTAAAGTTCTAGGGAGATAAAAAGGAAAGTAAAGTACAATTGGTGTCTCACCTGAAAGCTCAAAAGATGATATAGAAAGGATGTACAGTTTTTCTGGCCATGGTTGTAAATGAAGATTCTGAAGAAAAGAAATTGGAAGACATTTTGGTAGTTAGATACTATCCAGAGGTTTTTCTAGAAGAGCTACCCAGACTACCTCCAAGTTGCCAAGTGGAGTTCACCATAGAAATAACCCCAGGAACAAACCCCATATCACATCGCTCTAGCAGAGCTGAAAGAATTAAAAGAACAACTAGATGAATTATTGGAAAAGGATTTCATACGTCTAAGTCAGTTTCCATGGGGTGCTCCTATTCTGTTCGTAAAGAAAAAGGATGGAAGCATGAGACTATGTATTGACTATGGAAAACTGAACCAGGTTACCATAAAAAATTGATACCCACTTCCAAGGATAGATGATTTGTTTGACTAATTAAAGAGAGCAGCTTACTTCTCCAAAATAGATCTTCGGTCGAGCTATCACCAACTCAGGATTTGAGAGGAGGATATCCCTAAGATGGCGTTCCGATCCAAATATGGACATTATGAGTTCAAAGTGATGTTGTTTGGATTGACGAATGCCCCTGCAGCTTTCATGGACTTAATGAATCGCATGTTCCAACCTCATTTGGACAGGTTTGTGATACTATTCATAGACGACATCCTCATATACTCACGAACCAGGTCAGAACATGAAGAGCATTTGGCAACTACATTGGAAATATTGAAAGAAAACAAATTATATGCAAAGTTTTCCAAATGCGAGTTATGGTTACATGAGGTAGGATTCTTAGGGCACATTGTATCCAAGGATGGAGTTAAAGTAGACCCAACTAAGGTAGAAGTCATATTAGATTAGAAGGTTACACGGAATCCTATAGAAATAAGGAGTTTCTTAAGATTGGTAGGATACTATAGACGGTTCGTACAAGATTTTTCTAAAATAGTAGCTCCTTTAACTCGACTCACCAGGAAGGAAATTGAGTATAAATGGGATGAGAACTGTGAGAAGTCTTTTCAAGAGTTAAAGACTCGACTAACAACCACACCAGTACTCTTCCTACCTATCCCGAATGCAAGAGAGTACACAGACTATAGTGATGCCTCTAGACAAGAGCTTGGATGTGTCCTAATGCAATAAGGGAAGGTTATCGCATATGCTTTGCGACAACTGAAGATACATGAAAGAAATTACCCGACTCATGATTTGGAACTAGTTGCAATAGTGTTTGTCCTAAAGATATGGCGACACTACCTTTATGGGGTTAAGTGCAGGATATACACAGATCACAAAAGCCTTAAGTACTTTCTAACTCAGGAGTTAAATCTTCGATAGAGGATATGGCTAGAACTGGTGAAGGATTATGATCTTGTGATAGAATATCACCCCAAAAAGGCAAACGTGGTAGTAGATGCCTTAAGTCGCAAGTATCAAACTAAGGCGGCACAAGTCAAGACAAGTTACCTACCCTTGTTACAATAATTGGGAAGAATGGAGGTGGACCTGAGGATAAACATGCAGGAAAAATGCTTAGTGGCTAATGTGGCGTTAAGACCTAGTCTAACTGAGCATATTAAGACTCAACAAAAGATTGATAAAGAACTTCAATCTTACTTAGATCTGGTTAATAGGGGTAGGGTATGTGTGCCTAAAGATAAGGAGTTGAAAAAACTAATTCTGGAAGAGCGACACAATTCAGTGTATGCTATGCATCCGAGCAGTACTAACATGTACTACACCCTCAAACAAGGATATTGGTGGAAGGGTATGAAGCGGAATATGTAGGCTGATGTTTGTCCTATCAATAGATAAAAGCAAAGCATCAGAAATTGTCAGGACTACTACAGCCTTTACCAATTCTGGAGTGGAAATGAGAGCACATCACCATGGACTTTGTCACAAGCTTACTGGTGACCAGAAAGGGTCGAGATGTGATTTGGGTTATAGTGGATAGATTGACCAAATCAGCACATTTTCTTCCTATAAAGGTGATGAACACAGTAGAACTGCTAGTCGTCTTATATATGAAGGAAATCATAAGACTCCATAGTGTTCCAGTGAGTATAGTATCGGACAAAGATCTAGGATTTACTTCTAGATTTTGGCCAAGCTTACAAAATGCTCTAGAGGCCAAACTTCATATGAGTATGGCATTTCACCCTCAGACAGACGGGCAGTCTAAACAAACTATCCAAACATTTGGAAGACATGCCAAGAGCATGCTTACTCACCATGAATAAATGTTGGGAGGAGTACTTGTGCCTGATGGAATTTTCTTATAATAATAGTTATTAGGCCATTATTCAGATGGCTTCCTATGAGGCCCTTTATGGACGACCATGCCACACTCCTCTATTTTGGTAAGAAGTGGGGGAAAGAAAGTTAGAAAGGGCAGAAATAATAGAGGATGCCACATCAAAGATAAAATTAATAAGGAGTCATCTTAAGATTGCACAGGACTGGCAAAAGTGTTACGCGAACAATTGAAGGAAAGATCTGGAGTTCGAAGTAGGAGATCAAGTATTCCTCAAAGTATCCCCATAAAGAGGAATACTTAGGTTTTAGCAAATAGGAAAGCTGAAACCAAGATATATCGATCCCTATCCCTTTATTCAAAGGATAGGACCAGTTGCTTATAAATTAGAATTGCCTCCTGATCTGCAAAGAATACATGATCTATTCCACATCTCAGTGCTTCAGAAATATCAGCCTGATCCTAGTCACGTAGTAGACTGAGCCCCAGTGGAACTGGAAGAGAACCTGACCTATCAAACAGAGCTAGTACGAATCATCGACCGGAGAGACAAGAATTTGAGAAACAAGAAAATTCCTATAGTCAAGGTGTTGTAGTAGAACGGACCCATGCAAGAAGAGAAATGGGAAATCGAGTCTATGATGAGGGATAGTTACCCTCAATTATTTAACGTGTAACTGATTTGGGGACAAAACACTTAAAAGGAGGGGAGAGTTGTAAACCTCGTCCTTTGATAATGAGAAAACCGAGGAAATAACTGGTCAATTTTAAATTTTTAAACCGAAAAGGTCTACAAGCTTGATTATTAGAAAACGATGAAAATTGATGATTTACAACTTTTAGGTGACTCAAAATGGTTCATAAATCTTGGGAAAAAACCTTAGGTGAAATGAGGAAGAAAAACTGGATCGGTTCATGAGAATCAGGCTCGAATTGGATAGAACTGGTTTATGAACCGATTTGAATTGTGAACTAGAACCGATAGAGAATGGGTCAACCAAGAAAATTATGGACCCCTTGTAATCCAAAGAGATTTATAAATCTTGGGAAGGAACATTAGGACAAAGTGGGAGAGAAAAACCAGATCAGTTTAGGTGAACCAGAAGCGAACCGGTTTGAACGACTATTGAACCGAATCGTAAATTCATTTTTCTATATGGCTTAAATAATTCAAATTTGAGATTTGAGGCCACCATTAAATAGAAAATGAATTTACATGAATTTAGAAATTTTTATATTTCAAAAACTCGATCGAATGAGGGGTGAATTGACCATTTTAAGCTTCGAACCCGGTTCGGAATAATGTCGTCTTCTTCCTTCAAATGACAGCACTGTTCACTCGCTGAAAAATTGAAACAGCACCGACGAAGAGGAAACGTCTCCATTCAATACATTTCTGGCCATCAATGCCTGTCATAAAGGTGTCAATTTGATGGCCAAGAAGTCCCCGAGCTTCCTATATAAAGACCCCCTCCCCATTCATCCTCTCTACACCTAAAAAGCTCACTCTCTCTCAGTTGCTTAGTTTTCCAGCGAAGCTCGAACCAGAGCTCCAATATAGGGTCATTTCTAAGCCAAAGAAGGCGAGGTCGGGTTCTTTAGAACCTTGGAGAAGTCAACTACATGTGGTGGCATCCATTCATTCCAAGAGTCATTGGAGAAGCGCCGGTGTGATCGAATAGTGAAGCACCTCCGACGGACTGAAGCTGCCCTATTTCAGCCGAGTTGAAATCGGCCAATTCGATCCCTCCTTTGGCCAAACCAAGCCCTCTCGACACCTCTTCAGCCCTTCCACAGTCAAATTAGCACCGAAAGGTAAGCCAATTCGACTCGCCTTTATAATTTCCGATCAGTGTTAGAGAGAATCAGCCGAATTTCACTGACGAAATTCTAATCCAATTCGATATCAATTGATGTCATTGTTGATCCTAAGAAGAACCTCTGGAGGAGAGCTACCTACCCAGATAAAAAGCTCAGACCACCGCGCCCTCACTTGTGAGCAATCAAAGCTTTCTCTCTCTATAATCTGTTTTCCGGTGAAGCTCCGTTTGAGTTCATTCCATCATTAAAACTTGCGATTCAAAGTTCTATGGAATCATATGAACATGGAAAAACTTAATTTCAACTTCAATTTCAACTTCAATTTCAACAATTAGAGTGTTTGATTGGTTAATTTGATGAAATCAAATTCGCCTGTGTTAAAGAGTTGAAATTGGGGGAAAAGTTGGGGAAATTGGGGATTTTCGAAAAAATCGAGGGACCAAAATGAAATTTTCTAAAATTGAGGATCAATTGGGCATGATAAAAATATTAGAGGGCCAATTGAGGAATTTTTGAAGTTTTAGGGTAAAATTTACCATTTTTGTAAAGGAAGGGCAAAATGGTAATTTTGGAAAAGTTAGGGGACCAAATTGGAAATTTTGGAAATTAAACCCCTTTTTGTGAAATTGAATAAATTGATGTCCCAAGGGGGATTTTAAAAGTTTTGGGACTTAATTTGAGGGAAAACTGGCATTTAGGGACTTAAAGTTTAGGGACCTAATTGCAATTAAATAAAAGTTTGGTTTTTCTCATTCATTTGGAATGAATGAAGGCTATTAGGCCGAGAGATAATGAACCGAGATGTTCATATCATGTAGGGACATGAAGCACCAGGAATGCCAGTAAGGACAAGCTCACGTGAAATCAAGGAAACCGGTCTAGTGGAATTTACTGGTGAGTGGGATTTTATATCATACCCGGTTGGGGATGATAAGTAACTCGAAATGAAAACCCACTACCAAGTGGTATTTTAAATATCACAACTTAGAGGAGTGATGTAAAAATCATGTGGAAAAACTACTTACTAGTTGTAAGTAGATCATACCCAATTGGTATGATGAAACTTCCTCGAATGAAGTTGAAAACTCGTTAATCAATTATGAGCGGAGATGTCCTTATACCCGGTCGATATATTGGACAGTTAAAAATATATTTTATCGAAAGTGCTCTCCCCTGACTATGTGTCAATGCTTAAACTATTGGGATACCTTCTTAACGGGAGCTCGAATAGCTTTTATAGGCCGGGGGCCTCGGTTTTGAAACTTGGGGGCTATTATGCCCGGTTTAAAAAATCTCAAATAGTGGGCCATAGGCCAGTGGGCACGAGCAAGAGCTCATAAACAAACATGAGATATGTGCAATAAATGAATTGTTTGGTCATGGTACCAAGACAGAATTGACACACTCGGCTAACTAGCAGCAGTGCGACATAACTAGTCTCCGGACCAGTCAAGACAAACAGCGATAGGTTGAGCGGAAGATCGGGGCTGTTGGACTAATGGCACCACAGATTACATGGCTTGATAAGAAAATATTGTTTGTGCATGCACTATGATTTTGGGATCATCAAGATGCCCTTGAGGGGTTGTGATGCATCCTAAGGGCATTGGATGACCCGATAAGTATAAGGGCAGTTCGTCGTACCAGAAGACCGTGCGAAATTTGGAGAAGCACTAAGCGCATGAGACCATGGTGGCAATGGGATGAGGTCTTTGTCCTCATTTGGACATGAAGCATCAATTTCAGGAATGAGGGTCGGATGTTGCGGACATCCGCTCATTCTCAGGGTAGAAGTAGACGTATTTCTATCTAGGTGGTTGGTAAAGTCGCTCCGAAGCCACAAGTGGGTTCAGTGGTCGTACTGGCCTGCAAATGTGTGTTGAACCTTCAAGATGAAGGATGTTTGTCGGGTGATGACACACTATGGTAATGATGGAAAAACCCAAGATTTGAAATTCAAAGGATTTTTGAAAGAAAGGAGTTTGGCACACTCCAATGCAACTCTTTTCCTAAAAGATATTTTCTTGAAAAACCCATTCACTGAGTAGTCGTACTCAGCCCCTCCCTTATATCCCTTTCAGGAAGTCTCGAAAAAACTTGACCTTAAAGACCCGCAAAGTTAAAATGCCTACAAGACAGGTGTGATTAATTTAAAATACTATGCGGTTTTGATTTATGTCATTCCAGGAAAAAGGTTCAGGTTCAAAGGACGCATTACTCCTCCTAGGTTTAATAGAGAGGAAACCCTTAGTAAATCGAGAAGACTAGCGACTTGCTCACAGGGATCCAACCAAACCAGGTCGGGGCATGACACACGTGAATAACCTGCCGCTCTCTCAGTTCAAGAGGAGTTTCCTCCGACTTTTACTCGAGATGAACCATGCGTAATTTTGACCTTGCTCCCTAGAAGACATATATCCAATAAAATGCAAACTTAAGGAAAATTTAAGCATACCTGACAGAGGCTAAGGCTCGGTATTATTCTTAGTCATTTTTCCTTTTCTTGAAAAAGGGATAGAAAGGAGGGGGTGAATACGACTGCTCAGTAAATGGGTTCTTCAAGAAAATATCTTTGAGGAAAAGAGTTGTATTAGAGTGTGCCAGTCTCCTTTCTTTCAAAAATTGTTTCATTTAAAATCTCGGTTTTTATCACCATTTCCTTATTTAATCACGGTGTGTCATCACCCAACACAACCTTCATCATGAAGGTTAAAGACACATTCGCAGGCCAGAACAACCACTGAACCCACTTGTGGCTTCGGAGTGACTTTACCGGCCACCTAGATAGAAGAACGTCCACTTCTATCCTTAGAATGAGTGGATGTACGTGACATATGACCATCAATCCCGAAATCAATTCTCCATGTTCGTACGAGGACAGAGGCCTCATCCCGTCTCCACCCCAATCATATGCACTTAGTGCTACTCCAAATTTTGCACGGTCACCTCGTACGACGAACTGCCCTTATACTCATCGGCTCGTCCAGGGCCCTTAGCATCACTACCCCTCATGGGCATCTTGATGATCTCGTAATCATAGTGCATGCACAAACAGTATTTTCTTATCATGCCATATATTATGTTGTGCCACTGGTCCAATGGCCTCGGCTCTCAATTCAACCTACAGTTGTTTGTCTTGACTGGTCCGGAGACCTGTCATGTCGCACTGCCGCTAGTTGACTGAATATGTCGGTCCTGTCTTGGTACCATGGCCAAACAGTTCATTTATTAAAGTTTTATGGAACATATCTTATGTTTGTTTATGAGCTCTTGCTCATGCCCACTAGCCTATAGCCCACTTGTTCAAGATTTTCAAAACCGAGTATAATAACCCCCAAGTTCCAAAGCCGAGGTCCCCAGCCTGTAAGAGCTATTTGAGCTCCCATCAAGAAGGTCTCCCAAATCATTTAAGCATTGGCACATAGTCAGGGGAGTGCACTTCCAACAAAATATATTTTCAACTGTCCATTATACCGACCGGGTATAAGGACATCTCCGCTCATAAAAGATGAACAGGTTTTCAACTTCCTTCGAGGAAGTTTCATCATACCAACCGGGTATGATTTACTTACAACCGGTAAGTAGATTTTCCGCTTGATTTTCAAATCACTCCACTAAGTTGTGATGTTTAAAATACCACTTGATAGTGGGTTTTCATTTCGACGTACTTATCATCCCCAACCGGGTTTGATATAAAATCCCACTCACAACCGGTAAGTGGTTTTTAACTTTAAGTTGTGCTCATCATCCCAACCAGGTATGACGTTTGTAAACCCACTAAGTCGTTAATGTAGTGAATTCCACTAGACCGGTTCCTTGATTTCACGCGAGCTTACCCTTGCTGGCGTTCCTGGTGCTTCGTGTTCCTACATGATATGAACATCCCGTTTCATTATCTCTCGGCCAAATAGCCTTCATTCATTCCAAATGACTGAGAAAAACCAAACTTTTATTTATTTGCAATTAGGTCCCTAAATTTATTTTTCTTTAACTTTAAGTCCCTAATGCCAATTTTTCCTCAAATTGAGTCCCAAAACTTTTAAAATTCCCCTTGGAACATCAATATTCAATTTCACAAAAATGGGTTTAATTTCCCAAATTTCCAATTTGGTCCCCTAACTTTTCCAAAATTACCATTTTGCCCTTCATTTACAAAAATGGTCAATTTTACCCCAAAAATTCTAAAATTCCTCATTTGGCCCTCTAACATTTTTATCATGCCCAATTGACCCTCAATTTTAGGAAATTGCATTTCGGTCCTTCAAATTTTTGAAAATCGCCAATTTTCCCCTAATTCCAACTTCTTAACACAGTCGAATTTGATTTTATCAAATTGACCGATCAAGCGTTTCCAATTGTTGAAATTGAAGTTGAAATCGAGTTTCTACATATTCATACGATTCTTTAGCAATTTGAATCGCAATTTTTAACGTCAGAACGACCTCAAACGGAGGTTCACCGGAAAATGAACTATAGACAGAGAAAGCTTCGATTACTCACCGAAGAGGGCACGGCTGTCCCAGCTTTCTATCTGGGTAGGTAGTTCTCCTCCTAAGGTTCTTCCTAGGATGAAGAATGACATCAATTGATATCGAATTGGATTAGAATTTCATCATTGAACTTCAGTCAACTCTCTCTCTAACACCGATCTAAAATTGTATAGGGGAGCCGAATTGGATTACCTTTCCATCCTAATTCGGCCGTGGGAGGGCTAAAGAAGTGTTGGAAGGGCTTGGTTTGGCATGAGGAGGGCTTGAATCAGCTGATTTCAACTCAGCCGAAACAAGGCAGCTTCGGTCCATCAGAGCTGCTTCACTGTTCGATCACGCCGGCGCTTCTTCGGTGACTCTTGAACGAACGGATGTCACCACTGTGTAGCTGACCTCTCCCTGGTTATAATGAACCCAACCTCGCCTTCTTTGGCTTAGAAATGAGCCTATATCAGAGATCTAGTTTGAGCTTCATCGAAAAACTAAGCAACTGAGAGAGAGTGAGCTTTACAAGTGTGGAGAGGATGAATGGAGAGTGGCTCTTTATATAGGGAGCTCGGGGATTCGTTGGCCATCTGTTTGGCACCTTTTTATAGACATTGATGGCCTAAAACGTATTAAACAGAATTGTTTCTTCTCTGCCAGCGCTACTTTGATTTTTCGGTGAGTGAACAGTGCTGTCATTTGAAGGAAGAAGGCAACATTGTTCCGAACTGGACTGGACCAATCCGAACCGGGCTCAAAGCTTAAACCAGCCAATTCACCCCTTATTCGACTGAGTTTTTCAAATCTAAAAATTTCTAAATTCATTTTCTATCTAATGGTGGCCTCAAATCTCAAATTTGAATTATTTAAGCCACCTATAAAAATAAATTTAGGATCTAGTTCAATAGTGGTTCAAACCGGTTTGGATCCGGTTCACTTGAACTGGTTTGGTTTTCATCCCCAATTCCTTCACAACTCCATTTCCATTACTTTTGTGACTCCTTAGGTAACTTATGGTCTATAAAATTTCCAGTTTACCATCTCTTTTTCGATTCTGGTCATAAATCGACTCAGTCCTTAAATTGGTTCAATCTGGTTCGGGTCCGATTCACCCGAACCGATCTGGTTTTTCTCTCCCACTTTATTCTAATGTTCCTTCCATAGGTTTATAAATCTCTTTGGATCACAAGGGATCCATAAATTTCATGGTTGACCCATTCTCTATCGGTTCTGGTTCACGAATCAACTCGGTTCATAAACCGGTTCTATCAGGTTCGGACCTGGTTCTCTTGAACTGATCCGGTCTTTCTTCCCCATTTCATCCTAAGGTTCTTTTCCCAAGTTTATGGACCAAATGAGTCACATGGGAGTTGAAAATTCTCAAATTTGTCTTTTTCCTAATAATCGAACTTGTAGACCAATTCGATTTTAAAATTTGAAAGTAACCGGTTCTTTTCCTGGTTTTCTCATTATCAAAGGACGGGGTTTATAGCTGTTATTTGAAGAAAGAAGACGACATTGTTCTGAACTGGACTTGACCATTTCGAACTTGGTTCAAAGCTTAAACCGGTCGGTTCACCCCAAATTCAATCAAAATTTTCAAATCTAAATATTTCTAAATTCATTTTCTATACCATGTGGTGGCCTCAAATCTCAAATTTGAATTTTCTAAGGCACCTAGAAAAATGAATTTAGCATCCGTTTAATAGTGGTTCAAACCGGTTCAATCCGGTTCGGATCCAGTTCACTTGAACCAGTTTGATTTTCTTCTACAATTTATCCTAAAGTCCTTTTTCTTGACTTTTGTGACTATTTAGGTCACCCGAGATCCTTAATTATCCAGGTTTGCCCTTTCTCTATTGGTTTCGTTTCATGAACTAACTCGGTTCATAAACCGGTTCAATCTAGTTTGATCCAGTTCATTTGAACCGATCTAGTTTTTCTCTTCCAATTTGTCCTAAGGTTATTTTCCAAGGTTTTATGAACTCTTTGGGTTGCTCGGGAGTTGTAAATTTTCAAATTTCCCATTTCCTGATAAATCGGGTTTATGAACCAGTTCAATTTTCTCACTTGATTTGACCAGTTCTTTTCCCGGTTTTCCTTAACTCAAAAGGGCGGGGTTTACACCTATCTTGTAGGTTTAACTATCAGAAAGTTTGTAAGTGGGTTTTCCTTTGGTTACCTGAAGGAGGGGATGAGTTCGACAACTCAGTGAATGGGTGTTGGGAGAGAGTTTTCATAATTAAAACATCTTTAATCATAGTGTGCCAGACTCCTTATTTCCTTTAAAAATATTATTTCCTAAAATTCCTGATTTTTCAGACCATTTTCCTCATTACCACATAAAGTGTGTTTAACAATCAACACATGCCCTTCATCAGGAAGGGAATCACACATATGTAGGGCAGCCTGTAAACCCCGCACATTTGAGTTAAGGAAAACCGGGAAAAGAACCGGTCAAACCGAATAAGAAAACCAAATCGGTTTACATTTGGGAATAAGCAATATGAAAATTTACAACTTTTGGTTGATCCAAAGGATTTATTAAATATTGGAAAAGAAACTTAAGACAAACTAGAAAATAAAAACCAAATTGGTTCAGGTGAACTAGATTCAATAAGAACTTCAAAGTTAAGTATGCTTACCTGAGAGTAGTGTGAGGATGGGTAACCCGAAATTTCGGTCAAAAATTTTTATGCGAACGTGGCTTATCATAAATAGCCATCAATTAATATATATTTAATTATTGAAATTAATACCAATAATTTAATACCTAAATTAAATTATTGGAATTAATACAAATAATTTAATACCAAAATTAAATTATTGGAATTAATACCGAAATTAAATTATTGGAATTAATACCAATAATTTATGGCAATATTAATACTAGTAATAAATCTCGCCCATTTAATACACGGGTTTTACAACTATATAAAGAGGTCATCCTCATTTTATTCTCCTCACACCTGAACACTTCTCTCTCTCTCTCTACTGCTCCATTTCCCGATAAATCTCGAACCAGAGCTTCGACTTGAACAAAGGTCGGGCTATTTAGAACCGGGGAGAACACAGCTATCTAATAGCAAACTCCAGTCAATCCGAGAATCGTTGGAGAAGCACCGACAAGATGGAATAGTGAAGCAACTCTGGCGGACCGAAGCTGCCCTAATTCGGCCAAGCTGAAATCAACCATTTCAAGCCCTTCTCAGGCCAAACCAAGCCCTCCCAACACTTTCTCAGCCTTTCCACGGTCGAATTAGGACCGAAAGGTAAGCCAATTCGGCTCCCCTTTATAATTTTCAATCGGTGCTAGAGAGAGAGTCGACCGAATTGCAATGACAAAATTCTAATCCAATTCCGCATCAATTGATACAATACTTAATTTTAGGATGAACCTCAGGACGAGACCTATCTGCCCAGATCGAAAGCTCGGACTATCGTGCCTTCACCGATGAGTAATCAAAGCTTTCTCTCTCTACAGTCTGTTTTTAGGCAAAGCTCCGTTTAAGCTCGTTCCGACATTAAAATCTGCTATTCAAAGTTTCTTAGAATCGTATGAACATACAGGAACTCAATTTCAACTCCAATTTCAATAATTAGAAGTGTTTGATTGGTTAATTTGATGAAACCAAATTCGGTAGTGTTGAAGAGTTGAAATTGGGGGAAAATTTGGGGATTTTCGAAATTCAAAGGGGCCAAAATACAATTTTATGAAATTGAGGGTCAATTGGGCATGAAAATAATGTTGGAGGACCAATTGAGGAATTTTGGAAATTTTGGGGAAAAAACTTACCATTTTTGTGAAAGAAGGGCAAAATGGTAATTTTGGAAAAATTGGGGAACCAAATTGGAAATTTGGAAAATTAAACCCCTTTTTGGTGAAATTGAATAAATTGAGGTCCCACTATAAATTTTACAAGTTACGAGACTCAATTTGAGGAAAAACCGACATTAGGGACTTAAAGTTAAAGAGAAATAACTTTAGGGACCTAATTGCAAATAACTAAAAGTTTGGGTTTTCTCATTCATTAATGAATGAAGGCTGTTATGTCGAGTAATAATGAACAAGGTTGCTCATATTGTGTAGGAACATTAAATACTGGGAACGCCAGCAAGGACAAGCTCGCGTGAATAAAAAGAACCAGTCTAGTGGAATTCACGGCATCAACAGGTGAGTGGGTTTACTAACATCATACCCGGTTGGGGATGATAAGTGCCTCGATATAAAAACCCACTGTTTAGTGGTATTCTAATCATCACTACTTAGAGAAAGTGATGTGAAAGTTATGCGAAAAAAACTACTTACGGGTTGTAAGTAGATCATACCCGGTTGGCATGATAAGACTTCCTCAAAGGCAGTTGAAAACCCGTTCATCGGTTATGAACGGAGATGTCCTTATACCGGTCGGTATGATGGACAGTAAAAACCTATTTTTGTTGGAAGTGCTCTCCCATGACTGTGTGCCAATGCTTAAACAATTTGGGAGACCTTCTCGACGGGAGCTCGAATAGATTTAATAGGCTGGGGGCCTCGATTTTGGAACTTGGGGGCTAAATGCCCGATTTTGAAAATCTCGTACAGTGGGCCCCATGCCAGTTGGCATGAGCAGGAGCTCGTAAATGAACATGATATATGTGCCATAAAACTTAATAAGTGAATTGTTTGCCATGTTACCAAGATAGGACTGACAAGCTCAGTCAATCGGGTATGGCAGTGTGACATGACAGGTCGACGGACTAGTCAAGACAAACAGCTGCGGGTTGAGTTGAGAGTCGGGGTCGTTGGACTAATGGCACCACAAATTACATGGCAATATAAAAAAACATTGTTTGTGCATGCACTGTGAGTATGGGATCATCAAGACGTCCATGAGGGGTAGTGATGCGTCCTAAGGGCACTAGATGACCTAGTGGCTATAAGGGCAGTTTGTCGTTCCAAGTGTCTGTGCGAAATCTGGAGTAGCACCAAGCGCATGAGACCGGAGTGGGGACAGGATGAGGTCTCTGTCCTCATACGGACACGAAGAAGTGATTTCGAGATTGTGGGTCGGATGTCACGTACATCCACTCATTCCCAGGGTAGAAGTGGTTGTACTTCTATCCAGGTGGTAGGAAAAGTCTTTCCGAAGCCACTAGCGGGTTCAGTAGTGATACTGACTTGCGAATGTGTGTAACCTTCATGATGAAGGATGTGTGTTGGGTGATGACACACCGTGGTAACTTAGAAATAATGGAAAACTCAAATTTTTAAATGAAGGGATTTTTGAAAACAAAGGAGTCTGGCACACTCCATATAAATATTTTTCTTAAAAGTCAAAAGCTTTTAAAAACTCATTCACTGAGTAGTTATACTCACCCCCTCCCTTATATCCCTTTCAAGAAATCCTGGAAAGCCTCCTCTTAAAGACCGTCAACTAAGATGCCTGTAAGACAGGTATGTAAAGTTTTAAATTTCATGCAGTTTTAATTATGCTATTCCAGGAAAAAGGTGCAGGTTAAAGGATGCCTTACTCTTTACGGTTTACAATAAGGGGAAACCCTTTAATAAACCGGGAGAGTGGCGGGTTGATCACGAGGATCCAACCAAACCGGGTCGGGGCGTGACACAGCCCATCCACCGCACCCACTTGTGGCGTCAGAGCGGCTTTATCAGCCACCTATATAGAAGCCCGTCCACTTCTACCATGGGAATAAGTGGATGTTCGCGACATCTGACCCTAAAACTTGAAATTAACTTCGTGTTCGTATGAAGATAGAGACCTCATCCCGACCCCACCCTAGTCTCATGCACATGAAGCTACATCGAGCTTCCCTAACTACTGGCACGACAAATTACCCTTATCTCCACCATGTTGTCCAGTAGCCCCTAGGATGCATCACTACCCCTCTTGGGCATCTTGATGGTCCTTAACCTCAAGTGCATGCATAAATAAAGTTTTTCCATAAAGCCATTTATCTTTGGTGACACTGGTCCAACGGCCATGACCCTCAACTCGACCTGCAGCTGTTTGTCTAGATCGGTCCATCAACCTAGTCCTATCGCACTGCCGTCAGTCCATCGAGTATGTTGGTCCTATTTTGGTACCATGGCAAAATGACACAATTCATTCATTTAGAATTTTCATGGCATAAATATCACATGTTTGTTTACAAGCTCCTGCTCATGCCAATTGGCCTTGGGCTCACTGTACGTGATTTTCCAAAATCGAGCATTCTAGCCCATAAGTTCCAAAATCGAGGTTTCCGACCTATCTGAGCTATTCTATCTCTCGTCAAAAAGGTCTCCCAAAAATTTTAAGCATTCGCACACAGTTAGATGAGAACACTTCTGACAAAATGATCTTTCCATCTATCACACCAACTGGGTGTGATGACATCTTTGCTTACAACCAGCAAGCGAGTTTTCTCTTTCATTCTAGGAAGTCCATCATACCAACCGGGTATGATCTTTCTACTTACAATTGATAAGTACTTTTTTCGCATAGTTCTCACATCACTCCAACTGGGTGTGATGTTAAAATCCCACACGAAAGTGGTTTTTCATTTCTAAAATGCTCATCATCCCAACTGGGTATGATGTGAATAAACTCACTCACCCCATAACTGAAGTGTACTCTTCTTCAGTCGGTTTCCACGTCCATACTAGCTCGTCCTTGTTGGCGTTCAAGTCCCTCATGTTCCTACATGATTTAGACATCCTTATCTATTAATATTTGGCATAACAACCTTCGTTCTCTCATGTATGAATGACTAGACTCAAAATTTCTAATTAATTGCACTTAGGTCCCTAATGCTAACTTTTCTCCAAATTGAGTCCCGAAACTTCCAAAAATTCACTTTGGGTCCTCAATTTACTCAAATTGTTTGAGGGGTTCAAGTTTCCCAAATTTCCAATTTGTTCCCCAACTTTTAAAAAATTGTCATTTTGCCCCTAGTTTATAAAAATGGAAATTTGACCCCAATTATTTTCAAAAATTGATTAATTGGTCCTCCAACATCTTTCTCATGGCCAATTGGTCCTCAATTTTGGGAAATTGCAATTTGATCCCTCAATTTTACAAAATCCCCAAATTTCCCCAAAATTTTCCTCTTTCAAACTGGCTGAATTTGATTTCATCAAATTGACCATTCAATCGGGGTTAATTGCTCTAATTGAAGGTATGAATTAGTTCCTACACTTTCATACAATTTAATTGAGCCTTGAACCACGTCATTTGGGTTTGAATTGAGCTTAAATGGAGCTTCGTAGGAAAATAGATCGTAGAGAGAGAAAGCTTCAAAAGCTTTCCGTTGGAGGTTCAGCGGTCCGAGCTTTTTTTATGGGCAGTTAGCTCTGATCCTGAGATTCCTCCTAGGAACAAGAATCGCAAAAATTAACCCCAAATTGAGGGAGAATTTTGTCAGTGAAATTTTACAGTTTCTCTCTTTAACGTTGACCGGAAATGACAAAGAGTGGTCGAATTGGCTTACCTTTGAGCTCTGTCATGGTCATATAAGGGTTGTGGGGATGTTAGGAGAGCTTGGTTTGGTCGGAGGATGGCTAAATTCGGCTGATTTCAGCTCAACCGAAATAGGGCAGCTTTGGTTCGTCGGAGCTGCTTCACTGTTTTATTATGCTAGCGCTTCTCCGTTGGTCCTCGGATCGAACGAAGGTTGCTATCATATAGGTGATTTCCCCCATAGTCTAAAGAACCCAACCTCACCTTCTAAGGTTGAGAAAACTGCCCAAGTTGGAGCGCTGATTTAAGCTTCACCAGAAAATAGAGCAGTTGAGAGAGAATGGAGTTTTTAGGTGTGAGGAGGATGAATGGAGAGGGGCTCTTTATATAGGGAGCTCGGGGACTCTCTACCCATCCATTTGGCACCTTTATGGTGCTCATTAATGGCCTAAAATGCCCTCAACAAAGTTATTTCATCTTCACTGGTGCTGTCCGTTCTTCCAGAGAATGTATAGTGTTGTCATCTGAAGGAAGAAGACGACATTGTTCCAAACTAGACCGGACTGGTCCAAACAGGGTTCAATGCTTAAACCAGCCGGTTCGGGCCCGATTCGACCAGATTTTTCAAAATTAAAAATTTCTAAATTCATTCTCTATCCAATGGTGGCTTCAATTCCCCAATTTGAATATTTTAAGCCATCTATAAATTGGTTCAATGTTGGTTCAAACTGGTTCAAGTTCGGTTTACTTGAACCGGTTTGGTTTTCTTTTCCAATTTGTCCTAAAGTCCTTTTCCATGACTTTTATGACTCTTTAGGTCACTCAGGATTTATGAATTTCCCAATTTTCCCTTTCTCTAATGGTTGGATATCATGAACCAGTTCGGTTTTATCCTTTCGGTTGACCGGTTCTTTCCCCGGTTTTCTCATCTTTAAGGGACGGGATTTACACATCTAAAAAGTTTCGTAGTTCTTCTTTTAATTCTTATTTTATATATTATTGATAATGTATTCGAGGAAACAGGCTATAATACCACTAAAGTTGTCACGCCCCGAACCTATTTGGTCAGAACCCCGTGAGCAACCCGCCACTCCCTTTGGTTTAAAAAGGATTTCTCTTTTGTCTAGACCGTGAGGGGTGAGTCATCCTTTTTACATGGTTTCCTTGAATATCATTATACAAAACTTGAGAAACTTAAAGGCATACATGTCTTTAGGTTCAACTTCAAGAAAATCCTCTGAGGTTTTTGTCTCATTTCCTGAAATGGATAAACGGAGGGGGTGAGTTTCTAAATCTTAGTGAGCGGGTGTTGTGAGTCAGTTTTCAAAAAGAAATATTTAGTTTATTAAAAATCATTCCCAAAATCTTTCATTATTTCCAATGCCTTTCACCATTTTCACTTATTATGTGTGTTTAGCTCTTTTAACACATCCTCTTTCCTAGGGAGGAATTTAGCAAACATACATACGCCCTTTAACATAAATGGTACAAATGTTCACTGATGCAGCACTCTCACTGCACCCATTTGTGGGTCGGAGCGTTTTACCGTCCACCTTGATAGAAGTACTCGACTTCTACCTTGGGTTTGAGCGACACCCTGAGTGCCAAGTCCTCAAACTCAACATCTCTTCGTGTTCGTATGACGATGTAGACCGCATCCCGACCCCACACTAGTCTCAAGCACAACAAGCCCAAACACAGTAGTTTCATGACTAATTAGTACGACAAACTGCCCTCATTGCATCTGGGTTGTCCAGCAGCCCTTGGAACCCATCATAACCCTTATGGGCATCTTGATGGTCTCGATTCAAAGTGTATGCACAAACAATAGTTTTAGCCTATTAACCATTATCTTTGGTTCCAACGGTCCAACCGCCCCGATACTCGACTTGGCTTATAGTTGTTTGCATGACCGGTCCGTCGACCTAGTCTTGGCGCACTGCCACTAGTCCATCGAGCCAAGTTAGTCCTGACTTTGTCCCATGGCAAATCACATAGCGTTTCCATATTTAATGAGAGTTTTCATGGCTCTTTTACTCATGTTTGTCTACGGGCTCCAGCCCGTGCCCACTGGCCTTGGGCCCACTTCACGAGTTTTTAAAAAATTGGGCCTTGAACCCTATGAGTTCAAAATCGAGGCTCTCAGCCTGTTGGAGCTGTTCTAACTCTCGTTAGGAAAGTCTTCCAAATGGTTTAAGTATTTGCACACAGTCAGGGGAGAACATTTCCAATAAAATTTCTTTTAGTTCAATGCACTCATGTGATGATAGAGGTAGGTTCACTCATAAGTGGATTTTCACATCTAGAATCGTGCTTATCACCACAATCGAGTATGATAATTAAATATGCTTACTCAACACCGGTAAATATATTTTTTTCTTTCATGAAAGTGATCTCATCATTCCAATCAGTATGATCTATAACATTCCCATTCACCAACGGTAAATAGATTTTTGCTTTCATAAAAGTGAACACATCAGCCCACCGGGTATGACGTTTAAAATGTCTCACTCACCCGATGACTGTGACATGTTCGTCCCTAGTCAGTTTTCTAAGTCCAAGTTGTACTCCCTTTTGGTTCACTTCCTGGTCCAATGTGTCCCTACACAATTTGAGCATCCTTATAAGGAATGGTTCAACGTGAAAGCCTTCTTGTTCTCACATATTAGAAACTAGGCCCAAATCTTGGTTTCATTGCACTTAAGTCACAAAACTTCATAATTCTTGACTTTAGATCCCTAGTGTTAAATCTTTCTCAATCAAGTACCAAGAACATCCAATATTATTTTTGGGTCCTTAATTTTCTTAAAATGGTATATAGGGCTCAAATTATCCAAATTAGTCGCCAACTTTTTTGAAATTACCGCTTTGCCCCTAATTTTTCAAAAATGGCCAATTGGCCCCAATTATTTTGAAAACTGACCAATTGGTCCCCCAACATCTTTCTCATTGCCAATTGACCTTCAATTTTGAGAAATAACATTTAGGTTCTTCAATATTTTCAAAATCCCTGTTTTCCCCCAATTTCACCCCTTTATACTGACCAAATTTGATTTTCTCAAATTGGCCATTCAAATGGGGTTAATTTCTCAAATTGGTGGTGTGAATCGATTTCTATACTTCCATGCAATCCAATTGAGCATTGAATTGTAGAATTTGGGTCTGAAATGAGCTCAAATGGAGCTTCACCGGAAAACTGTATGTAGAGAGTGAAAGCTTCAAAAGCTTACCAGGGCACGAGATCTGAGTTCTTGATCTGGGACGTTAGGTCTTGTTCTCATAGTCCTTTTGGAATCAGGATCAATGGGAATTGATTGAAGAAATCTATCACTTTCTCTCTCTAGAATTGAATACACCGATAGAGGAGTGTCAAATTGGCTTACCTTTCTCCTCTAGAGAGGTCATGTGATGGCCTTGGGGGCTTAGGGAAGGCTCGATTTGGCCGTAAAAGGACTGAATTAGCCAAATATAGGTCGGCCAAAACAAGGCAGCTTCGAACCAACAAAGCTACTTCACTATTTGATCTCGCCGACACTTCTTGGGCAATCCTTGGGTTGATGGGAGGTTGTCGTTAGGTAGCTGACTTCCTCCGGAGCATGTAGGACTTGGGTTAGCCTTCTAAGGCTGAGAAAACTGCCCAAGTTAGAGCTCTGGTTTGAGATTTGCCAAAAAGCAGAGCACTTCGGAGAGGGAGGCGATTTGAGTTATGTGGAGAATGAATAAAGGGGAGTTCTTTATGCGGCTTAGAAAATTCAAATTGAAGAATTAAGGCCACCATTGGAGAGAGAATGAATTTAGAAATTTTTTATTTTGAAAAACTCGGTTGAATCAGGATTGAACTGGTCAGTTTAAGCATTGAACCCGGTTCGGACTAATCCGGTCTAGTTAGGAATAGTATCGTCTTCTTCCTTCAAATGACAGCACTTTTCACTCGTCAAAAAATTGAACAGCGCTAGCGAAGAAGAAACATTTTTGTTTAGTACATTTTAAGCCATTAATGACTCTTATTAAGGTACTAAACGGACGACCAGAGAGTCCCCAAGCTCCCTATATAAAGAGCCCCTCTTCATTCATTCTCCACACACTTGAAAGCCTCACTCTCTCTCAGCTACTCAACTTTCCAATGAAGCTCGAACCAGAGCTTCGATATAGGGTCTTTTCTGAGCCAAAGAAGGTGTGGTCGGGTTCCTTAAACTTTGGGAGAAGTCAACTACACGATGGTGGTCTCCAATTGCTCCAAGGGTCATTAGAGAAGCGCTAGCATGTTTGAACAGTGAAGCACCTCTGGCAGACTAAAGCTTCCCTATTTTTGTCGAGCTAAAATCTGCTAATTTGAGCCCTATTCAGGCCAAACCAAGCTCTCCCAACACTCCCTCAACCCTTCTACGACCAAATTAGTGTAGAAAGGTAAACCAATTTGGCTCTCCTTTATGAATTTTGATCGGTGCTAGAGAGAGAATCGACAGATCTTTACTAATCAATTCTCCCTCAATTTGACATGAATTAAGGTGATTCTTGATTCTGGGAGAAACCTTAGTACAAGAACTATCTACTCAGATCAAAAGCTCATACCATCGCGCCCCTAACAGTAAGCTTTCGAAGCTTTCTCTCTCTACATTTAGTTTTCTTGCCTTTTAGCCCACAAATTTTTAAAAATTGCACAAAAGTCCCCCATAATCTCCAAATCATCCTTCCTCTTCTTCCTCATTTCGAGTATATGGCACTTCGAATCTTACCTCATCCAATTGGTGGCCTCAATTCTTTCTTCTAATCACCTTCTACAGCTCCCCTCAATCGTCCTGCACTTCAAATTTTTGAATTTGGCTAATTTTTGTGCCCTATCAGAGCTTCACCGGAAAAGTTACATTAGAGAGAGAAAGCTTGCATTTCTTACTGGTAGAGAGGCGGCAGCCAGAGCTTGAGGTGTGGGTAGCTAGAGCTAGTCATAGGGAACCTAGCAGGATCGAGTCCTGCCACAATACACTGCCGTCCTGGGGGAATTTGAAGAGAGAAGTTCTGGTAGGTGCAGTTCTAAAATATGGGAATTCCGACGAGGGGAGGCAAAATTGAGCTTACCGGAGCCGATAGGGGTGTTGTGGAGGGTCTTAGGAGGTTAGTGGTGGCCAAGGTGGGTGGTGGAAAGGGTTAGATGGGTGAGGTGGTGTCGGGCAAGAGTTCTGTAAACCCCGTCCTTTGGAGTTAAGGAAAATCGCGAAAAGAACCGGTCAAACCGAGTGAGAAACACTCCATTCTCCCTCAACTACTCCATTTTCTATTGAAGCTCGATCTAGAGGTCTTACTTGGGCATTTTGCTAAGCCAAAGAAGGTATGGTCAGGTTCTATGGATTCAGGGAGAAGTCAGCTACACACCAATAGTATCCATTTGCTCTGAGGGACGTCGGAGAAGTGCTGACGTGATCGAATAGTGAAGCAGCTTCGGCGGACTTTAGCTGCCCTATTTTGGCGAGCTAAAATTGGCCAATTTGAGACCTTCTTAGGCCAAACCAAGTCCTCTCAACACCTCTACAGCCCTCCTACAACTGAATTAGAGCGGAAAGGTAAGTCAATTTGGCTCCCCTCTATAATTTTCGATCGGTGGTAGAGAGAGAACCGGTAGAACTTCAATGATAAAATTCTCACTCAATTTGGCATCAATTGATGCAAATCTTGATCTTAGAAGTAACCTCGAGACAAGAGATATCTGCCCAGATTGAAAGCTCGGACTACCAAGCCCCTAAAGGCAAGCTTTCAAAGCTTTCTCTCTCTAAGTCTAATTTTCCGGCAAAGCTCTATTTAAGTTCATCTCGGCCTCAAATCGAGTGATTCAAAGTGAAATTGAATTGTATGAAGGTGTAGAAACTCCAATCTAACTTCAATTTCAACAATTAAACTCATTTGATCAGTCAAATTGATGAAATCAAATTTGGCTGAGTAAGAAGATTAAAATTGGGAAAATTTTGGGGATTTTGAAAAATCGAGGGACTAAAGTGAAATTTCATAAAATTGAGGGCCAATTAGGCATGATAAAGATGTTGGAGGACTAATTGGGCAAATTTTGGAATTTTTGGGGCAAAACTTACCATTTTTGTAAAGTAGGGGCAAAATGGTAATTTTGGAAACTTGAACCCCTTTTTTGTGATTTTGAATAAATTGAGGTCTTAAGGTGAAATTTAGAAGATTCGGGACTCAATTTGGGGAAAAATCGGCATTAGCGACCTAAAGTTAAAGAAAAGGAACTTTAGGGACCTAATTGCAATTAATTAAAAAGTTTGAGGATTTTCTCCATTCATGATGAAAGAAGGCTATTAGGCCAAGGGATAATGAACAAGGATGTTCATATCATGTAGGAACATGAAGTACAAGAAATGCCAACAAGAACTAGCTCGCGTAAAGGCAAATAACCGGTTAAAAGGAAATCTCTGCATTCATGGGTGAGTGGGATTTAATATCATACCGGTTGGGATGATAAGCCCCTCAGAAATGAAAACCCAATACTAAGCGGTATTTTAACCATCACACCTATGAGGAGTGATGTGGAAATTACGGAGAAAAACTACTTACCGGTTGTAAGTAGATCATATCTGGTTAGAATGTAAAACTTCCTAAAAGGAAATAGAAAACCCACTTATCAACTAAGCAAAGAAGTCCTCATACCCAATTGGTGTGATGGATGGCTGAAAGTTCATTTTGTCGGAAGTACTCTCCCCGGACTGTGTGCCACTACTTAAATATTTTGGGAGATCTTCTTGATAGGAGCTCGAATAGCTCATATAGGTCGGGGGCCTTAGTTTTAGAACTTGAGGGCTAATATGCCCGCTTTTGAAAATCTTAAACAGTGGACCCTAGGCTAGTTGGCACTTGCAAGAGCTCGTAAACAAACATGATTTTAAGCCATGAAAACTTAAGTGAATGAATTGTTTGGCCATGGTTCCGAGACAGGACCGACATACTCAATAGACTGGCGATAGTGCGACATGACAGGTCTATAGACCAGTCGAGACAAATAGCTGCAGGTTGAGTTGAGGGTCGGGGCCGTTGGACCAGTGGCACAATAGATTATATGGCTTATATTGAAAATTATTGATTTGTGCATGCACTGAGTTTACAGGACCTTCAAGACGTCCAAGAGGGGTAGCGATGTGTTCTAGGGCTCTAAATGACATGGTGGAGATAAGGGCAGTTAGTCATACCAGTTGTCTTGAGAAGCTCAACATAGCTTCATATGCATGAGACTAGGAAGGGGATGGGATGAGGTCTCTGTACTGATACGGATACGGAGTTTTGATACGGGATTGAGGGTCGTATGTCGTGTATATCCACTCATTCTTAGGTTAGAAGTGGATGTGCTTCTATCTAGTTGGTCGGTAAAGTCGCTCTAATGCCACAAGTGGGTACAGTGGACGGGCTAGCCTGCAAATGTGTATTCCCTTCATGATGAAGGGTGTGTGTTGGTTGATAAACACATGGTTGAGATGAGAAATTGTTATGAAAATGGATATTTGAGAATGAAATGTTTTAAAAGAAAATAAGGAGTATGGCACACTCCAATTCAAACTTTTTTTTGAAAGTCATACCTTAAAACACCCATTCACTGAGTCGTTAAACTCACCCCCTCCTGTATATACCCTTTCAGGTAATCAAGGGAAAACTACCCAAAGACCTCTTGTTAGTTACACCTACAAGACAGGTATGTAAAGTTAAAAATCTATGCAGTTTTGATTTATGTTATTCTAAGAAAGGTGCAGATTTAAAGGACGCCTTACTCCACACGATTTAAAAGAAGGGAGCAACCCTTAGTAAGCCAGGAGAGTGGCGGGTTGTTCATGGGGATCTGACCAAACCGAGTCGGGGCGTGACAAGCTTGCTGCTTCGAGCTCCAAAATAGCTTTACAATGCGATAACCTTCGCATCTCCCTTAGTACTCTCTGGTTGTTCTAAGAAGGTCTAGAGCTAGAGAATTCTTCCCCGGTTCCAATGCCACCCTTCAGAGCTCCTTTGGTGGAGGTTTCGCCCATTGTCGAAGCTTTGGTTTGCACCACACCAGAAAACTCACTCTTCTTCTTCTTCACTCGATTGTGGGATGCTAAGAATGAATGAGGGGGTGATCTTTATATAGGGAGGTCAGCAACTGCTCAGGCTACTCACCAGTGCAAGACTCGGCCTCTGAATCAACCATTGGAGACCTAACCGAAGAATTTTAAGTCACCAAAGAATCCAGCTTTTCCGGTGACTTCTTCTCTCTCACTCTTCTCTATCAGTGTTTGAAGGTTGAAGATGATGACATGGCGATCATGCCACATGGCACGCTGTCATTAGTTAGTTTTTTTTACATGGAATTCCAGCTCAGCCTTCGCATCAATCGTTGACCCATTAACAGGACACGTGACAGTCTCTCATTGGCTACTCATGTCTGTGTGGCATGCTGACAAGGCGCTAGCTGGCTGTTGACAGGACATGTAGCAACCTCTCATTGGTTAACCGTGTCTACTTGGTAACTGACGTGGTGCCAACTGGCCGCTGATCATTGACCAGTCTAGTCATACCGTTGACCAGTCCGATCTAACCAGGTTCGCGGTCCAAAATTCAAAAATTGGTCGGTTTGGACCCGGTTCGACCGATTTTCTCAAATTTAAAAATTTCTAAATTCATTTTCTATCTAATGGCGGTCTCAATTTTCCAATTTGACATTTTTAAGCCAACTAGAAAAATGAATTTGTGAACTAGTTCACTATGGTTCATGCCGGTTCGGTCTATTTCGGTTCTAGTTCACCCCGAACCATTCAGTTTTCTCTTCAATTCCACTTCCCGGTTCCCCCTCGAAGTTTTTGTCAAATTTTGGTCATCTAGGATTTCCCAATTTCTCACGTTAGCTATTTTTAGTTCATTAAACGGCTCGATTCTTTATGCATAAACCTATACTGGTTCTTTTTTTCTAGTTTCCTTTGGTCCAATTGAACAGGTTTTACAACTCTCCCCTCCTTTTAGGAGTTTTGTCCTCAAAATTGTTACACATCAACCAATTGCGGGTATTTGTCCCTTTTTGTTGACTCAACCTCTCTTGTCTCTTCCATTACGTGACCATTTTTCTAGAGTATCCTTACCATAGGAAAATTCTTGTTCCAAAGGTTCTTCTCATGCCAGTCAAGGATACAGATTGGTTCTACTTGGTAGGTCGGGTCTTCCTTGATTTCTAGTGGTGGCTCATCTAATATGTGGATGGGATCAAATTCGTACTTTTAGAGAAGGGACACATGGAAGACGTTGTGGAATCCTCTATAGGTCGAGAGGCAACTCCAATTGGTAGGCTACAAGTCCAATCCTACAAATGATGGTGCATGGGCCAATGTACCTGGGTTTCAACTTTCCTATTTGTTGAAACCGAAGTATCCCTTTCCAAGGTGACACCTTTTGGAATACTCTGTCCTTAACCTTAAATTCTAGGTCCTTTCTCCGGTGGTTGGCATAACTTTTCTGCCTATCCTGGGCTACCTCGAGTCATCTCCTTATGATCGGGATCTTTTCTATTGCGTCTTCTATCAACTCTACCCTTTCGAGTTTTCTTTCCATTACTTCCTCCCAAAACAAGGGTGTGTGGATATGTCATCCATAGAGGGCTTCGTAGGGCACCATCTGGATGCTATCCTGGTAGCTGTTATTATATTTGAATTCCATGAGGCACAGATGGTCCTCCCAATTCCTTTTCATAGTCAGAACGCACGCCCTTAGCATGACTTCCAAAGTCTGGATAGTTTGTTTAGATTGCCCGTCCGTTTGGGCTGAAAAGTTGTGTTCATGTGGAGTTGGGTCCCAAGTTCTGCCTGGGGCTGGACTAGAACTAGGAAGAGAACATCGGGTCTCGGTCCGACACTACGCTTACTAGTACTTCGTGGATTCATACTATCTCCTCCACGTATAGGGTGGCGAGCTTTCCTATCTGGTCTGTCACCCGTATGGGTAGGAAATGTGAAGATTTGGCCAGTCGATCCACGATTACCCACATGGCATCCCGGCCCCTTCTTGTCGCCAGCAGTCTGGTCACGAAATCAATGGTGATGTGCTCCCATTTCCATTCTAGGATCAGAAGAGGTTGCAGTAGCCCGAAGGGTTTCTGATATTCGACCTTAATTTGCTAATATGATAGGCATCTCGCCACGTACTATGTGATGTCTCTCCCTTAGTACTCGAGTTCCAGATTTGAACCTCGTGACCCTAGCGGTACGATCCTCATATTCTGTGGTTCTATCCTAGGCTTTAGGCCCGGCTTACTTCGTGGTTGGGACCGTGTCCCTTCCACCCCTTTCCTTAGTGTGTATTCTCTTCCAGACTCATCATTTACGTTGTCTAGGTCAAGTTCTTGCTGGACTCCCTTACTCCTTGGGTTATGATTCCATATGTTCCACCCATGCTTTGATGTCACCGAGAACATAAGTGGCTGACTCTATATGTGAGTTTGGGTTTTCATGGGTTTATTCGTTCTATCCCATTTTTTCTTATTACGTCCGCCCATCCCCGTTGTCAGGTTTTTAGGCCTGGCAGACCCCGTTGACACACTGGTCCCCATATGTTCATTTGTTGGTGCAGTTGTTGGCATTCCCCAATTAGCGAGGGGTCCTATAAACCCTGCTCTTTAGAGTTAAGGAAAACCAAGAAAAGAACCAGTCAAATCGAGTGAGAAAATCGAACCGATTCACAAACCCAATCATTAGAGAACGAACAATTTGGGGAATTTACAACTCCCGAGTGACCCAAAGGGTTCATAAACCTTGGAAAAGAACCTTAGGATAAATTGGGAGAGAAAAACTAGACCGGTTTGGATGAACCGAATTGAATCGGTTTATGAACCAAACCAGTTTATGAATTGGAACCGGTAGACAGAGGGCAAATCAGGAAATTTATGGACCCCAAGTGACCTAAATAGTCACATAAGTCATGAAAAAGGACCTTAGGATAAATGGGGGATAAAAACTAAACCGGTTCAGGTGAACCAGATTCAAACTGGATTAAATCAGTTTGGACCGGTTTGAACCACTATTAAACTAAATGATAAATTTATTTTTCTAGGTGGCTTAGAAAATTCTAATTTGAGAACTGAGGCAACCATTTCATATAGAATGAATTTATAAATTTTTAATTTTGAAAAACTCATTTGAATGGGCATGAACTAGCCGGTTTAAGCTTTGAACCTAGTTCGGACCGGTTCGAAATAGTGTCATCTTCTTCCTTCAGATGACAACACTATTCACTCGTCGAAAAATTGAACCAGCATCGACAAAGAGGAAACGTTTCCATTCAGTATGTTTCAGGCCATCAATGACTGTCATAAAGGTGCCAAATGGATGGCAGACGAGTCCTTGAGCTCCCTATAAAAAAGAGCCCCTCTCCATTCATCCTCTCCACACCTAAAAACCTCACTCTCTCTCAACTACTCAGCTTTCCGATGAAGCTCAAACTAGAGCTCCGATATAGGGTCTTTTTTGAACCAAAGAAGGTGTGGTCGAGTTCCTTAGAACCGAAGAGAAGTCAGCTACACGGTGGAAGTCTCCAATCGCTCCGAGGGTCAACGGAGAAGCGTCGGCATGATCGAACAATGAAGCAACTCTGGTGGACTGAAACTACACTATTTCTATCGAGCTAAAATCAGCCAATTCGAGCCCTCCTCAGGCCAAACCAAGCTCTCCCAACACCTCTTCAACCCTTCTATGACCGAAATAGAGCTGAAAGGTAAGTCAATTTGGCTCCCCTCTGTAATTTCCAACCGGTGCTAAAGAGAGAACCGATAGAATTTTGATGAAAAAATTCTCCCACAATTCAACATCAATTGATGCAATTCTTTATCCTATGAGAAAACTCGAGATGAGAGCTATCTACCCAGATCAAAAACTCGGACCGTCACGCCCCCACTAGTAAGCATTCGAAGCTCTCTCTCTATGTTCTGTTTTCTAGCGAAACTCCATTTGATCTTGTTTTGATGTCAAATCGTGCAATTGAATCGTATGAAGATGTAGGAGCTCCAATTTAACTTCAATTTCAACAATTAAACTTCTTTGATTGGTCAATTTGATGAAATCAAATTCAGTTGTGTTGGAAAGTTCAAAATTGGGGAAAAATAGGGGATTTCAAAAATTCGAGAGACTAAAATGTAATTTTATAAAATTGAGGCCGATTTGGGCATGATAATATGTTGGAGGACCAATTGAGCAAGTTTTGGAATTTTTTAGGTAAAACTTACAATTTTTGTAAAGGAGGGGCAAAATGGTAATTTTGGAAAAATTGAGGACCAAATTGGAAATTTGGGAAAACTTAAACCCTTTTTGTGAATTTGAATAAATTGAGGTCCCCAGGTAAAGTTTAAAAGTTTTAAGACTTAATTTAAGGAAAAACCGGCATTTGGGACCTAAAATAAAAGAAAAAAACTTTAGGGACCAAATTGCAAATATTTAAAAAGTTAGATATTTTTTAGTAATTCATAAAGAATGAAGGCTATCAAGCCAAATGATAATGAACAAGGTTGTTCATACTGTGCAGGAACATGAGATATCGGGATTGCCAGCTAATACAAAGCTCACAAGGGACAAAAGCCGATTTAGAGAAAATACACTTCACGATCGAGTGAGTGGGATTTAATATCATATTTGGTTGGGATGATAAGTATCTCGTAAATGAAAATCCACTGCTAAGTGGTATTTTAACTATCACACCTGATAGGAGTGATGTGAAAATTATGCAGAAAAACTACTTAACAGTTGTAAGTAGATCATACCCGGTTGGTATGATTAACTTTCTGGAAGGAAGTAGATAACCCGCTTATCAGTTATAAGAGGAGACGTCTTCATACCGATCGGTATGATAAACAAATGAGAAGTTTATTTTGTCAGAAGTACTCTAACTGTGTGCCACTGCTTAAAATTTTTGGGAGACCTTCTTTACGGGAGCTCGAATGGCTCTGTTAGGCCAGAGGCCTCAATTTTGGAACTTGGGAGCTAATATGCCCGATTTTGAAAATCTCGAACAATGGGCCCTAGGCCAGTTGGCACGAGTAGGAGCTCATAAACAAACATGATTTTAAGCCAAGGAAACTTAAGTAAATTAATTGTTTGGCCATGGTACTAAGACAGGACTGACATACTCGATGGACTGGTAGCAGTGCAACATGATAGGTCTACGGACCAGTCGAGACATACAGCTGCAGGTTGAGTTGAGAGTCGGGGTTGTCAGACCAGTGGCACCACAAATTATAAGGCTTATGTGGAAAATTATTGATTTGTGCATGCATTGTGATACGGGACCTTCAAATCACCAAAGAGGGGTAGTGATGCGTCCTAGGGCTCTGGATGACCTGGTGGAAATAAGGGCAGTTAGTCATATCAGAAGTCTTGAGAAGCTCGACTTAGCTTCATGCGCATGAGATCGGGGTGGGGATGGGATAAGGTCTTTGTCCTTATAAGGACATGGAGTATTGTTATGGGACTAACAGTTGGATGTCACATACATCTACTCATTCTTAGGGTAGAAGTGGACGTGCTTCTATCTAGGTGGCCGGTAAAGTTGCTCTGATGCCACAAGTGGGTATAGTAGATGGGCTGGGCTACAAATGTGTTTTTTCCTTTATGATGAAGGGCGTGTGTTGGTTGATAAACACACCGTTGAGATGAGAAATGGCTATGAAAAACTGAGATCTTGAAAATGAGAAATTTTAAAGAAAATAAGGAGTCTGGCACACTCTAATTTAAAAACTATTTATTTAAATTACACATTCCAATTCAGGAGGTTTCATCGCGGTCTTTCTTGTCTAATATTTACTCCTGGGGTACTATGCTACAATCCTTTGATCTCATGGGTGGTTAGGTCTATCCCTAGTATGTTCATGGTGTCAGGTCGGAGCCTTTGGATAATTTAACCTTTGTCCTGCCACCAAATCCTAGTTTGGTTCCTTCATCCCTACTTCCCCGAGGTTACCTTTCTTGATGTGGCTCTCCTTTGGCTTGCCTTTTGGAGCCATTACTAGTTTGATGGGGTATCTAGTCCACACATTTTCCAATTCTACTCTTTGGGCTGGTCATTTATTGTTTCAACTTTCCTTTGTCCCGTAAGGTACTTTTCTAATCGACCGAACCTCGTCCTGGGGTGGAGGTGTTGGAAGGGGATGGCCTGAGGTGGGTCTTGGTCTCACTCCTTTAGGGTTCTTGGTATTTTAGGGCTCCCGCCATTTTTCCGAAAATAGTTAAGAGATTTGGGTTTTCTTTTTGAAATGAAAATTTTCTTTATTGGTTGAACCGAAAAACCCTGACCAAGGTTTATTACAGTAGAAATTTCCAGAATATCCTACCCCATTCTATCCCCACCAGGTAACTGACCTAGAATTATACATATGTGTATTCCGAGACTCCGCATCAGTTGTCTCGAGGGGTCTTCTCCTTCTGGGTGGGCATTCGCCTACATGGTACCTGTCCCAACGGGGGCACGAATTCATGCTAGGCTCTTCGAATTCTGTTGATGCTAATATACTAGGGGCCCTCCTAGCCTCTACGGGAGGAGCTATATCTATGTCAAATCGGCATAGGACAGTTGCATCGTGGGCATGTTGGGTGGGGCCTGCGGTACACGTACTGATGTGAATCGGGGAAGTCAGTGAAAAACCCTCACATAGTTAGCGTAGGCTTCCCATAAGTTCCTTTAAGTTTCTGCTTGAATCTGGGCTAGGTCTGGTTCCCTTAGCAGAGATACTTCATCCTCCACTGAGTAGGAAGGAATCCTATCTCGGGGTGCATCCCAAGGGATGGGCTTCTCCAAGGCCTCCACTTGTTGTTCCATAGCGTGGATCTAGGGAATATATTATTCAAGGGTGTTTCTGTTCATATTTTCTGCGAGGTTGTCTAGAATTAGAGTTAGGAAGGGTTGGGGAAAACTAATCTAGAAAGTGATGCTCTGATACCACTCAAGTTGTCACACTCCGACTTAGTTTGGTCGGAGTCCGTGATCAACCCGCCACCCTTCCCTGTATCATCTAGGTATATCTACTTGAATGAGGCAAGGAAGGTGAAGGCGTGGCCACGTTTGAACCCTTACTTAAGTTGGGGGTAGAAAGCGTACCTTGAAGGCCTGAGCACGTCTGAAACTTCCTGTCGGGGTGATATCATGCAAAGGGGTTGAGGGAGGGGGTGAGTACAATACTCAGTGAGGGGAACTACTATAACGGTCTACTCAAATTCATTTTATTTTTCTTAAATTTAATTCATTTTCGTTATGTCATACAGTCGCAAGATCAACAATCGTCCTCCTATCATAGAAGGGATCACACATTTGTAGAACGGTTGTCGACCGCGCCACTTGTGGACCAGAGCGCCTTTATCGTCCACCCTGATAGAGGGATACTGCCTCTACCTGGAGTTTGTGCGGACATCAATAGTCCGACCCCAAACTCAAGTTTCTGCACCATGTCTGCTCAATGGGATGAGACATCATTCCCCCTATTGTCTCGGTCTCTATGTGCAGGAAGCTCCTCGGCTTCACAACCTACTGAACGATGATATTGCCCTTAAGCTTCCTAGGTCATCCAACAGTACTTGGATCCCATCACTACCTCATGCCAAGTGTCCTGATGGCCTGAAAATCATGGTGCATGCACAATCAACAAGCTTTTTAAGGTATGGCCATTATCTTTAGCCCTCTCACACAATAGTCTGGCAGCTTGGCTTCGGCCCCACCACGCATATTGGCCCAACAGGTTCGACGATCTAGCTTTGGCAGAGTAGTGGTTTAGCCCAACAAGCTCGACAACTCAGCTTGGCTCGATGGGTATCAGGCAAGTTCCCATTATTCAAGTCTTTTAGCCTCATCTACCACAAGTCTGTTTTGGACGGGTCCATGCCCGTATCCACCCGCCTTGGGCCTACTGGCATCTCGAGCCTAAGCCTGAAATTAGCTCCCAAATGTTTTAAGCAAAGTCACCCAATTAGGGGATGCTAATTTTGAGAAAAGAGTTTGTCAAAGCTTAAACCGTCATTCCAACCGGAATAGACGTCATAGTGGTTCCCACTCACTCGGTGATTTTGGCGGGGTCATGCCGGCAGAATTTTTCCCTCCTCGGTGCACTTCTAGAGTCGGCGCTCGAGTAATCCGGTCTTATAGGGTGAGAGTGTTGGGATTAGGATGTGGTGACAAATGGGTCCCATACTTTCTCATATATGCACCTAAGGTCCCATACTTTGCTTAAATTGCACCTGGGTCCCTAATTTCCCTCTAATCTCTATTGGGTCCCTAGGGTTCTCAATTATTCCTTTTGCGTCAACTCTTTTAATTTCACTAATTTTCCCTTGATTTACCAATTTTTCCTTCTAGTCCTTAATTTTCTAAAAATTACAGTTTGGTCCCCTAACTTTTCAAAATTTTCAATTTTCCCCAAATTTGTCCAATTTGCCCAATTGACCCTCAATTGGGGTGAATTTCATGAAAACACCCTCAATTTCATGAAATTGTCATTTAGCTTTCCAATTTTTGAAAATTGCACAAAACTCCCCCAAAATCCCCAAATCACCCTTCATCTTCTTCCCCAATTTCAGCATATGGCACTTCGAATCTTACCAGGTCCAATTGGTGGTCTCTAAGTTCTTGTTTTCTTCAATTCTTGCTTCTAATCGCCTTCTATAGCTCCCCTCGATCGTCTTGCTCTTCAAATTTCTAAATTTGGCTAAGTTTTGTGCCCTTTCGGAGCTTCATCGGAAAAGTTACAATAGAGAGAGAAAGCTTGCATTTCTTACTGGTGGAGAGGCGACGATCGGAGCTTGAGGTGGGGCCAGCTAGAGCTAGTCAAGGGGAACCTAATAGGATCGAGTCCTACCGCAATTCACTGCCGCCCTACGAGAATTTGAAGAGAGAAGTTCTAGTCAGTGCAATTATGAAATTTGGGAATTCCGACGAGGGGAGGTGAAATTGAGCTTACCGGAACCTGTAGGGGTGTTGTGGAGGGTCTTAAGCGGTCAGTGGTGGCTAAGGTGGGTGGTGGAAGGCCCGAATAGGCAAAGTGGCGTCAGGCAAGAGCTCTCTACTTCGAGCTCTAAAGCAGCTTTACTGTGCAATCTCCCTCGCACCTCTCTGAGCACTCTCTGGTTGTTTTGAAAAGGTCTGGAGCTAGAGAATTCTTCTCCAATTCCAATGCCACCCTTCGAAGCTCCTTTGGTGGAGGTTTCACCCGTCCTCGGAGCTCTAGTTTGCAGCTCACCAAAAAACTCACTCTTCTTCTTCTTTGCTCGATTGTGGGATGTTGAGAATGAAAGAGAGGGTGCTCTTTATATAAGGAGGTCAGCAATTACTTAGGCTACCAGCCGACGTAAGACTCAGCCTCCGACTCAGCCACCGAAGACCTGACCGGAGCATTTTTCGAGTCATTGGAGACTCCAGCTTTTTCGGCAACTCCTTCTCTTTCTCTCCCTTCTTTGTTAACGTCTGAAGGTTAAAGATGATGACGTGGTATTGTGCCACGTGGCACGCTGTGATTGCTTAGTTTTTCTGACATGGAATTCCAACTCGGCCTCCACGTCAGCTATTGACCCATTGATCGGACACATGGCAGCCTTTCATTGGTTGCTCATGTCTGCGTTGCATGTTGACGGCGCCAGTTGGCCATTGACTAGACACATGGCAGCCTCCCATTAGTTGATTGTGTCTACATGGCAGTTGACATGGTGCCAGCTGGTCGTTGACCCTTGACCAGTTTGGTCGGACCATTGACCAGTCCGGTTCGACTGGGTTCCTAGTCCGAAATTCAAAAATCGGTTGGTTTGGACCCGGTTCGACTGGTTTTCTCAAATTTAAAAATTTCTAAATTCAATCAAATTCATTTTCTATCTAATGGTAGTCTCAATTTTCCAATTTGACATTTTTAAGCCACCTAGAAAAATGAATTTGTGAACCGATTCACTATGGTTCATGCTAGTTCAGTCTGGTTCACCCTGAAGCGATTTAGTTTTCTCTTCAATTCCACTTCCCGGTTCACCCTTGAAGTTTTGGTAAAATTTTGGTCATTTAAGATTTCCCAATTTCCCAGGTTAGCTATTTTTCGTTCAATAAACGGCTCGATTCTTTATGTATAAACCTATACTAGTTCTTTTTTTTCGATTTCCTTTTGTCCAATTGGATGGGTTTTACAGAGTAAGTGTGGAGTAAGAAAAAGGAAAGTTCTTGGAGAAAGGACGCCATGGGGGATGTGGAATGACATAAGAAAGGAAGGGTCTAACTATGTTAGTCGGTATCGGGAAACTCAAAGACTTGAATTTTGAAAGACCCAATAAAGAAGTTGGGAAAAGATGAGTAAGTAAGGAAACCAATACAGTTATCAAGGATATGACGTTAAAGGCAAAATGGACAATTGGATAACAATGATGAGAGTCAAGTATCACCAGACGAAAAGGGGGATGACATTATACCATCCCTGAAAGATAGAGAGATTGAAAATTGCTATTCTGGAAGTGCTTTAAAAACATTATATGGTCAAAGAATATGACTTAGGTAAAGAAGAGTCTGTTATTTGAGCATGAGAAGGTTAGGCATTAAATGTGGAACGAGGTTGTGATAACCATCGAATCAAGGAAGGATCAATGTAGGATGAAAGGGTGATAACACCAACACCTGTGTAAAGTATGGAAGTGGTACTTGAACGAACACTGAGCTAAGCAGGTCATCGAATAAAGAGAATAACTGGATATAGGAATGATTGGGTATTTTGGGACTCTCAATCCAAAAATCTTGAGTAAAGAATCTCGAAATGGAGAAATCATGCTTTAAGGAATGAAGGGATATGAATTTAAGGATATGACTTTAAATCTTCCAGTGAGATATGCTTAGCTAAAGTATGCTCCATGGAATAAAAAATTGATGTGGAAGAAAAGAAAGTCTCAAGTATGTGATATGAGGGATAAACGGAAACAACTGAGAAGGTTGTATGTCGATAAATTAAAATTTTGATTCAATGAAAGTTCATTCCAGTACAGAGAATGTAAAATAAATTTTGGGGACAAAACTCCTAAAAGAAAGGGAGAGTTGTAAACCCCACCCTTTTGAGTTAGGGAAAAATCAGGAAAAGAACCGGTCAAACCGAGTAAAAAAAGCGAACCGGTTCACAAAACTCAATCACTAGAGAACGGGCAAATTGGGAAATTTACAACTCTCGAATGACCCAAAGAGTAATAAAAACCTTAGAAAGGGACCTTAGGACAATTTGGGAGAGAAAAAGAGTCCGATTCAAGTGAACCGGTTTGGACCAGTTTGAACCACTATTGAACCGGATGCTAAATTATTTTTCTAAGTGGCTTAGAAAATTCAAATTGGAGAATTGGCCACCATTGGATAGAGAATGAATTTAGAAATTTTTAATTTTGAAAAACTCGGTCAAATCGGGCCTAAACTGGCCGATTTAAGCGTTGAACCCGGTTCGAACCAGTCCGATCCGATTCGGAACAGTGTCGTCTTCTTCCTTCATATGACAGCACTTTTCACTCGCTGGAAAATCGAACAGTGTCGGAGAATAAGAAACATTTCTATAAAGTACATTTTAGGGCATCAATGATTATCATTAAGGTGCCAAACTTATGGTCGGAGAGTCCTCGAGCTCCCTATATAAATAGCCCCTCTCCATTCATCCTCTACACACCTAAAAACCTCACTCTCTCTCAGATACTTAGCTTTGTGACGAAGCTCAAACTAGAGCTCCGATATAGGGTCTTTTCTAAGCCAAAGAAAGTGTGGTCGGGTTCCTTAGACTAGAGGAGAAGTCAGCCACACGGTGGTAGTCTCCAATCACTTCGAGAGTCACCGGAGAAGTGCTGACGTGATCGAACAGTGAAGCAGCTCTGGCGGACCAAAGCTGGCATATTTCTGTCGAGCTGAAATCAGCCAATTCAAGCCCTTCTTAGGCCAAACCAAGCTCTCCCAACACTCCATCAGCCCTCCTACAACCTAATTAGAGCAGAAAAATAAGCCAATTTGGCTTCACTTTGTGAATTTCGATCGGTGCAATAGAGAGAACCAACAGATCTTTATAGACAAAATTCTCCCTCAATAAGACCGTCGTGCTCCCGACGATAAGCTTTCGAATCTTTCTCTCTCTACATCCAGTTTTTTGGCGAAGCTCCGTTTGAGCTCGTTCTGACGTCAATTCGTGAGATTTAAAGTGCAATTGAATCGTATAGAGGTGTAGTAATTTAAATCTAATTTTATTTTCAACAATTTACCTCATTTGATTGGTCAATTTGATGAAATCAAATTCGGCCAAGTTGAAAGGTTGAAATTGGGCGGAAATTGGGGATTTTGAAAATTTGAGGGATTAAAGTGCAATTTCCTAAAATTAAGGGTCAATTGGGCATGGAAAAGATGTTGGTAGACCAATTGGTTAATTTTTGGAATTTTTTGGGTGAAATTTACCATTTTTGAAAAGTAGGGGTAAATGGTAATTTTGGAAAAATTGGGGACCAAATTGGGAATTTGGAAAACTTGAACCCCTTTTTGTAATTTTGAATAAATTGAGATCCCAAGGCGAATTTTAGAAGTTTCAGGACTCAATTTGGGGGAAACTCAGCATTAGGGACCTAAAGTTAAACAAAACTTTAGAGACGTAATTGTAATTAATTGAAAAGTTTGAGTATTTTATCCATTTATGATGAATGAAGGCTATTAGGCCAAGGGATAATGAATAAGAATATTCATATTGTGTCGGAATATGAAGTACCGGGAATGCCAACAAGAATAAGCTCTCGTGAAGACAAAGAACCGGTTAAAAGGAAATCACTGCGTTATTGGGTGAGTGGGACTTTTACATCATACTCGGTTGGGATGATGAGCACCTCGGAAATGAAAACCCACTACTAAGTGAAATTTTAAACATCACACTTGGATGAAGTGATGTGGAAATTACGCGAAAAAACTACTTAACGGTTGTAAGTATATCATACTCGGTTGGTAGGATGAACTTTCTAGAAGGAAGTAGAAAACCCGCTTATAAGTTATAAGTGAAGATGTCCTCACACCCGGTTGGTGTGATGGACAGATGAAAAGATTATTTTGTCATAAATGCTCTCCCCTAACTGTATGCCACTACTTAAACTTTTTGAGAGACTGTAAACCCCATCCATTAAAAGACAAGAAAATTGGGGAAATAATCGGTCAACCTGGGTGAGAAAATCAAATCGGTTCACGAACCCCAACCATTAGAAAAATGGTAAACCAAAAAATTTATGGATCCCAAGTGACCTAACGAGTTACAAAAGTCATGAGAAAGGAATTTAGGATGAATTTGAGGTGAAAATCAAACCAGTTCAGGTGAACCGGATTGAATCAGTTTGAACTGGTTTGAAACACTATTAAACCAGTTTCTAAATTCATTTTTCTAGGTGGCATATAAAATTCAAATATGAGAATTGAGGCCACCATTTGATAGAGAATGAATTTAGATGAATTTAAAAATTTTTAATTTTGAAAAACTCGGTTGAATTAGGCCTGAACAGGCTGGCTTAAGCTTTGAACCTGATTCGTACTAATTCGGTATGGTTTGGAACAGTGTCGTCATCTTCCTTCAGATGACAACACTGTTCACTCATTGGAAAATTGAGCAACGCTGATGAAGATGAAAAGTCTCCGACCAAGGAGTTTCAAGCAATGAATTACCGCAATTAAGGCGTCAATCGGACGACCAAGAAGTCTCATAGCTTCCTATATAAAGAGCCCCTCCTCATTCATCCTCCTCACACCTGAAAACTCCATTCTCTCCCTACTGCTCCATTTTTTGGTGAATCTCGAACCAGAGCTCTCACTTGGGCATTTTCTGAGCCAAAGAAGGCATGGTCAGGTTCTTTGGATTTGGGGAGAAGCCAGCTACACGCCTGTAGTCTCCATTTGCTCCGAGGGTCGCTAGAGAAACACTAGCGTGATAGAACATTGAAGCAGCTCTGGCAGACCGAAGCTCTCCTGTTTCGGTCGAGCTAAAAATGGCCAATTCGAGCCCTTCTCATGCTAAACCAAGCCCTCCTACAACTGAATTAGAGCAGAAAGGTAAGCCAATTCGGCCCAGCTCTATAAATTCCAATCGGTGCTATATAGAGAATCGACAAATATTTACTAACCAAATTCTCTCTCAATTTGACATGAATTGAGGTGATTCTTGATCCTATGAAAAACCTTAGGACAAGAGCTATCTGCCCAAATTAAAAGTTTGGACTGTCGCGCCCCCGACGGTAAACTTTCGAATCTTTATCTCTATATGCTCAATTTTTCGACGAAGCTCCGTTTGAGCTCGTTTCGGCGTCAAATCATGCGATTCAAAGGGTTATTGAATCGTATGGAGGTGTAGGAACTTAAATCTAATTTTAATTTCAACAATTAACTTCGATTGATCAGTCAATTTAATTAAATCAAATATGGTCGGGTTGTAAGGTTGAAATTGGGGAAATTTTGGGGATTTCAAAAATTCAAGGGACTAAAGTGCAATTTCATAAAATTGAGGGCCATTTGGGCATGGAAAAGATGTTGGAGGACCAATTGGTCAATTTTTTTAATTTTTGGGGTTAAATTTACCATTTTTGTAAAGTAGGGGCAAATAGTAATTTTGGAAAAATTGGGGACCAAATTGGAAATTTGGGAAACTTGAACCCCTTTTTGTGATTTTGAATAAATTGAGTCCTAAGGTGAATTTTAGAAGTTTTGGGACTCAATTTGGGGGAAAATTGGCATTAGGGACGTAAGTTAAAGAAAAGGAACTTTAGGGACCTAGTTGCAATAAATCGAAAAGTTTGAGTATTTCATCTATTCACGATGAATGAAGCCTATTAGGCCAAGGGATAATGAACAGGGATGTTCAGATCGTGTAGGAACACGAAGTACCAGGAACGCCAGCAAGGACAAGCTCGTGTGTAGACAAAGAACTGGTTAATTGGAAAACACTACGTTATCAGGTGAGTGGGATTTTTATATCATACTCGGTTGGGATGATAAGCACCTCGGAAATGAAAACCTACTACCAAGTGGAATTTTAACCATCACACCTGAATGGAGTGAGGTGGAAATTACACGGAAAAACTACTTATCCGTTGTAAGTAGATCATATCTAATTGGTATGAGGAACTTACTGGAAGGAAGTAAAAAACCCACTTATCAGTTATAAGCGGAGATGTCCTCACACCCAATTGGTGTGATGGACAGATGAAAAGATTATTTTGTCAGAAGTGCTCTCCCCTGACTGTGTGCCATTACTTAAACTTTTTGGGAGATCTTCTTGATAAGAGCTCGAATAGCTCACATAGGTCGGAGGCCTTGGTTTTTGGAACTTGGGGGCTAATATGCCCAATTTTGAAAATCTTGTACAGTGGGCCCAAGGCCAGTTGGCACAAGAAGGAGCTTGTAAACAAACATGGGCTTAATCCATGAAAATTTTAAATGAATGATGTGTTTGGTCATGGTACAAAGTCAGGACTGACATACTCGATGGACTAGTGGTAGTACGACAAGACAGGTTGATGGACTAGTCAAGATAAACAGCTACAGGTCGAGTTGAGAGTCGGGGCCATTGGATCAGTGGCACCAAAGATTAAATGGCTTATGAGGAAAATTATTGTTTTGTGCATCCACTGAGGTACGGAACCTTCAAGACACCCAAGAGGGGTAGTGATGCGTCCTAGGGACTAATGGACGACATGGTGGAGATAAGGGCAATTTGTTGTGTCAACAGTCAGGGAAGCTCGACGTAGCTTCATGCGCATGAGACCGGGGTGGGATCGGGATGAGGTTTCTATCCTCATACAGACATAGAGTTTTCTTTACTGGATTGAGGGTCATATGTCATGTACATCCACTCATTCTTAGGGTAGAAGTGGATGTGCTTCTATCTAGGTGGCCGGTAAAGTAGCTCTGATGCAACAAGTGAGTGCAGTGGACATTCTGCCCTGCGAATGTGTGTTCCCTTCATGATAAAGGGTGTGTGTTGGTTGATAAACAAACTTTTGTGATTAATGATGATAAATGGCTATGAAAAACTGAGATTTTAGGAAGAAATGTTTTAAAAGAAAATAAGGACTCTAGCACACTCCAATTCAAACTATTTTCTGAAAGTCATATTTTTAACACCCATTCACTGAGTCATTGAACTCACCCCCCCCCCCCCCCCCCCCCCATACCCCTTTTTAGGTAACCTAGGGAAAAAGCATATTCAAAGACCACCAATTAACCACACTTGTAAGACATGTATGATGAGATTAAATTTCATGCACTTTTGATTTATATTATTCCTGGAAAGGTACGGGTTTAAAGGATGCCTTATTACTCACGGTTTAAAAGAAGGGGAAAACCCTTAATAAACCGGGAGAGTGATGGGTTGATCACGAGGATCTCATCAAACTGGGTCGGGGCATGATAGAGACCTTCTTGACGGGAGCTTGAATAGCTTAGATAGGCTAGAGGCCTCGATTTTGGAACTTGGGGGCTAATATGCCCGATTTTGAAAATCTCATACAGTGGGCCCAATGCTAGTTGACACGAGCAGGAGCTCGTAAACAAACATGAGTTTAAGCCATGAAAACTTTAAATGAATGATATGTTTGGCCATAGTACCAAGACAAGACCAACATACTCGATGGATTGGCAGCAGTGCAACATGACAGGTCAACGAACCAATCGAGACAAACAGCTACAGGTCGAGTAGAGGATCGAGGCCGTTGGACCAGTGGCACCAAAGATTAAATGGCTTATGAGGAAAATTGTTGTTTTGTATATGCACTAAGGTATGAGACCTTCAAGATGCCCAAGAGGAGTAGTGATGTGTCATAGGGGCTATTGGACGACATGGTGGAGATAAGGGCAGTTTGTCGTGTTAGCAGTTAGGGAAGCTCGACATAGCTTTATGTGCATGAGACCGGGGTAGGGTCGAGATGAGGTATTTGTCCTCATACAGATACAAAGTTTTCTTTACGGGATTGAGGGTTGGATGTCGCGTACATCCACTCATTTTCATGGTAGAAGTGGATGGGCTTTTATATAGGTGGTCGGTAAAGTCACTCCGATGCCACAAGTGGGTGCAGTGGATATGCTGCCCTATGAATGTGTGTTCCCTTCATGATGAAGGGTGTGTGTTGGTTGTTAAATACACTATTTGTGGTTAATGATGAGATATGACTATGAAAATTGTGATTTTGAGAATGAAATATATTAAAGAAAATAAGGAGTCTCGCACACTCCAATTCAAAAACTATTTTATTGAATTTTTTTTAAAATACCTATTCACTAAGTTGTATAAACTCACCCACCATATCATTTTTTAGGAAATAGAGAAATGACTAAGGATAACACCAGTTCTTATACTTTGTCAGGTATACTTTAATTTTTCTGAGTTTCATTTTTATTGATATATGTTATTCCAAGTAACAAGGTTGAGATTACGTCTGCCTACTTTTGAATTAAAAAATAGGAAACCACTCTTTAACCAAGGGAGAAGTTGGTTGTTCACGGGGATATGACCAAACCGGGACGGGACGGGACGTGATAGGTTCACTCTGAACCGGTCCGATTTTCCCATCCAATTTACTTTATGGTTATTTACCATAATTTTTACAATTTTTTGGTCATTTAGTATTTTTCAATTTCTCATTCTAACACTTTTTTACCATCTTAAATTTATTTAGTTACTCGATTTTCTCATTAGAGTTGTCAATTATTTTATCGGTTTACTTGGTCCGAGAAAACAAATTTTACAAAAACATATTGTATTTTATATTTTATTTACCTTAAAACCTATTAATACTATAATAGTGAGTATCTCACTATTATAGTGTTAATATTACTAAGAGGACGTGATAGTTATGGTGATGGTCTCGAGATGTTACCCACCCAAACCAAGTGTTAACCTTATAAATGTGTCCCATTAAGTATAAGAAAAGAATAAACAAAATAAAATTAAAATTTTGTTCTAAAATTAATCTAAATGGTCTTAATTTTCACTCATTTAATAAAATATTGCATATTTTTTACCAATAAAAATCACCAAAGAAAATGGATCTCTCTAACAAAAAATAGTAGGAATAAGATTAAACTGAAATTATAATATTATATTATTTTTATAATTTACTAATTTTTAATTTATATTAAATATTAATTTCATATGTATGATCTTAATACTATTACATAATTTTAATTATATAATCTAAAATATTTTTCACCAATTAGTAATTATTTAGATTTCTTATAAATTTATAAATAATTATATTTTTATTATAAATATATATATTAAATATTAGTCTTGAAAAAAATAACCTAAAAAATGGAAGTTGATATAGTCTTTTTTTTTCATTATACTACGGAAACTGATTCGATTAATTCTATATTTTTGAATTTTTTGTGTTTTAAGCTTTTTATGATTTTTTCTACTAATATATGTTTAAAAATGTAACATATTTAGTAACATGTCTTTGAAAATGACTTTGTAAGTCATATATTTGAATAATGTGACAAATTCAATCTCATCAATTATTATATTTTAGACTAAAATTATCATTTTATAAAATATATATATATATAATTCAAACGTTGTTTTAGAATATATATATTTAATTGAAAGTATTATTTATATAAAGCAAAAAAATACAGGACCACTCATTTTTTTTCTTTTATATCAGGAAAAAATAATTACAACATTTACTACTTTACTCTAAAAATTTTATAAAATAATTAACCAAACTTATTGGACCTGCGGGTCCAAAATTTTGTGTGAACGAGCACACATCCTATCATCTTTTGCATAAATGTCTACCAATAGCAGGAAGGGAATAAAGTTTTGGTTGAAAGAATAAATAAATCCATGGACTAAGAGAATTCTCATGGAAGTCTTACACTATTTGGGAATAATGTTCTAACGTTTGTAGGCCATCATTCTCTCTAAAGATTAAAGAATATATCCTTGGCTTAATAAGTACGGTATAAATATAATTCAATAATACTAATGTCACTTTGTTTTTCCAATGCTATTTAAATAATATATATTGTCTAATAATAAATAATAATATAATGATAAATTATAATATATATTTAAAAGAAGTGTACTTAGATAATAGGTATGGGATGCTTCATAATACAAGTGAGCTCACTGCAAAGGGAGCGGCCATGACTATGGGAGACGAGAAATCCATTGAAGTGGTCATGGAGGCGGCGTCTGGACCTCACTTCTCGGGCCTCCACATCGACGGTCTCCTTCCCTCACCTTCTGCTTCTCCGCGCGCCGCCACAGCCGCCTCTGCTCCAGCAGCCTTCTCGTACTTTGCCCAATCAGACTCCGAATTTTCAAGCCGGCAGCCTTTCGTCATTGGTGAGTTCTTCTATTCACTTCAATTATCCCTTTAGGAGTAGTGTATATGTTGCTCCTTGAACGATCGAGTCTCTGAAATGGAATAGTTCGAGCAACTTACTAGACGACAGGAACTTGTTTATTGACTATTTCTTCTTGATATCGAATCCTGTTTTTATCCAAGGATTCAGATTTTAATGAAAAAATGGTGGATCTTTTTGCCAGGAGTTTCTGGAGGAACTGCTTCGGGGAAGACCACAGTGTGTGACATGATTATACAGCAGCTTCATGATCACCGTGTTGTGCTCATCAATCAGGTTTGAGCTAAAGTCTGTATCCTTCCTCAGGACACTTGGAGACATTTTATTTAATCCCTGATGTCTACAATTGGACTTTAAAAAGATGAACTCTGGATTTGCCTCAGGATTCATTTTATCGTGGTTTGACACGTGAAGAATCAGAACGTGTGCACGAGTACAACTTTGATCACCCTGGTATAAATCAATCAATCAATCTATAAGCTCGTCTTTTAGATCCTTTCCCCTTAATTTAACCAATGCAGTCCCCTAATTTACATAGCAATTCATCCGTTACTTTCCTTTGCAGATGCCTTTGACACTGAGCAACTTCTGGATTGCATTCAGAAACTGAAAGCTGGACAGTCTTATCAGGTTCCAATTTATGATTTCAAGACTCACAGTCGCTGTTCAGATATCTTTCGTCAGGTAGAACATTTTTATCTTGAAGTCATGTGATTCAATTTCTACAAGTATTGTTTGCAAATGTTTCATGAAAGCCTACTGTGCATCCATATATCATATATGGACTTGTTTGAGAGGCAGATAGGAGAAAAGAAGGAAATTCGTAATTCCCTTATGACAGTTTAATTAACTAAATTGCCACAATAATCTTCATTGGATATTCAAAGTTCTTTTCCATTTCCTTGCAAAGGGGTTCATATGGCTCATTCCTGCTGATCTGATGTGCCAAATTCATTGGCTGCCTATCTTTGCTCTTTCTTCTGCTTCCTTTTGGATGTTGGGAGTTACCCTTTTTTATTTATTCAAAATACTTTAAATTCTTTTTACTAACAATGATGTATATTTATATAGGTTAATGCATCCGATGTCATTATCCTGGAGGGAATTTTGGTATTTCATGACCCACGAGTGCGAAGCCTGATGAACATGAAAATATTCGTTGACGCAGGTCCAAATCATGCATAAATTGAATATTTGTATCTCTGAACAATGAAATTGTGAGCGTTTCCTCTTTCTGTAAAATAAACTAGCTTTTACTCTTCTCATGATTAATTATTTTATGTGAGACTGCCTCTGAAATCAATTTTAGGTATCATGTCTAAGACTTCTGATTCACTCTTATAGATGCTGATGTGAGGCTTGCCCGAAGAATACGGCGTGATACTGTGGAGAGGGGTAGAGATATTGACTCTATTCTTGGGATGGTCTGCCTCAATTCTCGGCTTTGTTGCTATTAATATGGAAAGAAACTCAGAATTTCTTATTAGATAGCAATCGCAGTTCTTAATTAGTTTTGCTTCCCTACATTTTTTACAAGCTCTCTCTCAATTGCATGAGTATTATAAGCTCAGTAGATTCTTTATAAGGTTTGGATCTTTGAATTATTCATACCAACAGTACTTGATTGAGCAGTGAATGTAAGTTGATGGCTTAAATTGAGTCAAATAAAAGTCAATAACCTAAATTGAGATATTGGTCAAAGCTGATGACTTGGGATTTTAACCTGGGAATAATGAATGCTGCTTTCTATTCTTTAGCTTATTTAGTTCAGTTGGCTTTAAAAAAAAAATCCCATTAGTGCACAATGCCTTGTAAGTGTACCTAAATAGTCCAAACCTAATGTTTTAGCTGATACGGAAACTAACCCTCTACATATAGTCTCGAGCTAGAAGGAAACACCAAGCTGTAAAATTGGCAACTAACCCTCTGCACGTGGTCTTTTCTTTGCACAGAAAGAGAAAGGTTGTTCCTTCTAATGTAAATTTGAACAATGCGCTGCTCTTGTTGTTTGGTGTCTCTAAAAGACTTCTCTTTTGTAACTGTGCCACATTGTCTTAAAATTTTCAATATTTAAATTTGCAGTATGCAAAGTTTGTGAAGCCTGCATTTGATGATTTTATCCTGCCATCTAAGAAATATGCTGATGTGATCATACCCCGTGGAGGTGAGAATCATGTTGCCATTGACTTGATCGTGCAACATATTCAAACAAAGCTTGGTCAGCATAACTTATGCAAGATATACTCCAATGTGTACATCATACAGTCAACATTCCAGGTATCCCATCTTGTGTAATTTTGTCTCATGCTGATTGATAAACAAAAATTGGCTGATGTCTCATGGTGGATATGATCTTCCAGATAAGAGGCATGCACACTCTGATTCGAGACAAGGACATTTCAAAGCATGACTTTGTCTTCTATTCAGATCGCCTGATTCGCCTTGTACAGCTTTCAGATTCAATTTACATGTTGGATGATGTTCATGATCCCTATTTGGAACTCTCAGCTCCTTGCATTTTCTTATATGTTTCAGGTTGTTGAGCATGGGCTGGGTCATCTACCATTTACCGAGAAACAGGTTGTCACCCCAACAGGTGTATTGTTGCCCTTTGCTCGCTCTGTTTTCGATCAAAAGGATCAGCATAACATATATTGAAAAAATGATTCTTCCCATGTTAAGTAGCTTAAATGCCAAGAAATGTTTAGTTGGTCCAATTGCATAGTATATGTTTTGAAAAGCATTTTGAAACAATCATAATCGATCTAATCCATGTTCTTTCAGGGTCAATATACACTGGAGTTGATTTTTGCAAGAAACTGTGTGGGGTTTCCATTGTTCGGAGGTATACAATTTTGAGAAATAGTTAGTGTAGATAGGCATTTGGCATTCTTATATATAACGCGGCGACTGCATGGATAAAGATTGTTGGGGTAACAATACCAAGTGCTATTTGGTCACGAGATTTCTTGTGCTGTTCAGGACATTAAAAAAATCTAAAATAGTTTTCCACCAATGTCTAAAGCAGTGTCTATCTTTGTTTTATTCTATTTGAAGTGGGGAGAGCATGGAAAATGCATTGCGTGCCTGCTGCAAGGGAATAAAAATTGGGAAAATTCTGATGCACAGGGATGGGGACAATGGGAAACAGGTGATAAATCTTATTTATCTGCGTCTTCTGCTAACAAAAAAGTAAATCTTATTCAGCTGAATCTACTGCTGCATGTAAAGTTACTTGACGTTTTGTATAATCGAACCCATATGAGCCAGCTAATATATGAAAAGCTTCCCAAGGATATCTGCGAACGGCATGTCCTGCTGCTAGATCCTGTTCTTGCAACTGGTAAGGCCTCACCACCTCAGTCATCACCCCCATTCTTTGAATCAACAATTATGACAAAGAGATACTTGGATAAATTTTACTATACTATGCTTGAATACGGACTTGCTAGAGTAGAGGACAGAACTATGGTGATCTTTTGATGTTGAGATGGTGCCATGTGAAACTATATCTACACGGTTGTCTCTTTGACTGATATTGCATAACAATGCCTGATTATTTGAGTTCCTTTGAAGGAAACTCTGCAAATCAAGCCATTGGACTGCTGATACAGAAAGGAGTTCCCGAATCGCATATAATCTTCCTAAACCTGGTCTCTGTAAGTTTCTGTGTCATTATCAGTTGTAGTAGATGTAATACTTTAGCTTAGGAAATGTAATGGAATTACTATGACCCTCTTAATCTCCAGGCCCCAGAAGGAATCCACTGCGTCTCCAAACGATTTCCATCTTTGAAGATAGTCACGTCGGAGATTGATATGGCCCTGAACGAGGAGTTTCGTGTCATCCCGGGCATGGGCGAGTTTGGAGATCGATACTTTGGTACTGATGATTGATTATTCTAAATTCATGACCAGGACTTTGTTCATGCCCTTAACTTTGGGGGAAGTCCAAATTGGCTATACCTGATGAGTAACAGGATAGATAGTTTCTGTGATTGAACAAAGATAATTTTATTATCTATCACTACTTTGTGTAAAGCTATAAAATTTCCTAAGATCATTCCAGACACCTGTGATAATTAGATAGAGTAATTAAAATATTAAATATGAGTATAATTTTATGTACTAAATTGTTTAAAAATTATATTAAAAAATTAAAGTATTGTATAAAAATAAAATTGAATATAATAAATTATTGATAAATCAAATTAGACCCATTTCATTTTTTTATGTTTTACAAGGATATTAAACTCATCAAAATTTAGCATAGTACTAATTTTCTTTTTTGTAAAAAATAGATAATTTATTAATCTTTTTAAAAAGTTAATTTTATGCCAAACATATAGGTTAAATTATATTGATAATATCAAACATTAAAAAAAATTTGGTGGCAAATCTTTATTGACATTAAATGAGTATATTATACTAAATATTTGAAATTAAAAATTATTTTTTAAATATTTGATACTAACCTATCATCTTTTTACAAAAGTTTAACATAATAAATGTATTTTAGCCATAAATAATATTAATAATGGGTAAAGTGAAATATTGACAATAAGTTTATAGGTTTACTTTTAATCATTAATTTGATACATATTTATCAGTTTACCATGATGCTAACTTTACATGCATGGTAGTTGATGTCCCACCAAATAATATGATAAAAAATAATGACTTTCTCTTATGTTGAAGATAGTGCTATATGATTGGTTTCAAGTATTAGACATATAAGTCCATTTTCAAACAAGAAAGGAGTCTAAGATTTGTTTGATGGTAGGGAATGGAAGGAATTGAATAGGAATGAGATATAATGAGTAACTTTGATGAATTAGACCATAAAAGTTTATGGAGATTCATTTTTTATAAACATTTTTCATTGCATTCAAAAAGAAAGTTCATTAAAAGAAATTTCATCCACAAACTTGTGTGTAATTAATCAAATGATTTGTAGATAATGATTTGTACTTCTCATCTAGCAAATGATTTGTAGATAATGTGTTCAAATGTTTTCGGATAAGAATTAAATTAATAAATTTAGAGATATTAAATATTTTTAATAATTTATCATTTGTATTTAGTTAAATTAACATGAAATATTATTAATAAAAAAATTAAAAAATAAATTTACACTTTTAATTAAATTAAATTATTTTATTATCTATTATATATAATTAAGTTATATTAAAAATATTTTATAAAATAATTTTTTATTTATAATATTTATATAAAATATTATTAATATATAAATATATTTAAAGTATATAAAAATAAAAATGAATAAATAAATAATAATATAAACAATAAATAATAATATTAAAATAATTTAATCAATAAATAATATAATATATTCAAATACCCCACTTTTATTGTATTATTTTATAGTGTAAATAGAAGATTTTAAAGTGATTTTTCACGCCTACAACTACAAATCCCTCCTCCAAACTAATTCATTTTTTTTAATAAATAAGAGATTTTTCTATCCTCCGAACCACTACCCATTAATCCAAACAAACAAAAGTCAAGTGATGGTGGAGAGTAGTGATAGGATCTCTTTACACGTCAAAAGTGAAATACAGACTCATTGAAATAAACAGTAAAATAAAAGGTAAAATTTAATATACAAGAAAAAAATAAAAGTGGATAGTAGTTGAAGTTTATTGGTTTGGTGGGGTCAAATTTATAAATAGAAAATACTTATAATCACAGATGATAATATTAAAAGTAAAATTCAAGAATTTAGGGGAAGATAGGAAGAGCAAAAAAAAAGGTAAAATTGATATAATGGCAACCAAAAATATAACTTTGAGTGCCCAAAATTTTCACAATAAGAAAAAATATAAATTATAATTTGTTTAGAGTGAAAAATAAGATAAATGATATATTTAGCCTGAATACTCAAATTCCTTAAAAATAATTTTTAGAAAATTATTGTAATAAGAAAAAAATATAAATTATAATTTGTTTAGAGTGAAAAACAAAATAAATAATATATTTGGACTGTACACTTAAATTCTCTAAAAATAATTTTTATAAAATTATTGTAATAAGTTTAATTACTTAATATTATATAAAACTTTAATAAATTTAAAAAATTTCTCAATAGAGAAAAAATATAAAAAATTCACAATACTCATTTTACAAAGATGTGGAATTTGCCTATATAATAATTAAATATCTTTAAAATAAAAATATATTATATTATAATTAATATAATAATCAATAATTGTTTAATTATTACTTATATGATATAAATATTCTATATATTATTTTGAAAACAAATATAAATTTGTCAAATTATTTTAGAAATATATAAGTAAATTAAATATTTAATATTCTAAAATATTTATTATATTAAAAATCTTATATTTAAAAATTCAAAAATTTACTCTAACTTGGGTATTTAGTTGGGCTTTTCATTTTAGCTTTATATAATTTCTACAATTAGCACGATCAATATTTTATTAAATTTTTTAACTTTTTAAACTTATGGTTGAGTTATTTTACAAGTTAAAATAATTATTTAACTCACTTTTTTGGTAAAATATTCACTTACATTTATATCTCGTTAAAAATTCGTAACGTGACCAATTTGATTCATATAATTTCCCTACTTTGTACTTAAATTTTTAATTTTTTATTATTAATTAATTTTAACACTCTAAATAATCACTATAATTTATAAAAAAATTTTGATTATTTTATTTTTAAAAATTATTTATTACTTATACGTAGTCTAACCCAAATCAATAAATAAAAAAATAAACTTCTTAAAATTCATTTTTTCTGATATTTTAAATTTTGGTCATTTGGTTTGTTTTCCTATCTCAAGGTATTCTTTATCAGCTGATTATTTTATTTTTATTTTTAATGACATGAGTTGAGGATCTTCAATAATTTAGCCTCTTATTTCTTTTCATTCGATTATTTTTTCACTTATTTTTTTTGCATTGGTTAGATTTGACAATAAGTATTCTTCTCCTTCATTCTTTTATTATTTTATGGAGAAGTTCCATCTTCGACTAATTCATCTGCTCGTGTAATTTATCATTTCTTATCACTTTTATTTCCGCATGGTTAATATTACTCCATAAATTTTTGTATTGGTTCTCCACGCCAACATAAAATCTTCCTTTTTTATTTAATATTTGAACCTTTTCACAAGCAGTTTTGTCACCACCGTTTATTAGAGTATTATGGTCTAAATGGCAGTTAGTAACTTTTCCTGTAACTTTTCCTGAGATTTACTAGAAGATGGTGAGCTTCCATTAGCTTTTAGTTCCTCTATTGCTTCTTGCATTATTTTCTTTTTTTAGAATTTTGTTTGAAACCCTCTCTCCATAAATATCTTCTATAATTTATCAACGTTTCATTCAAGTACTTTATACATTTCTTATCTTACTTATTGTTTATCAACTTCCTTATTGATTGTAATATGTTCTAATTATCGAAATTTTTAATCATTTCTTAACTTGTCTTATAGTTATTATAATTATCTTCCTTCAAATTTTACAGATACTCTTTTTTAAAGTTTTCTATTATCTTAATTTTTTCGTATTTACTTATAATTTGTTCCTTACGGTAAATAAGTGACCTTATTTTATTTCGTTGAAAAACATAGATGCAAAGGTTTCAGAGGGCGAAGGGACATCGTGCACTCGTGTGTTTAGCATGTGTCTCGGTTTGTTAATTGTTTCATCTGATTTGACATTCTTCTAAATTGGTTTCTAACTAATTTTTTAGTCAGTTCGGTCAATTTTTACTAATTAACTCGAATTCGACTAATTTTCTAAACTTTTTTTTATTAAATTTCATACTAAATGAGCTCAAAAATAATAAATTTATGATTTTTATACCTTATTCTAAAAATTATGGTATTTTTAATGTGAGCTAATTTGACTCCAAATTAAACCGATTTTTTTTAATTTCTTTTTCCCAACTTTAACTTCCATTTCAATTCACTTATTTATTTTACAAAATTTTAATTTAAACCAATTTTTAATATGATTTAATTTTTTAATTTTAGTACAAGTAACCTTTTTAGTTTAATCTCGATTTCTAATTCACTTTAACTTAATTTTCAGATTTCCAACATTATAGAAAATAGCAAAATTAATATCTACAAGCGACTTGACAATTCTTTCCCTAAAAAATAAGTCTCCTATAAATTTTCTCTAAAATTGGAGGATTAGAGGAATAAGGCTGCACTTTATTAGTTGGAATTTGGATATGTCTCCGTGGAGATACTAGGGGTCGATGTTAGTGGGAGCAAACAAACTAGATAAAAACTCAAAAAATAATTGACCTTAGACACAAATATAACAAAAATTCATAACTAAATAATGTGAATGAGCATAATATGGAATAACATGACCAACTTATAGGTGGAAACATTTATAATATGGTATAATATTATTACATTCAAATGAATTAGTATTATGTGGCATGCACATGACTATACATGAATAATTTATCCATTAACAAATACTTGGGAAGGTGTATTGGCAAATTTAGTCATGGGTTAAACTTGGATAAAATAAAATGTTTTGGGCGTTATTTAGTATTTTTAAACAGGGAGAGAGCAATATAGTCCAAATTAGAAAATTGAGGAGTAAACTGAAAATTTTCCATAAGAAAGGAAGACTATACGAGCCCCAGTAGGGGTCGAGAGAGTGAGAGAGGCCACAGTCCGCCATTGTTGTCTGCAATTCCCCTCTTCCTATTTGCCCTAACAGACTGGAAGTGTTGGCTCAAATCGGGACTTATTTGAAGGTCATCTCTAACATTCCACTTCAGATATCTGTCTCTATCTGTTCATCTATCTCTCTCATGTTTTAGTGGGAACTGAAACCCTAAATTCTGGCGCGTCCACTCTTGAATCGGAGGACCTCTGACGTGGATCGTTACTTGGCGTAGGTCGCTATGTCCTGGTAACTGTATATTAGATATTTAATTTTGAAGGAGCGCTGATTTGCTGAGGGTTTTAGGGTTTTCCTTATTTTGAGCATAAAGCTTCATGGAAACTGAATTACTCCGCGGAATTATCATGGTGAAGTCATGATTTTACGACCTTTTATAGCTTCCGGGCTGCTTCTGCTGTGCGGATTGACTGAAGGCTGCATATATATGTGATCCAGAGCTGAGATAATCGCTACCTTTGCCTATTCTTACTTTTTAGCCTTATTACCTCTATTAGCTAAAACCAGAAATAAGGCCGTTTCTGCTAGTGCGTTTCAGTGGTTTAGTTGTGATTTTTAGGGTTTGGAGATTCTAGGCATCGGCTCTGCTAGCGGGCTTTGAGATTTCTTGCCAATTGCGTGATAGCTTACCTTCTTAGAAACATCTTGGGTTTCCGGCTGGTTTAAGTGAACATTTTCCAAGGTCATGTCTTCCAATAATAATAATAGTAATAACAGTAATCAGGCAAGGGGTATCGGGGCTTCTGTATCACCATACGGGAATGTGGGGATAGTAAATTCATCTATGCCTTCAAACCCTGCATTTGCTCAGGCGCAGCAAATGCAAGGTGGTGCAGCTGGGTATCAGAATCAGTTCCGGCTCTCCCAACAAGCCCAGGTGCAGGCACTTGCTCAGGCTCAGTCCAAAGCTCAGGCTCATCTACAAGCTCAAGTCACTGCCCAGCTGCATGCCCAACTACAGGCTGCAGCTAGCGGCAGTAGGATTGGGAGCTTAGGCTCACCTTCACCAGGTGGCAGTGGCATGACAAATCGTCCGATGATGAAGCCGCCTGTACACCCTCCAGCAAGCACTATGGCTGCTGCAGCTAACATGATGTCTCCTTTGAAGCAAATGGAGCTTGCATCTGCTGCTGCTGCTGCTGCCCGAAAGAAGAAGCAGAAGCTCCCTGATAAGCAGCTGCAGGAGAGGGTTGCTGCACTTCTCCCTGAGTCAGCTCTCTACACACAGCTCCTTGAGTTTGAGGCCCGGACTGATTCTGCCTTGGCCAGAAAGAAGGTTGACATACAAGAGGCACTGAAGAACCCTCCCACCGTTCAGAAAACCCTTCGAATATATGTCTTCAACACTTTTGCTAATCAGGTCAAGGCTATCCCACAAAAGATGAATGCTGAGCCCCCAACTTGGACGCTTAAGATAATTGGGAGGATCTTGGAAGATGGGGTTGACCCTGATCAGCCTGGAGCGGTTCAGAAGCCCAACCCTTTGTACCCAAAGTTCTCATCATTCTTTAAGAGAGTGAGCATTTCACTGGACCAGAGGCTGTATCCTGAGAATCCTATCATTCTATGGGAGAGTGCTAGGTCCCCTGCAGCCCACGAGGGGTTTGAGGTCAAGCGGAAAGGGGATAAGGAATTCACTGCAAACATACGATTAGAACTGAACTATTCACCTGAGAAATACAAGCTCTCACCTGCTCTGATTGAACTTCTAGGTATTGAGGTGGACACTCGCCCGAGGATTATTGCTGCTATTTGGCACTATGTCAAGGCCAGGAAGCTGCAGAATCCTAATGATCCGACTTACTTCAACTGTGATGTGCCTCTTATGAGAGTTTTTGGTGAGGAGAAGGTGAAGTTTGCCAGTGTCTCTCAGAAGATATCACATCATTTATCTTATCCTCAGCCTATTCATTTGGAGCATAAGATTAAACTCTCGGGGACCAGCCCAGCAGGTACCGCATGTTATGATGTGCTAGTAGATGTCCCTTTCCCGATTCAGAGGGAGCTCTCAAATCTCTTGGCAAATGTTGAGAAGAACAAGGAGATTGATGCTTGCAATGAAGCAATATATGCTGCTATAAGGAAGATTCATGAGCACCGCAAGAGAAGGGCTTTCTTCCTGGGGTTCAGTCAATCGCCAGTTGAGTTCATCAATGCATTGATAGAGTCTCAGAACAAGGATTTGAAGCTAGTTGCCGGAGAAGGAAGCCGAAATGCTGAAAAGGAAAGACGAACAGATTTCTTCAGTCAGCCATGGTATGGAGTTTTCTCACATATTTTTCAGGAGTTGCCTTACTGCTTGAGCACTGAAATTCTGATGTTCCCAAACAATTGGTCATGATTTTTGTGTGGGGTGTGGAGCATTGACCTTATGTCTGATGATTTAACAGGGTTGAAGATGCTGTTATTCGATATCTAAACAGGAAGCCAGTAGCAGGGAGTGATGCACCTCCAAGCACATGAAAATGGGGCTGGCAAGATTACAATGCAGCTCTCTGGTGCTCGCTAGTCTTTTGTTGATTCTGGTAAAATCCTATTAATCAAATTTGCTGAATTATAATTGGGAACCCTTATATCATCCATGGCTGAAATCCCTAGATGTAGAACTGTGTACTAGAAGAGAGATATGCTAGCTATGTAGCTTATGTTGTGTGTTTGTTCTATTTCATGGTGCCACAACATGAAAAGATTACTGATATGTTGGCCAGCAGTTATGTAGTAGCGCAGTTCTCTCTAGGTGTAGTCACGTTTATATTTCATCATTCTACTTGAAACTCTCCAGTGCTATGCGATCATATCATAATCTGCTTGGCCAAGGACTGGTAACATTACAAATTTGGACCTTTTTGCCTTTGTTAGAGGACTGAATGTGCCAGGTTGAGATGCTTTCAAATTTGGTCACTGCCTCCGAACTAGCAGATGGAGTTTCTTTTGCATTTGCTCGGTCTGGTATTTAACTAGATGGAATTTGCTATTTCCAGGGTCACCGGGTCATATTTGAACTTTGCGTTACTCTAAATTGCCACTCCTTTTTATCACCTGCCCTTGCATAATATGCAAATGTAGAATGTACAATATTATTGTGCCATCTGTCAAGATCTTGCTGCTTCCTGTCATCGTGTTCATAGGTGAGAAGTGGCAATCTAATCTTGTTGCAACTTTTCGAACATAGGCAACAAAGCCATCTCCATTATGAATTCGGATATTGTCAATGTCATGAAACTTCCGGAGTTCATTTTATATACGTATGCATTGCCAAGCTCTGGCCAGGATTATTGGGCATTAAAAATAAACAAGACTACTTGTGGTCACAAAGTTACTAATTCATGTCGAGAGCAAAAAAAAAAACATTTTAATCAGAGGGCCGAATTATTAATACCATACTAGCCTTATTGACTGCTTATTATATCTACACCCTGTACAATTAAATAAACAACGAAAAAGAATATCTAAGTACCTAGTCCGCTTGCAGGCTTATTAGCCAGATACGGTTGACTTGAGGAGAAGAATACCCGATTCCTGCCAAAAGATGCCAATTAGCATGTAAAAGAGCTTTCACTACCCACTGTATCTGATCTGTGTCGTATCATCAGCAAGGCAGCAATTATTTCAGTACATAACACACAGAAGATGAAACTAAAACACAGGTGAAGGCAAACTGTCAGGGCAGGTGTACTTCAAAAACAGTCTGTCAAGAACAGTTTTTTCTAGCTGGGCTGGTCCATGGCATGGGCAAGCTTTGGTTCTGCTATACGATCTTACATATTTGAGTGCCCAACCCGAACCTGGACCTTGTGCCATGAAGTGTTGAGGATTCCTCTCAAGTTCCAAATTGTCTCCACACTCTCGGGTTGAACATTCCCTGCTATGTCAACCTGTCCATATCATACACTCAAGAATAGATTATTGAACTGCAGATCAAGGTCTTATGAACCCTTCAACCACTAGAGAATTTTTCTCTCCTTTTATATTCAATTAGGAACTGGGTGCCATTGTTGTGAACCTAGAGCATAAGGACTTAATCCATGTTAACATGAATACGAATTTAAAATCTGACAACTCTTCTGCGGATTCCAAATGATTCTCTGTTATTTCTCTGCACAGATCTCCATAGATAATTAAATTTCTAATGAACATTTTGAGGATTGTACTAGCGTCAGTGTTAAAGGCTAAGAAAAACCAAAGATATAAAGATACAATTTCTGGGATTTTCCCTAAATCAATACCAAAAGGAGAAGAATTTTTATACGAGTAAACAGACAGAATCTATAGTATCCAATAAGTGTGCATCAATATGATATAAAAAGCCGATCCAAAAATACCAACTAAAATAGTGAGAAGGCCTGAAAACAAACAGAAACTACAGGTGTGTTGACCCCAAACCATTGGGTGAGGCTGCTTCTGATGACATTTTGACTTCCATAAAACAGCCCAGTAAGATGAGAAATTTTAACAGAAAATTTAAAGAAGATATTATTACTAATTTTGGGAATAAATCTCCTTTCTTTGGATACCATTCTATACAAGAAAGCCACTTGGATATCTATGAGTTTTAACAGGGTTACGGTTATGGGCATAAGTATAATAGAATAAATTCACATGTGATATGTTCCATAGTTGCTCTTCTTGTAGACTCTAGAATAGTTGGATCTTATGTTAAATCTCACATCAGTAAGAAATGATTTAATCATGAAATGAACTATAACCTAAATAAAATTGATGAATAAGTTGATAATCTAATTAAGAAAATGCTTGAAATCACATATGTAGACAAAAACTTTTACCACTGATGGTTGACATGGGAATGTCTGCTATAATCTTCTAAAGTCCATTCACAATTCCAAGTAACTTAACATACCGCTTTAGCAGCAATCTCAGTATTGCTAGTGATATCCACTATGGCTTCAAAAAGAACCCATGCCCACTTATCACTGTTCACACCGTCTGCTTCATATGGAATTCCAGGGTTCTGATACCTTGAGGCCTCAAACCAGTTTTTGCCACCATCAATGGAGATGTCAAGCCTCTCAATCCCACGTCCACCTCCTGATGCTGCATATCCACAAACTTTGACCTGTAGGATCACTCTGCTTGATTATCCTTCAGATAGAAAAATATAAAGACAAATAATAATGCTCATTAGCATTGAACTTTTTTCGATGGCAGATTTTCTAATTTCCCCCTCATCTCCGCAGGTCAGACCAAACTATATCAGCAGGAGAGTGACAAACATATTTTCTACCCTTATGAGCATGAGAATAAACCAAATCCACCTACCCTTATGAGCATGAGAGAAAACCAAATCCATCAAGATGAATGTATTTTAAGTTCATATGCTACAACACAAACCTGAGGGAAAGAGAAAGCAGTTTCAGATGCATGCCAATGCTTGACAGATAGTAAATCCAATCATATTTGTTGAATTTGTGTAAAATCTCATCAAGTATGTTTTTTTTCTCCTTGAAGAAACAAAAGTATAGCTGCTGAATTTTGCAACAATAATTCAAGAACAGTTAGATGAACCAAGAAACTGACCTTCCCAGGTGCAATAACGTTGACATCCTCCAAGGAGCATATGGCACTCTGGCAGTAAATGGTAAAATATCAACTGAGGATACATCAAAAAGAAAGATATATCCCAATGCAGAACTTAATGAAAGATGGCTATATAGATTAACATTGACTAACAATGAATCTGCCCCAGTATTGCACCAGACCACTTCCTACAATACTATATGTCAAATTGGAGAAGAAATGATGATAAAGTACCTGAACAGGGAAATCCATCTGAGGTCTCCTTGTATCCCAATTAATGTTATCCCAGTTTACAGAAGGAGGAAACATTTTATAATCCTTTGCCATAAAGAAACCCTGAAACAAAGCAATTCAAGGTCAAGTCTCAAAAAAAAAAAAACATAATGCTCTGCATTAGCTTGGAGTAAGAAAAATTTCCCCAACCTGACATGGCTCTGCAATTATGTTGATGGAATCCAACCATTTAACGGAACGGGCTCCAATGACGCCTGGAACAACTACCCGCAATGGGTACCCATGGTCTCTGTTAAGGGGCTGTTGAAAAAAAATAATAAAGACCAAGTCAATAGTGTATAGTGATGGACAATATTTCAACCTAATGGAGAAGGTAAGAAAATTACAGATAAAAAGGAAAAAAACAGCATCTGAATCACTGCTAACAGGATAACACATCCAGCAATATAATGCAACAGAAAGGCTAAACTTCTGAATTTAGAGACTACCAAAATGTAAATTTCCTAACCTCCCAATTCATCTCATATGCAAGCAAAACATCAGCCTCAGGGCTTGTAGCCTGGCTTAGAGGAATTGATGCCTTATATGGACCCCCTTTCTCCTCCTAAATTTTAAATTACGGTGAGATGAATACATCAAAAAAGTATTGAACATACACTAGTATATGTGTATATCATCAAACTTCAATGTTGACCAGAAAATAGAATTCACTTGGAATTTCAGTCAGAACTAAACCTTGCATTTATCAATGCTCACAAATTCAACATGCTTTCCATCAGATTGAGTCACACTGGTCAGTTTAGGCACCCCAACAATTTCAAGAACATCTGCCAACTTTGCACCGCCCCATACAGCTGATATGCAAAAGAATAGAAAGAATAAGTTAACTTTAAGAATGCTAGTTCAGGTCCATAAAGAAGTCATGCAGGAGCAAAAGACAAAAGCAAGAACTCATGCATCCATTGAAGCAAGGACAAAAGAAAAACTGTTTTCCAACTAATGAATGTAGAAGATAAAAAAACTCCGGAGTTAGTGTAGAAACAGCCATAATACACATCCCTCAATATGTCTCAATTCTCAAAAAAATGGATTTGATGCAAAAGGGATAAGAAAATTACTGCTCCTAGAGAGAAAAATTATATACATTATATATATATGTGCTCAATTTGAGACTGGTCATAGGGACAATGCAGAGCATCCTAATATTAAGGTATTCTTCTAAGAATTTTCATTTTTAATTATGTTGCATCTTACCTCTCAAGAATGTGCATGTGACATACAATAAGGAAAACAAAGAAAATAAAATCAGCAAACTCATCACTTAAAAGGCATACCATTTCCGATTGCAGAGATATCCCAGCCAACTCCTCTAACTGCTTTGACCTTGCTCATTGCTGTCCTTCTATTGCCAGCACACTGCACATACAAGATCCAAAAGGATAGGATGGGTCCCATGTATAACCAGAAGAAGAAACGTGCATAAACAAAATATTAACCAAGAGCATACATCATAAAGAATGTCATATACCTGTAGTGTGGCAGTGACATTGTATTTTGGGAGGGACCTATTATTTATCTCAAGTCAGTTCCCTTGTAATAAATAAGCAACATACAGAACTACTAATCATAAAAAAGAAGTTAATATAGAACTGAAAATTACTTGAGATCCTAAAGAAAGCACAGTTTGACAAAATAAATGAGCACCGCCAGATAGCATTTGCATAAGCTCATTCCTGACCTGATATCTCTCATGTACAGCTTTTTGGGACTTCCAATTAGACCGCTTACATCAACGTGGTAGCTGCACTAACAAAATTTCATTAAAAAACCATTTATTACTGTATAGGTTCATAGGAATTAGTAGCGGGAACTGCAGCTGCAAAACTGAGATGGGACACAGTACCTTTCTATGTCATCGACTATAGGAATTGGCCCGTGGTTTCTCTTGTAGAACATATCCACATGAGTGACATAAGATGAAATTAACGCAGAGCGTGGAGGCTCAGCATTGAAAGGCTCCTACAACACATCAAACATGAGAGTTAAGCATACAAATATCATACAAGAGACTACTTTGGCCCAAACCATGATCTGGCTTCATTTCACCAAATCAACTAGAAAAGCAGACATCCCTTCGTCCATGAATAGTAACCTAACCAATCCTCACTGTATAAAAGAAAGACAAAAATTCCTGATTATTCTGAGAAGAATGAATGGTGACATAAATTCGCATAATCCTTTGAAAACCATGCACACCACACCAATGGGGACTTCCTTATATGACAGGGGAACACGAGAAAATATCATCACACCGAATCAGCGCAAGATATCAGGAAAGGCAATCTCAAATTGAAAAATGAATAAATGGAGATGACGTGGCGCCGCGACTCCACAAATCGCGGAAAGTGAAACTGATCAAAACTATATCCGTTTTTCTCAAGAGCTACAAAACAAGCATCGAAAACCAGAAAGGGAGCCAGCTAAAGGTGGCAAGTGACCTTGCTGTTGATGATGAGCGAGGGATGACGAGGCGGTTCCTCGGAGTAAGTGGACGGTGCTCGGATTCCCGGCATTCTTCTTCAGCTCCTCCGATCCAGGTCCAGATGGTGTCCTCTGGTCCTCGCAGTCTGGAGTAACCCTTGCCGCAAAAGAGAGACTGGAGGTGGTGCTCGTGAAGGGAAGGGAAGAGATAACAATAGAAACGTCCAATGACTCCATTTGCACGCATTGGGTGTCTAAGGAAACGAACTTGTGGTGGTTAAGCTCTTGCACACTACAACCAACTATAACCAATTTAACTTATAAATCATTATAAAAAGTATGTTTAATTTTAAGTGACAAGTGTATTAAAAATATGAATATAAATATTGAGAGAATAAATATATATTAACTAAAATAAAAATATATTATAATTTAAAAAAAATGATGTATTATCTCTTTTAACCTCACAAGATACACTCTAGTGTCTTATGCGAGGACACATATAACGTTCTCATACATGAAAATTCTTCCTTTTTGGCTTACATAAATATTATAAAAAAGGTGCAAATAAGTGCATCGTTGAGGAGCACCCATACATTAAAAAAATAAATATAATAGTAGGAAAAAAAATAATTTCTTCAATAATTTTCTAACAAGTTGAGGAAAAAATAGAAAGTTTCACATCAATTAAATGACAAAGCATACTATATATATATATATATATAATCAATATCTAATATATAAAAATATATTAGAGTGAAATAATAAGAGAATATCATTGAAAAACTAATAATGTGTTACATTACCTAATTAGCAGGGTTGAAATCCAATCACAAGATACTATATTTTCATGATTTGCTTTTCATTTCACTAATTTTGGTGTTTTCCATTGAAAATTGCTTAGAAAATGATTTGAAAATAAAATTGCTTCCAACTTGTGTACCCCTAGAAATTTTACCACCCCTTAGAAAGATGAGTGCATCACCTGTTATATTAAAACCCGATTTAGTTGGAACCCGTGAATAACATGCTACCCCTTCATGTACAAAAGTGGTATTTCTACCAACATAGAACAGAAAAAGTAAATACTTATATACTTTACATAATAAAATTTACAAAACAACTTAATAAAAATTACATTGTTATGGTATTTCTCACTTGCTGCATGGTTTTCACCTTCTTAGCATAAACCTTTCCTGAAAGGGTTTATGGGGGAGGGGAGGGTGACTTCGACAACTTAGTAAATATGATTTACAGGACATCATAACCTTCTATCATGGTTAAGTATGCACTTAAGTAAAGTTTCTTTTTAAAAAATTTACATATGATAAGCAAGCCATTACTTGTTTTATCTTTTACAAAAGACTTTTATAAACTTTTTGCTCATTTCATCACCTTAGAGTAGGCTCCTTTCTATTTTAGAGGGATTTAATTTAATAAACCTACTCGAGTTTGTTTCACACACAAATATAAAAACACTATTTATTCATAAATGGATCAAATAGTCACAGAATAAACACTCAAAGGTTAACAACCTCAATCTTTTCCACTAGTGGCCCGAAGCGACTTTACTGTCCACTCTGGTGAGAGGCTACAACCTTTCACCAAGTTGTCTACATGAGTGCCATCGCTCATCCCACAGACTTATCAATACTTTGATCCTTAGATTTATGAGGGGTGAGAGCTCACCCTTCCATGTCACGCCCCGACCCGGTTTGGTCGGATCCCTGTGAGTATGAAACAAAATTCAACGAGTTAAAACCATTTGCTCCTGACCTAGTTAGACCAGCTGATATATGCCAGAGGTTTGTGGACGGTCTCAACTTGGATATTCGAGACCGTATGGAAGTATTGGGACGCCCCACAGACCTGACAGTTGTAATTAGTATGGCTCATGAATGCGAGCGATTGGTACAGACCTGACGTTGTCGAATGGAGAAGACGACTAGAAAGGGGGATAAAGATTCAAACCATCAAAGAGTACGGAGAGAATATACCGGTCCAAGGGGAGGAAACAAAAAGGTATTGCAACGAAGAAGGAACATGCCTCCACCCCTTCCCAGAGTAGTCCCTACCTTACCCCAAGGGAACCCTCGCTGTCCGAAGTGTCAAAGGAATCATGAGGGAGCATGCCATGCCTCTTTCGCCTATGGACAAGCGGGAGACTATGTGAAGGATTGTCCTACTCTTAGGGAGAATAGACAGAAAAATACTCTTGGACCACTTCAAGGGAACTCCAGGAACCCCAGACCGGAAGCTACGGCAAGAATACCAGCTAGAGTATACAACCTCACTTAGGAGGAGGCTAGAGGAGTCCCTAGCACTGTAGCGGGTACATCCCAAAACCCTACCAACTAGTCCAAAAGAGTCATGTAAACTGAACGTCTTTTGAATTAATAAAAAAAATTCCTTCTAAAATATACGTTTCTTAAATCAGGGTATATACAGTTGTGGGGACAACCAGATTATGCTCTTTTTGACCCTGGAGCAGAACGATCATTTATCAAGGAAGAGTTGGTTTCTAAGATACCCCTAGAGCTCACTCCTCTTGTACAAAGCCTTAACGTCCTTACACCCTTAGGAGAAGGTCTGAACAAAAATAAACAATTAAAGGGGTGTGAGATAATTGGATGAATCAAACTTGAAGCTGACTTAATTCTGTTACCTCTAAGAGAAGTGGAAGTAATCCTGGGGATGGATTGGTTGAGTAATTATCAAGCAAGGATGGATTGTAGAAGGAAGACAGTAACTTTCCATACCTCCAAGAATAAGGGACTAAAGTTCCAGGGAGATAAAAGAAAAAGTGAAGTAAAATTTGTGTCCCACTTGAAGGTTCAAAAGATGATTAAAAAAGAATGTACAGTTGTGCTGGCCATGGTGGTGAATGAAGATTTTGAAGAAGAAAAGAAAATAGAAGACATTCCGATAGTTAGGCATTATCCAGAAGTTTTTCCAGAAGAGCTACCTAGAATACCTCCAAGTTGCCAAGTGGAGTTTACTATAGAAATAACCCCAGGAACCAACCCCATATCCCAAGCCCCATATCGCATGGTTCCGACATAACTGAAAGAACTAAAGGAACAATTGGACGAATTATTGGAAAAGGATTTCATACGCCCAAGTCAGTCCCCATGAGGTGCTCCTAGTTTGTTCGTGAAGAAAAAGGATGGGAGTATGAAACTATGTATTGACTATAGGAAGCTGAATTAGGTCCCATCAAGAATCAATACCCACTCCCAAGGATAGATGATCTGTTTGATCAGTTAAAAGGAGCAGCATACTTCTCTTACATTGGAAATCTTGAAGAAAAACCAATTATATGCAAAGTTTTCCAAGTGTGAATTATGGTTGCAAGAATTGGATTCTTAGGGTACATCGTATCTAAGGACGGAGTTAAGGTGGATCCAACCAAGGTGGAAGCTATATCAGAATGGAAAGCTCTAAGGAATCCTACAGAAATTAGAAGTTTCTTAGGATTGGTAGGATACTATAGGCGGTTTGTGCAAGACTTTTCTAAAATAGCAACTCCTTTAACTCGACTCACCAGGAAGGGAGTTGAGTATAAATGGGATGAGGATTGTGAAAAGTCTTTTCAGGAATTAAAGACTGGACTGAAAACCGCACTAGTACTCTCCCTACCCGATCCTACTGTAGGAGAGTACACAGTCTATAGTGATGCCTCGGGACAAGGACTGAGATGTGTTTTAATGCAACAAGGGAAGGTTATCGCGTATGCCTCACAACAAATGAAGATACATGAGAGAAATTACTCGACTCACGACTTGGAATTAACTGCAATAGTGTTTGACTTGAAGATATGGTGACACTACCTTTACGGGGTTAAGTGTAGGATATACACAGATCACAAGAGCCTTAAGTACTTTCTAACTCAGAAGGAGTTAAATCTTCGTCAAAGGAGATGGCTAGAATTGGTGAAGGACTATGATCTTGTGATAGAATACCACCTTGGAAAGGCAAATATGGTAGCATATGCCTTAAGTCACAAGTATCAAACTGAGGCGACACAAGTCAAGACAAGCTACTTACCTTTGTTACAATAATTGGGAAGAATGGAAGTGAGTCTGAGGATGGACCGACAGGAAAAATGCCTCGTGGCGAATGTAGCGATAAGGCCTAGTCTAACTGATAATATAAAGGCCCAACAAAAGATTGATAAAGAACTTCAGTCCTACTTGAATTCAACTAATAGAGAAAGGAAACCGGACTACAATGTGCGAGGTGACGAAGTACTGGCCTATAAGTGTAGGGTATGTGTGCCTTAAGACAAGGGGTTACATAGATTAATATTGGAAGAGGCACACGATTTAGTGTATGCTATGCATCCGGGCAGTACTAAAATGTACCGCACCCTCAAACAAGGATATTGGTGGAAGGGTATGAAGAGGGACATTGCGAAATATGTAGCTCGATGCTTGTCCTGTCAACAAATAAAAGCAGAGCATCAGAAGCTGTCAGGGCTACTATAACCCTTACCAATTCCGGAATGGAAATGGGAACACATCACCATGGATTTCGTCATGGGCCTACCAATGACCAGAAAAGGTCGAGATGCGATTTGGGAATTTGTGGATAGATTGACCAAATCAGCTCATTTCCTTCCTATAAGAGTGACAGACACAGTAGAACAACTAGCCATCCTATACATGAAGGGAATAATAAGGCTCCACGGTGTCTCAGTGAGTATAGTATCAGATAGAGATCCAAGATTTACTTCCAGGTTTTGGTCGAGTCTGCAAAATGCCATGGGAACCAAACTCCACATGAGTACATCATTTCACCCTCAGACAGATGGTCAGTTTGAGCGAACCATCCAAACCTTGGAAGACATGCTAAGGGCATGTGTACTCACCATGAATAAAGGCTTAGAGGAATACTTATGCCTGATGGAATTTGCATATAATAATAATTATCAAGTCAGCATCCAGATGGCTCCCTATGAAGCCCTTTATGGACGACCCTATCATACCCCTTTGTTTTGGGAAGAAGTGGGCGAAAGAAAGTTAGAGAAAACCAAGATAATAGAAGATGCCACAGAGAAGATAAAATTAATAAGGAGTCATCTTAAGACTGCACATGATAGGCAGAAGAGTTATGTAGACAATTGAAGGAAGGATTTGGAGTTTGAAGTGGACGATTAGGTATTCCTCAAAGTATCTCCATGGAGAGGAATACTTAGTTTTCAACAAAGAGGAAAGTTGAAACCTAGATATATCGCTCCATATCCCACTATTAAAAGGATAGGACCAGTAACTTATAAATTAGAACTGCCTCCTGATCTGCAGAGAATACATGATGTATTCCACATTTTAGTACTTCGAAAATATCAATATGATCCTAGTAATGTACTAGACTGACCTCCAATGGAACTGGAAGAGGACCTGACTTATTAGACAGAGTCGGTACGAATAATCGACCGAAGAGACAAGAATTTGAGGAATAAGAAAATTCCTATGGTCAAGGTGTTGTGGCAGAACAAACCGGGCAGGAAGAGACATGGGAAATCGAGTCTATGGTGAGAGATAGTTATCCTCAGTTGTTAACGTGTAACTGTTTTGAGGACAAAACCCCTAAAAGGAGGGGAGAGTTGTAAACCCCATCCTTTAGTAATGAGAAAAACTGGGAAAGAATTGATCAATGTGATCTTTAAACCGAATTGGTCTGCGAGCCCAACTATTAGGGGACGAGCAAGTTCAAAAATTTCTAACTCCCATATGACTAAAAAATATTCATAGATTGGGAAAAGAACCCTAGGATGATATGAGGAAGAAAGACCAAAGTAGTTCAAGAGAACCGGGTCAGAATTGGATAGAACCGGTTTATGAACCAAGTTGGTTCATGAACTGGAACCGATAGAGAATGAGAAAATCAAAGAAATTCAACTCCCTTGTGCCCCAAAGAAATTTATAAATCTTGGGAAGGAACCTTAGAACAAAGTGGGAGAGAAAAACCAGATTGGTTTGGGTAAACCGGACCCGAACCGAATTGAATCGGTTCAAGGACCAAATCGGTTTATGAGTTGGAATTGAAAAAGAGATGGTAAACCGGGAATCTTATGGATCCTAAGTGACCCAAGGAGTAACAAAAGACATGGAAATGGACTTGTGAAGGAATTGGGGATGAAAACCAAATTGGTTCAGGTGAACTAGATCCGAACTAGTTCAGACCGATTTGAATCACTATTAAACCAAATCCTAAATTCATTTATCTAAGTGGCTTAAATAATTCAAATTGGAGATTTGAGGCCACCATTGGATAGAAAATAAATTTAGATGAATTTAAAATTTTTTAGATTTGTAAAACTTGGTCGAATGAGGGGTGAACCGGCCGGTTTAAGCTTGGAACCCGGTTTGGACCAGTCTGGTCCGATTCGAAACAGTGTCATCTTCTTCCTCAGGATGACAACACTGTTCACTCGCCGAGAAACTAAAGAAACGCTAGCGAAGGAGAAGTGCCTCCATTTGGTACGTTTCGGTCATCAATTCTTATCATAACGGTGCCAAACGGACGGCCAATGGGTCCCCAAGCTCCCTATATAAAGAGCCCCTCTCCACACTTGAAAAGCTCCCTCTCTCTATGTTGCTTAGTTTTTCGGTGAAGATCGAACCAGAGCTCTGATATAGGCTCAATTTTGAGCCAAAGAAGGCGAGGTCGGGTTCATTAGAATCGGGGAGAAGTCAGCTATACGGTGGCAGCATCCCTTCATCCCGAGAGTCACCGGAGAAGTGCCAGCTATACCAAAGCTGCCCTGTTTTAGCCGAGTTGAAATCTGCCAATTTGAGCCCTCCTCAGGCCAAACCAAGCTCTCCTGATACCACCTCAACCCTTACACGACCGAATTAGGACCGAAAGGTAAGCTAATTCGGCTCCCCTTCACAATTTCATATCATTGTTAGAGAGAGATTCAGTTGAATTTCGATGAAGAAATTCTAATCCAATTCGACATCAATTGATGTCATTCTTAATCCTAGGAAGAACCTCTAGATGAGAGCTACCTGCCCAGATCGAGAGCTCCGACCGTCGCGCCCCCACCGGTGAGAAATCGAAGCTTTCTCTCTCTACATTATGTTTTTCGGCGAAGCTCCGTTTGAGTGTAGTAATTACTACTTCCTGGTCCTTCTTAGGGCATTGTTTATCCTCCTTAACCATCCCATTGTTACTAGTTGCATCTCTCTATTAGGTTTTTCTGGCATCCCTATTTGGTTCCTCTGCTCTTCCAAAGCAGGTCACATTTGGTCGTCCCGATACAACCTTAACTACTTATGCTCCTTAATGTGGTTCCCTATTTCGGGTTAGTCCTCTTATGATCCAACTGTCATATACTTAGCTTGGAAATTTTCCTTTCTATGGTTCCACATCCTATCTTTATCTTTCTACCTAAGGACTTCCATCCTAGAATTTTTACGTTCGACCTCCCTAATACTCCTTGAAGGCTTTACCTTCTTTCTTTTCTTACACTCTTTTGATATCAACATGGTTATTTGCTCTTGATCCTTCCCCGTCCTCCAATTCATTTTGTATCTTATCCTTCCTTCGAGGAGTTCCTAATCGTGGGTCTAACACTCTATTTTATGTCCAGCCATCCACTCCTTGGGCTCTATTTAAGCGAATGTGGGCTATGACCAGTCTTGATGTCATTGGTTGTTTTCTCCTTACCCACTTCCGAATTGGAGGGTTTTTTTCTCCTAGGTTCTTTGAATGTTCTTTCATTTCGATGTGCCCTCCATCACCTCATCCTTTGTCACTTGGTCCATTACTTCTTAGTTGGAATATGTATGCCTTTCCAGGGTCTCCTTTCTTGGGAAAGGTTCAGGAACTATTTTCTCCAAGACTTCTTTGTGCAGGACTTACTAAATCCTCCTTATGGTTTAAATATGGTCATCATTTCATTTTCGGCCATTTATGTCTTCAAGGATTTCCTTCATCCTTTCTTTCCACGGTTAGTCTACAACCTTACCTGGCTCCTCTATTTTTCCAAGGTAGATCATACCTTACTGTCTTGAGACATCCCAATTGTCTTTCATTGTTTGGCTTGTCTTCTATGGAGGAGGTGTTTCCTTCTTTGCTCCTAGGTGACTTGTATTGCCCCTTAAGGAAAATTCACTTTATCTACCTTCTTGCTATATATGGATTTTTTTTAAGGTGCTTCCCTTGATCTTTCTCCCGTGATCCTTCCTCATATAATTGAGGCATACAATAGTATTATTTATGGGACAGAGAAATTTTTAGGAACTCATAATTTTATTCATCGAAGTGAGAGTACAACTTTGAGGTTTTAACATCTCTTGAGGGAGATTGTCAAAATGACAATTTGGGCAGTACTCAGTACTATGCTATGGTCTAGAAAGGTTTCTTCTTGAGTGAGATTAAGATCCCTAGCTAGAATTATGGTCCTTGTAACATTATCCCTTTGAACTTTTGCAGGGATGAATGTATCCTTATTGGAAGGTATTGCTTTGATTCTTTGCGTTGTGGGACAATCCTTTGCTATGTGTCCTACCCTTCTACATGCATAGCAGATCCTCTCAGGTCATATCATCTGTAATGTTGGGCATCTTCTTATGTAGTGTCCCCATTGCCCAGATCTATAACAGGTCATCTCCTTGCGTGAACCTTTGTGGTTCCTTTAATAATTTGAACATTGTGGGGGCTTTTCTAAGGAAATCCTCGTGGTTCGGTGGTTTGTTGACCTTGAGCCCAAACATTTTGGAGGTTGTCTTGTCGAGTCCTCTTTGACCCGTGATTACTCCAATAGTCCTCCTATACTTTTTGTTTATTTCCTCCTTTGGGATGGGGTTCTTCTTGGTTTCCGGGGTGGCTAAGGCAGCATAGGTTTGTTTGGCTACTTTTCTTGGGGCCATCTGAGAATTTTTTTAAACTTATTCCTATTAGTTACTATATTATATAGTCTTGATTATGTTTTCGAGGAAACAGGCTCTGATACCACTCAAGTTGTCATGCCCCGACTCGGTTTGGTCGAATCCCCATGAGCAACCCACCACTCTCCCGGTTTATTAAGGGTTTTCCCCTTCTTTTAAACCGTGAGGAGTAAGTCGTCCTTTAAACCTGTACCTTTCCTAGAATAACATTAATCCAAACTGCATGAAAATTTAAACTTTACATACTGGTCTTGTAGGTGTAGTTAACTGGGGTCTTTAGGTAGGTTTTCCCTGTGTTACCTGAAAATGAATATAAGGGAGGGGGTGAGTTCAACGACTCAGTGAATGAGTATTTAAAGTTTGACTTTTAGAAAAATAGTTTGAATTTGGAGTGTGCCAGACAACTTATTTTTCTTTTAAAAATATTTTATTCTCAATTCTCGGTTTTCATAACCATTTATCATCATAACGGTGTGTTTATCAACCAACACACACCCTTCATCATGAAGGAACACACAATCGCAGGCCAGCCCATCCACTGTACCTACTTGTGGCATCGAAGCGACTTTACCGGCCACTTAGATAGAAGTACATCCAGTTCTACCTGAAGAATGAGTGGATGTTCACGACTCTGACCCTCAATCCCATAATAAAACTCCGTGTCCGTATGAGGACAAAGACCTCATCCCGCCCCTACTCCGGTCTCATGTGCAATGAAGCTATGTAAAGCTTCGCAAGACTTCTGGTATGACTACTGCCCTTATTTCCACAGGCCGTCCAGAGCCCTAGGACGCATCACTACCCCTCTTGGGCATTTTGAAGGACCTGTAACATAGTACATGTACAATCAACAGTGTATCACATAATGCCATATAATCTGTGGTGCCACTAGTCCGACGGCCCCGACCCTCAACTCGACCTACAACTGCTTGTCTTGACTAGTCCGAAGACCTATTATGTCGCACTACTACTAGTCCATCGAGTATGTCAGTCCTGTCTCGGTACCCTAGCCAAACAACTCATTTACTTAAGTTTTCATGGCATAATAATTATGTTTGTTTATGAGCTCCTACTCGTGCCAACTTGCCTAGGGCTCACTGTTCAAGATTTTATAAAATTGGGCATATTAGCCCCCTAAGTTCCAAAACCGAGGCCTCTGGCCTATATGAGCTATTCGAGCTCCCGTAAAGAAAGTCTCCCAAAAATTTGAAGCAGTGGCATACAATCAGTGGAGAGCATTTCCGATAAAATAAACTTTTCAACTGTCTATCATACCAATTGGGCATGATGACATCACTGCTTATAACCGACAAGCAGGTTTTCCACTTCCTTCTAGTAAGTTTCATCATATCAATCGAGTATGATCTACTTACAACCGGTAATTAGTTTTTCCATGAGATGTTCATATCACTCTTGTTAGATGTGATGATTAAAATACCACTTAGCAGTGAGTTTTCATTTTCGAGGTGCTTATCATCCCAATAGAGTATGATATTAAATAACACTCACCCGATACTATAGTGAATTTCCTCTTAGCCTATTTGTTGCCTTTACGCGAACTTGTCTTAGCTGGCGTTCCCAATACTTCATGTTCCTACACGATATGAACACCCTTGTTCATTATCCTTTAGCCTAATAGCCTTCATTCATCCCAAATGAATGAGAAACCATACTTTTCATTTATTTGCAATTAGATACCCAAATTTATTTTTCTTTAACTTTAAGTCTCTAATGCCAGTTTTTCCTCAAATTGAGTCCCAAAACTTTTAAAATTTATCTTGGGACCTCAATTTATTCAAATTCACAAAAAGGGGTTCAATTTCCAAAATTTTCAATTTGGTCCCCAACATTTCCAAAATTACCATTTTGCCCCTACTTTACAAAAATGGCAAGTTTTACCCCAAAAATTCCAAAATTTGCCAATTGGTCCTCCAACATTTTTATCATGCCCAATTGGACCTCAATTTTCTAAAATTGCACTTTAGTCCATTGAATTTTTAAAATCCCCAAATTGCCCCCAATTTCAACCTTCTAACTCGGTCGAATTCGATTTCATCAAATTGAACAATCAAATGAATTTAATTGTTGAAATTGAACTTAGATTGGAGTTTCAACACCTTCATATGATTCAATTACACTTTGAATCACATGATTTGATGTCGAAATGAGCTCAAACGAAGCTTCACAGGAAAATTGGACTTAGAGAGAGAAAGCTTCGAAAGCTTACCGTCGGGGGCGTGACGGTTTGAGCTTTCAATCTGGGAAAATAGCTCTTGTCTTCAGGTTCCTCATAGGATCAAGAATTACATCAATTGATGCTGAATTGAGTGATAATTTTGTCATTGAATTTCTATCGATTCTCTCCCTAGCACCGATCAAAATTTACGGAGGTAAGCTAAATTGGCTTACCTTTTAGCTTGAATTTAGCTATAGGAGGACTGTAGAAGTGTTGAGAGAGCTTGGTTTTGGCATGAGAAGGGCTCGAATTGGCTGATTTCAGCTTGGCCGAAACAGGGCAAGTTCGGTCCGCCGGAGCTACTTCACTGTTCGATCACGCCAACGCTTCTCCAATGAACCTTGGAGAAAATGGAGATTACAAGTGTGTACCTGACTTCTCCCCGTATCCAAAGAACTCGACCTCACCTTTTTTGGCTCAGAAAAGTGCCCAAGTCTGAGCTTTGGTTCGAGCTTCGCCAAAAATTGGAACAATTGAGAGAGAATGAAGTTTTTAGGTGTGGAGAGGATGAATGAGGAGGGGCTCTTTATATTGGAAGTTTGAGGACTTCTTGGCCGTCCGATTGGTGCCTTAATGGTGGTAATTTATTTCCTAAAACTCCTTGGCTAGAGACTATTCATCTTCGTCGGCGCTGCTCGATTTTCCGGCGAATGAAAAGTGTTGTCATTTGAAGGAACAAGATGACACTATTCCGAACTGGGTTCAAAGCTTAAACCAACTCGTTCAGGCCCGATTCGACCGAATTTTTCAAAATAAAAAATTTCTAAATTCATCTAAATTAAGGTGGCCTCAATTCTCAAATTAGAATTTTCTAAGCTATCTAGCAAAATTAATTTAGCATCTAGTTCAATAGTGGTTCAAACTGGTCCAAACCGGTTCAATTGGGTTCGGATTTGGTTCACTTGAACCGATTTGGTTTTCATCTCCAATTCATCATAAAGTCATTTTTTCATGACTTTTGTGACTCTTTAGGTGACTCGGGATCCACAAATTTCCCAGTTTACCCTTTCTCTATTGGTTCCAGTTCATAAACTGGCTCAATCCTGCTCAGATTCGGTGCACCTGAACTGGTCTAGTTTTCTCTTCCAAATTGTCTTAAGGTCCTTTTCCAAGGTTTTATGAACCCTTTGGGTCACTCGGGAGTTATAAATTTCCCAAATTACCCATTCTCTAATGATTGGGTTTGTGAATCGGTTCGATTTTCTCACTCAGTTTGACCGGTTCTTTTTCTTGGTCTCCTTAGCTTTAAAAAGGGCGGGGTTTATAGACTTATCGATACTTTGATCCCTAGATTTATGGGGGTGAGAGCTCACCCTTCCACCCTCTTGATCTCAATGCACAAGAATCTCCCATAGCTTCAAAGATATACTGAAAAATGTTTTCTGCCCTTGTAACACCCTTATTGTCGTGTAGCCCATAGAACTAATACTACCCCGTACTGGGCATCTCTTTGGTTCCATATGATTGCAATCACATACAAAGGTATCTTGATTTAAGAACTTTATCTTAAAGGATTTTGGTGTGGCGTCTATATATCTCGTACCTTATTTCTCATCTAAACAAGTTATATTACATCTTTTCTTACTTGCATCATGAAAGTCTTGGGAGTTTTTACCATATTTGGTATAGGGTGTCGTCAACATATTGGTAGGGTTCGCATCAGTTGGTATCAAAACACTTGGTTGCACGACAAGTTCCATCCTATCTTTCATATCTTATTCTATTTTTTATCTTCTCTACCTATTTCTATTGTTTATAAAAAAAAATAAAAAAAATCTCATCTTCTTCTATCTAGGTTCTTTTTAGTAAGTGCAAAAAAAAAGAAAGAAAAAAGGCAAAAATTCGTGCAAAAAAAGAAATAAAGCCAAAACAATTATGAAAAAAGGCAAAAAAAGAGGCATAAAATTCTAGCTTTTGTTTCATTCTTTTTTTCTTATCATTTGAGTTTCATTATTCATTCTATTGAAGTTTCTTATTCATTCTTATCTATCTAAAATTTATTTTTCTTTTTTATCTGAGTATATTCGTACCTCACACTTAAATTCTTTTGGAATTACTTTTGAAAACTTTTATACTTGTCTTGATTATTCCTCAAGTTAAACTGCTTTATAAAAATAATTTATTTTTAAGTTAAATTAAGATTAAAAGAAGACATGCGAGAGGAAAAATGCAAAAGTGTTTGAATATATAAGAAAATGTCATTTGAGTGTGAAACACAAGTGCTTGAGAGAAATATGTAAGGGAGCATTGTAAGGTTCTTCTTTTGTTCTTTAACATTTGTAGGAACTCATCGCCCAATGACGAAGAGATAAGCCAAATGAAGAAGATTCCCCATAGCTGATTCTAAACTTACAAATGCAAGCTATAATTAGTGAAATGAGACCGTTGATAAAGTATGAATTTGAGTTGCATCATGCGTAAATGGATGGATCAATTGGAGGAAGGAGTGAGGGGTTGGTGTTAACATACTCCTACTGAACAGCGATCTCAAAGCTTTTAATCAAGGAGTTTTGATCCACAAGAACTCGAGGAGTTCAATCGATATGTCATAAAGAATGGCCTTGACTTGATGACAACTTGGACAATATCAAGTTGAAGATTCCCTCTTGCAAAGGAAAACCTAATCCATAAGCATATCTTGAATGGGAAAATATGATGGTGTTGGTTTTTTATTGTCATAATTACTTGGAGATGAAAAAGGTACGACTTACTACTGTTGAATTTACTGATTATGCTATAATATGGTGGGGTTAGTTGGTGAAGGACACAAAATGAAATCATGAACGACATGTGGAGTCTTGGGATGAAATGAAAGCGATGATACGATGATGATTTGTTTTGAGCCACTATCACTGAGAGTTGTTCAATAAACTCCAAAGGCTTAACTAAGGATAAAAAAGCATCGACAAATACTTCAAAGATATGGAGATTGTGATGATTCAAGCTAATGTGGAGAAAGATAGAGAGGCAACAATGGCTAGATTTTTGCATGGTATAAACCATGAGATAATTGACGTGGTGGAAATGCAATATCATGTTGAGCTCCAAGATGTGGTACATCAGGCTATTAAAGTCGAACAATAATTGAAGAGGAAGTGTTTACTCAAAAGGGGATTAAACAATAGTCCCTCGAACTCATGGAAACCATCCTCTAGGCAATTTGAGATTTAGTCGACTCAACCTCAACATGCTCCACTAAAAGAGACAACCAAGCAAGTCGTGATCCAAAAACAAGGTAACACCTATATCACAACTCCCACATCTCATGATATTAAGTGTTTTTGATGCGAAGGCAGAGGTCACATTGCAAGTCAGTGCCCAAATAACCAAGCAATTGTGATCATTGCTAAGGGAGAAATTGAGACTGATGATGAAGAAGAAGATATCGATCATGAGATGCCACCACTTGAAGATGTTGATGAATATGTAGAAGAAGGAGAATTGTTGTTAGCAAGGTGAACTCTTAGTGTCTAAGCCCAAGAAAAAGAAAAAAACTAACAAGAGAACTAATTTCATACTCATTGTTGTGTGAAAAATAAGGTTTGTTGTGTTATTATTGATGGGGGAAGCTGCACTAATGTAGCTAGCACTAAGCTTGTGGAGAAATTGGCATTACCAACATTAAAGCATCTAAATCCTCATCGACTTCAATGGATGAACGACCAAGGCAAACTTAAGGTAACTAAACAGGTGTTGGTCAAATTTTCTATTGGGAAATAACATGATGAAATACTTTGTGATGTGGTAGAAATGCATGCATGTCATATTATTTTGGGAAAACCATGCCAGTTTGATTGTTAAGTTATGCATGATGGATTCATTAATAGGTACTCTCTTGTGATGAATGAGAGACCAATATCTGTTGTACCATTGACTCCAAAGTAAGTTTTGAGGATCAATTGAAAAAGAAAAAGGCAAATGAAAAGAAAATAGAAGAAAAAAAGAAGGAGAAATATAAGAGTTGAAAAAAATAAAGAAAAGCTATAATTGAAAAAAAGAGACAGTAAAACAATTAATTGCAAGAAAAAGTGAGATCAAACGAGCTTTATTTTCACAACAAGCTCTTATTGTACTTTTGTAAAAGGATACCTTTTTGAGTACTAATGATCTTGTCAGATTTTTGCTAAGCAATGTTATTAGTGTCTTGTAGGAATATATGGATGTTTTTCCCAAGGAGATACTGTCAGGTTTGCCACCAATTCGATGAATTGAACATCAAATTGATTTCATTCCTAGAGTGATAATTCCGAATCAACCAACATATAGAAGTATTGTCACGCCCTGACCTGGTTTAGTTGAATCTCCATGAGCAACCCGCCACTCTCCCACTTTATTAAGGGTTTTCCCTTTATTTAAACCGTGATAAGTAAGGCGTACTTTTTACTTGTACCTTTCCTAGAATAATATTAATCAAAACTAAATAAATTTAAACTTACATACCTATCTTGTAGGTTTAGCTATCGGAGGGACTTTAGGTGGGTTTTTCCCTTGGTTACTTGAAAATGGGTAAAGGGAGGGGGTGAGTTTGACAACTCAGTGAATGGGTGTTAGGAGGAGTATACAAAACATATTTAATTTGGAGTGTGCCAAACTCCTTATTTCTTTAAAAAATATTCCTTTCCTTTCATTCCCAATTATTCAAAACCATTTCCTCAATTCCATATCATGTGTGTAGCAATCAACACACGCCCCTCATCATGATGCGATCACACATTCGTAGGGCAGCCCATCCACTGCACCCACTTGTTGCGTCGGAGCGACTTTACCGGCCACCTAGATAGAAGCCCGCCCACTTCTACCCTAAGAATGAGTGGATGTTTGCGACATCCGACCCTCAAACCTGAGATCAACTTTATGTCTGTATGAGGACAAAGACCTCATCCCAATCCCACCCCAGTCTCATGCGCATGAAGCTATGTCGAGCTTCCCTAACTGCTGGCACAACAAACTACCCTCATCTTCACCATGTCGTCTACTAGCCCATAGGATGCGTCACTACCCATCTTGGGAGTCTCGATGGTCCCGAACCTCTAGTGCATACACAAACAAAGTTTTTCATAAATCCATCTATCTTTGGTGCCACTAGTCCAACGACCCCGACCCTCAACTTGACTTGCAGCTGTTTGTCTAGACCGGTCCGTCGACCTGGTCTTGTTGCACTACTATTAGTCTATCTAGTATGTCGGACATGTCTTGGTACTATGGCCAAATCATATAAATCATTCATTAAGAATTTTCATGTCTTATCATCACGTTTGTTTACGAGCTCCTTCTCATGCCAATTGGCCTTGGGCCCACTGTATGTGATTTTCTAAAACTGAGCATTTTAACACCCAAGTTCCAAAACTGAGGCCTCTGGCCTGTCTGAGCTATTCTAGCTCTCGTCAAGAAGATCTCCCAAAAGTTTTAAGAATTGGCACACAGTCAGTGGAGAACACTTCTGACAAAATAACTTTTCAATTTGTCCATCATACCAACCAGGTGTGATGACATCTCCGCTTACAACCGGTAAGCAGGTTTTCTACTTCTTTCCAAGAAGTTCATCATAACAATCAGGTATAATCTACTTAAAACCAGTAAATAGTTTTTCCATGTAGTTCTCACAACACTCCAACCAGGTGTGATGTTAAAATTCCACATCGTAGTGATTTTTCATTTCCAAGGTGCTCATCATCTTAACTGGGTATGATGTGAATAATCCCACTCACCCATTATGTAAACCCCGCTCTTTTGAGTTAAGAAAATCGGGAAAAGAACCGGTCAAACTGAGTGAGAAACACCGAATTGGTTCACAAACCCGATCATTTAAGAATGAGCAATTTGGAAATGAACAACTTTCAGGTGATCCAAAGGGTTCATAAAACCTTGGAAAAGAACCTTAGGACAAATTGGAAGAGAAAAACCATAGCGGTTCAGATGAACCAGATCTAATTGGATTAAACCGGTTTTGGAACCAAGTCGGTTCATGAACCACAACCGATAGAGAACGGGCAAACCTGGAAATTTATGGATCTTGAGTGACCCAAAGAGTCCCAAAAGTCATGGAAATGGACTTAAGAATTAATTGGAGATGAAAACCAAACCGGTTTAGGTGAACCGGATTTGAATCGGACTGAACCGGTTTTAACCACTATTGAACCAAATGTTAAATTCATTTTTCTAGGTGGCTAAAAAATTGAAATTTGAGATTTAAGGCCACCATTGGATTGAAAATGAATTTAGAAATTTTTAGATTTGAAAATTTCGGTCGAATTGAGGGTGAAACGTACAGTTTAAGCTTTGAACCTGGTTCGGAACAATATCGTCATCTTCCTTTCGATGACAACACTATTCACTCGCCGAAAAATCATGCAGTACCGATGAAGCTGAAAGTCTCCGACTAGGGAGTTTCAAGCAATGAATGACTGCTATTAAGGTGCCTTTCGGATGACCAAGAAGTCCCCGAGCTTCCTATATAAAGAGCCCCTCCCCATTCATCCTCTCCATACCTGAAAACTCCATTCTCTCTCAGGTGCTCCCATTTTCAGTGAAGCTCAAACTAGAGCTCTGACTTGGGCCTTTTCTAAGCAAAATAAGATGAGGTCAGGTTCTTTAGAACTGGCAACCGGATAGAACAGGTTTATGAACCGAGTTGATTCATCAAACCGGAACCGATAGAGAATGGGTAAACCAAGATGCTTATGGATCCCTTGTGATTTAGAGAGGTTTATAATCCTTGGGAAGGAACCTTAGAACAATGTGGGAGAGAAAAACCAGATCGGTTTGGGTGAACCGAATCTGAACCGGTTTAAACGGTTTAAGAACCGAGCTAGTTTATGAACCAAAATCGATTAAGAGATGGTAAACCAGGAATTTTATGGACTCTAAGTGACCCAAAGAGTCACAAAAAACATGGAAATGGACTTGTGAAAAAATTGGGGATGAAAACCAAACTGGTTCAGGTGAACCGGATCCGAACCGGTTTGTACCGGTTTGAACCACTATTGAACCATATCCTAAATTCATTTTTCTAGGTGGCTTAAATAATTCAAATGAGATTTGAGGCCACCATTGGATATAAAATGAATTTAGATGAATTTAGAAATTTTTATATTTGAAAAACTCGGTCGAATGAGGGGTGAACTGGCCAGATTAAGCTTTGAACCCGGTTTGTACCAGTGCGGTCCAATTTGGAACAGTGTCATCTTCTTCCTAAGGATGACAACACTATTCACTTGCCAGAAAATTGAAGCAGCACCGGTGAAAAAGAAATGTTTTCATTCAGTATGTTTCAGGTCTTTAATGCCTGTTATAGAGGTGCCAAATGGACGACCAATGGGTCCCCAAGCTCCCTATATAAAGAGCCCCTCTCCATTCGTACTCTTCACACCTAAAAAGCTCATTCTCTCTCAGTTGCTTAGTTTTTTGGTGAAGCTCAAACTAGAGCTCCATTTAGGGTCAATTTTGAGCCAAAGAAGGCGAGGTTGGGTTCATTAGAACTGGGGGGAAGTCAGCTACACGATGGTGACATCCGTTCATTTCGAGAGTCGTTGGAGAAGCGCCGGCGTGATCGAACAGTGAAGCAGCTCCAGAGCGCCAAAGCTGCCCTATTTTGGCCGAGTTGAAATCAGCCAATTCAAGCCCTCCTTAAGCCAAACTAAGCTCTCCCGACACCTCCTCAGCCCTTCCACGGCCGAATTAGGACCAAAAGGTAAGCCAATTCTGCTCTCCTTTACAATTTTCGATCATTGTTACAGGGAGAGTTAGCTGAATTTCAATGACAAAATTCTAATCTAATTCGACATTAATTGATGTTGTTCTTGATTCTAGGAAGAACCTCTCGAGGAGAGCTACTTGCCCAAATAGAAAGCTTGGACCTCTGCGCCCTCACCGGTGAGAAATCGAAGCTTTCTCTCTCTAAAGTCTGTTTTTCGGCGATGTTCCATTTGAGCTCGTTATGACGTTAAAACCTACGATTCAAAGTTCCTTAGAATTGTATGATCTTGTAGAAACTCAATTTCAACTTCAATTTTAATGGATAGAGGTGTTTGATTGGTCAATTTGATAAAATCAAATTCGGTTGTGTTAAAGAGTTGAAATTGGGGGGAAAATTGGTTAAATTTGGGGATTTTCAAAAATTCAAAGGACCAAAATATAATTTCTAAAATTGAGGGTCAATTGGTCATGATAATAATATTAGAGGACCAATTGAGAAATTTTAGAATTTTTGGGGCAAAATTTACAATTTTTGTAAAGGAAGGGCAAAATAGTAATTTTGGGAAAATTGAGGGACCAAATTGAAAATTTGGGAAATTAAACCCCTTTTCATGGAATTTAATAAATTGAGATCCTAAGATAAATTTTAAATGTTTCGGGACTCAATTTGAGGAAAAACCCGGCAATAGGGACTTAAAGAAAAAATAACTTTAGGGACCTAATTATAAATACATATAAAGTTGGGTTTTCTAATTCATTGGAACGGATGAGAGCTGTTAGGCCAAAGAATAATGAACAACTATGTTCATTTCGTGTAGGAGAACGAGTCATTAGGAACGCTAGTTGAGGTCTAGCGTTCAAGGGACGGAACTCGACTAAGTGAAATTTCACTGTACGATCGGGTGAGTGGGTTTACTAATGTCATACTCGGTTGGGATGATGAGCACAACTTAAAGTTAAAAACAACTTACCAGTTGTGAGTGAGATTTTATATCATACCCGGTTGGGGATGATAAGCACATCGAAAGGAAAACTCACTAATATGTGGTATTTTAAACATCACGACTTAGAGTTGTGATGCTAAAACCATGCGAAAAAACTACTTACCGATTGTAAGTAGATCATATCCAGTTGGTATGATGAAACTTACTCGAAGGAAGTTGAAAACCCGTTCATCGGTTATGAACGGAGATGTCCTTATATCTGATCGACATAATGGATAGAGAAAACATATTTTTGTCGGAAGTCTTCTCCCTTGACTGTGTGCCAATGCTTAAACAATTTGGGAGACCTTCTCGATGGGAGCTCGAATAGCTCTTATAGGCCGGGGGCCTCAATTTTGGAACTTGGGGGCTAATATGCCCGATTTTTGAAAATCTCGAACAGTGGACCATAGGACAATGGGCACAAGCAGGAGCTTGTAAATGAACATAATATATGTGCCATAAATCTTTAATAAGAGAATTGTATGTTCATGGTACCAAGGCTGGTCTGACATCCCCAGTCAACTAATAGTAGTGTGACGAGACCGATCTCCAGACCAGTCAAGACAAATAGCTGCAGGTTGAGTTGAAAGTTGGGACCGTTGGACTAATGACACCACAAATTATATGGCATAATAAGAAAACATTGGTTGTGCATGCACTATGAGTACAGGATCATTAAGACGCCCATGAGTGGTCGTGATGCGTCCTAAGGGCCCTGAACGACCAGGTAAGTATAAGGGTAGTTTGTCGTTCCAGGTAACCGTGCGAAATTTGGAGTAGCACCAAGCGCATGAGACTGGGGTGGGGATGAGATGAGGTCTCAGTCCTCATATGGACACGAAGAATTTATTATGGGAATGAGAGTTGGATGTTGCGAACATCCACTCATTCTCAGGGTAGAAGTGGACGTACTTTTATCCGGGTGGCTAGTAAAGTCGCTCCGAAGCCACAAGTGGGTTTAGTAGTCATGCTAGCCTGCGAATGTGTGTAACCTTCATGATGAAGGATGTGTATTGGGTGATGACACACCGTGATAAGAAGAAATGTGGAAAAACCCGAATCTTTTTAAATGAAAGATTTTTGAAAAGTGAGGAGTCTCGCACACTCCAATATAAATGTTTTTCATGAAAGTCAAAAGATTTGAAACCCATTCACTGAGTAGTCATACTCACCCCCTCTCTTATACCCTTTTCAGGTAATCTCAGAAAGCTTGTCCTTAAAGACCTGCAAATTTAAACGCCTGTGAGACAGGTATGATTATTTTAAATTTCTATATAGTTTTGATTTATGTTATTCTTGGAAAAATGTGCAAAGAACGCCTTACTCTTTACAGTTTAGAAAAGGGGAAACCCTTTAATAAACTAGGAGGGTGGTGGGTTGTTCATGGGGATCCGACCAAACTAAATCGAGACGTGACAGAAGCAGCCCCGACAAACCGAAGCTGCCATGTTTCGACCGAGTTGAAATTGGCCAATTTGAGCCCCACTCAGGCCAAATCAAGCTCTCCCTACACCTCCTTACCCCTCTCCCCCACGGTTGAGTTAGGACTAAAAGGTAAGCCAATTTGGCTCCACTCTACAATTTTCGACCGATGCTAGAGAGAGAACTGACAGAACTTCAATGATAAAATTCTAACTAAATTTGGTATCAATTGATCCAATTCTTGATCCTAGGATGAACCTCAAGATAAGAGTTATCTGCCCAGATCAAAAGCTCAGACCACCACGCCCCCGACAATAAGTTTTTGAAGCTTTCTCTCTCTAAGTCCAATTTTCAAGCGGAGCTCCGTTTGAGCTCATTCTGGCACCAAATCGCGTGATTCAAAGTGCAATTGAATCATATGAAGGTGTAGGAACACTAATCTAACTTCAATTTCAACAATTAGAAGTGTTTGATTGGTCAATTTGATAAAATCAAATTTGGCTATGTTAGTATGTTGAAATTAGGGGGAAATTGGGGATTTTTGAAAATTTGAAGGACCAAAATGCAATTTTATAAAATTGAGGGTCAATTGGGGATGATAAGAGTGTTAGAGGTCCAATTGAGCAAATTTTAGAATTTTTAGGGTGAAACTTACCATTTTTATAAAGGAAGGGCAAAATGGTAATTTTGGAAAAGTTAGGCGGCCAAATTTGAAATTTGGGAAATTAAACCCCTTTTTGTGAATTCAATAAATTGAAGTCCTAAGATTAATTTTAAAAGTTTAGGTACTCAATTTGAGGAAAAACCAGCATTTGAGACTTAAAGTTAAAGAAAAAATAAGTTTAAGGACCTAAATGCAAATAAAGGAAAAGTTGGTTTTTCTCATTTATTTGGAACGAATGAGAGCTATTAGGCCAAAGAATAATGAACAACTATGTTCATTTCATGTAGGAACATGAGACATCGGGTACACCAACTAAAGTTAAGCTTGCTAAGGACGAAAAATGACTAAGTTGAATTTCACTGCACGAACTGGTGAGTGAGATTTTATATCATACCCGGTTGGGGATCATAAGCACCTCGAAATGAAAACCCACTACTTAGTGGTATTTTAAACAAAACAACTTATAGGAGTGATGTGAAATTAACGCAAAAAAACTATTTACTGGTTGTAAGTAGATCATACCTGATTGGTATGATAAAACTTACTCGGAGGAAGTGGAAAACCCGGACTAGTCAAGACAAACAGCTGTAGGTTGAGTTGAGGGTCGGGGCCATTGGACTAGTGGCACCACAAATTATATGGCATGATGTAAAAATACTGATTGTGCATGCACTATGATTACGAGACCTTTAAGATACCCAAGAGGGGTAGTGAATAAACAGAAATTGGAAATAAAAGGATTTTTGAAAGAAAATAAGGAGTGTGGCATACTTCAAACAAATCTTTTTCCTAAAAGTCAAATTTTGAAAACCCATTCACTGAGTCGTTGTACTCACTCTCTCTCTTATATCCCTTACCAGGAAATCCTAGAAAGCATATCCTCAAGGACCACCAATTAATACGCCTGTGAGACACGTATGATAAATTTAAAATTTTATGCAGTTTTGATTAATGTTATTCTAGGAAAGGTGTAGGTTAAAAGACACCTTACTCTTTACGGGTTATAACAAAGGGGAAATCCTTAAATAAACTGGGAGAATGACGGGTTGATCACGGGGATCCAACCAAACTGGGTTGGGGCATGACACGTTAACTGTGACATGTTCGTCCTCGGATGATTTTCCAAGTTTACACGAGCTTCTCTTACTGGCATTCTGGTCCTTCGTGCTCTTACACGATTTAGCATTCATTCCTCACGTATGAACGAAATGCTCAAACTTTTCAGTTATTTGCATTTAGGTCACTAAACTTATTTTTCCTTAACTTTAGTCCCTAATTCTAACTTTTCCCCAAATTGAGTCCTAAAACTTCTAAAATTCACTTTTGGGTCCTCAATTTATTCAAAATCATTTAAGGGATTCATGTTTCCCAAATTTCTAATTTGGTCCTCAACTTTTCAAAAATTACCATTTTGCCACTACTTTACAAAAATGGCAACTTGACCGCAATAATTTCAAAAATTGACCAATTGGTCCTCCAACATCCTTTTCATGACTGATTGACCCTCAATTTTGGGAAATTGTAATTTGGTACCCCACTTTTATGAAATTCCCAAATTTCCCCCTTTCACACTGGCCGAATTTGATTTCATCAAATTGGCCATTCAATCGGGATTAATTGATCCAATTGAATGCATGGATCAGTTCCTACACTTCCACATGATTCATTGGAGCTTTGAATTGCGTCATTTGGGTCCGAATAGAGCTCAAATGGAGCTTCATTGAAAAACTGAACTTAAAGAGAGAAAGCTTCAAAGCTTTCCGTTGGAGGTGTGGCGGTCCAAGCTTTTGATCGGGGCAAGTAGTTCTCATCCTGAGGATCCTCCTAGGATCAAGAATTGCAACAATTCATGTGAAATTGAGTGAGAATTTGATCAGTGATGTTTCACCATTTCTCTCTCTAACGTTGATCGGAATTTATAGAGATTAGCCAAATTAGCTTAACTCTCAGCTCTAATTCAGTCGTATGAGGGCTCTGGAACTATTGGGAGAGCTTGGTTTGGCATGAGTAGGGCTCAATTTGGTCATTTTTAGCTCGATCGAAATAGGGCGGCTTCTGTTCGCCGAAGCTGCTTCATTGTTTGATTACGCTGGCACTTCTCTAGCGATCCTTGGATCGAATGGTGACCATTGTCGAGTAGCTGACTTCTCCTCAAGTCTAAGGAACCCAACCTCACCTTCTTTGGCTCAGAAAAATGCCCAAGTTGGAGCTCTGGTTCAAGCTTCACCGGTATTTGTAGTAGTAGAGAGAGAGAGAGAGAGTAGTTTTCAGGTGTGAGGAGAATGAATGAGGAGGAGCTCTTTATATAGGGAAGTCGGGGACTCCTTAGCCATCCAATTGGAGCCTTTATGGCGTTCATTCATGGTTTAAAATGCCTTGAATGGAAACTTTTCATCTTCGCTAGCATTGCTCACTTTTCCAGTGAGTTTATAGTGATGTCATCTGACGGAAGAAGATGACACTGTTCTGAACCGGACTAGACTAGTCCAAATTAGGTTCAATGCTTAAACCGGCTAGTTTAGGCCTGATTCGATCGGGTTTTTCAAAATTAAAAATTTCTAAATTTATCTAAATTCATCCTCTATCCAATGATGGCTTCAATTCTCCAATTTGAATATTTTAAGCCACCTAAAAAATTAATTTAGAAACCAGTTCAATAGTGGTTCACATCAATTCAATCCAGTTCACCTGAAATGGTTTGGTTTTCTCTTCCAATTCATCTCAAAGTCCTTTTCCATGACTTTTGTGTCTCTTTATGTCACTCGGGATTTGTTAATTTTCCAATTTACCATTTCTCTATTGGTTAAGGTTTATGAACTGACTCAGTTTTCTCTTTGGAAATGACCGGTTATTTTCTTGATTTTTCTTATTATCAAAGGATGGTGTTTACAAGTATTGTCACGCCCGATCCAATTTAGTCGAATCCCCATGAACAACCCATTACTCCCTTTGGTCTAAGAAGAGTCACCACTTCTTAAGACCGTAAGGTATCAAGCGTAATTTATGACCTTGTTCCTTGGAATAGCCTTATACAAAACTCAATAGCTTTAAAAGAATTTTAACATACTTAACTTAATGCTTGTTCTCAGAATTTCTTTATATGGTGTTTTCCTTTCTTGAAAAATTTAAAAGGGAGGGGTGAGTTTCTACAACTCAGTGAGCGGGTGTTGGGGGTGAGTTTTTGAAAATATAGTTTATCAAAACATTTCTTTCTTCACATGATTTTGGGTTTTTCTTTGAAATAGAAAAGGATAATTCATCCTTTTAATTCACTATTATGTGGGTTTAGCTCTTTTAACACTTCCCCTTGCTTAAGAGGTGTTTAGCAAACAATCACATGCCCTTTATCATAATGGGTACAAACATTTGCAAATGCTGTACTCCGACTGCACCCACTTAGGGATCAGTGCGTCTTTACTGTCCACCCTAATAGAAGTTTGACTACTTTTACCCTGAGTTTGAGTGGACGTTCATACGCCCAACCCTTAGACTTGAAATTCTTCGTGTTCAATATGAGGATGGAGACCTCATCCTAACCCCGCCTCGGTCTCATGTACAAGAAGCTACTCCGAGCTTCATGACTAATTGGCACGACAACTTGCTCTTATTGCATCCAGGTCGTCCAATAGTCCTTGGGACCCATCACTACCCCTCTTGGGCATCTAGATGCTTCTGAATTCTTGTGCATGCACAAACAATAGTTTTTTAGTCATTAGCAATTATCTTTGGTGCCAACGGTCCAACGGCCCTAACACTCAACTTGGCCTGTAGTTGTTTGTGTGATCGGTCTGTCAACCTAGTCCTAGCACACTATCACTAGCCCATCGAGCCTTGTCAGTCCTGACTTGGTACCATGACAAGTCACATACAAAATTGCCAGTTATGAGAGTTTTCATGGCTCTTATAATCATGCTTGTCTACAGGCTCTAGCTCGTGCCCACTAGCCTTGGGCCCACTTCACGGATTTTTCAAAATTGGGCCTTGAGCCCTATAAGTTAAAAAATGAGGCCTCTGGCTTGTTGGAGCTATCCCAACTCTCATCATAAAAGTTTTCTAAATGTTTTAAGCATTAGCACACAAGGGGATATCATTTCTGGAAAAGTGGTTTTTAAGCTTAAAATGCACTACTCATACCATCTGGGTATGATGATAGAAAATCCCACTCCTGGCGGCCTTTCCTTTCAGTAAAAGAGTTTATCACACCAACCAGACATGATGATTAAATAAGCCTACTCACAACCGGTAAGTCATTTTTAGCTTAAAATTGCTCATCACCCCAATTGAGTATGACGTTAAATAATCCCACTCACCTAATGACTGTGATGTGTTCGTCCCTAGTCAATTTTCCAAGTCTGGGTCAAGCTCCCTTGATTACGTTCTTGTCCAAATGTGTCCCTACACGATTTGAGTATTGTTATAAGGAAAGGTTTGGCATGGAAGACCTCATGTTCTCACGTATTGGCAACTAGGGCCCTGATTTTTGTTTTATTGCACTTAGGTCCCTAATGTTCATCATCTTTGACTTTAGGTCCCTAGTGCTCAACTATCTTCAATTAAGTCCCTAGGATTTCCAATATCCTCCTTGGGTCCTTAATTTTCTCAAAATTGTAAATGGGGCTCAATTATTTTCCAAAAATTTCCAATCGCTCCCTAAATTTTCCAAAATTACCTATTGGTACCAAATTTTCCAAAAATAACAAATTGGTCCCCCTTTTTTCCAAAAATGACCAATTGGCCCTCTAAGCTATTCTAATTTGCCAATTGAGCTTCAATTTTGGGAAAATTGCACTAAGGTCCTTCAATTTTTTGAAATCCCCAATTTTCCAAAAATCTTCCTCCAATTTCACCCCTTTCTATTGGCCAAATTTGATTTCTTCAAATTGGCCTTTTGAATGGGTTAATTGATCCTTTTCAGGGTGTTAATCGGTCCCTTCACTTCCATATGATCCGATCGAGCTTTGAATCATAGTTTTTAGGTCTGAAACGAGCCCAAACGGAGCTTCACCGGAAAATTAAATGTAGAGAGAGAAAGCTCTAAGAACTTACTATCGGAGGTGCAATGGTCTGAGCTCTTGTTTTGGGAAGGTAGTCCTTATCCTCGGGGTCTTTCTAGGATCAAGTATCGCTACAATTCGTGCCTTGAGCAGTGAGAATTTGGTTAGTGAATTTCAGGTACTTTCTCTCTCTATAATTGAACTATTCCAATGAAGGGGAGATTTTGTGTTTGTGGTGGTTGATAGGTTTTCAAAGATGGCACATTTCATTCCATGTTATAAAATTGATGATGCATCGAATGTTGTTAATTTGTTATTTAGAGAAGTTGTCAGATTGCATATTATGCCAAGAATTATTGTTTCTGATCATGATTCTAAATTTGAGTTACTTTTGGAAGACCTTATGGGGTAAATTGAGAATAAAACTTTTGTTTTCAACAACATGTTACCCACAAACTGATGGTCAAGCAGAAGTAGTAAATAGAACTTTAGGTAGTTTATTACGTTCTATAATAAAAAAGAACTTGAAATCATGGGAAGATTGCTTAGCACATGTTGAGTTTACTTATAATCGTTCTGTTCATTCTACAACTAAGTTTTCACTATTTAAGATTGTTTATGGTTTCAATCCATTGACCCATTTAGATTTAACTCCACTTCTTATAGGTGAGTTAATAAATTTTGATGGAAAGAGAAAATGAGAGTTCATGAGACAAATGCATGATATAATAAAGATATACATTGAACGGAAGACAAAAGTATATGAAAATCAAATAAACAAGGGTCGTAAAAGTATCATTTTTTAACACGGCGATTAGGTCTGACTTTATATGAGGAAAGAGCGATTTTCGGAACGATGGAGATAAAAACTTCTTCCTAGAAAAGATGGACAATTTTGAGTGTTGAAACACATTAACAATAATGTTTACAAGTTAGAGTTAGATGAGTATGGTGTTAGTACAAGTTTCAATATTACTAATTTAATACCCTTTGATGTAGGTGATGAAAGAACTCAAGATTTGAGGATAAATCATTTTAAAGAGGGGGAGAATAATGACATAAATCAAATTGAGCACACTATGAATCTGCTACAATGATCAATGGAACATGAAATGGAAGACAAATTTTCCACAAAATGTGTTGAATGATCCTGTAAAAAGGCCTATTGTTGTGAACCTCACCAATATACTAATGACACCTTGCACAAAATATGGCAAAGAACCCACGTATTTTAGGACACAAGTAAGAAAAGATAAAATATATCTTGTTTAGGTGAGAAACAAGGTTTGTGATATTTAGACACCAGACCAAAATCCTATAAGAACTCTTAGAAAATCGTGGTGATAAGTCTAATTGCTTGAATACCGCAAGTAAAAAAAATTGATAAATTCAAAAGTTATTTCAAGAGAGAAACAAGAATGAAACCTCACAATATTGAATTCCAAAAGTGTCTCTTTACAATGTTGTGGAGTGTGCCATTTATAGACAACAATAACAACCAAATAGCCTAAAAATAAGGAAATAATATCTTATAGTGACATGCCAACCAATCATGGTTCATTCATAGTTTCTTTAGTTAGATTTACATAAAGGAAGATCTTAACGAAAATATTGTGGATTGTGTTTGTTGAGATACGAAACCATTGAGATGCCCTATATGGGGTAGTGTTGGTTCTAAGGGTCGTTGGATGGCTTAGGGAGTATAAAGGAAGTATCATTGGTCTAGTATATTGTGGAGCTATATGAGCTTCGTGGCGTTAAGACTGAGGAAAAAGGGGAAGAGGTCTCGTCCCACAATAGTGGACAAGAAGTATCGTAAATGTATGGGGTTAGGCAATGGTGCTCACGTAGACTATGTGGTAGAGGTTAGCCTATCACCAAGGTGGATGGTAAATGCGATCCGGGCTACAAGTGAGACGAATCAAGGTTGTAGTCTCAAAAGGTATGTTATGCAAATAAGTGATCCATTTAATGAAAATGGTGTGTGATTGTTTGTCCAATACAAATTCACAAAGGAGAATGATGAAAAATATTTTGTCATGGAAACAATCCCTTACATCATTGTATGATTACCTTGTTACCCCCTTACTGAGTTGACGAACTCACCCATCCCTTTAACCTTTTTTATGAAATCATAAAAATGAATGCTTGCGAAGATTTAGTTACATGGTATGTTTTATGTTTTAATAATATTATGGTATGTTTTATAGAAATATATTTTATTAAAACTACATTGAAATATCGTTGGGTTACGCATGATTTCTATTGGGACTATGGTGGTGATTACTCTTTTAATACTGGGAGGAGTGGTGCACTGTTCACATAGTTCTGACCAAACTGGGTCAGGATGTGAAACAAAATCTCGACCTTGCTCGGGTGAAAACTGACATTTTTCATGACTCTCAATTTTCGTGATTGGGAATACAAACCCTAATTTGATCGGATCCCTACTCCCAACATTGGGTTCTCTTTTTCCACTTCCCTCATTGGGTTATGATTCAATTTGACTTTCAAATCTTATCTCGGGTACTCATCCCAACTCAAGATTTTATTCTCAGCTTAGGTTTACATCATTTTTTTAGATTTCATTACCAGTTCTCACTCTATGTACATGATTCCATTCACAACTTAAGCTTGATTTTCCCCATCTTGTCCGATTGAGTTCCATTCCTAGTTCTCGTTCTCAATTTCTGGTCCAAGTGGCTTAAATTTAGTTTTCAAAAATTCGGTGTAACATAAATCTAAAAAACTGTTTGTAGTTGCACCGTATAAGACAATGACTTTAGTGACGAAGTTGTTTGGATACATAAATTATTGATATATATATATATTATTTAAATTATCTACTTATCTTTTAATATTTTGTGATAATTAAGCAATTATACATCTTACAACTAATTCATGTATGATGGACCTAACAAACATATTGAATTAGATTGCAATTTTGCGAAATAAAAGATTGATGTAGGTGTCAATAAAATGAAAGTTACGTTAGAATATCATCTTGTTGACTTATACCAACGTTATGCATACTAGTCTATCGATTATCATCTTGTTGACTTATATACCAACTTCAAAACTTATATCATCATGTTGACTTATATACATATCTATTCAATAATCTTTACATACTCATCTTAAGAGAAGTAATGAAAAAAGAAAATCGTTGGACTTGAAGCAAATTACATTGAGTACTATAATATAAGTTTTGAAGTTGGGAAGAATTCTTGAAAAAAGGCACTTTTTCTCTTCCTTCATCTCAAATCCTCTCATTCTATGAAGAATGAAAATTGAAATAAAGGGCTTCCACTTTTTTGTTGTACCCAAGTTAAGAAACATGAGATAATGTATACATGAAATTAGGGTTTGACATGCTAAATGAGTATTTATTTATTTATTCATTTTAGTGTTATCACAATATCGCAAGGTATTTTATGATGCAAGAGTGATGGAATTTCCTATCATAAGAAATTTGTTTCAAATACTGTGAGTCCAAATATTAGCAAGAATTATTTCAAGGTAGGGTGAACCAAATTCTAGTATAGGACATGATGTGAATTCGACTAAAGAAACTATGAATTCACATGTCCAATCAACCGGACCTGCAATGGAGCTGAACACTTTGTCACCAATTGGGATAAATGATCACTTGAGACTTCAAGAGGGCCCAATCACAAGGTCAAGGACTAAACGATTCAAAAAAGCTTTATATGGGCTGATTAAAGAGATTGCTGAATATTCAAATAAAAGCCCAAATGAAGAGCCCAAGATGAGCCCAACAGAAGGTCCAGATTTAATTAATAAGGAGAGATTTATAAATATAATAAATCTTTTAGGATAATATTAGGTAGTCAGATTAGATAAGGTTAGCTTATAACCATAATAGATTTTTTCCACATTATGTGGGTCATTCGGTTGTTTTCTAAGCCTATAAAAGGCATACTCCACAGCATTGGAGAGACACACTTTGGAATTTATATCTTGTGAGGTTTTGTCTTCTTTCTATCTTGAAAGAGCTTTTGAACTTATCAGGTTTTTACCTGTGGCGTTCAAGCAATCAAGACTTATCACCCGGGGTTTTCTAAGAGTTCTTCTTAGAGGATTTGGGTGTGGCGTCTACATATCCCATACCTTGTTTCTCACATAAACAAGGTATATTCCATCTTTTCGTACTTGTGTCGTGAAAGTCTTGGGATCGTTGCCATATTTGGTGTAGGGTGTCGTCAGCATATTGGCGAGGTTCGCATCAGTTTCTCCCCCTCTTGAAAATGATTTGTCCTCAAATCTTCTGTTTCTTCATCACCTACATCAAAGGGCATTAAATCAGTAACATTGAAGCTTTCATTAACGCTATACTCACCAGGCAACTCTAGCTTGTAAGCATTATTATTAATGCGTTCCAACACACGAAATGGTCCATCTCCTCTAGGAAGAAGTTTTGATCGCCTTTGTTCTAGAAATCGTTCTTTCCTCATATGAAGCCAGACCCAATCTCCAGGTTCAAAAATGATACTTTTGCGACCCTTGTTTGCTTGTTTTTCATAAACTTTAGTCATCCGTTCAATATGCATCTTTGTCTTCTCGTGCAGTTCTTTCACAAACTCTGCTTTTCTCTTTCCATCAACCAAATTCACCTATAGGAAGTGGAGTTAGATCTAGAGGGGTTAATGGATTGAAACCATAAACAATCTCAAATGGTGAAAACTTAGTTGTAGAATGAATAGAACGATTATAAGCAAATTCAACATGCGATAAGCAATCTTCCCATGATTTCAAATTCTTTTTTATTATAGAACGTAATAAAGTACCTAATGTCCTATTTACTACTTCTGTTTGACCATCAGTTTGTGGGTGACATGTTGTTGAAAACAGTAGTTTGGTTTCTAATTTACCCCATAGGGTTTTCCAAAAGTAACTCAAGAATTTAGAATCACGATCAGAAACAATAGTTCTAGGCATACCATGCAATCTGACAACTTCTCTAAAGAACAAATCAACCACATTCGATGCATCATCAGTTTTATGACATGGAATGAAATGTGCCATTTTCGAAAACCTATCAACTACCACAAACACAGAATCCCTCCCCCTCTTAGTTCTTGGTAATCCTAAAACAAAATCCATGGAAATATCAATCCAAGGTGCATTAGGAATTGGAAGAGGAGTATACAGGCCGCGAGGTTATTGCCTAGACTTAGACTCTTTACATGTAATGCATCGAGAACAAATTTTCTCAACATCCCTTTTCATGTGGGGCCAAAAAAAATGCTCGTGCATCATCACCATAGTTTTAGCTACCCCAAAATGTCCCATAAGTCCTCCACCATGTGCTTCCCTAACAAGTAACCCACGCAAAGATGACTGAGGGATGCATAATTTGTTTTCTCGAAAAAAAAATCCATTTTGTAAATAAAATTTTCCAAACCTACCAGTTCGACAACCTTTAAACACTTCACAAAAATCAGGATCATTTGCATACAAATCCTTGATATAATCAAATCCAAGTAATTTAGAATCAAGCATTGAAAGCATAGCGTACCTTCACGATAGAGCATCTGCAATTATATTTTCCTTACCTTGTTTGTATTTGATCACATATGGGAATGTTTCAATGAACTCCACCCACCTTGCATGGCGTTTGTTCAACTTGTGTTGTCCTTTGAGATGTTTAAGAGATTCATGATCTGTGTGAATCACAAACTCTTTCGGCCATAGGTAGTGCTGCCATGTTTGAAGAGTTCGAACTAGGGCATACATCTCCTTATCATAGGTAGGATAGTTAAGGGTTGCTCCACTCAACTTTTCACTGAAATATGCAATTGGTCTTCCTTCTTGCATTAATACACCTCCAATACCTACTCCTGATGCATCACACTCAATTTCAAATGTTTTCGAAAAATTAGGCAATGAGAGAAATGGGGCAGTAGTTAATTTTTCCTTTATCAATTGAAATGCATTTTGTTGCTCATTACCCCATTTAAAAGGTACATTTTTCTTTATAATAGTAGTAAGAGGTGCAACATAACTACTGAAATTTGGAACAAAACGTCTATAAAAACTAGCTAATCCATGGAAACTTCTTACCTGACTTACCGAATTAGGTGTCGGCCAGTCGCGAATTGCCTTAATCTTTTCCTCGTCAACTCCAATCCCTTCTGAACTTATAACATATCCAAGAAACACAAGTTTATCTGAACAAAAGACACATTTATTCAAGTTGTCAAACAACTTATGTTGCCTTAATGCTTCTAACACAACTCTTAAATGTGCTACATGTTCATCCATGGTCTTGCTGTAGATTAGAATATCATCAAAATATACCACTACAAATCTCCCAATAAAAGCACGTAATACATGATTCATTAATCTCATGAAAGTGCTTGGTGCATTAGTCAACCCAAAGGGCATAACTAACCATTCATATAATCCTTGTTTAGTCTTAAATGCAGTTTTCCATTCATCCCCTTCTTTCATTCGAATTTGATGATATCCACTCTTAAGATCTATTTTCGAAAATAAACAAGATCCATGCAACTCATCTAACATGTCATCCAAACGAGGAATAGGGTGGCGATACTTTACCGTGATGTTGTTGATGGCTCGACAATCCATGCACATTCGCCATGTTCTGTCCTTCTTAGGTACAAGTAGCACTAGCACAGCACATGGACTCATACTCTCTCGAACATACCCCTTTTCCATCAGCTCTAGGACTTGGCGTTGAAGTTCCTTTGTTTCTTCAGGGTTACTTCTATATGCTGGTCGGTTAGGAATCGTCGCTCCAGGGATTAAATCAATTTGATGTTCAATTCCTCGAATTGGTGGCAAACCTGGTGGTATCTCATCGGGAAAGACATCGATAAAGTCCTGCAAAACAGTAATAATATTGCTCGGCAAAGATCCGACAAGATCGTTAGTACTCAAAAAGGCGTCCTTGTACATAAGTACAATAAGAGCCTGATGTGAAAGTAAAGCTCGCTTGATCTCACTTTTTCTTACAATAAAATTGCTTTTACTCTCTTTTTTTTCCACTTCTGGCTTTTCCCTCATTTTTTTCAACTCTGATATTTCTCCTTTCTTTTTTTCTTCTATTTTCTGTTCATTTGCCTTTTTCTTTTTCAGTTGATCCTAAAAAACTTGCCTTGGAGTCAATGGAACAAGAGATATTGGTCTCTCATTCATCACAAAAGAGTACCTATTAGTGAATCCATCATGCATAACTTGACGATCAAACTGCCAAGGTTGTCCCAAAAGTATATGGCACGCGTGCATTGGGACCACGTCACATAGTATTTCATCTTGATATTTTCCAATAGAAAATGCAACCAACACTTGTTTGGTTACCTTGAGTTCACCTTGGTTGTTCAGCCATTGTAGTAGATAAGGCTTCGGATGCTTTAAGGTTGGTAATGCCAATTTCTCCACCAGCTCAGTGCTAGCTACATTAGTGCAACTTCCCCCATCTATAATAACACAGCAAACCTTATTTTTCACACAACAACGAGTATGAAATAAGTTCTCACGCTGATTGTTTTCTTCTTCTTGGGCTTGAACACTGAGAGTTCGCCGTGCAACCAACAATTCCCCTTCTTCTGCATATTCATCAACATCTTCAAGTGGTGGCATCCCCGGATCGATATCTTCTTTTTCATCATCGGTCTCAATCTCACCATTAGCATTGATCACCATTGCCCGCTTATTTGGGCATTGACTTGCAATGTGACCCCTGCCTTGGCATCGGAAACACTTAATATCACGAGTTTTGGGAGTTGTGATATGGGTGTTACCTTGATTTTGGGCCACAGCCTGCATGGTTGTCTCTTTTAGTGGAGCATGCTGAGGTTGAGTTGACTGACTCTCAAATCGCCTTGAGGATGGTTTCCATGAGTTCGAGGAACCATTGTTTAATCCCCTTTTGTGTAAACTCTTTCTCTTCAATTGTTGTTTGACTTTGATAGCTTGATGTACCATATCTTGGAGCTCAACATGATATTGCATTTCCACCACGTCAGCTATCTTATGGTTTAGACCATGCAAAAATCTCGCCATTGTTGCCTCTCTGTCTTCCTCCACATTTGCTCGAATCATCGCAATCTCCATCTCCTTGAAGTATTCGTCGATGCTTCTTGATCCTTGGGTAAGCCTTTGGAGTTTATTGAACAACTCCTGGTGATAGTGGCTGGGAACAAATCGTCGTCGCATGATCGCTTTCATTTCATCCCAAGACTCCACAGGGCGTTCGTGATTTCGTTTCCTTTCCTTCACCAATTGATCCCACCATATTATAGCATAATCAGTAAATTCGACAGTAGCAAGTCGTACCTTTTTCATCTCTGAGTAATTATGATAGTAAAAAACCATCTCCATCCTCTTTTCCCATTCAAGATACGCTTCTGGATCTGTTTTTCCTTGAAAAGAGGGTATTTTCAACTTGATATTATCCAGGTTGTCATCAACTCGAGGTCGTTCTCTATGAGCATATCGATCGAACTCCTCGGGTTCTTGTGGGTCAAAACGTCTTGGCTGAAAGCTTCGAGGTCGCTGTTCAGTAGGGGTATGTTGACGCGAACCCCTCACTCCTTCTTCCAATTGATCAACTCGCTCATGAAGCGGTTCCAACTCAGACTTCAACATTCGTCTCATTTCGCTTATGATGGCTTGCATTTGTAAATTTGGAATCGGTTGTTGGGAATCTTCTTCATTTGGCGTATCTCCTCGTTGTTGTTCCATGAGTTCCTACAAATGATAACAGAAGAACCTTCCAAATGCTCACTCACGTATTTTTCTCAATCACTCGTGTTTTCACACTTAATTGGCTTTTTCTTAAAGATTCAAACACTCTTGCCTTTTTCCTCTCGAATGTCTTCTTTCAATCTAAATTGAACTTTAAAAATAAATCATTTTTACGAAGCAGTTCAACTTGAGGAACAATCAAGACAAATCAATAAAGGTTTTCAAAAAGTAATTACAAAGAATTTAAGTGAGAGGTATGAATAAACTCATAAATAAGAGTAGAATTTAAATAGAGAAGAAAGAAATGAAGTAATAGACTTAGATAGAGCAAAATGAGATATAAGATAGAATTGTGTGCCACTTTTTTTTTTCTTTTGCCTTTTTTTCACGAATTCTTTTTTGCTCTTTTTTTTTTGCACTAACTTTTTTTGCTTTCTTTTTTTGGCACGAATTGTTTTTTTGGCTTTTTTTTCTCTTTTTTTTTAACCTACTGAAGAGAAGATAGATAGAAGAATATGATATTTTTTTATAGAGAATAGAAATAGGTAGAGAAGATAAAAAAAAAGAACTAGATAAACAAAATGGTATGGAACTTGTCGTGCAACCGTGTGCTCTGATACCACCTGATGCGAACCTCGTCAATATGCTGACGACACCCTACACCAAATATGGCAACGATCCCAAGACTTTCACGACGCAAGTACGAAAAGATGAAATATAACTTGTTTATGTGAGAAACAAGGTATGGGATATGTAGACGCCACACCCAAATCCTCTAAGAAGAACTCTTAGAAAACCCCGGGTGATAAGTCTTGATTGCTTGAACGCCACAGATAAAAACCTGATAAGTTCAAAAGCTATTTAAAGATAGAAAGAAGACAAAACCTTACAAGATATAAATTCCAAAGTTTGTCTCTCCAATGCTGTGGAGTATGCCTTTTATAGGCTCAGAAAACAAACGAATGACCCACATAATGTGGAAAAAATCTATTATGGTTATAAGCTAACCTTATCTAATCTGACTACCTAATATTATCCTAAGAGATTTATTATATTTATAAATCTCTCCTTATTAATTAAATTTGGACGTTCTGTTGGGCTTATCTTGGACTCTTAATTTGGGGTTTTATTTGAATATTCAACAATCTCTTTAATCAGCCCATATAAAGCTTTTTTGAATCTTTTAGCCCTTGATCTTGTGATTGGACCCTCTTGAAGTCTCAAGTGATCATTTATCCCAATTGGTGACAAAGTGTTCAGCTCCATTGCAGGTTCGGTTGATTGGACATGTGAATTCATAGTTTTTTTAGTCGGATTCACATCAGGACATACATTACTTGAGTAAATACTTTCAAGCCCTAGATGAAGCCACACATCATCAAGGATAAATTGAAGGGTTTGCTTTCAAAGATGGTGTTGATTTTCTTGATTGCCTAGGAGATCCCTCTAAGTTTAGAAGATGACCCGAGAGAGAAAATATGTTGCTGGGGTAAGTATGGATATTGACATAGAAAAAGAAAAACAAAGATGATAAAAGGTTGACTTTGTCCAACACTAACCCCAACATTTCTTCCACTTTTTCCGGTCCACCATTTCACTCGATTTCACCCGGCAATCCAACCCCCTCTTCCTCTCCCTCCTCCGATGGCCATATTGCTTTGCTACAAAACTGGTTTTTCCTTTTCCCATCTCTTCTATTTTTTTAAGATTTTTGGTACCCTAATTAAGAATACTTCATCTTGGCATCTTCATTCATTGGTCTTAGATCGACGCGGTTGGGGCATTTGGGTCGGCGGCAATGGAGTTCTTCCTGAAGGCGAAGTCGGTTCGCCTTAGGAGCCACCACGACAAGTACCTGCTGGCCGACCATGACAAGGAGTCGGTGTGCCAGGACCGGAAGGGAACGGTCCGGCAGGCCAAGTGGGAGGTGGAGGTAGTCCCCGGCTATGACCACGTGGTTCGGCTGAAGAGCTGCTACGGAAAGTACCTTACGGCCACCAACGTGCCGTTCCTCCTCGGCATGACAGGAAAGAAGGTGCAGCAGACGGTCCCTAAGCGGCTCGATTCATCCATCGAGTGGGAGCCCCAGAAAGAAGGGTTGCAGGTATCACTTGAAAAACTCAACAGAAAGACGACACATTGTCCCTTTGGTATATATATTAAATGGTTAAAAAATTCGTATCATTTGTGTAATTTACCCCTAACTGCGTGTATGTGACTTTTGGGGGGTGATTGAATGCATGTAAGTATCATCTGAGGTTGAAGACTAGATACGGCAACTTCCTGTATGGGAATGGGGGATTACCGCCTTGGAGGAATTCGATCACGCACGACCGGATGCACCAGTACAGGCACACCGGCAAGGACTGGCTGTTGTGGGAAATCGACGTGGTCGAGAGTCGACCTGAGCCACTTGCTCTTCCTCCTAGGCAACCGCTGCCACCGCCAGTAGAGGCCGAGCCCGAGCCCTGCTCGAATGAAGAAGATGAGGAGAAAGAGGATTCGGGCTCTCCATCTGCTATCTCACTCACGCGCCCGCCTATCTCCAAGAACGAGGTTTTCATATTTAGAATGTTTTGTGCAAAAAAAAAAAACTGATCACAATGTCTACCAAAATCATTCAATCATCATCATCGTCGTAGGCTTTACTATTTTCTTTTTATTGATGTGGCAGCATGAGGGCCATGGGCATTCGGGGTCGCCAATGAAAGCAGGGAGGCGGGTGTCGTACAGAGTAGCCGGAGAGAGCGGGGAGTTCATGGAAGCGGAGGAGGTGACCATAACGTTCAGAGGAAACGGGCTGGAGTCGCTAGTGGAGACGCTGGAGGAGGAAACGGGGCTGGACGATATCATCGTCTGCTCTCACTGGGGAGGAAAGCTCTACCCTCTCCGACTGCAACTCCCGCCCCATAACGCCCCTATGCACGTCGTAGTTGTCCCGCCATCCTCTAGAGGTAATTAATAATACATTCTCCTAGACATTGCAAGCTATATGGCTATTTGTTCATTTATTATTATTAGTAATGCTTGTGAATGCATTATATATAGCTGCAAGGGATGTGGAAGTTCCAGGCACACCAAGCAAAAGCTAACTAATCAATTGTACCAGGGATCATCGGCCCTATGATCACTATATCCTATTTCATCATTTTCCGTACAATGCTTGTTTTTTTTGTCTTACTATATTTCTATGTATAAGATTCAGCTGACAAGAAGCTTGTTGACAAAAATCTTAGTGCATTATAATATTAAAATGTATTTCATTATTTATACTTAAATCTTATATATTTTAAAATATTTTTTTATGTCTAAATAATATTATATTATATTTAACTCTCTTAAAGGCATGGTTCATAGAATAGAGACATGGCAACACAAATTCTCTCCCATCACAATTAAGAAGACCGTTGAAATCCATAAATGTATTATAATCATAAATTAATTAATTAATTTATAATTATTCACAATATAATTTATAATTATATATTATTTCGATGTAAAATTGAATGATATTTTAAATATATGTTAGCTCCCACTTCTTCAAATCAGCCTTTGAAAGAGCGCGGTTTTTATTACTCTATTAAATGTACTATATATTTTGTACATTTTAAATATGCATAAAATTTTCGAGCAAAGAAATATGCACATAATTTAAATATTTTATTAAATATAATCCAATGTCATTTGTTTTTATAAATATAAAAAATGATGAGAAACCATAATTTGAATTGGTAATAACAGAAAAATCAAACCTAAAATGTAAATAAATATTTAGCTAACAAATTAGTTTAACAATATGTTGAACTAATTACAAGCTTAATGATCAAAATATTCAAAAAAATAAATATTGAATGAGATTATTGAAAAGATTGCAAAAAAAGCTAAATGAAAATGAAATAATAAACTAAGTGTGAGTTTAAATTCGAATTTAAATGAAATATATGTTAATATAATAAATATTTTAAAATATTTAAGAATAAAATTAAATATTTCATAAATATCTCTAATTCAAAATATTTATTATTATATATATATATATATTTTTAAATACAATTTATAACAAGTATTTTAGATATTTTTTTTTATAAATGAGTAATAATTAATTGAAATGTCAACTATAAAATATTGTTTTCTTAATTTTAGGATATTTAATAGTAATATGTACCCGAAACAAATATATTTGATATTCTTATAAATAATATTCTTGTAAATACATATTTGTTTCATGTGAGATTTATTTTTTATTTATTTCTTTAGAAAACCTTTTAAACTTATTAAGTTTTAGTGTTCAAAAAATGGTAAAAGTTTATTATAAGATTTGAGTGTTATATCTATATCTCTATATTTTATTTCTAGTCGAAATAAGATATATTTTATTATTTTTAGATGCATTATAAAAATTTTAAATTATTTTTTATATTTAAATTCACATTAGTTGGTAAGATAGTAAATAGTTGCATGAAAATGCTTTTGTATCATTACTTACTTTCTTGTATTCTCAATATCATATATTTATTTATATGGTCGACATAAAAAAAACTTAATTTTATTTTATCTACTTTCCTCTCATTAAGTAAAAAAGAGCAAAAAAAAAAGTACGAAAAAAATAGTGCAAAAAGAAAAGCTACATTGAAAAGAGAAGTACTAAAAAAATTTTAAAAAAAAATGTGTAAAAAAACTTATCGGTCTATATTTCCTTATCTCATTCTACATACTAGAACTTTTTTTATATATCGTTTGAGTATCCAAATACCCAACACTAAAATCCTTTTGCTAAATTACTTTTTGAAACCATGTTTATTAATTTTGATTATTTCTCAAATTTAACAACTTCATAAAATAAATTATTATTTAGTTCAATTAATACTAAAATAAGGCATATGAGTGAAAAAACACAATTGTATTTTGAATTTATAAGAAAAAAATCATTTGAGTTTGAAAAATAAGTATTTGAGAGAAACATGTGATGGAGAGTTACAATGTCATTTTGTTTCTAAACAAATGTAGGTTCACATGGTCCAATGACGAGAAGACATAGTGAAAGAAAGAGGGTTCCCCACTCTTTATTCAAAACCTACCGTGGAAAGCTATGATAAGTGAAATGAAACAAATGGTAAAGTCTGAATTTGAGACACTTCATATGCGAATAAATCACTTGGATGAAGTAGTGAGATGACATTCATCTCAACATAGTCCCACTGAATGGCCTTGTGGCTTTTAATCTAGATACTTCAATGCACAAAAAATTGAGGAGTTCGATGATCTCTAAGTTAATCGTGACTAACTCTAACATGATTTTATCCATCAATATAATTTTAGGGAAATGTCATGAATTGATGACATCTTGAACAACCAATGTCAGAATTTATTTTATACTCGTTGTTATGTGAAAAATAAGGTTTGTTCTACTATCATAAATGTGACAAGTTGCATTGGTGTAGCTAACACTAAGCTTATAGAGAAGTTAACATTACCTACAATGAAGCATTTCAAGTTATATCAAATTCAAAGGTTGAACGATCAACAATAAACTCGAGGTAACCAAGTAGGTGTTGGTTTCATTATTTATTGGGAAATATGAAGATGAAATATTATATGTCACACCCTAACCTGATTATCCAAGTCATTACAAATAACAACCCCTCATGAGAGTGGCGGGTTGTTCACGGAGTTCCGACCAAACTAGGTCGGGGCGTAACACCCTTGGTCAATGGCTTAATGTACCCAAAACCGCTTGAAGGCCATGCCGTTAACCTTAGTGCTCGAGGGTCCTTGATCCCCTTGACTCATTTGCAATATTAGAGGCATCTACCCCATTCCTATAACCTTTATATGGTTCAGGGCCTCCTTTCATCCCTCCTTATTTCATCTCTAACTCTTTTTGCAGAAGGTTCCTCTTTACTTTTCTTGTTCTTTTTAAGATAAAGTTCAAATGTCATGCCTGACCCGATTTGGTCGAAACCCCGTGAACAACCTGACACAACATTTGGTTTAAGAAGGATTTCTCTTCATTCTAGATCACAAGGAGTCAGACGTCCTTTTTTTACCTAGTTTCCTAGAATATCATTATACAAAACTTGAGTAACTTAAAGGCATGCCTGTCTTAGGGTTCAACTTCAAGAAATCCTCTAAGGTTTTTGTCTCCTTTCCTGAAAGGGGTAAAGGGAGTGGGTTAGTTTCTACAACCTAGTGAGAAGGTGTTGGGAGTGAGTTTTCAAAAATATTTAGTTTATTAAAATCATTCCCAAAATCTTTCATTATTTTCAATGCCTTTCACCATTTTCACTTATTATGTTTGTTTAGCTCTTTTAGCACATCCCCTTTCCTCGGGAGGCATTTAGAAAACATACACACACCCTTTATCATAAAGGGTACAAATGTTGGCCAATGCAGTATGCCGACTGCACCCACTTATGGATCAGAGCGTCTTTACCATCCACCTTTATAGAAGTCTTTCCACTTCTACCTTGAGTCTAAGTGATGCCTTGAGCACCAAGCCCCCAAACTAAAAAATCTCTTCGTGTTCATATGAGGATGGAGACCTCATCCTGTCCCCACCCCGATCTCATATGCAAGAAGCTCAAACATAGTAGATTCAGGAAGCCCAAACACAGTAGCTTCATGACTAACTGGTACGACAAATTGCTGTTATCGCAATCGTGTTATCCAATAGCTCTTGGACCCCATCACTACCCCTCTTAGGCGTCTTGATGGTCTCGAATTAGAGTGCATGCGCAAACAATAATTTTCACATAATATCTTTTATCTTTTGTGTCAAAGGTTCAACGACCCTAACACTCGACTTGCCCTGTAGTTGTTTGCCTGACCAGTCTATCGACCTAGTCTTGGCGCACTACCACTAGCCCATCGAGCCTTATCAGTCATGACTTGGTATCGTGGCAAAGCATGCAACATTTCCATTTTTTATTAGAGTTTTCATGGCTCTTTTTACTCATGTTTTTCTACAGGCTCCAGCCCGTGCCCACTTCCAGAGTTTTTAAAAAATTAGGCCTTGAGCCCTATGAGTTCAAAATTGAGGCCCCCGAATTGTTGGAGCTGTTCTAGCTCTCGTGAGGAAAGTCTCCCAAAGAGTTTAAGCATTTGCACACAATTAGGGGAGGAAATTTTTAACAAAATTACTTTGAGCTCAAATGCTTTCATCATACCAACCGGGTATGATGATAGAGCGTATGTCCACTTACAATCGGTAAGTGGGTTTTCTTTTAAATAGCATTCATCATATCATCTGGTTATGCTGTACAAAAAAAACCAACACACGGTAGTTTTTTATTTCCAAAATGGTGCTCACCACCTCAACCGGGTATGATGTATAAATATGCCCACTCACAACTGATAAGTGACTTTTAAATTAAAGGCAAGCTCATCACCCCAACCGGGTATGATGTTATTAAGCCCACTCACAAGTTTTTCATTTCAAAATGGTGCTCACCATCCCAACCATGTATGATGTTATTAAGCCCACTCACCCGATGACAACAACATGTTTGTCCCTAGTCAGCTTTCCAAGTCCTGCTCGAGCTCCTTTGCTTACGTTCTTATCCGAATTCATTCCTACATGGTTTGAGTATCCTTATAAGGAACCGCTTTCCATTAATAGCCCTTCTATTTCCATGTATTTATATTTAGACCCTTATTATATATATTTGTTTTACATTATTGCAATTAGGTCCTTAAAGTCCATAATCTTTGACTTTAGGTCCCTAAATGCTTAATTATTTTCAATCAAGTCCCTGGTGTTTCCAATATCCCTCTTGGGTCCTTAATTTTCTTAAAATGATGTATGGGGATCAAATTTTTCAAAATTTTAAATTGGTCCCCAACTTTTCCAAAATTACCGTTTTGCCCCTAACTTCCAAAAATGGGTAATTGATACCAATTCTTTCAAAAATTGACCAATTGGCCCTCCAATATCTTTCTCATTGCCAATTGACCTTCAATTTTAAAAATAATGCACTTAGGTCCTTCGATTTTCCCCAAATTCTTCCCCCAATTTCACCCCTTCCTACTGACCAAATTTGATTTCTTCAAAGGGGTTAATTTCTCAAATTGGTGGCGTGAATCAGTTTCTATACTTCAACACAATACAATTGAGCTTTGAATTGCAGAATTTGGGTCCGAAACGAGTTCAAACGGAGCTTCATCGAAAAACTGTACATAGAGAGAGAAAGCTTCGAAAGCTCACCATCGAGGGCGCGACAACCCAAGTTCTTGATCTGGGAAGTTAGCTCTTGTCCTCAAGGTTCTTCTTGGATCAAGAATTTTGACAATTGGTGTCAAGATCAGTGGGAATTGATCAAAGCAATCTTTCACTTTCTCTCTCTAGAATCGAATTGCATCGATGGAGGAGGGCTGAATTGGCTTATATTTCTCCTCTGGAGAGGTCGTGTTATGGCCTTGGAGGTTAAGAGAAGGCTCGATTTGGCTGTAGAAGGCTTGAATTAGCTGAATTCAGGTCAGCCAAAATAGAGCAGCTTTGAACCGACGGAGGTGCTTCATTGTTTGATATCGCCGGCACTTCTCTGGCGATCCTTGGGTCGATGGGAGGTTGTTGTCAGGTAGTTGACTTCCTTCGGAGTCTGTAGAACTAGAGTTTGTCTTCTAAGGATGAGAAAAGTGCCCAAGTCGAAGCTCTGGTTTGAGCTTTGTCGGAAAACTGAGCACTTTGGAGAAAGAGGTGATTTGAGATGTGTAGAGGATGAATGGAGGGGAGCTCGGGGACCCTCTGCTCTACTAGTTTTCATATTGGTTGAGCCTATCCTCTTTAGAAAATGCCCAAATCAGAGGGAATATTCCTTTCACCAGAAAAGGAAAGTTTTTCTACATTGATGAACAGTGTTATCATCCTAAGGAAGATGATGACACTATTCTATACTGGACCAGTTCGGTCTGACCGGGTTCAGTGATGAAAATCAGCCGGTTTAGGCCTAATTCGACTAGTTTTCTAAAAATTAAAATTTTCTAAATTAATCTAAATTTATTTTCTATCTAATGGTGGCCTCGATTTTCCAAATTGAGATTTTCAAGCCACCTAGAAAAATAAATTATCTAATTCGGTTCACTATGGTTCAATCTGGTTCAGGTTCAGTTCACCCAAAACCGGTTCTGTTCTCCCACTCAATTTACTTCATGGTTCTTCCCCGTGATTTTTATGACATCTTGGCCACTTGGGATTTTCCAATTTCCCATTTTAACCCTTCTTTATCATTTATAGTTCCTTTAAATGGCTCGATTTTCTCATGAAAATGGTCGATTATTTTCTCGGTTTCCTTGGTTTAGGAGGATGGGTTTCACATCAAAGCTTGACATAAAGAGGAAAATTTCCCATTTATTGGTAGGAAGTTGCCATAATTGGCTTATTACATAAGTTGGATGTGCTCTGTTCTAGTCCAACATATTAACCAATCAAGAGTCCACCTTTGGAAAGTTATGGGACTCCTCGTCTAATGGCTCGTTGGTTGACACCCACTTCAAAGGTGAGCTCAGGCCTGTGTAATGCTTCTCGCATCCCTTATATGGATTCAGGCTGGGCTCCTTGTACTGGAATGGGGATGCCTCGCTAGGTGCTCCCTAGGCTCTAACTTCATGAGTCACGGAGATCTCGTACCTTTTTAGTACCATAACTTCATGGTTGTAGGCTTGCCCCATTAGATTCGTTGGTTCTTGGCTGATCCAGACTGGTGGGAGCTTTTGGAACACCCTCACATAGTTGGCATATGCCTCCCAATAGTTCCTTTCTGCTTCCTCCTAAGCTTTAGCCAATTCTAGCTTTTGTGGTTCTAGGGGAGGGGTCTGATATTCCTTGGGAGGCATCTTTCCTAACGGACAATCATTTCCTCCTTAAGGAAGATTAGATTTTTTGAACTTCCTTATGAACTGTTCGTAGAGCTCCTTCCACTCGCAAGTCACTTTGGGTGTAGCAGTTTGGGCTCTCTTAGGTTCAGGTTCTCCCAAGCTACCTCCCTTGATTAGAGTGGATATCCTTACTTGTCTGGGGGCCTTGTGGGTTCGTTTAGATACTTTCTGTGGGGTCATATCCCAGTAGGGTGAAGGGTGTTTATTTGCCTATGTTTTAGGATTCAGTTTTGAAACTTGTTTGGAAAACTTATTCTCTAATACCACCAAAGTTATCACACCCCGACTTGGTTTGGTCAGAGTTCTATGAGCAATTCGTCGCCTTCCCTTGAGTTAACCAGACATTCTTACAGAGGTAGAACAAGAAAATAAATGTGTACAATGAGCGGGATTTCCAAAACAAAGTAATCAAAACAATTTTAGGAAATTTTTCGTTCCTTATTAGCGTAGGCTTTCTGCTTGGTCTTTACCCCTCCTAGATGCAAGTGCTTCCCTAAAAAAGGGTAAGGGAGGGGTGGGTTTTCATAACTCAATGAGAAGTTAAGCTGCTAGTGTACTTAAATATTCATAATGTTTATTTAGTTTTCCAGTTTGATTACCACACAATCAACTGCCCTTTATCATCAAAGGGTTCACACGTTCGCCAAGCAGTACTCAACTATTCCACTTGTGGACCAAAGCGTCTTTACTGTTCACCCTAGTTGAAGTTCACAACTTCTACCAAAGTCTAGGTGGGCATCAATCGCTCAATCCCTAGACTCGAGTTCGTACTTCGTGTACACAAATGTGGGACGAGACCTCTCCCCCTCCGACCTCAGTCTCAATGTGCATGAAGCTACTCGAGCTTCCTGACATACTAAATGACAATGCTTCCCTTATGCTCCCTAGGACGTTCAATAGCCCATAGAACCACTACTACCCCATACCAAGTGCCTCAATGGTTCAGTAACACGACATGCACAATTAACAATCTTTTTTTATTGTCCATTATCTTTGGTTCTACCAGCCTAACGAGTTTGATGACTCAGCTTTGGCTCGGTGGCTAATTCACACAATCAATTGATTATGAAAGTCTTTTAAGCACATAGACTTTAACTTGTTTACGGGCCTAAGCTCGTGTCCATTTGGCCTTGGACCCACTCGGGCAAGACTAGCTCTAATATTGCATGATTCATGCTTTCATTAGAAAAGTCTCCCCAAAATTTTAAGCTGGTTCAAGTAATCGAGGGAGAGCATTTTTGGAAAATAGTTTTCAATTCGGTAAAGCACATTCATTAGCTCAACTGGACATGATGCTAAAACCCACTCAATTAGTGCATTGTGACTTGTTCTCGACTGGATCTCGGTCGGCTACAAGCTCCTCTGCACAAGTTCTTGAATCGCCCGTCTACATGGTCCGAGCGTTCACATCAGTAAAGGTTGGCATGAATGGCCTCATACTTGCACGTAATAACACTTAGTCCTTAATTATGCATTAATCGTAATTAGGTCCCTAATTTCCTCTTATTTTCACCCAAGTCCTCAATGTTTCCCTTAATTGCAATTAAAATCCCAAGTTTATACTTAATTATATTTAAGTCCCTATGTTTTCCAAAATCACCAATTGGCCCTTAATTTCTTTGAAATTATCGATTGGTCCCTAATTTTCCTCAAACTCACCAATTGGCCTTCAATTTCATCTAAATTGCCAATTGGTCCTCAACTAAAAATTAATTTCACTAAAGTCCCCCAATTTCGCCCAAACTTCCTCAAATTGTTCATTTTGGTCCTGAAATCTTATTACATAAAATTGATCCTATAAACTTAGTTAATTGATCACTAACATGCTACTAATCATCTTCCCCACCTTCCTACGATTTGTTCATGCTTTGAATTGTCTTAATTGTCCCTGAAATAAGCTCAAATGGAGCTTCACCAAAAAAAATGACTTAAAGAGAGAGCTTCGAAATCTTAGCTGTAGGAGCTTGAGGGTCGACCAGGAGAGTTGTGGGAGGGTCATTTTAGCTGTAGGAGGTCTAGGGTGGCCAGAATTTGGCTCGACAGGACTTCACCACTTTAGTTCCGTTAGAGTAGTGGTACTATGCAGGCTTGTTGGCACTCCTTAGGTGGTCCTCAGGTCGAATGGAGGGTGCAATTGGGTGAAGAACTTCCTCCCAGTTCCAGAGACACCAAAATCTACTTTGGAGGTTGAAGAAAGTGCCAATGTCGGAGCTTTGGTTTACGTCTCGTTGAACAATGGAGCACCGCTTTTTCTTTGCTTGTTTGTGAGATGAGGAAGACCAGAGGAGGTGTGCTCTTTGTATAGGAAGCTCGAAAAATGATAGGGCTTCCATCCGGCATAGAACTCGACCCTAGCCTCGCTCAACGATAGTTAGATCGGAGAGCTTTTTGGGTCATCGGAGACCAAGCTCTCATTCTTATCTCTTTTTGCTAGCTTTCATAAGGAGGAAGACGACATTGTACCATGAGTGTGAGCTTGCCACATGGTAAACTATGATTGGCTAGCTTTACTGAAGCAGCTTCCTACTCAACATCCTAGTTAGCCTTTGACTCGCTGATAGCACACATGGCAACCTCCCATTGGCTGCTCGTTCCAACATAGCTGCTAACCTTATTCAGTCAGCCGTTTGGCTGTGACATGCGGTGTCCTCTAATTGTCTAATTTAAATATGTCAAATTTCCCTCCTGACGTAGATTGCCACAACCACGTGTTAGCCTCTCGTTGGTTGAGGTGATCTGACGTGGCTCTGCCATGTGTCGACCTCATATTAGTCGACCATTTCTCTGATATCCCAATCAGACGTAGACATAACACCTTTGCCACATGTCCGTTTCCCATTGGTCAATCCGACTGACTGGGCTTCTCTGACATTGACCATTGAATGAGGACACATGTCACTCTTCTATTGGTCGGTCATCACTGATGTGGATTTTAGTCATTTGACCACTGACCAAGGACATGTGTTGCTTTCTAATTGTCTAGCACTTCTAGGCACAAACCGAGCAGCTGACGAGGCACGCTTCACCATGCGTTGCACGCTACTGGTCATGCATGCTGACTGAGCACTGACTTGATAGGCAGTCCGTTGTCTGGTTGGACCATTGACCAGTCTCGTCAGAGCGGGTTCGGTAACCCTAATTCAAAAATTGGCTAGTTTAGGTCTGATTCGATCGAATTTCTAAAATTTAAAAGTTTCTAAATTCATATAAATTCATTTTCTATCTAGTGGTGGCTTCAATTTCACAAATTGATGTTTTTAAATCACCTAGAAAAATGAATCTTTAAACCGATTATATACTGTTCATCTAGTTCTATTCGATTCAGGTTTGGTTCACCCTGAACCGGTCCGGTTCTCCCACCCAATTTCATACATGGTTCATTTACATGATTTTTTTGGTATTTATTGGTCATTTGAGACTTTCAAATTTCCTATTTTGACTCTTCTTTACATTTTCGGTTCACTTTGATCCTCGATTTTCCCTTGAAATTTTCTCGTTCCCATCTTCGGTTCCTTAGTTTGAGAGAACGAGGTTTAGACGTTCGGTAGGTGGTTTGAGAAATGGGTTGCGTCCCCGATATCACTTCTATGGTGAATTCTAATTAATAATTTGGCGGTAGTCCAAGCAATTCTTTGAGAAACACTTTGGGGTAATGTTTAACTACGAGGATTTCCTCTAGTCCTTTCATCTCCTAGCTTGCATTTGTAATCATTGTGAGGAATGACATACCTCATTTTGTAGTGCACACTGGGCCTTTACCCATGACACCAAGTGTACCCCTTTCTTCTTCCTATCAACCTCAAATACCACTCCTTGTACCTTCAGGGCATGAAACGTTGCCTTTTTGTTTTGGCAGTCTAACTTGGCTTGATGCGTGGAGAGCCCGTCCATCCCCAAAATCACTTCCACATCCTTTAGAGGTAATGGAATTAAGTCGGCCTCCAAGTTCTTCCCCATAATCTTTACTTCACATTCTCTTAGGACTTGTTCCCTAGCCAGTTCCTCCCCCAAGGGCATGAGGATGTTAAGGTTGGGTTCAAGAGACATGAGTTTTCGATGGAGGGTGGGGACCAGGATTTCCTTGACAAAAGACCGTTCTGCTCCCAAATCCAAGAGGGCATAGGCCTTTCTCCCAAATAACTGCACATACCCTGGATGAAGAAAATTGCTAACCTTTCTTAGGGAATGGTATTTTATTAATTTGGAAAAGTTTTACATTATTTCAAGGAGTACATTTGCCTACTCAAAGGGGGATTCTGGAGGTACCTGCCACTACACTAGGATCCCTTTGTAGTTCTTTTTGCATAAGGTTATACTCCCTTGTTGGGACTTTGGATGTGGTAGGGGCATCTTTTCCTCCGGCTGGTGCCTTCGGGACTCTCGGAGGTTGTTGAGGGGTGTTCCTTCTAACATTCCTCTACAGGGTTGGGCAATTTATGGCAAAATTCCCTATCTGCCCACATACAAAACATGTTGAGCATGTTCCTTCATGACTCTTATTACACTTAGGGTAGTAAGGGCCCTTTCTTTGGGGTGGCGCATTTACCTCCTTGTTTGCCTTATAGAAATCCCCCTTCCTACTAGGTCTTTCCCTTGTTCCCCACAGAGAGACACCCTGGCCTTGCCGATTTACTTGGCTGTGGTGGTCCCCTTCCTCTTTCTTGTTGGCTTGTTCCATCTTTTGACGCCTTGACTACACGAGACGTTCGCATTCGTGGGCCATGATGATGATAGTTGCCAGGTCCGTGGGTTGTCCAAGTACCCCCATTCGATCTTTTATGTCCATGTTGAGACCATCCACGAACTTCTGGAAGATGTTTATGGGTCCCGTTAGATTAGGGACAAAAGGTCTTAATTCATTAAATTTGGTCTTGTATTCCGAGATGGTACTGCAACCTTGCGGGAGACAGAAAAATTCATGTTTCTTCTCCTTGATTAGGTGGAGGCTATGTAACACTAGAATATTCCCCAACAATAGAACCGTGTAATGATGGAGACCAAACCATAATAGAATCAAGAGTGGGAACCAAACCAAGCTTTGAAAAGTTGATCGGGCCGAAAAATGAGATAAAATAAAGATTTCAGTATATTCTTCTCAAAACAATCGAAACAAAACCCGAATGACCACTTAGAAGGAAAGTGAGGAAAATAAGTTTTGGGATAGAGGCATATTAATTATATATATATATATCATATTTTAATTTCCAAATAAATATAAAATAAATAATAAGTGAGGCCTAAACTTAGGCCCACCACAAGTGAGCCTCCCTATAAATACACACTTATAATGAAACCCTATCATCTTTCTCATTTTCAAACCCTAAATGCCACTCCCACCTCCTCCACCCACACCACAAACCTCTACCATTGCTTGTTCCTTCTCTCAATCTCATCTTTATGGAGCTCCCTCCCACGACGACTCACCCTCCTCCACTCCCCTCCTTCTCACTCTAGGCTCTAGAAAAGCCATATTCCTAACCACTTTAATTGCCTCTGTTTAGGCATAAAGAGAAGCTTTGTAAGCTTATGTAAGCCAGGGAGAGTGGAAAGATTTTCCATCCTTGCATCTGCTGATGATGGAGTTACAATGGGAGTCCACAAGCAAGCATCGATGGTAGTGATATTGAGGTTATGGGAGCCAAACTTAACCAGACTCTACAAAAGGAAGGCTATAAGTATGGGCTTATCCAGTCACTTCATGATGCTACTCGTATGTTTGAGTTAGCAATAAAAAATACATAGCTCGTTCTCCAGAGTATCAGTTTACATCTACTTGGCTTGGTGTAGACAAAAATGCATGGGTGAAAACTCTAGCTTACCAGGTTATCTAAAGATTCCTAAATATTCTCAGGCCTCAGTTTATTAATAGCAAATGAAATTTCATCTCGAGGGGAGCAGAGGGAGAGGGTTATTAAAGTTTTTGTGCCAAGAAGTTTATTGTAATGAGGGTAGGCTTTCTAGGTTTTCCTAAAAAGGGATATGAGGGAGGGGGTGAGTACAATGACTCGTGAATGGGTTTTCAAAATTATAACTTTTAGAAAAAAAGATTTGTTTGGAGTGTGCTAGACTCCTTAATTCCTTTAAAAAATCCTTTCATTTCAATTTTTTATTTTTATCACCATTTCTTATTAATCACGGTGTGTCTTCACCCAACACACATCCTTCATCATGAAGGTCAATCACACAATCGCAGACCAGCCCGTTCACAGTCCACTTCTACCCTAAGAATAAGTGGATGTACATGACATCCGACCCTTAATCCCAAAATAAATTCTCTGTATCCGTATGAGGATAGAGACCTCATCCCGACTCCACCCCGGTCTCGTGCGCTTGAAGCTACGTCGAGCTTTGCAAGGTCACTTGATCTTACAAACTGCCCTTATACCCACCAGGTCGTCGAGGGCCCTAGAACATATCACTATCCCTCTTGGGCATCTTGAAGGTCTCATACACATAGTACATGCACAATCAGTATTTTCACATCATGCCATATAATTTGTGATGCTACTGGTCCAACGGTCCCGACCCTCAACTCAACCTGTAGCTGTTTGTCTTTACTAGTTCGGAGACTAGTCATGTTGCACTGCCGCTAGTTGACTAAGTATGTCAGTCCTATCTTAGTACCATGGCCAAACAATTCATTTATTTAAAGTTTTATGGCATATATCTCATGTTTGTTTACAAGCTCCTGCTCGTGCCCACTAGCCTATGGCCCATTGTTCAAGATTTTCAAAACTGGGCATAATAGCCCCCAAGTTCCAAAACTGAGGCCTTCGGCCTAAAAAAGATGTTCGAGCTCCCGTCAAAAAGGTCTCCCAAATCGTTTAAGCAGTGGCACACAGTCAGGGGAGAGCACTTCGGACAAAAAGATATTTTTAACTATCCATCATACCAACCGAGTATGAGGATATCTCCGCTCATAACCGATGATTGGGTTTTCCACTTCCTCTGAGTAAGTTTCATTATACCGATCGGGTATGATCTACTTACAATCTGTAAGTAGTTTTTCTGCATCATTTCCACATCACTCCTCTAAGTTTTGATGTTTAAAATACCACTAAGTAGTGGGTTTTCATTTCGAGGTACTTATCATCCCCAACCGGGTATGATATAAAATCCCACTCACCTATTAATGCAGTGAATTCTACTAGATCGGTTTTTTGTATTCACGTGAGCTTTTCCTTGCTGGCATTCCCGGTACATCGTGTTCATACTCGATATAAACATCCTTGTTTATTATCCCTCGGCCTAATAGCCTTTATTCATTTCAAATAAATGAGAAAACCAAACTTTTTATTTATTTGCAATTAGATCCCTAAAGTTATTTTTCTTTAAGTCCATAATGCCGATTTTTCCTCAAATTGAGTCCTGAAACTTTTAAAATTCATCTTGGGACCTCATTTTATTCAATTTCACAAAAAGGGTTTAATTTCCCAAATTTCCAATTTGGTCCCCAAACTTTTCCAAAATTACCATTTTTCCCTTCCTTTACAAAAATGATACGTTTTACCCCACAAATTTTAAAATTCCTCAATTGGCCCTCTAACATTCTTATCATGCCCAATTGACACTCAATTTTATAAAATTGCATTTTGGTCCTACGAATTTCGAAAATTCCCTATTTTCCCCAATTTGTTTCCTAATTTCAACTACTTAACACAACCGAATATGATTTCATCAAATTGACCAATGAAACACTTCTAATTGTTGAAATTGAAGTTAAAATTTAGATCATACATCTTAATATGATTCAATAGAACTTTGAATTGTAAGTTTTAACATCGGAACGAGCTCGAACGGAGCTTCACCGAAAAACATATTGTAGAGAGAGAAAGCTTCGAAAGCTTACCGTTGGGGGCATATTGGTCTGAGCTTTTGATCTGGGCAGATTTCTCTTATTCTGAGGCTCATCATAGGATCAATAATTGTATCAATTAATGCCGAATTGAGTTGGAATTTTATCATCGAAGTTCTGTCGATTCTCTCTCTAGCACCGATTGGAAATTACATATGGAGCCGAATTGGCTTACCTTTCAGCTCTAATTCAGCTGTAGGAGGGTTGTGGAGTTGTTGGGAAGGCTTGGTTTGGCTGAAGTGCAGCTTCGGTCCGTCGAAGTTGCTTCACTGTTCCATTACGCCGACGCTTCTTCGGTAACTCTCGATGCAAACGAAGACTACATGCATGTAGTTGACTTCTCCCTGGTTCTAAGGAACTTGATCTCGCCTTCTTTGGCTGAAAAATGACCCTATATCGAAGCTCTAGTTCGAGCTTCACCGAAAAACTAAGCAACTATGAGAGTGAGCTTTTCAGGTGTGGAGAGGATGAATGAGCAGGGGGTCTTTATATAGGAAGCTCGAGGACTTCTTGGCTGTCTTATTGGCACCTTAATGGCAGTCATTCATTTCCTAAAACTCCCTAGCTAGAGACTTATCAGCTTCGCTGGCGCTGTGCGATTTTTCGACGAGTGAACAGTGTTGTCATCTGAAGGAAGATGACGACACTGTTTTGAACCAGACCGGACCGGTCCGAACTAGGTTCAAAGATTAAATCGGTCGATTCACCCTCGATTCGACCAAAATTTTTAAATCTAAATATTTCTAAATTCAATTTCTATCAAATGGTGGTCTCAAATCTCAAATTTGAATTTTTTAAGCCTTCTAGAAAAATGAATTTAGAATTCGGTTCAATAGTAGTCCAAACCGGTTCAATCCAGTTCGGATCCGATTCACCTGATCAGTTTGGTTTTCATGTCCAATTCACCCTAAAGTCATTTTTCATGACTTTTATGACTTCTTAGGTCACTTAGGGTCCATAAATTTCCCATTTTACCATCTCTCTATCGATTCCGATTCATAAACTGACTCGGTTCTTAAACCGGTTCAGGTTTGATTCACTTGAACTGGTCTGGTTTTTCTCTCCCACTTTGTTCTAAGGTTCCTTCCCAAGTTTTATAAATCTATTTGGGTCACAAGGGAGTTGAAAATTCTCCAATTTGCCCATTCCCCAATAAACGTGTTTGGGAACTAGTTTGGTTTTCTCACTTGGTTTGGCCGGTTCTTTCCCGGTTTTTCCTTAACTCAAAAGAGCGAGGTTTACAACTCTCCCCTCCTTTTAGGAGTTTTGTCCCCAAAACTTAATCCGCATATTTCACATCTAGATTAATTTCCTTTAATGTCCACTTCCTCCTTTACTTAGGACAAGATTTTTCCTCTCGAGTGTTCTTGCCTAAGATTTCAGGATTGAGAGTTCCAAAATACCCAACCATTCCCTTGTCTAATTATTCTCTTGGTAGTCGAAACCCTTAGCTCGATGTTCTTTCGAGCATTACGTACTTGTTTTTATGGTTTTCTTTATTATCACCTTTTCGTCCTATTTTAACCCTTCAATCGTTGTTTATTATAACTTCGGTCCAAATTTTTTCATATTCGACCTTGTCCTGCTTACTAAACTCCTTCTTACTTGAGTCACATTTTACTCAGAACTATTGGTGCTTATATGTCCCTTACAATATGACATAGTTCTGAACCTGCCTCTGTCCATTAGACTTCTACAACACCTCCTTTAGGGTTGTTTTCAACTTTCCAGCCTTTTAGGGACTGTATAATTTCATCCCTCCTTTCATCAGGTAGTAATCTTCGACTACCTTTACTGTTATCCAATTATCCTTCGTACCTTGACAATATGTCTTACATAACCATGTTAGTTTTTTTCCTTACCCACTCATCCTTTCCCAACTTCTTTATTGGGTCTTTCTGGTGCCAATTATTTGGTTTCCCGGTGGTTTACCAATAAACTAGAATTCTTTCCTTCTTAAGTCCTTGGCATTCCTTATTCAAGGATTTTTCCTTCCTTAATCCACTTTTACTTACTCGTGATTATTTCATAATTCTTTATTCCAAATTAATCACTTTTGGTATATGTGTCGATTCTTTTGCTTGGGAAGGTTCCCTTCTTCCGATTTCATTCTCTACTATGTCCCTCCTAGTAGGGACTTCTATCTTAGGAGCTACATGTTCAATGTTCTTATCATTTCTTATTCCTTACTTGATATACTTTTGATTATCAGTCTTATTCCATGCACTTCACACTATGCTCAGCCGTCCATTCTTTAGGCTTCATTATGCATGTGTAGACTACAACCCATCTCACTAATCGTAGTTATTTCTCCTTAGCCACATCTTATTTGGAATGCTTACTTTCCCAACGTTTTCTTGGGCGTTCTTTTCTTTTATTTCCTTATTATGGGTATCCCACTCGTTCTTACTTATCACAACATCTTTTGTTGCTAACTTTCTATTTCTCCATTCCTTTTAACTTATTCCTTGGGTCATCCCAATATGCTTTCTTGGTTCTTTCACCTTAGCTTACACTTCATTTGCATGTTCATCTCCTTATCCCTCTCCACTTGGTTCCATTACCTCTCAATTTGGGATACATATGCCTTTCCAGAGTTTCCTTCCTTGGTAGGACTCTTTCCATTTCTCCTGAAATTCCTTTTTCATTTGCTCTTGGGAATTTCTACCCTTAAATGACATCCTTTGATGTCGTCTTCTTCTGTTTACCTTTACTCTTGAAATCTTGCGGGCACATCTTTTGTACTCTATCCTCATCCTTACATGTACTTTAGTACGTGTCTATTTCTTTTAGGGAAAGCTCATATCTTCCTTATTTCAAGATCTCTTGATCATGCGAGGAGCTTACCTACTTCTCTCTTGACTTATACGAGAGTTACTTTGTTACCTACCTCACCACTACTATTCACATTGTCTAATTCTCTTGTGGTAGTTGTCTCTCGAATCTTCTTGTCCTTAGTTACTCTTCCAGTGCCCTTTTTAGGTTGTATTCCTTACTACTTCTTGGTCCTCCTTAGGGCGTCGTTCATTATCTTTGACTATCTTATTGTTATGGTTTACTTACTTTTGCTATGTTGGTTAGAGACTCCAATTTTGACTTCTCTACTTTTTCCAAAAGAAGTTGTACTTGCAATCTCAAGACATCCCATTTGTCATCAAATTCTTGGCTTGTCTTCTCTTGTGGATGTACTCCTTTTTTTGCTCCTAAATTGTTGGAATTTTCTTCGTTAAGGGAGAATTCTCTTTAGCTACCTTTTGTTCTGTTTTTTATTTTATTGAGGTCCTACCTTTAGCCATTTTTCCTTTCTGCCACTTTGCTAAGATCTTGAAGAGCTTCCTCCTGTCTATGGTTGAAACTACGAGTTGGAGTCGCGTTTCTTGGGATGGTATCCTTTCGGATTTCCTATAGTTGTGAGGGCATCTTTCTTAGAAAGTATTGTTCAAAATCCTGGTGGTGTAGGACAGTCCTTCATTTCATGTCCTATTTCCTTTGTACCTTATAATAGGTTGTTCCTTGCTTAGTTACCCCAAGAGTTCTCCTAGACTCCTTACGGTTTTCTTGTCATGCCTTCTTTGCCTAATAATCTCCTTGATTCATTCCTTATCCTTGATCTCTGTGGTGTCTAGGGAATTGTGGTTTTGTTTGGTTACTTTTCTTGGGGCCTCTTCCTAACAAGATTACATCTTTTGAGAGACAAGTTTCTAGGAATTAGGAGTACTTCATTAATAGAAAAGTACAATATGTTGGTGAGTTTTTGCCCTATTACAGAATGTGGTCACAAAATAAATAGGGAGCTACAAAATTCTAGATAAGCATCCTCCTAGGTAAGGTTATACAACCTTTGTTGGCATTTATAGCTCCACCCTTGGATTCCTTTGTACTTAGAGTTGTGCCCTAAATAGGCCCAAGCACCATTCTCCTGGATACTTCACCATTTGGTATTTTGAGATTCCTACCATGCCTCAGGCATTGGAAAGCTTCTACAGTTGTCTTTCTACGAGGACAGGGTGTTGAGTAGAGTCATTCGTAGTTTTCTTGGTTCCTCTACTAGGAGCCGTCTAAAAATTTTATGATCAATCCTATTAGTTATTATATTTTCTAGTCTTGATTATGTATTTGAGGAAACATGCTCTGATACCACTCAAGTTGTCACGCCTCGACCCAATTTGATCGAATCCCTATGATCAACCCACCACTCTCCTAGTTTATTTAAGGGTTTCCCCTTGTTATAAACCGTAAAGATTAAGACATCCTTTAAACCTGTACCTTTATTGGAATAACATAAATCAAAACTATACAAGATTTTAAATTTTACATACCTGTCTCACAGACATATTAGTTGGTGGTACTTAAGGGTAGGCTTTTCAGGTTTTCCTGAAAAGGGATATGAGGGAGGGGGTGAGTACAATGACTCAGTGAATGGGTTTTCAAAATTATAACTTTTAGGAAAAAGATTTGTTTGGAGTGTGTCAGACTCCTTAATTCCTTTAAAAAAATCCTTTCATTTCAATTTTTAGTTTTTATCACCATTTCTTATTAATCACGGTGTGTCATCACCCAACACACATTCTTCATTATGAAGGTCAACCACACAATCATAGGGCCAGCCAGTCCACTAAACCCACTAGAGTCGTCTAAGTGACTTTACCAGCCACATAGATATAAGCACGTCCACTTCTACCCTGAGAATGAGTGGATGTACATGACATCCGACCCTCAATCCCAAAATCGATTCTTCTTGTTCATATGAGGATAGAGACCTCATCCTGACCTCACCCCGGTCTCATGCGCTTGAAGCAACGTCGAGCTTCGCAAGGTCACTTAGTCTAATGAATTGCCCCTAGGACACATCACTACCCCTCTTGGGTATCTTGAAGGTCTCATACACACAGTGCATGCACAATCAGTATTTTCACATCATGCCATATAATCTGTAGTGCCATAGGTCCAACGGCACAGACCCTCAACTCTACCAGCAGTTGTTTATCTTTACTATTCTGGAGACCGATCATGTCGCACTACTGCTAGTTGACTGAGTATGTCAGTCCTGTCTTGGTACCATGGCTAAACAATTCATTTATTTAAAGTTTTATGGCATATATCTCATGTTTGTTTATGAGCTCCTGCTCGTGCCCACTAGCCTATGGCCCACTGTTCGAGATTTTTAAAACTGGGCATAATAGCCCCCAAGTTCCAAAACCAAGGCCTTCGGCCTAAAAGAGATGTTCGAGCTCTTGTCAAGAAGGTCTCCCAAATCATTTAAGCAGTAGCACACAGTCAGGGGAGAGCACTTTGGACAAAAAGATATTTTTAACTATCCATCATACCAACCGAGTATGAGGATATCTCTGCTCATAACTGATGAATGGGTTTTCCACTTCCTCTGAGAAAGTTTCATCATACAAATCGGGTATGATCTACTTACAATATATAAGTAGTTTTTCGACATTATTTTCACATCACTCCTCTAAGTTGTGATGTTTAAAATACCACTAAGTGGTGGGTTTTTATTTTGAGGTACTTATCATTCCTAACCGGGTATGATATAAAATACCACTCACCCATTAATGCAGTGAATTCCACTAGACCGATTCTTTGTATTCACGCGAGCTTGTCCTTGCTTGCGTTCGGGGTACTTTGTGTTCCTACAGGATATGAACATCAGCACTTCTCCTACGACTCTCGGTGCAAACGGAGACTACATGCATGTAGCTGAATTCTCTTCGGTTCTAAGGAACCCAACCTCACCTTCTTTGGCTCATAAATGACCCTATATCGGAGCTTTGGTTCGAGCTTCATCAGAAAACTAAGCAGCTGAGAGAGAGTGAGCTTTTCAGGTGTGGAGAGGACGAATGAGGAGGGGGACTTTATATAGGAAGCTCGGGGACTTTTTGGCCATTTGATTGGCACCATAATGGCGGTCATTCATTGCCTGAAACTTGCTAGCTAGAGACTTTTCCGCTTCGATGGCACTGTGCAATTTTTCGGCGAGTGAACAGTGCTGTCATCTAAAGGAAGAAGATGACACTGTTTCGAACCGGGTTCAATGCTTAAACTGGCTGGTTCACCCCTGATTCGACCAAAATTTTCAAATCTAAAAATTTCTAAATTCATTTTCTATCCAATGGTGGTTCAAATCTCAAATTTGAATTTTTTAAGCCACCTAGAAAAATTAATTTAGAATCCGATTCAATAGTGGTTCAAATTGGTCAAAACCAGTTTCGTTTTCATCTCTAGTTAACCCTAAAGTCCCTTTTCATGACTTTTATGACTATTTAGGTCACTTGGGGTCCATAAATTTCCTAGTTTATCATCTCTCTATCAGTTCCAGTTCATAAACCAGCTCGGTTCTTAAATCAATTTAATCTGGTACGGGTTTGGTTCACCCGACCTAGTATGGTTTTTCTCTTCCACTTTGTTCTAAGATTCCTTCCCAAGGTTTATAAATCTCTTTGGGTAACAAGAGTGTTGAAATTTCTCCTATTTTCCCGTTCCCCAATAAACGAGTTTGGGAACCAGTTCGATTTTCTCACTTGGTTTTACTTGTTCTTTTCGGATTTTTCCTTAACTCAAAAAAGCGGGGTTTACATGATCACACATTCGTAGTGCAGCAAGTCCACTGTACCCACTTGTATCATCGGAGCAACTCTTTTGGTCACCTAGATAGAATCTTGTCCACTTCTACCATGAGAATGAGTGGATGTACGTGACATCTGACCCTCAATCCCAAAAAGAAAACTCAGTGTCCGTATGAGGACAGAGACGTCATTCCGACCCCACCCCAATCTCATGTGCATGAAGCTACGCTGAGCTTCCCTGACTGTTGGTACGACAAACTGCCCTTATCTCCACCATGTCGTCTAGTAGCCCCTAGGACTCATCACTACCCCTCTTCATCATCTTGATGGTCCCAAACCTCAATGCATGCACAAAACAATAGTTTTCCTCATAAGCCATTTAATTTTTGGTGCCTCTAGTCCAATGGCCCCGACCCTCAACTTGACCTGCAACTATTTGTCTCGACTAGTCTGTTGACTTGTCTAATTGCACTATCGCTAGTCCATTGAGTGTGTCGGTCCTATCATGGTACCATGGCCAAACACATCATTCATTAAAGTTTTCATGGCTTAATCTCATATTTGTTCACGAGCTCCTGCTCATGCCAACTAGCCTTGGGCCCACTGTACGAGATTTTAAAAATCGAGCATTTTAGCCCCCCAAGATCCAAAATCGAGGCATCTGAGCTATCTGAGCTATTCGATATCCCATTAAGAAGGTCTTCCAAAATGTTTAACCAGTGGCACACAGACAGGGGAGAGCACTTCTGACAAAAATAATGTTTCAGCTATCCATCACACCAACCGATGTGAGGACATCTCCGCTCATAACCGATAAGTGGGTTTTCTACTTTCTTCGAGGAAGTTTATCATACCAACCTGGTATGATCTACTTACAACCGGTAAGTAGTTTTTCTGCATGTTTTCTCACATCACCCTATCCATGTGTGATGCTAAAATGCCACTTAGTATTGATTTTTTAATTTCGGGGTACTCATCATCCCAACTGGTATGATGTGAAAATTCCCACTCACCCAATTGTGTAGTGAATTCCTATTATTTGGCTCTTTGATTCCATGCGAGCTTATACTTGCTAGCGTTCTCGGAACTTCCTGTTTCTACACGATATGAACATCCTTGTTCATTATCCTTTGGCCTAATAGTTGTCATTCATCACGAATGAATAAAATATCCAATCTTTTAGTTATTTGCATTTTGGTCCCTAAAGTTCTTTTCCTTTAACTTTAGGTCCCTAATGCCAATTTTTCCCCAAATTGAGTCTCAAAACTTCTAAAATTTACCTTGGGACCTTAATTTATTCAAATTCACCCAAAAGGGGCTAAATTTTTCCAAATTCCTAATTTGGTTCCCAACTTTTCAAAAATTACCATTTTAACCCTACTTTACATAAATGGTAAATTTGATCCCAAAAATCCAAAAATCGACCAATTGGTCCTCCAACATCTTTTCCATGCCCAATTGGCCCTCAATTTTGGAAAATTTTACTTTAGTCCCTCGAATTTTTTAAATCCCCAATTTCCCCCTTTCAACCTAGCCAAATTTGATTTTATCAAATTGACCAATCAATCGAGGCTAATTGTTAATATTAAAGTTAAAATTAAGTTACTACACTTCCATACGATTCAATGGAACTTTGTATCACGTCATTTGGATTTAAAATGAGCACAAACAGAGCTTTGTTGAAAAACTGGACTTAGAGAGAAAAAGCTTCGGAAGCTTACCATCAAGGGTGCGGTGGTTCGAGCTTTTGATCTAGTCCTAAGGTTTCTTCTAGGCCGAAATAGGGCACCTTCAGTTTGCCAGAGCTGCTTCACTATTTTATCTTGTCAGTGTCTCTCTGGTGACCCTTGGAGCAATTAGAGACTACCATTGGGTAGGTGACTTTTCCCCAAATCTAATGAACCTGACCTCGCCTTCTTTGGATTAAAAAATGCCCAAGTTGGAGCTCTAGTTCGAGCTTCACCAGAAAATAGAGCAGTAGAGAGAGAGAGAGAGAGAGAGAGAGAGGAGTTTTTGGGTGTGAGAAGGATGAATGTGGAGGGGCTCTTTATATAGAAAGCTTAGAGACTTTTTGGTCATCCGATTGGTGCCTTTATGGTGGTCATTCATTGCTTGAAACTCCCTGGCCATAGAATTTTTATCTTCACTAGCACTATTCGATTTTTTGGTGAGTGAACAGTGCTGTCATCTGAAGGAAGAAGACGACATTGTTTCGAAATGGACTAGACCAGTCCGAACCGGGTTCAATGCTTAAATCGACGGGTTCAGGCCCGATTCGATCGAGTTTTTCAAAATTTAAAAATTGTAAATTCATTCTCTATAAAATGGTGGCCTCAATTCTCAAATTTAAGTTTTCTAAGCCACCTAGAAAAATGAATTTAGAAATCGGTTCAATAGTGATTCAAATCAGTTCAATCTAGTTCAGGTCAGGTTCACCTGAACCAGTTTGATTTTCACCACCAATTCATTCTAAAGTCCTTTCTCATGACTTTTGTGACGCCTTAGGTCACTCGGGATCCATAAATTTCCCGATTTGCCATTTCTCTATCGGTTGCGGTTCATAAACCAACTTAGTTTTCTCTTTGGAAATGGTCGGTTCTATTCTCGGTTTTATTATCAAAGGACGGGGTTTACAACTCTCCCCTTCTTTTTGGGGGTTTGTCCCCAAAACAATTATATGTTAAATAGTTGAGGATAACCATCCCTCATTACACTTTTCGTCTCCCATGTCTCTTCCTGCACGGGTCCGTTTTGCCAAAGAACTTTGACCATAGGAGTTTTCTTATTCCTCAAGTTCTTATCCCTCTAGTCGAGGATTCGGACTAGTTCTATTTGATAGGTCAAGTTCTCTTCCAACTCTAGTGGTGGTCGATCCAATACATGGATGGGATCAGGTTGGTACTTTCGAAGCAGAAAGATATGGAATACATCGTGTATTATCTGCAAGTTTGGAGGTAGTTCTAATTTATAGGCTATCGGTCCTATCCTTTGGATAATGGGATAAGAACCGATATACCTTGGTTTTAACTTTCCCTATTGTTGAAACACTTGGTCTTCCACATCAAACTCTAGATCTTTCCTTCGATGGTCAAAATAACTCTTTTTCCTATCTTGAGCGACAATTCCTAATTAGCTTGATTTTCTCTATGGCATCCTCGATTAGCTCTACCCTTTCCAGCTTCCTTTCCCCCACTTCTTCCCAATATAAAGGGGTACGACATGGTCATCCATAAAGGGATTCTTAAGGAGCCATCTAAATACTGGCTTGATAGTTATTATTGTAAGCAAATTCCATTAGGCATAAGTATTCTTCCCAACCTTTGTCCATGGTGAGTACACATACCCTCAGCATGTCCTCCAAGGTCTGAATCATACGTTCAGACTGTCCATCGATCTGAGGATGAAATGTCGTACTCATATGGAGCTTGGATCCCAAGGCACTTTGTAAATTGGGCCCAAACCTTGAAGTAAATCAGGGATCTCTATCCAATACTATACTCATCGCGATGCCATGGAGTCTTATTATCTCCCTCATGTATAAGTCGGTCAGTTGTTCTACTGAATCCATCACTCTTATAGGTAGGAAATGGGCGGACTTGGTCAATCTATCCATCATGACCTAGATTGAGTCTCAACCTTTCCTTATCATAGGTAGTCCTATGACAAAGTCCATGGTAATATGCTCCCATTTCCATTCTGGAATTGACAAGGGTTGGAGTAGTCCTGATGGTTTCTAATCTTCAGCCTTTATCTATTGACAGGACAAGCATTGGGTTACATATTCTATAATGTCCCTCTTCATTCCCTTCAACCAATATCCTTGTTTGAGGGTCCAGTACATCTTACTACTGCCCGGATGCATCGCAGACATCAAATCGTGTGCCTCTTCCAGAATTAACCTCTTCAGCTCCTTATCTTGAGGCACATATACCCTACCCTTGTAGGTTAGCACCCTATCACCTCGCACATTGTAATCTGGTTTTGTTCCTCTATTAACCGAGTTCAAATAAGATTGGAGTTCCTTATCACCCTTTTGTTGAGCCTTAATTGCTCGGTTAGGCTGTGTCTCACCACCACATTAGCCAACAAGCATTTCTCCTGCTTGTCCATCTTCAGGTCCACCTCCATTCTCCCCAGATGTTGCAACAAGGGTATGTAACTTGTCTTAATTTGCACCTCCTCAGTTTTGGTATTTGTGACTTAAGGCAACTGCCACCACAGTCGCCTTTCCGGGGTGATACTCTATCACAAGGTCATAGTCTTTTACCAATTCCAGCCATCTCCTCTAGCGGAGATTCAACTCTTTCTAAGTTAAGAAGTACTTGAGACTCTTGTGATTTGTGTATATCCTACACTTAACCCCGTAGAGGTAGTGTCACCAAATCTTTAAGGCAAACACTATCACAGATAATTCCAGGTCATGGGTTGGGTAATTCCTCTCATGTACCTTAAGTTGTCACGAGACATAGGCGATAACCTTTCCTTGTTGCATCAGTACACATCTAAGTCCTTGTCTGGAGGCATCACTATAAACGGTGTACTCTCCTGCACTTGGGTCAGGAAGGGAGAGTACTGGTGCGGTTGTCAATCGAGACTTCAACTCCAAGAAGGAATTCTCACAGCTTTCATCCCATTTATACTCAACTCCTTTCCTAGTGAGCTGAGTCAAAGGGGCTGCTATCTTAGAAAAGTCTTGCACGAACCATCTGTAGTATCCTGCCAAACCTAAGAAACTTCTTATCTTTGAAGGATTCTTGGGTGCCTTCCAATCAGATATGACCTCCACCTTTGCTGGATCTACCTTGACTCTATCCTTGGATACTATGTGTCCTAAGAAGCCTACCTCCTACATCGAGAACTCACACTTGGAGAACTTTTCATATAAGTGGTTTTCCTTCAATATCTCCAAGGTGATTTCCAAATGTTCTTCATGCTCCAACCTAGTTCATGAGTATATGAGGATATCATCTATGAATACTATCCGAATTTGTCCAAGTATAGTTGGAACACCCAGTTCATTAAATCCATGAAGGTTGCAAGGGCATTTTTCAATCCAAATGGCATTACTCTGAACGTATTTGGACCGAAATATAGTCTTAGGAATATTCTCCTATTGGATCTTATGTTGGTGATACCTTGAACGAAGGTCTATCTTGGAGAAGTAAGCCCCTTCTTTTAGTTGGTCGAATAAGTAATCGATCTGTGGGAGTGGGTATCGGTTCTTGATGGTAACCGGATTCAACTTCCTATAATCTATGCACAGTCTCATGCCCCCATCCTTTTTCTTCATGAATAGAACTGGTGCATCCCATGGAGATTTGCTAGGACATATGAAATCCTTCTCCAGTAGTTCATCTAGTTGCTCCTTCAATTCCTTCAGTTCTATTGGAGCCATATGATAAGGGGCTTGGGATATGGGATTTGTTCCTGTGATAATTTCTATGGTGAATTCTATTTGTCGACTTGAAGGTAGTCTAGGTAGTTCTTTCGAAAATATCTATGGATAGTGTTTAACCACCGGAATGTCTTCAATTCCCTTCTCCTCAGACTTTTCATTGATGACCATGGCCAGAAAAGTCATACAGCCTTTATGTATCATCTTTTGAGCCTTCATATAGGACACCATCTATACTTCACCCTTCCTTCGGTCTCCTTGGAATTTTAATCCATTTGCCTTGGAGGTGTGCAAGGTCACTGTCTTCTTCCCACGGTCCATCCTAGCCTAATGGTCTCTTAACCAATCCATCCCAAGGATCACTTCTACCTCTTTTAGTGGCAATGGAATCAAATCTACTTCGAGTTTGATCCTTCCAATCTTTATCTCACACCCCTTTAATTTTTTGTTCCTATTTAACCCTTCTCCTAAGTATGTGAGGATGTTGAGACTTTATCCTAGAGGAGTGAGTTCTAGAGGTAAACTTGGAATTAAATCCTCTTTGATGATGGATCTCTCAGCTCCTAAGTCAAAGAGGGCATAGACCTGTTATCCCCATAGCACATACCTTGATTGGAGAAACATATATTTAAGAGGAAAGGCTTTCTTTATTGGATAAAAAATTTAAATTACAAGATTTTTCTTAAGCTAATTGGGAGAATTTTAGGATGTACCCGCTAAAGTACTAGGGTCTTTCCTAGCCTCTTCCAAGGTGAGGTTATATACCTTAGCTAGTACTCTAGCTATAGCATCTGGCCTGGAATTTCTGGGGTTCCCTTGTAGTGGTCCAAGTGTATTCCTTTGCTTGTTCTCCTTGAGAGTGGGACATTCCTTTGCAAAGTGCCCCACCTGTCTCCATGCAAAATAGGTCAAGCATGCTCCCTCGTGGTGCCTTAAACACCTAGGACAACGAGGGTTTCCTTGAGGCAAGGTGGGGATTACTCTTTGGGGAGGGGTGGCATATCCTTCCTCTTTTGGAATGCCACTTTGTTTCCCCATCTTGGACCATTATAATCCTTCCATCCTCCTTCCGAGTCATCGGCTCCATCAAACGATGTCTAGTTTGCACCAGTCGCTCACACTCATGAGCCATACTAATTACCGCCACCAGGTCCATGGGGCATCCTAATATACAGTCTCGTATGTCCATATTGAGACCGTCCACAAATCACTAACATATATCTGCTGATCCAGCCAGGTCAGTAGCGAAGGGTCTTAACTCATTGAATTTCGTTTCATACTCCGATATGGAGTTAAGCCCTTGTCGAAGTCTGAGGAAATTCTGCTTCTTCTCGTTGATCAAATGAGGAGCCAGGTACTCCTCCACGTACGTCTCCTCAAATTGTTCCTAGGTAGGGGTGGAAGTGGGTAGGTTTTGAATGTTGTCCCACCATCTCTTGGCACTTCCCTCCAGGAAAAGTTCAGTCAAGATAACCATGTCCTCTGGTGATATCCTGACTATCCTCATCAGCTTCTTGACATTTTCCAACCAATCCATGGCGGCACCAGCATCTTTCTCACCGAGGAAAGGCTTACATCCCAGTTAACGGAGAGTCTTGAGATTTTTGGGAATGTCAATTGAAGGGGGTGGCTAGTAGGAGTAGGATGGGATTGTACATCCTCTGGTTCAACTTGAGAGTTGGTGCCTGCCTCAGGGATGAGGTTAGGCTCCCCAAATACATGGGTGAACTCCTCATACAACCTCTAATGTTCCAAGCTAAGTCCAGATGGGGTTGTCTGGGCTCCTCAAGGAGTTTCCACAGGTAGGGGTGGTTGGGCAATTTTGGAGACCGCAACTCTAGTTCTCTTGGTTCCTTTCTTGGGAGCCATATGAAAATTTTAAAATCATCCCTATTAGTTACTATGTTCTCTAGTCATGATAATGTATTCGAGAAACCTAGCTTTGATACCACTCAAGTTGTCAAGCCCCGACTTGGTTTGGTTGGATCCTCATGAACAACCCATCACTCTTTCGGTTTATTAAGGGTTTTCCCCTTTTAAAACCGTAAGAAGTAAGGCATCCTTTGTACCTATAAGTTTCCTAAAATAATATTAATCAAAACTTAAATAAATTAAATTACATACCTATCTTGTAGGTTAAGCTAGTTGGATGTCTGTATGTGGATTTTCCCCTTCGTTACATAAAAAGGGTTGGGTGAGTTAGACAACTCAGTGAATGGGTGTTTGAAATATGAGTTCTAAATATAGTTTAAACTGGAGTGTATCAAACTCCTTATTTTCTTTAAAACAATTTCTTCCTCAATTTCTCGATTTTCAAAACCTTTAACCACAGTCAGTGTGTTTAACAATCAACACACACCCTTTATCATGAAGGGATCACATATTCACAGGGCACCTCGTCCACTACACCCACTTGTGGCGTCCGAGTAACTTTGTCGGCCACCTAGATAGAATCCCGTCCATTTCTACCCTAAGAATGAGTGGATGTACGCGACATCCGACCCTCAATCTCGAAAAGAAAACTTCATGTTCGTATGAGGACAAAGACCTCATCCCGACCCCACCCCGATGTCATGCGCATGAAGCTACGTTGAGCTTTCCTGATTGCTGGCACGACAAACTGTCCTTATCTCCACCATGTCGTCCAGTAGCCCCTAGGACACATCACTTCCCCTCATAGTTATCTTGATGGTCCCGAACCTCAGTGCATGCACAAAACAATAGTTTTCCTCATAAGACATTTAATCTTTGGTGCCTCTGGTCCAACGACCCTAACTCTTAACTCGACCTGCAACTGTTTGTCTCAACTGGCCTGCCAACCTTTCTTGTTGCATTGCTACCAATTCATCAAGTGTGTCGGTCCTATCTTGGTACCATGGCCAAATACATCATTCATTAAAGTTTTCATGGCTTAATCTCATGTTTGTTTACAAGCTCCTACTTGTGCCAACTGGCCTTGGGCCCACTGTACAAGATTTTCAAAATTGGGCATTTTAGCCCCCAAGTTCCAAAATTGAGGCCTCTGAGCTATTCGAGCTCCCGTAAAAAAGGTCTCCCAAAATGTTTAAAAAGTGACACATAGTTAGGGGAGAGCACTTCTGACAAAAATAATGTTTCAGCTATCCATCACACCAACGGGTGTGAGGACATCTCCGCTCATAACCGATAAGCGGGTTTTCTACTTTCTTCAAGGAAGTTCATCATACCAACAAGGTATGATTTACTTACAACTGGTAAGTAGTTTTTCCGCGGGTTTTCTCACATCACCCCATCCAGGTGTGATGTTAAAATGCCACTTAGTAGTGGTTTTTAAATTCCAGGTTACTCATCATCCTAATTGGGTATGATATGAAAATTCCCACTTACCCGATCATGCAATGAATTCCTCTTATTTGGCTCTTTGCATCTACGCGAGCATGTACATGCTAGCGTTCTCGGTACTTCCTGTTTCTACATGATATGAACATCCTTGTTCATTATCCTTTGGCCTAATAGTTGTCATTCATCACGAACGAATAAAATATCCAATCTTTTAGTTATTTGCATTTTGGTCCGTAAAGTTTTTTTCCTTTAACTTTAGGTCCCTAATGCCAATTTTCCCCAAATTTAGTATCGAAACATCTAAAATTTATCTTGGGACCTCAATTTATTCAAATTCACCAAAAAGGGGTTCGAGTTTTCCAAATTCCCAATTTGGTCCCCAACTTTTCAAAAATGGTCAATTTTACCCCAAAAATTCCAAAAATTAACTAATTGGTCCTCCAACATCTGTTGCATGCCCAATTGGCCCTCAATTTTGGAAAATTGCACTTTAGTCCATCGAATTTTTTAAATCCCCAATTTCCCCAAAAAAGTTCCTCCAATTTCCCCCTTTTGACTTTTCATCTTCGCTGGTGCTAATCGATTTTCCGACGAGTGAACAGTGCTATCATTTGAAGGAAGAAAACGACATTGTTCTGAATCGGACCAGAACATTCCAAACTGGGTTCAATGCTTAAACCGGTTGGTTCATGCCTGATTCGACCGAGTTTTTCAAAATTAAAATTTGTAAATTCATCAAAATTCTTTCTCTATCAAATGGTGGCATCAATTCTTAAATTTAAGTTTTCTAACCTACCTAGAAAAATGAATTTAGAAATCGGTTCATAAGTGATTCAAATTGGTTCAAACCGTTTTAGGTCTTGTTACCTCAACCGGTTTGGTTTTCACCTCCAATTCATTCTAAAGTCCTTCCTCAAGACTTTTTCTAACTCTTTAAGTCACTTGGGATCCATAAATTTCTCGGTTTGCCCTTTCTCTATCGGTTACGGTTTATAAACCCACTCAGTTTTCTCTTTGAAAATAATCGGTTCTCTTTCTAGTTTTCTTATTATCAAAGGACGGGCTTTACAAAGTAATTGTGAGGAGATAAGTGGATCCCAATCTCAATCACATCAAGTGTCCCTAGATGCAAATGCTTCCAATGAATTTGTGGGGTGTAATTATGAAAATTGTTCCTTCGGATATTGATAATGATACAGATTTCTGATTTCATGTCTTGGGACAGGCTGGGGTGCTTCAACCTTTCCATCAAAGGCCATGCTGAGTGTGTTAGGTATAAGAGATCATTCAACATGCCACACTTGATGCTTGTTGGGGGTGGCTATACCATCCGGAATGTTGCACGTTGCTAGTGTTATGAGACGGGGTTGGCTCATGTAGTGGAAGTCAATAACAAGGTGCTTGAGCATGAGTACTATGACTACTTTGGACCCGACTACATTCTTCATGTTGAGCCAAGTAACATGGAGAACAATAACATACATCAAATGTTGGAAGATATAATGTGGAAGGCTGGAGAAATCTCTTCGCTTTGCTTCCCTTTTCTCATCTCAAAGTTATCTCATCTCCCTCACTTTGAAACTAAGTTGGAAGGTCCAATGGCGAGCGATACTCGGGGAGAATTGCATCGTAAAGATTGGTGATCTTCTCCTTCCTCCGATGAGGAGGCTGAACAGAACTCAAGCAAACAGGAAAAAGAGTGTTTACATGGAATACAGATGGTTGGGATTATGGTCCTAGAATAACCTCATTGTATCAGTCTCATCCATGGGTGCTTGCTATTCTCCCATCTAGGGAATCACTAGGTGGTCTTGCTGATACTACCTGTCGGTGTGAGATTGATCTTAGAAATGAAGCAAAGATACTGCTTCATTCCCCATCTTCATATCCAGTCATCACATTTGGACCATTTGCATCACCAGCTAATGTGATAAGATCCTTATCTCATGCCATGGGATTCGTGTTCATGCCTCCAAATTGGTCCATAGGCTACCCCAATGAAGATGGAGCTATGCTTCTGATGAAAGAGTTCTCGAGGTTTCCACAACATTCGGAAAGAAGGATATACCATGTGATGTAATATGGATGGATATAGATTACATGGAAGGTTTTAGATTCTTCACTTTTGATAAGGCAAGCCATTTCAGTTTATCTTAACACAAAGCTCTTTGAGAGACTTTATTCATAGCCAACCTTGACATATCACATTTCTAGTCCATGGCTTTAAAATATTCAGATTTATTCAGATGAGCCCTTAAACACCAGGACAAACCATGCATTGAAGAAAGTTTTGGTCCTTTGTACAGTCAATTTGGGTGTTTCTATAAATAAGGTGAACTCTTCTCAAACCCAATGTCCTTAATTGAGAGTTTGCATAAGATTGGTTTCAAAGCCATATGGATGCTTGACCCTGACATCAAACATGAAGATGGATATTTTATCTATGAAAGTGGGACTAAATATGATGCCATGATCAAAAAAGCAGATGGAAGCCCATTCGTTGGAGAGGTATGGTATGGGCCTGGTGTATTTCCCAACTTTACACAGTTAAAAGCTTGTAACTGGTGGACCCATCATGTAAAGAATTTCATTTCTAATGGCGCTGATGGTATATGGAATGATATGAATGAACCAGTTGTTTTTAAGTCTGTAACCAAAACAATGCCTGATAATAACATCCACAGGGCGGAAGGAGGGGCCAGGTTATAGTATGGGAAAAGTCATTGATCGAAATAGAACAAGGGGTTTAGAAAGAGAGAGGAGCATGGATTGTCAAAAGTAACAGGGAAAGAGATAAAATGATCAGTGAGAGTAGAAGGGAGAGGGAGAATGATCGGAGTAGGGATAGAACCAAAAAAATAGGAGGATGCAGTAGTTGTCTGCATGTCCGACCAGGAGAACCGGCTCAGGGTGTGACAACTTAAGTGGTATTAGAGTAAAATATTTTTGAACTTGGTGTTTGAGGAAGTGAAAATATTTTTGAAAAGCAAAAGCACCGAGAAAGTATTGTTAAGCCTTACACCTATTATCACCCAAAGATCTCAATAACCTTAGCTTTCAATCGGGACTACTCTTACTGAATGGAGCATTAGGTCTATGACCTTAGTTTGGGAGTGACCTTGAGGAAAATGTCAAAATGGAATACCGGCTCAAGTATGTCAGGAAATATAAATTGGGAAACCTCTACAAGAACATTATGAGGAGTACCAAAGAAAGTAGTATGAAGATTTTGGGGAGGGATCGAATAAGCATCTTTTGAAAGGATTTACAAAACCTCAATGGAATATCAAGTATTGCAAAGGAAAATTTACTCTTGAGATAACATCTAAGTCTAAGATCTTAGATAGTAATGGCCTTAGAGAATGAGGTCACAAATAGATATCGACTTGAAAATACTGAGGGATAACAAGAAGGGTGGAAGTAAGTCTACCCATAGAAAAAAAATGTGTACACACCTAAGAAACACCAAAGAAGTTGTACTCCAATAATGGGTAAGGTGTAATGAGATTTCAAAGGAGGTCATAAATAGACTAAAGGGATGGAAATCCGATTATGACACTGAAGAAAATGTCATGTAGTGAGAACGACAGAAGAAGTGTGCACGATAAAGTCTCGAGCACCACGCTCTCGATGCCTAGGATGAGGATTAGCGAAATAATTAAATGATGTCATTAGAGAAAAATGATGTCAAGTGAGGAATCATAAATATTATCCTTATAAATTATGTGAGAATATTCATAGAGTAAATTGTGAAATAGGAGCAAAACTTATGGACAAACCTCTTTTCTAACAAAACCAAGAAGCATGTATTGCCTAGAGGAATATGCAAATGAGATGGAAAAGAATGGTGACGACATGCCAAAGGAGAAAAGTTTAGAGTAGTAAAGAGAAACCCAAATATCTATCTTGAGTTTGGACCTCTAACAATGATTGTAAAGGTAACTCCTGATTCAAGTCTCTTTGGTGACAAGACTTAGTGAAAATTTACCCGAAATGAAGAGCAGGATGAAAGTAAGAGAATTGACCCCATAGGAAGTGGAGTAAGCCGGTACCCCAAGGAAGTCCAAAGATGGAAAACTTGGTCAATAACGACTAGGTATGACACTAGTGCTCATGGAGCACATAAACAATATTAATATCAATAAAGGACCCATATTGGTAGCAAAAGCTAAATATGATAGATGGGTTGGACAACGAGAAAGGTCATCTCACGAATGAGTACACAAGAATACAAAATTTAGAAACAATTTTGAGGATTGACGAAGTTAATTCACAAGAAATGATTAGAATTATGGTAACAGTCGGTTTTCACCTTTTTGCACAAAAGATATAAATGTACAAATGACATAAGATGCCTACTATTAGAAGTTTGAAGTATAAGACAAGATGCCTTAAGTGAGTTCTACAGAAAGAGTGGTACAATTGACCGACATGTACCAAGATGGTATGTTTGGACAAAAGAGATTACGATTAGTGAATATTTATTAAACTAAATGCAACAAAGTATAATAAGGATGAGTGATCCGAAAGGTGAAATATGGATAATTCAATATTTATTATCTAGGGATATGGTTACTATTGGAAGAAAAGACGTAAACATAAGTAATAAAAAGAGATGCATAGTTGAAAAATGGAAAGTGAAAATCTATATAACATGAGTTTTGAGGATGAAACTCCTAAAAAGATAGGGAGTAGTTGTAACACTAGAGTGTTCCCCAATAATAGAATCGTACAATGATGGTGTCCAAACCAAAATAGAATTAAGAGCTGGAACCAAACCAAGCTTTGGAAATTTTATTGGGCCAAAAAATGAGATTAAATAAAGATTTTTTAATATCCTTCCCAAAACAATCGAAACAAAACCCGAATGACCCCTTAGAAGGAATGTAAGGAAAATAAGTTTTGGGATAGAGGCATATTAATTATAAATAATATAAATCATATTTTAACTTCCAAATAAATATAAAATAAATAATAAGTGAGGCCTAAACTTAGACTCGCCACAAGTGGGCCTCCCTATAAATACCCACTTATAATGAAACCCTATCATCTTTCTCATTTTCAAACCTTAAATGCCAATCTCATCTTCACGGAGCTCCCTCCTATGGCAGCTCACCCTCCTCGCTCTCCTCTTTCTCACTCCAGGCTCTAGAAAAGCCCTATTTCTAAACACTCTAATCGCCTCTATTTGGGCATAAAGAGAATCTTTGTAAGCTTATGTAAGCTAGGGAGAGTGGAATGATTTTCCATCTTTGCATTTGTTGATGATGGAGTTGCGGTGAATGGGAGTCCACAGGTAGGCGCATGCACTAGTGGTAGTGATGTTGAGGTTATGAGAGCCAAACTTAACCATACTCTGCAAAATGAAGGCTATAAGGATGGGCTTACCTAGTCACTTCATGATGCTGCTCGTACATTTGAGTTAGCAATAAAAAAACATAGCTCGTTCTCCAGAGTATCATGGTTTACATATGCCTGGCTTGGTGTTAACAGAAATGCATAGGTGAAAAGTCTAGCTTACTAATGTGAATCCGACTAAAGACACTTTTGGAAATTCAATTTTGTGAGGTTTTGTCTTCTTTCTCTCTTGAAAGAACTTTTAAACTTATTAGGTTTTTACCTGTGGCATTCAAGCAATCAAGACTTATCACTAGGGTTTTCTAAGAGTTCTTCTTAGAGGATTTGGGTGTGGCGTTTACATATCTCATACCTTATTTTTCACATAAATAAGGTATATTTTCATCTTTTCATACTTGAATTGTGAAAGTCTTGAGGTGTTGCCATATTTGGTGTAGGGTTTCGTCAACATATTGGCGAGTTTCATATCAATTGGTATCAGAGCATACGGTTGCACAACAAGTTTCATCCTATCTTTTATATCTCGTTCTTTTTTCTTCTCTACCTATTTCTATTCGCTAGAAAAAAAAAGACTCATCTTCTTCTATCTATATTCTTTTCAATAAGTGCAAAAAAAAAAGAAAGAAAAAAATCCAAAAAAAGAGCAAAAAAAGTGTTAAAAAATTCGTGCAAAAAAGGGCCAAAAAAAGAGACACACAATTCTATCTTTATTTTCATTCTTATTTGTGTATATTTATTTATTCTGCTCTATCAGAGTTTTCTTCTTATTTATTACCCATTGAGTTTGTTACTTCATTCAATCTAAGTTTCTTATTTTTGTTCTCTATCTAAAATTCATTCTTCTTTCTTATCTTACTAAGTCTAATCATAACTCTCACTTAAATTACTTTAGAATTACTTTTTGAAAACCTTATTGATTTATCTTGATTATTCCTCAAGTTGAACTACTTCATAAAAATGATTTTTTTTAAGTTCAATTTGAATAAGTGGAAAAAGGCAAAAGTGTTTTGAAGATATCAGAAAAAAAGCCATTTTAGTGTGAAACACGAGTGCGTGAGTGAAACATGTGAGGGAGAGTTGTGGGGTTCTTTTCTTTCTACCAATTGGCAGGATCATAAAGCCCAACAATGAGGAAATACTATGAAAGAAGAAGGTTCCATACCGCCCATTCAAAACCTACAGTGGAAAGAAATGAAGAGTGAAATGAAATAGATAGTGAAGCCTGAATTTGAGCCACTTCATACATGAACGGATCGCTTGGAGGAAGGTCTGAGATGATGCTCACATCAACATACTTTCACTAAACGACCATAGAGCATTCGATCTCGATGTTTCGATCCATAGGAATTAGGGGACTTCGATAATCTCCAAGTTAATCGCGACAAGCTCTAGCAATATTCCTTCAATCAACCTACTACTGGGGACAAACCATGGATTGATGATATATTGGACAACCAATGTGAGAAGTTATTTTATACTCGTTTTATGAAAAATAAGATTTGTTCTGATATCATAGATGGGGAAAGTTTCACTAACTTTGCTAGCACCGAGCTTGTGGAGAAGTTGGCATTACATACAATTAAGCATCCAAAGCCATATCAAATTCAAAGGCTGAATGATCAACCCAAACTCAAGGTAACCCAACAGGTGATAGTGTCCTTCTCTATTCGGAAATATCAAGATGAAGTATGATGTGATTTAGTACTAATGCATGCATATCATATTCTGTTAGGTGAACTTTGGAAGTTAGATCGTCAAGTTACATATGATAAATTAACAGATAGGTACTCATTCGTGATGAATAATATACTAATATCTCTTGTACCTTTGACATTAAAACAAGTTTTTTAGGATAACTTGAAAAAGAAAAAGGCAAATGAGAAGAAAATAGCAGAAAAACAAGAAGAGAAAAAAGCTAAAATTAAAGATGAAGAGAGAAAAGGAAACATTGAAAAAAAAAAGAGAGAAAAACTAAAATTGAAGATGAAGAGAGAAAAGGTAACATTGAAAAAGAAGAGAGAAAAATCAAAGTTGAAATAGAAGAGAGAAAGGCCATAATTGAAAATGATGAGAGAAAAGACAAAGTTGAAAAAGAAGAGAGAAAAGCCATAATAAAAAGAAAAGAGCATAAAAATAATTTTATGGATAGAAATAGTGAGATCAAGAGATTTATGATTTCAAATCTTATCCTTACAGTACTTATGTACAAGAATTTATATTTTACTAACCATATTGTCGGATATTTGCTGAGCATTAGTATTTCTCCTATGCAGGAATTCAAGAATGTCATTCATAAGAAGAAAACTACTGGTTTGCCACTAGTTCGAGAAATCAAGTATCAAATTTAACACCAAATCCTAAATTTGAAAAAGTTGGGATATGCATGGGATAACATGATTTCAAGTGTTGTGCAAATGCCTAATAAAGACAAAATTTTATTTAAGTGTGTTGATTTTTGAATTATCAACTGTATGAAGGTAATGTATTTTCACCTTATTCATTAATTAAATATTATGGTAGATGAGTTGTATGGAAACTATTTGTTTCTAAAATTTGGTCATAAGTGTGAATATTCTCAAATTTAAATGAAAGGTAATTATGGATTGAAAACTGCATTAAAAGTAAAACATGTTTATATGAATGGTTGGTTATAATTTTTAGTTTAACAAAGGCAGCTAACACTTTTATGAGGTTAATAAATTATGTCATACGTGCTTGTATTGAAAATTTTGTTGACAAAATCATAATATACAACAATTACTTAGATAAAAAATGTAGTTGCTGATACATTATCTAGAACGTACGTTTTGCTTACAATTATTAATACTAAATTTCTTAGTTTTACTTGAAATACTTTATTCGATACAAAACTTCTATTTTCAACTATATGTTTACCACATGTTGTGTTTGCATATAATCATTATTTTTGTTCAATGAATAAGTTATCACCATTGAGGAATATATATGGTTTTAATCCATTGGATAGAAAATGATAGACTCAAGAAAATATTAATCTAGCTAACAAGAGTTTCAAGAAAGTTGTTTTTTATCCAGTGATTTGAATTAGCCTACATTTGAGGAATGAAAGGTTTATGGATAGAAAACTATCAAAATTTCTTTGATTAGAGTGATTATTTAAAATGTTCAAACTCGTTAGTAATAATTACAACAGTGAGTTATCTGATAAATATATTGTTAGCTATAGCATAAATATTTCTAATTTAATGTATTTTGATGTTGGTGATGAAAGAACAAAATATTTGAGGACAAATCATTTTCAAGAGGGGGAGAATGATGTGAATCCAACTAAATAGACTTTTGAAAATTCAATTTTGTGAGGTTTTGCCTTCTTTATCTCTTTAAAGAATTTTTTAACTTATCAGGTTTTGAATTGTGGCGTTCAAGCAATCAAGATTTATCACTAGGGTTTTCTAAAAGTTTTTCTTAGAGGGTTTGGGTGTGGCATCTACATATCTCATACATTGTTTCTCACATAAACAAGGTATATTTTCATCTTTTTGTACTTGAATCGTGAAAGTTTTGAGATTTTTCCATATTTGATGTAGGATGTCATCAACATATTGGCGAGGTTCACATCACTTACCAAGTTATTTAAAGATTCCTGGATATTCTCAAGCCTCCGTTTATTCCTTACTATAAGCAGCCAAGTGAAATTTCATCTCGAGGGGATCAGAGGGAGAGGGATGTTAATGTTTTTGTGCAAATAAGTTTATTGAGGCAATATGTTCCCTTGGAGATTGTGGTCAGGGATAAATTGTTGGACAAACAACTAGATACTTGTGATTGGTTTTGGTTAGAGGAAGTTCCAGCTTTGGTGACATTATTTGTTAATTACTTTGAAGAGGATTCACGCTTCACTACTGCTACCATTATGGGTAAAGGGATAGCTCTCCAGATAGGAAACGTGAATGATACATCTCTCCTTAAGCTAGCATTAACTTGTTTAGCAGCAATCACAAGGCTTGGTCCAACAAAAGTTTATTTTCCTCAATTCTTTTCCATGATTTCTTGATGCTGCTGGCAGATTGATGGACATGCTAGTTGACTTTATGTCAATACAGCAAGCATATCAGTTAGTAAAGAAAATAGGTCTACATCAAGAGTTTCTTCTCCATTTTGGTCCTCGGGCTGCATCATGTAGAGTGGGAAATGATCATGAGGTAGAGGGTTTAATACAGCAAGTAACTGTGAGTAGATAAGTGGATCTCAATCTCATTCACATCAAGTGTCCCTGGATGCAAATGCTTCCAATGAATTTGTGGGTGTAATTATGAAAATTGTTCCTTCAGATATTGATAATGATCTAGATTTCTGACTTCGTGTCTAGGGACAGGCTAGGGTGCTTCAACCTTTCCATCAAAGGCCATGTAGAGTGTGTTAGGTATATGAGATCATTCAACGTGCCATTCTTGATGCTTGATGGGGGTGGCTATACCATCTGGAATGTTGCACGTTGTTGGTGTTATGAGACAGGGCTGGCTCGTGTAGTGGAAGTCAATAACAAGGTGCCTCAGCATGAGTATTATGACTACTTTGGTGCTGACTACACTCTTCATGTTGAGCCAAGTAACATGGAGAATAATAACACACGTCAAATGTTGGAAGAAATAAGGTGGAAGGCTGGAGAAATCTCTTCCCTTTACTTCACTTATCTCATCTCAGAGTTATCTCATCTCCCTCACTTTGAAACTAAGTTGGATGGTCCGATGGTGAACGATACTCGGGGAGAATCGCGTTGTAAAGACTGACGATCTTCTCCTTCCTCTGATGGGGAGGCTGAATGGAACTGGAGCGTACAGGAAAAAGAATGTTTACATGGAATACAGATGCTTGGGATTATGGTCCTAGAACAACCTCATTGTATCAGTCACATCCATGGGTGGTCTTGCTGATACTACCCATCGATGCGAGATTGATCTCAAAAATGAAGCAAAGATAGTGCTTAATTCCCCGTCTTCATATCCAGTCATCACATTTGGACCATTTGCGTCACCAGCTAATGTGATAAGATCCTTTATCTCATTACATGGGAACTGTGTTCATGCCTCCAAAATGGTCCTTAGGCTACCCCAATGAAGATGGAGCTATGCTTCTGATGAAAGAGTTCTCGAGGTTGCCAGAACATTCAGAGAGACAATATACCATGTGATGTAATATGGATGGATATAGATTACATAGAAAGTTTTAGATTCTTCAGTTTTGATAAGGCAAGGCATTTTAGTTTATCTTAACATAAAGCTCTTTGAGAGACTTTATTCACAGCCAACCTTGACATATCACATTTCTAGTCCATGGCTTTAAAATATTTAGATTTATTCCGATGAGCCCTTAAACACCAGGACAGACCATGCATTGAAGAAAGTTTAGGTCCTTTGTACAATCAATTTGGGTGTTCGCTTTTCCAACCCTATGTCCATAGTCGAGAGTTTGCATATGTCACGCCCCGACCTGGTTCAATCGAATCCCCGTGATCAACCAGCCATTCTTCTAGTTTTGGAAAGAGTTTCCCCTTATTTATAAACCGTGAAGAGTAAGGCATCCTTTAAACCTATACCTTTCTTGGACCACATAAATCAAAACTACATAAAATTTTAAACATTTAGTACTTGTCTCACAGGCCTATTGGTTGAAGGTCCTTTGGGGTAGGCTTTCCGGAATTTCCTGAAAAGGGATATGAAGGAGGGGTGTGTATGACTCAGTGAATGGGTTTTCAAAATTAAATTTTTTTAGGAAAAAGATTTGTTTGGAGTGTGTCAAGCTCCTTATTTCCTTTCAATTTTCTCCATTAAAAATCTCGGTTTAAAAAACATCATTCATCATGAAGGTCAATCACACAGTCGTAGGCCAGTACATCCACTGAACCCACTTGTGGCGTTGGAGTGACTTTACCGGCCACTAAGATAGAAGTATGTCTACTTCTACCTTGAGAATGAGTGGATGTTTGCGACACCCGACCCTCAATCTAGTAACAATTCTCCATGTCCGTATGAGGACAGAGACCACATCTCGTCCCCACCTCGGTCTCGTGCTCTTGAGGCTACTCCGAGCTTCCAGAGCTATTTGAGTTCCCATCGAGAAGGTCTCCCAAATTATTTAAGCAGTGGCACACAGTCAGAGAAGAGCACTTTCGACAAAATTATATTTTCAACTATTCATCATACCAATTGAGTATGAGGATATCTCCGCTCATAACTAATGAACAGGTTTTCCACTTCCTCTGAGTAAGTTTCATCATACCAACTGGGTATGATCTAATTACGATTAGTAAGTAGTTTTTCTGTATCATTTTCATATCACTCCTCTAAGTTGTGATGTTTAAAGTACCACTAAGTAGTGGGTTTTCATTTCCAAGGTACTTATCATCCCAACCGGTATGATATATAAATCTCACTCACCCGATTGTGTAGTGAAATTCCTCTTAACCGACTTGTTGTCTTTACTTGAACTTATGTCAGCTAGCGTTCTTAGTAGTTCGTGTTCCTACATGATATGAATGTTCTTTTCAATATTCTTTGGCTTAACAGCTCTCATTCATCCCAATTGAATGAGAAAATCAAATTATTTCTTTATTTACAGTTAAGTCCCTAAAGTTACTTTTCTTTAACTTTAAGTCCCTAATACCAGTTTTTCCTCAAATTGAGTCCCAAAACCTTTAAAATTCCTCTTAGGACTTCAATTTACCCAATTTCATAAAAATGAGTTCAAGTTTTCCAAATTATCAATTTGGCCCCCAAATTTTTCAAAATTACCATTTTGCCCTTCCTTCACAAAAATAAAAGACTTTTCAGCTTTGCTGGCGCTGCGTGATTTTCCGGCAAGTGAACAGTGTTGTCATGTGAAGGAAGAATATGACATTGTTCCTAACCTGACCGGACCGGTACGAACCGGGTTCAAGGTTTAAATCGGCCATTTCACCCCCGATTTGACCGAATTTTTCAAATCTAAAAATTTTAAAATTCATCTAAATCCATTTTCTATCCAATGGTGGTCTCAAATCTCATATTTGAATTTTTGAAGTCACCTAGAAAAATGAATTTAGAATCCGGTCCAATAGTGGTTCAAACTGATCCAAATCGGTTCAATCCAGTTCGGATCCGATTCACCTGAACCGGTTTGGTTTTCATCCCCTATTCATCCTAAAGTCCTCTTTCATGACTTATATGACTATTTAGGTCACTCGTGATCCACAAATTCCCTGGTTTACCCTCTCTCTATTGGTTCTAGTTCATAAATCGGCTCAATCCGGTTCGGATTGGTTCATCTGAACCGGTCTAGTTTTTCTCTCCCAATTTCTCCTAAGGTTATTTTCCAAGGTTTATGAACCATTTTGAGTCACTTGTGAGTTGTAAATTCTCAAATTTTCCCGTTTGTTGATAATCAAGTTTGTAGACTGACTCGGTTTTAAATTTGAAATTAATCGGTTCTTTCCCAGTTTTCTCATTATCAAAGGATGGGGTTTACAACTCTCCCCTCCTTTTAGGGGTTTTGTCCCCAAAATAGTTACACGTTAAATAATTGAGGGTAACTATCCCTCATCATACTCTCGGTTTCCCATGTCTCTTCCTGCATGGGTCCATTCTACCACAAAACCTTGACTGTAGGAATTTTCTTATTCCTCAAATTCTTGTCTCCCTGGTCGATAATTCGTACCAATTATGTCTGATAGGTCTGGTTCTCTTCTAGTTCCAATGGAGGGCGGTCCAATACATGTATTTTCTACAAGTCAGGAGGTAGTTCCAATTTATAAGCTATCGGTCCTATCCTTTTAATGATGGGATATGGACCGATATATCTTGGTTTCAACTTTCCTCTTTGTTGAAACCTAAGTATTCCCTTCCGTGGGGCTACTTTGAGGAATACTTGATTTCCCACCTCGAACTCCAGATCTTTCCTTAGATTGTCTGCATAACTCTTTTGCATGTCCTGTGCGGTCTTAAGACGACCCTTATTAATTTTATTTTCTCCATGGTATCCTCAATTAGTTCTACCCTTTCTAACTTTCTTTCCACCACTTCTTCCCAAAATAGAGAGGTATGACAGGGTCGTCCATAAAGGGCCTCATAGGGAGCTATCTGAATACTGGCCTGATAACTATTATTATAAGCAAATTCCATCAGGCACAAATATTCCTCCTAGCTTTTATTCATGGTGAGTACGCACGCTCTTAGCATGTCTTCCAAGATTTGGATGGTTCGCTCAAACTATCCATCTGTCTGGGGGTGGAATGTCATACTCATATGAAGCTTGGTCTCCATGACATTTTGTAAACTTGGCCAAAACCTGAAAGTAAATCTCGGATCTCTATCTGATACTATACTCACCAGGACACCATGAAGTCTTACAATTTCCTTCATGTATAAGATGACCAGCTGTTCTACTGTGTCTGTCACTCTTATAGGCAGTAAATGAGCTGATTTGGTCAATCTATCCACCATGACCCAAATCGCATCTCGACCCTTTCTTGTCACCGATAGATCCATGACGAAGTCCATGGTGATGTGCTCCCATTTCCACTCCGAAATTAGTAAGGGTTATAATAGTCCTGATGGTTTCTGATGCTCTGCTTTTATCTATTGACAGGACAAACATTGGGCTACATATTCTGCAATGTCCCTCTTCATGCCTTTCCACTAGTATCCTTGTTTGAGGGTGCAGTATATCTTGGTACTGCCCAGATGCATTGCATACACTGAATCATGTGCCTCTTCCAAAATTAACCTCTTCAATTCCTTATCTTGAGGCACACATACCCTACCCTTGTAGGTTAGTTCTCCATCACCTTGCAAGTCATAGTTTGGTTTCCTTTCTTTGTTAACTGGATCCAAATAAGATTGGAGTTCTTTATCAGTCTTCTGTTTAGCCTTAATATGCTTGGTTAGATTGAGCCTCACTGCCACATTAGCCACCAAGCATTTTTCCTACTTGTCCATCGTCAGGTCCACCTCCATCCTTCTCAATTGTTGCAACAAGGGTAGATAACTTGTCTTTACTTGTGCCGCCTCAGTTTGATACTTGCGACTTAAGGCATCTACTACTACATTTGCCTTTCCGGGGTGATACTCTATCACAAAATCAAAATCATTCACCAATTCCAACCATCTCCTCTGGCGGAGATTTAACTCCTTTTGAGTTAGGAAGTACTTAAGACTCTTGTGATTTGTGTATATCATGCACTTAACCCCGTAAAGGTAGTGTCGCCATATCTTTAGGGCAAACACTATTACAGCTAATTCCAAGTCATGAGTCAGGTAATTTCTTTCATGTACCTTTAGTTGTCATGAGACATACGCGATAACCTTCCCTTGTTGCATTAAGACACATCCAAGCCCTTATTTAGAGGCATCACTATAGATTGTGTACTCTTCTATATTAGGATTAGGTAAGTATAGTATTGGTGCAGTTTTTAGTCGAGTCTTTAACTCTTGAAAAGACTTCTCACAACTCTCATCCCATTTATACTCAACTCCCTTCTTGGTGAGTCGAGTTAGAGGGGCTGATATCTTAGAAAAGTATTGCACAAACCGTTTATAGTATCCTGTCAATCCTAAGAAACTTCTTATTTCTATAGTATTCATTGGAGCCTTCCAATCTAATATGGCTTCCACCTTAGCTGGATCTACTTTGACTATGCCCTTAGATACAATATGTCCTAAGAATCCTACCTCCTGCAGCCATAACTCACACTTGGAAAATTTTGCATATAATTGATTTTCCTTTAATTTTGTGAGTATATAAGGATGTCTTCTATGAATACTATCACGAACCTGTACAAATGGGGTTGGAACATACGATTCATCAAGTCCATGAAGGCTGTAGGGGCATTCGTCAATCCGAATGACATTACTTTGTACTCATAATGTTCATATCTAGATCGAAATGACGTCTTAGGGATGTCCTCTTCCCGAATCCTGAGTTGGTGATAGCCCGATTGAAGGTTTATCTTGGAGAAATAAGTTGTTCCTTTCAATTGGTCAAACAAATCATCTATCCTTGGGAGTGGGTATCGGTTCTTGATAGTGACATGGTTCAGTTTTCTGTAGTTGATGCATAGAATCATGCTTCCGTCCTTTTTCTTTACGAATAGAACAGGAGCACCCCACGGAACTGACTTGGACGTATGAAATCCTTCTACAATAATTCGTCTAGTTGTTCCTTTAATTCCTTCAATTCCGTCAGAGCCATGCGATACGGGGCTTGGGATATGGGGTTTATTCCTAGGATTGTTTCTATTGTGAACTCCACTGGCCGACTTGGAGGTAATCCGGGTAGATCATATGGAAATACCTCTGGGTAGCATTTCACTACTGGAATGTCTTTCAGCCTCTTCTCTTCAGACTTTTTATCTTTGACCATGGCCAAGAAAGTGGTACAGCCTTTTTGTATTAGCTTTGAGCTTTCAGATGGGACACCATTTGTACCTCATTTTTCTTTCTATCTTCCTAGAATTTATATCCTTCCCTCTTGGAAGTGTGGAAGGTTACGTATTCTTCCCACAGTCCATCCTCGCCTGATGGTTACTCAGCTAGTCCATCCCTAGGATTACTTCAACTTCCTTTAAGGGTAATGGAATTAAATCAGCTTCGAGTTGGATTCCTCCGATCCTTATCTCACATCCCTTTAATTGTTCATTCCTGTTTAGACCTTCTCCTGAAGAGGTAAGGATATTAAGGCTTTGATCTAGTGGAGTGAGCTCTAGGGGTACTCTTGAAACCAATTCTTCCTTGATGAAGGATCTCTCAGCTCCGTAGTCAAAGAGGACATATACTTGTTGTCTCCATAGTTGTATATACCCTGATTGAAGAAAATTATTGTTTAGAAGAAAATTTCCTTTTATTAAATCGAAAGGACCTTTAGTTTACATGTGTCACGCCCCGACCCAATTTGGTCAGATCCTCGTGATCAACCTGCCACTCTCTCAGTTTATTAAAGGGTTTCCCCTTATTATAGACCATAAAGAGTAAGGCGTCCTTTAAACCTGCACCTTTTCCTGGAATAACATAAATCAAAACTGAATAATATTTTAATTTCATCATACCTGTCTCACATGGTCTTAGTTGACGGTCTTTAAGGGTAGGCTTTCTGGAATTTTCTGAAAGGGATATAAGGGAGGGGATGAGTACAACTACTTAGTGAATGGGTTTTCAAGAAAATATCTTTTAGGAAAAGAGTTGTATTGGAGTGTGCCAGACTCCTTTCTTTCAAAATCATTTCATTTGAAATCTTGGGTTTTATGACCATTTCCTTATTTAATAATGGTGTGTCATCACCCAACACACAACCTTCATCATGAAGGTTAAACACACATTTGCAGAACAACATGTCCACTGAACCCACTTGTGGCTTCGAAGAAACTTTACCGACCACCTAGATAGAAGTACGTCCACTTCTACCCTACGAATGAGTGGATGTTCGCGACATCCGACCCACAATCCTAAAATCAATTCTTCGTGTCCGTATTAGGACAGAGACCTCATCCTATCCCCACCCCGGTCTCATGCGCTTAGTGCTACTCCAAATTTTGCACGGTCACCTGGTACGATGAACTGCCCTTATACTCACCAGGTCGTCCATGGCCCTTAGGATACATCACTACCCCTCCTGGGTATCTTGATGATTCCGTAATCATAGTGCATGCACAAATAGTATTTTCTTATCATGCCATATATTCTGTGGTGCCACTGGTCCAACTACCCGACTCTCAACTCAACCTGCAATTATTTGTCTTGACTGGTCCAGAGGCCTGTCATGTCGCACTACCACTAGTTAACTAAATATGTCGGTCTTGTCTTGGTACCATGGCCAAACAATTCATTTATTAAAGTTTTATGGCATATATCCCATGTTTGTTTACGAGCTCCTGCTCGTGCCCACTGGCCTGTGGCCCACTTGTTCGAGATTTTCAAAATCAGGCATAATAGCCTCCAAATTCAAAAACAGAGGCCCCCAGCCTATAAGAGCTATTCGAGCTCCCATCAAGAAGGTCTTCCAACAAAATTATATTTTCAACTATCCATTATACCGACCAAGTATAAGGACACTTCGCTCATAACTAATGAATGGGTTTTCAACATGCCTCAAGGAAGTTTCATCATACCAACCGGGTATGATCTACTTACAACTAGTAAGTAGTTTTTTCGCATGATTTTCACATCACTCCTCTAAGTTGTTATGTTTAAAATACCACTTGATAGTGGGTTTTCATTTTGAGGTACTTATCATCCCCAACCAGGTATGATATAAAATCCCACTCACAATTGATATGTGGTTTTTAACTTTAAGTTGTGCTCATCATCCCAACCGGGTATTGCGTTAGTAAACTCACTCACCCGTTAATGCAGTGAATTCTAGTAGACCGGTTCTTTGTATTCACGCAAGCTTGTCCTTGTTGGTGTTCTCAGTACTTCGTCTTCCTACATGATATAAGCATCTGGGTTCATTATCCTTCGGCCTAATAGCCTTTATTTATTACAAATGAATGAGAAAATCAAACTTTCATTTATTTGCAATTAGGTCCCTAAAGTTATTTCTCTTTAACTTTAAGGCCCTAATGCAGGTTTTTCCTCAAATTGAGACCCGAAACTTTTAAAATTTATGATAGGAACTCAATTTATTCCATTTCACAAAAAAGGGTTTAATTTCCCAAATTTCCAATTTGATCCCCCAACTTTTCCAAAATTACCATTTTACCCTTCCTTTAAAAAATGGTAAGTTTCATCCCAAAAATTCTAAAATTCCTCAATTGGCCCTCTAACATTTTTATCATACCCAATTAACCCTCAATTTTGGGAAATTGCATTTCGGTCCTTCGAATTTTTGAAAATCCCCAATTTTCTCCCCAATTCCAACTTCTTAATACATTTGAATTTAATTTCATCAAATTGACTGATCAAACATTTCCAATTGTTAAAATTGAAGTTGAAATTGAGTTTTTACATATTCATACTATTCTTTAGCAATTTGAATAGGAAGTTTTAACGTCGGGACAAGCACAAACGGAGCTTTGCCAGAAAATGAACTGTAGAGAGAGAAAGCTTCAATTACTCACCAGTGAGGGCACGGCGGTCCGAGATTTCAATCTGGGCAGATAACTCTTGTCCTAGGTTTCATCCTAGAATCAAGAATTACATCAATTGATACTGAATTGAGTTAGAATTTCATCATCAAAATTTTGTCGGTTCTTTCTCTAGCACCAGCCGAAAATTGCAGAGGGGAGCCGAATTGGCTTACCTTTCAGTCCTAATTCGGCAGTGGGAGGGCTAAGAAAGTGTTGGGACGGCTTGGTTTGGCCTGAGGAGGGCTCGAAATGGCCGATTTCAGCTCGGCCAAAATAGGGCAGCTTCAGTCTGCCTGAGCTGCTTCACTGTTCCATCACGCCGGCACTCCTCCAGCGATCCTCGAAGCAAATGGAGACTACATGCATGTAGCTGACTTCTCCCTAGTTCTAAAGAACCCGACCTCACCTTGTTTGGCTCAAAAAAGTGTCCATGTTGGAGTTTTGGTTCAAGCTTCACCGGAAAACTAAGAAACTAAGAGAAAGTGAGCTTGTAAGGTGTAGAGAGGATGAATGGGGAGGGGCTCTTTATATAGGGAGCTCGGGGACTCATTGGCCATCTGTTTAGCACTTTTATGATAGATATTGATGGCCTAAAATGTACCGAATGGAAATGTTTCTTCTTCATCGTGCTGCTTCAATTTTCCGGCGAGTGAACAGTGTTGTCATCTGAAGGAAGAAGACGATACTATTCCAAACCGGGTTCGAAGCTTAAACCGGCCGGTTCACCCCTCATTCGACCGAGTTTTTCAAATCTAAAAATTTTCTAAATTCATTTTATATCTAATGGTGCCCTCAAATCTCAAATTTGAATTATTTAACCCACCTAGAAAAATGAATTTAAGATTCGGTTCAATAGTGGTTCAAACCGGTCCAAACCGGTTTGGATCCAATTCACCTAAATCGATTTAGTTTTCATCTCCAATTCCTTCACAAGTCCATTTCCATGACTTTTGTGACTCCTTAGGTCACTTAGGACATAAATTTTCCGGTTTAGTATCTCTCTATTAATTCCGGTTCATAAATCAGCTCGGTTCTTAAACCGGTTTAATTTGGTTCGAGTCCAGTTCACCCGAACCAGTCTGGTTTTTCTCTCCCACTTTGTTCTAAGGTTCCTTCCCAAGGTTTATAAATCTCTTCGGGTCACAAGAAATCCATAAATTTCCCTATTTTCCCTTTCTCTATTGATTTCGGTTCATGAACCAACTCGATTCATTAACCGGTTAAATCCAATTGTATCCGATTCATCTAAACTGGTCTAGTTTTTCTCTTCGAATTTGTCCTAAGGTTCTTTTCTAAGGTTTTATGAACCCTTTGATTCACCCGAGAGTAGTGAATTTTCAAATTGTCCATTTTCTGATAATCGGGTCTGTGAACCGGTTCGATTTTCTCACCCGATTTGATCGGTTCTTTTCCCGATTTTCCCTAGCTCAAAAGGGCAGGGTTTACAACATGACTCTCTTAAACTAATTTGGAGGGTTTTGGGATGTACCCGCTATTGTGCTAGGGTCTCTTCTAACCTCCTCATGGGTGAGGTTGTACACTTTAGCTGGTACTCTTGTTGTAGCATTTGGCCTAGGGTTCCTGGGATTCCTTTGAGATGGTCCAAGAGTATTCCTCTATTTGCTCTCCCTAAGGGTGGGGCAATCCTTTGCAAAGTGTCCCACTTGTCCACATGCAAAGCAGGCATGGCACGCTCCCTCATGGTTCCTTTGACACTTTGGTTAGCGAGGGTTTCCTTGGGTAAGGTAGGGACTACTCTAGGAGGAGGTGGTGGCACATCCCTTCTCCTTTGGAATGTCGTTTTGTTTCCCTATCTTGGACTATTATGTTCCTTCTGTCCTCCTTGATAGTTTGGGCCCTTATCCTTCATTCTGGTCATCTGCTCCATCCGACGGCATCGGGTCTGCACCAGTCGTTCACATTCATGAGCCATACTAATTATGGCTGCTAGGTCCGTAGGGCATCCCGGTACCCTATACGGTCTCGAATGTCCATATTGAGACCGTCCACAAACCTCTGGCATATGTCCACTAGCCCAGCTAGGTTAGGGGCAAGGGGTCTTAACTCGTTGAACTTTGTCTCATATGCTGCTATGGAGTTTAAGCCCTTGTCGAAGTCGAATGTACTCTTGCTTCTTCTTGTTTATCAGATGGGGCTCCAAGTACTCCTTTAAGTATCTCGCCTCAAAATGTTCCCAAGTGGGGATGGTGGTGTGTAGGTTTCGGACATTGTCCTACCATCGTTTAGTGCTTCCCTCTAGGAAAAACTCTGTCAGGGTCACCATATCCTCTAGTGGTATCCTAACAATCCCGATCAGCTTCATGACTTTGGCCAGCCAATCCAGGCCACTCCCGCATCATTTTCTTCAAGGAAAGGTTTACATCCAAGTTGTCAGAGAGTCTTGAGGTTTCTGGGAATGTCTATTGGAGCAAGATGGTTGACATGGGGAGGTTGAGATTGCACCTCCTCTGGCTCAACCCGAGAATTGGTTCTTGCCTCAAGGACAAGGTTAGGTTGCCCAAATATATGGGTGAACTCCTCATACAATCGTTGGTGCTCCCTACTAAGTCCAGGAGGAGTTGTCTGGGCTTCTCTGGGAGTTTCTACAAGTAGGGGTGGTTGGGCAGTGTTGGAGACGGCAACCCTAGTTCTCTTGGTTTCTTTCTTTAGAGCTATTTCTAAAAATTTTAAATAAATCCTATTAGTTAATATATTTTCTAGTCTTTATTATGTATTCGAGGAAATAGGCTCTGATACCACTCAAGTTGTCAGGCCCCGGCCCGGTTTGGTCGGATCCCCATGATAAACCCCCCACTCTCTCGGATTTCCAAGGGTTTCCCCTTATTTATAAACCGTGAAGAGTAAGGAGTCCTTAAACATGTACATTTCCTAGAACACATAAATCAAAACTACATAAAATTTTAAACATTTAGTACATATCTCACAGGCATATTGGTGGAAGGTCCTTTGGGGTAGGCTTTCCGGGATTTCATGAAAAGGGATATAAAGGAGGGGGTGAGTACAATGACTCACTGAATGGGTTTTCAAAATTAAATTTTTTTAGGAAAAAGATTTATTTGGAGTGTTCCAGACTCCTTATTTCCTTTCAATTTTATCCATTAAAATATCAGTTTAAAAAAACATCCTTCATCATGAAGGTCAATCACACAGACACATGCCAGTACGTCCACTGAACCCACTTGTGGCGTCGGAGTGACTTTACCGGCCACTAAGATAGAAGTATGTCTACTTCTACCTTGAGAATGAGTGGATATTTGTGACACCCGACCCTCAATCTAGTAACAATTCTCCATGTCCGTATGAGGACAGAGACCACATCTCGTCCCCACCTCGATCTCATGCTCTTAAGGCTACTCCGAGCTTCGCAAGATCACCTAGTCTGATGAACTGCCCTTATACCTACCATGTCATCCCGGGCCCTAGGACACATCACTACCCCCTCTTGGGTGTCTTAAAGGTATCGTAAACATAGTGCTTGCACAATCAGTATTTTCACATCATGCCATATAATTTGTGGTGTCACTGGTCCAACGGCCCTAACCATCAACTCAACCTGCAGCTATTTGTCTTAACTAGTTCGGAGACCAGTCATGTCGCACTACCACTAGTTGATTGAATATGTCAGTTCTGTATTGGTACCATGGCCAAACAATTCATTTATTTAAAGTTTTATGGCATATAACTCATGTTTGTTTATGAGATCCCGCTCATGCCAACTGGCCTATGGCCCACTGTTCGAGATTTTCAAAACCGAACATATTAGCCCCCAAGTTCCAAAACCAAGGCCTTCGGCCCATCAAAGCTATTCGAGCTCTCGTTGAGAAGGTCTCCCAAATTATTTAAGTTGTGGCACACAGTCAAGGGAGAGTACTTCTGACAAAATTATATTTTCAACTATTTATCATACCAATTGAGTATGAGGATATCTCAGCTCATAACCGATGAACGGGTTTTCCACTTCTTTCGAGTAAGTTTTATCATACCAATGGGGTATGATCTACTTACATTCAGTAAATAGTTTTTTCGTGTCATTTTCACATTACTCCTCTAAGTTGTGATGTTTAAAATGCCACTAAATAGAAAATTTTCATTTCCGGTGTACTTATAATCCCAACGGGTATGATATATAAATCTCACTCACCCCATTGTGCAGTGAAATTTCTTTTTAACCAACTTGTTGTCCTTACTTGAACTCGTCTCAGCTAGTGTTCTTGGTACTTCGTGTTCCTACACGATATGAATATTCTTCTTCAATATTATTTAGCCTAACAGCCCTCATTCATCCAAATTGAATGAGAAAATCAAACTATAACTTTATTTGCAATTAGATCCCTAAAGTTACTTTTCTTTAACTTTAAGTCCCTAATGCCAATTTTTCCTCAAATTGAGTCCCAAAACCTTTAAAATTCCTCTTGGGACTTCAATTTATCCAATTTCATAAAAAGGGGTTCAAGGTTTCCAAATTCCAAATTTGGCCTCCACATTTTCAAAAATTACCATTTTGCTCTTCCTTTACAAAAATGGTAAGTTTCACCCCAAAAATTCTAAAATTTCTCAATTAGCCCTTTAACATTCTTATCATGCCCAATTGACCCTCAATTTATTAAATTTTATTTTGGTCCTTCGAATTTTTAAAAATCCCCAATTTCTCCAAATTTTCCCCCAATTTAAACTCCCTAGCACAACCAAATTTGAGTTCATCAAATTGACCGATCAAACACTTCTAATTGTTAAAATTGAGTTCCTACATCTTCATATGATTCCATAGCACTTTTAATTGTAAGTTTTAATGCCAGAACGAGCTCAAATGGAGCTTCGCCGGAAAATTGACCGTAGAGAGAGAAAGCTTCAATTGCTCACCGGTGAGGGTGCGGCTGTCTGAGCTTTCTATCGGGGCAGATAGATCTACTCTTGATGTTCTTCCTAGGATCAAGAATGACATCAATTGATGTCTAATTGGATTAGAATTATGTTATCGAAATTCTATCGATTCTCTCTCTAGCATCAGTCAGAAATTGTAGAGGGGAGCCAAATTGACATATCTTTCAGTCCTAATTCGGCCGTGGGAGGGCTAAGGAAGTGTTGGGAGAGATTGGTTTGGTTTGAGGAGGGATCGAATTGGCCGATTTCAGCTCGACCGAAATAGGGCAGCTTCGGTCCGCCAGAGTTGCTTCACTGTTCTATCACGGCAGTGTTTCTCCAGTAACTCTCAGAGCAAACGGAGACTATAGGCGTGTAGCTGACTTCACCCTAGTTCTAAGAAGCCCAACCTCACCTTATTTGGCTCAGAAATGACCCTATATCGGAGCTCTGGTTTGAGCTTCGCCGAAAAACTAAGCAACTAAGAGAGAATGGAGTTTTCAGGTTTGGAGAGGATGAATGTGGAGGGGGTCTTTATATAGGAAGCTCGAAGACTTCTTGGCTGTCTGATTGGTGCCTTAATGGTAGTCATTCATTGCTTGAAACTCCCTAGCCAAAGACTTTTCAGTTTTGTTGGCGTTGCAAGATTTTTTATCGAGTGAACAGTACTATCATCTCAATGAAGAAGACGACACTGTTCTAAACCGAGTTCAAAGCTTAAACCAACCAATTCACCCATGATTCGACCAAATTTTTCACATCTAAAAATTTCTAAATTCATTTTCTATCCAATGGTAGTCTCAAGTCTGACATTTAAATTTTTTAAGTTACCTAGAAAAATGAATTTAGAATCCGCTTCAATAGTGGTTTAAATCGATTCAATCCAGTTCGGATCTGGTTTTCCTGAACCTGTTTGGTTTTCATCCCATATTCACCCTAAAGTCCTCTTTCATGACTTATATGACTCTTTAGGTCACTTGGGATCCATAAATTTCCCAGTTTACCCTCTCTCTATCGATTCAGATTCATAAATCGGTTCAATCCGGTTCGGATCCGGTTCACCCAAACTAGTCTGATTTTTCTCTCCCAATTTGTCCTAAGTACTTTTCCAATGTTTATGAACCATTTTGAGTCACTTGGGAGTTGTAAATTCTCAAATTTTCTCATTTCCTGATAATCGGGTTTGTAGATCGACTTGGTTATAAATTTGAAAATGACCGATTTTTTCCCTGATTTTCTCATTATCAAGGACGATTTTTAGAACATAAGATTGGTTTCAAAGCCATGTGGATGCTTGACTCTGACATCAAACATGAAGATGGATATTTTATCTATGAAAGTGGGACTAAATATGATGTTTGGATCCAGAAAGCAGATGGAAACCCATTTGTTGGAGAGGTATGGCATGGGCCTTATGTATTTCCTGACTTTACAAAGTCAAAAGCTCGTAACTAGTGGGCCCATCATGTAAAGAATTTTATTTCTAATGGCACTGATGGTATATGGAATGATATAATTGAACCAGTTAATTTTAAGTTTGTAGCCAAAACAATGCCTGAGAATAACATCCACAAGAAGGAAGGAAGGGCATGTTATAGTATGAGAAAAATCATTGGCCAAAATAGAACAAGGGGTTCAGAAAGAGAGAAGAGCATGGATTGTCAAAAGTAATAGGGAAAGAGATAAAATGATTAGTGAGAGTAGAAAGGAGAGGGAGAATGATTGAAGTAGGGATAGGACCAGAAAAACCGAGAGGATGTGTCGGTTGTCTACAGGTCTGACTAGGGAACCGGGTCGGGGTGTGATAGGCTAGGTACTCCTTCGAGTACCTTTCCGCAAATTCCTCCCACATGGGTATGGTGGGGGAAAGATTACTCATATTTTTCCACCATCTCTTGGCACTTGCTTCCAAGAAGAATTCCGTTAGAGTTACCATTTCTTCTAATGGGGTCCTTATAATCCCCATAAACTTTTTTATGTTGGTGAGCTAGTCCATGGCAGCTCCCACATCCTTTTCTCCTACGTAGGGCTTACACCCCAGTTGATGAAGCATCTTTAACTATCATGGAACGTCAAATAAAAGAGGGGAGACCATAAGGTTGGGCTAGGACTGCACTTTTTTAGTCCTAGTGTGGGAGTTGGTGTTTGAGTGGGTATCGGGAGTGAGGTTGGGTCTTCTGAACACCCGAGTGAATTCTTCATACAACTTTTGGTGCTCGAGGTTTAGTCCAAGGGAGTTATTTGGGTCCTCTGGGACCCTTCCTCAAGAATTAGATTCCTGGTAGCCTTTGCGGCTGTTGCTTGGGACCTCTTGGTTCCTCTCTTGGGAGATATCTACAATTTTAGGATTTTTCATAAATCTTTAGGTTATAAAGTTTTGATAAGTTATTCGAGTGAATCTAGCTTTGATACCACTTAAGTTGTCATACCCAACCTGGTTTGGTTGGATCTCCGTGATGAACCCGCCACTCTCTCCGATGTAAAAGGATGCTCTCCCTTTAGTCACGAATGAGAGCTAGGCATAATTCATACCCCTTGATTTCTCTGGAATAACATTATCAAAATTGAATCAAAATAAGGGCTTTATACATATTGTACCTTGGTTTAGGTGACAATGGTGCCTTCCATCAAGGCAAAGTCCTCTCTTCCTGAAAAGGGAGAAGGGGAGGGGTGAGTCATAAACAAAAGTGAGTGGGGTTTATTAAAAGAGGTTGGTTGGATTTCTTTTATCACCTTTATCCATTCCTAGGAGGAGTTTTAACACCCAAACAATCGCCCTTCATCATTGAAGGTTTCACACATTCGTATAGCAGTCCTCAACCACTCCACATGTGGTTTAGAGCCCCTTTACTGACCACACTTAGTAGAAGATCTCACCTTCTACAACAAGTCTAAGTGAGCCTTACCGATCATCCCTCATACCTTAATATCCTTTATGTCCACTATAGTGGGATGAGACCACTCCCCCTGCTTCCTCGGTCTCAATAAGCAAGAAGCTCCCTGAGCTTCCTGACTCCCTAAACAACAAACTACCCTTAAGCTCCCTAGGTCATCCAATAGCCCTTGGAACCAGCACTACCCAATACTAGGTGCTTCGATGGTTCCGTATCTCTTGCATGCATAACCACAAGTCTTTTTAGTTAATACCTTTTATCTTTGGTGTTGTTGGCCCCGAAGAGCTTGTTGACTTGGCTTCGGCTTGGTCCTACAAGCCTAAGTTCGACGACTCGGCTTCAGCTTGATAACAACCCATCAATTTTGACAACCCTAGTCATGGCTTGGCAGCTATTACACACAATTTTCCAATTATAGGAATTTTCATGTGTTCGTTACTTATCTATTTGTATACGGGCCTACACTCGTGCCCATTGGCCTTCGGCCCACTAGAGTTTGCCTAGCTCACCTCAGAAATAGCTCCCAAAATGTTTGAGCAGACTCACACAGTTAGGGGAGACTATTTCAGGGGAAATGGTTTTTAAATTAAAACATTCTCATCATCCCAACCGGGCGTGATGGCGGAAATTCTCACTTGCCTGTATTTTAAGACGTGCTCATCCCAGGGAGTTCCAAGCGGGCATGCACTTCCTCTACATGAACTAGTAGTCGATTCGTCCCTACAAGAAAGGGTAATTGAGTTTTGAATCATAAGGTATTTACACTTAAGACCCTTAATTTCCCATAATTACGTTTTAGTCCCAAAGTGTACCTTATTTTCAATTAGGCCCCCAAGATTACCAAATCTCTCATTTGGGCAACTAATTTTCCTCAAATCTCAACTTGGGTCACCATAATTATTTTAATTAAAGAAAATCCCAAGTTTTTTGAAAATTGCAATTTAGCCCCTAAAATTTTCAAATTGGTCCTTAAACTTGGACTTTATCAATTCAATTTGAATTCCACCTAATTAAATCCTAACATGATTCTAATCATCTTCCTTGCAACCCATGGTTCATTTCAAGCTTTAAAATGCCCATTTTAGCTTTGAAATAAGCTCGAACGGAGCTTCACCAGAAACTGGTTCTAGAGATAGAAAGCTCCGATTAGTCACCGGTGAGGAATCGACAATTGGAACTTTCATTTCCAATGGATTCCTCTCTTCCTAGGGATCCTTCCTAAATCAAACCTTGACTCAATTGATGGTTTGAGCAATGAGAATTTCTAGATTTAGTGTGTAGGGAAAATACACTATGAATAGTGAATTTTGGCGAGGGGCGACAGAGGGGACTTACCAAGGTGGCTCAGGAGAGGTCAGGGCTTTGCTAGGGGGAGGTCGGGGTGCCTGGTTTGGTGGTGGTTGCTCGAGGTAGGCTTGAATGTAGCTCGACCGATTATGATCGTAGACAGTCGAGGGAGCAAGTTCACTATGCGAGCTCGTCAGCACTTCTCCGATGATCCTTGAGCTCGAAGAAGGTTACAGCAAAGTAAAGGACTTCCTCCCATTTTTAGAGAACTCAAATTTGGCTTCTAAAGTAGCAAGAAAGGCCCTCGTCAAAGCTCTAGTTTGTGTCTCGCTCAGAAATGGAAGACTTCATCTTTTTCGATCATTCAAGGGATAAAGAGGATGAATGGGTAGTAGCTCTTTATATGGCTAGCTCAGTAACTACTAGGGCTACGGCTGGCATAGGACTCGACCCCAATCTTGCCCATTGTCGGACTGATCAGAGAGTTTTTCAGGTCACCGTAGACCGAACAGTTTGCCCCTCTTTCACTCTGCCAGGTTTCCCAGGGAAGAAGACGACATTGTGTCGTGTGTGCGAGCTGCCATGTGGTGCACTATGGTTGGCTGGCTTTGGTGACGCAGCTTCCCATTCATCGTCCGAGTCACCCTTTGACTCATTGACTACCACGTGGGTTAGTAGTTTGACCACGACACGTTGATGTCGAATTTTCCTCTTGTTGCACAACACCACTACCACATGTCAGCCTCTAATTGGCTGGGTAATCTAATGTGGCTCTGCCATGTGTCGACCAGATTGACCGCTTTTCCGACATCCTAGTCAGCTGCTAACATGGCATCTTTGCCAAGTGTCAGCTTCTCATTGCTCAACTTGGTTGACGGGGCTTCTCTTCAGTTGACTGTTGACTGAGGACACATGTCACTCTTCTATTGATCGATTGTCAATGATGTTGATTTGACCTTTGATTGGGGACACGTATCACACACTGATTGGTCAACGCTTCTCGCTGATCAAGTGGGTAACTAGTTGTGCTTCGCCATGCGTCGCTCGCTGATTGGTCGCACCTGTTGACTAGGTGCTAACCTAGCAGGCAGTCCCTTGACCGACTGGATTGTTGAGTTACTCTCTCCACATGGATCCTTCCTGAATCAAATCGTGCCTCAATTGGTGGCCCGAGTAGGATGAATTTTGCATTTTAGTTTTTAGGCAAAATCGATTATGAATAGTAATTTTCGGTGAAGGGCGGCAGAGGAGACTTACCAATGTAACTCAAGGAAAGTTGAGACACTTATAGGGGAGGTCAAGGGAGCTTGGTTTGACAAGAATTGGGCCATGGGTGGCTTGAATTAAGATCGAATAGCTCGGAATGCAGACTGTCGTGGAGTGATTGTATTGTGCGAGCTTGATGGAGCTTCTTCGGCAATCCTTGAGCTGAACGGAGGCTGTCATTGTGTAGCAACTTCTTTAGGATTCTAAAGAACCCAAATTTGACTTCGGAGGTGGATAAAAAATGCCCAAGTAAAAGCTTTAATTCATGCGTAGCTAACACGCCTTCTTCAGGTGTTTTAGGGATGAGGAGAACGAATAGAGAGGAGCTCTTTATATAGGATGCTCGGGGGCTAACCGTTCTATCTGTCTCTCCATTGATTGAACAGTAACTCTCCGATTTAAGGCCTTATTAGAGGCGTGTATTGGCCGCTAGAGAAAGGGCATCCGTTTTGCCCCTTTCTTTGTCCCCTATCTAGAGGTAAACGATGACACAGTCACGCACGTGCGAACTTGCCATGTGGCACTTTATGATTAGTTGGCTTTTTTGTTGCGGCTTCCTACTCAACAGCATGGTCAGACTTTGACCCGTTGACGAGACACGTGGCGTTCTCCAATTGGCTGCTCATTCCTATGTGGCTGCTGGCTGGGTTCAGTCAACCGTTGACTGTGGCACGTGGCATCTTCTTATTGGCTGATTTAAATGCGTCAACATAATGCCACTACCATGTGTCAACCTCAATTTGGTTGAGCTCATCTTACGTGGCATTGCCACGTGTCGACCTCTAATTGTTCGATCATTTCTCCGACTTTCTTGTTGAATGCTGACATGACATCCTTGCCACTTGTTAGCTCCTCATTGGTCAGCCTTGCAGACAGGGCCATTTTGACATTGACCATTGACTAGGACACATGTGAAACCTGTTCTCTCGGATCAAGGAAACCGGGAAAAGAACTGACAATTTTCATGAGAAAACTAAGTTGTTAAGTGAACAAAAAATGTTAAAGAAGGATTAAAAGGGGAAATTGGAAAATCACAAGTAACCAAGAAGTCATAAAAATGATGGGAAGAACCATGAAGTGAATTAGATGGGAAACCGGACTGGTTCGGGGTGAACCGGACCTGAACCGAATTGAACCATGGTGAACTAGTTTGATGATTCATTTTTCTAGTTGGCTTAAAAATTGACAATTGGAAAATTAAATCTACCATTGGATAGAAAATGAATTTATAAATTTTGAATTTTCAAGAATCAGGCCTTAACCAACCGATTTTCGAATTCAGGTCACCAAACCTGGCCAAACTGGACCGATCAACGGTCAGTAGGCGCCTGATCAGCAGCCACACAGGCACGAGCGGCCAATGGGAGGTTGCCACATGTATGATCAATGGTCAACGAATGCCAGGTCAACATGCCACACAAACATTAGCAGCCAATGGGAGGCGGCCATTGCCCGGTCAACGGTTGATGCGGTGAATGAGTGGGAATGCCAGGTCAAAAAAATCGACCAATCACAGCGCGCCACTAGCACGTCTAACACGTCATCGTCTTCTTCCTTAGTCAGCTAACAAAAAGGAGAGAGAGAAGGAGAAGGCTAGTACTCTGGCGACCCGGGAAAAGCTCTAGTATGACCGTTGGCGACCGAGTCTTATGCCGGCCGGTAGCCCAGATAGTTGTCGAACTCCTATATAATGGGCACCCCTCCACTCATTTTCCCCATCCCACAAATGAGCGAAGAAGGTGAAGTGTTCCATTTTTCGATGAGCAACAAACTAGAGCTCCAACAGCGGGGCCTTCTTCCACCTCTAAAGTTGCAATTGGTGTCTTCTTAACTGATAGGAAGTTCTCTATCCAGTTGCACCCTTCCTTCAGCTCGAGGACCATAGAAGAAGAGTTGGGAAGCTCGCATAGTACCACTGCTCCTCAATGATCGACAACCCGAGCTGCTTGAGCTCAATTCGAGCTGTCCTTAGACCAATCCTAACCAAACCAAGCTCCCTAGACCACACCTAGAGGTGCCCCGACCTTCCATGAACTAAAATGGTGAGTCCTCTCCACCACCCTTCGCTGGAAAATACTATTCACAATGCATTAATGCTAAAATTTAAATTGAAAAATTTGCATTGCTCAGGCCACCAATTAAGGCGTGGTTTGATCTAGGAAGGATCCCCAAGAGGAGAGAAATTCAAAGAAAGTAAAAGCTACAGTCGTAGGACCCTCACTGGTAAGATATCTCAAGACTAAGCTTTCTCTCTCAAGACTAAGTTTTCTGATAAAGCTTCGTTTGAGCCAAATGAAGTGTTTCAAACCTTGAAATGATGAGGCATGGGGAAGATCATTCAGATCATGAATGGGGACAATTAACCAAGTTTTGGTGATCAATTGAATAAAATGATGTTTTAGGGACCAAATTGCAATTTTGGAAAAACAAATTGGGCAATTTGGGGATTTTTGGAAAATTGGGGGCCGAATTGTAATTTAATAAAAATTGGGGGATTTTTATGAAATTAACTCCTAATTGAGGCCTAATGTGGCAATTGGATGAAATGGAGGGTCAATTGGAAACTTTTAGTAATTTAAGAACCAATTAGCAATTTTGGAAAATTGAGCGCCAATTAGTGACTTTGGAAAAACTAAGAAGCCATGAGGGATAATTGGAAGTACTAGGGACTTAATTGAGATTAAATGAAAATTAGTGACATAAATGTAAAGTTAGAAACTATAAGGGACCTAAATGCAATTAAGGTATAATGTGAGGACATATGCGCTAATACATGAAAGTATGTGGTCCCTTATATCAATTCTCCTAATGTGGATGCTTGAACCAGATAGGAGCGGGTTGTCTAAATACATGTGAAAGGGAGTGCACCACAAATCGAGATATCATCGAGACAGCCACGTCACTGTTATCTGGTGAGTGAGATTTTTAGGGCCATGCCCAATAAATAAAGTCCCAAATGTATTATATTTTTTTCCTAATAAATAAAATTTTAAGTTCCAAAAAAAAAAAACTTTTGTTGCCCAAATCATAATGCGTCCAATCAGGATCTCGTGCCTCAACTCATGTTATGAACAAATAAGGTGTAAACCCCTTCCCTTCAAAGATAATAAAATCGGGAAAAGAACCGACCAATTCAAAAGTGAAAATCGAGCCGGTTAACGAACCCAAACCGATAAAGAAAAGGTAAAATGGGAAATTGGCAAATCCCAAGTGACTCAATTAGTCATAAAAATCATGGAAAATAACCTTAGAACAAATGGGAAGGAAAAACCAGACTGGTTCAAGGTGAATTGAACCCAAACCAGATTGAAACAATTTGAAACATACTTGAACTGGTTTCTAAATTTATTTTTCTTGGTGGCTTAAAATGTTCAAATTGGGAAATTAAAGCCACCATTAGATAGAGAATGAATGTAGATTAATTTAGAAATTTTTAATTTTGAGAAAACCGGTCAAATCGGTCCTGAACCAGTGGATTTTCACCATTGAACCCGGTCGAACCAGTCCGGTTTGGTTCAGAATAGTGTCGTCTTCTTCCTCATGCTGACAGCACTGTTCATTAATGCAGAAAACTTCCTTCTCTAGCGAAGGAATATCCACTCCCATCAAGGCACTTTTGGGCGAGGATAAGCTCGACTAAAATGGAAAGTGGTCAGGTAGAGGGTCCCCAAGCTCCATATCTAATGAGCTTCTCTCCATTCATTATTCACAAACCTCAAATCGCCATTCTCCCTCAACTGCTCCATTTTTCGGTGCAGCTCGAACTAGAGCTCTCATTTAAGCATTTTTCTTAGCTTTGGAAGGCAAGGTCGGGTCCTATAGACTCTAGGGGGAGTTAGCTACCTAACAGCAAGCTCCTTTTGACCCGAGGACTGTCGGAGAAGCGCCGATGGAATCAAATAGTGAATCAGCTCTGATGAACCGAAGCTACCCTATTTTGGCCGAGCTGAATTTAGCCAAATTCAGCCCTTCTCTGCCCAAACCAAGCCTCCCCAACACCCCCACGGCACTCATCTCAACAGTGCTGAAAGGTAAGCCAATTTGTCCCTCCTCCATCGTTGCAAATCGATATTAGAGAGAGAAAGTGTTGAATTTCACTGATTAAATTCACCCTCAACTAGACTTCAATTGCAGTGATTCTTGATCCTAGAAGGAACCTCAAGATAAGAGCTACCTCCCCCGATCGAGATCTCAGACCATTGCTCCTCCAATGGTAAGCTTTCGAAGCTTTCTCTATCTATGAACAATTTTCTAGCAAAGCTCTGTTTGAGCTCGTTTTGGACCCAAACCATGCAATTCAAAGCTCTATTGAATCGTATGAAAGTGTAGGAACTGATATATATCATCAATTAGATCAATTAACCTTGATTGAATGACTAATTTGAAGGAATCAAATTCGGTCAGTTTGAAAGGGAGAAATTGAGGGAAAATTTTGGGGAAAATTGGGGATTTCAAAAAATTGAGTGACCTCTATGCAATTTCCCAAAATTGAAGGACAATTGGCATGAGAAAGATGTTGGGGGACCAATTAATCAATTTTCTAAATATTTGGGGTCAAATTGCTATTTCTTGAAAGTAGGGGTAAAATCGTAATTTTTGAAAAATTGTGAACCAAATTAGAAATTTGGAAAACTTGTGCCCCTTACACAATTTTGAGTAAATTTAGGAAAAGGGAGTTTTGGAAGCCTTGGGACTCAATTTGGAAAAAAAGTTAACATTAGGGACCTAAAGTTAAGGAAAATGAACTTTAGGGATCTAAGTGCAATAAACTAACAATTTTGAGCATAATCACTTATACGTGATAAAATGATGGTTATCATGCCAAACCTTAATTGATACGGATGCCCAAATCGTGTAGGAACATGAGAGACCGGAACGCTGGCATGAAAAAGCTAGTGTGGACTTGGAAAACTAATTGGGGATAAACACGTCATGGTCATCGAGTGAGTGGGACATTTTAAATGTCATTCCAAGCTGGGATGATAAGCGCTATCTTTAACGGATAAAACCTACTTACTGGTTTTAAGTAGAGATAATTATACTCGGATGGTATGATGAGTTTACTTGAGGAAAGGAGAAACCCGACTACCAATTGTAAGCGGAGATATCATCACACCCGGTTGATGTGATGAGTTGAAAATAAATTTTTTTTCAGAAGTGTTCTCCCCTGATTGTGTGCCAATGCTTAAAACATTTGGGAGACCTTTTTAATAGGAGCTAGAACAACTTAGATAGGCCAAGGGCCTTAGTTTTTTTGAACTCATGGAGCTAAATACCCAGTTTTGGAAAAACTTGTGCAGTGGGCCCAAGGTTAATGGGCACAAGCAGAAGCTCATAAACAAACTTGAATAAGAAAGAGCCATGAAAATTCTAATGAAATTGGTTGTATGATTTCACCATGGTACCAAGTCAGGACTGACAGTGATCGATGGACTGCTAGTAGTGCATCATGGCCATGTCGATGGATTGGCCTAGACAAACAGTTGTAGGTCGGGTAGAGCATCAGGGTCGTTGGACCGTTGGCACCAAAGATAATGGCTCTATGTGGAAAACTCTTGTTTGTGCATGCACTTGAGGTATAGGACCATCAAGATGCCCTAGGGGGTAATGATAGGTCCAAAGTGCTATTGGATGACATGGTAGAGATAAGGGTAGTTCGTCGTGCCAATCAGTCTTGAAGCTCAGAGTATCTTCTTGCACTTGAGACCGCGGTAGGGTTGGGATGAGGTCTCCATCCTCATATGAACATGGAGTGGCATTCGGTTCTGAGGGTCGGACGTATAGGACGTTCCACTCAGACACAGAGTAGAAGTGGATGGGCTTATATCATGGTGGACAGTAAAGATGCTCTGATCCACAAGTGGGTGTAGTGGACGGGCTGCCCCTGCGAATGTGTGTACCCTTCCTAATGAAGGGTGTGTGTTTGTTTTCTAAACGCCTCTCGATGTAAGGGGTGGGCTAAAAGAGCTAAACACACCTAATATGGAAATAGAAAAAGGTTTTGAAACTGAAATTGAGGAAAAATATTTTTATAAAGAAAATGATAACCTTTGATGGTTTGGATAAGGCTATTTTGAAACTCACTCCAAACACCGACTCACTGAGTTTGTAGAACTCACCCCCTCCCTTTTACCCATTTAGGAGTAAGGGCTAGAATGAAAGAGATCGTGAGATGTAACCTTCGTCAAGTATGCTTAAAGTTCCTTTTAATTTTGTATTAGATAGATTTATGTGATTACAGTGAACAAGGTTTAAATTTACACCTGGTTCCTCTTGAATAAAAGAAGGGTATGATATTAACATCCTACTCACAACAGGTAAGTGGTTTTTAGCTTAATTCGCTCATCACCCCAACTGAGTATGATTTTAAAAGTCTCACTCACCCGTTAATACAGTGAATTTCACTCGACCGGTTCTTTGTATTCACGCAAGCTTGTCCTTGCTGGCATTCCTGGTACTTCATGTTCCTACACGATATTAGCATCTTTGTTCACTATCCCTCGGCCTAATAGCCTTCATTCATTTCAACTGAATGAGAAAACTAAACATTTTATTTATTTGTAATTAGGTCTCTAAAGTTATTTTTCTTTAACTTTAAGTCCCTAATGCCATTTTTTTCTCAAATTAAGTCCCGAAACTTTTAAAATTCACTTTGGGACCTCAATTTATTCAATTTCACAAAAAAGGGGATTAATTTCCTAAATTTCCAATTTGGTCCCCCAACTTTTCCAAAATTACCATTTTGCCCCTACTTTACAAAAATGGTAAGTTTTGCCCCAAAAATTCCAAAATTGCCCAATTGGTCCTCCAACATCTTTATCATGCCTAATTGGTCTTCAATTTTATGAAATTACACTTTAGTCCCTCTAATTTTTGAAATTCCCAAATTTCCCCTAATTTCCCCCCAATTTCAACATTCTAACTCTGTCGTAGTTGATTTCATCAAATTGACCGATTAAATGAGTTTAATTGTTAAAATTGAAGTTATATTAGAGTTTCTACACATTCATATGATTAAATTGCACTTTTAATCACACGATTTGGTGTCAGAATGAGCTCAAATGGAGCTCCGCCGGAAAACTGAATTTAGAGAGAGACAGCTTCGAAAGCATACCATCGGTGGCACGGCGGTCTGAGCTTTCGATCTTGCAGGTAGCTCTCATCCTAAGGTTCATCCTAGATTCAAGAATTGCATCAATTGATGCTGAATTGAGTGAGAATTTTATTGTCGAAGTTATATTGGTTCTCTCTCTAGTACCGGTCGGAAATTAAAGAGGGGAGCCGAATTGGCTTACCATTTAGCTCTAATTCAACTTTAGGAGGGCTGTAGAGGTGTTGGGAGGGCTTGGTTTGGCCTAAAAAGAGCTTGAAATGGTTGATTTCAGCTCAGCCAAAATAGGAAAGCTTTGGTCCGCCGGAGCTGCTTCACTGTTCCATCACACCGATGCTTCTCCAGTGACCCTCGGAGCAAATGGAGACTACATGTAGCTAACTTCTCCCTGGTTCTAAAGAACCCAACCTCACCTTTTTTTGGCTCAAAAAAGTGCCCAAGTTGGAGCTCTGGTTCAAGTTTCCCTGGAAAAAAGAGCAGTTGAGAGAGAATCGAGTTTTCAGGTGTAGAGAGGATGAATGTGGAGGGGCTCTTTATAAAGAAAGCTCGGGGACTTCTTGGTCATCCGATTGGCGCCTTAATGGTGGTCATTCATTGCGTGAAACTCCCTAGCTGGAGACTTTTCAGCTTCGCTGGCGTTGCGCGCGTTTTCGGCGAGTGAACAGTGTTGTCATCTAAAGGAAGAAGACGACACTGTTCCAAGCCAGATCGAATCGGTCCAAATCGGGTTCAAAGCTTAAACCGGCTGGTTCACTCCCAATTCGACAGAATTTTTCAAATCTAAAAATTTCTAAATTCATTTTCTATCCAATGGTGGCTTTAAATCTCAAATTTTAATTTTTTAAGCCACCTAGAAAAATGAATTTAGCATCCAGTTCAATAGTGGTTCAAACCGATCCAAACTGGTTTAAACCAGTTTGGACCCAGTTCACCTGAACCGATTTGGTTTTTATCTCTAATTCATTCTCAAGTCCATTTGCATGACTTTTGGGACTCTTTGGGTCACTCAGGATCCATAAATTTCTCGGTTTGCCCTTTCTCTATTGGTTTCAGTTCATGAACTGACTCGATTCAATCTAGTTGGATCCGGTTCATTTGAACCGGTCTAGTTTTTCTCTTCCAATTTGTCCTAAGGTTCTTTTCCAAGGTTTTATGAACCCTTTGGATCACCTAGGAGTTGTAAATTTCCAAATTGCCCATTCTCTAATGATCGGGTTTGTGAACCGGTTTGGTATTTCTCACTCAGTTTGACCAGTTCTTTTCTCGATTTTCCTTAACTCAAAAGAGCGGGGTTTACACTAATGGTCATGAAAGGTAGGGCACCTATAAAATGGGAAATCAATGGAAGATATGTGCGAGTTAGAATGAGTGGTGGGACACTCTAATAATGTAAGGACAAAAGCATGGGAACCCCATCTGAGGAAGAATATGGTAAGAACTCGGCACTAGGAAGTCTGAATCTCAAGGTAGGAAAAATTATGAGGTTAGTGGGAGCCAACATAATGATGGGGCTAGGTACATAGGACGCTTGGATAATGGGCAAGGTAGATAAGAAACGACGCCAAAGGGTCCTACGATCCCTAAATGACTTTGGAGTTAAGAACGGTCACCAAAGGAATGTCCCATAAATAAAACGTACAAAAATAGTCTGGGACATGTCCAACTACAAGGGATAGGTGGGACTTACAGTACCAAGAGGGCATGACCTAAGTAAGGAGGAACTAGTTAGTCAATCATGACGAGGTCAAATAAGGGAGTGGGTGGACCCAAGAAATAATAAAAAAAGAATGGACTAAAGGAGTGATCGAGGATAAAGGGGAAACCCTACTCCAAGCAATAGAAGAATTGGGTCCAAGATAGTATCTTAGAACAAGTAACTCCAAACAATCAGTATAAGTTTCATGGAGTGGGTAGATGTTCTAAAGGAGGAGAAGTTCCTCAAGGATGCAATAAATAGGGGTTAAGCGAATAAGTGATCATGGAAATTTAAGGGTGAACACCAAATCTTGCCACTTAGAACAAGGGAAATTTAAGCCCCAAAGAAACTCAATTGTCAAGGACAGGCTGGCAGGATGGCCCAAAATAGGGGAAGAAGAGAGGATAAAGGAAAGGGGAAAACCCTTTTCTAGTCGAAGGATGCCATTGGACATGAGGACGGGCAGAAGGGAGGAAAACCCCTGGTATGTCGGTAAGTCAAGAAGTGGATGGGAAAGCTCAATAAGGAAGTGGTGTAGGATGAATAAATATGAAGAACCCAAATGCTCATAAGAAGCATGAAAAGGTCAAACATAAAATTTGGACCGGAGTTGTAATAAACAAATGATGGAGGAAAGGCCAATATAGGACAAAATGGGGTTAACACTGAAACCTACAAAACAAGTACGAAACGCTTGAAAGGACATCAGGCTAAGAGTTTCAACAATCAAGGGAATAAATAGACCCACGATCAAACATTTTGGAACTCTCAATATCCAAGGGAGTATATGAATGATCGAAAGGGGAGGAAATTCCCTAAGTATGTTGCCGGCGGGAATGAGTGAAAGGGGTAACCAAAGCGGTAGGATATTAATCAAACCCCAAGTTGACCACAAGGGAATTCATTCCCAATGAAAAAGGTGAATAGCTTAGTTTTGGGGACAAAACTCCTAAAAGGAGTGGAAAGTTGTGAAACCCATCCTCTCGTACCAAGGAAACCGAGAAAAGAACCGACGATTTTCATAAGAAAATTGAGTCATTAAGTGAACCAAAAATGTTAAAGAAGGGTTACAAGGGGAAATTGGAAAATCCCAAGTAACCAAGAAGATATAAAAATCATGGGGAAGAACCATGAAGTGAATTGGTTGGGAAAATCAAATCCATTTGGGGTGAACCGGACCTCAACTGGATTGAACCATGGTGAACCGGTTCGATAATTTATTTTTCTAGGTGGCCTAAAAATGACAAATTGTAAAATTAAAGCCACCATTGGATAGAAAATTAATTTAGAAAATTTTAATTTTTAGAAAACTAATCAAATCGGACCTGAACCGACCAATTTTCAAATTTGGTTCACCGAACCCCACCGGACCGATCAACGGTCAGCGGGTGCCCGATTAGTAGCCACGCAAACATGAGCAGCCAATGGGAGGCTACCATGTGTCCGATCAACGGTTAGCAAACGCCCGGTCAGCATGCCACGTGTCCGATCAACAGTTGATGTGGCAGCTAAATGGGAATGCCATGTTAGAAAAACCGACCAATCACAGCGCACCATGTGGCACATCCAAAACATCATTGTCTTCTTACTAAGTCAGCTGACAGAAAGGTGAGAGAGAGGAGGGGAAGGCTAGTCCTCCAACGACCTAGGAAAAGCTCTAATATGACTGTCAGCGACTGAGTCTAGGGTTGAGTCCTATGCCGGCCGATAGCCCAAGCAATTGTTGAGTTCCCTATATAAAGAGCACCCCTCCACTTGTCTTCCCCATATCATAAACAAGCAAAGAAGGTGAAGTATTCCATTTCCAACGAGCAGCAAACCAGAGCTCTGACAGTGGGGCTTTCTTCAACCTCTGAAGCTGCAATTGGTGTCCCTAGAACCGGGAGGAAGTTCTCTATCTAGTTGCACCCTCCCTCCAGCACGAGGACCATAGGAGAAGAGCTGGGAAGTTCGAACAGTACCACCACCCCTCACGATCGGCAACCTGAGCTGCTTGAGCTCAATTTGAGTCATCCTAAGACCAATCTCGACCAGACCAAGCTCCCTAGACTACCTCTAGAGGTGCCCTGACCTTCCCTGACTAAAATGGTGAGTCCCCTTTGCTGCCCTTAGCTGAAAAATACTATTCACAGTGCCTTTATGCTAAAATTTAAACTGAGAAATTTACACCACTCAGGCCACCAATTAAGGTGTAGTTTGATCCAAGAAGGATCCCCAAGAGTAGAGCAATTCAAAGAGAGCAAAAGCTCTGGTCGTTGGACCATCACCGGTAAGATATCGAAGCTTTCTCTATATAGACTAAGTTTTTCGGCGAAACTTCATTTGAGCTCATATCTAAGCCAAATGAAGTGTTTCAAAGCTTGAAATGATGAGGGAGACAAAGGGGAGATGATTCAAATCACGAATGGGGAGAATTAACCAAGTTTTGGTGATCAATTGAATGAAATGATGTTTCAAGGACCAAATTGCAATTTTGGAAAAAAAATGGGCAATTTGGGGATTTTTGAAAAATTGGTGGCCAAATTGTAATTTAAGAAAAATTGGGGCATTTTTATGAAATTAATTATCAGTTGAGGACCAATTGGGCAATTCGATGAAATGAAGGGTCAATTGGCAATTTTTGTAAATTTAAGGACCAATTAGCAAGTTTTGGAAAAGGACCAATCGGCAATTTTGGAAAAATTGAGGGACAATTGGTGATTTTGGAAAAACTAAGAACCCATGAGGGATAATTGGAAGCCCTAGGGACTTAATTGAGCTTAAATGAAAATTAGGGACCTAAATGTAAAGTTATAAACTATAAGGGACCTAAATGTAATTAAGGCATAATGTGAGGACATATGTGCTAATACATGAAAGTATGAGGTCCATTATATCAATTCTCCTAATGTGGATGCTCGAACTAGGTAGGAGCGGGTTGTCCAAGTACCTGTGCAAGGGAGCACACCACAAATCGAGATCTCACCGGACGGCCACATCACTATTACCGGGTGAGTGGGATTTTCAGCATCATACCCAGTTGGGCTGATGAGAACCGTTTTCGATTTTGGAAAACCATTTTCCAAAAATAATCTCCCCTGACTACGTAAAATTGCTTAAACATTTTGGGAGAGATTCTTGATGGGAGCTAGAATACTCAAATAGGCCTCCAACATTGATTTTTGAAAATAATAAGACCCATGGCCTAGTTTTGGAAAAACTCATGAAGCGGCCACAAGGTCGATGGAAATGGGTTGATACCCGTAGATAAGTAGGCTTATGAGTTAAGAAATATTCTCATAATCGATTGATTGTGATATAGCCACCCAGGCGAAGCCAGAACCTAAATACTCGATTGCTAGTAGTTACCGAGCCAAAGCCGAGTGGACGAACTCATTGGACTGGTAGTTACCGAGGTGCAGTCGGGTAGTGAATTCATTGGGCTGGTGGCACCAAAGATAAAAAGGTATAAGTTAAAAGACTTATGTTTGTGCATGCTATGAGATGTAGAACCATCGAGGTGGCCGACATAGGGTAGTGTTGGTTCCAAGGGCTACTGGACGACCCAAGGTGTATAAAGGCAGTCTATCATCTAGTGAGCTGAGAAGCTCTGGGAGCTTCCTACGCACTAAAACTGAGGCAGCAAGCAGAAGGAGGTCTCGTCCCACAAAGCGAACATGAAGTATGGCTAGGGTTTGAGGGTTGGACAATTGATTTCCACTCAAACTTAGGGTAGAGGTCCAAGACTTTTACTAGGGTGGACGGTAAAGACGATCCGGTTCACAAGTGGAGTTGTCGAAGACTGTTCTACGGATGTGTGATCCCTTTTTGATAAAGGGCAAATGTGATTGTGTGCTAAACCAACCCATGCAAGGGGAATGGTTAAAACATTGTTCCAATGAAGAGTTAAATCCACTAAATTTGTAAATATAATGAAAAGTATTTAAAAAACCTCTTTTGTCCTTACAAAAGATCACCCTAACACCCGCTCACTGAGTTGTAGAACTCACCTCCTCCTTTGAACCCTTTTCAGGAAAAACCTCTCATCAAGAAAAGTAGAAGATATGGGAGCAAGTCAAAGGTATCGCGAACAGGTAAACCATTACTTAAATGTTTTGTATATTTTTTTATAGAAAACATATTTACTTCTATGCCTTTACCTTCTTCGGTCTATTATGGGAAAGGGTGGTGGGTTGATCATGGGGATTCCAACCAAACCTGATTGGGGCATGACAACATGTGTCACTCTATTATTGGTCAGTCGTCTCTAATGTGAATTTTTCTCCTTTGACCGTTGACCAAGGATATGTGTAACGCTCTGATTGGTCAATGCTAACTGAGCAGATGACTAGGTGCATTTTTCCACGTGTCGTGCACTGATTGTTCATGCCTACTCACTAGGCACATACCTAGCAGCGGTTTGTTGACGGTCCAGTCCGACTAGGTTCAGTGACCCAAAAATGAAAATAGGTCGGTTCAGGCCCAATTTTCTAAATTAAAAATTTCTAAATTTATTTTCTATATGATGGTAGCTTCAATTTCCCAATTTTATATTTTAAGTCACCTAGAAAAATGAATCTTTGAACCGGTTATTCACGGTTCAATCCGGTTCCGGTCTGGTTCACCCTAAACTGATCTGGTTTTCACATCCAATCAACTTCATGGTTCTTTCCCAAGATGTTTTGGTATTTCTTGGCCACCTGAAATTTTCCAAATTCCCATTTTTAACCATTCTTTACTAATTTTGTTCACGTATATCCTTGGTTTCCTCTCAAAAATTTCTGGTTCCCTATTTCGGTTCCTTAGTCCGAGAGAACAGGGTTTACATTAAATGTTGGTATCAACAAAATGTGGAAGTATCATTGATAAGAGCTTGATTACTACCAAGGAAAGTAATAGGGATATGTGACATTTAAGTACGGGCAAACGAACCCAGCCTTAAGGTCGCATTGAGCATACTTCAAGGAAAATGATAATCCAAGCTCTGGTAGATGTTGAAGAATGCCTCGGGTAGAAACCCTAGAGGGACATGATAGAGGAAACATCTATGTACATAAAAGGGTGCCAACAGTAGGGCAAATCATATTGCACAACTAAGTCAAGGCAGAATAAGACGTGTTTACGAGTAAAGCAACAAACCAAATCTTAGGATCATGGATGGGTAATGGGAAAAGGAAACTCTTAGACTAAGTGCATGGACAGTTCTGCCAAGTGTTATTGAAATGTGTTTTGGTAACACACTACACAAGAGGAAGATGCAGTAAAGTATCAGGAGTAAGGAGCATGAGGTTTGGGTTACGAATGTTGGAAGTAAGGGATCGAATGGACTTACATTAAAAGGAGGGGAGAAGCCTAGGAGTATGAATATTTGTGAGAAAGAAAATGTCAGAAGGCATATGACAACGAGAAAGGAGACTTGAAACACTCGATGCGAATCAAGGTGAGACCTTAAGGAGGACAAGACAATATATGAGATCCTTTTATAAGAGGAATGAAGAATGGATATTGTAAACCCCGTCCTTTGATAATAAGAAAATCGGGAAAAGAACCAGATATATCGAGTTGGTTTATAAACTGAAACCGATAGAGAAAAGACAAACGAGGAAATTTGTGGATCCCGAGTGATATAAAGAGTCACAAAAGTCATGATAAAGGACTTTAGGGTGAATTGGAGGTGAAAACCAAACTAGCTCAGGTGAACCGGACCTGAACTAGATTGAACCACCATTGAACCGGTTTCTAAATTCATTTTCCTAGGTAGCTTAGAAAATTTAAATTGGAGAATCGAGGCTACCATTTTATAGAGAATGAATTTAGATGAATTTAAAATTTTTTAATTTTGAAAAACTCGGCCGAATTAGGCCTAAATCGGCCGATTTAAGTATTGAACCTGGTTCGGACTGATCCGGTCCAGTTCAGAACAATGTCATCTTCTTCCTTCAGATGACAGCACTGTTCACTCGCCGGAAAATCAAGCAGCATCGACGAATATGAAAAGTCTCTAGCTAGGGAGTTTCAGGCAATGAATGACCACCATTAAGGTCTCAATCGGATGGCCAAGACATCCCCGAGCTTCCTATATAAAGAGTCCCTCCTCATTTATCCTCCTCACACCTTTAAACTCCACTCTCCTACTATTCTATTTTCCAGTGAAGCTCGAACTAGAGCTCTCACTTTGGCATTTTTCTAAGCCAAAGAAGGCATGGTCAGGTTCTTTAGATTTGGGGAGAAGTCAGCTACACCACTGTAGTCTCAATTTGCTCCAAGGATCGCTGAAGAAATGCCAACGTGATAGAACAATGAAACAACTCTGGCATACAGAAGCTGCCATGTTTTGGCCAAGCTGAAAACAGCCAATTCGAGCCCTTCTCAAGCCAAACCAAGCCCTCTCAAACTTTCATTGTCATGCCCTAACCCGGTTTGGTCGGATCCCCGTGATCAACCCGCTGCTCCCTTGGTTCAAGAGGGGTTTCCCCCTTCTTTAATTCAAGAGGAGCCAGGTGAAATCTCAACCTTGTTCCCTGGAATAACATATATCAATAAAAATGCAAGCTTAAGATAAGTAAGCATACATGAAAAAGGGTAAGGTCTAGTGTTATCCCTAGTCATTTCTCTATTTTCTAAAAAGAAATAAAAAGGGTGGATGAGTTTCTGCAACTCAGTGAATGGGAAATTTTAAAAAAAAATTTCAATAAAATAGTTTTTGAATTGGAGTGTGCTAGACTCCTTATTTCCTTTAAGAAATTTCATTCTCAAAATATCGATTTTCAAAACCGTCAATTCTCATTAATCATAGTTGGTGTGTTTAACAATCAATACACGTCCTTAATCATGAAGGGAACACACATTCACAGGGCAGCACGTCCAATGCACCCACTTGTGGTATCAGAGTGACTTTACCGGCCACCTAGATAGAAGCCCATCACTTCTACCTTGAGAATGAGTGAATGTACGCAATATCCAACCCTCAATCTCATAAAGAAACTTCGTGTTCGTATGAGGACAGAGACCTCATCCCCACACCATCTCGGTCTCATGTGCATAAAGCTACGTCGAGCTTCCCTAAATGCTGGCATGACAATATGCCCTTATCTCCACCATGTCATCCAGTAACCCCTAGGACGCATCACTACCCCTCTTAGGCATCTTGAAGGTCTCGTACCTCAGTGCATACACAAAACAATAGTTTTCCTCATAAGCCATTTAATCTTTGTGCCACTGGTCCAATGGCCTCGACCCTCCACTCAACCTACAACTGTTTGTCTCGACTGGTTCATCAACTTGTTTTGTCGCACTGCCACCAGTCCATCGAGTATGTCGGTCATGTCTTGGTACCATGGCTAAACACATCATTTATTTAAAATTTTCATGGCTTAAACTCATGTTTTTTTACGAGCTCTTGCTCGTGCCAACTGGCCTTGCACCCACTATACGAGATTTTCAAAATATGGCATATTAGTCCTCAAGTTCCAAAACCGAGGCCTCGAGCCTATCTAAGCTATTCAATCTCCCATCAAGAAGATCTCCCAAAATGTTTAAGCAGCGGCACATAGTCAGGTGAGAGCATTTTCGACAAAAATAATCTTTCAGTTGTCCATCACACCAACCAGGTGTGAGGACAACTCCGCTCATAACCGATAAGCAGATTTTCTACTTCCTTCTAGGAAGTTCATCATTCCAACCAGGTATGATCTACTTACCACCGTTATGTAATTTTTCCTTGCATTTTCTCACATCAACTCATCCAAGTGTGATGTTAAAATTCCACTTAGTAGTGGGTTTTCATTACCGATGTGCTCATCATCCCAATAGGGTATGATGTAAAAATCCCACTCACCCCTGAATGTCGTGAATCCTTCTTAACCGACTTTCGTCTCCTTACGAGCTTGTCTTAGCTGACTTTCCCGGTACTTCGCGTTCATACACGATATGAACATCCTTGTTCATTATCCTTTGGCTTGATAGCCTTTAATCATCACAAATGAATAAAATTCCTAACTTTTTAATTAATAGCAATTAGGTCCCAAAAGTTCTTTCTTTATTCATCAAAATTTTACTTTGAAACCTCAATCTATTCAAAATTACAAAAAGGGGTTCAAGCTTCGCAAATTCCCAATTTGGTCCCCAATTTTTACAAAATTACCATTTTTCCCCTACTTTCCATAAATGGTAAATTTCACCCCAAAAATTCCAAAACTTGACCAATTAGTCCTCCAACATCTTTTCCATGCCCAATTGGTCCTCAATTTTAGGAAATAGCACTTTAGTCCCTTGAATTTTTTGAAATCCCCAACTTTTCCATACCCCAACAATCAAACGAGTTAATTGTTGAATATGAAGGTAGTTTTAAGTTTATACTCATCCATACTATTCAATTACACTTTGAATCGCATGAATTGACGTCTGAACGAGCTCAAACGAAGCTTCTCCAAAAAATTGAACGTAGAGAGAGAAAGCATCGAAAGCTTACCGTCGTGGGCGCGGCGGTCCGAGCTTTTAATCTGGGCAAATTGCTCTCATCATGAGGTTACTCGTAGAATCAAGAATCACCTCAATTCAGGTCAAATTGAGAGAGAATTTGGTCAGTAAATATTTATTGTTTCTCTCTCTAGCACTGATTGGATTTCATAGAGGGGACCCAAATTTGCTTACCTTTCCACTCTAATTCGGTCATAGGAAGACTGAGTGAGTGTTGGGAGAGCTTGGTTTGGCCTAAGGAGGGCTCAAATTGGTTGATTTCAACTCAACAAAAATGAGGCAGTTGTAGTCCACCGGAGCTGCTTCACCGTTCGATCACGCCGGCGCTTCTCCGATGATCCTCGGAGTAATTAGAGACTATCACCGTGTAGTTGACTTCTCCCCAAGTCTAAGGAACCTAGCCACACCTTCTTTGGTTAAGAAAAGACCCTATATCGGAGCTATGGTTTGAGCTTCACCAAAAAAACTAAGTAGCTGAGAGAGAGTGAGGTTTTCAGGTGTGTAAAGGGTGAATGGAGAGGGGCTCTTTATATAGGGAGCTCGGGGACGCTCTATCCGTTTGGCACCTTAATGATAGTCATTAATAGCCTAAAATGTACTGAATGGGAACATTTCTTCTTCATTAGCGCTATTCGATTTTCCAGCAAGTGAACAGTGTTGTCATCTGAAGGAAAAAGACGACACTGTTCCGAACTAGACCGGATCAGTCTGAACCGGGTTTAACACTTAAATCACCTCCTTCAAGCCCAATTCGGTCAATTTTTCAAAATTAAAAATTTATAAATTCTTCTAAATTCATTCTCTATCAAATGGTGGCCTCAATTCTCAAATTTGAATTTTCTAAGCTATCTAGAAAAAATGAATTTAGTATTTGGTTCAATTATGGTTCAAATCGGTCCAAACCGGTTCATATCTGGTTCACCTGAATCGGTCTGGTTCTCTCTCCTAAATTGTTCTAAGGTTCCTTAAGGTTTTTATGACTCTTTGGGTCATTTGGGAGTTGTAAATTTCCCAATTTACCTGTTCTCTAGTGATCGGGTTTGTGAACTGGTTCGGTTCTCTCATTCGGTTTGACCGTTTCTTTCCCTAGCTTTTCCTTAACTCAAAAGGGCAGGATTTACATCCACAGCCCTCCTACAGCTGAATTAGAGAGGAAAAGTAAGCCAATTTGGCTTCCCACTATAAATTTAGATCGGTGCTAGAGAGAACCGACAGATCTTTACTAACCAAATTCTCTCTCAATTCGACATGAATTGAGGTGATTCTTCATCCTAGGAGAAACCTCAGGACAAGATCTGTTTACCAGATTGAAAGCTCGAACTGCCGCACCCCCGACGGTAAGCTTTCAAAGCTTTTTCTCTCTACATTTAGTTTTCCGGTGAAGCTCCATATGAGCTCATTCAAGTGTCAACAATTCACCTTATTTAATAGGTCAATTTGATGAAATCAAATTTGGCCAAGTTGAAAGGTTGAAATTGGAGGAAAATAGGGTAAATTTTGGGGATTTCAAAAATTCAAAGGACTAAAGTGCAATTTCCTAAATTTGAGGGCCAATTGGACATGGAAAAGATGTTAGAGGACTAGTTGTCAATTTTTGGCATTATTGGGGTCCATTTTAGCATTTTTGTAAAGTATGGAAAAAAATGGTAATTTTGGAAAAATTGGGGACCAAATTGATAATTTGGAAAACTTGAACCCCTTTTTGTAATTTTGAATAAATTGAGGTCCCAAAGTAAATTTTTGAAGTTCGGGGATTCAATTTGGGAGAAATTTTGCATTAGGGACCTAATTGAAAATAATTGAAAAGTTTGGGTATTTTATTCATTTGTGATGAATGAAGGCTATTAGGCCAAAGGATAATGAACAAGGATGTTCATATCATGTAGGAACATGAAGTACCGGGAATGCCAGTCAAGACAAGCTTGCATGGGGTCAAAAGCCGGTTTAGAGGAATTCACGGGTGAGTGGGATTTTTACATCATACACAATTGGGATGATGAGCACCTCGATAATGAAAACCCACTACTATGTGGGATGTTAACACCACACCTGGAAGGGTGATGTGAGAAAACGCATGAAAAAACTACTTAATAGTTGTAAGTAGATCATACCCGATTGGTATGATAAACTTCCTGGAAAGAAGTAGAAAATTTGTTTATCGGTTATGAGCAGACATGTTCGCACACTCGATTATTGTGATGGACAGCTAAAAGATTATTTTTGTCAGAATTGCTCTCCCCTGACTGTGTGCCACTACTTAAACTTTTTGGAAGACCTTCTTGACGGGAGCTTAAATAGCTCAGATAGGCCAGAGGCCTTGGTTTTAGAGCTTGGGGGCTAATATGCCCGATTTTGAAAATCTCATACAGTGGGCCCAAGGCCATTTAGCACGAGCAGAAGCTTGTAAACAAACATGAGTTTAAACCGTGAAGATTTTAAATGAATGATGTATTTGGCCATGTGATGCAAACCTCGCCAATATGCTGACGACACCCTACACCAAATATGGCAATAACCCCAAGACTTTCATGACGCATATACGAAAAGGTGGAATATACCTTGTTTATGTGAGAAACAAGGAATGAGATATGTAGACGTCACACCCAAATCCTCTAAGAAGAACTCTTAGAAAACCCTGATGATAACTCTTGATTGATTAAACGCCACAGGTAAAAACCTGATAAGTTCAAAAGTTCTTTAAAGAAAGAAAGAAGACAAAATCTTATAAAATTGAAATTCCAAAGTGTCTTCTCCAATGTTGTGGAGTATGTCTTTTATATGCATATATAACAACTGAATAGCCTAAAAACATGAAAAAATATATATTATGGTTATATACCAACCATATCTAATCTAAATAACTAGGATATTTTAACAACTACTTTAAAAATCTAAACTTAACTAATTAAATATCTAATATTATTATTTAATATCCTAATAAATCTCTAATTAAAATCTAAACCTTCCCCTAGGCTTTTCTTAGGCTCTTCTACCAGACTTGCACTTAGATTTTCTACAATATCTTTAATCAGCCTATATAACTTCTTTGAATCTTTTAGCCCCTTAACCTTGTGATTGTGCCCTCTTATAGTCTCAAATGATCATTTAAAACATTTGGTGACAAATTGTTCAGCTCCATTACATATTCGGTTGATTGGACTTGTGAATTCGTAGTGTCTTTAGTCAAATTCACATCATTCCCCCCCCCCCCTCTTGAAAATGATTTGTCCTCAAATCTTTTATTCCTTCATCACCAACATAAAAAAACATTAAATTAGAAATATTTATACTATAGATAACAGTATATTTATCAAATATCTTCCTATTATAATTATTACTAATGAGTTTTAACACTTTAAATAATCCCTCTAATCTAAGAAATTTTGATAGTTTTCTATCCATAAACCATTTATTCCTCATATGTAGGCTAATCCAAATCCCTGGATCAAAAACAACCTTCTTGAAACTCTTGTTGGCTAGATTAATATTTTCTTGAGTCTGCTATTTTCTATCCAATGGATTAAACCCATAGATAATCTCCAATGGTGATAACTTAGTCACTGGATAAAAATAATAATTATATGCAAACACAACATGTGGTAAACATGCAGTTGAAAATATAAGTTTTGTATCTAACAAAGTATTCCAAGGAAAACTAAACAATTTAGTATCAATTATGGTAAGCAAAACATACCTTCCAGATAATTTATCAACAATTACATTTTTTATACCTTGCTTACACTTGATCACATAAGTGGATGTATCAATGAATTTCACCCAACTTGCATGATGTTTATTCATCATGTGTTGCTCCTTGATGTGCTTAAAAGATTCATGATCTATGTGTATCGCAAACTCTTTCGGCCATAAATTATTTGAATTATGCATTGGCCAATCTCGAATTGCCTTAATTTCATTGTCAATGCCAATCCCTTCAAAACTTATAACATATCTAGGAAATACAAGTTTACCCCAACACAATATGCAATTCTTAAATTTGGCAAACAACTAATCTTTTCTAAATAATTACTAGACAATTTCTAAATATCCTTCATGTTTATCTAAATAATTGTTGTATATTATGATTTTATCAAAATATATGTCAACAAATTTTCAATAAAAGCATGTATGACATAATTTATTAATCTTATAAAAGTGTTAGATGTATTAGTCAAACCAAAAATCATAGTCAACCATTCATATAAACCGTGTTTTACTTTTAATGCAGTTTTCAATCCACAATTACCTTTCATTGGAATTTGAGAATATTCACTCTTGTGATCAAATTTTGGAAACAAGTAGTTTTTATGCAACTCATCTACCATAATATTTAATCGGGGAATAGGGTGAAGATACGTTACCTTCATACGGTTGATGATTCGAAAATCAACACACTTTCGCCAAATTTCTTTTTTCTTAGGCATTTGCAGAACACCTAAAATCATGTTATCCCGTGTATATCATGACTTCTTCAAATATAGGATTTGGTGTTGAATTTGATACTTGATTTCTCAAACAGGTGGCAAACCAGGAGTTATCTTCTTCACATGACATTATTGAATTCATGCATAAGAGAAATACTAATGCTCGACAAATATCTGACAATATGGTTAGCAAAATATAAATTCATGTACATAAGTACCGTAAGGATAGGATATAAAATTACATCTCTCTTGATATCACTTTTTCTCTCCATAAAATTATTTTTACTCTCTTTTCTTTTTATTATGGCTTTTCTCTCTTCTTTTTCAACCTTGCCTTCAATTGTGGCTTTTCACTTTTTTGTTTCAACTCTGATTTTTCTCTCTTCCTTTTCAACATTGCCTTTTCTCTCTTCATCTGTAATTTTGGCTTTTCTCTCTTCTTGTTTTTCTTGTATTTTCTTTTCGTTTGCCTTTTTCTTTTTCAACTGATCCTAAAAAACTTGTTGTAAATTCAAAGGTAAAAGAGATATTTGTCTATTATTAATCACGAACGAGTACCTATATGTTAAACTGTCATATGTAACTTGACGATCCAACTTCCAAGGTTCTCCTAATAGAATATGACATGCATGCATTGGTACTACATCACACAATACTTCATCTTGATATTTTCCAATATAGAATGACACTCTCACTTGTTGGGTTACCTCGAGTTTGGATTGATCATCCAGCCTTTGAATTTGATATGGCTTTGAATGCTTCATTGTATGTAATGCCAACTTCTCCACAAGCTCGGTGCTAGCAAAGTTAGTGCTGCTTTCCACATCTATTATAATAGAACAAACATTATTTTTTATAGAAAAATGAGTATGAAATAACTTCTCACGTTGGTCGTCCAAGATATCATCAATCCATGGTCTATCCCAAGTAGTAGGTTGATTTAAGGAATTTATATTTTACTAACCGAATGCATCCCCTAGTTCCTATGGATTGAAGCATCGAGATTGAATGCTTCATGGTCGTTCGGTGGAAGTATGTTAATGTGAGTGTCGTCTCACACCTTCCTCCAAGCGATCTATTCGTGTATGAAGTGGCTCAAATTCGGACTTCACTATTTGTTTCATTTCACTCTTCATTGCTTTCCATTATAGGTTTTGAATATGCAGTATGAAACCTTCTTCTTTCATAGTGTTTTCTCGTCGTTGTGCCTTATGATTCTGCCAATTGGCAGAAAGAAAAGAACCTCACAACTCTCCCCCACATATTTCACTCACGCACTAGTGTTTCACATTAAAATGGCTTTTTCTGATATATTCAAAACACTCTTGCTTTTTTCCACTCATTTGTCTTCTTTCAATCTTAATTGAACTTAAAAACAAATCATTTTTACGAAGTAGTTCAACTTAAGAAACAATCAAGACAAATCGATAAGGTTTTCAAAAAGTAATTCCAAAAGAATTTAAGTGAGGAGTATGAATAAACTCAGAAAGAGAATAATGGAATTTATATAGAGAAGAAAAATAAGAAACTTAGACGAATTGAAGTAATAAATTCAAAGGGTGTGAAGTAAAATCAGATAGAGCATAATAAATAAGAATGAAAATTAAGATAGAATTGCTTGTCTCTCTTTTTTTTTTTTTTTTGCCTTTTTTTACCACGAATTTTTTTTGCTCCATTTTTTTCTTTTTTTTTGCACGAAATTTTTTGGCTTTTTTTCTCTTTCTTTTTTATTTTTCACTTACTAAAAAGAAGATATATAGAAGAAGATGAGACTTTTTTTCCTTTTATAAAGAATAGAAATAGGTAGAGAACAAAAAAAAGAAATAGATATAAAAGATAGGATGAAACTTGTTGTGCAACCGTGTGCGCTGATACCAACTAATATGAACCTTGCCAATATGCTGACAACACCCTACACCAAATATGGCAACAACCCCAAGACTTTCACGACACAAGTACGAAAATGTGGAATATATCTTGTTTATGTGAGAAACAAGGTATGAGATATGTAGACGTCACACCTAAACCCTCTAAGAAGAACTCTTAAAAAACCCTAGTGATAAGTCTTGATTGCTTGAACGCCATAGGTAAAAACCTAATAAGTTTAAAAGTTCTTTCAAGAAAGAAAGAAGACAAAACTTCACAAAATTGAAATTTCAAGGTATATTCTCCAATGTTGTGGAGTATGCCTTTTATAGGCACATATAACAACTTAATAGCCTAAAAACAAGGAAAATTATATATTATGGTTATATGCCAACCATATCCAATGTAAATATCTAGGATATTTTAACAACTACTTTAAAAATCTAAACTTAACTAATTAAATATCTAATATTATTATTTAATATCCTAATAAATCTCTAATTAAAATATGAATCTTTTAGCCCCTTAACCTTGGGCTTTTCTTGGGCTCTTCTACGCGCTTGCACTTGGATTTTCTACAATTTCTTTAATCATCCTATATAACTTCTTTGAATCTTTTAGCCCCTTAACCTTGTAATTGGGCCCTCTTGAAGTCTCAAATGATCAATTATCATATTTGATGACAAACTGTTCAGCTCAATTACACGTTCGGTTGATTGGACTTGTGAATTCATAGTGTCTTTAGTCGAATTCACATCACCAAGGTACCAAGACAAGACCGACATACTCGATGGACTAGTGGTAGTGCAACAAGACAGGTCGATGGACTAGTCGAGATAAATAGTTGCAGGTCGACTTGAGGGTTGGGGCCATTGGACTAGTGGCACCAAAGATTAAATAGCTTATGAGGAAAATTGTTGTTTTGTGCATTCATTGAGGTACGGGACCTTCAAGACGCCCAAGAGGGGTAGTGATGTGCCCTAGAGGCTACTGAACGACATGGTGGAGATAAGGGCAGATTGTCATACCAATAGTCACGAAAGCTCGACGGAGCTTCATGTGTATGAGACCGGAGTGGGGTTGGAATGAGGTCTGTAAAACCCGCCCTTTCCAGCTAAGGAAAACCGGGAAAAGAACTGATCAAACCAAGTGAGGATACAGAACCAGTTCACAAACTCGATCAATTGTGAATGGTCAATTTAAGAATTTACAACTCTAGAAGAAGAAAATTAGACCGATTTGGATGAACCGGGTCCAACAGGATTGAACTAGTTTATGAAACGAGTCGGTTCATGAACACGAAACCGATAGAGATCGGGCAAAACAAAGAAATTCAACTCTATTGTACTCCTAGGAAATTCATAAACCTTGGGAAGGAACCATAAAAAAAAGGGGGGGAGAGAAAAACCAAATTGGTTCGGGTGAACCAGACCCGAACCGGATTGAACTGGTTTAAGGATCGAGTCAATTTATGAACCAGAATTGATAAAAAGATAGTAAACCAAGAATTTTATGGACCCTAATTTACCCAAGGAGTCACAAAAGACATGGAAATGAACTTATGAAGAAATTGGAGATGAAAACCAAACCGGTTCAGGTGAACCGAATTCGAAGCAGTTCGGACCGGTTTGAACCACTAATAAACCGAACCCTAAATTCATTTTTCTAAGTGGCTTAAATAATTCAAATTGGAGATTTGAGGCCACCATTGGATAGAGAATGAATTTAGATGAATTTAGAAATTTTTAAATTTGAAAAACTCGATTGAATGAGGGGTGAACCGGCCGGTTTAAGCTTGGAACTCGGTTCGGACCGATCCGGTCCGGTTCGGAACAGTGTCATCTTCTTCCTTCGGATGACAGCACTGTTCACTAGCCAGGAAACTGAAGAAATGCTAGCGAAGAAGAAATGCCTCCATTGGGTACGTTTCAAGTCATCAATTCCTACCATAACGGTGCCAAACGGACGGCCAACGGGTCCCTGAGCTCCCTGTATAAAGAGCCCCTCTCCATTCGTCCTCTCCACACCTGAAAAGCTCTCTCTCTCTCTTTGTGTGTGTGTTGCTTAGTTTTCCGGTGAAACTCGAACTAGAGTTTTGATATAGGGATAATTCTAATCTAAAGAAGGTGAGGTCAGGTTCATTAGAACCGAGGAGAAGTCAACTACACGGTGGTAGCATCTGTTCATCCCGAGAGTCACCGAAGAAGCGCCGGCGTGATCAAACAGTGAAGCAGCTCTGGCGGACCGAAGCTGCCCTGTTTCAGCCTAGTTGAAATTGGCCAATTTAAGCCCTCCTCAGACCAAACCAAGCTCTCCCAACACCACCTCAGCCCTTCCATGGCCGAATTAAGACCGAAAGGTAAGCCAATTCGGCTCTCCTTTACAATTTCATATCGTTGTTAGAGAGAGAGTCGGCTGAATTTTGATGGAGAAATTCTAATCCAATCCGACATCAATTGATCTCATTCTTGATCCTAAGAAAAACCTCTGGAGGAGAGCTACCTGCCCAGATAGAGAGCTCCGACCGCCGCACCATCACCGGTGAGAAATCGAAGCTTTCTCTCTCTACAGTCTGTTTTTCGGTGAAGCTCCATTTGAGCTCATTCTGGTGTAAAAATCTGCAATTCAAAGTTTCTTAGAATCGTATGAACATGTAGGAACTCAATTCCAACTCCAATTTCAACAATTAGAGATGTTTGATCGGTCAATTTGATAAAATCAAATTCGGCAGTGTTGAAGAGTTGAAATTGGAGGGAAATTTGGGGATTTTCAAAAATTCGAAGGACCAAAATGTAATTTTAAAAATTGAGGGTCAATTGGTCATGATAAGAATATTAGAGGGCCAATTGAGAAATTTTAGAATTTTTGGGGCAAATTTTACCATTTTTCTAAAGAAGGGGCAAAATGGTAATTTAGGGAAAATTGAAGGACCAAATTGGAAATTTGGGAAATTAAACCCCTTTCTGTGAAATCAAATGATTTGAGGTCCTAAGATAAATTTTAGAAGTTTCGGGACTCGAATTTAGGAAAAACCCGACAATATGGACATAAAGCTAAAGAAAAATACTTTAGGGATCTAATTACAAATATATGTAAAGTTGGGTTTTCTCATTCATTTGGAACGAATGAGGGCTATTAGGCCAAAGAATAATGAACAATTATGTTTATTTCTTGTAGGAGAATGAGACATCGAGAATGCCAATCGAGGTCTAGCTTGCTAAGGACGAAGCCCGACTAAGTGGAATTTCACTCCACTATCAGGTGAGTGGGATTATGTATCATACCTCATAGGTTGGGGCCTCGGTTTTGGACCTTGGGGGCTAAAATGCCAATTTTTGAAAAACTCGAACAGTGGGCCATAGGCCAATGGACACGAGTAGGAGCTCGTAAAAGAACTTGATATATATATGTGCCATTAAAACTTAATAAGTGAATTGTTTGGTCATGGTACCAAGGCAGGTCCGACATACTCGGTCAACTAGTAGCAGTGCGACATGACAGGTCTCCAGACCAGTCGAGACAAACAGCTACATGTTGACTTGAAGGTCGGGACCATTGGGACAAATGGCACCACATATTATATGGAAAATGTAAGAAAACTTTGATTGTGCATGCGCCATGAGTACGGGATCATCAAGATGCCCATGAGGGGTAGTGATGTGTCCTAAGAGCCCTGGACGACCCGATGAGTATAAGGGCAAATCGTCATTCTAGGTGTCTGTGCGAAATCTGGAGTAGCACCAAGCGCATGAGACCGGGGTGGGGACAGGATGAGGTCTCTATCCTCATACAGACACGAAGAAGTTATTTCGGGATTGTGGGTCGGATGTCGCATATATCCACTCATTCCTAGGGTAGAAGTGATTGTACGTCTATCCAGGTGGCAGGAAAAGTCGCTCCGAAGCCACTAGCGGGTTCATTAGTGATCTTGACTTGCGAAAGTGTGTAACCTTCATGATGAATGATGTGTGTTGGGTGATAACACACTGGTAACCAAGAAATAATAGAAAAACCCAAATTTTTAAATGAAGGGATTTTTTTAAAAAAAAAAGGAGTTTGGCACACTCCATATAAATATTATTCTTAAAAGTTAAAAGTAAACCTTTTGAAAAACCAATTCACTGAGTTATAGAAACTCACCCCTCTTTTCTATCCCTTTTCAGGAAAAGGGAAAATGACTAGAAGTAACACCGAGCCTTACCCTTTGTCAGGTATGCTTAAATTTGTCTTTAAGCTTGCATTTTATTTAAAATATATCTTCTAGGGAGAAAGGTTGGAATTTTGCCTAGCTCCTCTCGACTAAAAGAAGGGGGAAACTCCACTTGAACTGAGAAAGAGCAGCGGGTTGTTCATGGGGATCCAACCAAACCGGGTTGGGGCGTGACAAGGACTTTGTCCTCAAACATACATGGAGTTTCTTTATGGGATTGAGGGTTGGATGTCGCGTATATCCACTTATTCTCAAGGTAGATGTCATGCCCTGACCCGATTTGGTTGGATCCCCGTGATCAACCCGCCACTCTTCCAGTTTATTTAAAGGGTTTCCCCTTATTATAGACCGTAAAGTGTAAGGTGTCCTTAAACCTGCAACTTTTCCTGGAATAACATAAATCAAAACTGCATAATATTTTATTTTCATTATACTTGTCTCACAAGTGTCTTAGTTGATGGTCTTTAAGGGTAGGCTTTCTAGAATTTCCTGAAAGGGATATAAGGGAGGGAGTGAGTACAACGACTCAGTGAATGGGTTTTCAAAACTTTTAACTTTTAGGAAAAAGACTTGTATTGGAGTGTGCCAGACTCCTTTCTTTCAAATATCATTTCATATCAAATCTCAATTTTTTACCACCATTTCCTTATTAATCAAGGTGTGTCATCACCCAACACACATCCTTCATCATGCAAACACACATTTGCATGCCAGCCCGTCCATTGAACCCACTTGTGGCTTCAGAGCGACTTTATCGACCACCCAAATAGAAGTACGTCCACTTCTACCCTAAGAATGAGTGGATGTTCACGACATCCCACCCTCAATCCTGAAATCAATTCTTCGTGTCCGTATATGAGGATAGAGACCTCATCTCATCCCCACCCCGGTCTCATGCGCTTGGTGTTACTCCAAATTTCACATGATCACCTGGTACAACGAACTACCCTTATACCCACCAGGTCGTCCAATGCCCTTAGGATGCATCACTACCCCTCTTACGCGTCTTGATGGTCTCGCAATCACAATGCATGCACAATCAATGTTTTCTTATCATGCCATATAATCAGTGGAGCCACTAGTCCCACAGCTCCGACCCTCAACTCAACCCGTAGTTGTTTGTCTTGACTGGTCCATCGACCTATCATCTAAAACTACTGCTAGTTGACTGAGTATGTCGGTCCTGTCTTGGTACCATGGCCACACAATTCCTTTATTAAAAGTTTTATGGCATATAACTCATGTTTGTTTACGAGCTCCTGCTCGTGCCAACTGGCCTTAGGCCCACTGTACGAGATTTTCAAAATCGGGCATATTAACCCCCAAGTTCAAAAAACCGAGGCTCCCAGCCTATAAGAGGTATTTGAGCTCCCGTCAAGAAGGTGTCCTAAATCGTTTAAGTATTGTCACACAGTCAGAGGTTTAATTTCCCAATTTTCCAATTTCGCCCCCAACTTTTTCAAAATTACCATTTTTCCCTTCCTTTACAAAAATGGTAAATTTTATCCCAAAAATTCTAAAATTCCTCAAAATGCCCTCAAACACTTTTATCATGCCCAATTGACCCTCAATTTTAGAAAATTGCATTGTGGTCCTTCGAATTTTCAAAAATCCCCTATTTTTCCCCCAATTCCAACTTCTTAACACTTCCGAATTTGATTTCATCAAATTGACCGATCAAATATTTCCAATTGTTGAAATTGAGTTTCTACATGTTTATATGATTCTTTAGCAATTTGAATCACAAGTTTTAATGTCGAAACGAGCTCAAATGGAGCTTCGCCAAAAAATGGATTGTAGAGAGAGAAAGCTTGAAAGCTTACCGTCGGGGGCACGACGGTCTGATCTTTCGATCTGGGCAGATAGCTCTCATCCTGAGGTTCATCCTAGAATTAAGAATTGCATCAATTGATGCCAAATTGAGTTAGAATTTCATCATCAAAATTCTATCGGTTCCCTCTCTAGCACCAGCCGGAAATTGCAGAGGGGCGCCGAATTGGCTTACCTTTCAGTCCTACTTCGGCTGTGGGAGGGCTGAGGAAGTGTTGAGAGGGCTGAGGAAGTGGTGGGAGGGCTTGGTTTGGCCTGAGGAGGGCTTGAAATGGTTGATTTCAACTCGGCCGAAACAGGGTAGCTCCGGTCCATCGGAGCTGCTTCATTGTTCCATCACGCCGGCACTTCTCCGGCGACCTTCGGAGCAAACAGAGACTACAGGCATGTAGCTGACTTCTCCCTAGTTCTATAGAACCCAACCTCATCTTCTTTAGCTTAAAAAAGACCCTATATCGGAGCTTTGGTTTGAGTTTCACCAGAAAACTAAGCAACTGAGAGAGAGTGAACTTTTTATGTGTAAAGAGGATGAATGGAGAGGGGCTCTTTATATAGTGATCTCGAGGACTCATTGGCCATTTGTTTAGCACCTTCATGACAGACATTGATGGCCTGAAACATATCGAATGGGAACGTTACTTCTCCGCCAGTGCTGCTTCAATTTTCTGGCGAGTGAAAAGTGTTGTCATCTGAAGGAAGAAGACGACACTATTCTAAACCAAATTGTACCGGTCCGAACCTAGTTCAAAGCTTAAACTGACCGGTTCACCCCACATTTGTCCAAGTTTTTTAAATCTAAAAATTTCTAAATTCATTTTCTATCCAATGGTGGCCTCAAATCTCAAATTTGAATTCTTTAAACCACCTAGAAAAATGAATTTAGAATCTAGTTCAATAGTGGTTCAACTGGTTCAATCTGGTTCGAGTCCGGTTCACCTTAACATATTTAGTTTTCACCTCCAATTCATTCTCTAGTCCATTTTTATGGCTTCTATGACTCCTTAGGTCACTTAGGGTCTATAAAATTCCTGATTTACCATCTATTTATCGATTCTGATTCATAAACCAACTTGTTCCTTAAATCAGTTTAATCTGGTTTGGGTCCGGTTCACCCGAACCGATCTGGTTTTTCTCTCCCACTTTGTTCTAATGTTCCTTCCCAAGGTTTATAAATCTCTTTGGATCACAAGGGATCCATAAATTTCTTGGTTTACCCATTTTATATCGGTTCTGGTTCATGAATCAACTTGGTTCATAAACCGGTTCTATCCGGTTCGGATCTGGTTCATCTAAACTTGTCTGGTTTTTCTCTTACAATTTGTCTTAAGACTCTTTTCCATGGTTTTATGAACCCTTTGATTCACCTGAGAGTTGTAAATTTTCAAATTGTCCATTTCCTGATAATCAAGTTTGTGAACCGGTCCGGTTTTCTCACTCAGTTTGACAGGTTCTTTTCCCGGTTTTCCTTAGCTCAAAAGGGCGGGGTTTACAACTCTCCCCTCCTTTTAGGAGTTTTTTCCCCAAAATTTAATTATCAACCTTGCATGAGGAATCATTTCCTTTGATGTCCCTTTGGTGTTTGCATAATATGCAAAGTCTTCTCTTGTTCTTTTGATTAGCCCTTTTTACATGCTTCACTTAAGGAATTTCTTTTCCTTTATATTATTTAATCCATCCATGGAGTTTATCATAACTAGACATACCTTACTTCAGGGTATATTCTTATATTCATATCTTTCTTTGCTTAGAGCACATTCTTCCCTTTGAGGTTCTGTACTGAAGATTGGGAATTCCAAGATACCTAACCATTCCTATGTCTAGTGCCCCTGGTCGTTGAAACCATTAGCTCGATGTACTTTTGAGCGTTACGTACTTGTTTCCACAGTTTTCTTTATTATCACTTTTTCTTCCTATTTTGACCTTCCCTCCATTCGTTGTCTATTATAACTTCGGTCCAAATTTTTATATTCGACCTCGTCATGCTTATTAGTCGACTCTTCTTTACTTTGAGTCATATTCTCCTCGGGATTATTGAGCTTACATTCCCCTTATAGCATGGCATTTTCTAGGACTTGTCTCTGTCCATTAGATTTCCAGAACATCTCCTTGAGGGTCTCTCTTAGCTTTTCGACCTTTCAGGGATCGTATAACTTTATCCCTCTTTTCTTTTGATAACATTTCTCAACTATCATTTTTACCGTTATCCTCTCATCCATCATGCCTTTGAAGTTATGTCTCACGTAACCACATTGATTTTTCTTACCTATTCCTCCTTTCCTAACTTCTTTATTGGGTCCTTTCGATTCCAATCATTGGGTTTCCTAATGATTATTGACATACGAGGATTTTTCCCTTCTTATATCCTTTCTCTTCTTTAGTGGCATCCTTTATTCAAGGACTTCCTTTTTTCTTAATCCACTCTTACTTGCCCGTGACCATTTCACGATTCATTATTTCGAGTTGATCTCTTTTTGTTCGATGTATTGATTGTTTTGTTTGAGGAATTCCCTTCTTACGATTTCATTCTCTATTATATTCCTTAAAGTAGAGGTGTTCAACCTTCTTACCATCCTTTGGAGATTCCTTTCTTTATTTCCTTACCCCTTCTTCTATGTTGAGGCAATTTCCCACTTTGAATCCTTATTCGTCTTAAAATTTCCTTTCATTCCTTATCTAAGAAATTTCTAATTGTTGGTCTTATTTCATATACTCTACACTATACTCATCCATCCATTCTTTAGATTCCATTAAGTGAGCATGGACCACAACCCGTCCTGATGTTAGTGGTCATTTTCCCTAATTGATTTCTTAATTGAGGGCTTACTTCTCCAAGATTCCTCATATATTCTTTTTTTTTACTATCTTATTATTGTAGTCCACCCACTCTTATTTGTTACGGCATTCTTTGATGCTACTATGTTATTTATCTATTCCTTTGGTTTAATTTACTTCTTAGGATCTCATGAATACTTTTCCTTGGTACTCGATCTTTCCATCTCAACCAGCATTTCATTTCTGAGCTTATCGTTCTTTCCATTTCGGTTGGTTCCATTTCCTCTTAATTGGGATATGCATGTCTTTTAGGGGCTTCCTTCCTTGGTAGGATTCTTTCCCTTTCTCCTAACATTCTTTTTTTACATTTGCTCTAGGGGATTTCTACCCTTAAATGACATCCCTTGATGTCGTATTCTCCTATTTACCTTTACTCCTCAAATCTTGCAGGCACATCTTTTATACTTTATCCGCATCCTCATTTGTACCTAGTACCTATCTATTTCTTTAGGGAGCATACAAATCTTCCTTGTTTTAAGATTTCTTGACCATTATGTGAGAGGCTTGCCTATTCCTTTCTTGGCTTGAGTTTAGTCATTAATTGGCCTTTGGTCCTTTTTAGTATTTCTTTCATCCTTCTTTTCCAGAGTATTTGGCCTTTTCGCCTCTCTCTTCTTTGTTGGAACTCAAATTATGGCTTTCCTGAGTATTAGTTCGTTAACTGCTTCGCCTCCACCATTCGTTTGGTCTAAGTTTCTTAGAGTAGTTGTTTCTCGAGTCCTCCTATCCTTAACGTCCATCTCACTGACCTTTTTATGGTGTAGTCCTTTCTACCTCTCGGTCTTTCTTAGGGTGTCATTTATTATTCTCTTTGACTATCTTATTGTAATGACTTGCTTTCTTTTGTCATGTTGGTCCGAAATTCCTATTTGGCTTCATTGCTTTTTCCAAGGTGATTCATTCCTGAAATCCCAATACATCCCATTATTTGGCTCTATTATTCTTCCAAGGCAGGTCATAATTGGCCTCCGATACATCCTTCCTTCAAGAAGTTTCTAACAATGTGTCGGTGCCTTGCACTCCCTTATAAGAGGGTTCTAGGTATACTTCCCATGTACCTTATCTCTATTCTTGTGGTATCCTTCTCGGTTTTACCTTCTTAAGAAAAAGTTTAAATTTGGCATTCACCTCGTCATTTATTAACCTCTTTGTGAACTACTTACTTAACCTGCTCCATAATTTTGGTCTCCAGTCCTTCATGTCTTTAATGACCTTTAAGGAGGTATTGCCCTAAATCTATGAGGTGTGGGACACTCCTTCTTTCCTTACACCAATAATGGTTTATCTTGGTACTAGTCCTTAGTAGGGTTGGGCACTTCTTCACGTAATATCCTCATCGTTCATACTTGTAATAGGTTATTCACTTGCATGGATTGTGGTGGTTCCTTCTTTCCTTCGAGTGGGGCTTTTCTAGGGTTACTGGTGGTTTCGAGCTTTGTCGTCTTTGAGTTTTCTTGCTGAATCTCCTTTGCTAAAGGGTCATGGTAAGAGTTCTCCTAGGTTTCTTAATTCCATGATTCATCTTCCATAACTAAAATGTAACTTTTCCTTAGTTTCTAGGATAGTGTGGGTTTGTTTGGTTTATTTGCCTTAGGTCATCTTCCTAGTAAGATCACATCATTGGGAGCTAGAGATTTAAGAATTTGAGTATTTCATTAACAAGGGGATACAAAAGGTTGGGATTTTAGCCCTATCATATAAAGTAGTCATAGAATAGATAAGAAGCTACGGTTTTCTTGGCAAGTATCCTCCTTGGTAAGATTATAGGTCTATACTAGAATTCTTGGCTTTAGGCTTGGCTCCCTTTGTACACAGGACTGTGACCTTAACATGCCCTGGCACCGTACTCCTTAGCGGTACTGGATGTTTCTCCATTTGGTCCTTCGAGGCTTCTACTATATCTCGGGCATTGGGAAGCTTCTAGAGTTGTCTTCCAACGAGGACAGGGTGTTGAGTAGAGTCATTCCTAGTTTTCTTGGTTCCTCTCCTGTGAGCCATCTGTAAATTTTAAGATAAATCCTATTAGTTACTATATTTTCTATTCTTGATTATGTATTCGAGGAAATAGGCTCTAATACCACTCTAGTTGTCATGCCCTGACCCAGTTTGGTCGTATCCCCATGATCAACCTGCCACTCCTCTGGTTTATTTAAAGGGTTTTCCCTTAATATCGACCATAAAGAGTAAGACGTCCTTTAAACCTGCACCTTTTCCTTGAATAACATAAATCAAAACTGCATAATATTTTATTTTCATTATACCTGTCTCACAAGTGTCTTAGTTGATGGTCTTTAAGGGTAGGCTTTCCAGAATTTCCTGAAAGGGATATAAGGGAGGGAGTGAGTACAATGACTCAGTGAATGGGTTTTCAAAACTTTTAACTTTTAGGAAAAAGACTTGTATTGGAGTGTGCCAGACTCCTTTCTTTCAAATATCGTTTCATATCAAATCTCAATTTTTTACCACCATTTCCTTATTAATCAAGGTGTGTCATCACCCAACACACATTTGCACGCCAACCCGTCCACTGAACCCACTAGTGGCTTCAGAGCGACTTTATCGACCACCTAAATAGAAGTACGTCCACTTCTACCCTCAAAATGAGTGGATGTTCGTGACATCCGACCCTCAATCCAAAAATCAATTCTTCGTGTCCGTATGAGGATAGAGACCTCATGCCATCCCCACCCCGGTCTCATGCACTTGGTGCTACTCCAAATTTCGCACGGTCACTTGGTACAACGAACTGTCCTTATACCCACCAGGTCGTCTAGTGCCCTTAGGACGCATCACTACCCCTCTTGGGCATCTTGATGGTTACGTAATCACAATGCATGCACAATCAATGTTTTCTTATCATGCCATATAATATGTGGTGTCATTGGTCCAACGACCCCGATCCTCAACTCAACCCGCAGTTGTTTGTCTTGACTGGTCTGTTGACCTGTCATGTCACACTGCTGCTAGTTGACTAAGTATGTCGGTCATGTCTTGGTACCATGGCAAAAAAATTCCTTTATTTAAAGTTTTATGGCACATAATTCATGCTTGTTTACGAGCTTCTGCTCGTGCCAACTGGCATTGGGCCCACTGTACGAGATTTTCAAAATCGGCATATTAGCCCCCACGTTCCAAAACCAAGGCCCCCGGCCTATAAGAGCTATTCGAGCTCCCGTCAAAAAGGTCTCTCAAATCGTTTAAGCATTGGCACACGGTCAAGGGAGAGCACTTCTGACAAAAATATGTTTTTAACTGTCCATTATACCGACCGGGTATAAGGACATCTTCACTCATAACTGATGAACGGGTTTTCAACTTCCTTCGAGTAAGTTTCATCATACCAACCAGGTACGATATACTTACAACCGGTAAGTTGTTTTTTCGCATGACTTTCACATCACTCTTCTAAGTTGTGATGTTTAAAATACCACTTGGTAGTGGGTTTTCATTTCGAGGTACTTATTATCCCCAACTGGGTATGATACAAAATCCCACTCACCCGTTAATGCAGTGAATTCCACTATACCAGTTCTTTGTATTCACACGAGCTTGTCCTTGCTAGCGTTCCCGGTACCTCGTATTCCTACATGATATGAACATCTCGGTTCATAATCTCTCGGCCTAATAGCCTTAATTTATTCCAAATGAATGAGAAAACTAAACTTTTATTTATTTGCAATTAGGTCCCTAAAGTTATTTTCATTTAACTTTAAATCCCTAATGTCGGTTTCTCCTCAAATTGAGTCCCAAAACATTTAAAATTCCCCTTGGGACCTCAATTTATTCAATTTCACAAAAAGGGGGTTTGATTTCCCAAATTTTCAATTTGGTCCCCCAACTTTTTCAAAATTACCATTTTGCCCTTCCTTTACAAAAATAGTAAATTTTAACCCAAAAATTCTAAAATTCCTCAATTAGCCCTCTAACACTTTTATCATGCCCAATTAACCCTCAATTTTAGAAATTTGCATTTTGGTCCTTCGAATTTTTTAAAATCCCCAATTTTCCCCCAATTCCAACTTTTTAACACTGCCAAATTTGATTTCATCAAATTGACCAATCAAACGTTTCCAATTGTTAAAATTGAAGTAGAAATTGAATTTCTACAAGTTCATACAATTCTTTAGCAATTTGAATCACAATTTTTAACGTCGAAACGAGCTCAAACGGAGATTCTCTGGAAAATGGACTATAGAGAGAGAAAGCTTTGAAAGCTTACAGTCGGGGGCACGACGGTTCGATCTTTTGATCTGGACAGATAGCTCACGTCCTAAGGTTTATCCTAGAAACAAAATCACATCAATTGATACCAAATTGAGTTAGAATTTCATCATCTAAATTCTACTAGTTCTCTCTCTAGCACCGGCCGGAAATTGCAGAGTGGAGCCGAATTAGCTTACCTTTCAGTCCTACTTCGATTATGTGAGGGTTGAGTAAGTGTTGGGAGGGCTTGGTTTGGCCTGAAGAGGGCTCAAAATGGCTGATTTCAACTCAGCCAAAACAGGGCAGCTTCGGTCCGCCAGAGCTGCTTCATTGTTCTATCACACCGGCACTTCTCCAGTGATCCTCGGAGCAAATGGAGACTACAGGTGTGTAGCTAACTTCTCCCCGATTCTAAAGAACCCGACCTCACCTTCTTTGGCTTAGAAAAGACCCTCCAGTTAACTACACCTGTGAGACAAGTATGTTAAGTTTAATTTTCATGCAGTTTTGATTAATGTTATTCTAGGAAAAGTACAGGTTAAAGGACGCCTTACTCCTCACGGTTTAAAGAAGGGAACACCCTTAATAAACCGAGAGAGTGGCTGATCACGGGAGTCTAACCAACCGGGTCAGGGCATGACAGATATATTACTAACAAAGGTATGTGGAAAGAAGGGCCATGGGTTGCAAGGGAAGTGCAACAAGTTGAGTGAATATGACATTTTTACCCTTAGTAAGTACATGTCATACTAATATAAGGGATGAAACACCCTTGGTAAGAGAAATAAACTATCATAAATGGAGCAAACTAAGGCATATTTTAGAGAAATATAAACCAACCCATTTTGGAATAATGTAGATGTATTAAGTTTGAGTGGATGGGTAAAGTGGTTATAAGAAACAAAAATTGACCTAATGGAATAACTTTGAAGTTTGAATAATTCAATAAAGAATGGTATGAAAATAGTGAGAAATGTCCTTATGATAAACTGTAGCAAGGGATTTTTCAAAAAGTAAATAGGCAATGAGAGATAAATTGCCCAATGTTATTGGATATAAATGAAAGATGAAGTACCAAATGTGAACCCCGCACTTGCATCACTTAGGAAATCTCCTTTACCAAAAATTATGGTTTTGCTCCCAAACACCTGAAAATAACTTTATAGATCTCCATTTATATCATAATCACCTCCTAACCCCTTAGGCTACACTTAGGGACATTTCCATAAATTTCCCCATTTTTGAAAATTAGCCCCCAAATTTACCAACTTTGCATTTTAGTCCCTAAATTTTGAAACTCAACCAAATCAACTTCTATTTTCACAAATCATTCCCAAATACTATCATTAAACTTCTAATGGCTCGTGGAAGGAGTGGGAGGTCTTACCCTGGCCAAACACAACTAAATTTGATGATTTTCCAAAATTGTATGAAACAAAGTTATTCTAGGAGTTGTCGAAAATTCTCACTGGCGGTGGCTTGAGCTTAATCATTTTATTGTCAAGCTCCAAACAAAGCATTTTGTGGTGGTGGTCGAGTAAGTGGTCACCGAAATTGGGAGAATTTGGCACTTAATTAGCCATGATCGGGCAAAGCCCGAAAGACCTACTAGTGGAAATCGGCTCATGATGGCCAATTTCCCCCTTGCAAGAGATCTACCCTTGCTATGGAGAGGTAGAGGGGAGGCAGGTGGTCACTTTGGCATCGGTGGTCACCCGAGTGGTGGCCAGAGATGGCCGAATTTGGCCCCACAAGTGCGGCGGCAGCAGATAGAATTTCTATCCTGGATATGGATCAACCAAAATGCCACTCGATTGGCATTTTCCAACCACTAACAAGTTAGGACCTGACCCCAAAACTCAATAGGAGTCCATAAGCAGAATTTTGATAACAAGATAACTCCACTTGGTGGTTAGACGAGGGGGAATTTTTCATTCGATCATTGCGAGTTTAGGTAGGGTTCTAATATTGGGATTTTAGACATTGGATCCATAATTAGATATGTTTAGGGGGAGTTATTCATAGGGAGAATGGTAGCTTAGTTGTTAGTTGATCCATGCATTTTATCGCCTACAATTTGATACAAAATAGGTTCAATTCAACGCATATTTATGATAGTATGCGGCCGAAATCCATTAGGCAGGTTGGGTACCCGTGCGTGTGGTATCCGGTGAGTCGGGTCAACCTGGTTCGATCCGGGTAACCAGACTCCCTTTCTTCACCCTTTTGTTTTTGCAAATTAAATTACTTTTTTGCCATTTTTGGCTCCCCTCCCTAATTTAATCTAAAATCTCAGCTATGTTCGGTCGAAAACTAATTTTTTTCAAAAAATCTCAGTTTTCATGCTCAAGAAACTAATATCTAATTCAATCAAATCTCTATTCTCATCTCGCCTTCCCATTCTCGCTTCCAACCTTGTTTAATGATCTGATTTGTGGTTCAATTTTTGATATGGGGTTCCATTCCCAATTTGAAATTACATTCCTAATTCTAGGTCCAATTGAGCTTAACTTTGGTTTTATAAGTTCTGATATTACACATCTTCAATAAGCTCTACTCGTTCCAACTTGTATTCACCCACTTCGCCCCTATATAATGGGGTTTTGCATTTCCTCCCATATATGGCCTTGTATGGAGGCATCTATATAATGCCTTGATAATTGTTGTTGTAGGAAAACTTCATTCGTCATAAGTAGTCATCCCACTTTTTGTCAAATTTTAGGAGGCATGTACAGAGCATGTCCTACAATGTATGGATGGTTTGCTTGGACTGCCAATTCGTCTTAGGATGGAAACCAATGATCATGTATAACTTTGTCTCGATCGAGCTTTGCAAACAAGTCCAAAATCTTGAGATGAATCATAAATTACTATCTGACACAATGGATTATGACACACCATGCAGATGTACGATCTCGACTACATAGAGTCTAGCTAGCTTTTCAACAGAATTGGCCAATTCAATGGGTAGGAAATAAGCAACTTTTGTAAGTTGGTACATGTTGACCCATATAGGATCATGTCATTTAACAAAAGAAGGTAGTTATGTCACGAAATTCATCGTGATCTTTTTTCACTTCCATTCGAGAATGTGGAGAGGTTGCAATAATACAGTCGATTTCTATTGTTCGGCCTTCACTTGCTTACATGATAAGCATGCAGTAACATATCATGCAATATTTATTTTCATTCTTGACCACCAATTTCCCCCTTTTAGGGTACTATACATCTTGGTGCTTCGAGGATGCATTGTATACATTGAGTCATGTGTCTCTTCTAGAGTGACATTCTACTGTGAGACATCATCGGACACCACTAGCTCACCATTGAAAACCAATAGTTCATATGCCAAATTTACACTTTGGTTCTAACATTAGTTCATCAACAAAATAATTCTAAAAAATTATCAAATTTGAATATAATATCCCTAAGGACTCCCCCTTATGTCGTTGTAGTCTCTGCCCAGACGAGATTGGCCAAAACAGTAACGATTAGGGTAAGATCTATGGTTTTCAATTAATCGAGTAAGAGTCGGGTCAATGTCGGGTTCTTATCGGTGACGGTGACTCAATCAGTTACACCAGTGCGGTTGGAAATATTAACTCCCATGAGAGTCCATGACCACTTGAATCGCCTCAAACGGGGATTTGAGCAACCTGCAAAAGTTATTTTATTAAACTCTGTTAATACTGAAGGCTAGTTGGGAATTACCTAAATTTATTTAATATAAATATTTACACAGAGTTTATGAGATAGTGGTGTTCAAAATTTAGGATCAAGAGATGTATATAATATTTTTGTGATATTTATTGGTTGTTGAGAGCCTAAAAAATAACACGATAATTAGCTATTATATTTAAAAACTATATAGCGTATGTATTATTTGATCACATCAGCTAATAAAATAAATATCAATAGCTTACATACTTAGTGTTAGAAAATTTTCTCAATTAGATTTTCATTATTATTTAAAACACTCGGTTTAATGATTTAAAGAGTAAGTTATATTTTATGAAAATTGAAAACATAAATATATGAATTTAAAATAGTTTTCTAATAATCGAGGCAATAGAGCATCTTTATTACGTGGTATTATGTGGTGAGTTTTTTCATGAATAAATTACTTATGAGAGTTGATTAAATTTATTAATTGTTATCAAATAAATAAGCTATGTTGGCATAAATTTTGATATTCTTTTAGTGTAATTTAATTTTTTCATATCATTGGTGTTTGATATAAAGTGAATAAGTAGATATACTTATAATGAATATAATAACCGGTTCAAGAATAATAATAAGTTATAAAGTTTATCAATGGCTAAGTGGTTGAGGCAAATTTATGTATTAAAATCATACTTTGTCCCCACCTCCATCATTACATCTCCATTAAAACAAGATAGATGGTCAGAGAAAAAAAGAAAGAGAGTGAGTTAAGAGGATAATAAACCGCGTGGAGATCAATTTAAGGAGAGAGTTTGAGTAAATTTTAACTGATCGAACCGGTTTAACAATGAATCGTCCGAGCCACCGGGTTTTCTATGAAAAGATGAAAATGGGCCATCAACTGGTCCAAATATAAAAATGGAAAGTCGGCCATCTAGTGATGGTCTGCACCATTCCTTTCACTTCAGAATACAGTGTTCAAATTCAGAGTTGCATGGCTAGGGAGGCGCCGATACTGCGACGTCACTTCTATATCTGCTAGACCTGCATTGCCATTTTTTCTGTCCTAGATGATGTTCGATGGCCTTCAAGCCTTCTATGTTGTCCCAACTTAAACTTAATTTTAAAAATGAGCAGCGAGGCAGTCAGAAAATCTCAAAGGTGTCCATAGCAATCGTCTCTGCGGTTTGGTTGGGAGCAGTCGTTTGCTTTTTCATAGCTCTGCCGAGTCATAGATGGCTTTGGCTCATCTCCGTTTTCAAGTAGGTTGCTCTGCTGATTATATCTGCAGCTTGTCATAAACTTTTCCCAAATTTATCTTCTTAGAAAGCTTAAAGTTCATGCCTCTATGGCATTCCGAAAAATCATTTCAATTGGGGGTTTTACATGGAGATGTCCATTTCAGATTGAAGCTTTCCAACGAGAACAATATTTGTAGTATCAAAGTGAATGTTTTAGTATCATGCATCTTAAGTTCATTGTTTTATCTTTATCTGGTCCAGAAAAATCAAAATGCTTGGTGTGGAGTCAGATTAAGTTGCCTCTCAAACATAAATTATGTTTTGTCAAAGATTACTTATTTTATTATCTTGATTACAACTAAATTAATCTGATAAGGCCTTTTGAGGCATTCAAATACCTATTACCTATATGCGTGAAACAATCATATGCATTTTAATGTATCTAAGACATGCGTCAATCCCTCATCTGGCTATTTGGTATAATATTATCTGCAGGTGCTCAGAAATTTCATATTTGAATGTTTTCTGTGTGTACGTTACCAACTCCTGTCATTTTGCAGCACGATACAAGTGTGCATGACCGTGATTAAGTACATACCACAGGTTAGACCATTTCTTAATTTCCTTGCTTATTTTCATGCTCAATTTTTTTAAATAATGAATATACAATTTAGAAAATTTTATTCTCAACCGTTTTTATAAAATAAATTATGTATATTTATAGTTTTTATTTATCTATTTTATTTTATCATATGTTTATTATTTCGACAAAATAAAAAAAGTATTTACATTATATATATATATTTAGGAAGAGTTCAATTATTAGATCTTATGAGTTCATGGGTTTAATTGTTTATATATATATATAGTAAATTTAATTTATCATCAAAATTTTAAAATGTTAAAATAATTATGTAAAGAATTTTATTTAATATATAAATATCATAACCATTAAAAATAACAAAATACTTAATTTTTTAATTAATTGTTACTTATAATATTATTACAATATAAATTATATTAAAAATAATAGGTAATATTGTATTTAAATTAATATATGATATATTTAAAATAAATATATAGTTTTATTTACTAAAATTATAAATAAAAACTATATATAATTAATATTTTTAATTAATTTAAAATAATAAATTAAATATATTACACATATAAATCTCTTATTTTTTTTATAATAATACAATTTTAGTGATAAATTATATAATTTTAGTATAATTAAAATATCAATTTTAAATTATATATTAATATAATATCATAATATATATTTATTATATAATTTATATTTAAATTATATATAAATTTTAATATTTTATTAAATATACATTATATAATAAATATATTTTATGATATATATAAATATATAACTTAAAATTAATATTTTAACTATACTAAAATTATATAATTTATCATTAAAATTATATTATTTTAAAAAAATTAAAAACACACTTGTGTAAAATACTTAATATATTTTTTCAAATTAATCAAAATATTAATTATATATTATTTTTACTTAAAATTTTAATAAGTAAAAATATTTTTTAATTTATATTTATTTTAAATATAAATATAATATTACTAATCATTTTTAATATATATATATAGCGAAAACTAGCATATTATAAGAAAAAATTAATTAAAACTTTCAATTATTTATGATATTGTTGAGTGGTTAGTTTATTAATGTATGATATTTTACATTATTATTTTTATTTTAGAATTATCATTTTATATTTAAATTTATAAAATAAAAAGGAGAATGTAGTAGATGATATAACAAAAATATTAAATCTATATCAGTAAAATTTAACTAAAATTAAAATTATTTATAAAAAGTTTGATTATAAAATATAACATTTTAAAAGTTACATACTAAAGTTGATTTGATGTAAAATTATAATTTAACTTATATATATTGTCATTAATTTTAAATAATTTGATATATAATTAATGTTGAAGTAAAAATGAAAAAAGTAAAATTAGAGTAATGTAGGTTTTGTTTCCATTCCCACTTACTCTAGTCAACATATCTACCCATGGGATTCCGATCACATTAAACTTGAGAATAGCCTGTGGCTGCTCATTCTTTCACTTCAGAATAGCCTGGTCTACAAAAACAAAGAAGATTCCGAGTCTGCCTGACTGGCCAGGCAGTCGCCGGCGACCTGCATTGACATTCAGCCGTATAAAGATGGAGTAAAACACTCGTTCACCTGTGGATGAGCGTCACAGTCCTAATTTGTCTTTCGCGGCTCGTAATTGCAGACAGGACAAAAAACGGTAACGTGCCGACTTTCATCTCTGTGCACGGGTGGATCTTGCAGTTGGAGCATATTACTGATCAAGGGTAACTGATTTCAGGATAAGATTCTTTGATTGATCGATTGGATTCATTCATATTTTTTCGTTGAAAAATGAAATTAAAGGAAAAAAACTTTAGTGGAAAATTTTACTAGTTTAATCTGGACTAATATGACGACCAGATTCACGCTATATATTTGTCAGATTATACTATATATAACCTCTGTTCTTCTGTTCAATTATGTATTCCCACCAACACCCATTTCCCCTTGCAGCTTTTGTCCCTCGTCATCTCTCCCCTCATTGTGGAACCAGTTTGCGAGAGGAGAGATCAGGAGGGTAGAAACATCACATGGCTTCTTGGAACTCAACTCCACTGGAGATCCTCTACCAAATTCTGGGATGGACAGCATTCGTCTCATGGTCCGTCAGCTTCTACCCTCAAGTCATCCTCAATTTCCGCCGCAAGAGGTAACTTATTGACCCCTATCAGTGGATCTCATCCAATTTTGTGTTAGCTTATAGTTGAGGAGGAGCTCATACGTGTTCTGGGCAGTGTTGTAGGGTTGAATTTCGATTTCGTGATGCTCAACCTAACGAAGCACAGTTCTTATCTGATCTACAACGCCGCCCTCTACTTCAGTGCTGCTGTCCAGAGGCAGTATTTTGAGAAGTATGGCTTTGGACAGGTTTGTTTCTGACAGCACCGCTCTGGTTTTCATGTCACGTAGATGCTTTACTTGTGCTAATAGTTTCGTAATTGGCATTTTCCGATGCCGGGATTCAAAATGATCTGAAAATTCGTGGTTCAATTTAGATTTTAAGGGTCATTAATTATTATAGTTTAGCATCCCTGTCCTGTGTAGCATACAGCTATTCTTGGGACCTAATCTTTACTTGAGCTGCTCTGAGGTTTGCTTTCTTAATCTAGTTGCAAATTTACTATGGTTGGACAAACCATATTTTTGGTATTTCGCATCCTTAAAATGATATGCCATGGTTTCATGCTTGTTTGATGAGATGTAGCAGTGACACCAATCATATGGGCCTCAAAATATTGCACTTTGGTTGAAGCCTATGATTACTTTTCTGGAGTATCTTGATGTGTTATGAATTTATTCTCCATCTTTGTGCAGATGATACCTGTAGCTGCAAATGATGTGGCATTCTCTATACATGCTGTCCTGCTCACAGCGGTAACCTTGTTTCAGATCATAATATATGAGGTGACTAAGACTTTCCTTATATACAAGCATGTGCGGTTTTCATTTATACCACTATTTGTCCCAACTTAAACTTAATTTTAAAAATGAGCAGGGAGGCAGTCAGAAAATTTCAAAGGTGTCCATAGCAATTGTCTCTGCAGTTTGGTTGGGAGCAGCTGTTTGCTTTTTTATAGCACTTCCAAGCCATAGATGGCTTTGGCTCATCTCGGTTTTTAAGTAAGTTGCTCTGCTGTATCTACAGGTTTTTATAAACATTTGTTCTGAATTTATCTTATCAAGTTCATGCCCCTATGGCATTCTGAAAAATCTTTTCAACTAGGGGTTTTTCATGGAGATGTACATTTCGGATTGAAGCTTTCGAGCAAGATCATTATTTATAGTATCAAGGAGATTTTTTTATTATGCATCTTAAGGTCATTGTTTTTTGTTTATCAGGGCCAGAAAAATCAAAATGTGAATTCAGATCAAAGATTAATTATGATTTTGTCAAAGATTATTTCTTTTATTATCTTGATTACAACTAAATTAATCAGATAAGGTTTTTTGAGGCATTCAAATATCTATTACCTCTATACGAGTAACAATCAAATGGATTTTAAAGTATCCAAGACCTGTCTAGTGAGTCAATCCCCCAACTAGCTTTTTGGTATCATGTCATCTGCAGGTGCTCAGAAATTTCATATTTGAATGTTTTCTGTGTATACGTTACCAACTCCTGTCATTTTGCAGCACAATACAAGTGTTCATGACCGTGATTAAGTACATACCACAGGTTAGACCTTTTCTTAATTTCCTTGCTCATAGAATTCATTCTATTGCCAATATGTTCTAACAATAGTACATTGGACATGCTAATATATCTTGCAGAGCTTGTCTGGCTGGTGTAGAATTTGTTTTTGGTTTCTCCTCTATTATTGTGTAATAAATAGGCTATGGATTGAGTCAATGTAGGCATGTATGAATTTTGTGAGGAAGAGCACAGACGGGTTCAGCATTGGAAATATTTTGCTCGATTTTCTTGGAGGCTGTGCAAACTATGGGCAGATGGCCGTTCAGTCTATCGATCAGAGTACAGACTGACTAATCATCCCTGGACTGCCTGCCATTGTATGGATGAGATTCTACTGAACTTATGTTGTTAACCTTAACCCTCTCAATATTTGCAGATTCGTGGGTCAACTTCTATGGAAATATCGGGAAGACTCTGCTGTCATTGGTAAGAATATCCTTCGAAATTCATTCTGATAACCTATGATTCAGTAGTATTCTTGCCTCTTTAGAGCAGCGAGCAGCCTTCCAGATAAAAGTCTGGAGATTGAGTGTTCTGGTTGTCTTCTCTGCTGCTGCTCTGCAGGTATCCATATCCTTCGATCTCCTCTTCATGTTCCAGCATTTTGTACTCTACCGTTCAACTGTAAAGCAACCGAGCCCTGAGAAAGAACCACTCGTGAAGGCCTCAACTGCCCAACCACAACAGTGTTCGAATGTCTGATGCATGGACTGTCCCGTCCCGCCACCATCTCCTTCCCTTCATATGATACATGGAACAACCTTTGATGTATAGGAAGGAAATGTAGAAAAAAAGATCTCTCCTATTATTATACTCATTATATTATGCTTCTGTCTTACACTGCATCCTTCTCTCTATATTTTTGATGATTTCATGTGCCCATTATTAATCCCATGTATATATTATTCATTTGCTCCTGTTTTGGCTGCCTCCATCTTCGTTTGCTTTTGTGGTATTAACTATATATTTTAATCATCCATTTACTTTTATTAAATTCTTAAATATTTATTATTCATAATTATGTATTAAATCTTTTATTATTTATTAAATTCTTAAACTTTTATTAACTACCATTAATTATTTAATTAAAATTAAATTATTCAATAATATTTACATATATCCGCTCATTTATTTATTTTAATTAAGGTTCTACTAGTTATTCTTAAATACATCATTTTTAATTCAATTACAATTAATTTATAATATTTATCATTAAATACATAATTAATTACATTTAAATCCTCAAATATCTTTAAATTATCAAAATACCCCAAACCTTTTCTAAACTGTTTTTTTGGTACTTAAGTTTCTTCTTATCATATTTAAATCCTCTTATTTTATTTAATTGCAATTCAATCCCAAATTTTCTGAATTTTACATTTAGTCTCTAATTGTTTCTTCAATTCTCACTAAAATTCTACTAATTCAACCCAAATACGATTCTAATCAATGCCCACATGTAACTAGGATCATTTTAAGCCAAAATTTGATCGATTTATTCTTAATTTGAATTAGTTTGGACTTTTGCTTGGAGAGAAAGTGTTAGAAAATTCCAATGGCACTGACATATTGGTCGGAGGTGGTGGAAATGTATCAGGAATCTTTAAGGTTCTTATAGGGTCAAGGGACATGTCAATTGCCCAATTGAAACTCGGTGAAAATTTAGTTCCTACAAAAGTTTAAGGTGTATGGGGTGAAAGTTAGCTTAACTTTTTTTTGCACAAAAGAATTAGTTTACCTAAATGGCTAAATATTATGGAAAAATCTTTGTCATATCATTGAGTAGTTATGGGAATTTGCTCAACTGTAATTGGCTTTGGTCCAGTCGAATTTGGATGAGGAAAAAATTTTCCAAGTTTTCAGTGTTTTAATTATAATCACTTTTCAATTATGGTGCTCATTTTCGGACTACCCTTAAATTCTGTTGTTATTACGAGATCTCTATAAGAGTCAAAAATGAAATTTAGTTAATAGTAGGGAGGCTTTGAATAGGAATTTTGGAATGTTGAGCGCGAGAGTAAGACTACCCTTTTATAGGGTGCTCCGAAGAGGTAGGGATTTCCGTTCCACCCTTTAGTTGATCTTAATTTGACCTTATTTTCTGTCAATAAAATAACTGCACTATTCTTGTTGAGAAGATAATGAACAATGTATGGGATGGTACCTCGACCGGTTGAACTGATTCGACTTGTTTTTCGACAATTTGGTGAGTATTTGACTACTTTGACTAGTTTTTTAATTTATTTTATTTATTAAAATTTTTTAAAATTATTTACTTATATTTTTTTTATCAAAATTATCTATTTTCCATTTTGAGCCTTCACAAAAATTAAATTTTTGATGGACTGGACCAATCCAATTCAAACTAGGTTTTATGTGATTCCCAATAAATTTATTTTCAAATCTTCAATTCATGTTCCAAGATATCATTTAAGGTTAGATTCAACTTAGATTTGATTAATTTTTCAAATTCTTAATTCTATCTAATTCTCGATTCAATTTTCTTTCGTATCCAATTTAGCTTCTGTCATACCCCAATTCAGTTTGGCCGGAACCCCGTGAGCAACCCGTCACCTTTTCTTGTACTAACATAGCAAGTAGAGAGGCAAACACAACAAACTGACACTCATAAGGTACAAGAATTTCTTATAGTTGTTTTGATTATCTTGTCTTGGAAAACCAACTTGTCGTACGCTTTTACTTTTCTTGTCCTTGTGCTACCGGGTATTTCTACTAAGGTAGGACAATAAAAGTAAAAGCTTACGACAAGTTGGTTTTCCAAGACAAGATAATCAAAACAACTATAAGAAATTATTGTACCTTATGAACGTCAATTTGCTGTGTTGGCCTCTCTCCCTCCTGGATGCGAGTGCTTCCTTAAAAGGGGGTAAGGGAGGGGATGAGTTTTCGTAACGCAATGAGTAGTTAAGCTATCACTTATTGGGACATTCATAATGTTTATTTAGTTTTCCAGTTTGATTAGCACACATTCAACTACCCTTTATCATCAAAGTGTTCACACGTTTGTAGATTAGTACTCGACTGCTCCACTTATGGACCAGAGCGTATTTACCATCTACTCTAGTAGAAGTTCACAACTTCTACCAAAGTTTGTGTGGGCATCAATCGCCCGATCCCCATACTCGAATTCCTACTTTGTGTCCATAAATGTGAGACAAGATGTCACGCCCGACCCGATTTGGTGGGATCCCCATGATCAACCCGCTAATCCCTTGGTTCAAGAGGCATTCCCCCCTTTTTTTAATCAAAAGGAGTCATACGTAATTTAACCTTGTTCCCTAGAATAACATAAATCAATAAAAATGCGAGCTTAAAAACAACTTTTAAGCATACCTGACAAATGGTAGAACATGGTGTTTTCCTTACTCATTTGTCCTACTCCTAAAAAGGGATATAAAAGAGGGGTGAGTTTCTACAACTTAGTGAATGGATGCTGAGAATGAGTTTTTACAATAAAAAGTTTTTAATTGGAGTGTGCCAGATTTTTTATTTCCTTTAAGAACATTTCTTCCTCAAATTTTGATTTTTAAAATTCATTTCCTCATTATCCACAATATGTATGTTTAACAATCAACACATGTGTTTTATCAAGAATGGACCACACATTCGTAGGGTAGCCTATCAACTGCACCCACTTGTGGCATCAGAGCGACTTTACCGGCCGCTTGGGCAGGTAGCTCTCATCCCGAGGTTACTCTTTGGATCAAGAATTACACCCATTCATATCGAATCGAAGAAGAATTTGGTCAGTGAAGTTTTCATAGTTTCTCTCTCTATCATCGATCGGAAAATGATAGAGGAGACTGAATTGGCTTACCTATTAGCTCTATTTCGGTCATATGAAGGCTATGAGAGTGTTAGGAGTGCACGGTTTGGCTTGAGGAGGGCCAATTTCAGCTCGGCTGAAACACGACAACTTCGGTCCGTCAGAGTTGCTTTACTATTTGATTTCGTCGGCACTTCTCTAGCAGTCCTCAAATCAAACGAAGATTGTCAATAGGTAGCTGAATTCTTCCAGAATCTAAAGAACTCGACCTCGTCTTCTTAGACTAAAAAAAACCCCAATGTCGGAGCTCTGGTTCGAGCTTTGCCGGAAAACTGAGTAGTTGAGAGAGAGTGGAGTTTTCAAGTGTGAGGAGGATGAATGGAGATGAACTCTTTATGTAGGGAGCTCAGGGACTCTTTGGTTGACCGTATGGCATCTTAATGGTGCTTATTCATGACTTGAAACACCCTGAATGGAAATGTTTCAGCTTCACTGGCACTGTCTGTTCTTCTAGTGAATGAACAATGTCGTCATCTGGAGGAAGAAGACAACACTGTTCCGAACCAGGTTCAATGCTTAAACTGGCCGGTTCAAGCCCAATTCGACTGAGTTTTTCAAAATTAAAATTTTCTAAATTCATTCTCTATCAAATGGTAGCTTCAATTCTCCAATTTGAATATTTTTTAAGCTAACTAGAAAAATAAATTTAGCAACAGGTTAATGATGATTCAAACTGGTTCAATTCGGTTCAAATCTAGTTCACTTGAACCGGTTTGGTTTTCTCTTCCAATTTGTCCTAAAGTCCCTTTCCATGAATTTTATGACTATTTGGGTCACTCGAGATTTGTAAATTTCCCAATTTTCTCACTTGGTTTGATCAGTTCTTTCCCCAGTTTCCTTATCTTTAAGGGACGGGGTTTATAACTCTCCCCTCCTTTTAGGAGTTTTGTCCCCAAAACTTATTCAACATCCTTTGCATAGGAAATAACTTTCCTTAATGTCAACTTGGAGTTTGTTTGACATGCTACCATTTCGGTTATTTTCACTTTGCCCCTTTATAACACGCACTTAAGGAATTTTTTTTCATTTCCATTACTTACTCATTCCATGGAGCTTACCCTAGCTAAGCATGTCTTACCTGGGAGTTCAAGGGTATATCCCTAGGTTCACATCTTCCTTTGCTTAGGGCAAGATTCTCCCCCTTGTGGTTCTTACTCAAGATTTCAGGATTGGGAGTTCTAGGATGCCCAATCATTCATGTGTCTAGTCATTCTCTTTATCGTTGAAACCCTTAGCTCGATGTCCTTTCGAGCGCTATGTACTTGCTTTCATAGATTTCGGTGTTAGCACCTTTTGTCTAGTTTTGACCCTTCTTATGTCCTTCCTCATTTATAGTGGTGTCCTTTCCTCAAGAAATTTCCTTTCTCTTAATCCACTCTTACTTGCTCATGATTATTTCACAATTCTTTATTTCAAGTTAATCCCCTTCGGTCTATGTGTCAATTACTTGCTTGGGAAAGTTCCCTTATTACGGTTTTATTTTCTACTATGTCCCTTACAGTAGAGACTTTTACTTTAGGAGCTACATGCTCAACCTTCTTACCATTCCTTGAAGGTTTCTTTATTCCTTTCTTCACACCCCTTTCTATGTTAGGGTATTTACCTGCGTTGAGTCCTTCTCTATCTAAAATCCCCATTTCATCCTTTATTCCTTACTTGAGACACTTTCAATTATCGGTCTTATTCCATGTACTCCATACTATGTCTAGTCATCCTCTCTTTAAGCTCCATCAATTAAGCGTTGACCACCATCAGTCTTGATGTCAATGATCATTTACTTTAATCACTTCTTAACTGGAGGGTTTACTTTTCCGAGGGTTCTTAGATGTGCTTTCCTCTGTTTCCTCTTTTATGGGCAGTCCACCCCTTTTTTACTCGCACGCCATCTTTTGATGTTGTTTTTCTTATTTACATGTTACTTAGACTTAACTTACTCCTTGAGTCCTCCTGAGTGCCTTTCCTTTATACTTGATCTTCCCATACCAACCAGTATATCTTTGATGAGTCTATCTCCATTCCACTTCTGTGGGTCCCATTACCTCTTAATTGGGACACTTATGTCTTTCCAAGATTTCCTTCCTTGGTAGTTTATACTCTTTTCTTCCGGGGTTCACTTCTAGTTTCACCATTGAGGACATCTAGTCTTAAATGGCATTCTCTGATGCCATCCTTTCCTTCTTACCTTTACTCTTGAAAACTTACATGTACTTCTTCTGTACTTCATCTTCATTCTCACTTGTTCCCAGTACTCATCTAATTCTTTTAGGTGGAATTCACATCTTCTTTGTTTCAAGATCTCTTGATCATCCTGCAAGAGGCTTACTTAACCTTCTCATGACTTTGGTCGTTAATACTGTCTTATTCTTTGATACTTTTAAGGCTTTCTTTCTTCCTTATTTCCCAAGGTTTTGGCCTTTCCACCTCTCTCCTCTTTACTAGGGTTCTGACCTTCATAAGGGTTAGTTTATTAATTGCTTCATTCCTACTATCCTACTTGTTTAATTACTTTGAGACAGTTGTCTCTCAAGTCCTCTTGTCCTTAATGTTCATCCTATGGCCCTATTTAGGGTGTAGTCCTTACTACTTCCCGCTTCTTCTTAGGACATCATTTATTCTCCTTAACTATATTATTGTTACTCGTTGTTCCCTTTCGTTAGGTTTGTCTAAATTCTCTATTTGGCTTCTTTGCTCCCCCAATGCATGTTCTACTTGGCCATCTCGGTACATCTTTAACCACATATGCCCTTTAATGGGGTTTCTTATTTCGGTTCAAGTCTTTTATGGTTCATCTATTGGTCCTTAGCTTAGGAATTTCTCTTTTCAATGGTCTCACTTCCTATCTTTATCCTTCTTTCATCCTAGGAGTTTCACGTTCAACCTCCCTAACGCTTCTTGAAAGCTTTTCATTCATTCTTTTCTTACACCTTTCTGACATTAGTATAGTTATTCGTCCTTGATCCATCCCTGTCCTCCAATTCTTTTTTTTCCTTATCCTTCCTTTAAGAAGCTCTCGATTGTTGTTGAGTTCCTAATAATTTGTGTCCTATCACTAACTCTTTCAAGGTACTTGTATTATTCATTCGGGTTTTCTTCCTACCATTCTTCTTTCCTATTTCCTCTCTTTCAAGGTATTCATAATCATTTCTTGATTCTTCATTCTAAAATAATCACTTTTGATCTATGTGTCGATTCCTTTGCTTGGGAAGGTTCTCTTCTTCCAGTTTTGTTCTCTACTATGTCCCTCACAATAAAGACTTCCCTCTTAGGAGCTACATGCTCAACCTTCTTATTATTCCTTATAGGGTTCTTTCTTCTTTTCTTCACACCCCTATCTATATTAGGGCATTTGCCCGTATTAGGTCCTTCTTTATCCACAACTTCTGTTTCATCTCTTATTCCTTACTAGAGATACTTTCATTTTTTCGGTCTCATTCCATGTACTTCACACTATGCTCAGTCGTCCACTTTTTAAGCTTTGTATGCGCGTGAGGACTATGACTTATCTTACCAATTGTGGTTATTTCTCCTTAACCACATCTTTATTTGGAGGGCTTACTTTTCTAATGTTTCTCGGACATTCTTTCCTTCATTACCTTATTATGGATAGTCCACTCATTCTTACTTGTCACAACATCACTTGATGTTAACTTCCTACTTACCCTTTTCTTGAGTTTAACTTACTCCCTAGATTCTCTTAATATGCTTCCCTGGGTTTCTTTCACCTTAGCATGCATTTTATTTGCAAATTCATCTCCTCACCTCTCCTCACCTCTCGTCACCTTATTCCATTTCTTCTTTATTAGGTCATGTATCCTTTCTTAGGATTTCCTCATTTGGGAGGATTCTTACCCTTTTCTCCCATGATTTTTTCATTCATCTTTGAAGGCATATAACTTTAAATGATGTCCCTTGATGCCATTCTTTCATGCTTACCTTTACTCTTTGAGATCCTACGGTACGTCCTTTGTACTCCATCCTCATTCTCACTCGTACCCTAGTACATGTCTATTTCTTTCTAGGGAGAGCTCACATCCACCTAGTTTCAAAATCCCTTGATCATCCTTCGAGAGGCTTACTTAACCATCTCATGGCTTTTTATAGTAAATCCGGTCTTGGTCATTGATTTCTTTAAGGATTTCCTTTATCCATTTTTTTAACATTTTAGCCTTTTCATCCTTGTCGTGGTTTAAATCCATGGTTCTCCCGAAGGTTAGTTCGTTAATTGTTTCGTTTCTACTATTTTTATTATCCAACTATCTAGATAGCTGTATCACTTGTCTTTCATGCCCATCCTATTGTTACTAATTACTTCTTTCTACTAGTTTCTCCTGCAATCATTATTTGGCTATATTACTCTTCCAAAGCAGGTCAGACTTGGCCTTCGATACATCCTTCCTTCAAGAAGTTTCTAATGATGGGTTAGTTCCTTGCACTCCACGTTATGTCCATCTGCCAACCAATGATCCCTTCAAGAGGGTACTTAATCGTATGCATCCCTCTGGAGTTCCTTTTTGCAACTCCTTTCTTCTCTTTTTTCATTCTTACTGTATCCTACCCTAACATTTCCGGAGGACATTTTTTGTGTTTGCCCCTTTCTGAGGGGGTTCTAGACATACCTCCCATATACCTTGCCTCTATTCTTGTGGTATTCCTCTATGGTTGACCTTCTTAAGAATAAGTTCGAATTTCCTTCCTTTACATTGTTATTTCTTGTCCTCCTTGTGAATAAACTACTTAACTCGCTCCACAGTTTTTGGCCTTTGGTCCTACAAGTATTCCGTGTCCTTGGACTTCGATAGTCAACATGGTCCTTAGGTGGCATTGCCCTTAGTCCATGGGGTATGGAATTGTCCTTGACTACCTGTCTTATTCTCTTATTCCATATTATGTTATTTCTTGCATGGACTGATGTGGTTCCTTCTTGACTTTAAGCATTTCTGGGTCTTTCTAGGGTTGCTAGTGGTTTGATGCTTCGCTGTTCTTGAGTTGAACACCTTGATAGTTTCCTTGCTGAGTCAACCTTGCTAAGGGTCAATCTAATAGTCCTTCTGAGTTTCTTAATTCCCTAATTCAATTTCCTTAATTGAAATGGAAAATTTCCCTAGTCTTTATGATAGTGTGGGTTTGCTTGGTTACTTTCATTGGGGCAATCTTCCTAGCAAGATCACATCATTGAGAGATAGGAATTTAAGAATTGAGTATTTCATTAATAGGGGAATACAAAAGGTTGGGGTTTTAACCCTATCACAAAAAGTAGTCACATAATAGATAGTAAGCTACGGTTTTCTTGGCAAGTATTCTCCTTGGTAAGATTATACGTTTGTACTAACATTCCTGGCTTTAGGCTTGGATCCCTTTGTACACAGGACTGTGACCCTAACATGTCCTAGCACCGTACTCCTTGGTAGTACTGGATATTTCCCTATTTGGTCCTTTGGAGCTTCTACTATATCTCGGGCATTGGGAAGCTTCTAGAGTTGTCTTCCTACGAGGACAGGGTGTTGAGTAGACTCATTCCTAGTTTTCTTGGTTACTTAGAGCCATCTGAAAATTTTAAGATAAATCCTATTAGTTACTATATTTTCTGGTCTTAATTATGTATTCGAGGAAACATGCTCTGATACCACTTAAGTTGTCATGCCCCGATTCGGTTTGGTCGAATACCCGTGATCAACCCGCCACTCTCCCAGTCTATTAAGGAGTTTCCCCTTATTATAAACCGTAAAGAGTAAGGTATCCTTTAAACCTGCACCTTTCCTAGAATAACATAAATCAAAACTGCATAAAATTCTAAATTTATCATACCTGTCTCGTAGGCATCTTAGTTGATGGTCTTTAAGGGTAAACTTTTCTGAATTTCCTGAAAGGGATATAAGGAGGGGGTGAGTACGACTACTAAGTGAATGAATTTTCAAAATTTAACTTTTATGAAAAAGATTTGAATTGGAGTGTGCTAGACTCCTTATTGTCTTTAAAAAATCCTTTTATTTCAATTCTCTGTTTTTATCGCCATTTCTTATTAATTACAGTGTGTCATCACCCAACACACATCCTTAATCATAAAGGTAAAAAACACACAATCGCAGGCCAGCCCGTCCACTGAACCCACTTGTGGCATCGAAGTGACTTTATTGGCTACCTAGATAAAAGCACATCCACTTCTACCATGAGAATGAGTGGATGTACGTGACATCCGACCCTCATCCCGACCCGGTTTGGTCAGATCCCTGTGATCAACCCGCTACTCTCCCGGTTTATTAAAGGATTTCCCCTTATTATAAACCGTAAAAAGTAAGGCTTCCTTTAACTTGCACATTTTCCTAGAATAGCATAATCAAAACTGCATAAAATTTAAAACTTTACATACCTGTCTTACAGGTATCTTAGTTGACGGTCTTTAAGGGGAGGCTTTCCGGTTTTTCCTAAAAGGGATATAAGGAAGGGGATGAGTACAACTACTCAGTGAATGGGTTTTTAAAAGCTTTTGACTTTTAAGAAAAATATTTATATGGAGTGTGCCAGACTCCTTTGTTTTCAAAAATCCCTTCATTTAAAATTCAGGTTTTTCCACCATTTCTTATTTACCACGGTGTGTCATCACCTAACATACATCCTTCATCATGAAGGTTACACACATTCACATGTCAGTATCACTACTGAACCCGCTAGTGGCTTCGGAGCGACTTTTCCTGCCACCCGGATAGAAGTACGACCACTTCTACGATGGGAATGAGTGGATGTACGCGACATCCAACCCACAATCCCGAAATCACTTCTTCGTGTCCGTATAACGATAGAGACCTCATCTTGTCCCCATCTCGGTCTCATGCACTTGGTACTACTCCAGATTTCGCACAGACACCTGGAACGACGAATTGCCCTTATAACCACCAGGTCGTCCCGTGCCCTTAGGACTCATCACTACCCCTCATGAGCGTCTTGATGATCCCGTACTCACAGTGCATGCACAAACAATGTTTTCTTATATTGCCATGTAATTTGTGGTGCCACTGGTCCAACGGCCCCGACTCTCAACTCAACCCATAGTTGTTTGTCTTGACTAGTACATCGACCCGTCATGTCGCACTGCCGCTAGTTGATTGAGCATGTCGGTCCTATCTTGGTACCATGGCCAAACAATTCACTTATTAAGTTTTATGGCACATATATCATGTTCGTTTACGAGCTCTTGCTTGTGCCAACTAGCCTTGGGCCCACTATACAAAATTAAAAAAAAAAAACTGAGCATTCTAGCCCTCAAGTTCCAAAATCGAGGCCCCCGACCTATAAGAGCTATTCGAGCTCCCGTCAAGAAGGTCTCCCAAATAGTTTAAGCATTGGCACATAGTTAGGGGAGAACACTTCCGATAAAATAGGTTTTCACTGTCCATTATACCAATCGGTATAAGGACATCTCCATTCATAACCGATGAACGAGTTTTCAACTTCCTTCGAGGAAGTCTCATCATACCAACCGGGTATAATCTACTTACAAATGGTAAGTAGTTTTTCCACATAAATTTCACATCAGTTTCTCTAAGTGGTGATGATTAAAAAACCACTAAATAGTGGGTTTTTATACCGAGGTACTTATCATCCCCTACCAAGTATAATATAAAATTTTCACTCATAACCGGTTAGTGGTTTTTATCTTTAAGTTGTGCTCATCATCCCAACCGGGTATGATGTTAGTAAACCCACTCACATATTATTGCCCTCCAGATTATTGCAGCCCCTACCGATCCCCGAATGGAAGTGAGAACACATCACCATGGACTTTGTGACGAGACTGCCTATAACAAGGAGGGGATGAGATGTGATATGGGTCATCGTAGACTATTTAACTAAGTCTGCCCATTTCCTACCCATCAAGGTAACTAAATCTATAGAAAAGTTGGCTGCCTTGTTTGTAGGGGAGATCGTGAGACTCCATGGGGTCCCAGTAAGCATAGTATCTGGCCAAGATTTGAGGTTCACCTCCCAGTTTTGGCCTAGCATGCTGAATGCCCTAGGGACCAAACTCCACATGAGCACCGCTTTCTATCCTCAGACGAATGGACAGTATGAGCAGACAATCTAAACCTTGGAGGACATGCTCTTGGCATGTGTCCTAACGATAAATAAGGGTTGGGAGGATTACCTATGCCTCATAGAGTTCACCTATAATAACAATTATTAGGCCATCATACAGATGGCACCGTACGAGGCCCTTTACTGGCGTCCATATTGTACGCCTCTATTTTGGGAGGATATAGGGGAGAGGAGACTCGAGAAAGTTGAACTTATTGAGAATGTCATAGAGAAGATCCAAATAATGAGTCGACTTAAGGCGGCCTAGGATCGAAAAAAGAGCTATGCTGACCACCATAGGAAGGACCTAGAATTTGAGGTAGAAGACTGGGTATTCCTCAAGGTATCACCATGGAGAGGGATACTTAGGTTTCAATAGAAAGGAAAGCTAAAAATGAGGTACATCGGTCCATACGTCATAATCTAGAGGATTGGACCGGTGGCGTACATGCTGGAGTTGCCTCCGGATCTACAGAGAATACACGACATATTCCACGTGTTGGTACTCTGATAATATGAGCCTGACCCTAGCCATGTGCTAAATCAACCACCACCCAACTAGAGGAAGATTTGGTCTATGAGGTGAAGCCAACAAAAATCCTCAAATGATGAGAGAAAAACCTCAGGAACAAGAGGATTCCCATGGTGAGGGTCCTTTGGCAAAATGACCAAGTAGAAGAGGAAACACGGGAGATGGAATCGGTCATGAGGAATCGACACCCTCAACTGTTCAATGTGGAAAAGTTTTGAGGAAAAAACTCCTAAAAGGTGGGGAGAGTTGAAAACCCCGTTCCTTTGAGGTATATAAATAAATCGAAGAAAACCCCCAATTTTTGAAAGAAAACTAGATATCCATTGAGATTGAAAATGGTAAATAAGGATTTAAGATGGGAAATTAGACATCCCAAGTGACAAATAAATCTCAAAAGTCATAAAGGAGAAACATGAAGTGGATTAGATGTGAAAATTAGACCAATTTAAGGTGAACCAGACCTGAATGAGATTGAATTGGGTTAAGCCATGAAGATCCGGTTCAAATATTCATTTTACTAGTTGGCTTAAAAATATCAAATTTGAGCGCTTGCCAATCAGTGAGTGACACATGTCCTTGGTCAATGTTTAGAGAAGGAAATTCCACGTCAACAATGATCGACCAATAAGGGAGTGACATGTGTCCTAGTCAACGATCTATGTTTGAACGGACCCATCAGCAAAGACCGACCAATGAGGAGCCGTCACATGAAAAAAGTGCCACGTTAGTGTGTTTGAGGAGCGACCGACCAATCAGAGGTCGACACATGGTAGTGCTACGTTAGATGACCTCAACCAATCAAAGGATGACACATGGTAGTGGTACTATGCATCGGGATGGAAATCCAACACATTTAAAATAACCAATAAGAGGATGCCACATGTCACAATCAACATAAATTGGTTAGCAGTTGTCATGCCCCCACCCGGTTTGGTTGGATCTCCGTGAACAACCCGCCGCTCCCTTGGTTTAAGAGGGATTTCCCCCATCCTTATTTCAAGAGGAGCCAGGCATAATCTTAACCTTGTTCCATAGAAAACATATATAATATGAAATGCAAACTTAAGAAAAATCAAGCATACCTAAAAGAGGGTAAGGTCTAATGTTATTTCTAGTCATTTCTCTATTTCCTAAAAAAGGGATAAAATGGGTGGGTGAGTTTCTACAATTGAGTGAATGGGTATTTTAAAAAAAATATAGTTTCAATAAAATAGTTTTTAAATTGGAGTATACCAGACTCCTTACTTTCTTAAAGACATTTCAACATCAAAATCTCGGTATTCTAGATCATTATTCCTCATTAACCATTGTCGGTGTGTTTAACAATCAACACACACTCTTAATCATGAAGGGATCACACATTCGTAGGGCAGCACGTCCACTGCACCCATTTGTGGAGTCGGAGCGACTTTACCGGCCACCTAGATAGATGCCTGTCCACTTCTACCCTGAGAATGAGTGGATATACGAGACATTCGACCCTTAATCCTGTAAAGAAACAACATGTTCATATGAGGATAGAAACCTCATCCTAACCCCACCCTAATCTCAGGCGCATGAAGCTACGTGGAGCTTCCCTGACTGCTTGCACAAAAGACTACCCTTATCTCCACCATGTCGTCCAGTAGCCCCTAGGACGCATCAATACACCTCTTGGGTGTCTTGATGGTCCCGAACCTCAGTGCATGCACAAAACAAGAGTTTTCCTCATAAGCCATTTAATCTTTGATGCCACTGGTCCAACGGCCTCGACCCTCAACTCGACCAGTAGTTGTTTGTATCGACTGGTCCATCGACCCATCTTGTTGCATTGCCACCAGTCCATCTAGTATGTTAGTCCTGTCTTGGTACCATGGCCAAACACATAATTCATTAAAGTTTTCATAGCTTAATCTCATGTTTCTTTACGAGTGTCTGATTGTGCCAACTAGTATTGTGCCTTGGGCCCACAATATGAGATTTTCAAAATTGGGCATATTAGCACCCAAGTTCTAAAACCGAGGCCTACAGCCTATTTGAGCTATTCGAGCTCCTGTCAAGAAGGTCTCACAAAAAGTTTAAGTAGTGGCACACAGTCATGGGAGAACACATCTGACAAAATTATCTTTTCACTCATCAATCACACCAACTAGGTGTGATGACACCTTTGCTTACAACCTGTAAACGGGTTTTCCACTTCATTCTAGGAAGTCCATCATACTAACCGGTTATGATCTACTTGTAACCGGTAAGTAGTTTTTCCACGTAGTTTCCACATCACTCCATTTAGGCACGATGACAAATTTTTCACTTAGTAGTGGTTTTTTTATTTCGAGGTACTCATCATCCCAATCGGGTATGATGTGAAAATCCCACTTACCCGATAATACAGTGATTTCCTCTTAACCAGTTCTTTGCCTTCAGGCGAGCTTGTCCTTGCCGGCGTTCCTAGTACTTCGAGTTCCTACATGATATGAACATCATTGTTCATTATCCTTTGCCTAATAGCCTTCATTCATCACTAAAGTTTAGGTCCCTAATGCCAAATTTTATGAAAATTTGGTGTGAAATTTACCATTTTTGTAAAGTAGGGGCAAAATGGTAATTTTGGAAACTTGAACACCTTTTTGTAATTCTGAATAAATTGAGGTCCCAAATAAACTTTTGATGTTTCAGGACTCAATTTGGGAAAAATTGGCATTAGGGACCTAAAGTTAATGAAAAAGAACTTTAGGGACCTAATTGCAAATAATTTAAAAGTTTAGATAAAATACCCAAACCGGGTCGGGGCATGACACATACTCTGCTCTTTGTAGTTAAGGAAAACTAGGAAAAGAACCGGTTAAACTAAGTGAGAAAACCGAACCGGTTCACAAATTCGATCATTAGAGAATGGGCAACAAGGGAAATTTACAACTTCCGAGTGACTTAAAGAGTTCATAAATACCTTAGAAAAGGACTTTAAGATGATTCAGGAGAGGAAGCTAGACCGGTTCAGGTGAACTGGATCCAAACCAAATTGAACCGACTTATGAATCGAGTCAATTTATGAATCAGAACTAATAGAGTAAGGACAAACCGGGAAACTTATGGATCCCGAGTGACCTAAATAGTCACAAAAGTCATGAAAAAGGACTTTAGGATGAATGGGGGATGAAAACCAAATCGGTTCAAGTGAACAGGATCCGAACCGGATTGAATCGATTTGAACCACTATTAAACCATATGCTAAATTCATTTTTCTAGGTGGCTTAGAAAATTTAAATTTGAGAATTGAGGCCACCATTCTATAGAGAATGAATTTAGAAATTTTTAATTTTGAAAAACTCTGTCGAATCGGGCTTGAACAAGCTTGTTTAAGCTTTGAACTCGGTACGGATCGGTCCGGTCCAGTTTGAAAAAGTGTCGTTTTCTTCAGATGACAACACTGTTCACTCACCAAAAAATTGAAACATCGCCGACAAAGAGAAAACATTTATGATTAGTACATTTCATGTCACGCTCGGACCCGGTTTGGTCGGATCCCAATGATCAACCTACCACTCTCCTGGTTTATTAAAGGGTTTCCCCTTATATTATAAACTGTAAATAGTAAGCCGTTCTTTAAATTTGCACCTTTTTCTAGGAATATCATAAATCAAAACTACATAGTAATTTAAATTAATCATACAGGTCTTCCAGGCGTTTAATTGCTCAAGTCTTTTAAGAATCGGCTTTCTGGAACTTCCTGAATCGTACCTGTCTTCCCAATTCCTTCACCAGTCCATTTCCATGTCTTTTGTGACTCCTTGGGTCACTTAGGGTCCATAAAATTCCTAGTTTACTATCTCTTTATCAATTTCAGTTCATAAACTAACTCGATTCTTGAATCGGTTCGGGTTCGGTTCATCCGAACCGATTTGGTTTTTCTCTCCTAGTTTGTTCTAAGGTTTCTTCCCAAGGTTTATGAATTTCTTTGGAGTACAATGGAGTTGAATTCCTTTGTTTTGCCCGATCTCTATTGGTTCCGGTTCATGAATCAACTCGGTTCATAAACCGGTTCAATCCTGTTGGACTCGGTTCATCCAAACCAGTCTAATTTTCCTCTTCCCATTCGTCCTAAGGTTCTTTTCCATAGTATTTTGAACCCTTTGGATCACATGGGAGTTGTAAATTCCTAAATTTACCATTCACAATTGATCGGGTTTGTGAACCGGTTCGATTTTCTCACTCGGTTTGACTGGTTCCCTTCCTGGTTTTCCTTAGCTCAAAAGGGCAGGGTTTACAACTCTCCCCTCCTTTTAGAAGTTTTGTCCCCAAAACTTAGTTAGCAACCTTACATGAGCGATCATTTCCTTTGATACCCCTTTGGTGTTTGCTTAAGATGCAAACATTTCTTTGGTCCTTTGAATTAGCCCCTTTTACAACCTTCACTGAAGGAATTCTTTTTCCTTTATATTATTTACTCCCTCCATGGAGTTTGTCATAACTAGACATACCTTACTTTAGGGTATGTTCTTAGATTTTATCTCTCTCTTTGCTTAGAGCAACATTCTTCCCCTTGAGGTTTTGTACTTAAAATTGGAAATTCCAAGATAACTAACCATTTCCGTGTCTAGTTAACTGCTTGGTCATTGAAACCCTTAACTCATCATCCTATAAAGCATTTTGTACTTATTTCCATGGATTTCTTTATCATCACCTTTTCGTCCCATTTCGACTCTTCCTTCATTCATTGCACATTACAAATTGGTCCAAATTATGTTTGACTTTGTCATGTTTATTAACCGACTCTTCCTTATTTTGAGTCATGTTTTCATCGGGATCGTTGGGTTTTCTTGTCCCTTACAACATGACATTTTCTAGATCTTATCTCTATATCCATTAGATCTCCAAAACACCTCCTTTAGGGTTATTCCTTATTTTTCAACCTCTCAGTGATTGCATAACTTCATCCTTCATTTTTCTCTAGTAGTATTCCTCGACTACCTTTACCGTTATTAACTCAATTTACACAACTGTGTTGGTTCTCCTTACCCACTCATCCCTTTTCAACATCCTTATTGAGTATTTCCAGTTCCAATTAATTAAATTTCTAGATGTTGTACTGACATGCTGGGCTTCGTCCTTTCTTAGGTCTGTCATCATTCCCAATGATATCCTTTACTCAAGGGTTTTCCTTTGGCCTTAATCCCCTCTTACTTGTTCGTAACCATTTCACAATTCTTTATACTGAGTTGATTTCTTTCGGTCTACATGTTGTTTTCTTGGTTTGGGGAGTTTCCCCTTTTTACGGTTTCACTCTCTACTATTTTCTTCAAGGTAGAGACTTTCATCTTAGGAGATACATGTTCAACCATCTTACCATTTCTTGAAGGTTTCCTTTCTTCATCTCCTTACACCCTTCCCATATTGGGGCATTTGCCCCCTTGTAGTCCTCCTTTGTCTTAAATTTTTCTCATTCCATCCCTTATTCCTTATTTGAGTAGTTTATTAATCTTTTTCGGGTACTTCATATTATGCTCAGCCGTCCAATCTTTAGTCTTTATTATACGCGTGTGGACTACAACTTGTCTTATCAATTGTAGTTATTCCTCCATAATCACATCTTATTTGGAGGGCTCACTTTCCCAACATTTCTCAGACATTCTTTCCTTCCTTACCTTATTATGGATAGTCCACTCATTCTTACTTACCACAACATCTCTTAATATGCTTCCTTGGGTTTCTTTCACCTTAGCATGCATTTTATTTGTGAATTTGTCTCCTCACTTCTTGCCACTAGGTTCTTTTTATTCTTTATTACGACATGTATCCTTTCTTAGGATTTCCATGTTTGGGAGGATTCTTACCCTTTTCTCCCATAATTTCTTTTCCATACATCCTTGAAGACAACTAACTTTAAATGATGCCCCTTGATGTTATTCTTGTATGCTTACCTTTACTCTTGAGAGCCTATGGATACGTTTTTCGTACTTCATTCTCATTCACATTCGTACCTTAGCACATGTCTAGAGCTCGCATCCACCTAGTTTCAAAATCCCTTAATTACCCTTCGAGAGGTTCATTTAACCATCTCAAGACTTTATAGTCCCAATTCTGGCCATTGATTTCTTTTTAAGGATTTTCCTTCATTCTTCCTTTAAAACTATTTCCTTGGATCACTCAAGCATGCTTTCTTGGTTCCTTCACATTGACTTGCGCTTCATTTGCAAGTTTATCTCTTTGTCCCTTTCTCTTGGTTCCATTATCTCTTAGTTGGGATGCATATGTCTTTCCAAGATTTTCTTCCTCGGTAGGACTGTCCCCTTTTTCTTGGTTCTACGGAATATCTGCCTTTAAATGGCATCCTTTGATTGTCGTCCTCTTCTATTTATCCTTTCTCTTGAAAATTTTCAGATATATCTTTGGTTCCCTACCCTCATCCTTACTCATACCACAATACACATCCATTTCTTTTAGGGAGAGTTTAAATTTTTCCTTGTTTCAAGATTTCTTGACCATCAAGTGAAAGGCTTACCTACTCCTTTCTTGGCTTGAATTCTGCCGTTAATTTGGTCATTAGTTCTTTTAAGGATTTCTTTCATCCTTCTTTTCTCCAAAATTTGACCTTTTCACCTCTTCCTTCTTTGCTGGAGTTTACTCTATGATCCTCATGAGAGTACTTCATTACCTGTCTCGCCCCTACCTTTCACCTTGTTTAGTTTTCTTGAGGCAGTTTTCTCTTTAATCTCCTTGTCCTTAATGATCCTTCCAGTGCCCTTTTTAGGGTGTATTCCTTACTACTTCCTGGTCCTCCTTAGGGTGTCGTTCATTCTCTTTGACCATCTCGTTGTAATGGTTTGCTTACTTCTGTTATGTTGCTCCAAATTTTGACTTCTCTATATTTTCCAAAGGAAGTTGTATAAAAAATTCTATCACTTTTCCAAAGCAGGTTAGTCTTGGCCTCCGATACATCCTCCCTTCAAGTAGTTTATAATGAAGGGTTGGTTCCTTGTACTCCACGCTATGTCCATCCATCAACCAATGATTCCTTCAAGGTACTTAGTTGTATGCATCCCTCCAAAGTGTCCTTTCACAGCGTATTCCTTCTCTTCTTTACTCTCACTGTGTCATTCCCTAGAGTTCCGGGGGACGTTTTTCTGTGTTTGCCCTTTATGAGAGGTTTCTAAGTATACTTCCCATGTACCTTATCCCTATTCTTGAGGTATCCCTCTCGGTTTGACCTTCTTAAGACGAAGTTGAAAATTTTCATTCACCTCATCATTTCTTGACCTCTTGGTGAACTGTTTACGTAACCTGCTCCATGGTTTCGGTTTTTAGTCCTTCATGTCTTGCATGACCTTTGAGGAGGTATTGCCCTAAATCTATGTGGTGTGGAACACCCCTTCTCTCCTTACAGCTTTAATAGTTTATCTTGGTACTTATCTTTAGTAGGGTTGGGCCTCTCCTCAAGTAATGTCCCATTGTTATTCCTTTACATGGATTGTTGTGGTTCCTTCTATCCTTCGAGTGGAGTTTTTTTTTCCAGGGTTATTAGTAGTTTGGTGCTTTATCGTTCTTGAGTCTGATCACTTTGACAGTTTTCTTGCTGAATCTCCTTTGCTAAAGGGTCATGGTAAGAGTACTAGGTTTCTTAATTCCCCGATTCATTTTTTATAACTGAAATGTGACTTTTCCTTAGTTTCTAGGATAGTGTGGGTTTGTTTTAATTTCCTTAGGCCATATTCCTAGCAAGATCACATCCTCAGAAAATAGAGTTTTGAGAATTTGAGTATTTTATTGACAGGGGAATACAAAAGGTTGGGCTCTTAGCCCTATCACAGAAAATGGTCACAATTAACTAAGGAGCTATGGATCCTCGTTCATACTTAGAGTTGTGCCATCGATAGGTCCTAGCACCATTCTCCAGGATACTTCCCCATTTGGTCTTTCGACATTCCTGTTAGGTCTCGGGCATTTGGGAAGCTTCTAGGATTTGTCTTTCTATGAAGATAGGGTGTTGAGTAGAGCCATTTCAAGTTTTCTTAGTTTCTCTCCTGGGAGCCATCTGAAAATTTTAGGATAAATCCTATTATTTACTATATTTTCTAGTCGTGATTATGTATTCGAGGAAACAAGCTCTGATACCACTCTAGTTGTCATGCCCCGACCCGGTTTAGTCGGATCCCCATGATCAACCTGCTACTCTCACGGTTTATTAAAGGGTTTCCCCTTATATTATAAACAATAAAGAGTAAGACATTCTTTAAATCTGCACCTTTTTTCAGAAATAACATAAATCAAAACTGCATAGTAATTTAAATTAATCGTATCGGTCTTGCAGACGTTTAATTGTGCAGGTTTTTTAAGAATCGGCTTTTCGGAAGTTCCTGAAAGGGGTATAAGGGAGGGGGTGAGTACAACTACTCAGTGAATGGGATTTAAAGCTTTTGACTCTTAAGAAAAACATTTATATGGAGTGTGCCAGACTCTTTTCTTTTTAAAAATCCCTTCATTTAAAAATTCGGGCTTTTTCATAATTTCTTATTTACCACGGTGTGTCATCACCCAACACACATCCTTCATCATGAAGGTTACACACATTCACAGGTCAATATGACTACTGAACCCAGTAGTGGCTTCGGAGCGACTTTACCAGCCACCTGGATAGAAGCACGACTACTTCTACCCTAGGAATGAGTGGATGTACGCGACATCCGACCCTCAATCATGAAATTGCTTCTTCGTGTCCATATGAAGACATAAACCTCATCCTGTCCCCACCCCAATCTCATGTGCTTGGTGCTACTCCAAATTTCGCACAGACACCTGAAACGATGATATGCCCTTATACTCACCGGGTCGTCCAGGGCCCTCAGGACACATCACTACCCCTTATGGGCGTCTTGATGATCACGTACTCATAGTGCATGCACAAACAATGTTTTCTCATATTGCCATGTAATCTGTGGTGCCATTGGTCCAACAGCTTCGACTCTCAACTCAACTCGCATTTGTTTGTCCTGACTAGTCCGTCAACCTGTCATGTTGCACTGCCGCTAGTTGAGTAAGCATGTCGGTCCTATCTTGGTACCATGGCCAAACAATTCACTTATTAAGTTTTATTACACATATATCATGTTCATTTATGAGCTCCTACTCGTGCCAACTAGCTTTGGGCCCACTGTACGAGATTTTCAAAATCAGGCATTTAGTCCCCAAGTTCCAAAATCGAGGCCCCCGACCTATCAGAGCTATTCGAGCTCCCATCGAGAAGGTTTCCCAAATTGTTTAAGCATTGGCACACAGTGAGGGGAGAGCACATTCGACAAAACATATGTTTTCTCTACCTATTATACTGCCCGGGTATAATTACACCTCTGTTCATAACCGATGAACGGGTTTTCAACTTCCTTCAAGGAAGTCTCACATACCAACCGGGTATGATCTACTTACAACCGGTAAGTAGTTTTTCCGCATGATTTTCACATCACTTCCTTTAAGTACTTATGTTTAAAATACCACTTAATGGTGGGTTTTCATACCGAGGTACTTATCATTCCCAACAGGGTATGATATAAAATTTCCACTCATAATTGGTAAGTGGTTTTTAAATTTTAAGTTGTGCTCATCATCCCAACCGGGTATGATGTTAGTAAACCCACTCACCCGTTAATGCCGTGAATTCCACTAGATCGGTTCTTTGTATTCATGCGAGCTTGTCCTTGTTGGTGTACCCGGTACTTCGTGTTCCTACACGATATAAACATCTTGGTTCATTATCCTTTGATCTAATCGCCTTCATTCATTCCAAATGAATGAGAAAGTCGAACTTTCATTTATATGCAATTAGGTCCTTAAAGTTATTTATCTTTAACTTTAAGCCTCTAATGCTGGTTTTTCTTCAAATTGAGTCCCAAAACGTCTAAAATTTATCATAGGACCTCAATTTATTCCATTTCACAAAAAAGGGGATTAAGTTCCCAAATTTCCAATTTTCTCCTCTAACTTTTCCAAAATTACCATTTTGCCCTTCCTTTACAAAAATGGAAAGTTTTGCCCCAAAAATTCCCAAATCCCTCAATTGGTCCTGCAACATTATTTTCATGCCCACCCTCAATTTCATAAAATTGCATTTTTGTCCTTTGAATTTTAAAAATCCCCAATTTTTCCCCCAATTCCAACTCTTTAACATAGCCGAATTTGATTTCATCAAATTGACCGATCGAACACCTCTAATTGTTGAAATTGAAGTTGAAATTGAGTTCCTCCATGTTCATACGATTCCATAGAACTTTGAATTGTGAGTTTTGACGCTAGAACGAGCTCAAATGGAGCTTCACCAGAAAACGGACTGTAGAGAGTGAAAGCTTCGATTACTCACTAGTGAGGGCACGACGGTCTAAGCTTTCAATATGGGTAGATAGCTCTCATCTTGAGGTTTATCCTACAATCAAGAATCACATCAATTGATGCGAGATTGAGTTAGAATTTCATCATTGAAATTCTGTTTGTTCTCTATGTAGCACCAGCTGGAAATTGCAGAGGGGAGCTGAATTGGCTTATCTTTCAATCCTAATTTAGCCGTGGGAGGGCTGAGGAAGTGTTGGGAAGGCTTAGTTTGGCTTGAGCAGGGCTCAAAATGGCCGATTTCAACTCAGCCGAAACAGGGCAGCTTCGGTCCGTCAAAACTGTTTCATCACGCCGACGTCTCGCCGGCGACCCTCGGAGTGAACGAAGACTACAAACGTGTAGCTGACTTCTCCCCAGTTCTAAAGAACCCGACCTCGCCTTGTTTGGCTAAAAAAAGACCCCATGTCGGAGCTTTGGTTCGAGTTTCGCTGGAAAATGGAGTAATTGAGAGAGAATGGAGTTTTCAGGTGCAGAGATGATGAATGGGGAGGGGCTCTTTATATAGGGAGCTCGGGGACCCGTTGGTTGTCCGTTTGGCAACGTTATGACTGACATTGAAGACCTGAATCACCCCGAACAAAAGCGTTTCTTCTTTGCCAGCGTTTCTTCAGTTTCCTGGCATGTGAACAATGCTGTCATTCTGAGGAAGAAGATGACACTATTTCGAACCGGACCGGACTGATCCGAACCGGGTTCAAAGCTTAGATCGGCTGGTTCACCCCCCCATTCGATCAAGTTTTTTGAATCTAAAAATTTCTAAATTCATATAAATTCATTCTCTACCCAATGGTGCCTCAAATCTCTAATTTGAGTTATTTAAGCCACATAGAAAAATAAATTTAGGATTCAGTTCAATAGTGGTTCAAACCGATCTGAACCGGTTCAGATCCGGTTCACCTGGACCAGTTTGGTTTTCATCGCCAATTCCTTCACCAGTCCATTTCCATGTCTTTTGTGACTCCTTGGGTCACTTAGGGTCCATATAATTCATGGTTTACCATCTCTTTATCGATTCTGGTTGATAAACCGATTGGTCCTTAAACCGGTTCGGGTTTGGTTCACCTGAACCGGTCTAGTTTTTCTCTCCCACTTTATTCTAAGGTTCCTTCCCAAGGTTTATGAATTTCTTTGGAGTACAATGGAGTTGAATTCCCTTGTTTTGCCCGATCTCTATCGATTCCGGTTCATGAACCAACTCGGTTCATAAACTCGTTCAATCCTATTGGACCCAGTTCATCCAAACCGATCAAATTTTCCTTTTCCAATTCATCCTAAGGTTCTTTTCCATAGTATTTTGAACCTTTTGGATCACCTAGGAGTTGCAAATTCCTAAATTTACCATTCACAATTGATCAGGTTTGTGAATCGGTTTGGTTTTGTCACTCGGTTTGACCGATTCCCTTCCCAATTTTTCTTAGCTCAAAAGGGCGGGGTTTACATTTAAGGCCATCAATGACTATCATAAAGGTGCTAAACAAATGATCGACGAGTCCCTGAGCTCCCTATATAAAGAGCCACTCTCCATTCATCATCTCTACACCAAAAAACCTCACTCTCTCTCAGCTACTTAGTTTTCGAGTGAAGCTCGAATTAGAGCTCCGATATAGGGTCTTTTTTGAGCCAAAGAAGGTGTGGTCGGGCTCCTTAGACTCGGGGAGAAATCAGCTACACGGTGGTAGTCTTTAATTGCTCCGAGGGTCGTCGAAGAAACGCTAGCATGATTGAATAGTGAAGCAGCTCTGGTGGACCCTATTTTTGTCGGGCTGAAATCAGAAAAATGCAAGCCCTCCTCAGGCCAAACCAAGCTCTCCCAACACCTCCTTAGCCCTCCTACGATTGAATTAGTGTGGCAAGATAAGCCAATTTGGCTCCACTCTGTAAATTTCGATCGATGTTAAAGAGAGAACCCACATATTTTCACTAACTAAATTCTCCTTCAATTCAGCATCGATTGATACAATTCTTGATCCTTGGAGGAACCTCAGGACGAGAGCTATCTGCCCAGATCGAAAGCTCAGACTGCTGCGCCCCCGATGGTAACCATTTGAAGCTTTCTCTCTCTACATTTAGTTTTCTTGCAAAGCTCCATTTGAGCTTGTTTCGACGTCAAATCGTGCGATTCAAAGTGCAATTGAATCATATGAAGATGTAAAAACTCCAATCTAACTTCAATTTTAACAATAAAACTCATTTGATCGGTCAATTTGATGAAATAAAATTCGGTTGTGTTGGAAGGTTGAAATTGGAGGAAAATTCGGGGATTTAAAAAATTCAAGGGACTAACATGCAATTTCATAAAATTGAGGGCCAATTGGGCATGATAAAGATGTTGGAGGACCAATTGGGCAAATTTTGAAAATTTTAGGGCAAAACTTACCATTTTTGTAAAGTAGGGGCACAATGGTAATTTTGGAAAAATTGAAGACCAAATTGGGAATTTGGGAAACTTGAACACCTTCTGGTGATTTTGAATAAATTGAGGTCCTAAGGTGAAATTAGTGGTTTCAAGACTCAATTTGGGGGAAAATCGACATTTGGGACCTAAAGTTATAGAAAAGAAACTTTGGGGACCAAATTGTAAATATTTGAAAAGTTAGATATTTTATTCATTCATAATGAATGAAGGCTATCAAGCCAAAGGATAATGAACAAAGATGTTTATATTGTGTAGAAACACGAGGTATCAAGAAAGCCAAGATAGGACTGACATACTCGATGGATTTGTGGAAGTGCAATAAGACAAGTCGACGTAACAGTTGAGACAAATTGCTGTAGGTCGAGTTGAGGGTCGGGGCCAATGGACCAGTCGCACCAAAGATTAAATGGATTATGAGGCAAACTCTTGTTTTGTACATGCACTAAGGTTTGGATCCCTCAAGATGCCCAAGAGGGGTAGTGATGTATCCTTAGGGCTACAGGATGACATGGTGGAGATAAGGGCAGTCTGTCGTGCCAGTAGTTAGGGAAGCTCGATGTAGCTTCATGCGCATGAGACCGGGGTGGGGATGAGATGAGGTCTTTGTCCTCATACGGACACAGAGTTTTATTTACGGGATTGAGGGTCTGATGTCATGTACAACCACTCATTCTCAGGGTAATAGTGGACGTGATTTTATCTTGGTGGCCAGTAAAGTTGCTCTAATGCCACAAGTGGGTGCAGTGGACGTGCTGCCCTGCGAGTGTGTGTTCTCTTCATAAACACACCGATATTGATTGAGGATTGAGAAATAACTATGAAAACCGAGATTTCAAGAATGAGATATTTTAAAGAAATTAAGGAGTTTAGCTGTCACGCCCCAACACGGTTTGGTCGGATCCCCGTGATCAACCCGCCACTCTCCCGGTTTATTAAAGGGTTTCCCCTTATTATAGATCGTAAAGAGTAAGGCATCCTTTAAATCAGCACCTTTTTACAGGAATAACATAAACAAAACTGCATAATAATTTAGATTTATCATACCTATATCACAGGTATCTTAGTTGATGGTCTTTAAGGGTAGGCTTTCCGAAATCTCCTGAAAGGGATATAAGGGAGGGGGTGAGTGTGACTACTCAGTGAATCAGCGGTAGAGTGTCACCTTGATGTGGTGGAAGTCATCAGTTCGAGCCTGATTATCCCTAAAACCAATACGAGTTTTTCTATTTTGACTTACTCCCCCGCCATGATCTAATGAGAACGGATAAGAGGCTCGTGGGATTGACGTGAGCGGGTAGGTATGGCTATATTTCTGGGAGTGAACTCCATGCGAATATGAAGCGCATGGATACAGGTTATGCCTTGGAATGAAAGACAATTCCGAATCAGCTTTGTCTACGAACAAGGAAGCTATAAGTAATGTAACTATGAATTATGTTGTAACTTTGACTAAACCTTTCTCAGGAAGGGGAGGGAATATCAATTTACTCCTCTTCAATATCCTAGGAACAAGAAAATGGAATCAGAAATATCGACACGATAGATTCTTGCGGAGTCCCAATAAATATGAAATAAAAAGAGAGAGCCCACCGTTTCGATTTCATCTCTATCGAATTTGAATATCAGAATATCCTGCGGAAAAATAGCTCAACTCTAGGATGAGAAATAGCTTAATACCCCTCATTCTTATTACTACTTTTTCATATTAAGAAAGAAAAAAAATGAAAAGGTTGTTTTATTCAAAACCCCAGTTATGAAATCCCTTCTCTCCCCCTTCACACCTTGGAACGCACCCTTATTATAGAGAAAAAGGCGCTTTCACATCTTCTTAACCCGAAATTGGCTGGGGAGAGGAAAGGTTCCTTTTTTTTAGGGTACTCCTGGGAACAGACGGATCCAGTGGAGAGACCACATTATTATTATTTCTTTTTCTGCTTTTGTATTAAGTTTCTCAATTTTTTTAATAAAGAATTCGCTACAAAAGGATTTTTTTTTAGTGACCGTGCCACAAGTTAATTACTCCTATTTTTTATTTTTTTGTAAAGACAAAGAAAGAAATTAGATTTTCTCTCCTATTTACTACGGCGGCGAAGAATCAAATTATCACTATATTTATTCCTTTTTCTACTTCTTCTTCCAAGTGCAGGATAACCCCAAGGGGTTGTGGGTTTTTTTCTACCAATTGGGGCCCTTCCTTCACCACCCCCATAGGGATGATCTACAGGGTCGCACCCCTAGGTATTCTCTACCTACCCACCTATGTCGGTTTCGGGTACAGGTACCCTTTTGTTGAAGGTCGTTCGAGCTTTTCCTGGGAGTATGGCATGGGTTACTTCAGCGTCGTAGCGCTTGGTACTCGAACATTGGCTCGAGGCATTTTCTTTAAGAAAAAAATTTATATGGAGTGTGCTAGACTCCTTTCTTTTTTAAAAATCCCTTCATTTAAAAATTTCTCTCAGGTTTTTCCATTATTTCATAGTTACCGGTGTGTCATCACCCAACACACATCCTTCATCATGAAGGTTACACACATTTGCAAGTCAGTATCATTACTAAACCCGCTAGTGGCTTCGAAGCGACTTTTCCTACCACTCGTATAGAAGTACGACCACTTCTTCCTTGGAAATGAGTGGATGTACTCGACATCCGACCCACAATCCCAAAATCACTTCTTCGCGTCCGTATGAGGATAGAGACCTCATCTTGTCCCCACCTCGGTCTCATGCGCTTGGCGCTACTACACATTTTGCACAGACACCTAGAACGATGAACTGCCCTTATAGCCACCAGGTCGTCCAGTGCCCTTAGGACGCATCACTACCCCTCATGGGCATCTTGATGATCCCGTACTCATAGTGCATGCAATAACAATATTTTCTCATGTTGCCATGTAATATGTGGTGCCACTAGTCCAACAGCTTCGACTCTCAACTTAACTCGCAGTTGTTTGTCTTAACTAGTCCGTCGACCTGTCATGTTGCACTGCCGCTAATTGATTGAGCATGTTAGTCCTATCTTGGTACCATGACCAAACAATTCACTTATTAAGTTTTATGGCACATATATCATGTTCGTTTACGAGCTCCTGCTCGTGCCAATTGGCCTTGGGCCCACTGTACAAATTTTCAAAATCGGGCATTTAGCCCCCAAGTTCCAAAACCGAGGCCCCTGGCCTATCAGAGCTATTTGAGCTCCCGTCGAGAAGGTCTCCCAAATTGTTTAAGCATTGGCACACAGTTAGGGGAGAGCACATCCAATAAAACAAATGTTTTCTCTATCCATTATACCACCCAGGTATAATTACACCTTTGTTCATAACCGACGAACGTGTTTTCAACTTCCTTTGAGGAAGTCTCATCATACCAACCGAGTATGATCTACTTACAACTGATAAGTAGTTTTTCCGCATGATTTTCACATCACTTCCTCTAAGTAGTTATATTTAAAATACCACTTAATAGTGGGTTTTTATACCGAGGTACTTATCATTCCCAATCGGGTATGATATAAAATTTTCACTCATAACCAGTAAGTGGTTTTTAAATTTTAAGTTGTGCTCATCATCCCAACCGAGTATGATGTTAGTAAACCCACTCACCCGTTAATGCCGTGAATTTCACCAGCTTGTCTTTGTTGGTGTACCCGGTACTTCATGTTCCTACACAATATAAATATCTCAGTTTATTATCCTTTGACTTAATCACCTTCATTCATTCCAAATGAATGAGAAAGTCAAACTTTCATTTATATGCAATTAGGTCCTTAAAGTTATTTATCTTTAACTTTAAGCCCCTAATGCTAGTTTTTCTTCAAATTGAGTCTCGAAACTTCTAAGATTTATCATAGGACCTCAATTTATTCCATTTCACCAAAAGGGGATTAATTTCCCAAATTTCCAATTTGCTCCTCCAACTTTTCCAAAATTACCATTTTGCCCTTCCTTTACAAAAATGGAAAGTTTTGCCCCAAAAATTCCAAAATTCCTCAATTGGTCCACCAACATTATTTTCATGCCCACCCTCAATTTCATAAAATTGCATTTTGGTCCTTTGAATTTTGAAAATCCCCAAATTTCCCCAATTTTACCTCTAATTCCAACTATTTAACACAGTCGAAGTTGATTTCATCAAATTGGCCAATCAAACACCCCTAATTGTTGAAATTGAAGTTAAAATTGAGTTCCTTTATGTTCATACGATTCCATAGAACCTTGAATCATGAGTTTTGACGCCGGAACGAGCTCAAACGAAGCTTCACCGGAAAACGGACTGTAAAGAGAGAAAGCTTCTATTGCTCCTCGGTGAGGGCACGACGGTCCGAGCTTTCGATCTGGGCATATAGCTCTCATCTTGAGGTTCATCCTAGAATTAAGAATTGCATCAATTGAAGCCAAATTAGGTTAGAATTTGATCATTGAAATTCTGCCGGTTCTCTCTCTAGCATTGGCAGAAAATTGCAGAGGGGAGCTGAATTGGCTTACATTTCAGTCCTAATTCGGCCGTGGGAGGGCTCAAGAAGTGTTGGGAAGGCTTGGTTTGGCCTAAGGAGGGCTCGAAATGGCCGATTTCAACTCAGCCGAAATAGGGCAGCTTCGATCTGCCAGAGCTACTTCACTGTTTCATCACGTCGGCGTCTCGCCGGCGACCCTCAGAGTGAACAGAGACTACAGATGTGTAACTGACTTCTCCCCAGTTCTAAAGAACCCAGCCTCACCTTGTTTGGCTTAGAAAAGATCTCATGTCGGAGCTCTGGTTTGAGTTTCATTGGAAAATGGAGCAGTTGAGAGAGAATGGAGTTTTCATGTGTGGAGAGGATGAATGGGGAGGGGCACTTTATATAGGGAGCTTGAGGACCCGTTGTCCGTTCGTTTGGCACCGTTATGGCAGGAATTGATGACCTAAAATGTACCAAATGGAGGAGTTTCTTCTGCATTGGTGTTTCTTCAGTTTCCCTTCAAGTGAACAGTGCTGTCATCCTGAGGAAGAAGATGAAACTACTCCGAACCGGACCAGACCGGTCCGAACCGGGTTCCAAGCTGAAACTTGTCAGTTAACCCCTCATTTGACCGAGTTTTTCAAATCTAAAAATTTCTACATTTATCAAAATTCATTCCCTATCCAATAGTGGCCTCAAATCTCCCATTTGAATTATTGAAGCCACCTAGAAAAATGAATTTAGGGTTCAGTTCATTAGCGGTTCAAACCGGTTCGGATCCAATTAACTTGAACCGGTTTGGTTTTCATCCCCAATTTCTTTACAAGTCTATTTCCATGTCTTTTATGACTACTTGGGTCACTTAGGGTCCATAAGATTCCCGTTTTACAATCTCTTTATGGATTCTGGTTCATAAACTGACTCGGTCCTTAAACCGGCTCAATCCGGTTTGGGTCCGGTTCACCCGAACTGATCTAGTTTTTCTCTCCCACTTTGTTCTAAGGTTCCTTCCCATGGTTTATGAATTTCTTTGGAGTACAATGGAGTTGAATTCCTTTGTTTTGCTCGATCTCTATTGGTTCCAGTTCGTGAACCAACTCGGTTCAATCCTGTTGGACTCGGTTCATCCTAACCGGTCTAATTTTCCTCTTCCAATTTGTCCTAAGGTTCTTTTCCATAGTATTTTGAACCCTTTGGATCACCTAGGAGTTGTGAATTCCTAAATTTCCCATTCACAATTATCGGATTTGTGAACCGATTCAGTTTTCTCACTTGGTTTGACCGGTTCTCTTCTTAGTTTTCCTTAGCTCAAAAGGGCAGGGTTTATAACTCTCCCTTCCTTTTAGGAGTTTTGTCCCCAAAACTTAGTTAACAACCTTGCATGAGCAATCATTTCCTTTGATGCCCCTTTGGTGTTTGCTTAAGATGCAAACTTTTCTCTCATCCTTTCAATTAGCCCCTTTTACAACCTTCACTTAATTAATTCTTTTTCCTTTATTTTATTTACTCTCTCCATGGAATTTGTCATAACTAGACATACCATACCTCAGGGTATGTTCTTAGATTTTATCTCTCATTTTGCTTAGAGCAATATTCTTCCCCTTGAGATTCTTTACTCAAGATTGGAAATTCTAAGATGACTAACCATTTCCGTGCCTAGTTAACCGCTTGGTCATTGAAACCCTTAGCTCGTCGTCCTATAGAGCATTTTGTACTTATTTCTATGGATTTCTTTATCATCACCCTTTTCATCCCATTTCGACTCTTCCTTCATTCATTGTTCATTACAAATCAGTCCAAATTATGTTTGACTTTGTCATGCTTATGGACCGACTCTTCCTTATTTTCAGTCATATTTTCATCGGGATCGTTGGGTTTTTTGTCCCTTATAGCATGGCATTTTCTAGATTTTATCTCTATATCCATTAGATCTCCAAAATACCTCCTTTGGGGTTATTTTTCAGACTCTCAGTGATTGCATAACTTCATCCCTCTTTTCCTCTAGTAGTATTCCTCGACTACCTTTACCGTTATTAACTCAATTTACACAACTGTGTCGGTTCTCCTTACCCACTCATCCCTTTTTTACTTCCTTATTGAGTATTTCTTGTTCCAATTATTTGTTCTCTAGATGTTTTACTGACATGCTGGGACTCGTCCATTCTTAGGTTCATCATCACTCCCAATAACATCCTTTACTCAAGGATTTCCTTTGGCCTTAATCCGCTCTTACTTGTTTGTAACCACTTCACAGTTCGTTAATTGGCCCTTGGTCCTTTTAAGGATTTCTTTTATCCCTCTTTTCTCCAATATTTGGCCTTTCCACCTCTTCCTTCATTGTTGGAGTTTACTCTATAACCCTCACGAGAGTAGTTCGTCACTTGTCTTGCCCCTACTTTTCACCTTGTTTAGTTTTCTTGAGGCAGTTGTCTCTCTAACCTCCTTGTCCTTAATGATCCTTCCATTGCCCTTTTTAGGGTGTATTCCTTACTACTTCCTGGTCCTCCTTAGGGTGTCGTTCATTTTCTTTGACCATCTCATTGTCATGGTTTGCTTACTTCTATTATGTTGTTCCGAATCTCCACTTTGACTTCTCTATATTTTCCAAAGGAAGTTGTACCTAACATTCTATCACTTTTCCAAAGTCGGTTAGTCTTAGCCTCCGGTACATCCTTCCTTCAAGTAGTTTCTAATGAGGGGTTGGCTCCTTGCACTCCGCGTTATGTCCATCTACCAACCAATGATTCCTTCAAGGCACTTGGTTGTATGCATCCCTCTAGAGTTCCCTTCATTGCATATTCTTTCTCTTCTTCACTCTAACGGTGTCATTCCCTAGAGTTCTAGGTGACGTTTTTCTGTATTTGCCTCTTATAAGAGGGTTCTTAGTATGCTTCTCATGTACCTTATCCCTATTCATGAGGTATCCTTCTCGGTTTGACCTTCTTAAGAAGTTTTTGCATTCACCTCGTCATTTCTTGACCTCTTGGTGAACCATTTACGTAACCCGCTCCATGGTATCAGTCTCTAATCCTTCATGTCCTTCATCATGAAAGTTACACACATTCGCAAGTCAGTATCACTACTAAATCCGCTAGTGGCTTCGGAGCGACTTTTCCTACCACCCGAATAGAAGTACGACCACTTCTACCCTGAGAATGAGTGGAGGTACGTGACATCTGACCCATAATCTCGAAATCACTTCTTCATGTCCGTATGGGGACAGAGACCTCATCTTGTCCCCACCCCGGTCTCATGCGCTTGGTGCGACTCTAGATTTTGCTATTGTTTGTCTTAACTAGTCCATCGATGTCATGCCCCGACCCGGTTTGGTCGGATCCCCGTGATCAACCCGCCACTCTCCCGGTTTATTAAAGGGTTTCCCCTTATCGTAAACCATAAAGAGTAAGGCGTCCTTTAACTTGCACCTTTTTCGTGGAATAGCATAATCAAAACTGTATGAAATTTAAAACTTTACATACCTGTCTTACAGGCATCTTAGTTGACGGTCTTTAAGGGGAGACTTTCCGGGATTTCCTGAAAGGGATATAAGGGAGGGGGTGAGTACGACTACTCGGTGAATGGGTTTTTAAAAGCTTTTGACTTTTAAGAAAAACATTTATATGGAGTGTGCCAGACTCCTTTGTTTTCAAAAATCCCATCATTTAAAAATTTATGTTTTTTTTTCCATTATTTCTTAGTTACCACGGTGTGTCATCACCCAACACACATCCTTCATCATGAAGGTTACACACATTCGCAAGTTAGTATCACTACTGAACCCGCTAGTGGCTTCGGAGCGACCTTTCCTGCCACCCGGATAGAAGTACGACCACTTCTACCCTGGGAATGAGTGGATGTACGTGACATCCTACCCACAATCCCGAAATCACTTCTTCATATCCGTATGAGGATAGAGACCTCATCCTGTCCCCACCCCGGTCTCATGCGCTTCGTGCTACTCCAAATTTTGCATAGACACCTGGAACGACGAACTGCCCTTATAGCCACCAGGTCGTCCAGTGCCCTTAGGATACATCACTACCCCTCATGGGCGTCTTGATGATCCCGTACTCACAGTGCATGCACAAACAATGTTTTCTTATATTGCCATGTAATATGTGGTGCCATTAGTCCAACGGCCCCGGCTCTCAACTCAACCCGCAGCTGTTTGTCTTGACTAGTCTGTCGACCTGTCATGTCGCACTGCCGCTAGTTGACTGAGCATGTCGGTCCTATCTTGGTACCATGGCCAAACAATTCACTTATTAAGTTTTATGGCACATATATCATGTTCGTTTACGAGCTCCTGCTCGTGCCAACTGGCCTTGGGCCCACTGTACGAGATTTTCAAAATCGGGCATTTCACCCCCAAGTTCCAAAATCGAGGCCCTTGGCCTATCAGAGCTATTCGAGCTCCCGTCGAGAAGGTCTCCCAAATAGTTTAAGCATTGGCACACAGTCAGGGGAGAACACTTCCGACAAAAATAGGTTTTTACTATCCATCATACCGACCGGTATTAGGACATCTCCGTTCATAACCGATGAACGAGTTTTCAACTTCCTTCCAGGAAGTCTCATCATACCAACCGGGTATGATCTACTTACAACCCGTAAGTAGTTTTTCCGCATAACTTTCACATCACTTTCTTTAAGTAGTGATGATTAAAATACCACTAAACAGTGGGTTTTTATATCGAGGTACTTATCATCCCCAACCGGGTATGATGTTAGTAAACCCACTCACCCGTTAATGCCGTGAATTCCACTAGACCAGTTCTTGGTATTCACGCGAGCTTGTCCTTGCTGGCGTTCCCGGTACTTCATGTTCCGGTGAAGGCACGGCGGTCCGAGCTTTCAATCTAGGCAGATAGGTCTCATCCTGAGGTTCATCCTTTCGGTCCTAATTCGGTCGTGGAAAGGCTGAGAAATTGTTGGGAGGGCTTGAAATGGCCGATTTCAGCTTGGCCGAAATAGGGCAGCTTCGGTCCGCCGGAGTTGCTTCACTATTCCATCATGTCGACGTTTCTCCAAGGATACTCGGATTGATTGGAGTTTGCTATCAGATAGCTGTCTTCCCCCCGGTTCTAAAGAGCTCGACCTTTGTTCAAGTCGAAGCTCTCGTTCGAGCTTTACCGGGAAATGGAGCAGTAGAGAGAGAGAGAGAGAAGTGTTTAGGTGTGAGGAGAATGAAATGGGGATGAACTCTTTATATAGTTGTAAAACCCGTGTATTAAATGGGTGAGATTTATTAATGGTATTAATATTGCCATAAATTATTGGTATTAATTTCAATAATTTAATTTTGGTATTAATTCTAATAAATTAAATTTCAGTATTAATTCTAATAATTTAATTTCGGTATTAAATTATTTGTATTAATTCCAATAATTTAATTTAGGTATTAAATTATTGCTATTAATTATATATTAATTTATGATAAGGCGTACATACAAATTTTTGACCGAAATTTCGGGTTACAAAAAAAATTCATACTTCCCAAGAGGTCACCTATCCTCACATTACTCTCAAGTAAGCACGCTTAACTTTAAAGTTCTTATGGAATCTAGTTCACTTGAACCACTTTGGTTTTTATTTTCTAATTTGTCTTAAGTTTCTTTTCCAAGGTTTAATGAACCCTTTGGATCACCCGAGAGTTGTAAATTCCCAACTTGCCCGTTCAGAAATAATCGGGTTTGTGAACCGGTTCTAAATTCTCACTTGGTTTGACCAGTTCTTTTCCTAGTTTTCCTTAGCTCAAAAGGGCGGGTTTTACAGGAAGCCAGACCAGTTCAGGTGAACCGGATTTGAACTTATGAACTAAGTTAGTTTATGAACTAGAACTGATAAAGGAAGGGCAAACCAGGAAATTTATGGATACCGAGTGACCTAAAGAGTCATAAGAGTCAAGAAAAAGGAATTTAGGATGAATGTGGGATGAAAATCAAACTAGTTTAGGTGAACCGAATCCGAACGAGATTGAACTTGTTTGGACTGGTTTGAACCACTATTGAACCATATGCTAAATTCATTTTTCTTCTTGGCTTAGAAAATTTAAATTGGAGAATTGAGGCCACCATTGGATAGAGAATGAATTTAGAAATTTTTAATTTTGCAAAAATTCGGTGGAATCAGGCCTGAACCGATTGGTTTAATATTTGAACCCAATTTGGAATAGTGTCGTCTTCTTCCTTCAGATGATAGCATTGTTCACTCGCCGGAAAATTGAACCAGCACTGATGAAGAGGAAACATTTCCATTCAGTACATTTCAGGCCATCAATGACTTTCATAAAGTGCCAAACGGACGACCGATGAGTCCCCGAGCTTCCTATATAAAGAGCCACTCTCCATTCATCCTCTCCACACCTAAAAACCTCTCTCTCTCTCTCTCTCTCTCTCTCTCTCTCTTAGCTATTCAGTTTTCTAGTGAAGCTCAAACTAGAGCTCTGATCAAGGGTCTTTTCTAATCCAAAGAAGGCATGGGTGGGTTCCTTAGACTTATGGAGAAGTCAGCTACACTGTGGTAGTCTCCAATTGCTCTGAGGGTCACCGAGAAACGCCGGTGTGATCGAATAGTGAAGCAGCTCCAATGGACCGAAGTTGCTCTATTTCTGTCGAGCTAAAATCAGCCAATTCGAGTCCTACTGAGGCCAAACCAAGCTCTCCCAACACCTCCTCATCCCTTCTATGACCGAATTAGTGCGAAACGGTAAGCCAATTTGGCTCCCCTCTGTAAATTCCGATCGATGCTAGAGAGAGAACCGATAGATTTTCACTGACTAAATTCTCCTTCAATTCAATATCAATTGATTCAATTCTTGATCCTAGGAGGAACCTCGAGACGAGAGCTATTTGCCCAGATCAAAAGCTCGGACCGCCGCGCTCTGAGCATAAGCATTCGAAGCCTTCTCTCTCTACCTTAAGTTTTTCAGCAAAGATCCGTTTGAGCTCGTTTCGGCATCAAATCGTGCGATTCAAAGTTTAATTGAATTTTATGAATATGTAGGAAATCCAATCTTACTTCAATTTCAACAATAAAACTCATTTGATCGGTCAATTTAATTAAATCAAATTCGGCTTTGTTGGAAGGTTGAAATTGGGGATTTCAAAAATTTGAGGGACTAAAATGTAATTTCATAAAATTGAAGGCCAATTCAGAATGATAAAGATGTTAGAGGACCGATTGGGCAAATTTTGAAATTTTTGGGGCAAAACTTACCCTTTTTGTAAAGTAGGGGCAAAATGGTAATTTTGGAAAAATTAGGGACCAAGTTGAGAATTTGGGAAACTTGAACCCCTTTTTGTGATTTTGAATAAATTAAGGTTCTAAGGTGAAATTAGAGGTTTCAAGACTTAATTAGGAGGAAAATTAGCATTTGGGACCTAAAGTTAAAAAAAAGAACTTTAGGGAGCAAATTGTAAATATTTGAAAAGTTAAATATTTCATTCATTTATAATGAATGAAGGCTATCAAGCAAAAGGATAATGAACAAGGATGTTCATATCGTGTAGGAACACGAGGTATTGGGAAAGCCAGTTGAGACAAAGCTCACAAGGAGACAAAAACCCACTACTAAGCACCTCGGAAATGAAAACCCACTACTAAGTGGTATTTTAACCATCACCCTGTAAGGAGTGTTGTGGAAATTACATGAAAAAACTACTTTCCAGTTGTAAGTAGATCATAACCAATTGGTATGATGAACTTTCTAAAAGGAAGTAGAAAACCCGTTCATGTATTATGAGCAGAGATGTAAACCCCGCACATTTGAGTTAAGGAAAACCGGAAAAAGAACCGGTCAAACCGAATAAGAAAACCAAACCAGTTTACATTTAGAAATAAACAATATGAAAATTTACAACGTTCATTTGATTCAAAGGATTTATTAAACATTGGAAAAGAAACTTAAGAAAAATTAGAAAACAAAACCAAATTGGTTTAGATGAACTAGATTGCATAAAAACTTCAAAGTTAAGTGTGCTTAATTGAGAGTAGTGTGAGGATGGGTGACCTCCTAGGAAGTATGATTTTTTGTAACCCGAAATTTCGGTAAAAAATTTTTATGTGAACGTACGACTTATCATAAATAGCCATCAATTAATATATATTTAATTATTGAAATTAATACCAATAATTTAATACCTAAATTAAATTATTGGAATTAATACAAATAATTTAATACCAAAATTAAATTATTGGAATTAATACCAATAATTTATGGCAATATTAATACTAGTAATAAATCTCGCCCATTTAATACACGGGTTTTACGACTATATAAAGAGGTCATCCCCATTTCATTCTCCTCACACTTCTCTCTCTCTCTCTCTCTACTGCTACATTTCCCGGTAAAGCTCGAACTAGAGCTTCGACTTGAATAAAGTTCAGGCTCTTTAGAACCGGGGAGAAGACAGCTATCTGATAGCAAACTCCAGTCAATACGAGAATCGTTGGAGAAGCGCCGGCGTGATAGAATAGTGAAGCAGCTCCGGCGGACTGAAGCTGCCCTATTTCGGCCAAGCTGAAATCAGCCATTTCAAGCCCTGCTCAGGCCAATCCAAGCCCTCCCAACACTTCCCCAGCCTTTCCACGTTCGAATTAGGACCGAAAGGTAAGCCAATTTGACTCCCCTTTATAATTTTTTATTGGTGCTAGAGAGAGAATCGACCGAATTTCAATAACGAAATTCTAATCCAATTCCACATCAATTGATGCAATTCTTGATTCTAGGATGAACATCAGGATGAGAGCTATCTGTCCAGATCGAAAGCTTGAACCGTCGTGCCTTCACGGTGAGTAATCGAAGCTTTCTCTCTCTATAGTCTGTTTTCCAGCAAAGCTCCGTTTGAGCTCGTTCCGACGTTAAAATCTGCGATTCAAAGATTCTTAGAATCGTATGAACATTTAGGAACTCAATTTCAACTCCAATTTCAATAATTAGAAGTGTTTGATCGGTCAATTTGATAAAATCAAATTCGGTAGTGTTGAAGAGTTGAAATTGAGGGAAAATTTGGGGATTTTCAAAATTCAAAGGGGCCAAAATACAATTTTATGAAATTAAGGGTCAATTGGGCATGAAAATAATGTTGGAGGACCAATTGAGGAATTTTGGAAATTTTGGGGAAAAACTTACCATTTTTGTGAAAGAAGGGCAAAATGGTAATTTTGGAAAAATTGGGGAACCAAATTGGAAATTTGGAAAATTAAACCCCTTTTTGGTGAAATTGAATAAATTGAGGTCCCACGATAAATTTTAAAAGTTACTGGACTCAATTTGAGGAAAAACCGACATTAGGGACTTAAAGTTAAAGAGAAATAACTTTAGGGACCTAATTGCAAATAACTAAAAGTTTGGGTTTTCTCATTCATTAATGAATGAAGGTTGTTATGCCGAGTAATAATGAACAAGGTTATTCATATCGTGTAGGAATGTTAAATACCGGGAACGCCAGCAAGGACAAGCTCGCGTGAATACAAAGAACCAGTCTAGTGGAATTCACGGCATTAACGGGTGAGTGGGTTTACTAACATCATACCCGGTTGGGGATGATAAGTGCCTCGATATAAAAACCCACTGTTTAGTGGTATTTTAATCATCACTACTTAGAGAAAGTGATGTGAAAGTTATGCGAAAAAAACTACTTACAGGTTGTAAGTAGATCATACCCGGTTGGTATGATGAGACTTCCTCGAAGGAAGTTGAAAACCCGTTCATCGGTTATGAACGGAGATGTCCTTATACCGGTCGATATGATGGACAGTAAAAACCTATTTTTGTGGGAAGTGCTCTCCCCTGACTATGTGCCAACGCTTAAACAATTTGGGAGACCTTCTCGACGGGAGCTCGAATAGCTCTAATAGGCCGGGGGCCTCGATTTTGGAACTTGGGGGCTAAATGCCCGATTTTGAAAATCTCGTACAGTGGGCCCAAGGCCAGTTGGCACAAGCAGGAGCTCGTAAATGAACATGATATATGTGCCATAAAACTTAATAAGTGAATTGTTTGGCCATGGTACCAAGATAGGACCGACATGCTAAGTCAACTAGCGGCAGTGCGACATGACAAGTCGACGGACTAGTCAAGACAAACAGCTGCATGTTGAGTTGAGAGTCGGGGCCGTTGGACTAGTGGCACCACATATTACATGGCAATATAAGAAAATATTGTTTGTGCATGCACTGTGAGTACAGGATCATCAAGACGCCCATGAGGGGTAGTGATGCGTCCTAAGGGCACTGGACGGCCTAGTGGCTATAAGGGCAGTTCGTCGTTCCAAGTGTCTATGCAAAATCTGGAGTAGCACGAAGTGCATGAGACCGGGGTGGGGACAGGATGAGGTCTCTGTCCTCATACAGACATGAAGAAGTGATTTCGGGATTGTGGGTAGGATGTCACATACATCCACTCATTCCCAGGGTAGAAGTGGTCGTACTTCTATCCGGGTGGCAGGAAAAGTCGCTCCGAAGCCACTAGCGGGTTTAGTAGTGATACTGACTTGCGAATGTGTGTAAACTTCATGATGAAGGATGTGTGTTGGGTGATGACACACCATGGTAACTTAGAAATAATGGAAAAATCCAAAATTTTAAATGATGGGATTTTTAAAAACAAAGGAGTCTGGCACACTCCATATAAAATGTTTTTCTTAAAAGTCAAAAGCTTTTAAAAACCCATTCACTGAGTAGTCGTACTCACCCCCTCCCTTATATTCCTTTCAGGAAATCCTGAAAAGCCACCCCTTAAAGACCGTCAACTAAGATGCCTGTAAGACAGGTATGTAAAGTTTTAAATTTCATACAGTTTTGATTATGATATTCCAGGAAAAAGGTGCAAGTTAAAGGACGCCTTACTCTTTACGATTTACGATAAGGGGAAACCCTTTAATATACCGGGAGAGTGGCGGGTTGATCATGGGGATCCGACCAAACTGGGTCGGGGCGTGACAAGAGATGTCCTCACACCCAGTTGGGCATGATGGACAGCTAAAAGTTTATTTTTGTTAGAAGTGCTCTCCCCTGACTGTGTGCCATTGTTGAGAGACCTTAACGGGAGCTTGAAATGCTCATATAGGCTGGAGGCCACAATTTTGGAACTTGAGGGCTAATATGCCCGATTTTGAAAATCTCATACAGTTGGCCCTAGGCCAGTTGGCACGGGCAAGAGCTTGTAAACAAACAAGAGATTAAACCATGAAAACTTTAATGAATTATGTGTATGGCCATGGTACCAAGACAAGACCGACACACTCGATGGACTCGAGGTAGTGCGACAAGACAGGTCGATGGACCAGTCAAGACAAATAGCTGTAGGTCGAGTTAAGGGTCGGGGCCGTTGAACTACTGACACCAAATATTAAATGGCTTATGAGAAAAACTCTTGTTTTGTTCATGCACTCAGGTTCGGGACCATCAAGACACCCAAGAGGGGTAGTGATGCATCCTAGGGATTACTGGATGACATGGTGGAGATAAGGGCAGTTTGTTGTCCCAACAATTAGGGGAGCTCCACGTAGCTTCATGGTGCATGAGATCGAGGTGTGTACGGGATGAAGTCTCTGTCCTCATACAGAATGGAAGTTTTATTTATAGGATTGAGGGTTGGATGTCGCATACATCCACTCATTGTCAGGGTAGAAGTGGACGTGATTCTATCTAGGTGGCTGATAAAGTCATTCTGATGCCACACGTGGGTGTAGTGGATGTGTTGCCCTGCGAATGTGTGTTCCCTTCATGATGAAGGGCATGTGTTGGTTGATAAACACACCGATATTTATTAAGGATTGAGAAATGACTATGAAAACCAAGATTTCAAGAATGAGATATTTTAAAGAAATTAAGGAGTCTGGCACACTCGAATCTAAAAACTATTTTATTGAAACTTCATTTTTTAAAATACCCATTCACTAAGTTGTAGAAACACACCCACCTTTTTTTATCCCTTTTCAGGAAATAGAAAGATGACTAGTGATAACACCAAGCCTTACCCTCTGTTAGGAATGCCTAATTTTCTTAAGCTTGCATCTTATTTGATATATGTTATTCTAGGGAACAAGGTTGAGATTACGCCTGGCTTCTCTTGGATTAAAAAGGGGGAAACCCCTCTTGAACTAAGAAAGTGGTGGGTTGTTCATAGGGATCCGGCCAAGTCGGGGCGTGACAAGGTTGTTGATGAGGATGTGAAGTTAGTAATGCCAACCAATCATGATTTGCCACATGGCAAGCCAACACATGCAAAGCCTGCACCCTTGCCATAGTGTCATCTTCCTTAGTTGGTTAACAGGAAGAAGAGGATAAGGGAGAGGGGAAAGTCTTTGGCGACTTGGAAAAAGCTCTGATCTGGTCGCTGACAAGTGAGGCAGGGGCAGAGTCTTACATCGGCTGGTAGCTCGGACAGTTGTCAAGCTCCCTTTATAAAGAGCACCCCTTTCCTCATCCCACCAGCGATCGATGAAGAATAAGAGGTCCATTTTCAAATGAAGCTTAAATCTGAGATTCGGCGTCATGCTTTTTTATCAACCTCCGAAGCTCCCCCTAATGCCATTGGGATGGGGAAGAACTCCTCTACACGACTACAGCCTCAGTTCGGTCTAAGTACCACCTCCCAAGCTTTGGCGAGATCAAACATTATCCTTGTACCTTAGGCTGAGAAGGAGCCAAACACTTCGAGCTGCACCCCGGCCGCCCCCGACCTCAGGCAACTAAACTAACCCTTCCTTAGCCCTCCCCCACTCATAATAGACCCTCCACAACTTGTGAGGTAAGCCAATTTCTCAAGTAATTAGCCAGCAAGTTGATCCTAGAAGGACCCCTTGGGAGAGCACTAGCTGCCCACATCGTGAGCTCTGACTGCCCCCTCACCTACAAGAAAACCGAGCTTTCTCTCTCTACAACCTTTTTTCCAATGAAGCTCCATTTGAGCTCAAATCAGCACAGATTAAGGTGATTCAAAGGTCAAAATGCTCATAGGGAGATGGGGGAGTGATTAGCCGCATGAAAGGGAGCAATTGCCCAAGTTTGGGATGTCAATTTGATGAATATGAGATTCGGGGGTCAAAATGCAATAAATTGGGAGAATTTGAGCGAAATTGGGGATTTTGAAAATTTGGGGGCCGAATTGCAAATAATGAAAAGTTGAGGACTTGAATGGAAATAGAGAGAAATGTAGGATCAAAATGTGGAAAAATGAAAACCTTGGGGATCTAATTGATGATAAATGGACATTAGGGACCTAAGAGCAAATTTTTGAGCTTTAAGGACCTAAGAGCAAATTTTTGAGCTTTAAGGACCTATCATAATTACGGCATAATGAGGGACAAAATTTCTGATACGTCAATTATGGGGTCCTTCCTACAATTATACTAATATGAACGCTCGTGCCGTACATGACGGGTAGTTCAAGGATCACGCACGGAAATGCATGGCCGGCCAATACATCTTCAGAAGCAAGTTACACCACCTCGAGTGAGTGGGTTTAGCATCACGCCCAGTGGGGTTGATAAGCACCGTATTTCTGTATTTAAATTTGTTTTCGAGGACTGCCCTCCCCTGACTTATTGAACAAGCTTAAAAGTTTTGGGAGGCTGTCTTGATATTGCGCAAAATGTGCGATGGTTGGGTAATACTATTCAAGTGGGTCCAAGGCCAATGGGCATGGGCGTAGGCCCATAGAAAAGATAAGGTCCATAGGCTTGAAAACTCTCATAAGAATTGGTGAATTGTGTGTGATTTGGTTACAGTGCCGAAGCCGGACAGACGAATTTTTTGGGCTAGTAGCTACAAAGCCGAAGCTGAGTCATCAAACTCGATGGGCTAGTAGTTACGAAGCTGAAGCCGAGTTGTAAAGTTTGTTTGCCCAAGTAACACCAAAGGTAACACCTATAACTAATAAAAATTGTTTATTTTGCATGCATGAGATGTGAAACCATCGAGACTCCTGATATGTGGTGGTGGTGGTTCCAAGGGCTGTTGGATGACCTAGGGAGCATAAGGGCAGTCTATCGTCCAGTATGTCGAGAAGCTCCATGAGCTTACTACACAGTAAGACCGAGGTTAGATGGGAAAACATGTCTCATCCCACATTGCGAACATGAAGTATGGCTAGGATCTGAGGGTCGGACAACTAATGTCCACTTAGACTCAAGGTAGAAGTCGTGAACTTCTATCATGGTGGACGGCAAAGGCATCCAGTCCATAAGTGGAACCATTAGGGACGAGACTACGAATGTGTGATCCCTTTTTATTATAAAAAAAAAGAGGCATGTGACTATGTGCTGACCCGAGAAGGGGTAAATAATGGAACACTACGAATTTATGGAGCATCTAATTAAGTACACCTATTAGCTTTCCCTCTTGCTGAGTTGTAAGACTCATCCCCTCTCTTCAACATTTTTCAAGAAAGAGACTGTCATCCAAGAACTCCCCTCGCCCATCCTCAAAATCCTGGTACAAATTTTGCCATTAGTTTTGCTTAATGTCATTCCAAGGAACAACGACAGATAATATGCTTAACTCTTCATAGTCTAGGGGGAGAAACAACTCTTCGGGGTCAAGAAGAGTGGCAAGTTAATCACGGGGTTTCAACCAAACTGGGTCAGGGCGTGACATGAACGTTCTCAGCTGTAAAGGTTGGCATGAAGGGCCCTATAATTACACTTACTAGCACCTAAGTCCTTAATTATGCCTTAATCATAATTAGGTCTCTAATTTTCTCTTATTTTCACCCAAGTCCTCAGCTTTTCCCTTAATTGAAATTAAAATCCCAAGTTTATACCTAATTGCATTTAAGTCCCTAATTTTTCCAAATTCACCAATTGTCCCTTGATTTCTTCAAATTATAGGTTGGTCCCCAATTTTCCTCAAAATCATCATTGGTCTTCAATTTCATATAAATTGCCAATTGGTCCTCATTTAAAAATTAATTTCACTAATGTCCCCCAATTTTCTCCCAAACTTCCCCAAATTGTTCATTTTGGTCTTGAAATCTTATTGAATTAAATTGATCCTGTAAACTCAGTTAATTGATCCCTAGCAGACACTAATTATCTTCCCCACCTTCCTATGATTTGTTCATGCTTTGAATCGTCTTAATTGACCTCGAAATAAGCTCAAACAGTGCTTCATTGGAAAATTGAACTTAGAGAGAGCTTTGAAATCTTACGGACCGGGGTGCGGTTGTCAGAGCTCTAGATTTGGGAAGCTAGCACTCGTTGGGAGTGTCCTTCGAGGATTGAGAATCACCTCAATTAACATCCTAGGTAGGGAGAATCCGATCATTATATTTTTGCCACTTTCTCTCTCTAGAATTTTACTATTCTAATGAGTGAAGGTGAAATTGACTTACTTGAAAGCTTCAGGAAGGTCGAGGGTTGGCTAGGAGGAGTTGTGGGAGGGTTAGTTTAGCTGTAGGAGGTTTGAGGTGGCCGAAATTTTGCATGACAGGACTTTGCCACTTTGGCTCAGTTGGAGTAGCAGTACTGGGTAGGCTTGTTGTCACTCCTCCGATGGTCCTCGGGTTGAACAGAGGGTGCAACTGGGCGGAGAACTTCCTCTCGATTCTAGAGATACCAAATACAACTTCGAAGGTTGAGGAAAGTGCCGATGTCGGAGCTCTAGTTTATGTCTTGCTAGAAAATGGAGCACCTATTCTTTTTTGCTCATTTGTGGGATGAGGAAGACGAGGAGATGGGTGTTCTTAATATAGGAAGCTCGATAACTGACAGAGCTATCTACTGTTATAGGATTCAAATCCAACCTCACTCGCTGACGATCAGATTAGAGAGCTTTCTGGGTCGCCGGAGACCAAGCTCTCATTCTTATCTCTTTAAGCTAGCTTTCCTAAGGAGGAAGATGACACTGTGTCATATGTGCGAGCTTCTCATGTACGAGCTTGCCACGTGGCACACTATGACTGGATTGGTTGGCTTCACTAATGCAACTTCCTACTCATCTTCCTAGTTAGCCTTTGACTCGCTGACCAGACGCGTGGTAGCCTCCCCTTGGCCGCTTGTTCCAATGTGGCTATTAATTGTATTGGGTCAACCATTTGATTGTGACACGTTTCATTCTCTAATTGGCTAATTTAAATACGTCATATTTATCTCCTAATGCACGGTGCCACTACCACATGTCAGTCTCTAGTTGGCTGAGGTCAATCGATATGGCTTTGCCATGTGTCGACCTTTGATTGGTCGACCATTTCTCCAATATCCTAGTACGATGCTAACGTGGCACCTTTGCCATGTGTCTGCTTCCCATTGGTTGGCCTGGCTGATTGGGCTTCTCCGACATTGATTGAGGACACGTGTCACTTTCTGATTGGCTAATGCTCCTAGGCGCTGACTGAGCAGCTGACGGAGTGTGCTTTGCCATGCGTTGCATTCTAATTGGTCATGCCTTCTAACTGGGTGCTGACCTGACAGGTGGTACGTTGACTAGTTCGGTTGGACAAAGTTCAGTGACCCAAAATTAAAAATCATCTGGTTCAGGCACAATTTGACCGACTTTCTAAAGATTAAAAATTTCTAAATTTGTCTAAATTCATTTTCTAACTAATGATGGGTTCAATTTTTCAAATTGATATTTTTAAGCCACCTAGAAAAATTAATCTTTGAACTAGTTCTTTACGATTCAATCCGGTTTAGGTCCAGTTCATCCTGAACTAGTACGATTTTCACATCTAATTCACTTCATGGTTCTTTTCCATGATGTTTAGGTCTTTATATGCCCCTTGGGATTTTGAAAATTCCCATTTTAACCCTTCTTTACCATTTTCGATTCACTTAGATCCTCGGTTTTCTGTCGAAAATTTTCGGTTCTCACTTTCGGTTTCTTATTTTTAGAGAATGGGGTTTACAACAACTTCACTCCTTTTAGGGAGTTTTGTCCACAAAACTTGATTCACATAGCTTAAATAGAGGATGCTTTTCTCTTTCACCCTGTTCAAATTTCCCTAATTTCATCTCCGTTAGAGGTAGTGGAACTCCATCTCTCCTGACCATTTGGTAGTTTTCCTCAATTTTTCAAATTCCTAATTCTAACTAATTCTCGGTTCAATCTTGTTTCGTATCCAACTTAGCTCTGCTTTCTAGTCTAACTTGATTTAATCTCTCATTCTCAAATGTGATTTTTCACTTTCAATTTGTAACACCATTTTTTTCGAAATCAAATTAGACTGAAAAACAAAGATGAACTAGCATTAGAAAATAATTCGAACTAGAGATCTTAGAAATTGACCAAACCTAGAAGGATCCTCTTAATAGGAAATTAAGGATAGAAAATCATGCAATTGGAAATCAGATAAAAAAAATCAAATCGAACAAGATTCGACTTGATCATAATTTTAATTTCTTGAGGAAATCCAAATAGGGAATGTAAACCCCATTTCTCAAAACAAGAAAATCTAGAAAGATGAACCGTAAAATTTTGAAAGAAAACCAATGTTCAAAAGAACCAATATTGATGTGGAGAAATTAAAGCGGGAGTTGAAGCTATCCTAAATGATCAATGAAGATTCAAAAATTAAGTAAAATGATCAAATTACAAATTGGATGTGAGAATTGAACATGTTCATGGTGAACACGAATCGAACCGAGTTGCAATTCAAAGATTCATTTTTATAGTTGACTTAAAAATGACAATTTTAGACATAGCAGTTACCACTATATAGAAAATAATTTTAGATAAATTTAAAAATTTTAATTTTTAGAAAACCGATCGAATCAGGCCTAAACCGACCGATTTTTTATTTCAGGTCACTAGACCCAGTACAACCGAATTGGTCAACGGTCCAACCGGTCAATGAACTACCTGCCAGGTCAGCACCTTATCAGTGCGTGCAACCAATCAGAGCATGACATGTGGCGAAGCACACCTCATTAGCCGCTAGGTTGGCGTTTGAAAGTACTAACCAATTAAAGTGTGACACATGTTCTTAGTCAACGGTGAGATGAGAAAAATCCATGTCACTAAGGACTGACCAATATGAACATGACACGTGTACTCAGTCAACGATCAACTGAGGAAAATTCCTATTAGCAGGGCTGACCAATGGGTTTAATAGAGCAGCCTTAGATAAACGAGGGTTAAGTGATGATGAATAAGGTTTTAGAAATTTAAAGACCTAAATGGAAATATTTATGTATGTTCAAGGGGAAAAATATTTAAGGGCCTAAATGGGAATACAAGCTTGTTTATGAGCTCCAAGGTGAGAAATTAAAGGGCCTATGATATTAGCACCTAATAGCTACGATTTGTTGACTAAAAAGTGTAAATAATACCTAGATTACCCCCACACCATGATTTTGTCTTATTTATGAGGACAAAAATACAATAGTAGTTTGACCAATGGAAGAATAGAGAGTCAAACTCTTCATAACTTTATGTTGTAATGAAAAATAGGACAATGAAGGAAAACCTTGTATGAGTGACATCATCGTGTTTTAGTGACCATTCCAAAGTGAGTCGGATAACACATAACCCATGTCCGAGGAGGGTAGTAACTTCCAATAAATGGGAAAAAGAACTGATGAAGTGATGAGAATGGATAAACCATCTAGCTCCCTCAAGAAAGAAGAGTACTTTAACAATTGAGAAGTGACATGGGAGTGAAATTTGAATAGGATATTTGGAGTATCTCTCTATGTAATGCTACATCCAAAGACATATTGAAATAAAAATGTATGGGGAAGTGCTAACATATTTTAATTTTGAAGGATTTAAATAGGATTGAAAAATAATGGGAGTAAAAGAGATATTTTGATGATGGTACGTGCTGATGGGAAGTGACTCAGATGGTTTGAGTATGTGGATTACCCCATATAGAAACACTGGTTGAGTCGGGAGGTATGATCCCAATACAACAGTAAGATAAGGAAGGTATGAAAAGATCATAATAAGGATATCATGAATTTCAAATCTAAAAGTAACTCTAATGTAGAAGGGGATAAGGAAAATCTTTGAGGTAAAAGTGAAGAACTCGATGAGGAGCTAAGGACCGATGGATGTAAATTGGACGAGAGACTATCCTATGATGTATGCCATGATTGAATCACAAGTCGACAAGAAGGAAATTTAAGGTCCCATGTGATTTCAAATGGTAGAGGTATGTTGGTAGAATGGGGGAAGACTTAACAAAACCCAAAAGGGATGAAAGAGAAAATCATTCCCTAATTAATCAACTTATAAAGAGTTTTGGGGACAAAACTCCTTAAAAGGTAGGTAGTAGTTGTAAACCCCATTCACTAATAATAAGAAGCCAGAATAGAGAACCATAAAATTTTGAGAGAAAACCAAGGATCAAAGTGATCTGCAATTGGTAAATAAGGGTCAAAACAAGAATTTGGAAAATGCCATGTCATGCCCTGACCCGGTTTGGTTGAGGTCCTGTGAACAACCTGCCACTCTCTCGAACCTCGAAGAGGGCCTCCTCTAAGAGATCAAGAGAGTCAGGTGTAGAACCTATCATGTTTTCCCTGGACAACATTAAAAAAAACTTAAACTTTAAATTGTGTACCTAGGTTGGGGTCTAGAGAGGAAAAGTCGTTGCAGTCGCGCTTCTTCCTATAAAGGTTTTAGAGGGACGGGGTAAGTTCAACAACTTAGTGAGTGGGAAAAATCTTTTAGGAAAGGTTCAATTTGGCATTTTCAAGTGTTTGATAATTTAGTAGTTTCTCCTTATATTTCTTAATTCATATCAACAATCGCTCTCCTATCATAGGAGGGATCACATGTTCGCAGGACGGTCCTCGACCGTGCCACTTGTGGACCGAAGCGCCTTTACTGTCCACCCTAATAGAGGTGCACTGCCTCTACTCAGAGTTTGAGTGAACATGAATAATCCGACACTCAAACCTTGATCACTTCATCATGTCTGCTCAGTGGGATGAGACCTCATTTCCGCTACTGCCTCGATCTCCATGCACAGGAAGCTACTCGGCTTCACGACCAACTGAATGACAAAACTGCCCTTATGCACCCTGGGTCGTCCAACAGTCCTTGGATTCCATCACTACCTTATGTCAGGTGTCCTGATGGCTCGAACATCGCAGTGCATGCACAATCAACAGTCATTTTAAATTATAACCTTTATCTTTGGCTCTCTAGTGCAACGGTCTGTCGGCTTGGCTTCTGCCCATGCACACTGGCCCAACAGGCTCGAGGATCTAACTTTGGTAGAGTAGCGATTCAGCCCAACAAGCTTGAAAACTCTGACTTGGGTTGATGGGTATCACACAAAGTTCTAATTATTCAGGTCTTTTAGCATCATTTATCACATGTTCATTCTGGACAGGTCCATACCCATATCCATCAGCCTTGAGCCCATTGGCATATCAAGTCTAAGCCCGGAGTTAGCTTCCAAATGTTTTAAGTAAAGTCACCTAGTTAGGAGAGGTTAATTTCGATAAAATAGTTTTCAAAGTTGAATCGTCATTCCAACTAGAATTGATGTCATAGCTATTCCCACTCACTCGGTAATCTTGGTGGGGTCATCTCGGTAGAGTCTAGCCTCGCGGTGTGCTTCTAGAAGCCGGCGATCGAGTAGTCTACTCCTACATGGCACAAATATCTATATTAGGATTCTTTGACTAGGAGACTGCATCTTTTTAGGCATTTGCATATAGGCCCAAACATTTTGCCTTAATTGCAATTTGGTACCCTAAAGTTTGTACTTTACCTTTAGGTCCTTAATTGTCCCTTAGTTTCAATTAAGCCCTTAGGATTTCCAATTATCCTTCTTGGGTCCTTAGTTTTATCCAACTTGCCCATTGGCCCCTTAATTTTCTAAAATTACCATTTAGTCCCTAATTTCCCCAAAATTGTAATTTGACCCCAAACTTCTCAAAATTTACAAATTGATCCTCCAAATGGCCCAATTGGCCCTTATTTGGAGTGAATCTCATGAAAATGCCCTCATTTTCATTAATTTTCCATTCGACACCCAATTCTCATAAAATCTCCAATTTGCCCAAATTTCACAAAAATTGCACTTTGGCCCCCGAATTACAATATTGTCAAATTGATCATCAAAACATTGTTAATTACCTCTATTCGTGATTTGGATCCTTCCTGGATCAAACCACGCCTTAATTGATGACCTGAGTAGTGTGAATTTCTTAGTCAAAGTTTTTGCACAATTTGGTCATAAATAGTGTTTTCCAGTGAAGGGCGGCGGAGGGAGCTTATCTTTTTAGCTCGGGGAAGGTCGGGGCACCTCCAGGTGAGGTGTAGGGGGTCTGGCTTGGTCGCAATTGGCCTAGGGAAAGCTTGAAGTTGATTGCAAAAGATTGGTTGTTTTTTGGCCAAGGAGTGGCAACATTATTTAAGTTACCTTGTTCCTCCTTAGTGGTCCTGAGGCTGAAAGATGAGTATGGCTAGGTAGAGGACTTCCTCCTAGTTCCAAAGACACCGATTTTGGCTCCGGAGGTTGAGAAAACTCTCGTCATTGGAGCTATGGTTCGTAGCTCATCAAAAAATGCACTCTTCTTCTTTTTTGCTCGATTGTAGGATGCTAAGGATGAATGGAGGTTTTTCTATTTTGCCAAAGTGTCTTCACCATGGGAATACTCTTGTTTCAGAGGTTTTTCTCACGTCGGTCAAGGATTAGGATAGGTTCTTCTTCATAGGTCAGGTCTTCCTCGATCTCCAGCGGTGGTTCGTCTAGCACGTGGTTGGGGTCGGGCTCGTACTTTTGCATTAGTGACATGTGGAAGACATCATGGATCCTCCACATGTTCAGGGGAAACTCCAACCGTTATGCTATTGGTCCGACCCTCCGAATTATGGCATACAGGCCAATGTATCTTGGTTTCAACTTCCCTCTCTGTTGAAACCTAAGTATCCCCTTCCATGGTGAAAATTTTAGGAACACTCAGTCCCCGACCTCAAATTCCATGTCCTTTCTCTAGTGGTCAGCATAACTTTTCTACCTATTATGGGCTTCCTTAAGTTAGATCCTTATTATTTGAATCTTCTCTGATGCGTCCTTTATCAAATCGACTTTCTCGAGTTTTCTCTCTCCTACCTCCTCCCAAAACAGGGGCGTGTGACAAGGTCAACCGTAGAGTGCCCCGTAGGGTGCCATCCGGATGTTGGCCTGGTAGTTGTTGTTATATGCGAATTCCATTAGACATAGGTAATCCTCCGAATTCATTTTCATCGTCAGAATGCATGCCCGAAGCATGTCTTCTAGAGTTTGGACGGTCCATTCTAATTGTCCATTTGTTTAAGGGTGAAAAGCTATGCTCATGTGGAGTCTAGTCCCCAGGGCAGCTTGCAGGTTGGGCCAAAACTAAGAGGTGAATCTTGAGTCCCGATCCAATACTATACTCACCGGGACTCCGTGGAGTTGTACAATCTCCCCCATGTACAGGGCGGCGAGCTTTTCTATCGGGTCTATTACCCGGATGGATAGGAAATGTGTGGACATGGTCAATCGATCCACGATAACCCATATGGCATCTTGACCGCTTCTTATTACTGGCAGTCCGGTCACAAAATTCATGGTGATATTCTTCCATTTCCACTTAGAAATTGGGAGGGGCTGCAGTAGTGCAGAGGGTTTCTGGTGTTCGATCTTAATTTGTTGACACGACAAGCATCTGGCCATGTACTCGACGATGTTTTTCTTCATTCCCTTCCAACTGTATCCCTATTTTAGGGTGCAGTACATCTTGGTACTGCATGGATGCATGGCGTACATCGAGTAGTGTGCCTCCTCTAGTATCTCCCTTTTCAATTCCTACTTGTTTGACACCTAGACCCTTCCTTTGAAGGTTATCACTCCATCGCTCTTGACCACGATGTCTGGTATTGGGCCATCCTCATTTCATTCCCAATGGGGACGAAACTCCTCGTCTTCCTTTTGTAGAGCTTGTATTTGGTCCACTAGGCTGGGTCATACTACTAGGTTGGCCACTAGGTTACCCTCGCCCTCGTCCACGTGGAGGTCCACCCTTAAGTTGCGCAGTTGGCTTAATAAGGGTTGGTAGCTAGTATTACTAAGACACTCTCGTGTGGTACTTGCGGTTGAGTGCGTTTGCCACCATGTTTGCCTTACCAGGGTGGTACTCAATCGTCAAGTCATAGTCCTTTACTAGCTCTAGCCACCTTCTCTACTGCAGGTTGAGCTCCTTTTGGGTTAGAAAGTACTTCAGGCTGTTATGATCGATGTAGATATGACACTTCACCCCGTACAAATAGTGGTGCCATATCTTGAGGGAGAACACTATTGCCCCAACTCAAGGTCATGGGTGTGGTAATTCTTCTCGTGGGGATTTAATTGTTGCGGTGCATAGGCAATATCCTTCCCTTGTTTCATCAGGACACATCCCAACCCTTGTTCGAATGCATCGCTATCGGGTAAGGCCAGTACTTGAGCCGTCGTTAATCGAGACTTGAGCTCTTGAAAGGGTTCCTCACACTTGGCATCCCATTTATAGTCCACTCTCTTCCTCGTGAGGTGAGTTAAGGGAGCCGTGATCCTGGAGAAGTCCTCCACAAACTTTCGGTAGTACTCGGCGAGGCCAAGGAAGCTATGGATCTGGGGTTGGGTTGGTGGGGGCTTTCCAATTTGAGATGGTTTCTATTTTGGCTGGATCCACCTTTACTCCATCTTTGGACACTATATGCCCCTGGAAGCCCACTTCTTGAAGCTAGAACTCGCACTTAGAGAATTTGGCATACAACCAGTTTTCTCGTAGGATACTTAGGGTTATCTCCAGGTGAGCCTAGTGCTCCTCTTCAGTTCGGGAGTATATGTAGATATCATCTATAAAGACGAACACAAACTTGTCCAAATATGGTTGTAACACCTAGTTCATTAGGTCCATGAACGCCACGGGTGCATTTGTCAGTCCAAAGGGCATTACCCTAAACTCGTAATGCTTGTATTGTGATTGAAAAGTGGTTTTCTATATATTCTCTTCCCGAATCTTCAGTTGGTGATATCCTGATCGTAGATCAAGTTTGGAGAAGTAGACTCTCTTAGTTGATCAAATAAGTCATCTATCTTAGGGAGAGGGTACTTATTCTTGATTGTTACTTGGTTCAATTTCTGGTAGTCGATGCAGAGCCGCATGCTTCTATCTTTCTTCTTGACAAACAATACTGGTGCACCCCACAAGGACTAGCTTGGGCGTATAAATCCTTTCTCTAGGAGTTTGTCCAACTAGTCCTTCAACTCCTTGAGTTCTGCGGGCACTATACAATAGGGTGCTTGAGATATGGGGTGGGTGCACGACACCACCTCAATTGGTGGTGATATCCTGATCGTAGATCGAGTTTGGAGAAGTAGACTCTCTTAGTTGATCAAATAAGTCATCTATCTTAGGGAGAGGGTACTTATTCTTGATTGTTGCCTGGTTCAATTTCTGGTAGTCGATGCAGAGCCGCATGCTTCTATCTTTCTTCTTGATGAACAATACTGATGCACCCCACAAGGACTAGCTTGGGCGTATAAATCCTTTCTCTAGGAGTTCATCCAACTAGTCTTTCAACTCCTTGAGTTTTGCAGGCACTATACAATAGGGTGCTTGAGATATGGGGTGGGTGCACGACACCACCTCAATTACGATCTCTAGTTGGTGATCTAGTGGTAGGCTAGGTAGTTCTTCCAGGAAAACTTCTAGGTAATGGTTGACTACCGAAATTTATTCTAGTCCTTCTCCGACAAGTCCTTGCAAGTGATATGTGCGAGGAATACCTTACATCTTTTTCGTAGTAAGTCTTGCACTTCCATGCAGGACACCAGATGTATCTATGCTCTTCCCTTGTCCCCTTCAAACACCGCCTTCTCCTTCTTAGGAGCCTGGAAGGTTATCCTCTTACTCCCACGGTCCACCTGGGCTTGATGTGTGCTTAGCTAGTCCATTCCCAAGATGACCTCTACTTTTCTTAGTGGAAGGGGAATCATGTCTGCTTCTAGGGTGGTCCCTCCTATCTACACTTCACAGGCCTTAATGTACTCGTGTCGCTCCAGTGTTTCTCCTAAGGGGGTGAGGATGTGGAGGGGTAGCGGGAGAGGGGAGGGTTCTTTAAGGAGTTCTGGGACTAGGGCTTCCTTGATGAATGATCGTTCTACCCCTGAGTCAAAGAGGGTGTATCTTTCCTTTCTGAACACTTGGACGAAACCTGAGTGGGAATTAACGAAACTTTTAAGGGAACATATTTTATTAAATCGAAAGGGGACTACAAGACTTCGAAATACATACTCGATTTATGAGGAGGGTTGGGACATACCAGCCACCATGCTGGGTCCTTTCGGGCATCTTCCTGGGTCTAGTTGTAGACCTTGGTTGGGACTCTCATGGGTGCTTCCCTTCCCCTGTTGGGTGCCCTCTGGTTTCTAAGCAGTTGTGGTGGAGCGTTTTGTGGTGCCCTTGAGCAATTCTTGATTTAGTGCTTGGACTGCCCGCACCTGTAGCATGTTATACACGCCCCTTCATGGTTTTTCTAGCATCGGGGGGTAAAGAAGTAGAGGAGGCCCAAGAGAACAGGGCCGACCTCGATGGAGGAAGCAACCAAGGTTCCCATGAAGGTAGGAGGGCTACCGTGGCCATAGGGAGATGTATGCACTCCCTCTGAAGAGAGGCCCCTAATCTCCATCCAATGGTGCCTTGTTTAGACCAACCGCTCACATTCATGCGCCATGCCCACTATGGTGGCTAGGTCGGAGGGGCATCCCGAAACCCCCCATTCGGTCTCTTATATCCATATTGAGACCGTTAATGAACTTTTGGAAGAGGTTGGCCAGTCTTGCTAGGTCGGGGGTGAAGGGTCTCAGCTCGTTAATTTGGTCTCATATTCTCAGACTGTGCGCACTCCCTAGTGGAGTTGGAAAAATTCTATATTCTTCTTGTTGATTAGGCGGGGAGCTAGGTACTCTTAAGTGTACCTCCTTTCAAACTCTTCCTAGGTAGGTGTGATCGAGAAGAAGCATCTTGTGTTATCCCATCAGCTCTTCACACTGGACTCCAGAAATAATTCTGCCAGCGTAACCATCTCTTCTGGGGGTATCCTAATGATACACATGAATTTTTTGAGGCTCGACAACCAGTCCATGGTGGCCCCGACCTCCTTCTTCACATAGAAGGGCTTACACCCTAGTTGTTAGAGCATCTTTAGGTATCTGGTGATATCGAATAGGGGTGGAATAGGTGCTGAATGGGGTTGGGGTTGGACCTCCTCCTGGTGGGTTTGGGTTTCAGAGTCTTGGTGAGGTTTGTCGCTGAGATGGGGTTCACCAAACACCCTAGAGAACTCCTCATATAGCCTTTGGTGCTCAAAGCTAATGCTCTGTGGGGCTGAGGGCACTCCCGAGAATTCTGCCTCCGGGAGGGGGTTTTTGGCGGAATCAGCAATTACTGCTCTTGTTCTCTTCACTCCTCTTTTAGGTGCCATAGCTGGGTTTAAAATTTCTTTAATTAGTATTTATGTTATAAAGTCTTGATAATGTATCCGAAAAAACATAGGCTATGATATCACCAAAGTTGTCATGCCCCGACCTGGTTTGGTCAAGGTCTTGTGAACAACCCACCACTCTCTCGGAACTCGAAGAGGGACTCCTCTAAGAGATCAAGAGAGTCAAGTGTAGTACTCGTCATGTTTTCTCTGGACAACATTAAACAAAACTAAAACTTTAAATTGTGTTCCTGGGTTGGGGTCTGGAGAGGAAAAGCTAGTGCAGTCACGTTTCTTCCTAAAAAGGGTTTAGAGGGAGGGGTGAGTTCGACAACTTAGTGAGTGGGTAAAATCTTTTAGGAAAGGTTCAATTTGGCATTTTCAAATGTTTGATAATTCACTAGTTTCTCCTAAGATTTCTCAATTCCTATCAATAATTGCCCTCTATTAATAGGAGGGATCACACGTTCGTAGAACAATACTTGACCGTGCCATTTGTGGACTGAAGTGCTTTTACCTTCCTCCCTGATAGAGGTGCACTGTCTCTACCTAGAATTTAAGTGGAAATCAATAGTCCGACACTCAAACCCTAATCACTTCATCATGTCCACTTAATGGGATAAGACCTCATTTCCCCTACTGCCCTAGTCGCCATGCGCAGGAAGCTACTCAGCTACATGACCTACTAAACGACAGAACCGCCCTTATGCACCCTGGGTCGTCCAGCAGTAATTTGGTTCCATCACTACCTCATCCTAGGTGTCCTGATCGCCCGAACATCATAGTGCATACAAAATCAATATTATTTTAAAATTATAACCTTTTTTCTTTGCCCCTCCAGCTCAACAGTCTATCGGCTAGGCTTTGGCCCACGTGCACTGGCCCAACATGTTCAACAACCTCGCTTCGACAGAGTAGCAATTCAACCCAACAACCTTGACAACTCTAACTTCGCTTGATGGGTATCACACAAAGTTCCCTTTATTCAAGTTTCTTAGCATAATTTATCACATGTTAATTTTGGATGAGTCCATACCTGTAACCATCGGCCTTGGGCCCACCAGCATATTGAGCCTAAGCCCGAAATTAGCTCCCAACTATTTTAAGTAGATTCATCTAGTCAGGCGAGGCTAATTTTGAGAAAATAGTTTTCAAACCTAAATTGTCATTCCAATTGGAATTGACGTCATAGCGGTTCCCACCCACTCGATAATCTTGGCAGGGTCATTCCGGTGGAGTCTAGCCTCGGGGTGTGCTTCTAGAAGTCGGCGTTCGAGCAGTTTGCACTAACATGACACAAATATCCATATTAGGATTCTTTGACTAAGAGACCGCATTTTTTTGGGCATTTGCATATAGGCGCTCACATTTGGCCTTAATTACAATTTGGTCCCTAAAGATTATACTTTTACCTTTAGGTCCTTAATTATCCCTTAGTTTCAATTAAGCTCTTAGGATTTCCAGAAGGTCGAGGCACCTCTAGGTGAGGTGTAGCGGGTCCGGCTTGGACACAATTGGCCGGGGGAAAGCTCGAAGGAGGCTGCAGAAGGTTGGAGTGGCAGCACTGTTTGAGCTTACTCGTTCCTCCTCGGTGGTCCACAGCTGAAAGAAGAGTATGACTAGGTAGAGGACTTCTCCTCGGCTCCAAAGACACTGAATGTGGCTTCGAAGGTTGAGAAAAGTGCCATCATCGGAGCTATGGTTTGTAGCTCACCGAAAAATGCACTCTTCTTCTTTTTTGCTCGATTGTTGGATGCTGAGGATGAATGGAGGAGTGGTCTTTATATAGGGAGCTTGACAACTGTTCAGGATACATGCCGGCATAAGACTTAGGCTCCGACTCGGCCGCCGGTGACCTAACCAGAGAGTTTTTTTAGTCGTTGGAGATTCTAGCTAGTTCAACATCTCTCTACCATGTCAACCATTGACCTTTTGATTAATTTGATAAGATTGAAATTCGGGGGGCCAAATTTCCATTTTTTTGTGAAATTTGGGCAAATTGCAGATTTTTTTAAAATTGGGGGTCGAATGGAAAATTGATGAAATTGAGGGCATTTTCATGAAATTCACTCCAAATTGAGGGCTAATTGGGCAAAATTTGGATAAAATGGAGGATCAATTTGCAAATGTTGAGAAGTTTGGGATCAAATTACAATTTTTGGGAAATTAGGGACTAAATGGTAATTTTGGAAAATTAAGTGGCCAATGGGTGTGTTTAATAAAACTACGGACCTATCTAAAATTGTTGTTTGTGCACCGATGTTGCGAAACCATCAAGGTGCCCATTTGGGGTAGTGTTGGTTCCAAAGGATGTTGAATGACCCAAGGAATATAAGGGAAGCTCATCATCCAATATGTCTTGAAGCTCGGAGTAGCTTCCTACGCACTAAGACCAAGGTGGAAGGGGGAAGAGGTCTCGTCCCCTAGTAGACACGAAGTATTTTTTAGTTTGGGAGTTGGACTATTGATATCCACTCAGACTCCCGGTAGAAGTCGGGGACTTCTATCAAGATGGACGGTAAAGATGCTTGGATCCACAAGTAGAGTACTCAGTGACTACTCTATGAATGTTTGAACCTTTTTTGTTAAAGGGTGTGTGATGGTTTGATAAACAAATCCTGAGAAAAGCATTAGAAAAGTTAAATCACACATTAATGAACATGAATGATGTTTTAAACCTTTTTGAAAACTTATCCAAATACCCACTCACTAAATTTTATAAACTCACTCCTCCCTTTAAATCTTTTTCAGGAAAGGAGAGGAGTTCTAGGAAATCTTTTTGCCAAGTCCTATAGATCCAAGTACTTTAATAGTAAGGTTTTCAATTTTGTATAATGTTATTTCAGGGAACAATGACGTACGTACACCTAACTCCTCAAGGGTTTTGGGAGTGGTAACTCTTCCTAGACCAAAGGGAGTGACGGGTTGCTCACGAGGTTCCGACCAAACTAGGGTCAGGGCGTGACAACTTTAGTTCCACTAGTGCCATATGGTAGGGTGTTTGCTATATGGGGTGTGTCCCTTGTATCACTTGTATAGTGAACTCTAGTTGGTGATCTGAGGGTAATCCTAATAATTCTTTGGGGAATACGTCTGAGTAGCATTTCACTACCGAAAAACTTTCCAGTCCCTTCTTTTATGAACCCTCATTCATGATTAGGGCGAGGAATGACTTACACCCTTTTCACAACATGCTCTATGCATTTAAGAATGATACCACATGTACTCCCTCTCTCCTCCTATCTCCTTCAAATACTACCCCTTGTGCCTTCGGGGTATGGAATATTATTCTATTGTTCCCACAATCCACCTTCCTTAATGAGTGCTCAACCAATCCATTCCCAAAATTACTTCTACTTCTTTAAAGGATAATGGAATCAAGTACACCTCCAGGGTGACTCCCATAATCTTGACTTCGCACTCCTTCAAGAGTTTATCATGGGCTAACACCTCTCCTAACGAGGTGAGGATATTGAGGTTCAAATTGAGGGGCGTAAGTTCTCAAAGAAGTATTAGGATCAAGGTTTCCTTGATGAAGGATCGTTTGGCCCCTAAGTCAAAGAGAGTGTACGCTTCTCTCCTGAATAAGTGCAATGTCATGGGTGGAAGAAAATTGCTAGATTTCTTGAGTGAACGAAACTTTTATTCATTTAGAAAGGAAATACACTATTCAGGGCTACATTTTTTTGTCTTAATGGAGGGTTTTGGATGTACCAACTACTACGTTGGGATCCTTTCAGGCCTCCTCTTAGGTGAGGTTATACACCCTAGCTAGGACTCTTGATGTTGGGGGTGCCTCCCTTCCTCCACTAGGTGCTTTCTAGGTGTCGAGTGGTAGCTGTGGGGTATTCCTTTGGGCATTGCCTCTAAGGGCTAGGCAACTCCTAGCGAAATGCTCAAGTTTTCCACACCCAAAATATGCTTGGCATGCCTCCTGGTGGTTCCTCTAGCACCATAGGCAGTAGGGACTCCTTCCTTGGAAGTCATGCTTGCTTCCTTGTTAGCTTGGTATCCTTCCTCCTTATTGAACTTTTCCCTCGTCCCCCACCATAGGCTACCTTGATCCTTTTGGCTGCTACAACTACTCTCGCCCCTTTCCTCCTTCTAATTTGCATGTTCCACCCTGAGACGTCTCATTTATACTAAGAGTGCACATCATCCTAACCGGGTATGATGTGAATAAGCCCACTTACCCATGATTGTGGCGTATTCTTGTTCAGTCGGCTTTTGCCTCCACGCTAGCTTATCCTTGCTGCCGTTGCAGTCCCTCATGTTCCTACATGATTTGAATATCCTTATCTATTAAAATTTGGCATAACAGCCTTCGTTTCTCACATATGAACGACTAGGCTCAAATTTGTCAGTTCATTGCACCTAGGTCCCAAATGTTAAATTTTCTCCAACTTTAGTCTCCAAACTTCCAAAAATTCTCTTTGGGTCCTCAATTTACTCAAAATTATTTAAAGGGATCAAGTTTTCCAAATTTCTAATTTGGTCCCCAACTTTCAAATTTTACCATTTTGCCCATACTTTCCAAAAATGGCAATTTAACCCCAATTATTCCAAAAATCGACCAATTGTTCCTCCAACATTTTTACATGGCCAATTGGACTTCAATTTTGGAAAATTGCAAAATGGTCCCTCAATTTTACGAAATCCCCAATTTTTCCCAAAAATTTCCCCCAATTTCTCCCCTTTAAATTGACGAATTTGATTTCTTCATAATGGCCATTCAATCAGGTTAATTGTCGTAATTGAAGGTATGGATCAGTTCCTACACTTCCATACGATTCAATTGAGCTTTGAACAGCATCATTTGGGATCAAATTGAGCACAAATGGAGCTTCGTTAGAAATCTGTGCGTAAAAAGAGAAAGCTTCTTAAGCTTACCATCATAGGTGCGGCGGTCTGAGCTCTCTATTGGAGAAGGTAGCTCTCTTCCTGAGGTGCCTTCTAGGATCAAGAATTTCTACAATTGACCTTGAATCGAGTAAGAATTTCACTAGTGAAATTCTATAGTTTCTCTCTCTAACTCCGACCTACAACGACTAAGGAGGACCGAATTAGCTTACATTTTAGCTCAGTTGAGGTCGTATGAGGATTGTGGGGATGTTGGGAGAGCTTGGTTTGGCTAGAGGGGGGCTGAAATTGGTTGAATTCAGCTTAGTTGAAATAGGGCATCTTTGGTCTGTCAGAACTGTTTCACTGTTTGATTCCGCCGACACTTCTCTAGTGGCCCTCGAATCGAACAGAGGTTGCTATCAAATAGCTGACTTCCCTCAAAGTCTAAAGAACCCGACCTCGCCTTCTTAGTTTGAGAAAACTGCCCATGTCAGAGCTCTGGTTCAAGCTTCACCAGAAACTGGAGCAGTTGAGAAAGAATGGAGATTTCAGGTGTGAGGAGGATGAATGTAGAGGAGATCTTTATATAGGGAGCTCAGGGACTCTCTGCATGACCGTTTAGCATCTTGGTCAAGCTCATTCATAACCTAAAATTGCTTGAACGGAGATGATTCATCTTCGCCAACACTATTCGTTCATCCATTGAATGAAAAGTGTCGTCATCTGAAGGAAGAAGATGACACTATTCCAAACCGGACCGGACCTATCACGCCCCAACCCGGTTTGGTCGGATCCCCGTGATCAACCCGCCACTCTCCTGGTTTATTAAAGGGTTTCCCCTTATTGTAAACCGTAAAGAGTAAGGCGTCCTTTAACCTGCACCTTTTTCCTGGAATAACATAATCAAAACTACATGAAATTTAAAACTGTACATACCTGTCTGACAGGCATCTTAGTTGACGGTCTTTAAGGGGAGGCTTTCCAAGATTTCCTGAAAGGGATATAAGGGAGGGGGTGAGTACGACTACTCAGTGAATGGGTTTTTAAAAACATTTGACTTTTAAGAAAAATATTTATATGGAGTGTACCAGACTCCTTTGTTTTAAAAAATCCCTTCATTTAAAAATTCGAGTTTTTCCATTATTTCTTAGTTACCACGGTGTGTCATCACCCAACACACATCCTTCATCATGAAGGTTACACACATTCACAAGTCAGTATCACTACTAAACCCACTAGTGGCTTCGGAGCGACTTTTCCTGCCACCCGGATAGAAGTACGACCACTTCTACCCTAAGAATGAGTGGATGTACGTGACATCCGACCCACAATCCCGAAATCACTTCTTCGTGTCCGTATGAGGACAGAGACCTCATCCTATCCCCACCCCGGTCTCATGCGCTTGGTGCTACTCCAAATTTCGCACAGACACTTGGAACGACGAACTGCCCTTATAGCCACCAGGTCATCCAGTGCCCTTAGGACGCATCACTACCCCTTATGGGCATCTTGATGATCCCGTACTTACAGTGCATGCACAAACAATGTTTTCTTATATTGCCATGTAATCTGTGGTGCCACTAGTCCAACGGCCCCGACTCTCAACTCAACCCGCAGCTGTTTGTCTTGACTAGTCCATCAACCTGTCATGTCGCACTGCCGCTAGTTGACTGAGCATGTCGGTCCTATCTTGGTACCATGGCCAAACAATTCACTTATTAAGTTTTATGGCACATATATCATGTTCATTTACGAGCTCCTGCTTGTGCCAACTAGCCTTGGGCCCACTGTACGAGATTTTCAAAATCGGGCATTTAGCCCCCAAGTTCCAAAATCGAGGCTCCCGGACTATTAGAGCTATTCGAGCTCCCGTCGAGAAGGTCTCCCAAATTGTTTAAGCATTGGCACACAGTCAGGGGAGAGCACTTTCAACAAAAATAGGTTTTTACTGTCCATCATACCGACCGGTATAAGGACATCTCCGTTCATAACCGATGAATGGGTTTTCAACTTCCTTCGAGGAAGTCTCATCATACCAACCAGGTATGATCTACTTACAACCCGTAAGTAGTTTTTTTTGCATAACTTTCACATCACTTTCTCTAAGTAGTGATGATTAAAATACCACTAAACAATGGGTTTTTATATCGAGGCACTTATCATCCCCAACCGGGTATGATGTTAGTAAACCCACTCACAACTGGTAAGTGGTTTTTAACTTTAATTTGTGCTCATCATCCCAACCGGGTATGACGTTAGTAAACCCACTCACCCGTTAATGCCTTGATTTCCACTAGACTGGTTCTTTGTATTCACGCGAGCTTGTCCTTGCTAGCGTTCCTGGTATTTAACGTTCCGGTGAAGGCACGACAGTCCGAGCTTTCGATCTGGGCAGATAGGTCTCGTCCTGAGGTTCATCCTAAAATAAAGTATTGTATCAATTGATGCGGAATTGGATTAGAATTTCGTGATTGAAATTCGGACGATTCTCTCTCTAGCACCGATCGAAAATTATAAAGGGCAGTCGAATTGGCTTACCTTTCGGTCCTAATTCGGCCGTAGAAAGGCTGAGAAAGTGTTGGGAGAGCTTAGTTTGGCCTGAGGAGGGCTTGAAATGGCCGATTCCAGCTTGGCCGAAATAGGGCAGCTTCGGTCCACCGAAGTTGCTTTACTATTCCATCATGTCGGCGCTTCTCTAACAATTCTCAGATTGACTGGAGTTTGTTATCAGATAGCGTCTTCTCCCCGGTTCTAAAGAGCTTGACTTTTGTTCAAGTCGAAGCTCTGGTTCGAGCTTTACTAGGAAATGGAGCAGTAGATAGAGAGAGAGAGAAGTGTTCAAGTGTGAGGAGAATGAAATGGGGATGACCTCTTTATATAGTTGTAAAACCCGTGTATTAAATAGGCAAGATTTATTACTAGTATTAATATTGCCATAAATTATTGGTATTAATTCCAATAATTTAATTTCAGTATTAATTCCAATAATTTAATTTCGATAATAAATTATTTGTATTAATTCCAATAATTAAATATATATTAATTGATAGCTATTTATGATAAGTCGTACGTTCGCATAAAAATTTTTGATAAAAATTTTTGACCGAAATTTCAGGTTACAAAAAAATCACACTTCCCAAGTAAGCACGCTTAACTTTGAAGTTCTTATATAATCTAGTTCACCTGAACAAATTTGGTTTTTGTTTTCTAATTTGTCTTAAATTTCTTTTTCAATGTTGAATAAATTTTTTGGATCAACCGAAAATTATGAATTTTCATATTATTTATTCCCAAATGTAAACCGGTTTGATTTTTTCTTATTCGGTTTGACTGGTTCTTTTCCCGGTTTTCCTTAACTCAAATGTGAGGGGTTTACAGGACCGGTTTGCCCGATTCGACCGATTTTCTCAAAATTAAATTTTTTTAAATTCATCTAAATTTATTATCTATCCAATGGTGGCTTCAATTTCCCAATTTGAATATTTTAAACCACCTAGAAGAATAAATTTAGCAAGTGGTTCAATGATGGTTCAAATAAGTTCAATTTGGTTCAGGTCCAGTTCACCTGAATCAGTCTGGTTTTCTCTTCCAATTTATCCCAATGTCCCTTTCCATGGTTTTTATGACTCTTTGGGTCACTCGAGATTTTTAAATTTCTCAATTTTCCCTTTTTCTATCGATTGTGGTTCGTGAACCGATTTGGTTTTCTCCCTTGGGTTGATCGGTTCTTTCCCCAGTTTTTCTTATCATTAAGGGATATGGTTTACAATTAGGGGAGATCAATTCTAGAAAATCATTTTAAATTCTGGAAGGTGCATTCATCAGCCTAACCAGGCGTGATGGCAAAACCCACTCACCCAGTATGTCGTGACTCATTCCTGATTGGATCTAACTAAGTTATGGGCTCCTCTAAATCGAATGATCTCAGCCAATTAGAGGCTGACATGTGATAGTAGTATTGTGCACCCAGTGGGAAACTAAACATATTTAAATCAGCCAATCAGAGGACACCACGTGTCACGGTCATCAGCCACATAAGCACGAGCAACTAATGGGAGACTACCACATGTTAGGTCAATGGGTCAAAGGCTGACGAGGCCGCTGAGTAGGAAGTCACATCTGCAAAACCATCCAATCACGGAGCACCATGTGGCAAACCACACGTGCGTGCACAGTGTCATCTTCAATCTTTAGATGATAGAATTGTTCATGGAATAATTCCATTTTCCATTTCTAGTAAGGGAATATCTGCACCAACAATGGTAATTCCAGAGAGGATAGGCTCAACCAATTTGGAAACTAGAAGAGCCAAGGGACCCCGAGCTCCCTATATAAATACCTCCTCCCCATTTGTCCTTCTCATCCCTCAAACACTCTAAGAAGAAGAAGTGCTCGATTTTCGATGAAGCTCGAACTAGAGCTCTAACTTGGGTACTTTTCTCCACCTCTAAAGGCGAATTTAGGTTCCCTAGAATCATGAAAAAGTCAGCTACCCAACAACACACTCCATTTAGCTCGACGATCACCAGAGAAGCACTGATGGATCCAAACAGTGAAGCTACTCTGAAGGACTCAAAGCTGCTCGATTCTACCCAGTCAAAGTTCAGCTATCCCCAACCTCTTGCGGCCGAACCAAGCTCTCCCCTAGTCTGTCTAGCCTACTCTTAATCCCATGAAGTGTCCACATAAATTAATTTGGCTTTCACTCTTCGGAATAGCTTAATCTAGAGAGAGAAAGTGTCCCAACTTCACTAACCAAAATCCCACTGCTCGGGATGGGAATTGGAGTTGCTTTTAATCCTTGAAGAACCACTTGGATAACAGCTATCATTCCAAATCAAGAGCTCTGACCACCGTAGCCCCAACGGTAAGCTTCTGAAGCTTTCTCTCTCTACTTTCAATTTTCCAGCAAAGCTCCGTTTGAGCTCATTTTGGACCCAAAAAATAGTAATTCAAAGCCTAGTCAAATCATAGGGAGGTGAGGGAACCAATTAGCACAATGATAAGGAGCAATTAATCTGGATTGAGGGCCAATTTGATGGAACCAAATTTTAGAACAAAAATGGGGCGATTTGGGGAAGAAATGGGTGAAAATTGGGTATTTCCGAAAATTAATGGACTCATTTGCAATTTTCTGAAAATTGAGGACCAATTGGCAAATTTGAGGAAATTGGGGGTCAATTGGTGATTTTACAGAACTTAGGAACCAATTTGTCATTTTTTTAAAATTTGGGGTAAATTGGTAGTTTTGGGAAAATTAGGGATTAAAGTACAATTAAGCAAAATTTTGGATTTTTGAAGTCCCCAAAAGGGAATTCGGTGAATATTTACAAGTTGATCATTTATAATGTTAGCATTTAACCGAGGGCACATTACCGTGAGGGTTGATTTCGAGACTTCTAGAATAAGTTGGGACCCAATGTTCCTTATCCGGAATGATGTAGTTACGAGAGGGAGCACATCAATCAACAACCACAAAACACCCCAGAAATATGGATGAACAAGCTCGAGAGAAACATCACTGCACACGGAGTGAGTAGGACTTTCCAACATCATACCCGGTTAGGGTGATGAGCACTATTTTAAAATTTGAAATCCATTTTCTAGAAATGTTCTCCCCTGATTGCGTGAAACTGCTTAAAAATAATGGGAGACATTTCTGATGAGAGCTGAAATAGCTCGAGTAGGCCAGGGGCCTCGATTTTGAAACTTATAGGGCCTAAGGTACAGTTTTGGAAAACACGTGAAGTGGGCCCAATGCTAATGGGCACAGGCTGAAGCGCATAGACAAATAAGTTATTAAGCTATGAAAATCTTTCATAACTAAATATTTGTGTAAACCACCATCGTGCCGAAGCTAGGCCATCAAACTCAATGGGCTAGTAGATGTTGAGCCAAAGCGAGGTCGTCAAAATTGTTGGGCTAGCAATTATGGAGACGAAGCCAAGTTGTCGAGCTCGTTGGGTCGGTAGCACCAAAGATAATTGATATAATTTCAAAAATGATTGTTTGTGCATGCTATGAGTTCAAAACCATCGAGGCATCTAGTATGGGATAGTGTTGATTCCAAGGGCAGTAGGATGACCCATGAAGTATAAGGGAAGTCTGTCATCCAGTATGTCAAGAAGCTCCAGGAGCTTCCTACAACCAGAGACTGAGGTCGGAGGGGGAGAGGTCTCGTCCCACTATAGTCGACATGGAGAATATCATGTCTGATTAATGGGTGGTAAGGCTCACTCAGATTGGTGGTAGAAGGTGTAACCTTTTACCGGGGTGGTCGGTAAAGATGCTACAGACCACAAGTGGAGTAATCGGGGACTACTCTATGAACGTGTGATCCCTTTTTGAAAAAGGGTGAGTATAATTATGTATTAAACTAATCCCGAGTAAATGGAAAAATTGAAGAATTCTTTTCACAAATATACAACCAAAGAAAGACATTATAATGCATGTCTCAAAAACTCACCATAATACCCACTCACTGAGTTCTAGAAACTTGCCCCCTCCCTTTAAATTTTTTTCAAGGAAAGAGACGACCCATTGAGGAACCCTTACATCAAGACTATAAATACAGGTATATTATTTTGTTAATTTTAGTTTTATATAATGTTATTTCAGGGAACAATGACAGAAGGTATGTATGACTCCTTGCGGTTTTGGAAGTGGTAACCCTTCCTAGACTAAAGGGAGTGATGGGTTAATCACGAGGTTCCGACCAAACTAGGTCGAGGCATGACAACTTTAGTGGTATCAAAGTTAAGTTCCCTCAAAATCGTTATCAAGACTATATAATCGGAAACTAAAAAGTATCCACCTTGTAGGAGTAATGGCCCCAAGAAAATTTGCCAAACAAACTCGTTCAGTCTCAAGATCGATAGGAACCGCTACCTCAACAAGCAAGTAGAGTAGCAATGGCACCTACGAGCGCAAAAGAGCTCAACCTCAGGAAATGGTCATAGATTGAAGGGCACTCCTCGAATAAATGAGGAAAATTTTCAACATATCAAACCTTCCCTAGGAAAGAGGTCAGCCCCTTGAGGAAAATATACATCCTAAGAAGGACCCAATGCCTCCCTCAACACCTCAATAGCCAGAAAGAACCCCGGCACAGGAAGAGGCCAAGAAGAACTACTATGAGGCATATGCAAACAATGTGAGGGTTTTCCACAAACTCCCACCCATCCAAGTGATCCCCGAATGCATGAACATGATGAGACAAGCCAACGAGTATGAAGTCGTAGTGCTGGAGAGGTATGGGCTCGAAGTAACTTAGGAAGTCAGAGCCCGTGGATCACTTTACAACGCCGCCCCACCACACTCCAAGGAACCTAGCCTGAACTCGTATAAGGAATGTGAGGGACAGTACTTGGATATAAGCTCGTCATTCTCGAAACCATCAGACAAGTAGTCCCAAAAAAAGTCGAAGGCAGATTCCCGATCGGGTGGACATGTAGGGATAGGAGGAGAGTGAGACGAGTGCATGTAATAACACAATTTTGGCAAGAATTTCCTTGAATAAATAAAAGAAGATTCTTTATGTCAAATTATGAACTCAATTAACAAGCAATCAACGAATTAGATATTAAACTCGACAATAGGATGAAGGTGTCTCAAATCCAATAACCTTCCCTCTAAATGGGTTATCGAGAATTCCCAATGTAAAGGCTAGGAGTTTTGGCCTATGATAGGAAAGATAACTCTCTCACAAAAGGGAGACTAGAGGGTCGGAGAAGGTCCAAAACTCGGCAAAATGACAAACATGATGGAGGAATGGGAAGCATGATAAGTTGACACTAAGGAAGGCCCCGAGGAAAACATATAGAGATAAAGACCGATAAAAGCCATAAGGAAGGATCCACCCGTCATAGGCAAGAGGAAGAGAAACTAGGTAAGATCATAGACAGACCTAACAATGAGAAACGAGTAGAACCATGGGATGACCAAGGAGGATAAATCAGTATCCAAAGGATGGAGCAGGGGGATAATAAGGGTTACATGTGCACTAAACTGAATCAAGAATTGCACCAAGGCTGAATGAACGCAAGAAGATAACTACATAAAGCCAATGGACGAGGAAGGTAGTAAGGGACGAGGCAGTTAACTAACTAATCCTCATGGGAGTCATGGATTTAAACCCTAGTAAAGAATGGAAGAATAGATAGGTTAAATGCTAGAAAAAGAATGATGAAGGAAATTCCTAAGGGAACCAATGACCAAAAAGGATTAATATCAATTGATATGTCAAGGATGGTCAAACTTAAGTCACGGGAAGGACGAAGTAAGCCTCACACTAAGAGATCCAAAAAAAAATCTCAAAACTAAAGTGATCTAAACTCTTCCCTAAGAGAGTAAACTTGTAAAAGAATACAAGTAGGAATAAGGATAGGGTACAAAGGATGTGGCCACAATATTCCCAAAGAAATGGTAAAAAGGTGGGATAATATCAAGGACATCATAAAGTTGCTTTAGGGTCAAATACTTATAAGGACGAATGAAAGGGGAAATTTCAAGAAGAGAGGAAGAAGCCTACCAAGGAAGGGAGTTCTAGAGAGGTATATATCCCAACAAAGAAGTAATAGACCCAATCGAATTAGAATAAGAAGATAAGCTTGCAAATGAAATGCATGTTGGGGTAAAAGAACCAAGTACAAGGGAAGAATACTCATGAGGGCCCAAGGAGTAAGTTAAACCCAAGGAATGGGTGAGCGGGATGATAGAATCGAATGATGCCATAACAAGTGGGGATGGGTGGAATACCCATAATAAAGGAATAAAAGGAAAGGATATCCAAAAACCTTGGATAAGTACACACTTCAATGAAGAGGTGATTAAAGGAATAATAACGAACATCAAGAGTGGTTGTGGTCCATGCTCACTTAATAGAGATTAAGATTGGATGGTTGGGCATAGCATGAAGTACATGAAATAAGAATGAAAACTGAAAGTTCCTCGGATAGGAAATAAAGATAAATAAATGGAAATTCGAAGTCGATAAAAGATTGAAAATGGAAGAATACACCAATATAAAAAGGGGTGTAAGGATATAAATGAAGAGAACCTTCCAGGAATGATAAGAAGGTTGGATGCATAGTTCTAAAGATGGAAGTCTCTACTCTGAAGTACAGGAGTAGAGAATGAAATTAATGAGAGGAACCCCTCCAAGTGAGTTCAAGGAGTCAATAAGTAAATTGTGAAGAAGTAACCCGAAATGAATAATAGTGAAATGGTCATGAACGAGTAAGGATGGACTAAGGAACAAAAATACATAGGTAAGGACTCCATCAGCTATGCGGAAGGACGTGAAGGAGGAAATCCCAAGTATGATAGAAAGTTAAGAGGTGATCGGAAAATTTGATGGTTGGAATCGAGAATGGTCAATAAGGAGTTTGGTGAAGAAGAATAAATAGGGGAAATCCAAACGATCATGAAAGGCATGACATATAAGGTAAAGGAATATATTACGAGTATGGAAACGGACCGGAAACGGGTAGTAAAATAAGAGTGTGGGAACACACTTTAAGGAAGTAAGTGGAAGAACTCAGTACTGGAAAGCCTAAATTAATGCTGAAGATAGTTGAGGAACACTACTAGATGGTGAGAAGGGATGGAATATTATGATCCATAAAAGGATTAGTAAGCTATCAACGAATATCTAGGAGAGGTCCTAGAAAAAGGTGCAACTCATACGAGGAAGAGTCGTTTACATAAACATGATGAGGTTGAATGAAAGGTTTGAAATGAACCTGGGTGATAATAAAGAAAGAAGGGGGTTCATGGAGCAATACAAGATAAAAAGGGAATAATTTCAATATCCATGAAAATAAGAATGAAAAGCTCGAAAGGATGCCAAGCTAAAGATTTTTAACGACCATTGGAAATAAACAAAAATGGGGATGGTCAAACAATTTTGAACTCCCAATCCAGTTATCCATGATGAACATTTGGATGAAAACCTCAAGAAGAAGAGCCCTACCCTAAGTGACATAAGAATTGGATCTAAGAAAATACCTTTGGACAAGTGGATAGGGCAAACCAATCAGAATGGTCCCATGGAATGGATGAATATTTGAGGAGAAGAGAAATCCATTAAGTACATTGTCTAAAGAACTAAGTGAAAGAGTAACATTATGGGTATTTTGCCAAGGAAAAGCGTATGAGCAAGAAAATGGAAATGGGAGGCCGGATCACTCTGCAATCTTCTTCTCAAGTGGTAAGGACAAATCATGTTGTTAAGGACGATGGAGAAATAAATGATGAAATAATAGATTCCCAAGACCTGGAAATGAAAGATGCCTAAAGGGTGGACAGGCACGAAGGATGCCCAAAGGAGATGCAACCAGGATGGGAACGTACCCCGAGATATGATATCAGAGCAAATTACAAGTCGACCTTAAAGGAAACCATTCACTATGTTAGGAATGTATAACTAGTTTTGGGGACAAAACTCATAAAAGATGGGGGGAGTTATAAACCCCGTCCTCTTAGATCAAGGAAAACGAAAAAGAAAACTGGAAATTTTCGAGAGAAAAAAAAAACCAAGAATCTAAACGAACCAGAATTGGTAAAGAAGGGTCAAAATAGAAATTTAGAAAATCCAAAGTAGCCAATAAATCACAAAAATCATGGAGAAGAACCATGAAGTGGATTGGATGTGAAAATCAGACCGGTTCAGGGTGAATCGACCCTAAACCGGAATGAACTGGGCTGAACCGTGAAAAATTAGTCAATGTCAGAAAGGCCCACTTTGTAAGATCGGCCAATGAGGAACTGACATGTGGCAAGGATGTCATGTCAGCATCCGACAAGGATGTCGGAGAAATGACCAGCCAATCAGAGGCTAACACATGGCAGTGCCACATCGGATGATCTCAACCAATCAGAGGTTGACACATGGCAGTAGCACTGTGTGTCTGGTGGGAAACCTGACATATTTAAATTAACCAATTAGAGGACGCCACGTGTCATGGTCAACGGTTAGCACGATCAACATCCACTAAGAACGTGCAGTCAATGGGAGATTGCCACGTGTCCAGTCAATGGGTCAAAGGTTGATGAGGCCACTAAGTAGGAAGCCGTGTTAGCAAAGCTAGCCAATCATTGAGCTCTACGTGGCAAACCGCACGTGCAAAGCTCACACGTGCACGCACAGTGTCATCTTCAACCTTTAGATGATAGCACTATTTCACTAGAGAGAAGACCGAGTATTCCTCAAAGTGTCACCATGGAAGGGAATACTTAAGTTTCAATAGAGAGGAAAGTTGAAGCCAAGGTACATAGGTCCGTACGTTATAAGTCAGTGGATCGAACCAGTGGCATATAAGCTGGAGTTTCCTCTGGACCTGCAAAGAATACATGACATATTCCATGTGTCGATACTATGGAAATATGAGCCCGACTCCAGCCATGTGCTAGATCAACCGCCACCAGAGATAGAGGAAGACTTGGTCTATGAGGTAGAGCCAATACGAATCCTCGACCAATAAGAGAAGACCTCATGAATAAGAGAATCCCCATGGTGAAGATCCCCTAGCAAAATGTCTAAGTAGAGGAGGAAACATGAGAGAGCGAGTGAGTTATAAAGGGTAGATACCCGCAATTGTTCAGTATATAAAAGTTTTGAGGATAAAACTCATAAAAGGAGGGGAGAGTTGTAAAACTCATCCTCTCAAACCAAGAAAAACTAGGAAAAGAACCGACCAATTTTCATATGAAAAACTGAGACAATTAATGAACTAAAAATAGTAAAGGGTTAATATGAGAGATTGGAAAATCCCAAGTGACCAAAAATTCTCAAAAATCATGGGGAAGAACCATGAAGTGAATTGGATGGAAAAACTAGACTAGTTCGGGGTGAACCGGACTGAACCGGATTGAACCATAGTGAACTAGTTTAATCATTTTCTAGGTGGCTTAAAAATGTCAATTTGGGAAATTGAAGCCACCATTAGATAGAAAATAAATTTAGATGAATTTAGAAATTTTTAAATTTCACAAAACCAGTCGAATCGGGCTTGAACCGATCGATTTTTTAATTTTGGTCACCAAACCTAGTCGGACTGGACCAGTTAATGGTCTAGTCGGTCAATGAACCAGACTGGTCAACGGTCCAACCGGTCAATAGATCGAACCGGTCAACGGTCAACGGTCAGCGGTGCCTAGTCAGTAGCCACGCAGACACGGGCATCCTATGGGAGGCTACCATGTGTCTAGTCAATAGTTAGCGGAGGACCAATCAGCCTGTCACGCATACACAAGCAGCCAATGGGAGGCTGCCACATGTCTGATCAATCGGTCAATGGCTAACGCGGTGGCTGAGTTGGAATGCCATGTTAGAAAAACCAGCCAATCACAGCATGTCACGTGGCATGCCCGCCATGTCATCGTCTTCTTCCTCAGTCAACTGACAGAATGGAGAGAGAGGAAGAAGGGTGCTTCCTCTGGTGACCCAGGAAGAGCTTCAGTATGACCGTCAGCAACCAAGTCAGAGGCTAAATCCTACGCCGGCTGGTAGCCCGGACAATTGTCGAGCTCCCTATATAAAGATCACCCCTCTATTTGTTCTTAGCATCCCATAATCAAGTGAGGAAGGTGAAGTGTCCCAGTTTCCAGCGAGCAGCAAACTAGTGCTCCGACAGTGGAACTTTTCTCAACCTCTAAAGCCACATTCAGTACCTTTGGAACTGGGGGGAAGTCCTCTACCCATGTGCACCCTTCTTTCAGCTCGAGGACCACCAGAGAAGAGCGAGGAAGCTCAAACAGTATTGCCACTCCTCAACTAAGCAATATCCTGAACTACTAAAGCTCAAGTCGAGCCGTCCCCATGCTAATTCCGGCCAAACCGAGCTTTCCAAACTTCTCTCTCTATACTACATTTTCCGGTGAAGCTCTGTCTGAGATTATTTATAAGCCAAATCAAGTGGTTCAAAGCTTAAAATGATGAGGGAAGCATAAGGAAGATGATTCTGGTCACAAATGGTGGCAATTAAACGAGTATTAGGGGTCAATTGAACAAAATTGTGATTGGGGGACCAAATTCCAATTTTTGAGAAATTAGGCAATTTGGGGATTTTTGGAAAATTGGGGGCTGGATTGTAATTTAAGGAAATTTGAGGGATTTCATGAAATTAACTCCCAATTGAGGTCCAATTGTGAAAATTGAATAAAAGGAAGGATCAATTGGTAATTTTGAGAAAATTAAGGTCTAATTAGCAATTTTTGGGAAATTAAGTACCAAATGGCAATTTTAGGGACTTAATTAAAATTAAAGAATGATTAGAGATATAAATGTAAAATTATAAACTTTAGGGACCTAAATGCAATTAAGGCATAATGTGAGGACCTATGTGCAAATACTTGAAAGTATGTGGCTTCTTACACCAATTCTCCTTATATGGATACTCGTGTCGTGTAGGAGCAGATTGCCCAAGTACCAGCACAAGGAAATGCACCATGAATCGGGAAATTACCAGGACAACCATGTCGCTATCACCAGGTGAGTAGGAAACCTACAACATCGGTTCCGATTGGGATGATTGTTTTGCTTCAAAAATGATTTTCTCAGAATGAGCCTCCCTTGACTGGGTGACTCTACTTAAATCATTTGGGAGCTAATTCTGGGGCTTAGGCTCGGTGATCCAAGTGGGCCCAAGGCCGATGGACATAGGTATGGACTCATTCAGAAGAAGCATGTTATGAACAGTACGTCCACTGAACCCACTTGTGGCGTTGAAGCGACTTTACTAGCCACCTAGATAGAAGTACGTTCACTTCTACCCTAAGAATGAGTGGATGTTCACAACATCCAACCCTCAATCCCAAAATCAATTCTCCATGTCTGTATGAGGACAGAGACCTCATCCCATCCCCACCCCGGTCTCATGCACTTAGCACTACTCCAAATTTCGTCGAGTCACATGGTACGACAACTACCCTTATACCCACTAGTTCGTCCAGTGCCCTAAGGACGCATCACTACCCCTCATAGGCATCTTGATGGTTCTGTAATCACAGCGCATGCACAATCAATATTTTCTTAGCATGCCAAATAATCTGTGGTGCCACTAGTCCAATAGCCCCAACCCTCAACTCAACCCGCAGTTGTTTGTCTTGACTGGTCTGTCAACCTGTCATGTCGCACTGCCGCTAGTTGATTGAGTATGTCGGTCCTGTCTTGGTATCGTCGCCAAACAATTCCTTTATTTAAAGTTTTATGGCATATAACTTATGTTTGTTTACGAGCTCCTACTTGTGCCAGCTGACCATAGGCCCACTGTATGAGATTTTCAAAATTAGGCATATTAGCGCCCAAGTTCCAAAACAGAGGCCCCCGACCTATAAGAGCTACTCGATCTCTAGATGAGAAGGTCTCCCAAATCATTTAAGCATTGGCACACAGTCAAGGGAGAGCACTTTCAACAAAAATATGTTTTCAATTGTCCATCATACCAACCAGGTATAAGGGCATCTCCGCTCATGACTGATGAATGGGTTTTCAACTTCCTTCGAGGAAGTTTCATCATACCAACCAGATATGATCTACTTACAATCGATAAGTAGTTTTTTCGCATGTTTTTAACATCACTCCTCTAAGTTGTGATGTTTAAAATACCACCTAGTAGTGGGTTTTCATTTGGAGGTACTTATCATCCCCAAGCGGGTATGATATAAAATCCTACTCAACTGTTAATGTAGTGAATTCCACTAGATCGGTTATTTGTATTCACGCGAGCTTGTCCTTGTTGGCGTTCCCAATATATCATGTTCCTACATGATATGAACATCTCGATTCATTATCCCTCGGCCTAATAGCCTTCATTCATTCCAAATGAATGAGAAAACCAAACTTGTATTTATTTACAATTAGATCCCTAAAGTTATTTTTCTTTTAACTTTAAGTCCCTAATATCAGTTTTTCCTCAAATTGAGTCCCAAAACTTTTAAAATTCCCCTTGGGACCTCAATTTATTCAATTTCACAAAAATGGTTTTAATATACCAAATTTTCAATTTGGTCCCCCAACTTTTCCAAAATTACCATTTTGCCCTTCCTTTACAAAATGGTAAGTTTTACCCCAAAAAATTCTAAAATTCCTCAATTGGCCCTCTAACATTCTTATCATGCCCAATTGACCCTCAACTTTATAAAATTGCATTTTGGTCCTTCCAATTTCAAAAATCCCCAATTTTTCCCAAATTTCAACTCCTTAACATAGCCTAATTTGATTTTATCAAATTGACCGATCAAACACATCTAATTGTTGAAATTTAAGTTAAAATTGAGTTCCTACATCTTCATACGATTCAATAGCACTTTGAATCGCAAGTTTTGACGTCGGAACAAGCTCAAACGGAGCTTTGCCGAAAAATAGACTATAGAGAGAGAAAGCTTCAAAATCTTACCGTCGGGGCACGACGGTCCGAGATTTCGATCTAGACAGATGGCTCTTGTCTTGAGGTTAATACTAGAATCAAGAATTACATCAATTGATGCCGAATTGAGTTAGAATTTTCTCATCAAAATTCTATCGGTTCTCTCTCTAACACCGGCCAGAAATTACATAGGGGAGCCGAATTGGCTTACCTTTCCATTCTAATTCGGCCGTGGGAGGGCTGATGAAGTGTTGGGATGGCTTGGTTTAGTTTGAGGAGGGCTCGAATTGGCCAATTTTAGCTTGGCCAAAATAGGGTAGCTTCGGTCCGTCGGAGCTGCTTCACTGTTCCATTATGCTAGCGCTTCTCTAGCAGCCCTCGGAGCAGACAGATACTAAAGGCGTGTAGCTGACTTCTCCCCGATTCTAAAGAGCCCGACCTCTCCTTCCGAGGTTAAGAAAAATGTTCAAATCGAAGCTCTGGTTCGAGCTCCACCGAGAAATGGAGTAGTAGAGAGAGAAAGAAGTGTGTAGGTGTGAGGAGAATGAATGGGGATGAGCTCTTTATATAGGTGTAAAATTGTGTATTAAATGGGGGAGATTTATTACTAGTATTAATGTTGCCATAAATTATTGGTGTTAATTTCAATAATTATATATATATATATATATATTAATTTATGACTATTTATGATAGTGCCTATGTTCGCATAAAAAGTTTTGACCGAAATTTCGGGTTACAAAAAAAACATACTTCCCAAGATGTTCTGATGGGATCTAGTTCATTTGAACCAATCTGGTTTTTCTCTTCTAATTTTTCTTAAGGTTCTTTTCCAAGGTTTTATGAACCCTTTGGATCACTCGGAAGTTATAAATTTCCAAATTGCTTGTTACCAAATGATCGGGTTTGTAAACCGGTTTGGTTTTCTTACTAGGTTTGACCGGTTCTTTTCCCGGTTTTCCTTAACTAAAAAGGGCAGGGTTTACACGTATAGCTGCTAAGCCAAAGCTAGGTCATTGAACATGTTGTGCTGGTGCGCATGGGCCAAAGCCAAGCCAATAGACCCTTGAGCTAGTGGGCCAAAGATGATGACTATAAATGAAAAGACTCTTGATTATGCATTCAAATGTGATGCAAGGCCATCAGGACACCTAGTACGAGGTACTAGTGGTCCCAAGGATTGTTGGATGACCTAGGAAGCATAAGGGCAATCTATTGTCCAGTATGTCGAGAAGCTCTAGGAGCTCCCTGCACACTAAGATTAAGGCAGTAGGGGAAAAGAGGTCTCTTCCCACAAAGCAAACACGAAGTATGATTGAGGTTTGAGGGTTGGACGAGCAAGGTCCACTCGAATTCGAGGTAGAGGTTGTTAACCTCTATTAGGGTGGACAATAAAGGCAATTCGGTCCATAAGTGGAACAGTCGGAGACTGTTCTACAAATGTGTGATCCCTTTCTATGATAGGAAGGGCGTGTGACTGTGTGCAAACCCGAGAAGGGGTTGAACGTGAAATGCTATAAAACTGATGACACATAATTAAATACATCCCTAAGATTTTTCCCACTCACTGAGTCGTGGAACTCACACCCTCCCCTAAATAATTTTTAGGTAAGGAGAAAATGCACGGAAGCCTTCTCATGCCAAGACCCAAACCAGGTACAACTGTGATTTCCAGTTTTGTTTAATGTCATTCAAGGAAAGCATAGCAGGTAGTACGCCTGACTCTTCCCGCTCTAAGGGAAAGAGCTACCTCCTCAAGGTCTGGGGGAGTGGTGGGTTGATCACGGGGTTTCTATCAAACCGGGTCGAGGCGTGACACCTTACCCCCTACGCACCTACCACCCTACTCCCCAACCACCACCACACTACCCCCTACCCCCTACCCCCTACCACATGACCCCCTCCCTCTACCCCTATACAGCCTACCTCATACCCCACTTATCGCCACTACACCTACCCCACATACTGCCCCTACCCCCAACCCCACTTACCACCCCTATCCCTCCATGTTACCACCCCTACCCCCTAGCCCTCTACACCCTACCCACCAAGCACCCTACTCCCCTTACCACCCTACCCCTACCCCATTACCACCCCCAACTCCTACCCCCTACCCCCAAACCCCCACCCTACCCCTACCGCCCTACACCTTATGCCTACCACCATACTCCTCTAGCCCCTAGACCCCCTACCCACCTACCACCATACTTCCCCTACCACCATACCCCCTTCCCCCTTACTGCCCTAAACCTTACACCACTACCCTTTAGCCAACAAACCCTGCCTACCCCTACCACCCTACCCCTCCTACCCCCTAACCCACAACCCCTTAGAAGCTAAGTCTAGTTAACAATTTCATATATTGTATAATCATATTCCAATTCATAGAGTACTTGCTTGGATTGATATTTTAATTAAATTTATCATGGGTTTATTTAGGATTAATAAAAGGAGATATTTTGTCACGCCCCGACCCAGTTTGGTCGAATCCCCATGAGCAACCCGTCCTGGTTTACTAAGGGTTTTCCCCTTCTTTAACCTAGGAGGAGTAAGGTGTCTTTTAAGTGTGTACATTTCTTGGAATAACATAAATCAAAACTGAATAAAAATTTTAATTTACATACCTATCTCACAGATGTAACAAACAAAAGATTTTTGGGTAGGTTTCCCTTGGTTACCTAAAAAAGGGATATAAGGGAGGGGGTGAGTTCAATTACTCAGTGAATGTGTGTTTAAAGTTTGACTTTTAGAAAAATAGTTTAAATTGGAGTGTGTCAGACTCCTTATTTTCTTTTAAAACAATTAATCCTAAAAATCTCGGTTTCCATAGCCATTTCTCAATCATTATCACAACCGGTGTGTTTATCAACCAACACATGCCCTTCATCATGAAGGGAACACACATTCGTAGGGCAGCATGTCCACTGCACCTACTTGTGGCGTTGAAGCGACTTTACCTATCACACCCCGACCCGGTTTGGTCAGATCCCCGTGATCAACCCGCCACTCTCTCAGTTTATTAAAGGGTTTCCCCTTATTGTATACCGTAAAGAGTAAGGCATCCTTTAACCCTGCACTTTTTCCTAGAATAACATAAATCAAAACTATATAAAATTTTAATTTCATCATAACTATCTCACAGACGTCTTAGTTTATGGTCTTTAAGGGTAGGCTTTTTGAAATTTCCTAAAAGGGATATAAAGGAGGGGGTGAGTACTACTACTCAGTGAATGGGTTTTTAAAGGTCTACTTTATGGTGTGTCAGACTTCTTTCTTTCAAAAATTCTTTCATTTCAAATCTCAGTTTTTACCACCATTTCTTATTAATTACGGTGTGTCATCACTCAACACACATCCTTCATCATGAAGGTCAAACACACATTTGCAAGCCAGCCCATCCACTGAACCCACATGTGGCGTCGTAGCAACTTTACTAGCCACCTAGATAGAAGTACATCCACTTCTACACTAAGAATGAGTGGATGTTCATGACACCCAACCCTCAATCTCGAAATTAATTCTCCATGTCTGTATGAGGAGAAAGACATCATCATGTACCCACCCCAGTCTCATGCGATTGGTACTACTCCAAATTTCGCACAGTCACTTGGTACGACGAACTACCCTTATACCCACCAGGTCATCCAGTGCCCTTAGGACGCATCACTACCCCTCTTGAGCGTTTTGATGGCCCTGTAATCACAGTGCATACATAATAAGTATTTTTCTTATCATGCCATATAATTTGTGGTGTCACTGGTCCAATAACCCCGACCCTCAACTCAACCCGTAGTTGTTTGTCTTGACTGGTTCGTCAACCTGTCATGTCGCACTGCTGCTAGTTGACTGAGTATGTCGGACCTGTCTTGGTACCATGGCCAAACAAATCCTTTATTTAAAGTTTTATGGCATATAACTCATGTTTTTTTACGAGCACTTGATCATGCCAACTGGTCCTGGGCCCACTTTATGAGATTTTCAAAATTGGGCATATTAGCCCCCAAGTTCCAAAACTGAAGCCCCCAGTCTATAAGTGATATTCGAGGTCCCGTCAAGAAAGTCTCCCAAATCGTTTAAGCATTGGCACACAGTTAGGGGAGAGCACTTCCGACAAAAATATATTTTTAGTTGTCCATCATACCGACCATGTATAAGGACATCTCCGCTCATAACCGAATAACGAGTTTTCAACTTTTTTCGAGTAAGTTTCATCATACCAACCGGGTATGATCTACTTACAATCGGTAAGTAGTTTTTCTGCATGTTTTTCACATCACTTATCAAAATTGTGATTTTTAAATTAACACTTAATAATGGGTTTTTATTTCAAGTTACTTATCATCCCCAACTGGGTATGATATAAAATCTCACTCACCGGTTAATTTAGTGAATTCCACTACACCGGTTTTTTATATTCACGCGAGCTTGTCCTTGCTAGCGTTCTTGGTACTTCGTGTTCCTACACGATATGAGCATTTCGGTTAATTATCATTCGATCTAATAACATTCATTCATTCCAAATGAATAAGAAAACCAAATTTTATTTACTTAGACCCCGTGAAGGGCCAGCTCGTCGAAAAGTTCAAGAGCCTCGAAGTCACTATGGTCCATGTACGTTCACCATCGCCTCTTTAATGATAATTGGTAGATGTATTTTACTGACATATACTCTGTTTCAAGGAGATTTTACTGATAATTTAGTGAATTACACTACACCGGTTCTTTATATTCACGCGAGTTTGTCCTTGTTAGCGTTCTTGGTACTTCGTGTTTCTACACGATATTAGCATCTCGGTTCATTATTATTCGATTTAATAACCTTCATTCATTCCAAATAAATAAGAAAACCAAATTTTATTTACTTAGACCCCGTGAAAGGCCAGCTCGTCAAAAAGTTCAAGAGCCTGGGAGTCACCGTGGTCCATGTACGTTCGCCATCGCCTCTTTACTGATAATTGTTAGATGTATTTTACTGACATATACTCTGTTTCAGGGAGATTTGCATGACCACGAGAGTCTGGTAAAGGTGATCAAGCAAGTCAATGTGGTCATATCCACCGTGGGCTTCCAGATACCGGACCAGACCAAGATCATCGCCGCCATTAAAGAAGCCGGCAATGTCAAGGTAACCAGGGTGTTTTTACGGTCACTGAAATATCGGGTCTGCATAATAATAAATTTCTAAGATGATCATTAAACCTTACAGCGCATTACTTCTGTTTGAAAGGTTGGCTTAATAATGTCAAGTGACCATAAAAATGGATGCAGAGGTTTTTGCCTTCGGAGTTTGGGAACGATGTGGACCACTCGCAAGCGGTGGACCCTGCAAAATCAACGTTCGCGGACAAGGCGCAGATCCGCCGCGCTGTGGAGGCTGAGGGGATCCCTTACACCTATTTCTCGAGCAACTGCTTCGCCGGATACTTCCTGCCGACGCTGGTTCAGCCCGGAGCCACCGCCCCTCCCAGAGACAAAGTCATCATCTTAGGAGATGGCAACCCAAAGGGTATAATAGTGTATAAATAGTCTGAATAAGCATCCTTTCCTTCACTTGAATTGACACGAGTAGTCTTCCATTTTAATCCTTGGAGTATTGCAATACAAAAAGAATATTTTTAGTATTAAGTGTTTTGTTTTTGGTTTCCTGCCAGCAATCTTCAACAAGGAAGAAGACATTGCAACATACACCATAAGAGCAGTGGATGATCCCAGGACACTGAATAAGACCGTCGTGCTCAGGCCTACACAGAACATCTACTCCTTCAATGAGCTCGTCACTCTCTGGGAGAAGAAGATCGGGAAGAGCCTGCACAAGATATATGTCCCCGAGGAGAAGATCGTCAAAGACATCCAAGGTGAATAAGCATGTCGCATATATTTATATATAAACAGCACAAATTACAAAGTATTCTTCATCGGATGAAAACGATGAGATAACTTGGCATAAAATCTGTTTTGTTTGCAGAGTCCGTGATTCCGATCAACATCTTCCTGTCCATAAACCACTCGATTTTCGTGAAGGGGGACCAAACCTTCGAGATCGACCCGTCTTTTGGGGTGGAGGCGTCTGAGCTGTACCCGGACGTGAAGTACACTACAGTGGAAGAGTATCTTGACCAATTTGTCTGAGAAACTACACATGTTTGGTCTGGTTATGGGAATCATCTGCCTCATGTTTTGCAATCTAATAAATGCTTGCCTCTCTTCAAGGCTGAGTGGTGGTTGTGAACTTGCAGCTGGTGGGAGTTTGAAGAAAACTTTTGGGATTATTGATTATTGTGCGTGTACATTTATCTTGTCTGGATCTGTGGTTTCTATCTCTCGGCAGGGCCAGTGGACAATCCGATGTCAATTTCCGATCATGAAGACGATGGCTAAGTGACTGCTATAACAGTTGTGGCTGCATCTTATGAACATTTCATTTTGTGTCATGACTCGTGATACCAATGACAGACCATTCAAGGGTTTCGGTTTGGCCTGTCATCTTCTCCCAACCCCGGGGTTTCCCACCCATTTCCACACCCTAGCAGCCCCGAGCTCCCTTTCTTTCCTTCCGTTACCCAAGCTCAGCGTTGCAGAAACACGATCTGTCTGTTTCAGCGAGATGTCCTCGATGGAGGCAACCCCACACCAAGCCCAAAAGCATCATCAAGTTTCCTTCCCAACTCCCCCAGCCATCCACGTCCCTTGTCGGGCCAGAAAGGGCACATACGACCCCGATGTCCCCCCTCTTCGCCTACCCTACTTCGGCCCAAGGGCTGCTCTATTTATCCTTTGGACTAATTGGAGGTTCTAATGTTCTCCTTATAAAAATGAAAATATTTTAATATTATTTACGAGCACCTAATTATATTTTTAAGTATAAATGAGTTATATCTATTATTAATAAAAAAATATATATTTTTAGTTTAGTTAGTTAACTCGTATCCATATTTAATTTGGCAGTTAAAATTTGAATAGTATTTTATTCTATTATTGAATAAAATTACCTAATTTTAAATTATTGTTTTTATTAGTTTAAAAACAGAAAAATAATATTTGATTTATAAACGGTTATTAAGTATAAATATTGAGAATATAATTATAAATTAGATCAAATAAAAAAATATTTAATTTATAAACAGTTGGTAAGTATAAATATTGAAAATATAATTATAAATTAGATAAAATAGAAAAAATTTGATAACAATAATAATTTAATTATATAAAGTTGAGTATAAATATTAAAAATTAGATAAAATAAAAAAATACAATAAATTTATAAAAATTTTAATAAATAACTATACAAATATGTACTAGAAGTTATTACTTAGGAGCATACAATAACTTTAACTGACACAATCCATTAACCTCTCCCCAGTCATCCATCCCTAAAGTAAGCCTCCACTATCTGCACCAACCACTTGATATTTTTCTGTGGTTTCTTGAGTAAATTTCCTCTCATTACCGCGTTCTACACTTTCATTAGAAGAATATTATTAGTCTTTTTGATGATATCAACTCGTTTTCTCATCCTTTTTTCTCTCACTTGCAACCTTGATTATCCTTATAGCACTCTTCTTTCTATTTCCGATGACAAAACACGAATACATCAGCACATATTATAATGATTACTTATTATATATGACAAGAAAATATATATGTTAGCTTATTTTGTATTCCTCTCGTTAGTTTGATTTTATCTTATTTATTTTATTTTTATTTTTTATCTTATTTAATCTTAGCTAAGGATTTATTTTTAATTTAGTTTTCCAACTTTTCCAAAATTACCATTTTGCCCTTCTTTTAGAAAAATAGTAAATTTTATCCCAAAAATTCTAAAATTCCTCAATTAGCCCTCTAACATTTTTATCATACCCAAGTGACCCTCAATTTTAGGAAATTACATTTCCGTCCTCTGAATTTTCGAAAATCCCCAATTTTTCCACCAATTTCAACTTCTTAACACAACCAAATTTGATTTCATCAAATTGATCGATCAAACACTTCCCATTGTTGAAATTGAAGTTGAAATTAGTTTCTACATGTTCATACCATTTTCTAGTAATTTGAATAGCAAGTTTTAATGCAGAAACGAGCTCAAACGGAGCTTCGCCAAAAAACGAACTGTAGAGAGAGAAAGCTCGATTACTCATTATCGGAGGCACAACGGTCCAAGCTTTTGAGCTAGGTAGATAGCTCTCGTCTTAATGTTCATCTTAGAATTAAGAATTTTATTAATTTATACAAAAATTGAGTTAGAATTTCATCATCGAAATTATGTCAGTTCTCTCTCTAGCACTGGCCAAAAATTGCAAAGGGGAGCCAAATTGGCTTACCTTTCAGTCCTAATTTGGCCGTGGGAGGGCTGAGAAGCATTGGGAGGACATGGTTTGGCATGAGAAGGGCTCGAGATGGTCGATTTCAACTTGGCCGAAACAGGGCAGCTTCGGTCCGTCGGAACTTCTTCACTATTCCATCACACTGGTGCTTCTCTAGCAACCCTCGGAGCAAATAGAGACAAAAGGCGTGTAGCTGACTTCTCCTCGATTCTAAAGAACCCAACCTCACCTCCTTTGGCTAAAAAATGACCCTATATTGGAGCTCTAGTTCGAGCTTCGTTGAAAAACAAAGCAACTAAGAGAGAGTGAGCTTTTCGGGTGTAGAGAGGATGAATGGAGAGGGGCTCTTTATATAGGGAGCTCGGGGACTCGTCTGCCATCCATTTGGCACCTTTTTTATAGGCATTGATGGCCAGAAACGTATTGAATGGAGATGTTTCTTCTTCGCCGATGCTGCTTCAATTTTCCGGTGAGTGAACAGTGTTGTCATCTGAAAGAAGAAGGCGACGCTGTTCCGAACCGGACCGGACCAGTTTGAACCGGGTTCAAAGCTTAAACCGGCTAGTTCACCCCTCATTTGACCGAGTTTTTCAAATCTAAAAATTTATAAATTCATTTTATATCCAATAGTGGCCTCAAATCTCAAATTTGAATTATTTAAGCCACATAGAAAAATGAATTTAGGATATGGTTCAATAGTAGTTCAAATCGGTCAAAACCGGTTCAATCCGATTCGGATCTGGTTCACCTGAAATGGTTTGGTTTTAATCTCCAATTCACCCAAAAGTCCTTTTTCCTGACTTTTATGACTCCTTAGGTCACTTAGGATCAATAAAATTCTCGGTTTACCATCTCTCTATCTGTTCAGGTTCATAAACTGACTCGGTTCTTAAACCGGTTTAATTTGGTTCGGGTCTGGTTTTCCTGAACCGGTTTGGTTTTTCTCTTCCACTTTGTTCTAAGGTTCCTTCCCAAGGTTTATAAATCTCTTTGGGTCACCAGGGAGTTGAAATTTCTCTAATTTTTTTGTTCTCCAATAAACGAGTTTGTGAACCGATTCGGTTTTATTACTCAGTTTCATTGGTTCTTTTCCGGGTTTTCCTTAACTAAAAAGGGCGGGGTTTACAACTCTCCCCTCCTTTTAGGAGTTTTGTCCCCAAAACTTAATTAGCAACCTTGCATGAGAAATCATTTCTTTTGATGTCTATTTGGTGTTTGCTTAACATGCAAACTCTTCTCTTGTTCTTCCAACTAGCCCTTTTTACATCCTTCACTTAAGGAATATCTTTCCTTTATATCATTTACTCCCTTTATGGAGTCTATCATAACTATATATACCTTACTTAAGGGTATATCCTTAGATTCACATCTCTTTTTGCTTAGAGCAACATCTCTCAAAATTGGGAGATCCAAGATACCAAACCATTCTCGTGTCTAGTTAACCTCTTGGTCATTACAACCCTTAGTTCGACATCTTTTAGAGTGTTACGTACCTATTTTCATAGGTTTCTTTGTCGTGACCTTTTCATCCTCCTTTATATATTGCTCATTACAATTCAGTCCATATTTTAGGTTTGACATTATCATTTTTACTAACTGACTCTTCCTTATTTTGAGTCATGTTTTCTTCAAGACTCTTGGGCATGACATTTTCTAGATCTTGACTCTATGTCCATTAAATTTCCAGAACACCTCCTTTAGGATTATTCCTAACTTTCCAACCTCTCAGGGATTGTATAACTTCATCCTTTCTTAGGTCCATCCTCATTCCCAATCACATCCATTATTCAAGGATTTTCTGTTGGCCTTAATCCACTCTTGTTCATAATCATTTCATAGTTCATTATTCATGTTTGACCCTTTTCAGTCTATTGTTTGGTTCGGGGAGTTCCCTTTTTACGATTTCATTCTTTAATATGTCCCTCAAGGTAGAGACTTTCGTTCTAAGAACTACATGCTCATCCTTCTTATCATTCCTTTTAGGGTTCTTTCTCCCTTTCTTCGCACCCCTATCTATGTTAGGGCATCTATTTACTTTCGATCATTCTCTATCCACAACTCTTGTTTTATCCTTTATTCCTTACATGGGATACTTCTGATTATTGGTTTTATTTCGTGCATTCTACACTATGCTCAATCGTCTACTCTTTAGGCTTCATATACACGTGTGGACTATGACCCGTCTTACCAATTGTGGTTATTCCTTCTTAGCCACATCTTATTTGGAGGACTTACTTTCCCAACATTTCATGAACATTCTTTCCTTTATTACCTTAGTATAGGTTGTCCACTCATTCATACTTGTCACAGCATCTTTTGATGATAACCCGTTAACTTATTTCCGTTTAAGAAGGGTTCACATCCTCCTTGTTTCAAAATCTCTTGTTCGTCCTTCGTGAGGCTCACTTAACCGTCTCAAGTCTTTAAACTATAAATCTGGTTTTGGCCATTGATTTCTTTAAGGATTTTCATTTGTTCTTCTTTTCCAATGTTTTGGCCTTTTCACTTCTCCCTTCTTTGTTGTGGTTTAAATCCATGGTTCTCTCGAAGACCAGTTCTTTAACTGTCTCTTTCTCTCTATTTTTTTTCTGGTCCAATCATCTGGGTAGCTGCATCACTCGTTCTTCATGCCCATCCTATTGTCCTTCATAGAGTGTAGTCTTTACTACATCTCAGCCTTTCTTAGGGTTTTATTTATTCTCTTTGGTTGTTTGTTGCTATTAGTTTCTTCTTTCTACTTGTTTCTCCTGGAATTATTACTTGGTTCTCTTGCTCTCTCCAAATAGGTCACACTGGGCCATCACGATACTTACTTCCTTTGAAACATTTCCTAATTAAGGATTGGTTACTTGCACTCCACATTATTTTCATTCACCCATCAATAATTCCTTCAAAGGTAATTAGTCGTATGCATCCCTCCAAAGTTTACTTTCATAATGTATTTCTTTATGGAACGTTCAAATCTTCCTTGTTTCAAGATTTCTTGACAATTATATGAGAGGCTTGCCTTTCCCTTTCTTGGCTTGAGTTTAGTCGTAAAGTTGGCCTTTGGTCCTTTTAAGGATTTCTTTTATCTTTCTTCTCCCGAGTATTTGGCATTTCCGCCTCTCTCTTCTTTGTTAAAACTCAAATTATGGCTTTCCCATGTATTAGTATGTTAACTACCTCGCCTCCACCATTCCTTTGGTCTAAGTTTCTTAGGGAAATTGTTTCTTGAGTCCTCCTATCCTTAACGTACATCTCACTAGCCTTTTTAGGGTGTAGTAGTCACACCCTGACCCGGTTTGGTCGGATCCCCGTGAATAACCTACCACTATCCTAGTTTATTAAAGGGTTTCCCCTTATTATAATCTGTAAAGAGTAAGGCGTCCTTTAAACTTGCACCATTTCCTAGAATAGCATAATCAAAACTACATGAAATTTTAAATTTTACATACCTGCCTTACAGGCATCTTAGTTGATTGTCTTTTAGGGCAGGCTTTCTGGGATTTCCTGAAAGGGATATAAGGGAGGGGGTGAGTACGACTATTCAGAGAATGGGTTTTTAAAGGTATACTTTTAACTTTTAAGAAAAACATTTATATGGAGTGTGCTAAGCTCCTTTCTTTTCAAAAATTCCTTCATTTAAAAATGTACATTTTTCCATTATTTCTTAGTTATCGATGTGTCATCACCCAACATACATCCTTCATCATGAAGGTTACACACATTCACAAGTTAGTATTACTACTGAACCCGCTAATGGCCTTGGAGTGACTTTTCCTGCCACCTAGATAGAAGTACGACCACTTCTACCCTGAGAATGAGTGGATGTACGCGACATCTAACCCACAATCCCGAAATCAGTTCTTTAGGTTAATATGAGGACAGAGACCTCATCCTGTCCCCACCCCGGTCTCATGCACTTGGTGCTACTCCAAATTTCGCACATACACCTGGAACGACGATCTGCCCTTATACTCACCGGGTCGTCCAAGGCCCTTAGGACACATCACTACCCCTCATGGTTGTTTTGATGATCCCGCACTCAGTGCATGCACAAACAATGTTTTCTTATCAAACCATGTAATATGTGGTGCCACTGGTCCAACGGCCCCGACTCTCAACTCAACCCACAATTGTTTATCTTGACTAGTCCGTCGACCTGTCATGTCACACTGCCGCTAGTTGACTGAGCATATCGGTCCTATCTTGGTACCATGGCCAAACAATTCACTTATTAAGTTTTATGGCACATATATCATATTCGTTTACGAGCTCCTGCTCGTGCCAACTAGCCTTGGGCCTACTGTACAAGATTTTCAAAAAACTGGGCATTCTAGCCCTCAAGTTCTAAAATCGAGGCCCCCGGCCTATAAGAGCTATTCGAGCTCCCGTCAAAAAGGTCCCCCAAATAGTTTAAGCATTGGCACACAGTCAGGGGAGAACACTTCCGATAAAATAGGTTTTCACTGTCCATTATACCAACCTGTATAAGGACATCTCCGTTCATAACCGATGAACGAGTTTTCAACTTCCTTCAAGAAAGTCTCATCATACCAATTGGGTATGATCTACTTACAACCGATAAGTAGTTTTTCCACATAATTTTCACATCACTTTCTCTAAGTGGTGATGATTAAAATACCACTAAACAGTGGGTTTTTATACCGAGGTACTTATCATCCCATACCGGGTATGATATAAAATTTTCACTCACAACCAGTAAGTGGTTTTTATCTTTAAGTTGTGCTCATCATCCCAACCGGGTATGATGTTAGTAAACCCACTCACCCGTTAACGCAGTGAATTCCACTTGACCGATTCTTTATATTCACGTGAGCTCGTCCATGCTAGTGTACCCGGTATTTTGTGTTCCTACACGATATGAACGTCCTTGTTCATTATTACTCGGCATAACAACCTTCATTCATTTCCAATGAATGAGAAAACCCAAACTTATAGTTATTTGCAATTAGGTTCATAAAGTTATTTCTCTTTAACTTTAAGCCCCTAATATCGGTTTTTCCTCAAATTGAGTCCCGTAACTTTTAAATTTTATCTTGAGACCTCAATTTATTCAATTTCACCAAAAAGGGGTTTAATTTCCCAAATTTCCAATTTGGTCCCCCAATTTTCCAAAATTACCATTTTGCCCTTCCTTTACAAAAATGGTAAGTTTTGCCCCAAAAATTCAAAAATTCCTCAATTGGTCCTCCAACATTATTTTCATGTCCAATTGACCCTCAATTTCATAAAATTGCTTTATGGCCCTTTGAATTTCAAAAATCTCCAATTTTTCCTCCAATTTCAACTCTTCAACACTACCGAATTTCATTTCATCAAATTGACCGATCAAACACTTCTAATTATTGAAATTGGAGTTGAAATTGTGTTCTTGCATGTTCATATGATTCTAAGAAACTTTGAATCGCAGATTTTAACGCTGGAACGAGCTCAAAAGGAGCATCACCAGAAAACAGACTATAGAGAGAGAAAGCTTTGATTTCTCACCGATGAGGGCACGACGGTCCGAGCTTTCGATCTAGACAGATAGCTCTCATCTTGAGGTTCATCCTAGAATCAAGAATCATATCAATTGATGATGAATTGAGTTAGAATTTCATTATTTAAATTCTACCGGTTCTCTCTCTAACACCGACGAAAAATTGTAGAGTGGAGCCAAATTGGCTTACCTTTTAGTCCTAATTCGGCCATGGGAGGGCGGAGGAAGTGTTGGGAAGGCTTGGTTCATCAATTTCAACTCAGCCGAAATAGGGCAACTTCGGTTCGCCGAAGCTGCTTTACAATTCCATCATGTCGGCGCTTCTCTAGTGATTCTCGGATTGACTAGAGTTTGCTATCAGATAGCTGACTTCTCCCCGGTTCTAAAGAGCCTGACCTCTCCTTTTGAGGTTAAGAAAAATTTTCAAGTCGAAGCTCTAGTTTAAGCTTCACCGGGAAATAGAGTAGTAGAGAGAGAGAGAGAAGTGTTCGGGTGTGAGGAGAATGAATGGGGATGACCTTTTTATATAGGTGTAAAACCGTATATTAAATGGGAGAGATTTATTACTAGTATTAATATTGCCATAAATTATTGGTATTAATTCTAAGAATTTAATTTCGGTATTAAATTATTTGTATTAATTCCAATAATTTAATTTATGTATTAAATTATTAGTATTAATTACTATAATTAAATATATATTAATTTATCCCTATTTATGATAAGGCATACGCTTAACTTTAAAGTTCTTATGGATTCTTGTTCACCTGAACCAATTTGATTTTTCTCTTCTAATTTGTCTTAAATTTCTTTTCCAAGGTTTAATAAACCCTTTGGATCACCCATAAGTTGTAAATTTCCAAATTGCTTATTCCCAAATGATCGGGTTTGTAAACCGGCTCGGTTTTCTTACTCGGGTTGACCGATTTTTTCCCGGTTTTCCTTAACTCAAAAGTGCGGGGTTTATAGTAGTCCTTTCTACCTCCTGGTCTTCCTTATTGTGTCATTTATTCTCTTTGACTATCTCGTTATAACAACTTGCTTTCTTTTGTCATGTTGGTCTGAAATTCCTAGTTGGCCTCATTGCTTTTTCCAGGGTGATTCATTCTTGCAATCCCAATACTCCTGTTTGTGGTCAAATGTTTGTCTTGTCTTCTCTTGTGGTTGCTTTCCCTTCTTTGCTCCTAATATTTAGAATTTTCTTATTTCAAGGGAGAGTTCTCTTTGTTCTATTTGTAGTTTATCAAGGTCCTACCTTTAGTCCCTTTTCTTTTTCTTCCTACCATTATGCTAGAATCTTGAAGAGCTTACTCTTGGATGTAATTGTAGTTCCGAGCAGGAGTTGTATTTTTAAGGATGGTATCCTTTCGGTTTCCTATAACTATGGGGGTATTATTCTTGGAAAATATTGCCGTGACTCCTTGCGGTGTGGGACAGTTTTTCACTTTGTATCCTATTCCCCTATAGGTCCTTGATTCCTATCCTTAGTAGAGTTGGGCACTTCTCTACGCAGTGCCCCTATTGATCATACTTGTAATTATATGAATATAAGTGATTCCTCCTAGTATTTTTCTAGGGAATTATTAGTTTTGGTGATCCTTCATCCTTGAGTCTAGATACCTTGAGAGTTTTTCTTGTGGGGTCTTTTTTTTTGTCAATTTATCACTTTAAGAGTCCTCCTAGATTCCTCGATTTCCTTAACTTGTATGGGATTCTCCTTAGTTTCTATGGTAGTACAGGATTGTTTGATCACTTTCTTTGGGGTCATCTTCCTTGAAGATCACATCATTTCAGGGACAAGATTTTTAGGAATTTAGAGTACTTCATTAATAGAGGAGTACACTATGTTGGATGTTTTGGCCCTATTACAGAAAAGGATCACAAAATAACCAGGGAGCTACGGGTTTCTTGATAAGTGTCCTCATATGCAAGGTAATATGCCCCTTTGTTAGTGTTTATGGCTTCATGCTTGGCTTCCTTTATACTTCGAGTTGTGCCCTCAATAGGTCCTAGCACCATTATCCAGGATACTTCCGTATTTGGTCTTTTGAGATTCCTGCCATGCCTCAGACATTTGGGAAGCTTCTAAGGTTGTCTTCCTATGAAGATAGGGATTTGAGTAGAGCCATTCCTAGTTTTCTTGGTTCCTCTCCTGGGAGCCATCTGAAAATTTTAGGATAAATCCTATTAGTTACTATATTTTCTAGTCTTGATTATGTATTCAAGGAAACAGGCTCTGATACCACTCTAGTTGTTACGCCTTGACCCAGTTTAGTTAAATCCCCGTGATCAACCCGCCATTCTCCTAGTTTATTAAAGGGTTTCCCCTTATTATAGACCGTAAATAGTAAGGCATCCTTTAAACCTACACCTCTTCCTGAAATAACATAAATCAAAACTGCATAAAATTTTAATTTCATCACACCTGTCTCATAGGCATCTTAGTTGATGGCCTTTAAGCGTAGGCTTTCTGGAATTTTCTGAAAGGGATATAAACGAGGGGGTGAGTACTACTACTCTGTGAATGGGTTTTTCAAAACTTTTAACTTTTTAGGAAAAAGACTTGTAATAGTGTGCCAAACTCCTTTCTTTCAAAAATCCTTTCATTTCAAATCTCGGTTTTTACCACCATTTCTTATTAATTATAGTGTGTCATCACCTAACACACATCCTTCATCATGAAGGTCAAACACACATTTGCAGGCCAGCTCATCCAATAAACCCACTTGTGGCGTCGGAGCGACTTTACCGGCCACCTAGATAGAAGTACGTCCACTTCTACCTTAAGAATAAGTGGATGTTTGCGACATTCGACCCTCAATCCTGAAATTAATTCTTCGTGTCAGTATGAGGACAGAGACCTCATCTCGTCCCCATCCCGGTCTCATGCGCTAGGTGCTACTCCAAATTTCGCACGGTCACCTAGTACGACAAATTGCCCTTATACCCACCAGGCCGTCCAGTGCTCTTAGGATGCATCACTATCCCTCTTAGGCGTCTTGATGGTCCCGTAATCACAGTGCATGCACAATCAGCATTTTTCTTATCGTGCCATATAATCTGTGGTGCCACTAGTCTAGCGGCCCCGACCCCCAACTCAACCCACAGTTGTTTGTCTTGACTAGTTCGTCGACCTGTCATGTCGCATTGCCACTAGTTGACTGAGTACGTCAGTCCTGTCTTGGTACCATGGCCAAACAATTCCTTTATTTAAAGTTTTATAGCTTATAACTCATGTTTGTTTACGAGCTTTTGCTTGTGCCAATTGGCCTTGGGCCCACTGTACGAGACTTTCAAAATCGGGCATATTAACCCTCAAGTTCCAAAACAGAGGCCGCCGACCTATAAGAGCTATTCGAGCTCCCATCAAGAAGGTCTCCCAAATCGTTTAAGCATTGGCACACAGTCAGGGGAGAGCACTTTCGACAAAAATATGTTTTCAGCTGTCCATCATACCGACCGGGTATAAGGACATCTCTGCTCATAACTGATGAACGAGTTTTCAACTTCCTTCGAGTAAGTTTGATCAAAACAACCGGGTATGATCTACTTACAACCGGTAAGCAGTTTTTCCACATGTTTTTCACATCACTCCTCCAAGTTGTGATGTTTAAAATACCACTTAGTAGTGAGTTTCATTTCGAGATACTTATCATCCCCAACCGGGTATGATTTAAAATCCCACTCACTCGTTAATGCAGTGGATTCCACTAAACCGGTTCTTTGTATTCACGTGAGCTTGTCCTTGCTGGTGTTCCCGGTACTTCGTGTTCCTACACAATATAAAAATCTCGGTTCATTATCCTTCTGCCTAATAGCCTTCATTCATTCCAAATGAATTAGAAAACCAAACTTTCATATATTTGCAATTAAGTCCCTAATGCCGATTTTTCCTTAAATTGAGTCCCAAAACTTTTAAATTTATCATAGGACCGATCAAACACTTCCCATTGTTGAAATTGAGTTTCTACATGTTCATACGATTTTCTAGCAATTTGAATCACAAGTTTTAACGTCGGAACGAGCTCAAACGGAGCTTCGCCGGAAAATGGACTATAGAGAGAGAAAGCTTCGATTACTCATCATCAGAGGCACGATAGTCCAAGCTTTCGATCTGGGAAGATAGCTCTTATCCTGATGTTCATCCTAGAATCAAGAATTGCATCAATTGATGTCGAATTGAGTTAGAATTTCATCATCAAAATTCTCTCGGTTCTCTCTCTAGCACCGGTTGGAAATTGTAGAGAGGAGTCGAATTGGCTTACCTTTCAGTCCTAATTTGGCCGTGGGAGGGCTGAGGAAGCGTTGGGAGAGCTTGGTTTGGCCTGAGGAGGGCTCGAAATGGCCAATTTCAACTTTATCGAAACAGGGCAACTTTGGTCTACCGGAGCTACTTCACTGTTCCATCACGATAGTGCTTCTCCAGCAACCCTCGGAGATAATAGAGACTACAAGCGTGTAGCTGACTTCTCCCCGATTCTAAAGAACCCGACCTCACCTCCTTTGGCTCAGAAATTACCCAACATCGGAGCTTTGGTTTGAGCTTTGTAGGAAAACTAAGCAACTGAGAGAGAGTGAGCTTTTCAAGCATGGAGAGGATGAATGGAGAAGGGCTTTTTATATAGGGAGCTCGGGGACTCGTCGATCGTCCGTTTGGAACCTTTATGACAGGCATTGATGGCCTGAAACGTATTGAATGAAGACGTTTCTTCTTCGTTGGCGCTGCTTTGATTTTTCGGCAAGTGAAGAGTGTCGTCATCTGAAGGAAGAAGATGACACTTTTCCGAACCAAACCGGACCGGTCTGAACCGGGTTCAAAGCTTAAACCAGTCGGTTCACCCCTCATTCGATCGATTTTTTCAAATGTAAAAATTTTCAAATTTCATTTTCTATCCAATGGTTGCCTCAAATCTCAAAATTGAATTATTTAAGCCACCTAGAAAAATTAATTTAGGATCTGGTTCAATAGTGGTTCAAACCAGTCCAAACTTGTTCAATCCGGTTCGGATCCTATTCACCTGAACCAGTTTGGTTTTCATCTCCAATTTACCCTAAAGTCCTTTTTCCTTACTTTTATAACTCCTTAGGTTACTTAGGGTCCATAAAATTCTTAGTTTACCATCTCTCTATCGGTTCTAGTTCATAAACTGACTTGATTCTTAAATCGATTTAATCTGATTCAAGTCCAATTTTCCTAAACCGGTTTGGTTTTTCTCTCCCACTTTGTTCTAAGGTTCCTTCCTAAGGTTTATAAATCTCTTTCGGTCACCAGGGAGTTGAAATTTCTCTAATTTGCTCGTTCCCCAATAAACGGGTTTGTGAACCAGTTCAGTTTTCTTACTCAGTTTCACAAGTCCTTTTCCCGGTTTTCTTTAACTAAAAATGGCGGGGTTTACATTACCGACCACCTAGATAGAAGCACATCCACTTCTACCCTAAGAATGAGTTGATGTACATGACATCTGACCCTCAATCCCGTAAAGAAAACTTTGTGTCAGTATGAGGAGAGAGACCATATCTCAGTCTCATGTGCATGAAACTCAAACACATTAGCTTTAGGAAGCCCCAAATATAGTAGTCTCGTGGAGTTCAAACACAATAACTCCGTGACTAACTGGTACGACGAGAAATGCAAACATAGTAGCTACTCTTTCCCTTATTGCCACCATGTCATCCAACAGTCTTTAGGACACATCACTACCCCTATTGGGCATCTTAATGGTCATGAACCTCAAGTGCATGCACAAACAATATTTTTCCACATAAGCCATTTATCTTTGGTGCCTATGATCCAACGGCCCCGACACACAACCCGACCTACAGTTGTTTATCTTATTGGTACCATGGCCAAACACATCATTCATTAAAGTTTTCATAACTTAATCTCATGTTTGTTTACGAGCTCATGCTTGTGCCAACTGGCCTTGGGCCCACTGTACGAGATTTTCAAAATCGGGCATTTTAGCCCCTAAGTTCCCAAACCGAGGCCTTCGGCCTAACTGAGCTATTTGAGCTACCGTCAAGAAAGTCTCCCAAAAGGTTTAAGCAGTTGCACACAGTCAGGGTAGAGCACCTCCGACAAAATATTCTTTTCATTTGTCCATCACACCAACTGGATGTAAGGACATCTCCGCTTTTAACCGATAAGCGGGTTTTCTACTTCCTTCCAGGAAGTTCATCATACCAACTGGGTATGATCTACTTACAATTAATAAGTAATTTTTTTTGTGTAATTTCTACATCACTCCTCTCAAGCGTGATGGTTAAAATAACCATTTAGTAGTGGGTTTTCATTTCCGATGTGCTTATCATATCAACTAGGTATGATATAAAATATCCCACTCATCCAATAGTATAGTGAATTTCCTCTTAACCGACTTGCTGCCTTCACACGAACATGTCTTAGTTAGCGTTCCCAGTACTTCATGTTCCTACACAATATAAACATCATTATTTATTATCCTTTGGCCTAATAGCCTTCATTCATCCCGAATGAATGAAATTATCAAACTTTTTATTTATTTGCAATTAGGTCCCTAAAGTTGTTTTTCTTAAACTTTAGGTCCATAATGCCGGTTTTCCCCCAAATTGAGTCCTAAAACTCTAAAATTCACCTTAGGAACTCAATTTATTCTAAATCACAAAAAGGAGTTCAAGTATCTCAAATTTCTAATTTGGTCCCCAACTTTTCTAAAATTACCATTTTGCCTCTACTTTACAAAAATGGTAAGTTTCACCCCAAAAATTGGCCAGTTGGTCCTCCAACATCTTTATCATGCCCAATTGGCCCTCAATTTTATGAGATTTCACTTTAATCCCTCGCATATTCAAAATTCAATATTTTTCCCCAATTTCAACATTCCAACACAGCCGAATTTGATATCCAATCAAATGAGTTTAATTGTTGAAATTGAAGTTAGATTGGAGTTCCTACACCTTCATACGATTCAATTGCACTTTGAATCGCACGATTTGATGTTGGAATGAGCTCAAACAAAGTTTTTCCAAATTACCGATTGTAAGTAGAGATCATACCTAGTTGATATGATGGACTTCCCGGAAGGAAGGAGAAACCCACTTGCCATTTGTAAGTGGAGAGATCATCACACCCGGTTAGTGTGATGAAGTGAAATTTTTTTTTGTTAGAAGTGTTCTCCCCTGACTTGTGTGCCAATGCCTAAACTTTTTGGGAGACCTTTCTGATGGGAGTTAGAATAGCTCAGATAGGTGAGAGGCCACAATTTTGAACTTGTGGGGCTAAAATGCCCAATTTTGGAAAATCACGTACAGTGGGCCCAAGGCCAATGGGCACGAGCAAGGTCTCATAAACAAACATGAGATATGAAAGCCATGAAAACTCTTAATGAAATGGTTATGTGATTTTTCCATGGTACCAAGATAGGACCGACATACTCGATGGACTGGCGGTAGTGCGCTAGGGCTAAGTAGATGGACTGGCTTTGACAAACAGCTGCAGGTCGGGTTGAGGGTTGCGGCCATTGGACTAGTGGCACCAAAGATAAATGGATATGTGAAAATTGTTGTTTATGCATGCACTTAAGGTACATGACCATCAAGACACCCAAGAGAGGTAGTGTTGCGTCCTAAGGGCTATTGGATGACATGGTTGAGATAAGGGTAATTTGTCGTGCCAACAGTCGGAAAGCTCAACGTAGCTTCTTGTGCATGAGACTCGAGTGGTGTTGGGATGAGGTCTCCATCCTCATATGGACCCAAAGTATGTTGGGTCTAAGGGTCGAATGTCTAGGACGTTCACTTAGACTCTGGGTAGAAGTCAGGGATTTCTATCAGGGTGGATGGTAAAGACGCTCCGATCCACAAGTGGGTGCACTCGACGTAACTACATCTCGCAAATGTGTGTGTACCCTTCCTGGTGAAGGGCGTGTGTTGTTTGTGAAACACACCTAATATGGAAATGGGAAATAGGTTTTGAAAACCTTGGAAAGGATTTGAGAATCCTTGGAAAAGAATTGGTAAAGCTTGGAAAAAGGTTTTGAAAAATTAGAAATTTGAGGAAAGATCCTCTTAAAGGAAATAAGAATTTTGGCACATTTTGATTAAAGTTGTTTTCATAAAAACTCACTCCCAACACCCACTCATTGAGTTGTAGAACTCACCCCTCCCTTTATCCCTTTTAGGTAACCAAGGGGAAACCAAAATTTAAAGACCTCATTGTAAGATAGTTATGTTAGATTTAAAATATTCAATTTTGTATAATGTTATTCTAGGAAAGACAGGAAAGAAGGACTCCTTATTCCTCACAGTTTAAAAAGGGTGAAACCTTTACGGACCAAAATGAGTGGCAGGTTGCTCACGGGGATCCGACCAAATTGGGTCGAGGCATGACACTAACTCCTTGAACTAGCTAAAACCTTTCGGGAGACTTTTTTTATGAAATCATGAACCATGACTGGTTAGAGCTAGTCTTGCTTGAGTAGGTCCAAGGCTGATGGGCATGGGATTAGGACCATAAACAAGTTAAAGTGTGTGTGCTTAAATGACTTTCATAATCTATTGATTGTGTGAATTAGCTACCGATCCGAAGTTGAGTCATTGAACTCGTTGGGCTAGTAGCACCAAAGATAATGACCAATAAAAGTGTATGTGCTTAAATGACTTTCATGATGTGTTATAGAACCATCGAAGCACCCGGTATCGGGTAGTGGTGATTTTAAGGGCCGTTGAATGACCCAGGGAGCATAAGGGAAGCTTTGTCATTCAGTATGTTGTTCTCTCCTGAATTGTGTGTCAATTCATAAAATTTTTGGGACACCTTCTTGATAAGAGCTAGAATAGCTCAGACAAACCAGAGGCCTCAGTTTTGGAACTTGTGGGGCTAAATGCCCAATTATGGAAAATCACGTACAATGGGCGCATGGCCACTTGGCACTAGCAGGAGCTTGTAAATAAACATGAGATATTTAAGCCATGAAAACTCTTAATGAATGGATTATGTGATTTTTCCATGGTACCAAGATAGGACCGACATACTCGATGGATTGGAGACAGGGCGACAAGGCCAAGTCGATGGACCGGCCTAGACAAACAACTGCAGGTCAAGTTGAGGGTCGGGGTTGTTGGACTAGTGGCCCCAAAGATAAATGGCTTGGTAGAAAAACTATTGTTTTTGCATGCACTTGAGGTTCAGAACCATTAAGATGCCCAAGAGGGGTAGTGATGCGTCCTAAGGACTACTAGATGACATGGTGGAGATAAGGGTAGTTTGTCGTGCTAGCAGTTGGAAAGCTCGATGTAGCTTCTTGCGCATGAAACTAGGGTGGGGTCGGGATGAGGTCTTCATCCTCATATGGACACGAAGTATTTTGGGTTTGACGGTCAAACATCTTGGATGTTCACTCAGACTTCGGGTAGAAGTAAGGGACTTCTATCAGGGTGGATGGTAAAGACGCTCTAATCCACAAGTGGGTGCAGTCATCGTAACTTCATCTACAAATGTGTGTGTACTCTTCCTGATGAAGGGCGTGTGTTGTTTGTGAAACACACCTAATATGAAAATAAGAAATAGGTTTTGAAAACCTTGGAAAGGATTTGAGAATCCTTAGAAAAGAATTGGTAAACCTTGAAAAAGGTTTTGAAAAACCAGAAATTTGAGGAAAGATCCTCTTAAAGGAAATAAAAATTTTGGCACACTTTGATTAAAGTTATTTTCATGAAAACTCACTCCCAACACCCACTAATTGAGTTTTAGAACTCATCCTCCCTTTATCCCTTTCAGGTAACCAAGGGGAAACCAAAATTTAAAGACCTCATTGTAAGATAGTTATATCATATTTAAAATATTCAGTTTTGTATAATGCTATTCCAGGAAAATAGGAAAGGGAATGATGGTGTGTGTTGATTGTCAACATGATATTATGAATCGAATACCTTTGTGGTGATAAAAAGGGAATGGAAAAGTGATAATGCGGCTTAATTATGAGTATGGACATAATAGAATAAGAAAGCCAAACAAACCCTTCCCCGATGATACCCACTCACTAAGTTATCAGCTTTTCCTTTTTCATGAAGGAAGAATTTCAAAAGCTGCCAGTCAAAACCCCGAACCAACTTCAGATACTTTATGTTTAAGATTTTCTTGACTTAACAATTTTGATAATGTCATGTTAGGGAAACAATGAGAAGAAGTACTCCTAACTCCCCACAATTTTAGAGGAGGAAATCCCTCTGGGTCGGACGGTGTGGCAGGTTGTTCACGGGGTTCTGACCAAACCGAGTCGGGGCATAATAACTTTAGTGGTATCAGAGCCATTGTATCCCTCAAATACATTATTGAAATTTTATAACCTAAATATTAATTAAAAATCTCTAAAACTTTAGAAATGGCTCCTAAGAAAGGAACCAAGAGAGCTCGATAGGTAGCTACAGACTCCCTTGGAAACCTCATTCCGGAAGGAGAGTCCAAAGGGGCCCAGCCAACCCCACCAAGACTAAGCTCGGAACATCAAAGGCTATACGAGGAATTCACTAGGGTATTTGAAAACCCCAATCTTCCCCCAAAGCCAACCTGGACACCGAGTCCCACACTAGGCCCAAGGAAGTGCAATCCGAGTCCACCTCCATGCCCGCCCCTCCACTATTCGATATGTTGAAGTACCCGAAGACACTCTGTCAACTGAGTTGTAAACCATTCCAAGGGAAGAAAGATGCACGGGCTACCATGGATTGGCTAGCTAGCATTAAAAAGTTTATAGGGATCATTAGGACATCATCAGAAGAAATGGTGACCTTGGTCAAATGTTTCTTGGAGTCTAGTGCCAATAGGTGGTGGGCCAATGTGAGGAAGCTCTCCACCGAAATGCCCACAAGGGGGGAATTCGAAGAGAGGTATTTAGAGGAATACTTGCCCCCCCCCCCCCCCCCCCCCCCCACTTGATCAACGAGAAGAAGCAAGAGTTCTTCCTGCTCTAATAAGGATCAAGCACCATCTAGAAGTACTAGAAGAAGTTCAATGAGTTAAGGTCTTTTGCTCCCAACTTGGCTAGACCAGTATAAATATGCCAAAGGTTTATGGATAGTCTCAATATGGACGTGTGAGACTGGATGGGGATATTGGGACGACCACAGATTTGGCCACCATCATCAGCATGACCCATGAATGCGAATGACTGGACTTAGAGAGAGAAAGCATTGAAAGCTTACAATCGGGGGTGCGGCGGACCAAGCTTTCAATCTGGGCAGATAGCTCTTTCCTGAGATTTCTCCTAGGATCAAGAATTGCATCAATTGAAGTCGAACTGAGTGAGAATTTAGTCATTGAAAATCTATTGGTTCTCTCTCTAGCACCGCTTGAAATTTACAAAGGGAAGCCAAATTGGCTTACCTTTCCGCTCTAATTCAACCGTAGGAGGGTTGTGGTGGTGTTGGGAGGGCTTGGTTTGGCATGAGAAGGGCTCGAATTGGTCGATTTCAGCTCGGTCGAAATAGGGCAGCTTTAGTTTGCCGGAGCTACTTCACTGTTCTATCATGCCAATATTTCTTCGGCGACCTCGGAGCAAATGGAGACTACAGGCATATAGCTGACTTCTCCTCGAATCCAAATAACACGACCATGCCTTCTTTGGCTTAGAAAAATGCCCAAGCCAGAGCTCTGGTTTGAACTTCACTGAAAAATGGAGCAGTTGAGAGAGAATGGAGTTTTTAGGTGTGAGGAGGATGAATGAGGAGGGGTTCTATATATAGGAAGTTCGGGGACTTCTTGGTTGTCCGATTGGCACCTTAATAGCAGTTATTCATTGCCTGAAACTCTTTGGCCAGAGACTTTTTGTCTTCACCAATGATACTCGATTTTTCAACGAGTGAACAGTGTTGTCATCTGAAGGAAGAAGATGACTGTAAACCTCGACCTTTTGAGCTAAGGAAAGTCGAGAAAAGAATCAGTCAAACCGAGTGAGAAAAACTAAACTGGTTCTCGAAACCGATCATTTGGGAACAAGCAATTTGAAAATTTACTTCTGGGTGATCCAAAGGGTCGAATAAACCTTGGAAAAGAAAACTAAGACAAATAAGAAGAGAAAAACCAAATTAGTTTATGGGAGGATGGGTGACCTCCTTATCATAAATAGCCATAAATTAATATATATTTAATTATTGTAATTAATACCGATAATTTAATACCTAAATTAAATTATTAGAATTAATACAAATTATTTAAAATAAAAATTAAATTATTAGAATTAATACCAATAATTTATGGAAATATTAATACTAGTAATAAATCTCTCCCATTTAATGCACGATTTTATACCTATATAAAGACGTCATCCCCATTCATTCTCCTCACACCGGAACACTTCTCTCTCTCTCTCTCTACTACTCCATTCCCCGGTGAAGCTTAAACCAGAGCTTCGACTTGAACATTTTTCTTAACCTCGGAAGGAGAGGTCAGACTCTTTAGAACCGGGGGGAAGTCAACTATCTGATAGCAAACTCTAGTCAATCTGAGAATCACTACAGAAGAGCCGACATGATGGAATAGTGAAGCAGCTCCAGCGGACCGAAACTGACCTGTTTCGGCCAAGTTGAAATTGGCCATTTTGAGCCCTCCTCAGGCCAAACCAAGCCTTCCCAACACTTCCTCAACCCTCCCACGACCGAATTAGGACTGAATGGTAAGCCAATTCGGCTCCCCTCTACAATTTTCGGCCGGTGCTAGAGAGAGAACCAACAGAATTTCAATAATGAAATTCTAACTCAATTCGGTAACAATTGATGCGATTCTTGATGCTAGGATGAACCTCAAGATGAGAGCTATCTGCCCAGATCGAAAGCTCAGATCGTCGTGCCCTCACCGGTGAGAAATCGAAGCTTTCTCTCTCTATAGTTTGTTTTTCGGCGAAGCTCCGTTTGAGCTCGTTCCGGTGTTAAAATCTGCAATTTAAAGTTCCTTAGAATCATATGAACATGTAGGAACTCAATTTCAACTCCAATTTCAACAATTAGAGGTGTTTGATCGGTAAATTTGATAAAATCAAATTCGACAGTGTTGAAAAATTCAAATTGGGGGAAAAATTGGGGAAAATTGGGGATTTTCAAAATTCAAAAGACCAAAATGCAATTTTATGAAATTGAGGGTCAATTGGGCATGAAAATAATGTTGGATAACCAATTGAGGAATTTTGAAATTTTTGGGGCAAAACTTATTTTTGTAAAGGGAAAAATGGTAATTTTGGAAAAATTGGGGGACCAAATTGGAAACTTGGGAAATTAAACCCCTTTTTGGTGAAATTGAATAAATTGTGGTCCCAAGATAAATTTTAAAAGTTACGGGACTTAATTTTATGAAAAAACTGACATTAGGGACTTAAAGTTAAAGAGAGATAACTTTAGGGACCTAATTGCAAATAACTAAAAGTTTAGATTTTCTCATTCATTGGAAATGAATGAAGGCTGTTATGCCGAGTAATAATGAACAAGGATGTTCATATCATGTAGGAACGCGAAATACCGGGAACGCCAGCATGGATGAGCTCGCGTGAATACAAAGAACTGGTCTAGCGGAATTCACTGCGTTAACGGGTGAGTGGGTTTACTAACATCACACCCGGTTGGAATGATGAGCACAACTTAAAATTTAAAAACCACTTACCAGTTGTGAGTGAAAATTTTATATCATACCCGGTTGGGAATGATAAGTATCTCAATATGAAAACCCACTATTAAGTGGTATTTTAAACATCACTACTTAGAGGAAGTGATGTGAAAATTATGTGGAAAAACTATTTACCGGTTGTAAGTAGATCATACCCAGTTGGTATGATGTGACTTCCTCGAAGGATGTTGAAAACCCGTTCATCGGTTATGAACGGAGGTGTCCTTATACCCGAGCGATTTAATAGATAGAGAAAACATATGCTTAAACAATTTGGGAGACCTTCTCGACAGGAGCTCGAATAGCTCTGATAGGTCGGGGGTCTCGGTTTTGGAACTTGGGGGCTAAATGCCCGATTTTGAAAATCTCATACAGTGGGCCCAAGGCCAGTTGGCACAAGTAGGAGCTCGTAAACAAACATGATATATGTGCCATAAAACTTAGTAAGTGAATTGTTTGGCCATGGTACCAAGATAGGACCGACATGCTCAGTCAACTAGCGGTAGTGCGATATGACAGGTCAACGGACTAGTCAAGATAAATAACTGTAGGTTGAGTTGAGAGTCGGGGCCGTTGGACCAGTGGCACCACATATTACATGGTTTGATAAGAAAACATTGTTTGTGCATGCACTATGAGTATGAGATCATCAAGATGCCCATGAGGGGCAGTGAAGTGTCCTAAGGGCCCAGGACGACCCGATAAGTATAAGGACAGATCATCGTTCCAGGTGTCTGTGCAAAATTTGGAGTAGCACCAAGCAAATGAGACCATGGTGGGGACAAGATGAGGTCTCTATCCTCATACGAACATGAAGAAGTGATTTCGGGATTGTGGGTCGGATGTTGCATACATCCACTCATTCCCAAGGTAGAAGTGGTCGTACTTCTATCTGGGAGGCAAGAAAAGTCGCTCGAAGCCACTAGCAGGTTCAATAGTGATACGGACTTGCGAATGTGTGTAACCTTCATGATAAAGGATGTGTGTTGGGTGATGACACATCGGTAACTAAGAAATAAATTAAAAACCCAAATTTTTAAATGAAGGAATTTTTTAAAAGAAAGGAGTCTGACACACTCCATATAAATATTTTTCTTTAAAGTCAAAAGATTTGAATCACATTCACTAGGTAGTTGTACTCACCCCTCCCTTATACCCCTTTCAGGAAGTCCCGGAAAGCCAAACCTTAAAAGACTTCCACAATTAAACGCTTGCAAGACAGGTACGATTAATTTAAATTACTATGAAATTTTAATTTATGATATTCTTGGAAAAAGGTGCAGGTCTAAAGAACGCCTTACTCTTTACGGTTTATAATATAAGGGGAAACTCTTTAGTAAAACAAGAGAGTGGCGGGTTGATCACAGGGATCCAACCAAACCGAGTCATGGCGTGACAACGACACTGTTCTAAACCAAGTTCAAAGTTTAATCTGGCCGGTTGAGGCCCGATTTGATCGATTTTTTCAAAATTAAAAATTTGTAAATTTATCAAAATTCATTATCTATCAAATGGTGGCCTAAATTCTCAAATTTGAATTTTCTAAGCCACCTAGAATAATAAATTTAGAAACTAGTTTAATGGTGGTTCAAACCGGTTAAATCCAGTTCATGTCCGGTTCACCTGAACAGTTTGCTTTTCACCTCCAATTCATCCTAAAGTCCTTTCTCATGACTTTTGTGACTCTTTTGGTCACTCGGTATCCATAAATTTCCCAATTTATCCTTTCTCTATCAGTTGGGATTCGTGAATCGATTCGGTTTTCTCACCTGGGTTGACCGGTTCTTTCCCCGGTTTTCTCATCCTGAAGGAGCGGGGCTTACATATTTAATGTTTCTCATAGTTAAACAATTCTTAAAAATGACACATCTCATTCCATGTCATAAAAGTCATGATACATCAAATATTGTTGATTTATTATTCAAATAAATTGTTATATTACATGGTATTCATAGAACTATTGTATTTGATCATGATAATAAATTCCCATGTTACTTTTAGAATATTTTGTTAGGCAAATTGGAAAGAAAACTTTTATTTTCAACTAAATATTTATATGATGTTGAGTTTACATATAATCATTATATTCATTCTATGATTAGGTTTTTATTATTTGAAGTGGCTTATAGTTTTAATTCATTGACTTATCTAGATTTAATATCACTTACTGTTATCGAATTAGTAAATTTAGATGGGAAGAGTAAAGATGAATTTCTAAAATAAATTCAGAAAATAAATATGAACATAAAATGACATACTCAAGCATATGAAAATCAAGTTAATAAAGGTTTCAAGAAGGTAATTTTTTATCTAGGGATTTGGGTTAGGCAACATATGCGAAAAGAACGATTTCTAGAAAAAAAAAAGTGAACAAAACTCCTTCTTAGAGGAGATTGATCATTTGGTGTGTTGAAACTTATCATTAATACTCACAAGCGTGTGTTATATGGTAAGTATGATGTTGATTATAATTTTAATATTTTTAATTTAATGTATTTTGATGTAGCTGACAAAAAATTGAATATTATAAGATAAATCATTTTCAAGAGTGGGAGAATGATGTGAATAAAATTGGTGGGGTTCAAATCATGACTAGTCTAAAAAGTAAACCTACATATCATAATATGTTTGTTTTGAAAATAGAGTGTTCATAAAATAATGATTTATGGTTACAAAATCTTCAAAATACCTTTATATTAGTATTTTGAGTATAGATTGAATCAATGAAATAAATACTTAGTGTTAGTTTTCTTACTGATAGTAATCTCATCCCCTCCAACACATTTTTAGGAAATTCGAGGAGAAGAAATAATTATAATGTCAAAGGAATTTTTATCAACAAGATATCAAGGTGTAATCACTGAAATCTAATTCGAGTAGATCCATTCAATTATTTATTCATGGAAATTTTTTATTATTTATAAATGTTGCAAGATATTTACGAAACTTTTAAATTATAACTCAAAATTTTGTGTTTTATATTTTGAGTTTTTATCTTATATCACTACTATAGTGATGTTACACAAACTATTTTAATATCAAAAGAGTATAATGGGTTGTTGACCCATGACTACCGTATGTAATTTTAATGTTGTACTTAGGCCATTTATTTTATTCATTGGATTTTTCTCTGTCAAGCTTCGATAAATAAAATTAAACAAGGATATGAGGAGGAATTGAGTTATGTTATCTTGTCTTGCTATATTTGTATAACTGTTCAAAGTGGCAGTGCATCTATCTTATGGATAGAATAATTTTTCGGGAGCAAAGTGTATTTATCCCAAGACTTGTAATACATGACAATATAGGTGTAGCCCATGAGTGCTTCCATGTTTTAAACAATAAAAAGAGAGAAAAAGAAAGAATGGTGTGGAGTGAAAATTGATATGCTAAAAGCCTATGACTGGGTACTGTGGCCCTTCTTGGAGAGACTTTTAATTAAATTGGGTTTTCATATTATATTTGTTTCATGGATTATGCAGTGTGTATCTTCAGTCTCGTATACGGTCATTTTAAACAGTCAAAAGACAGATCCCATCCAACCGACTAGGGGTATCAGACAGGGAGATCCTCTCTCTCCATATCTCTTTATTTTAATAGCAGATATCCTTTCTAGAAATATTATTAAAGTTGTTTCTAGGAATGAGTTAAGAGGTCTAAAGATTGGTAGGCATTATCCAACTATATCACATTTATTTTTTGCTGACGATACACTATTTTTCCTTGAGATTACTGAGGATAGTGCATCATATCTAATGCGATTATTGAGTGAATATTGTATGACTTCAGATTAAAAGATCAGTTTAACCAAATTTTCTTTATATTTCAGTACAAACACAAGGCCATCAACTCGAACAATAATTATCAATAACTTGGGCATAGGCAATGGTGAAGTCAATGATACATATCTTGGTCTGCCTATCTTCTGGGGGCGCAATAAATGGAAAACCCTCCATTTCTTGAAGGAAAAAATAACACGAAAACTCCAAGGGTGGAAATCAGCATACTTGTCTCTAAGTGGTCGAGAGATTCTTATAAAATCTATCATTTGTGCTATACCCACATATGTTATGAATTATTTTTTGCTACCAAAGGTTTGGTGTTCAGAGGTGAACTCGCTCCTATCATAGTTTTGGTGGAGTAACTCAAGTGACCATAAGAAGATCCCCTAGGTTAAGTGAGTCAAACTTACCGATATCAAGGAAAGAGGAGGAATGGGCATTAAAGATCTCCATACTTTCAATTTAGCATTGCTAATGAAGAACGTATGGAGAATCCGTAATCAGCCTAATACTCTTTTCTCTCAGCTACTAAAATATAAATATTACAGGCATAATAACATTTTTTCAGCTAGTATAAGTAACTGCCCCTGCTAGTTATGGAGGAGTTTATATGCAAGTAAAGAACAACTACATGAAGGGTTGCATTGGAAAATAAGTAATGGGAACCAAGCCCGTGTTTGGAAGAACAACTAGAATTCTGCCCTCCCCAACGGACATTTGCAACATAAAACAAATGATGAGGAAGCCAACCAAATCCTAGTAAGTACCCTCATTGATAAAAGTACAGGTACATGGCAGTTAGACGGTATCAAACGATACCTTGTTCCAGGGGAAAAAGAAGCCATCATGACTATCCCTCTCATTTCTCCTACCCGAGAAGACAGGTTGATATGGCCTTGGGAACAAACTGGTAAGGTCTGCACTTTCATTTTAGATCGGAAATATGGTGAGTCCATATCAATTCCTTCCTACTCCTTAGTTAAAAGCAAAAAAAATGTGGACAACACTTTGGCATATTGATTGTATTCTAAAGATTAGAAAATTTCTATAGAGAGTAATATCGAATACTTTGCATGATAACTTGTTTTTGAGAAAATCCATATCTTCTAATGAATGTCACATATGTGATTAAGTCGAAACCATACATCATTTACTAGTAAATGCGCATGGACTAGATCAGTGTGGTTTGCAACGTGTAGGGTAAGAATTGAAGAGTTTGTTGATTTGTCCCCCCTAATTGAATGAATTGAATCTTGGTTATGTAATTTAAAACAGGAAAAACAAGATAGGGAAGCAATAAAGTGCAGATTTACCACAACGTGTTGGGCGATATGGAATGAACATAATAGAATTATATTCTTAGGATGCCCGCCAGAAGTTGAGGAACAGATCGGTATAATCATGGGTTTGATTAGAGAATATGCGGAAGTTAATAAGGATCAAACTCACACTAGAAATAAGTAAAATTTGCCTACGAAAACTAAAAAAATATTGAAGCGGCCACTAAGTAATACTATAAAAATTAATGTGTATGATTTATTTGATCCATTTACAAGAAATATAGGTACAAAAATTATAGTTAGAAATGAACAGTGCTCTCTATTGCGGGTTAGTGACTTCCGATTTTATTACACATATTGAAAGTCGAGATACAAGTCACCCAAAATTATACTTTAATATAACTTTTATATACTATTTCCTATACTTAACAAGAAGCAAATAGAAGTTTAATATATTACCCGCCCTTATATTGACAATCACTAAAGTATATAAAATTTTTAAAGTGTCAAGTAATACTATTTAAACGATTAAACAACTGTTTAGATGTATTTGTATGTTTATATATAAATAATCGGGATTAAAATAATTTGAATATTGATTTATCCGATAATGTTAGATTTATTATTTATAATAAAATAATTATTTTATTTTTATTTTTTTTATTGTGTAGATATTATATTTGATTTGATAAATTAATAAAATAATATTTTATTAAACAAAAAAAAGTGACAATAAAAACAAAAAATGCACTTTCAATAATTCAGACCGCATGTTCCCATCCGAATATCTACTTATCTACGTGCAATATGAATTATATGGTAAAAAAGAATGCATTGCCACCCAAAAAATAAGAAGAGTTAAATGTAAGGACAGCATTAATGGCGGCTTAAATTCAATCATTCCTCGCCCTCCCTCTCTTTATCTCTCCTCTCTTCACCAGGTGGATTGAACCGCTGTGACACATCTTCTGTTTTTCTTCCTTTATGAATGATGTATCTGCTGGTCGATTGATTCCTATTACAGCTTGGTTCATGTTGGGTCATGCTTCCTTTTTTTCTGAATTTTGGATCTTGTACATTGTTAGTGGTACACATTTGCTCTTTGGTCTTTGCACTTTGTTTATGCTGAATTAGTGGAAATAATTGAACGTACGCTTGTTCCTAATCAGATAGATGGTTACATGGATCCAACTGAAACCTGTGAAGGCCTTGTTCACCTTGATATCAATGTTGTTATGCGACTGAATGGTTCTGGTTTAGGACTCTACTCCACCCAAATAGTGGGTTTATGTGATTTACCATCTTCTTGAACTTTAGTTTCTTGGTGTTTACGAACTTCCAGACTGACCCAGTTAATTTATCAAATTGATATAGTTAGACTGCTTCAAGCATCTCCAAGTGCTTCCTATTTGACTAGGATCAGTTCAAAAAGGTGGACACATTTCAAATTGTTTGCTGACACAAACAAAGTCAAGGAAAATCTCTCCGGGCTTGTGGATTCCTCCATGTTGGTTCTGAGGCATAACAACCAGAATTTCTCATATGATCTTTGTTCATTATCTTCAGTCTGTGTTGGGAAACTCAGCTATTTTATGCTAAAACAATTAGAACTTCAGCCTACACATGAACTCATAAAGTGGAGATAATTGTCCCTAATCATTGGGTATCTATGTGTCCCTGATGCAAATATATGTACTTGGAGTTCTTCTAAGCGTAAAGTGAATGGTGTCTCTCCTTATACTTGAATGACTTATGATGGAGTGCAGTGTTTAGACAGTAATCCATCACCAGGGACACCACACAGATAATAAATTGGAAAGGACTTATGATGATAGCTGCTGCTTTTGTGTTGTCACTTTTGTTCCTGCAACTGCCTAGGATTCCTGGTTCTGAACCTCTCTTCACGTCCATGCTCTGTGGGGCCACTCATCTAGCATTTTCAGCTTCTCTGGGTGACAAACTTCTATTTGTTAATGGATGTTTAGTAAGAAAAATATTGTTCTGCGACATGATCAAATCCCAACTTGCTAATGGTTTCCTTCTTGAGGAATACTGCTATACTGATATCTGTGGTCTAGACCTTTTGAAAGGTATTCCATCAATTAAATCAGTTTCTTTTCCATTTTACTTGGAACAAATATTTAACTTATGAATGTGTGTATGTATAGAATTTGCATGGACAACTAAGCATGAGAGAATTGAGCAAAGAAAAAACTAAGCATTGTTTGGGGTGAATGATCTACAACACTGAAGCCCATATATAGCTGACATGGTATCTTTTTTAACCATTTGGAAGTCCAAGACCTCTAGTGCACTACTGCAGAAAGTTTTTGGTTTGTCATGATTAATAAAAACTAAAGTACCTCCTCATTATGGGAAAAAGAAAAAAAAAAAAAAAGAAATGAACTCCCTTTTGAAGTTGTATAAAATATTTGTTTGCAGGTTGATTTGGAATTTTTCTAACACATTATTTGAAATTTGTTTCTTACATTGTAACCTGAAAAATGACCTTTTGACAGTTGGTTCTCTTACTGTATCCAAGTCAAATTCTGCTCCAGAGAAAATTCCAGGCAGTCCACTTAGGGCATTACCTAGTTCAAGATTTTCAATGCCCCCAAGGCTCACAAAAGTGAGATCTATACATATCAATCTGGATCAGGTTGTAAAAGCTACCCACAATTTTTCACCCTCAATGGTAATAAGAGAAGGAGAATTTGGAACTGTTTACAGGGCACAGCTGGAAGACGGTCAATTTGTTGCCATCAAAAGAGCAAACAAGGTTTATGATGTTCTTATTTTTTTTCCATATAGTATTTCTGGTTGAGATATATGAGATAAAACTCTCCAATGCCCTCGTTTTCCAATGATACTCCCCAGTACCTGAAAATTATTGTATGATCCTGAATGAGTTTTTCCTTTCATAGTTTTGTAAAATCTAGAGAGCTTAAGTTTTCCATTATCTGGTTCATGATGTTTCAATGTGTAACCTAATTATAATTTTTGGTGTGTCTAAGGACTGAGAGTATCTTTTCTATTTCTTTAGTGGGAAATAGTATGCATCTTCTAAAACTGATTGGTTTTAACTCTAAATAGTTTGTATGTGTAAAATAGTCGTTTTCACTAGAGTTGAAGTGGATTATAGTTTAACTCCCATAGTTCTCCAATCTTGCTTTCTAACTGTTTTTCTATTATGATACTGATGGCTCAGAACATGACTACCTTCTATTTCCCAGCAGGATGCACACTGTCCTTTGATCTTACCATCAAATGATCCTTTTACTGCTAAAATTAGATATGAGAAGATTTTCACAAGTAAAATACCTTGCATGGTACACATTTGCACTGAGATGTGGCTATTCAGTGATTAACAATCTCCAACTGTTTGCCACTGTTAGCAATGGGAAATATATGACCAAGTCTACACATGCTTGTCTAGGCACCATATTGCGAGTGTTCTCAGCTTCTTGAGTTTTATTTTTATTTTTATAAAACTGTATTTCAGGAACACTTTGAGCGTGTGAAGAGTGAATTTATCAGTGAGGCCGAGCTTCTAGCCAAAATTGAACATCGTTGTCTGGTAAGGCTACTTGGTTATCTAGATGAAGGAAATGAGCGCCTCATTATGACAGAATACATATCAAATGGCACCCTAAGGGAGCATCTAGATGGTGAGGTTAATGCGTGTTAAATTATTTTATTTCTTCCTGATGAGAACAAAGGACATTATAAGTTCTACTTTTTATATTGCATCCTAGGCATTCACAATGGAATCTTGGAATTCAAACACCGGCTGGAAATTGTAATAGATGTTGCACATGGCCTGACTTACCTGCATCTATATTCTGGTAAAAGTTCATTTGCTGAAATTTCTTCTAATGCTGTCATTTAGTTGGAGTTAACCATTGCATTACATTTCAATCTAGTCTCTTTCAGCAGTTATATCCTAACCTGCTGTAGACTTTGCCTAAACTTCAAAGGTAATGATTTGATATGGCTTAGATCTTCACTTAGAAATTCTGAACAGCTATGGCATCTGCTGCCAATTTGTTCATGTCTGAATTTAAATGTCTGATCTTGTTATGCAGATCATAATTTTGAATTATTAATTCTATTGATTTATGTTTTCTCTTACATTCAGAGAAGCAAATAATCCATCAAGATGTGAATTCATCCAACATCCTTTTGACTGATAACATGAGAGCCAAGGTAGCAGATTTTGGCTTTGCAACTGTTGGTATCATTCCGGACTCTGAAAAAAGTCATGTTTCTACAAAAGTAAAGGGGACATTTGGCTATTTAGATCCTGTGTATATGAAGACTCTCCAACTCACTGCCAAGAGCGATGTCTACTCTTTTGGAATTGTACTTCTAGAAACTTTTACCGGTCGATGACCCTTTGAGCAAAATAAATCTGTTGATGAACGAGTAACACTTAGATGGGTAAGTAACTCTTCAATATTTTTCTTTTTTCTTGGTTTAATTATGGAGTTTAGGAGGTTATGGTCATTTAATTGTGTAAATGTATTGCATATCAACATATTATACTCTGGCCATAGAAGTTTAGTAATAATCAGATTATACTCGTTCCACTTCATTTTGCCAGTTGGGATCTAATTTTGAGTGGTCTACTAAATGAACACATTAGAATTATTTACATATTTTTGTTGAACTTTATTGTTGGGAGTCTATATTTTAGACTCACTAAGAATCTCCCCTCGTGATTCTTCTGCAACTGAATAGGCTAGAATTTCTTCTACAGCTGAATAGGTAAAGATCAACAACATTTATTCAGTATATAACACCATTATATAACTATGATGATCAGGTTTTCAGGAAGTTCAATGAAGGGGATGTAGAGGAGCTGGTTGACCCCACGATGAAGGAAGTTGTGGATAGGGAAATACTTGCTAGGATCTTCAAATTGGCCCTCCAATGTGCTGCACCAGTAAGGGCCGAAAGACCAGATATGAAAATAGTTGGAGAGCGGTTATGGGAAATAAGGGCAGATTATCTTAACACTGTGAAATGAGGGTGTTGTATTTGTTGATCATTGATATCCCACATGGGCAAGTCACTGTAAATGTGTGGTGTGTGTTATAGTTTCTGAAGGTATGATTACTTGGAGAATGAAGACAAGCTAGAAAGATAGGTAAAGGTTCATGAAATTTGGAGTTTATGTAGGGATGGATATCTCTGGTTCCTGGTTGGGGGGCAGATTTGAAAGAGTTACAATAGATATTCACTGCAACTCATCATCAATTGCTCATATATTGAATCAAACCAACATGTTCTAAAGAATGTCCAGAACCATGGATTCATCCAAGGAGCTAATGCGGATTAATTTTGAGAATTTTTATAGTTTATAGAAAAAGATGGAATGAAAGAAAATGAGTGTAAATAGTATTTTTTTTATTAATTATAATATAAAATTGATTGAGATGATTAATTTTTAATAAATTTTCTCTCAGATATTGTGGCACAAACAATGTCTAGATCACATAGAGGTCTTAAGATATTGTGGCACAAATCTACTTGAAGATTTTCAGGCCAAGGTTGGAATCATAGGCACACAAAGAACACCCAGTACAAAATCTATGTGGAATGTTGGTGAAAACCCACAAAGCCAAATCACACATTGGCAACTACCAGCCATCTTTTCCTCTCCCTGCCATATCACTTTCCACATTTCATCACTAACAAAGCCCCTAACCACTACCAATTCCTCAACTAGCATTCACTCTTGCCAATCCTGATAGGTTGAAGAATGGGTAAAATTGTGCTGAAAGGTTGCAAAGAAATGAGTTACTCATCAGTGTCGATGGGAATGCTTCCGCTTCACAACAGGGGCCTCTCCCTTGTCTCGGCTTCTCTTCTGCCAGATACTTAACAAGAAAGAGAGATAACCCATTGCGGCCAGGGGATAAAAACTTTTGTAAGGAGCCAAGGCCAAGCCTGAATAAAAGCAGTAGTACCCAGCAAAAAGGTACACATACTGCATCCTCACCATATACCTCCCTATTCCTGGTAAGGAAAACTGGAAGGCATTAGAATCAGGTTTCTGGTTGCAAATTCCATGGAGGATAACCCCAACACAGAGAACCGAATCTATGAACCATGGAAGGCTTTGCCCCATACCTATCCTCTGCAACAGAAAGAGTCCAGATAATTTGTCATAAGATCCGGAATCAGTCAGAAAACATGATCATGACAACTAGAGTATCATTTAATTGCAGCAGGGGAAGTACTCAACACTGCATCCTCTTAAGAAGCAATCTAGGAAAGAATGCAGCTACCACTTTTTACTGCTTCCAGAAGAGATAAGTTGCTATGATTACTATAACTACAACATAGATATGTTCCATCCCATGCTTAAAAATGTATGTTCAATCCTAAAATGGAAAAAAAATCAGAAGATATAATTATCTGCACATGTTTAACGGAAAATGAAGAGAATCCTCACTCGTGTTGGTATACATATACTGCACATTCTTCTGATTTAATACTTAAATAGTAGACAACCCACTAGCTGTCATATGGATCAGTGCCAGAAACAATTCAGATACTAGGAATAAAAGCAGATGCATTGCATGCATCTTCTATATCTTTAAGCAAAGACAGTGGTAATTTGTCTCATTTTCACTTTTCCTAAAACATCCTTGAATTTTGTATTTTAATTAATAATCAATATCTTTAAGCAAATAGGATCAGTAGTTTGACTCATTTACACTTTTCTTAAAATATCCTTGAATTTATATTTGAAATAATGATAGATCATATATTGAGGTTAAAATAATCAAAACAAGAATAACTTTTTACTTCCACCTCCTACATTTTTTATTTATCACATTCCACCTACTTCTACTCTCGAGTACAGTAACAATCTAGTCCTCGGATTTCTCTCCCACTAACACTGGTCCTCGAATTTCAAAATTCAACAATTTATTTCAAACATTTTGACTGTATCTAACAATTTAGACCTTTTAGTTCAAAAGTTTAATGGAAAATTGGCATGACGCAATGATATATCAACATCACATCATTAACACATAACTATAACATTATTATCACATGTATAACATGTCTATTTACCTTAAAAAAATATAACCAAAGGACTAGAGTGTTAGACAACCAAAATGCTTATACTAAATTATTAAATTTTGAAAATTTTGGTGGGAGATAAATTCATTGACTAAACTGTAAACCATTTACTCACTACCCTATTTTTATTTTATAGTGATCAATTTATTATAGTTTTTTATTTCCTCATCTCTTTATTTCTCATATTTTATATTCACATAATATATCATCGTTAATATGTTATTATTTCCATTATATTTATTTTATACTTAAATATTATTGTATTTTAAAAGTTCCGTACATATTAGGGGTCAACATCTAGTAACGATTTAAAAAGCTCTACATATTCATGAACAAGTCGTAGTACACAAGAGTAGTCTTATCAAGGCCCACTCCTACATGTTCTAATAAAATCTATGATCTCATTACGATTTACAGAAAACAAGAAACTAATAGCAATATGATGTTCCTGCATACTATAGGAGATTATTTGTTTATTTATGTAGTATTTAAGTTCAAAAGAGAAATAAATATTGTAATCAATACCTGGGACCAAGCCAATAGAGATGGGACAAACATGAGCGATGAGAAAAAGTGCAGAATTAGCAAGCTGTGTTGGTGGTGAAAGATCTCCAATTGTGTGTCAACAAAACTTCGTGCAGATTCTGGGCTACTGCAGTCATTCTCTTCCAATTGTGGATCAACATTGAATTTACGAGGAGAATCAAACTTGATTTGCTGAAAGCCATTGCTACTGTCTCTGCTGAAATCTGCAAGATCTCTTCTTCGTACATGGCTACAAAAGAAATCCGTCAAAAAAAGTGAAAGGTGAAGTAACTGATATTAGTAAACAAAGCAACAATTAATAATGATGACTAATAGATATGGAATATTCCGATTCATCATCAATCATGATGAAGATTCATGGGCAGCATTATCAGTGAGCAAATGTCTTGAAGTCCCAAATAGTAAACTTCCAAAATGAACCCAGCGAAAATACCAGATATCTTTACTCAGGCCTATCTTAAATATTATGTTGCATATCCCACAGAGATTGCATCTAGACCACCATAATCTAAGCTCAGAAGCCACATTTAGGAAAGAACTTTAAGACCCAGTCTGTGACAGCCCCCTCAAACATTAATACGTATTAAATTTTATTCTCACTTCAGAGAATCCTGTTCATTATACAACATGGAGAATTCTCTTTTTCCACCAGCACTAGTAAAGCCGAGATATAGGAGAATTCTCTGATCTATTACCTGCATAGAGCATAATGGCAGCATATAGCATCTGCTGAAAGAAGAACAAATAACCCCAATGCAGGATGTACAAAGCATGTCAAGCTACATGCAACCAAGGCAACACCAAGGGGCGGGTTTGATCTAATAAGCTTAATCACCTGTTTCGTCAGCAAGATAAGTGGACAGTGAGGAAGTGGAGTTCCAAGTTCAGCTATTTTGGGTGAGAACAAAAGGAAATCAAAGAGGTAAAATAAAACATATTTTAAGGAATAAAGGATTTCAACCTTCTTGAAATTTAATTTTTAGTTATGCAAATCAATAGAAAAAACAGAAGCTTTAGCACTACCTTCATCATAAATAACAAAATTACCTTTAATGAAAAGAAACCAGATGAGAGGTTGAGAAACCAGCGAAACATCAAAATACGTTGATACAATCTCCATGCTTGCCACCTGCAGTGAAAAACAATTATCATTTAATATTTTAAACAGCTTCTCCCATAACAGTCAGCAAACTTGGCTGGTGAATGGGGAAAGAAAGAACTGCAATGAATGACTAGAATTGAGTTTGTTGGTAAGTACTAAATACCGCCAGTGAACAGACAAACCTTTTGCTGATGAATACGTGTACACTTGCAACCATATAGAAGAGCAGCTGAGAGATCCAAGTTACAATTATCATGACACTGTTGCTAAGTAGATAGCAAATAGTTGAGATGACAGTGAAACTTGCAAGTGGAGGTACCGACTGAACCACAAGAAAAGAAAGTAGCAACGAAACCAATATGGGCACAGCAACTAGAAGCAAAAATGGGGATGGCATCCTCAAATTCAACTGAACAGCAGTCAACATTGGTGGTATTGGCAAGTCTCGATCCCAAAAGAATGCTTGATGCCTTAATGCAAAAAATATAACAGCAAAGGAGAAAGCAATTATCTGCGATAGAGAAAATGCCATTTGAAATAAGCAAATGATTTATAATAAAATTTACATAATATGAATTTTCTATGAAAATCCATGTCCAATATCACAAAATGCCCTCTTAATGGTCTATCGATGAGGAAATGCATAAAAAGAATGTGTTTCAGGTGTTTACCAATCTAACTATCAAATATATGACTTAGAACATCTATTTGCACGAATAGATACACATAACCTAAGTTGCAACTAAAATCCCTTCAGAAGCAAGAAGACTACAACATAAACTGGATAGTTGTTCTATTTTCATCACAGAATATTCTACTTGGAAGACAAATCATATCAAAGCTCAAAATATTTACAGTTATTCCTATATTGGAATATCAGCAAGTCTAAATAAGGCATGATAACAAAAAAGACTACCAGCTCAAAATATTTACAGAGCTATTTACATAATGCATTTTTTCCAAAACAGTACTAGGTTAGAGCTAAGAATAATGACCAAAGAAAAGTTTCACAGTGAATTATAAAGAGTCCAAAAAGTATACAGACATGGAGCTATGTACCATTGAACTGTATAAAAGCACAAATCTGCCAGCTGCATCGGTAAAGGAGACAGAAATGCTGCTTTTGTATGCACAATGGGGATCCACCTGCAAGATTATTCAGTTACAGATTATTTAGTTGCTAAAATGTGAAGTAATTGCTTGTGGTGAAGTCATATTTCTCTTCCAAATTAAAATTGGATTTTAACAAAAGGTTGGCACTCTTAAAGAGAAGAGTGCCTCTATTGCTTGAGGCCCTGTGCACCACAAAAGATGCTTTGCATAGCTAAAGGAAGGCACTTCTCTAAAATATATATCTTCTAAATCTAAAATGCACAATCCATCCAAATATTGAACTGTCAAGATTGATTAAAAAATTCAAAATATACATATCCACTTTTTTCAGATAATGGTGAAAACTATTCTTAAAAAAATTTTCTACATCAAGAAGAGACAATTGATGAGTAATAGCATCGCATTTTGCTCTTTCAAGATTTTCAGTGTTGGCTTCATAAATATTTACTGGAAAGCCAAAAAATCCCTGGAAGTGGTGGAGCACCTCCTGCCTCACTGCATTGATATACTGAGAACAAGGATGAAGCCCTTTTGAAAGGAAATTGCCATCTTGGCAGACTTCAGAGCATGGCCTAGTGGCACCAAACCAAATGGCTCGCCACTTTCTCAAATTACTGCTTGCAAGCACACTTAGCAACAAACATGACCTATTGATAATGAGTCAAAATATATAGACTTCATACCAGCAGCAAAACTGTTGTTCTATCAGTATCAGGGGTTGACCCCAGAAGTGATGGTGATGAATCAACAAGAATTGTTTCAGTGAACAAGTTTGGAATCACATGTAATCCTGATATAGTATCCCAAGCAAGTGCTACAGGAGGAAAACACCGAAGTCTACAAAGTCCTGCAATATAATAAAAAAACATCATTTAGTTGAGTAAACATAAATATTAAGATATGCATGGTGTGCAAAGTCCTGCACAATAATGCAATTTTGTGAATGAGTGTAAATAATGTGATAAGCAATCAAGTTCAATGCTAGACATATTTTTAATAACCAAGGATTTGGATCCAAAGAAAAACTACTTCACTTACTACTGTGTTCAGCATCTCCAGCCTCTTCAAGGGGAAGCCCAGATTGTTTTATACCACAACCTGCAGTTGTCAATGACAATGTAATAGGCAAAAGACCTAAACTAAATCCAAAAGACAGGTTGAAAGCAAGTGGATGATCCTCCTTAAAGAAAATGGCCTGCAAAGTGTGATATAATGCCTAAAGTCAATAGCTGGTTATTCGGTTAATCAAATCAAATCAATGTATTGAAGATTCTATTTTCCATCTTGTTAGACTAGAAAGTACACAACCTTTTCAGAATACATAGAGGAAAGCATAGTGATTGGAGATAAATCATATTTCCCTTCCTTTGGATTAAAGAACTGCCCAACTGCCATGGAAGCTGCAGGAGGAGGTCTGCCCGACACACTCTGAAAAGAAGAACATTGCAGGAACTTCACATGGGTGGAGACAGAAATGATTTTGATAATGTAACTTGGGCAATGGTACCTAAAAGGGCCATTTAGTACAAGCACACCAAGCTTTCCAATAATTGATATTTATTTCTTATGTAATGGAAATGCCTCAATTCTTATTATGCAAAATCTTTGCTATGCCACATAATACAAATGGCAGTGTTTTTCACTTTTCCTACTTAAAGACAAGATTTTATGAAAATTAAGGTTAAAGTGAAACTCTAACACGGGAGAAAAATTAGAAGGCAGTTTTGCATATACAATGAAGAGATAAACATAAATTCATGGTAAATATTAGGAAATGCAACTAGTATTATTTTCAAGCAGAAATATGTATAAAGGGACAGATCCAAAAGAGAGAGTTCTAAGCAAGAAGATACCACTAGCACTTACTACTAAAAATATCACATGTAGCAGTAACATGCAATACAATCAATACTAATATTTATCTGCATGTAGATTTCCTAAAATTTTAAACAGAATTATACACGTTTTATATCAGAAAGTTATCAATTGAGTAGGTGCATGAGAGAGAGAGAGAGAGAGCATCCCACTCCCACTCTCTATGATAGTCTAAATAAAGAGATGCATACCTAAATATATATGTATGTACAAGTAATACAACTGAAAGGAGTTGGTGAAAAAAATGAGCAAGCTGTACCGGTCGAGGTGCAACAGATATAGTCAAAAATCTGAAGCCAAGCATATCATCAGGGCCCAAAAGTAATACAGAAGTTGGGGGCGGTTGTTCTGTCTGGCTTCCTGGTTCAATCTATGAAACAGATAACACATACCAGTTTAGTGCACCACAGTATCCTCCCCTCCCCCCACCATACAAAACCCCATTTTCAAATGATCAAATCAATTTTACATAGTAAAAAGACAAATGCTGAAATATTTGTCTTCCTATAATTGGTTGCAGATAAAGTCACAAGATGGAACATGGAAGAAGGGGAAAAGAGAACAGGCAATATGCCAATCGCATTCAAGTGGCTGCAATAAAACATAGATCCACAAAGTAATACTCTAATACCTGTGTAGGTGTAGGTCCTGATGGTATATGCACCAATTTTGTGGTCACCTCTAGAACCCTTTTATTCACAGGTTTTGAGTCTGATTTTCCTTTTTCAGGCCAAAGATGTAGTCTTACACCGGAACATGGAGCAAGATTCGTAACAAGTATGAAATGGCTTTTCTCTCCAGAACCCTAACGAAAAAATCCAGCTGTTACATGTTTTATGAAATGGCATTTTGTTATAGGGGAAGTTGATAGTAATTATGAAGAGTAAATGCACCACAACCAACCATGAAGCCTATAAATAGTCCAACAAGGGAATGTAGCAAACTTTTAAGACGGAAGAAAATATTAAGTAAATGAAAACATGAAGTATGAGATCACTTGCAATCTAGCCGTTTCAAAATCAAACATGTGAGAAAATTGACAGGAAATGCTTGCTTACTTGACTTTGATCCTTTGACAAGTTTGAGTAATTTCAAAAGAAAATTAAATTCAACAAGAGTAAAAAAAATTGCCAGTTTTAGACATGTCTTTGCAAATGTGATACCTGACAACCTACAAAAAGCATTAATTTGTACAATTTTGTAAAAGAAAATCATCAGGTTCAAAGTACTACAGAAAGTTGGACTGTGCTCACCAGTTTTTGTATGTCCAACCATCGCCTTCTTCCATCCATGGCTAATACAGTGACTGTAGTCATTTCAATATATAAGTCTCTCTCTAGGATATCATTGCTCCAAATAATACTGCTTGGACAAGTTGGTAAGGCTTTTAGTTGAGGTCCTGCAGTCAATCCTGCGGATAGATAAACATTATAACCATTTCACCTTAAACCATGTGAAAACTAAATTACACAATTATTCTCTGAAAAATTACAAATTTAAGACAAGGAAATTTTGTTGCAGTTTGAACCTAATTATGAAGAACAGTTGCAAAACAACATTGCAAGAGCTGATGTAAGTGGGGATGGCTAAGATGAAAGGCACAAGTCATAAGCTAGAATTTCTTCATGGCTGGTTCACCATATGAGATGTTCAGAATAATTAAAGGAAAAAAGTAGACTTTATAATCTTCAAGTCTGTCTGGCAATGAGACTCCAGAATTATATCCACATTATTTTCATATTGGCCAGATTTCTAGGGCCATTTCTTTATATTGAATTGTTTATATCACATTTTATATGATCTTACATATACAATTTGCATGTCAAACAGTTATCTTTGATGGTCAAAGTTGAATAAAATGCATAGTTTTACAAAATAGTAATTCAGATTAATCCCAACTCTTCAAGAAATTTTAACTACACAGTGAAATCCACTTATTCAGTATTTCTCACTCATAGCTGCTCCACCAAAGATCAAGAGTGCTACCCATAATAAAGGTTTCAACAATTTATTTTATTCCACAAGATATGAACATGAAATTCATTCTTACATGAGCTTTTCTTCAAAAAAATTAAATAAGATTGCCAGCTATGACAACAATTCTTCTATGCACAAACATATACTAACTGCTTCAATAAACAGAACAAATCAAAGTCAATTCAAAGAAGATATTCACCGCACCACTTTCATCATCATCAGTAAGGGAATGACCAGGATGTTGCAGTAATTGTGTTTGCTTCATCCAGTCGAAATTTTGTATGGCCCCACTACGAAGCATTTTTGCAAAAATGGCTAGTCTTTTTTGTGTATCAGGATATGTCTGGCCTGTTTTTGAGTCTACCAAACTGAGGAGAGTATGTGACACCTATACAGAAGCAACAAAATTATGACTACTCCACAACAGTAACAATCATAAATCCTGAATAAAAAGCTGCAACTCACTTGTACAACTAATTGATTGCACCACAGAATAGCTTGATGTTCCATCGACAACCAGACATTTTTCATCGCTGTTGTACTGACAGTAAGGCCATGACGAGGTGGAACAATACCTTCAAGAGATTCTAACTTTGTGCGAACCTAAAAAATGAAAATGGTTCAACAGATGGTAATTAAAATAATAGCAAGGCTTTTCCAAGATCTTTGATGTAATCATGCATGGTGCAATCTGCATACATGCCCAGACACATTAATTAATTAGTTAAAAGCAACCACCAGTAATGACATTATTAGGACACTAACTTAGTGATCTATTTGATGCAAGCATGTCTCAACCTCATAATCCAACTTTTGAATTCTTTAGCCTTTAATTTTCATATATCAGCTTTCATAAATATGGATAGTAGATAGTCATAAAGCACTACCTTCAGTATTGATAAAATTACTGATTAACTCAGGAAAATGTTTCTTAAGGCTATGTTTGGATTGAGGGGTTTGAAATGATTTGGAGATGAAGTGTTCGGAGGTTAAGTTAAGTAATGGATTTAGAGGTGTTAAATAATAATTCATCGTTTGTATGGAGATAAAATGAGGTGAAAGATTATTAATTAAAAAATTAGAAACACAAATTTATATTTTTAATTAAATTTAATAATTTATTAGTTACTATATATATAATTAAATTATATTTTTTTGCACAATAATTAAATTATATTAATACATTGTGTACATGTATAATATTTTTATTATATAATTTTATATAAAATATTATTAATATTATAAATTTATTTAAAATATATAAGAATAAAAATAAATTAAAATAAATAAATAATAATATAAACAAAAATAAGAGTATTAAATTAATTTAAGCAATAAATAACATAATCCCTTAAAAGTAACTTAAGTAATTTGGAGGGATTCTCCACCACTCCAAGCCACTCCATTTTATGTTACCAAACAAGGGATTCCTCCACCCCAAACACAGTGTAAATTACATACATGGTAGAATTTTCAATATCTAACCTAGCCAGGAAATAATTACCAAAAAGAAAGCATTACCTAGAAAAGTTTCAATCTCTTAATTTTTAATGACCTCATTTCATGTGGATAATAATGTTGAAATTAAAAGATGCAAATAACATAAGGATTGTTAAAATGACAAACCATTTACACCAGTATGAAATAATTTACATCTAAATTTTGCTCGAATCATAAGAAGTATGAACAACCTCCCAAGGCAGGAGGTAATAAATATGAATATAAGATTATTTATTCAGATGCTTTTTCAAGAACACGAAGCTTGGATAGAATATTTTTCTATAGGCAGCAATTCATATATAAATTTGCAAGTTTTTCTAAGCATGATTAACTTTTATAAGTTCATTGTGCAAAAAAAAAAACTTTACACAATTCTCTCATTTTTACTTTTATCTTTCTACATGTATTTTCATAACACTGTGTCTTCACTTTGAGAAAATTTATACAAGTATTCAAATAAAACAAGAAATCTAACAAGCCAATGCACAGTTGCAACCACCATTCCAGCACATTGCTCAATTTACCTTTCTTCTCCTTGAGAAAAAAAAAAGAATAATCTAAGTGCATTTCCGAAGATTTGTTTCTCAATGTAACTAGCCGAAGTTGATTTTTCAAGAAATAAAATATTGTAGTTTATCTTCTAAACAAGAAAATCTGCTCAACCTCTCACACACAAAAGTAACCATAAACATCTAAATAATAATTTTTTAATCATATATTGAGAGATTTAGTTATCTCTGGTCTAAGCAAATGACTTGCTAGGTGAAATGTAACTTTTATGGCATAAAGACTACATGTGAAAGCTATACCTGATAATCATTAACACCCCCAGTAATTGAGACAGCAATAACATGAGATAGCGTTGGAGCAGACACATGATGTCCTGTCCGAGTGGTTTGAACCTGAAACCCCCTTCTCCACTCATCATTAACCCGTACATAGTAGTGACCTAGTGATGGTTGAAATGCCAATGGAGGAGACCTGAATAATGTAATCATCCTTCAGAAACTACTAATAATGTGAGGGGGAGGGTATTTGGAGTGAGTATCAAAGAGAGAGAACTCACTGATGTGGGCTTGAAAGTGTCAAGACAGTTTCTACCACTGACATCCTAAGACGTGGATGAACCACAGCAGCTCTAGCAACAAATCCACCCATAGAATGGCCAACCAATATGACACTTGTCGGCAAAATCCCTACAGAAGCAGCACCTTCCCTTGCTTGAGCATCCCGAGACTCCTTGTATTGATCCAAAATCTGTACCCCGATAAACACACATAAGGCTGCTATAGTGCAGAGGCTTTCAGAGAATATACAAATCCTAATAATGATCCTTTAACAAAATTATATTCTTAATAGAGTTAGGCCCTGTCAAAGATTATAATAGATGCACATAATAAAGTGATAGTAATAGGAAAGAAGAAATCAAAGTGTAATCTACTGAAGGAATTGTTCAACAATAGCATAAACAATAGAATTCCCATGCATAAATAACCTGAAAAATAACTGTTCATGTTTTCCAAGATATTCATTTGAAATAAGTAAATCTTTATAAAGAAAATGTGATGCCTTTTTTCTTATGATTTTTATAGCTCAATTAGTATAGTAAGTATGCCAGCTCATTCCATATATTGGATAGAAGGCTAGATCTCCTATCAGCTCCTAATATGGCAGTTATGAAATAAAAAAAATAAATTTTCTTTTACTGGTTGTGACAGTTGTATGCATCAGTAAAGATTTGCAAGCACCATCACAATTATGGGTGGATCCAGTACGCTTCTTTCTTTGCATCGTGATATTTACATTGCAATATTAATCCTATAACTATGTGAAACAATGGAAGAACTATGCAGTGATACCCTGTGAATGGTATGAACAACATATTCAGTGTGCTCTTGAAGTATCTGACCATCCATTGCGGAATGTTCACCTTCAAGATCTACAGCAAACCAGTCTAGCCTGCGAGAATAGCGATTGGGTAACTTTATGCCACCTGAGCCTGAATCCATCTCCAGTCCTCCCTCTTCGGGAGTTAGTGAAGCTTCCTGGTAATATGACCGTTCAAGAGGACCTCCTTGGTATGCCCTATCAGACTCTGCTGCCAGAGAGCGCACCTATAAAAATGATGAAACCAACAACGGATTCCTTCAATATTTAACATAACATAAAAAGAAAAAAAAATGTTTGCAGAGAAAATGTATTACATATCAGTTGGTAGAAAACAAAAAGGAAATTCATGAAGCCCTTCATAGGAAGAAAATGAAACAGGGCACCTGTTTATAGCTGCCGCCATTTCCGGGAATGAACAAGACAGGAACACCACTGAGCTTCTTAATGTGCTCGGCAAAGTCGATCTTCTTCCACCCTTCATGGTACAAATACAACCCATACTTCCCGGGCGATAAACTCTCCGGCATGGAAATGGGTACATAAGTAGGATACATATAAGTCATAATGCACCCATTGGACACGGGCTTTATCAAACTATACAGACCAACAAGACCGATAAATATAGTTGAAGCAACAAGGACAGCCACTCTACACTTGTCCCTCACACCTAGCATGGCTTCGCATTATCCTCCAAAGATCAACCACTCCACTTTTCAAAGAACAAAAAACAAACAAATCAGCTGCCCACTTGCAAATTGAAACTTCAGTATGATTACTCTCCTGCTTAGAGCATCAGTAAAATATTGCAAAACATTACACCAAGGAGATTATATTAGAACAAATGACACCCAGGTAAGTATATAGAGAGAGATCGGTAGAAAGTCATCTTTTTGAAGTCCAACCTGGGCGGTGGCAAAGGGGCAGATGGACAGATCAGGGATCGATCTCCAGATACAAAATGCGAAGCTCCATGAGATTTAAGGGTCACAACAGAGGGTAGAAAGCCGGGTGAGAACTGGGAACCAAAAAATGTAAGCAGTAGTAGCAAGTACAGAGAGAATACTGCAGAAAGAGATTGAAGACGGACTGGGCCTTGAATTTATTGAGAGCATAAGATGACCAAATGAGGCAAGGAGATGAGGCAGCTCTTATTGGGGGTGAGCTTCCCTTTCGAAGATAGCTTTTTATTTTCTTTTATTGGTAATAAAGAACACTCATTAAGGGTTTGGATAGATTTCACCGTTACACTTCATATTTCCCAATTTAAGCCCGAATTAGTGGGTTCACATTAGATAAGAATATCTATCATATATATTTTATTCTATTACTTATTCAAACTTTTCATTTAATATCATTTCTTTTAAAATTACAAAATATTATTTTAATTGTTAAGAAAATTTATCAACTTTCATTACATTTGTTAGGTAAACCATTTCAACGGGATGTTTCACAATTATTAAACATTGGTATACATAACATTTTAATACCATATATCACTCATAATTAGTTTTAATATATGTAATTGAATAACTACGTGTAGTTCTAGTACAAGTTCACATTTCTCAATAAATCGAACAATAGCACACTTACTATTTGAATTGATTTTCAACAATTTTTTAGTTGATTTTGGTCGATAAAATCACCTAAAATTAGATCGATTTTCCATCTAATTTATTTTTTAAAATTTATTTGATCTATTTGCATAATTTAGTTTAATTTTTTTACATTTTTACCATTTCTAAAATCCATTGCAAATTTGTTATATTTTGAGAACAAGTTGGTTTGATTAAATTTTGATTCAGTTTTTGTTCAATTACTCTATATTTTTACTTTAAAATTTCCTATCCTCAATTCTCCATCGAGCGGGATTCTTTGGGTTGTAACTTTTAATTTAATAAATTACTAAAATTTTCGTTCATATTAATCCTCTTATTTGGCTAGCACCCACTCCCGATCTCACTAATTTTTCGATTTTGACTTACTAAATATTATCTATAAGAGAGTTAGATATTACATCTAGAAACTGACCTTAAATACCCATTTTAAATATAATTAGTACATTTTCATGCCTATCATGCAAGATAAAACCAATCACTTGATTTAAGTAAAGAAAAATTTTATATCTTTTAAGTGTGTGTTGAATAATGGAAAGTAAGTCACTATTTCATTTCAGTATGACCACTCAGTGAGTTGTAAACTCACCAACTTCATTACCTTTTTGAGGTTCTAAAAATGTTAATGAGAACATTAAAAGACGAACTACTAAATTGGTATGTATTTCAATTTAACATATTTATTTACAACATTATTTATATTACAACATATTTAGAAAATAAAAACTGATGCACTATTTACTACTATTTTGATCTTTACTCCTGTTAATACTATGATAATGGATATGATCTCTAATATAATATTAAGAAAAGTGGCAGTTGTTAATATGGTTCTGACCAAACCGAGTTAGGGTGTGATAGAGAAAAAGTAAAATTTTGGATCCAAAGTGAAAATAAATAAATTTAGAAATTTTAGAAAAAAATAAAGAAATTTGAAAACTAGTTAAATTGACCCCGAACCAACCAAAGAAATGTCAAAACTGGTCGAACAATTAGTTGAACATATAAGAAATCAATCGAACAATGTCAAGCCGATTAAGAACCGATCAAAGGGAAGCCAAACCAATCAAATCACCCTATAAACCAATCAAGCTAGTAGGAAACTTATTCAACCAAGTTGAATTAGTATAAGATCAATTAATCTATCACATGGCAAGCAATCACGTGCCACACATGTGATCGTATCCGCAACATTCAAAATAATATGAAAATAGGGGATAGAATCGAGTAGGGTGGCGAGGAACCAACATGAAAATAATTCAATTGAAAGCGCCAATTTCTGCCAATTGGACACCAACTAGGGGTGGGTTGATTCAACCTTTTCATTTTGGAGCTCCCCATAAAAGATCGAGCCTCCTCTTGCCCTAAGCACACATAATTCACCCACTACAACTAAAGTGCTTTATTTTCCAACGACCTTACTTCTCGAGCTCTAAAAAGCCCTCTTTCAGCCACGAGAGAAATTCTTCTAAGGATGTATAGAATCCCCTTGACCTCCTCTACATCACGGTGGTCTTGCCTCAACTTAATGGTGATTGTATGAGTACTGACGAGATCAAACATTAGAATTTCTCGGGATGCCAAAAATAAAGCACCTCATTGCTGACTACCTCTAGCCTTCCTCGACGACAAAATATGATAGGAAAAGCTCCATAAGGACCCTTTAGTCAATCCTCATCCTTTCCTATTGCTTTCACATGACTTCGATAAGACAATTTCTCCATTGATTACCGTTAATTATAATTTTCATTCGATTTTGATCAAATTCTTTTTGAAAATGAATGTAGGAACCTTTGTCAACTAATTAGAGCACCACTTGATCTAGGAACTTCAATTCTAGCTGCCTCCCCATGTACTCAACTATGATAAATATTACGTCACTAGTGAGTTTTCAACCATAACAACTTTTTCGTCAATACTCTATTTTCCTGTGAAGACTAAAACTAAGCTAAAAATGGACCAAATCAATCATGTGAGGGCTCAAATCAATCTTGTAACATGAGGAAGTCAATTAGGAACATGATAGGGCTAATTTAGATGCTTACAATCAATATAATAAGGAATTAGGAATTTTGGGACTAAAATATAAAAATTAAAAAATTAGGGACCAAAATGCAATTTGGGATGTAAATGCAAATTGATTACCGTTAATTATAATTTTTATTTGATTTTGATCAAATTCTTTTTGAAAATGAATGTAGGAACCTTTGTTAACTAATTAGAGCACTACCTGATCTAGGAACTTCAATTCTAGCTGCCTCCCTATGTACTCAACTCTGATAAATGTTACGTCACCAGTGAGTTTTCAACCATAACAACTTTTCCCTCGATACTCTATTTTCCTGTGAAGATTAAAACTAAGTTAAAAATGGACCAAATCAATCGTGTGAGGGCTCAAATCAATCTTGTAACATGAGGAAGTCAATTAGGAACATGATAGGGCTAATTTAGATGCTTACAATCAATATAATAAGGAATTAGGAATTTTGGGACTAAAATATAAAAATTAAAAAATTAGGGACCAAAATGCAATTTGGGATGTAAATGCAAATTGATTACCGTTAATTATAATTTTTATTTGATTTTGATCAAATTCTTTTTGAAAATGAATGTAGGAACCTTTGTTAACTAATTAGAGCACTACCTGATCTAGGAACTTCAATTCTAGCTGCCTCCCTATGTACTCAACTCTGATAAATGTTACGTCACCAGTGAGTTTTCAACCATAACAACTTTTCCCTCGATACTCTATTTTCCTGTGAAGATTAAAACTAAGTTAAAAATGGACCAAATCAATCGTGTGAGGGCTCAAATCAATCTTGTAACATGAGGAAGTCAATTAGGAACATGATAGGGCTAATTTAGATGCTTACAATCAATATAATAAGGAATTAGGAATTTTGGGACTAAAATATAAAATTTAAAAAATTAGGGACCAAAATGCAATTTTTAGGAGATGGGGGGACTAGAATGGACATAATGTTTATCTAATGACCTAATGGAAATGGTTAGAAATACTTGGGGTCAAAATGTAAAGAAGATAAATCTAGGAAACTAAAAATAAATATTGGAATATTTTGGGATCTAAATGCAAATAGAGAAAATTTTAGGGACACGAGTGTGAATAAGGCAAAGTTTGAGTAATTTTATAAATTTAAGAAAGTTTTGGGTCAAGTAGTAAAATATGATTTGGCAATGATCAAATTGAGTGATATGGGCCAAAAATTACCGAAACTATAAATACCGTAAAAGTAAAGAAATTGTATAGAAGGTATTGATAGAACCTGACCTAAAATACCCGAGTACACGAAATACTAGTAGGTCGAAGAGTTACATGACCATACAAACCAAGACGCGGAACAAGCACTCACTAGGATAAACGATCCTAAGTCTAGGTGAGTGAGATTTTTGACATCAGAGTCTGATTGGATTGACGAATTTAATACTTACATGCTTTTATAAAGTGCATGTGTGTGCTTTGAAGATTGTTGAAAATTGTCACGCACCAATGCAGTTTGGTTGGAACCCCTTGAACAACCTGCCACTCTTCCCTGTATTATAACAATGTTTTCTACCACCACAATCCAAGAAAAGTAAAGACTTATCATCATGAATATTTTCCACAATAAAATTTACAAAACGAAAATAAAAGTACCTTTCTCCATGGCAACTTGTACTAATTGTAGAATTCTCTCCTTTCTTGAAATGATAGCTTCACTCAAAGGGGTTTAGGGAGATGGGGTGAGTTTATAACTCAATGAATAGGGTTCTATTGACATTGTGACTTCCTATACACAATTCAACATATATTCAAAATAGAACTTTGTGTTTTTCTTTTAAAACAACCTCTACCACATCGTTTGTATGTGCATCATGGCCCAACCATTAGACTTATTGATAGTTCGATCCACATATAGATGGATGAGACCTCACTCTTCTATCCCCTCAGTTTTAGTGCGCACAAAACTCCAAGTCTTCAAGTCATACTAGAACAACTTAACTTCCATTGTACCAACATTTCTGTTCAGCAACCCTTAAAACCAACACTACCCTGTACCAGGTGTCTCTTAGTTTTCGAATAATTGTAATCACATACAAATATTTTTTGATTTAAAACCAATATATTTATGCTTTTAGCCTAATGAGCTCCGGCCTGACTCTAGCTTAGTAGCTTCAACAAACATTATCAAGTTATTATAATTTTTATAAGCCTCTTAAATAAGAGCTTATCTATGGGGTTTGAGTCGTTTCCATTGGCCTTGGGCCCACTCATACGAGTTTTCAAAACATGGCATTGGGTCCATTTCACTTTTCAAAACCATGGTCTTGGACTCAATTTCACAAAACTAGATCTAGCCAACCTTCTGTCGACCATGAGCCTCACCCATTTCCTATAGTGACGTCAGATCTAGATCATTCCCTTGAAGTGTATGCATACACTCCGTTCAAGGGTAGTCTTAATATTACGATTAATGCTTTCTTCAAAAATATACCCCAAAATGTACTGTGAACAGTAAATTCCGGTGATACATGACAGATGAGACTTACCATGATGGTTTAGGGAAGGTGTGGACTCCTTTAGGAAAGGTTTAGAGGACTTGGTTTGGTAGTTGAGCTTGGATTTCTCTGATGTAAGCAACCGAGGGAGCAGTGGCTTTGTGCAAGCTCACTAGGGCTTCTCCAGTAATCCTCAATGTAATTAGAGAGTTCAGTTGTGTAGAGAACTTCTGCAGGAATCCAGAGAGCCCGAATTCACCTTCTCAGGTGAAGAAAAGTGCTCAAGTCAGAGCTCTGGTTTGAGGGTGATCGAAAAATAGTGCAATTCGTCTTTTTTGAGCTTTTGAGGGATAAAGAGGATGAATGAAGGGAGATCTTTATATAGGGAACTCTACAACTTCTGTTCCTATCCATCCATCCATCCATCGACTGACCATTAACTCTCTAATTTAAGGCCTTGTCAGAGAGGTGGAATGGCCACTAGAGTTAAGGCGACCTTTCCTCTCCTCCTCTGTTAAGTTGTCCGAAGGAAGAAGATAACAATGTGAGTGCACGTGTGAGACGTGCAAACTGTTATGTGACATGTTATGATTGGTTGGCTTTGATGATGTAGCCTCCCACTTAGCATCCGAGTCATTCATTGATTGACCACGTGGTGACCTCTCATTGGTCACTCTCTCATACGTGGTAGTTGATCAAATTTGTCCATTCGATGATTGTGCCACATGGCATCCTCTGATTGGTTGATTTAAATTCGTTACTTTTCCCTTTGCCATGTGTTGACTCCTAATTGGTCGACCATTCTCTAACATCCTAGTTAGCCGCTGACTAGGCTCCTTTGCCATGTGTTCACTTCTCATTGGTCAGACCTACTGATGAGGCTTCTTTTGAGTAGACCATTGACTGAGGACACATGTCATGCTACTATTATTCAATCTTAGGTGATGTGGATTTTTTTCATCTTACTGTTGGTCAAGGACACATGTCACACTCTGATTGGTCAATGCTTTCAGATGCTGACCGAGTGGCTGACTAAGCGTGCTTCGTCACGTGTCGCGTGCACTGGTTGGGTGCTAACCTCGCAGGTAGTTTGTTGACCGACTGGACTGTTGACCAATTCGGTTGGACCGGGTTCGGTGACTCGAAATCGAAAATCGACCGGTTCAATCTCGATTAAACCAATTTTCTAAAATTTAAAAATTTCTAAATTCATCTATGTTCATTTTCTACATAGTGGTGACTTCAATTTTCCAAATTGACCTTTTTAAATCACCTAGAAAAATAAAATTTTGAATCGGTTCTTTTTGGTTGAATTCGGTTCAATCTAGTTCATGTCTAGTTTGCTCTAACCTGGTCCGATTCTCACACCCAAGTTCATGTTCCATTCCCATTATTTTTGGATTTTTATTGAACTCTTGGAATCATTCTTTTTAAGAAAAATGAGCTAAGACCTGACTTATGAAAGACAGGCTAAAACCGAACATTTAAGAAAAATGGGCTAAGTCCCAATATTTAAGAAAAACATGTTAATGCCCAATGTTTATACAAGATGGGCTAATACCTAACATTTAAGAAAGATGGACTAAGACCTAATTTGTACAAAAAACTAAGGCCCAACATCTAAGAAAGATTGGATAAGGCCCAACATTTAAGAAAATTGAGCTAAGATCGAAACGATTAAGAAAGAAGGATCAAGATCCATGGTTTATGAAATACATGTTGTCTCGATGATTTACAAATTATAGGTTATGACTCGACATTTTATCAAATAAGGGCTAAGACCTAGTGTGAAAATTATATAGCATAAAAGCTTTTACTTTTGTCACACCCCAAATCGATTCCCCGGGCCAGATACACGTGCCAACCCACCTTACCCTCCCAATACCACCATAGTGGGCACATCACAATAGGAGTATCGGCAAAATCAAGGCTCAAAATATAAAACACATCTTATTTTGTAGCAGAAATTTAAAACTTTTACAAAGGATCTACTTCTCACAAGTAGAATTATTTAACCTTGGGGAAAGTAGTGACTTACTTAATGGAAAATTCTCGTATCCTTCCTCCTGAGGTTCTCTTACTTGATTTTCGGCTTTGCTAGAGCTAGTTCTCGATGTACATGGTCATACTCTCCTCCTTTATTCTTTCCTGACACCAAGAAAAATGTATTGGGGGAGGGGGTGAGCCAACATTTAGTGAGTGAGAGGACCGCTTATCAAGTTTTTTATGGTTCAACATCGCCTCTACTCAAAACCACAATTTTATCCTATAATTAAACTATCTTGGGGCCCATGTCCCCTTTGACTCTAGAGGGTTCACCAACGTTTAGGTCATGTTCATTTCATCTGGTCTCTATTAGAGATGCCGATATATAAAGGTAATATGCCCTTTGGCCTTGATCTCTTGGTTAGGCTTAGTTCTTGGGTAGAGTCGTAAACCCCACACATTTGAGTTAAGGTGAACCGGGAAAAGAACCGGTCAAATAGAATAAGAAAATCAAACCGGTTTACATTTGGGAATAAGCAATATGAAAATTTACAACTTTCGGTTGATCCAAAGGATTTATTAAACATTGGAAAAGAAGCTTAAGATAAACTAAAAAATAAAAACCAAATTGGTTTAGGTGGACTAGACTTCATAAGAACTTTAAAGTTAAGCATGCTTATCTGAGAGTAGTGTGAGGATGGGTGACCTCCTAGGAAGTGTGATTTTTTTTGTAATAATAAATAGCCATCAATTAATATATATTTAATTATTGAAATTAATACCTAAATTAAATTATTAGAATTAATACAAATAATTTAATATCGAAATTAAATTATTGGAATTAATACCGAAATTAAATTATTGGAATTAATACCAATAATTTATGGCAATATTAATACTAGTAATAAATCTCGCCCATTTAATACACGGGTTTTACAACTATATAAAGAGTTCATCCCCATTTCATTCTCCTCACACCTGAACACTTCTCTCTCTCTCTACTGCTCCATTTCCCGGTAAAGCTCGAACCAGAGCTTCGACTTGAACAAAGGTCGGGTTCTTTAGAACCGGGGAGAAGACAGCTATCTGATAGCAAACTCCAGTCAATACGAGAATCGTTGGAAAAGCGCCGACATGATAGAATAGTGAAGTAACTCCGGCGGACCGAAGCTGCCCTATTTCGGCCAAGCTGAAATCGGCCATTTCAAGCCCTCCTCAGGCCAAACCAAGCCCTCCCAACACTTCCTCAGCCTTTCCACGGCCGAATTAGGACCGAAAGGTAAGCCAATTCAACTCCCCTTTATAATTTTTTATCGGTGCTAGAGAGAGAGTCGACTGAATTTCAATGACGAAATTCTAATCCAATTCCCATCAATTGATACAATACTTGATTTTAGGATGAACCTCAGGACAAGACCTATCTGTCCAGATCGAAAGCTCGGACTGTCGTGCCTTCACCGGTGAGTAATCGAAGCTTTCTCTCTCTACAGTCTGTTTTCCAACAAAGCTCCGTTTGAGCTCATTCCAACGTTAAAATCTGCGATTCAAAGTTTCTTAGAATTGTATGAACATACAAGAACTCAATTTCAACTCCAATTTCAATAATTAGAAGTGTTTGATCGGTTAATTTGATGAAATCAAATTCGGTAGTGTTGAAGAGTTGAAATTGGGGAAAATTTTGGGGATTTTTGAAATTCAAAGGGGCCAAAATACAATTTTATGAAATTGAGGGTCAATTGGGCATGAAAATAATGTTGCAGGACCAATTGAGGAATTTTGGAAAATTTGGGGAAAAACTTACCATTTTTGTGAAAGAAGGGCAAAATGGTAATTTTGGAAAAATTGGGGAACCAAATTGGAAATTTGGAAAATTAAACCCCTTTTTGGTGAAATTGAATAAATTGAGGTCCCACAATAAATTTTAAAAGTTACGGGACTCAATTTGAGGAAAAACTGACATTAGGGACTTAAAGTTAAAGAGAAATAACTTTAGGGACCTAATTGCAAATAACTAAAAGTTTGGGTTTTCTCATTTATTAATGAATGAAGGCTTTTATGTCGAGTAATAATGAACAAGGTTGTTCATATCGTGTAGGAACGTTAAATACCGGGAACGCCAGCAAGGACAAGCTCACGTGAATACAAAGAACCAGTCTAGTGGAATTCACGGCATTAACGGGTGAGTGGGTTTACTAACATCATACCCGGTTGGGGATGATAAGTGCCTCCATATAAAAACCCACTGTTTAGTTGTATTTTAATCATCACTACTTAGAGAAAGTGATGTGAAAGTTATGCGGAAAAACTACTTACTGGTTGTAAGTAGATCATACTTGGTTGGTATGATGAGACTTCCTCGAAGGAAGTTGAAAACCCGTTCATCAGTTATAAACGGAGATGTCCTTATACCGGTCGGTATGATGGACAGTAAAAACCTATTTTTGTCGAAAGTGCTCTCCCCTGATTGTGTGCCAATGCTTAAATAATTTGGGAGACCTTCTCGACGGGAGCTCGAATAGCTCTGATAGGCCAGGGGCCTCGGTTTTGGAACTTAGGGGCTAAATGCCCGATTTTGAAAATCTCGTACAGTGGGCCCAAGGCTAGTTGGCACGAGCAGGAGCTCATAAACGAACATAATATATGTGCCATAAAACTTAATAAGTGAATTGTTTGGCCACGGTACTAAGATAGGACCGACATGCTCAGTCAACTAGCGGTAGTGCGACATGACAGGTTGACGGACTAGTCAAGACAAACAGCTGCAGGTTGAGTTGAGAGTCGGAGCCGTTGGACTAGTGGCACCACAGATTACATGGCAATATAAGAAAACATTGTTTGTGCATGCACTGTGAGTACGGGATCATCAAGACGCCCATGAGGGGTAGTGATGTGTCCTAAGGGCACTGGACGACCTGGTGGCTATAAGGGTAGTTTTGTCGTTCCAGGTGTCTGTGCGAAATCTGGAGTAGCACGAAGCGCATGAGATTGGGGTGGGGACAGGATGAGGTCTCTGTCCTCATACGGACATGAAGAAGTGATTTCGGGATTGTGGGTAGGATGTCACGTACATCCACTCATTCCCAGGGTGGAAGTGGTTGTACTTCTATCCGGGTGGCAGGAAAAGTCGCTCCGAAGCCACTAGCGGGTTCAGTAGTGGTACTGACTTGCGAATGTGTGTAACCTTCATGATGAAGGATGTGTGTTGGGTGATGACACACCGTGGTAACTAAGAAATAATGGAAAAATCCAAATTTTTTAATGATGGGATTTTTGAAAACAAAGGAGTATGGCACACTCCATATAAATGTTTTTCTTAAAAGTCAAAAACTTTTAAAAATCCATTCACTGAGTAGTCGTACTCACCCCCCCCCCCCCCCCCCCCCTTATATCCCTTTCAAGAAATCCCGAAAAGCCTCCCTTTAAAGATCGTCAACTAAGATGCCTATAAGACAGGTACGTAAAGTTTTAAATTTCATACAGTTTTGATTATGCTATTCTAGGAAAAAGGTGCAAGTTAAAGGACGCCTTACTCTTTACAATTTACGATAAGGGGAAACCCTTTAATAAACCGGGAGAGTGGCGGGTTGATCATGGGGATTCGACCAAACCGGGTCGGGGCGTCACACAAGCTCCCCCCAAACTCGTCCGTCAGCATAGATAAGGATATAGTCAAGCCTTTCCTTTTTAATGTTTTCTTCATCAACTATCCAGGGTTTATACCTACTTCAAATCTCATTTTTCAAAACACTTATCTATGGGGATCCTCTCAGGATCCTCTCGTTGAATTTTACTTGGTCTCCTTATAAGGCTCTCGGGTATGGTTGGGTAGAAACTCTTTCCCCCATTAACCAACCTTGGGTGATCGGGATGCCTCTCATTTCTTTAGTTGATTCTCAATGGGTTTCACATTCGTGTCACCTCTAGTATTGAGGATGTCACTATACTCTCCAGTCATACTTATCATGATTGAACCATCTCGATGGACGAGGGTCATAAAGGTATTCTACCCTTCGGCTGTGACTTTAAATGTTAGGCCCTGGTCCTTAAGCAGAGTCACTGCAATCATTGGAACTAGTTCATTAACATATCTAACTTTGTTACTGTAAACCCCATTCTTTCAAAAGATAAGAAAACTAAGAAAAGAACCGACAATTTTCATGAGAAAACTAAGCACTTAAATGAACAAAAAAGGGTAAAAAAAGGGTTAAAACAGGAATTTGGAAAATCCCAAGTAACTAAGAAGTCATAAAAATCATGGGGAAGAACCATGAAGTGAATTGGATGAGAAAATCGGACTGGTTCAAGGTGAACGGGACATGAACCTTGTAAACCCTGTCCTTTGATAATGAGAAAACCGGGGAAAGAACCGGTCAGTCTTAAATTTTAAACTGAGACGGTCTACAACCTCAATTATTTGGAAACGGGGCAAATTGATAATTTACAACTTCCATGTGATCAAAATGGTTCAAAAATCTTGGAAAAGAACCTTAGGATGAAATGAGGAAGAAAAACCGAAGCGATTCAAGAGAACCGGGTCCGAACCGATTCAAGAGAACTGGGTCCGAACCGATTTATGAACCAAGTTGATTCATGAACCGAAACTGATAGAGAAGGGATAAGTCGAGAAGTTTATGGATCCCTTGTGATTCAAAAAGATTATAAATCTTGGGAAAGAACCGTAGGACAAAGTGGGAGAGAAAAACCAAGTCGGTTCGGGAGAATCGAGCCCGAACTAGATTAAACCGGTTTAAGAACCGAGCTGGTTTATGAACCTGAATCAATTAAGAGATGGTAAATCGAGAATTTGATGGATCCTAAGTGACCTAAGGAGTTAGAGAAGTCATGAAAATGGACTAGAAAATGAATTGGAGATGAAAACAAAACCAGTTCAGATGAATCGAATCCTAACTAGATTGAGCCGGTTTGACTCACTATTGAACCGAATGCTAAATTCATTTTTCTAGGTGGCTTAAAATTTTCAAATTTGAGATTTGAGGCCACCATTGGATAGAAAATGAATTTAGAAATTTTTAGATTTGAAAAACTCGGTCGAATGGGAGGGGGGGGGGGGTGAACCGACCGATTTAAGCTTTGAACCTGGTTCGGGACAGTGTTATCTTCTTCATCAGGATGACAACACTGTTTACTCGTTGGAAAATCGATGCAGCATTGGCGAAGAAGAAATTCTTCTGTTCGGTACGTTTCAGGTCTTTAATGCCTGTAATAACGGTGCCAAACGGATGACCAACGGGTCTCCAAGCTCCCTATATAAAGTGCCACTCTCCATTTGTCCTCTCCACACCTGAAAAGCTCACTCTCTCTTAGTTGCTTAGTTTTCTGGGGAAGCTCGAACAAAAGCTCCAATATAGGGTCAATTCTGAGCTAGAGAAGGCGAGGTCGGGTTCATTAGAACTGGGGAGAAGTCAGCTACATGGTGGTGGCATTTGTTTGTTCCGAGAGTTGCAGGAGAAGCGCCGACGTGATCGAACAGTAAAGCAGCTCCATCGGACCAAGCTGCCCTATTTTGGCTGAGTTGAAATTGACGAATTCGAGCCCTCTTTAGGCCAAACCAAGCTCTCCCGACACCTCCTCAACCCTTCCATGGCCGAATTAGGACCGAAAGGTAAGCCAATTTGGCTCCCCTTTACAATTTTTGATCAGTGTTAGAGAGAGTGTCAGACAAATTTCAATGATGAATTTTTAATCCAATTCGACATCAATTGATGTCATTCTTGATCCTAGGAAGAAACTCTAGAAGTGAGCTACCTGCCCATATAGAAAGCTCAAATCGCTGCGCCCTCATCGGTGAGAAATCGAAGCTTTCTCTCTCTACAGTCTATTTTCCGGTGAAGCTCCATTTGAGCTCGTTTCGACGTTAAAACTTGCGATTCAAAGTTCTATGGAATCATATGAATATGTAGAAACTCGATTTCAACTTCAATTTCAACAATTAGAGGTGTTTGATTGGTCAATTTGGTAAAATCAAATTCGACTGTGTTAAAGAGTTGAAATTGGGGGAAAATTTGGGGAAAATGGGGATTTTTGAAAATTTGAAGGACCAAAATGTAATTTTCTAAAATTGAGGGTCAATTGGTCATGATAAGAATATTAGAGGGCCAATTGAGAAATTTTATAATTTTTGGGGTAAAATTTAACATTTTTGTAAAGGAAGGGCAAAATGGTAATTTTGGAAAAATTGAGGGACCAAATTTGAAATTTGGGAAATTAAACCCCTTTTTGCGAAATTTAATAAATTGAGGTCCTAAGATAAATTTTAAAAGTTTTGAGACTCAATTTGAGGAAAAACGCGGCAATATGGACTTAATGTTAAATAAAAATAACTTTAGGGACCTAATTGAAAATATATATAAAGTTGGTTTGTCTCAATCATTTGGAATGAATGAGGGGTATTAGGCCAAAGAATAATGATCAACTATGTTCATTTCATGTAGGAGAATGAGACATCGAGAACACTAGTCGAGGTCCAGCTTGCTAGAAACGGAACCCGACTAAGTGGAATTTCACTTCACGATCGAGTGAGTGAGATTTTATATCATACTCGATCGGGGATGATAAGCATATCGAAATAAAAACCCACTACTATGTGGTATTTTAAACATCACAACTTAGAGGAGTGATGTGAAAACCATGCAAAAAAACTACTTACCGGTTTTAAGTTGATCATACCCAGTTGGTATGATGAGACTTACTCGAAGGAAGTTGAAAACCCTTTCATTAGTTATGAACGGATATGTCCTTAAACCCGGGCAGTATAAGAGACAGTGAAAAAATATTTTTGTTGGAAGTGCTCTCCCTTGACTGTGTGCCAATGGTTAAACAATTTGGGTGACCTCCTTGACGGGAGCTCGAATAGCTCTTATAGGCCGGGGGCCTCGATTTTGGAGCATGGGGGCTAATATGCCCGGTTTTGAAAATCTCGAACAGTGGGTTATAGGCCAATGGGCACGAGCAAGAGCTTGTAAACGAACATGATATATGTGCCGTAAAACTTTAATAAGTAAATTGTATGGTCATGGTACCAAGGCTGGTCCAACATTGTAAACCCTGCCTTTTTTAGCTAAGGAAAATCAAGAAGAGAACCGGTCAAACCAAGTGAGAAAACCGAATCGGTTCACAAACCTAATAATTGTGAATGGGAAATTTAGGAGTTTAACACTCCTAGGTGATCCAAAGGGTTCAAAATACTATGGAAAAGAACCTTAGGATGAATTGGAAGATGAAAATTAGACCGGTTTGGATGAACTGGGTCCAACAGAATTGAAGTAGTTTATGAACTGAGTTGGTTCATGAACTGAAACTGATAGAGATCAGGCAAAACAAAGGAATTCAACTCCAATTATACTCCAAAGAAATTCATAAACCTTGGGAAGGAACCTTAGAACAAAGTGGGAGAGAAAAACCAGACCGGTTTGGGTGAACCGGACCTGAACCAGTTTAAGAACCAAGCCGGTTTATGAATCGGAATCGATAAAGAGATGATAAACTAGGAATTTTATGGACCCTAAGTGACCTAAGGAGTCACAAAAGACATGGAAATGGACTTGTGAAGAAATTGAGGATGAAAACCAAACCAGTTAAGGTGAACTGGATCCAAACCGGTTCCGACCAATTTGAACCACTATTGAACTGAATCCCAAATTCATTTTTCTAGGTGGCTTAAATAATTCAAATTGGAGATTTGAGGCCACCATTTGATAGAGAAAAAATTTAAATGAATTTAGAAATTTTTAGATTTGACAAACTCGATTGAATGGGGGATGAACCAACCGATTAAAGCTTTGAACCCGGTTTGGACCGGTCTGGTCCGGTTCAGAACAGTGTCATCTTCTTCCTCAGGATGACAACACTGTTCACTCGCCAGGAAACTGAAGAAATACCGACGAAGAAGAAACGCTTATGTTCGGGATGTTTTAGGTCTTTAATATCAGCAATAATAGTACCAAACGGATGGCCAATGGGTCCCTAAGCTCCCTATATAAAGAGCCTCTCCCCATTCATCATCTCCACATCTGAAAACTCCAATCTCTCTCAATTGCTCCATTTTCCGATGAAGCTCAAACCAGAGCTCCGACATGGGGTCTTTTCTAAGCCAAACAAGGCAAGGTCAGGTTCTTTAGAACCGGGGATGATAAGTCGGTATAAAAACCCATTGTTTAGTGGTATTTTAATCATCACCACTTAGAGAAAGTGATGTGAAAATATTGCGGAAAAACTACTTACCAATTGTAAGTAGATCATACTCGGTTGGTATAATGAGACTGTCTCAAAGGAAGTTGAAAACACGTTCATCGGTTATGAACGGAGATGTCCTTATATTGGTCGGTATAATGGACAGTGAAAACCTATTTTGTCAGAAGTGTTCTCCCCTGACTATGTGCTAATGCTTAAACTATTTGGCAGATCTTCTCAACGGGAGCTCGAATAGCTCTGACGGAACTGGAGGGCTAATATGCCTAATTTTGAAAATCTCGTACAGTGGGCCTAAGGCTAGTTGGCATGAGCTGGAGCTCATAAACAAACATGAATTATATGCCATAAAACTTTAAATAAAGGAATTGTTTGGCCAAGGTACCAAGATAGGACCGACATACTCAGTCAACTAGCGGTAGTGTGACATGACAGGTCCATGGAACAGTCAAGACAAACAACTACGGGTTGAGTTGTGAGTCAAGGCCATTGGACCAGTGGCACCAAATATTATATGGCAATATGAGAAAATATTGTTTGTGCATGCACTATGAGTACGGGATCATCAAGACGCCCATGAGGGGTAGTGATGTGTCCTAAGGGCCGTGGACAACCCGATGAGTATAAGGGCAGATCGTCGTTCCAGGTGTCTGTGCAAAATTTGGAGTAGCACCATGCGCATGAGACCAGAGTGGGGACAGGATGAGGTCTTTGTCCTCATACGAACATGAAGAGGTGATTTCGGGATTGTGGGTCGGATGTAGCGTACATCTACTCATTCCTAGGATAGAAGTGATCGTACTTCTATCCAAGTGGTAGGAAAAGTCATTATGAAGCCACTAGCGGGTTCAATAGTGATACTGACTTGCAAATATGTGTAACCTTTATGATGAAGGATGTGTGTTGGGTGATGACACACCGATAACTATGAAATGGTGGAAAAACCCGAATTTTTAAATGAAGGGATTTTTGAAAAGAAAGGAGTCTAGCACACTCCAATAATAATTATTTTCTTAAAAGTCAAAAACTTTTAAAAACCCATTCATTGAGTAGTCGTATTCACCCCTCCCTTATATCCCTTTCAGGAAATCCCGGAAAGCCTACCCTTAAAGACCGTCAACTAAGATGCTTGTAAGACAGGTATGTAAAGTTTTAAATTTCATATAGTTTTGATTATGCTATTCCAAGAAAAGGTGCAGGTTAAAGGATGCCTTACTCTTTACAGTTTATGATAAGGGGAAACCCTTTAATAAACTAGGAGAGTGGTGGGTTGATCATGGGGATCCGACCAAATCGGGTCGGGGCGTGACAACTAGAGTGTTATCATAGCCTGCTTCCTCAAATACATATTCAAGACTAGAAAATATTGTAACTAATAGGATTTCTCCTAAAATTTACAGATGGCTCCTAGGAGAGGAACCAAGAAAACTAGGGATGACTCTACTCAACACCTTGTCCTCATAGAAAGACAACTCTAGAAGTTTCTTAAATGCCCGGGGCATGGTAGAAATTCCCAAGGATCAAATGACAAAGTATCCAAGAGGATGATGCTTGGACCTGTTGAGGTCACACCCTAAATACAAAGGAAGCCAAGCCTAAGACCAGGAACACCAGCTAGGGCTTATAACCTTACCATGGAGGATGCTTAGCACACATCCCGTAGTCCTCTACCTCTTTCATGACCACCTCTTCGTAATATGGTTAAGACCCTAATATATTGTACTCCTTCTCCATTAATGAAGAATTCCAAGTTCCTGAAACCATATCTCTAAACAAGGATGTAAGCCTACGTCTCAACTGTAGGAAGATTCCTCAAGAAAAGTAACGAAACAAACCCCAGGGACCGAGGAGAATCCCATCCCAAATAAGGAAATGAACCAAAAGACTAAAGAGTCTAGGAGAACTCTTAGGGAAAAATTATTAGGTAGAGGAGGCTCGCCAAGGAAATCGACAAGGAGACGAAAGAGTGAGAACTCTGATAATGACTACTAGGCAAAGAAATAACATGTTACAAGGTGAGGACAAGAGGAATGCTACTCGAGAAAGTGCTCAACACTATTAAGGACAAGTACCAAGACGGACTAGTATAAGTATAAGGAAAGAAGGGGTGTTCCACACCTCATAGATTCAAGGCAATACCTCCTCAAAGGTCACAAAGGACATGAAGGATTGGAGACCGATACCATGGACCAAGTTACGTAAACAGTTCACCAAGAGGTCAAGAAATGACGAGGTGAATGCAAAAACTTAGTAAGAAGGTCAAACCGAGAAGGATACCTCATGAATAGGGATAAGGTACACGAGAAGCATATTAAGTACCCTCTCATAAGGGGCAAACATAGAAAAACATCCCTCGGAACTCTAGGGAATGACACCGTTAGAGTGAAGAAGAGAAGGAATACGCTATGAAAGGGAACTTTGGAAGGATCATTAAGGACAAGGAGATTAGAGAGACAACTGCTTCAAGAAAACAAAACAAGGTGAAAAGTAGGGGCGAGACAAGTAACGAACTACTCTCATGAGGGTCATAGAGTCAACTCCAGCAAAGAAGGAAGAGGTGGAGGAAAGGCCAAATATTGGAGAAAAGAGGGATGAAAGAAATTCTTATAAGGACCAAGGGCCAATTAACGACTAAAACTCAAGCCAAGAAAGGAATAGGTAAGCCTCTCACATAACGGTCAAGAAAACTTGAAACAAGAAAGATTTGTATGCTCCCTAAAGAAGTAGACTGGTACTGGGTAAGAATGAAGTTGTGGATAGAGTATACAAGATGTGCCTACAAGAATTGTGGAGTAAAGGTAAATAGGAGAAGACGACATCAAGGGAGATCATTTAAGGGTTAAAAAAATCCCCTTGAGCAAATGTAAAAAAAATAATGTCTAGAGAAAAGGAAAGAATCCTACCAAGGAAGTATCATGATGTCCTAGTATGATCTGTTTGGAGAAAGAGCAGTAGCATCAAGAAATAATTCCAGAAGAAACGAGTAGAGAGAAGAAACTAGTAACGGTGGATAATCAAAGAGAATGAACAAAACCCTAAGAAAGGATGAGATGTAGTAAAGACTACATTCTCTGAAGGACAATGGGATGGGCATGAAGAACGAGTGATACATCTGCCCAGGCAATTGGACCAGAAAAAAATAAAGAGAAGAAGACAGTTAAAGAACTGGATTTTGAAGGAACCATGGATTTAAACCACAACAAAGAAGGGAGAAGTGAAAAGGCCAAAATGTAGGAAGAGAAGAATGAAGGGAAATCCTTAAAGAAATCGATGGTCAAAACCAGATTTATAGTTTAATGTCTTGGAACGATTAAGTGAGCCTCAAGAAGGGCAAACAAGAGATTTTGAAATAAAGAGGATGTGAACCCTCCTTAACAGGAATTATTTAACGTGTTAGCATCAAAAGATGATGTGATAAGTATGAATGATTGGACAACCCATACTCGGGTAATAGAGAAAAAATGTTTGAGAAGATGTTGGGAAAGTAAGTCCCCTAATAGGGTGTAGCTAAGAAGGAATAGCCACAGTTGGTAAGACGGGTCATAACCCACACACATATACAAAGCTTAAAGAGTGGACAACCAAGCATATTGTGGAATGCACAGAATAAAACCAATAATTGGAAGTGTCCTATGTAAGGAATAAGGGATAAAATAAAATTTGTAGATGGAGAAGGATCCAAAGCAAAACAGAGACCCTAACACTGATAAGGGTATGAAGAAAGGGAGAAAAGAGAACCTTCAAGCAATGGTAAGAAGGCTGAACATGTAGCTCCTAGAACAAAAGTCTCTATCTTGAGGGACACATTAGTGAATGAAACGTAAAAAGGGAGCTCCCCGAAACAAAGCAATAGACTGAAAAGGGTTAAATGGGAATAACGAACTATGAAGTGGATACAAACAAGTAAGAGTGGATTAAGGCCAAAGGAAATCCTTGAGTAAAAGATGTTATTGGGAGTGATGATGAACCTAAGAATGGATGAGTCCCAACATGTCAGTAAAACATCTGGAGATCAAATAATTGGAACCAGAAATACTCAATAAAGAAGTCAAAAAGGGATGAATGGGTAAGGAGAACCGACACAGTTGTGTAAATTGAGTTAATAACGGTAAAGGTAGTCGAGGAATACTACCAGAGGAAAAGAGGAATGAAGTTATGAAATCCCTGAGAGGTTGAAAAATAAGGAATAAACCTAAAGGAAGTGTTTTGGAGATCTAATGGATATAGAGATAAGATCTAGAAAATGTCATGTTGTAAGGGACAAGAAAATCTAATGATCCCGATGAAAACATGACTTAGAATAAGGAAGAGTTAGTTTATAAGCATGACAAAGTCAAACATAACTTGGACCGATTTATAATGAGCAACGAATGAAGGAAGAGTCGAAATGGGATGAAAAGGTGATGATAAAGAAATCCGTGGAAATAAGTACGAAATGCTCTATAGGACGATGAGCAAAGGGTTTCAATGACCAAGCGGTTAACTAGGCACGAAAATGGTTAGTTATCTTGGAATTTCCAATCTTGAGTACAGAACCTTAAGGGGAAGAATATTGCTCTAAGCAAAGAGAGAGATAAAATCTAGGAACATACCATGAGGTAAGGTATGTCTAGTTATAACAAACTCCATGGAGGGAGTAAATAATATAAAGCAAAAATAATTCCTTAGGTGAAGGATGTAAAAGGGGCTAATTGAAAGGACGAGAGAAAAGTCTACATCTTAAGCAAACACCAAAGGGGCATCAAAGGAAATGCTTACTCATGCAAGGTTGCTAACTAAGTTTTGGGAACAAAACTCCTAAAAGGAGGGGAGAGTTGTAAACCCCGCCCTTTTGAGCTAAGGAAAACTAGGAAGAGAACCGGTCAAACCAAGTGAGAAAACCAAATCAGTTCACAAACCCGATAATTGTGAATGGGAAATTTAGGAGTTTACAACTCCCAGGTGATCTAAAGGGTTCAAACTACTTTGGAAAAGAACCTTAGGACAAATTGGAAGAGGAAAATTAAATTGGTTTGAATGAACCGGGTCTAACAAGATTGAACCGATTTATGAACCAAGTTGGTTCATGAACTGGAACTGATAGAGATCAGGAAAAACAAAGGAATTATACTCCAAAGAAATTCATAAACCTTGGGAAGGTACCTTAGAACAAAGTGGGAGAGAAAAACTAGACCGGTTCAGGTGAACTAGACTCGAACCAGATTGAACCAATTTAAGAACCAAGCTGGTTTATGAGCCAGAATCGATAAAGAGATGGTAAACCGGGAGTCACAAAAGACATGGAAATGGACTTGTGAAGAAATTGGGGATGAAAACCAAACCGATTTAGGTGAACCGAATCCAAACCAATTCGAACCAGTTTGAACCACTATTGAACCGAATCCTAAATTCATTTTTCTAGTGGCTTAAATAATTCAAATTGGAGATTTTAGGCCACCATTGGATAGAGAATGAATTTAGATGAATTTATAAATTTGTAGATTTGAAAAACTTGATCAAATTTGTGGTGAACCAACCGGTTAAAGCTTTGAACCCGGTTCAGAGCGGTCTGGTTTGGTTCGGAACATTGTCATCTTCTTCCTCAAGATGATTGCACTGTTCACTCGCCGAAAAATTGAAGAAACACCGGTGCAGAAGAAATGCTTATGTTCGGGGTGTTTCAGGTCTTCAATGTCAAAATAACGGTGCCAAACGGACAGTGAACGGGTCTCCAAGCTCCCTATATAAAGAGCCCCTCCCCATTCATCCTCTCCACACCTGAAAACTCCATTTTCTCTAAACTGCTCCATTTTTTTGTGAAGCACGAACCAGAGCTCTGACATGGGGTCTTTTCTAAGCCAAACAAGTGGAGGTCGGGTTCTTTAGAACTGGGGAGAAGTCAGCTACACTTCTGTAGTCTCCGTTCACTCCAAGAGTCACCGGCGAGACACTGACGTGATGAAACAGTGAAGCAGCTCCGGTGGACCGAATCTGCCCTATTTCGGCTGAGTTGAAATCGGCCATTTCGAGCACTCCTCAGACCAAATCAAGCCTTCCCAACACTTTCTCAGCCCTCCCACAGCTGAATTAGAACTGAAAGGTAAGCCAATTCGGCTCCCTTCTGCAATTTCTAGCTAGAAATAGAGAGAGAACCGATAAAATTTCAATGATGAAATTCTAACTCAATTTAGCATTAATTGATGTGATTCTTGATTCTAGGATAAACCTCAAGGTGAGAGCTATCTGCCTAGATCGAAAGCTCGGACCGCCGTGCCCTCACCGGTGAGAAATCGAAGTTTTCTCTCTCTATAGTCTATTTTCCAATAAAACTCCGTTTGAGCTCATTCCGACGTTAAAATCCGCGATTCAAAGTTACTTAGAATTGTATAAACATGTAGGAACTCAATTTCAACTCCAATTTCAACAATTAGAAGTGTTTGATCGGTCAATTTGATGAAATCAAATTCGGTAGTGTTGAAGAGATGAAATTGGGAGAAAATTGGGGAAAAATTGGGGATTTTTGAAATTTGAAGGACCAGAATGAAATTTTATGAAATTGAGGACCAATTTGGCATGAAAATAATGTTGGAGGACCAATTGAGAAATTTTAGAATTTTTGGGGCAAAACTTACTATTTTTGTAAAGGAAGGGCAAAGCGGTAATTTTGGAAAAGTTGGAGGACCAAATTGGAAATTTGGGAAATTAATCCCCTTTTGATGAAATGGAATAAATTGAGGTCCTATTATAAATTTTAGAAGTTTCAGGACTCAATTTGAGGAAAAACCGGCATTTGGGACTTAAAGTTAAAGAGTAATAACTTTAGGGACCTAATTGCAAATAAATGAAAGTTTGACTTTCTCATTCATTTGGAATGAATGAAGGCGATTAGGCCGAAGGATAATGAACCGAAGTGTTCATAACGTGTAGGAACATGAATTACCAAGAACTCCAGCAAGGACAAGCTCGTGTGAATACAAAGAACCAATCTAGTGGAATTCATGACATTAACGGGTGAGTGAGTTTACTAACATCATACCCGGTTGGGATGATGAGCACAACTTAAAATTAAAAACCACTTACCAGTTGTGAGTGGGATTATATATATGATACCTGGTTGGGGATGATAAGTACCTCGGTAAAAAAACCCACAGTTTAGTGGTATTTTAATCATCACCACTCAGAGAAAGTAATGTGAAAATATTGCGGAAAAACTACTTACCAGTTGTTAGTAGATCATACCCGGTTGGTATGATGAGTCTTTCTCGAAGGAAGTTGAAAACCTGTTCATCGGTTATGAATGGAGATGTCCTTATACCGGTCAGTATAATGGATAGTGAAAACATATTTTGTTGGAAGTGTTCTCCCTTGACTGTGTGCCAATGCTTAAACTATTTGGGAGACCTTCTCGATGGGAGCTCGAATAGCTCTGACAGGTCAGGGGCCTTGATTTTGGAACTTGGGGGCTAATATGTCCGATTTTGAAAATCTCGTACAGTGGGCCCAAAGCATGTTGGCACGAGCAGGAGCTTGTAAACAAACATGAATTATATGTTATAAAACTTTAAATAAAGGAATTGTTTGGCCATGGTACCAATATAGGACCGACATACTCAGTCAACTAGCGGTAGTGCGAGATGACAGGTCGACAGACCAGTCAAGACAAACAACTGTGGGTTGAGTTGAGAGTCAAGGCCATTGGACTAGTGGCTCCAAAGATTACATGGCAATATGAGAAAACATTGTTTGTGCATGCACTATGAGTACGGGATCATCAAGACGCACATGAGGGGTAGTGATGTGTCCTAAGGGCCCTGGACGATCTGGTGAGTATAAGGGCAGATCGTCGTTCCAGATGTCTATGTGAAATTTGGAGTAGCACCAAGAGCATGAGACCGAGGTGGGGACAGGATGAGGTCTCTGTCCTCATACGGACACGAAGAAGTGATTTCGGGATTGTGGGTCGGATGTAGCGTTCATCCACTCATTCCTAGGATAGAAGTGATGGTACTTCTATTTGGGTGGTATGAAAAATCGCTACGAAGCCACTAGCGAGTTCAATAGTGATACTGACTTGCGAATATGTGTAACTTTCATGATGAAGGATGTGTGTTGGGTGATGACACACCGGTAACTAAGAAATGGTGGAAATACCCGAATTTTTAAATGAAGGGATTTTTGAAAAGAAAGGAGTCGGGCACACTCCAATAATAATTATTTTCTTAAAAGTTAAAAGCTTTTAAAAACCTATTCACTGAGTAGTTGTACTCACCCCCTCCCTTATATCCCTTTTAGGAAATCCCGGAAAGCCTACCCTTAAAGACTATCAACTAAGATTCCTGTAAGATAGGTATGTAAAGTTTTAAATTTTATGCAGTTTTGATTATGCTATTCCAGGAAAAGTGCAAGTTAAAGGATGCCTTACTCTTTACAGTTTACAATAAGGGGAAACCCTTTAATAAATCGGGAGAGTGGTGGGTTGATCATGGGGATCCAACCAAACCAAGTTGGGGCATGACAGACATTCTAGCAGTAGTGCATCATGACTGGTCTCCAGACCAATCAAGATAAACAGTTACATGTTGAGTTCAAGGTCGGGACCGTTGGACTAATGGCACCACATATTACATGGCATGAGAAGAAAACATTGTTTGTGCATGCACTATGAGTACGGGATCATCAAGATGCCCATGAAGGGTAGTAATGCGTCCTAAGGGCCCTGGACGACCTGGTGAGTATAAAGGCAATTCGTCGTTCTTGGTGACCATGCAAAATTTGGAGTAGCATCATGCGCATGAGACCGGGTGGGGACGGGATGAGGTGTCTGTCCTCATACAGACATGAAGAATTGATTTCGGGATTGAGGGTCGGATGTTGCGTACATCCACTCATTCTCAAGGTAGAAGTGGACGTGCTTCTATCTAGGTGGCCAGTAAAGTCGCTTCGAAGCCACAAGTGGGTTTAGTGGTCGTGTTGTCCTACGAATGTGTATTTAACCTTTATGATGAAGGATGTGTGTTGGGTGATGACACACCGTGGTTAAGGAAGAAATGGTGGAAAAACCCAAAATTTTAAATGAAGGGATTTGTGAAAAGAAAGGAGTCTGGCACACTCCAATGCAAGTCTTTTTCCTAAAAGTTAACAGTAGACTTTAAAAAAGAACCCATTCACTAAGTTGTAGAAACTCACCCCTCTTTTCTATACCTTTTCAGGAAAAAGAGAAAATGACTAGGAGTAACATTGAGCCTTACCCTTGTCAGGTATGCTTAATTCTCCTTAAGCTTGCATATTAATTGATACATGTCTTCCAGGGAATAAGGTGGAAATTTCACCTGGCTCCTCTCGAGTTAAAGAAGGAGGAAACTCCTCTTAAATGGAGAAGGAGTGGCGGGTTGTTCATGGGGATCCAACCAAACTGGGTTGGGGCGTGATAAACCAGATCGAACTAGTTCAATAATTCATTTTTCTTGGTGGCTTAAAAATCTCAATTTGAAAAATTGAGGACACCATTCAATAGAAGATAAATTTAGAAAATTTTAATTTTTAGAAAACCAATTGAATGAGGCCTGAACGGGCCGATTTTCATTTTTGGTCACCGAACCGGTCAACGGTTTAGCCGGTCAATGGATCGCTACGAGGTGATCGCCCAGTCAGCATGCACGACCAATCAGCATGCAACACATAGTGAAGCTGTCCAGTCTGTTGTTCAGTTAGCGCTGGACCATTAGAAGGCTTCACGTGTCCTCAGTCAATGGTTAGAGTGAGAAAATCCACCTCATCAACGACTGACCAATATAAGTGTGACATGTGTCCCTGTCAATGGTCAGCGAAAACCCAATCAACAGCCAGATAAACACGGACAACCAATGAGAGGTTGTCACATGTCCTGTTAATGGGTCAACATCTGACTAGGATGCTGAGTCAGACGTCACGTCAACAAAGACTGTCAATCAGGAGGCGCCATGTGGCACTTCCGGTGGAATAGTGTCATCTTCAACCTAGTTGTTGAGAAGAGAGAGAGGGGACTTGTTGGTTGCTGGAAATCCGACGACCAATAAATGCCTCTAATTTTGGCTATAAATGATTGAGGCCGAGTGATTGGGGAACAAATAAGTTTGTCAGTCCTCGAGCTCCCTATATAAAGAGTGCCTCCCCATTCGTCTTCCTCATCGCTATAATGCCTGAAGAAGAAGTGCTTAGTTTTTTGATGAAGCTCGAACTAGAGATCCGATTTTGTCACTTTTCTTAACCTCAGTAAGCGAATTTAGATTCTTTAGAATCATGAGGAAGTCAGCTACCTGACCATATCCTTCATTTAACTCGAGGATCGTTAGTGAAGCTCCAGCGAGCTCGCATAGTATCGTTGCTCCACGACAATTGGTAACCTGAGCTGCTCGAGCCTAATTTGAGCCCTCTCCCAACCAATTCCAACCAAGCCAAGCTCCCAGACCATCCCTCGAGGTGCCCTGACCTTCCTTAAGCTAAGTTGGTAAGTCCCCTCTGCCGTCCTTTGTCGAAAAATACTATTCACAGTGCGTTTTTACTAAAACTTAAATTGAAAAATGTGCACTGCTCAGACCATTAATTGAGGCGTGGTTTTATCTAGGAACGATCCCCAGGAGGAGAGCAATTCACAAAAATTAAGAGCTCTGATCGTTGTATCCTCACTGGTAAAAAATCAAAGTTTTCTCTCTCTAAGATAGTTTTTCGATAAAGTTTTGATTGAGCTCATTTCTAAGTAAAATGAAGTGTTTCAAAGCTTGAAATGACGAAGGGGGCATAAAGAAGATGATTCTTATCATGGATGGGAGTAATTGCCCATGTTTGGGTGTCCAATTGAAGGAAACAAGTTTTCGAGGTCAAATGGCAATTTTGGGGGAAAATTAGGCGATTTGGAAATTTTGGAAAAATTAGGGACCAAATTGTAATATGAGGAAAATTGGGGGATTTTTATGAAATTAACTCCCAATTGTGGTACAATTGGGCAATTGGATGAAATTGAGAACCAATCGAAAAGTTTTGGAAATATGAGGACCAATTGGTAATTTTTTGGAAATTTAAGGACCAATTAGCAATTTTGGTAAATTGAGGGCCAATTGGTGGTTTTTGAATAATTAAGAACCCATGATGGATAATTGGAATCCCATGGACTTGATTAAAATTAATTGATCAATAGGGACCTAAAGCCAAATATTTTAAACTTTAGGAACCTAATTGTAATAAGGTAGGAGTTGAGGCCTAATTGTAAATACACAGAAATAGGAGGCCTTTCATGCCAAATCTTTCATCATGAGCATGTCTGAACCATGTAGGGACATATTTGACAAGAACATGTGTGAGAGAGCACGACAAGGGCTGAAAGTCCGACTATGACGAGCAAGTCACATTCATCGGGTGAGTGAGACATTTTAAACATCATACTTGGTTGAGGTGATGAGCAACTTTGAAAATTAAAAACCACCATGAGTGGGATTTTCCATCATCATGCCTGATTGGGATGATAAGTACATTTTAAGCTTAAAACCATTTTTCTAGATATGATCTCCTCTGATTGGAAACTGCTTAAAAACTTTAGGAGACTTTTCTAATGAGAGCTGAGACAACTCCAATAGGCTAGAGACCTCGATTTTTGAACTTATAGTGCTTAAGGCCCATTTTTGAAAAGTTAATGAAGTGGGCCCAAGTCCAGTGGGCACGAATTGGAGCATGTTGACAAACATAATGATAAAAGCAATGAAAACTCTCATAACTGGCTAATTTTGTGTGACTCACCATGGTGCCAAATTCGGACTGACAAGACTCGATGGGCTAGTGGTTGTGCACCGAGACTAGGTTGACAGACCGGTGAGGTGAACAACTACTGGACCAAAGTCAAGTGTTGGGGCTGTTGGCTCCAAAGATAATGGAAGACTAATTCTGAAACTATAGTTTGTGCATGCACTATGGTACTAGACCATCGAGATGCCTAAGAGGGGTAGTGTTAGTTCTAAGGGCTACTGGATGACTAGGATGTAATAAGGGAAGTTTCATTGTGCTAGTGAGTCATAAAGCTCGGAGTAGCTTCTTGCACACCAAGACCAGGACAGGGTCAAGATGAGGTCCTTGTCCCCATATCATAGACACTGAGTACTTTCAGGGTATGAGGGTCGGACGTGTAACATCCACTTAGACTCAGGGTAAGAAGTGGTCGGACTTCTATTAGGGTGGATGGTAAAGAAGCACTGATCCCCAGGTGGGTGCAATAGGAGTACTACATCTGTGAATGTTTATACCCTTTATGATAAAGGGTGTCTAATTGTTTGCTAAAAACCTCCCGAGCAAGAGAAAGTGTTAAAAGAGCTAAACTCACATAACAAAAAAATTAAGATGATCCTTTGAAAGTTTTTGTTTTAAAACTCACCCTAATACCCGTTCACTAAGTTGTAGAGAACTCACCCCTCCCTTTAAACCTTTTTCAGAAAAAGAGGAACACTCTTAAGGGAATTTTTATGAAAAGCCTTAAGTTAGGTATGTTAAAATTCCTTTAAAGATATTGAGTTTTGTATAATGCTATTCCAGTGAACAAGGTCAGAAATTACGCCTGACTCCTTGCGGTCTTGAGAAGTGGCCACTTTACTTAGACCAATGGGAGTGGTGGGTTGTTCACAGGATTCCGACCAAACCGAGTCGGGGCATGACAACTTGAGTGGTATCACAGCCTGTTTCCTCAAATACATTATCAAGACTATATAACATATAAACTAAACAAAAGACTACCAAAACTTTTAGATGCCTCCGAGGAAAGGAACCAAGCGAATTAGGACTGCTATCACCGACATTGCTCAAAACCCCATTTCTGTAGGAGTTCCTAGAGTGGCTCAAACAACCCTACCTAGACTAAGCTCGGAGCACTAGAGGTTGTACAAAGAGTTTACCCGAGTGTTTGGAAGGCCCAACCTCGCTCCCAAGGTTGATACTAACTCTCAATGCGAACCTAAAGAAGTGAAGTCCTATCCCACCTCTGTTCATATCCCTCCCCTAATTGACATTCCTAAGTACCTCAAAGCACTCCATCAATTAGGGTGTAAGTTCTTTTAAGGAGAGAAGGACATTGGAGCAGTTATAGACTAGTTGGCCAGCATTAAGAAATTCATGGGAATAATAAGGACACCGCCGGGAAAAATGGTAACATTGGTGGAATTCTTCTTGGAGGCCTACGCCAAATGGTGGTGGGACAATGTAAGAAGTTTACATGCCACCATGCCCACTTGGGCACAATTTGAAGAAAGGTATTTAGAGGAATGCTTGGCCCCACATTTAATCAATTAGAAGAAACAAGAGTTCTTCCAGCTCCACCAAGGGTTCAGCACTATCTCAGAATATGAGACTAAGTTCAATGAACTAAGGCTTTCCGCTCCAGATCTAGCCGGACCGATAGACATTTGCTAACGATTCATGGATGGTCTCAACATGGACATACGAGGCCCCACGGATCTAGCTGCGATAATTGGCATGACTCATGAGTGTGAGAATCTAGTATAGACAAGACGTCGCCGGACGGAATAGTCAAACCAAAAAAGGCTAGATGACATAATCACCGAAGAGGACGAAAGGAACAAGGTGGTCAGAGGTGGGGCAACAAAATAGGGTTCCCGAGGAGGAAGTAAGTCTATCCGACCCAAAGAGAGGCAAATGCTCTTCCACTAAGAAGGAGTCTTTACTGCCCTAAGTGCCAAAGGAAACACGAAGGATTATGTCAAACTTGCTTCGGATGTGGACAGATCACGCACTTTGTAAAGAACTGCCCAACTCTTCATAGTAATGTTCAAAGGAATACTCTTCAACCACCTCAAGGGAATCCAAGGGCACTAAATGGGGGATGAGACACAACTACAACATCAAGGGTACCAGCCAAGGTTTATAACCTCACATAGGAGGAAGCTTAGAAGGACCCTAGTACCGTAGCAGTTACTTCCCAAAACCTCCCTGACCAAAACTAGACGAATTTTGTAATTGTTATTGTTATAAATAAATAAATTTTCTTTCACTAAAAAGAATCTTGTTAACTCCTTAATCTTGATACATACAACTATTGGGGAGGAAAGTCTATGTTGTCTTTGACTTAGGGGCGGAAAGTTCCTTCATTAAGGAAGACTTGGTCCCAAATCTTCCTCAAGAACTTACGTCTCTTGAACAGAGCCTCAACATTCTCACCCCATTAGGAGAAGGGCTGAATAGAGAGAAACATTTAAAAGAATGCGAAGTTAAGATTAATGGGGTGAATTTGGAAGCAGACCTAATCCCGTTACCTCTAAAGGAAGTAAATATAATACTGGGAATGGACTGACTAAGTACACACCAAGGTAAGGTGGACTGCATAGAGAAAGTGATAACCTTCCACACTCCAAAGGCACTTGAAGTACAGTTCAGAGGGGATAAAAAGAGAGGATGAACGCATCGGGTGTCACATATGACGACTCAAAGTATGATGTGAAAGCGATGTAAGGCATTTCTCGCAATGATCACCAACATAAGTTCAGAAAAGAAGGGACTAGAAGGCATTCCGGTTGTTGAACACTACCCGGATATATTCCCTGAAGAACTACATGGATTACCTCCAAACTATTAACTAAAATTTATAATAGAGGTGATCTCTGGGACACATCCCATATCACAAGCTCCCTATCGTATGGCCCTGACGGAATTGAAGGAATTAAAGGAGCAACTAGACGAGTTGATGGAGAAGGGTTTCATACGCCTTAGCCTATCTCCTTAGAGGAGCACCGGTCCTATTCGGAAAGAAGAAATGTGAGAGTATGAGACTGTGCATTGATTATCATAAGCTGAATCAGGTCACCATAAAGAATAAGTATCCCCTTCCCTGAATTGATGACTTATTCAACTAGTTGAAAGGGGTGGCCTATTTCTCTAAGATAGATCTCCAATTAGGATACCACCAACTAAGTATCCGGGAGGAAGATGTATCAAAGATCGTGTTCCGGTCTAGATACAGGCACTACAAATTTAAGGTAATGCCCTTTGGATTAACGAATGCCCTCGCAACCTTTATGGATTTAATGAATCGAGTGTTCCAATCCCATTTGGACAACTTCATGATAGTATTTATACATGACATCCTTATATACTCACGAACCAAGATGGAGCACGAGGAACATCTGACCATCACCTTGAGTATACTAAAAAAGAATTGATTATATGCAAAGTTTTCAAAGTGTGAATTTTAGCTACAAGAGGTGGGTTTCTTAGGACACACAGTGTTCAAGGATGAAGTTAAGGTAGATTTGGCAAAGGTAGAGGCCATATCAGACTAGAAAGCACCCACTAATCCATTTGAGATACGTAGTTTCTTGGGACTTGATGGGTATTACCGGAGGTTTGTGGAGGACTTTTCCAAGATAACAGCCTCGTTAACTCGCCTTACAAGGAGTGGAGTGGAGTACAAGTGGGATGAAACCTGTGAGAAGTCCTTCCTAGAATTAAAGTCTCATTTAACAACGACACCCATACTAACCTTGCCCGATCCAAATGCAGGAGAGTATACACTCTACAGAGACGCCTCTAGACAAGGACTCATGTGCATACTAATTCAACAAGGAAAGTTTATTGCATATTGCTCACGGAAACTAAAGGCATATGAGAAGAACTACCCCACCCATGACTTGGAATTAGCTGCAATAGTATTCACCCTCAAGATCTGGCGACACTATCTATACGAGATCAAGTACAGAATATACACAAATCATAAGAGTCTTCAATATTTCCTAACTTAGAAAGAGCTCAATCTTTGACAGAGGAGGTGGCTAGAGTTAGAGAAAGACTATGACTTAGTGATAGAATACCACCCCGGAAAGACTAACATGGTGGCAAATTCTCTCAGCCGTAATTATCAAATAGAGGCGTTGCAAATAAAGACAAATTACCTACCCTTGTTACAACAATTGGAGGAGATGAAGGTGGACCATAGAGATGGGAAGTGCCTGATGGCTAACATAGCTGCAAGACCTAGCTTGGTGGAGAAAATAAGGGTCCACCAAAACGAGGATAAAGAACTCCAACCGCACCTGGATGCGACCACTAAGGGAATGACCCAGACTTTACCCTTCGAAACGATGGACTATTAACCTACAAAGGTAGGGTCTATGTGCCCCAAGATAAGGAGTTAAGGAGACTGATACTGGAAGAAGTACATGAATCTGTGTATGCAATGCATCCTGGTAGTACAAAGATGTACCGTACCCTCAAATAGGGCTATTGGTGGAAAGGGATGAAGAGGGACAACGCAAAATATGTGACACAATGTTTATCTTGCCAGAAAATCAAGGTGGAACATCTAAAACCCTCAAGTCTACTATAACCTCTACCTATCCCCGAATGGAAGTGGGAGCATATCACCATGGACTTTATGAAGGGGCTACTGGTGAAAAGGAAAGGACGGGATGCGATTTGGGTTATCGTGGATAGATTCACCAAGTCCACCCACTTCTTACCTATAAGAGTAACTAACTCTGTGGAACAACTAGCTGCTCAATATGTGAGAGAAATTGTAAGACTCCATGGTGTCCCAGTAAGTATAGTGTCGGATTGAGACCCTAGATTTACCTCAGGATTTTGGCCTAGCCTACAAAGTTCCTTGGGAAACAAACTCCATATGAGTACAACATTCCATCCCAGACCAATGGACAATCTAAGTGGACAATCCAAACTTTGGAGGATATGCTCGGGGCATGCGTACTTGCAATGAACAAGGGTTGGGAGTATTACTTATGCTCAATGGAGTTTACTTACAATAATAGTTACCAAACCAATATACAAATGGTGCTTTATGAGGCCCATTACGGACAACCATGTCGTACACCCTTATTTTGGGAGGAAGTGGGGGAAAGAAAGCTCGAAAAGATTGGGCTTATAAAGGATGCCACTGAGAAAATTTGAGTCATAAGGAGTTGACTTAGGGCAGCCCAGGACAAGCAGGAGAGCTATGCCAACCATCGGAGAAGGGACTTAGAGTTTGAAGTGGGAGATCAAGTATTTCTCAAGGTATCCCCATGGAGAGGCATACTCATGTTTCAACAATAAGGGAAGTTGAAACCTAGGTATATTGGTCCCTACACCATAAGTTCAACAGGTGGGATCGGTGGCATACAAACTCGAACTGCCAGACTTGCAAAGAATACATGATGTATTCCATATATGAGTACTCTGAAAATACAAACTCGATCCCATTCATATGTTGGATCAGCCCCCGCCTAAAATAGAGGAGAATTTAATCTATGAAGTGAATCCGATATGAATCCTCGGCTGACGAGAAAGGAACCTAAGGAACAAGAAGATTCCCATGGTAAAGGTTCTTTGGTAGAATGGCCAAGTACAAGAGGAGACGTGGGAGACTGAAGATGCCATGAGGGATAGGCACCCCCAACTATTTGAGATGTAAGAGTTTTGGGGATAAAACCCCTAAAAGGAGTGGAGATTGTAAACCCTGTTCTTTCAAAAGATAAGAAAACCGTGAAAAAATCGATAATTTTCATGAGAAAATCGAACACTTAAATGAAGCAAAAATGGTAAAGAAGGGTTAAAACAAAAATTTGGAAAATCCCAAGTAACCAAGAAGTCATAAAAATCATGGGGAAGGACCACTAATTGAATTTGATGAGAAAAACAAACCAGTTCAATGTGAATCGAATTAAACTGGGTTTAACCGTGGTGAACCGGTACAATAATTCAATTTTCTAGGTGGTTTAAACATGTCAATTTGGAAAATTGAGGCCACCATTAAATAGAAGATGAATTTCGATTAATTTAGAAAATTTTAATTTTTAGAAATTTGGTCGAATTGGGACTTAACTAGTGACTGAACTCGGTCAAACTGGACCACCTAATGGTCTAGTCGGTCAACGGATCGCTGCCGGGTCAGTGCCCAGGCAGCACGCGCAACTAATTGGCGCACGACGCGTGGTGAAGCCTAGAAGCACTGGCCAATCAGAAGGTGACACGTGTCCTCGATCAATAGTTAGATTGTGAAAATCCACCTCACCAATGACCAACCAATAGGAGAGCGACATGTGTCCTGGTCAACAAAAACTCGGTCAACAATCACATAGACACGAACAACCAATGGGAGGCTGTCACGTGTTTGGTCAACGGGTCAACAACTAACTAGGCCGCTGAGTTAAATGCCATGTCAAAAAAGACAACTAATCAGGAGGCACCATGTGGCCTTTTCGATCGTGCGAAGCACCACATGCGAAATTGTCTCATCTTCAACCTGGCAGCTGAGAAGAGAGAGAATGGACAGATTGGCTACCGGAAATCCGGCGACCAATAAATGCCTCTGATTTTGGCCATAAATGGAGCAATTGAGGTCAAGTGATTGTGGAATAGGTAATTCTGTCACTCCCCAAGCTCCTTATATAAAGAACTCCTCCCCATTCGTCTTCCTTATCCCTCAAACGCTCGAAGAAGAATAAGTGCTCAGTTTTCCAGCGATCCTCAAACCAGAGCTCCGATTTGGGCACTTTTCTTCACTTCAAAATATGAATTTAGATTCTTTAGAATCCCGAGGAAGTCAGCTACCCAACCACAACCTTAATTCAGCTCGAGGATCGTTAGAGAAGCTCTAGCGAGCTCACACAGTACCATTGCTCCATGACAATCGATAATGTCAACTGCTCGAGCACAATTCAAGCCCTCCCCCAACCAATTCCGGCCAAGACAAGCTCTGTAAGCCACCCCTTGAGGTGCCCCGACCATCCCTAAGCTAAGTTGGTAAGTCCCTTCCGCCGCCCTTCGTCTAAAAATACTATTCATAGTGCGTTTCTACTAAAACATAAATTGCAAAATTTGCACTGCTCAAGCCACCAATTGAGGCGTCGTTTGATCTAGGAAGGATCTTCAAGAGGAGAGCAATTTAGAGAAAGCAAGAGCTCCGATCTCTGGATCCTCACCGGTAAGAAATCGAAGCTTTATCTCTTTAAGATAGTTTTATGGCGAAGCATCATTTGAGCTCATTTCTAAGACAAATGAAGTGTTTCAAGGCTTAAAATGATGAGGGGATATAGGGAAGATGATTTTGATCATGAGAACATCTCCGCTCATAATCGATGAACGGGTTTTCTACATCCTTACAGGAAGTTCATCATACCAACTGGGTATGATATACTTACAACCAGTAAGTAGTTTTTCTGCATAATTTCCACATCACTCCTTACAGGTGTGATGGCTAAAATACCACTTAGTAGTGGGTTTTCATTTCTGAGGTGCTTATCATCCCAACTGTGTATGATATAAAATCCTACTTACAACTGGTTTTTCATTTCTAAAGTACTCGTTATAATTAGCCCACTCACCCGTAAATGCAGTGATTTCCTCTTATCCGGTTTTCGTCTCCTTAGGAGCTTTGTCTTAGCTGGCATTCCCGATACCTCGTGTTCCTATACGGTATGAACATCCTCATTCATTATCTTTTGGCTCGATAGCCTTTATTCATTATTAATAAATGAAAATATCCAACTTTTCAAATATTAGCAATTTGGTCCCTAAATTTCTTTTTCTTTTACTTTAGGCCCCAAATGATGATTTTTTCGCAATTTGAGTCCCAAAACTTTTAAAATTCACCTTGGGACCTCAATTTATTCAAAATCACTAAAAGGAGTTCAAGTTTCCCAAATTCCCAATTTGGTCCCCAATTTTTCCAAAATTACCATTTTGTCCCTACTTTACAAAAATGGTAAGTTTTACCCCAAAAATTCCAAAAATTGCTCAATTAGTCCTCCAACATCTTTATCATACCCAATTGGCCCTCCATTTTATGAAATTGCATTTTAGTCCCTCAAATTTTCAAAATCCCCAATTTTCCCCAAATTTCAATTTCCAACACAAACGAATTTGATTTCATGAAATTGACCAATCAAATGAGTTTAATTGTTGAAATTGAAGTTAGATTGGAGTTCCTACATCTTTATACGATTGAATTGCACTTCAAATCACACGATTTCACGTTGGAACGAGGTCAAATGGAGCTTCGCCCGAAAACTGAACATAGAGAGAGAAAGCTTCGAATGCTTACCGTTGGGGGCGTGGCGATCCAAGCTTTCGATCTGGAAAGGTAGCTCTCATCCTGAGGTTTTTCCTACGATTAGGAGTTGCATCAATTGATGCCGAATTGAAGGAGAATTTAATTAGTGAAAATATATCGGTTCTCTCTCTAGCACTGATCGGAATTTACAAAGGGGAGCCAAATTGGCTTCCTTTTTTGCACTAATTCAACCATAGGAGGGTTGAAGAGGTGTTGGGAGAGCTTGGTTTGGCATGAAGAGGGCTCGAATTGGCTGATTTCAGCTCGGCCAAAACTGGGCAGCTTCAATGCTCCGGAGCTGCTTCATTGTTCTATCACGTTGACAATTTTTTGGTCATTCTCAAGGCAAATGGAGACTACAGGTGTGTAGATGTCTTCTCTCTGAATCCAAAGAACCTGACCACGCCTTCGTTGGCTAAAAAAAGACCCTATATCGGAGTTCTGGTTTGAGCTTCGCTAGAAAATTGAGTAGCTGAGAGAGAGTGAAGTTTTCAGGTGTGGAGAGAATGAATGGAGAGGGGCTCTTTATATAGGGAGCTCAAGGACTCGTCAGCCGTCCATTTGGCACCTTTATGATAGTGATTTATGGCCTTAAACGTATTGAATATAAATGTTTCTTCTTTGCCTGCACTTGTTCGATTTTTCAGTGAGTGAACAGTGTTGTCATTTGAAGGAAGAAGACGATAATGTTCTGAACTGGACCGGACTGGTTTGAACCGGGTTTAAAGCTTTAACCGACCGGTTCAGGCCCAATTCGACCATGTTTTTCAAAATTTAAAAATTTTCAATTCATCTAAATTTATTCTCTATCCAATGGTGGCCTCAATTCTCTAATTTGAATTTTTAAGCCATTAAGAAAAATGAATTTAGCATCTGGTTCAATAGTGATTGGGAGAGCTTGGTTTGGCATGAAGAGGGCTCGAATTGGCTGATTTCAGCTTGGCCAAAACTGGGCAGCTTCGATGCTCTGGAGCTGCTTCATTGTTCTATCACGTTGACAATTTTTTGGTGATTCTCAGGGCAAATGGAGACTACAGGCGTGTAGATGTCTTCTCTCTGAATCCAAAGAACCTGACCACGCCTTTGTTGGCTAAAAAAAGACCCTATATCGGAGTTCTGGTTTGAGCTTCGCTAGAAAATTGAGTAGCTGAGAGAGAGTGAAGTTTTCAGGTGTGGAGAGAATGAATGGAGAGTGGCTCTTTATATAGGGAGCTCAAGGACTCGTCAGCCGTCCATTTGGCACCTTTATGACAGTGATTTATGGCCTTAAACGTATTGAATATAAATGTTTCTTCTTTGCCTGCACTTGTTCGATTTTTCAGTGAGTGAACAGTGTTGTCATTTGAAGGAAGAAGACGATAATGTTCTGAACTGGACCGGACTGGTTTGAACTGGGTTTAAAGCTTTAACCGACCGGTTCAGGCCCAATTCGACCATGTTTTTCAAAATTAAAAAATTTTCAATTCATCTAAATTTATTCTCTATCCAATGGTGGCCTCAATTCTCTAATTTGAATTTTTAAGCCATTAAGAAAAATGAATTTAGCATCTGGTTCAATAGTGATTCAAACCGATCCAAACCAGTTCAATTTGTTTCAGATCTGATTCACCTAAAACCGGTTTGGTTTTCATCTCCAATTCATCCTAAAGTCCTTTTTCTTGGCTTTTGTAACTCTTTAGGTTACTCCGGTTATATAAATTTCTTGGTTTGCCCTTCCTCTATCGGTTCCGGTTCATAAATCGACTTTGTTCATAATTCGGTTCAATCTAACTCAGATCCGGTTCACCTGAACCTATCGGGTTTTCTCTACCAAATTTTCCTAAGGCCCTCTTCCAAGGTTTTTATGACTCTATTTACAACTGCCCATTCTCTAATGATCGGGTTGGTGAACCGGTTCGGTTTTCTCACTCGATTTGACTGGTTCTTTTCCCCGTTTTCCTTAACTTCAAGGGGTGGGGTTTACAACTCTCCCCTTATTTTAGGAGTTTTTCCCCAACACTTATTCCACATCCTATGTACTGGAATGAACCTTCATTGATATAAATTTTTGTAGTTTATCGGCTTACAACCTTCTTGGTCGTTTCCATTTATCCCTTACATCACATACCTAAGATTTTTGTTTCATTCTCATCCCTTTCTCATTCCATGAAGCTTACTTTAGCTAAGCATATCTCCCTAGAAGACTTAGGATCATATTCTTAAATTTACATATCTCTTTTCCCAAGGCACTATTTCTCCATTCCAATCTCTTTTACTTAAAATTTCAGGATTAGGTGTTTCGATTATTTTCTTCCACAAGTTTTGGCGTTATCACCTTTTTACCCTGCATGGATCCTTTCTTCATTTTTTTGGTTATTACTTCTTCGTTCCATATTTTAACGCTTGACCTCGTCATGCTTTAATCATTGGCTCTTCCTTACCTAAGTCATATTTCCTTGGAATAGTTGGGCTTACATGTCCCTTACCGCATGATATTCTTTGGAACTCGTCTTTGACTTCACATCAATATAATCGTATTGGTTTCCTTACTTACTCATCTTTTTCAAACTTTTTTATTTGGTCATTCAACTTTCAAGTCCTTGAGCTTTCCTAAAATTTACTAACATACTAAAACTCTTCCTTTCTTACTTCATTCCTCATTCCCACTTGCGTCCTTCCTTTTTAAGGTCTCTTCTCTTTCTTAATCCATTCTTACTCACTCATGATCATTTCATGATCCTTTCTTCTGAGTCAGTTCCTTTCTTACTTTTATGGCATCTTTTGATGTCATCTTCCTACTTACCTTTTACTTGGGTTTGACTCATCCCTTGAACCTTCACGATTACTTTCCCTTTGTACTTGATCCTTTCATTTTCCAGTAGCTTGTATTTGAGTAGCTTATTTTCTTTTCAATTTCGTTGGTTTCATTTCCTCCTAATTGGTATACCTATGTTTTTCCAAGATTCCCTTCCTTGGTAGATTTTACACTCCTTTTCTCCCGAAATCTCCTGATGATTTTACTATTGTGAATACCCCACCTTGAATGACATTCTTTGACACCATCTTCTCCTGCTACCTTTACCCTTTGAGATCCTATGAGCACTTCTCATCTATTTCACCTCATTCTCACTTGCTCCAGTATTCATCTATTTCTTTGAGATGAATTTTACACCCCCTTTTGTGCCTTGGGGTCATTACTCCATTCTTAGTCTTTGATCTCTTTAAGGCTTTCCTCTATCCTTACCTCTCAATATTTTGACCTTTCCATATTTTCCTTCTTCATTGGGACTATGACCTTCACAAGGATAAATTTGTTAATTGTATCGCTCACTTTCTCCTCTTAATCATTTATCTTAAGAGGATTGTCTCTCGAATTTTCTTGTCTTTGGTATCCATTCCTTTGCCATAATTTGGGTATGATTCTTATTACTTTCCAATCCTTCTTGGAGTGTTATTTATTTCTTGGATGGTCTTGGTTGTTATGGGTTATCTCCTTAAATCGAATCTGTCTAAAATCTCTATTTGGTTTTCCATGCTTTATTGCAAGTAGATCACACTTAACCTCCCCAAATATTTACTTAACCACTTGTACTTCTTACTGAGGTCCTTATTTCGGTTCTGTTCTCTACGACATTTCCTCGATTGATTTTCTTAACCTAAAGCTTTCTCCTTCCACGATCCAACTTCCTATTCCCACCCTTCTTCTAATGTCTCCTATTCTGGGGTTCTTACGTTCGATCTCTCTACTATTCCTTAGAAGTTCCCCTTTTTGTCTTCACTTATACTTAAGGATCTTGTATGGTTCATTCACTTTGGATTTTCTTCCTTTTTGGTTCCATGCCCCTACTTTCCATAAGTCTCCTTATTTTATGGAGTTCCTAAGAAATTGTGTCTTAGTTTTATAAGTAGGTGTTATACATGGGTTTTCTTGCTATAAGATTTTCTTCTTATTCTGCCCTAGTGGTCTTGATATCCTTGGTGTTCCCTCATAACTTACTTCCTTTCTTCCTGATTAGCTTCCATTCCTTTGGTTCTCTTTGGAATAATCCACTCCTTATTTTTTTTTCCTTGCTCTTATTCTTTGAGCCTTTCCCTAACTCTTTGAACTCTCCATAATACCATACTCTTAGATGTTTACTTCCCTTTGTTCCAACTTCTCCTTCCTTTTCTTAGTCAAGATCTCCCTTGGATGAATTCTTCCTTGCCAAATTTATTGTATTTCTGAGGGAAAGTCTTAAAGGTTCAGGTTAACTACAAATAACCCATTTTTCCTTCCTTAGGTGAATTCCTACCTTTTACTTTAATCTTTATTATCATACTCTTTTTGCTTTGAATTTATCAAGGAACTCAGAAGTTTTATAAAAAATTTCACTTTCATTCATTCAAGAAATATTTTCTTGCCATACTTGGCTTATTATAGAAATTTTCTACCCCTTAATCCCTTGGGGTCATAGGCCGAGAGTTAGCCCTAGAGCGATTGTGGGATTCTTGATCAGAAGGCTCTGAGGAACTAGTTGGGGTCCATTCTTATTCCCTAATAGGACGAATCTCATGTATGGCCTCCAATTCATTTCGCCTTAGTACATCGACCTCACACTCATAGGTCCACTTCATCCATTGGGAGGGATTGAAGCTAGGTTGAGTAGGTGGAGGTATTTGGTGGACCTTCAAGAAGGTGGCATGTGCATCCCAGTAGTTATCCCATGCCTCCTTCTTAGTTGGATTTCTCTCTGGTTGTTGTGGAGCTAGAGGAGGGGTTGGGCTCCTAGGAGGAGGTACAGGTTCCTCTTGTCTTGGAGGAAGATATGTGATGGCTTCTGGTTCCAATAAGGCTCCTACCAGTTTCCAATAGTCTTCCACCATGTCCATGGATACTCTTTTCTAACCTTTTAGGAATCTTTGAATGGCTTCCTCCCTTGGGTTGGGTGTCTTTTTCAGGGTTATGGGTGGAGGGTTGGATTTCACCACGAACTTCCTAGGGATTCTCCTTCCTACATGAAAGTTTAAAGTTTGATTAATGTTAGGGCATAATATTGATAATGTTTCAAGGAAACTTAGCTCTGATACCACTCTAGTTGTCACGCCCCGACCCGGTTTGGTTGGATCCCCGTGAACAACCCACCGCTTTCTTGGTTCAAGAGGGGTTTTTCCCTTCTTTAATTCAAGAGAAGCCAGGGATCTCAACCTTGTTCCTAGGAATAACATATATCAAATAAAATGCAAGCTTAAGAAAATTAAGCATACCTCATAGAGGGTAAGGCTTAGTGTTATCCATAGTCATCTTTACACTTCCTGAAAAGGGGATAAAAAAAGTGGGTGAGTTTCTACAACTCAGTGAATGGGTATTTTAAAAAATGAAGTTTCAATAAAATAGATTTTTTAGATTGGAGTGTGCCAAACTCCTTAATTTCTTTAAAATATCTCATACTTGAAATCTCAGTTTTTCATAGCCATTTCTCAATCCTCAATCAATACCGATGTGTTTGTCAACCAACACACGCACATCAACCAACACCCACCCTTCATTATGAAGGGAACACACATTCACAAGGCAGCATGTCCACTACACCCACTTGTAGTGTCGGAGCGACTTTACTGGCCACCTAAATAGAAGCACATCCACTTCTACCCTGAGAATGAGTGGATGTACGCGACATCCGACCCTCAATCCCGTAAATAAATCTCCATGTCCATATGAGTATAGAGACCTCATCCCATCCCAACCCGGTCTCATGCGCATGAAACTACATCGAGCTTCCAAGACTGCTAGCATGACTAACTACCCTTATCTCCACCATGTCGTCCAGTAGCCCTAGGACGCATCACTAACCCTCTTAGGCATCTCGAAGATCCCGTAACTTAGTGCATGCACAAATCAACAGTTTTCCACATAAGCCATTTAATATGTGGTGCCATTGGTCAACGGCCCCGACCCTCAACTCAACTTGCTACTGTTTGTCTCGACTGGTCCGTCGACCTGTCATGTTGCAGTGCCGCCAGTTCATCGAGTATGTCTGTCTTGTCTTGGTACCTTAGACAAACAAATCATTCATTTAAAGTTTTCATGGCTTAATTCATGTTTCTTTATGAGCTCCTACTTGTACCAACTGCTTAGGGCCCACTATACAAGATATTCAAAATCGGGCTTATTAGCCCCCAAGTTCCAAAACCGAGGCCTCTGGCCTATATGAGCATTTCGAGCTCCCATCAAGAAGGTTTCCAAAAATGTTTAAGCAGTGGCACACAGTTAGGGGAGAGCACTTCCAACAAAAATAAACTTTTAGTCGTCCATCACACCAACTGGGTGTGAGGACATCTATGCTTATAATCGATAAACGAGTTTTCTACTTCCTTCTAAAAAGTTCATCATACCAACCAGGTATGATCTACTTACAACCGGTAAGTAGTTTTTTTCGCGTAATTTCCACATCACTCCTCACAGGTGTGATGGTTAAAATACCACTTAGTAGTGGGTTTTTATTTTCGAGGTGCTTATCATCACAATTGGGTATGATATAAAATCTCACTCACAAGTGGTTTTTTATTTCTAAAGTGCTCATTATACCAACAGAGTATTAAGTGTATATTAGCCCACTTACCCGTAAATGTAGTGATTTCCTCTTAACCAGTTTTCGTCTCCTTGCGAGATTTGTCTTAGCTGGCGTTCCCAATACCTCGTGTTCCTACATTTTATGAACATCCTTGTTCATTATCCTTTGGCTTGATAGCCTTCATTCATTATGAATGAATGAAAATATCAAACTTATCAAATATTTACAATTTGGTCCCTAAAGTTCTTTTTCTTTTACTTTATGCTCCAAATGTCATTTTCCCCCCAAATTGAGTCCCAAAACTTTTAAAATTCACTTGGGACCTCAATTTATTCAAAATCACTTAAAGGGGTTCAAGTTTCACAAATTCCCAATTTGGTCCCCAAATTTTCCAAAATTACAAAATTTCCCCTACTTTACAAAAAATAGTAAGTTTTGTCCCAAACTTTCCAAAAATTACTCAATTGGTCCTCCAAAATTTTTATCATGCCCAATTGGCCCCTCAATTTTATGAAATTGCATTTTAGTCACTCGAATTTTTGAAATCCCAATTTTCCCCCTATTTCAACTTTCTAACACAATTGAATTTGATTTAATCAAATTGACCGATTAAATTAGTTTAATTGTTGAAATTGAAGTTAGATTAGAGTTCCTACATCCTCATACGATTCAATTGCACTTTGAATAGCACGATTTGACATCGAAACGAGCTCAAACATAGCTTTGCCAAAAAACTGAACATAGAGAGAAAGCTTCAAATGCTTACTGTCAGGGGCGCGATAGTCCGGGCTTTTGATCTAGGCAGATAGCTCTCATCCTGAGGTTTTTTCTAGGATCAACAATTGCATCAATTGAAGGAGAATATAATCAGTGGAAATCTGTCGATTCTTTCTCTAGCACCGATCGGAATTTACAGAGGGTAGCCAAATTGACTTACCTTTCTGCACTAATCTGGCCATATGAGGGCAGAGTAGGTGTTGGGAGAGCTTGGTTTGTCCTGATGAGGGCTTGAATTTGACAATTTCAGCTCGACCAAAATAGGGTAGCTTTGGTTCGCTGGAGCTGCTTCACTGTTCTATCACGACGACATTTCTCCAGTGACTCTCGGGTGAAATGGAGACTACAGACGTGTAACTGATTTCTCCCTGAATCCAAAGAACTCGATCACACCTTCTTTGGCATAGAAAAGACCACATATCAGAGCTCTGGCTCAAGCTTCATCAAAAAACTGAGTAGCTGAGAGAGAGTGAGGTTTTCAGGTGTGGTGAGGATGAATGGAGAGGGCCTCTTTATATTGGGAGCTCGGGGACTTTTTGGTCGTCCGTTTGACACCTTTATGTCAGTCATTGATGGCTTGAAATGTACTGACCGGAAACATTTCCTCGTTGTCAGCGTTGGTTCAATTTTCCGGTGAGTGAATAGTGCTATCATATGAAGGAAGAAGACAACACTATTCCAAACGGGACTAGATTGGTCTGAACTAGGTTCAAAGCTTAAACCGATCGGTTCAGGCCCGATTCAAGCGAGTTTTTCAAAATTAAAATTTTCTAAATTTATTCTTTATCCAATAGTGGCCTTAATTCTCTAATTAAAAATTTTTAAGCCACCTAGAAAAATAAATTTAGCATCCGGTTCAATAGTGGTTCAAACCGGTCCAAACCAGTTTGGTTTTCATCTCCAATTCATCCTAAAGTCCTTTTTCATTACTTTTGTGACTCTTTAGGTCACTTGGGATCCATAATTTTCCCGATTTTCCCTTCCTCTATCGGTTCCGGTTCATAAACCAACTCGGTTCATAAACTAGTTCAATCCAACTCGGATCCAGTTCACCTAAACCGGTCGAGTTTTCTCTCCCAAATTGTCCTAAGGCCCTCTTCCAAGGTTTTTATGACTCTCTTTGGGTCACTCGAGAGTTGTAAATCCTCAAATTGCCCATTCTTTGATGATCGAGTTTGTGAACTAGTTCAGTTTTCTTACTCGGTTTGATCGGTTCTTTTCCCCGATTTTCTTAACTTCAAAGGGTGGGGTTTACAAATCTACATTGTAGCAAACTGATTTCTAGCAAAGTTCTATGCTGATTCAGTTACTTGTAATTGAATAAGCATATCTCACCCACATTGATATTGTCACGCCCCAACCCAGTGGTTGGAACCCCGTGAACAACCCGCCACCCCTTCTTGTACTTGAATAGTATTTCTACCTAGAGAGACCAGGAAAGGTAAAGGCTTATAAACTTATATATTTTCCATAACAAAATCAACAAATTGACTTAGTAGAAATTACCTTGTTGTGGTAATTATGACTTTCTTCTCAAGTTTTCATAGAATTAATAGAAGCTCTCCTGAAAGGGTTTTAAGGGAGGGGTGAGTTCAACAACTCAGTGAATAGGATTTACATTACATCATGACTTCCTGTCCATGGTTAAGTATGCACATGTTTTTTCCTTTAGAAAAAGATTTATCATAAAATTTGTAGCTTATCTCATAAAGCATAGGGTAGGTTCCTTACTAGTTGAAGGGATTTAATTAATTAAATCTACCAATGTTTGTTTCATGCAAATACATAAACACCCTTTATCCATAAAGGGATCAAATAGTCACAAATTAGACCCTCAGCGACTATAATCTTGATTTGTTCCACTTGTGGCCCAGAGTGACTTTACCGTCCACCTTGGTGAGAGTCTACGACCTCTACCACATTGGAACGAGGCTACAACCTTAACCAATTGTCTGAATGAGCACCAATGCCCAACGTCCTAGTCTTATCGATACTCTTAAGCCCTAATTGTAGGGATGAGATCTCACTCTTTTATTTACTCAGTCTCAATGAACATGAAGCCCCTAAAGCTTTAAGACATACTTGAAGAGCATTACTGCCCTTGTGCAAACCTTGCTATCCAGCAGCCCTTAGAACCAACACTACCCCGTGTTGGGAGTCTCTTGGTTCCATATCTCAACATGCACAATCAAAAGTCTTTTAAATTAAGTCGTTTATCTTTGTTGCTACCAGCTCAACAAGTTTGATGACCCAGCCAAACTCGATAGCTAAATCACACAAATTAACCATTTGTGAAAGTTTTCCACATGCTCATAAATCTTAATTTGTCTACGAGTTTAAGTCCGTTCTCATTAGCCTTGGGCCCACTCATTTTCAAAACCCTAACCTTAGGCCCACTTTGCACATGACTAGATCTAACCCACCATTGTCGATCATGGGCGTCACTCGTATCCTGCATCGATGATCGGACTAGACTATACCCCAGAGGTGTATTCATACACCATGCAAGGGTTGTACTAACAACATACTTCATGCTTTCATTAGAAATATAATCCTAAAATATTTAAATAGTTTCATGCAGTCAGGGGATTACATTTTTGGAAATCTATTTTCAATGTAAAGAATGATCCTGCGTAATGTGCATAATCTATCCTATCGATCCTGATGTTATAAAATCCCACTCACTCGTATTTCAAGATTTGGTCATCCTAGGGATATCTAAGCTGGATGTGCCTTTCCTTTGCATGAACTTGTAGGTGATTTGTTCCTAAAATAATTTGGGCAATTAGGTCCCATGAACTTGTAGGTGATTCATTCCTAAGATGGTAATTGTACATAAGACCCGTAACGTTTCTAAAATTATGATTTAACCCTTAAGTTATACCTTAATTTCCAATTAGGTCCTTAAGATTATCAAATCTTCCATTTGCATCCCTAATTTACTCAATTTTTCAATTGGGGAAGTAATTTCTCATAAATTACAAACAATATCCAATTTTTCAAAAATTACAATTAAGTCCCTAAACTTTCAAAAAAAAATACAATTTACTCCTCTAACTTGAATTTCTTCAATTCAACATTAATTCTTCCCAATTGAGTCCTAACATGATATTAATCATCTTCCCTATATCCCCTAATTCATTAAAAACTTTAAAACACTTGATTTGGGTTAGAAATGAGCTCAAACGGAGCTTCATCGGAAAACTGTTCTAGAGAGAGAAAGCTTCAATTTCACACCGGTAAGGATCTGGCGATAAGAGCTTTTGCTTACACTAAATTGCTCCTTCACGGGGATCCTTCCTAGATCAAACTACATCTCAATTGGTGGCCTGAGTAGTGTGAATTACTTAACTTATATTTTGGGCCAAACACACTGTACAAAGTCATTACTGATGAAGGGCAGCAGATGGGACTTACCACTACGATTTAGAGAAGGTTTGGACTGCTCTAGGGAAGGCCTAGAGGGCTTGGTTTGGTCGGGGTTGGATTAAGGGTTGCTTGAATTGTGCTTGACCAACTCTATTCATGGACTGCCGAGGGAGCAAAGGTACTGTGCAAGCTCGCTGATGCTTCTTCGATGATCCTCGAGTTGAATGAAGTATGCAACCGTGTAGCTAACTTCCTCAAGATTCCAAGGAACTCAAATTCACCATTAGAGATGGAGAAAAATGCCAAAGTCGGAGCTTTGGTTCATGCTTTGCCGGGAAAAGAAGCACTATTCTTCTTCAAGCGTTTGAGGGATGAGGAGGATGAATGGGGCGGAGTTCTTTATATAGGGTGCATGGAGACCCTTGGCTCTACTGGTTTCTAAATTTGGCCAAGCTTATCTCCCTCCCCTAGAATTGCCATTATTGGAATGGCTATTCCTTCAAAAGGAAATTATTCCATTTTCCATCAATAGTGCTATCATCTGAATGTTGAAAATGACACTATGTGCGCGCGTGCGAGCTTCGTGTTGGTGACCATTGGTCAGCTCCTCAATTGTCAGTCTTGGTGACAAGGCTTATCCTCAGTTGACCATTAACAGCGAACACGTGTAGCTCTCCCATTGGTTGGTAATCGATGACGTGGCTTTTCTTCATCTTTCCGTTGACCTAGGGCATGTGTCGCACTCTAATTGGCCAGTGCTTCTAGACGTTGTCCGAGCGACTAACTGGGCATGCTTAACTACATGTCACACATTGATTGGTCGCATGTGCTGACTGGGCACTTGTAAACGCCGTCTTTTTATAGTTAATAAACCAGGAAAAGAATTGAACATTTCGAAAGAGAAAACCGAGCCAGTTCACAAACCATAATAGAAAACCGCACTGCCGCTAGTTGACTGACTATATCGGTCCTGTCTCAGTACCATGACCAAACAACTCATTACTTAAGTTTTCATGACATAGTAATCATATTTGTTTATGATCTCCTACTCGTGCTAACTGGCCGAGGACCCATTGTTCAAGATTTTTAAAAATCGGGCATATTAGCCCCCAAGTACCAAAACCGAGGCCTCCGACCTAACAGAGCTATTCGAGCTCCAATCAAGAAGGTCACCCAAAATGTTTAAGTAGTGGCACACAATCAAGGGAGAGCACTTTCGACAAAATATACTTTTTCAACTATGCATCATGCCAACTGAGTATGAGGACATCTCCGCTCATAACCGATGAGCGGGTTTTCCACTTCTTTCAAAGAAGTTACATCATACTAGCTAGGTATGAACGACATACAACTGGTAAGTAGTTTTTCCACTTGATTTCCACATCATTCCTCTCAGGTGTGAACATTAAAATACCACTTAGTATTGGGTTTTCATTTTCGAGGTGCTTATCATCCCAAATGGATATGATATTAAATTCCCATTCACCCAATCTTGCACTGTATTTTCTCTAAATTGGCTTTCATCCCTTGTGTGCTTTCCCTTAGCTGGCGTTCCTAATGTCTCATGTTCCTACACGGTGTGAACATCCTTATTCATTATCATTTGGCTTAATAAACTTCATTTCTTATGAAAAACTAAAAATATCTAACTTTTCAAATATTTTCAATTTGGTCCCTATATTTCTTTTTCTTTTACTTTTAGGCTCCAAATGTCAGTTTTTCCCCAAATTAAGTCCCAAAACTTTAAAATTCTCCTTGGGACCTCAATTTATTCAAATTCTCAAAAAGTGGTTCAAGTTTTCCAAATTCCCAATTTGGTCCCTAATTTTATCAAAATTACCATTTTACCCTTTATAAATGGTAAGTTATACCCAAAATTCTAAAATTATTCAATTGGTCCTCTAACACTCTTATCATGCCCAATTGGCCCTCAATTTTATAAAATTGTATTTCAGTCCCTCAAAATTTTTAAATCCCCAATTTTACCACAATTTCAACTTTCCAAAACACCTAAATTTGATTTCATCAAATTGACCAATCAAACAAGTTTAATTGTTGAAATTGAAGTTAAATTACAGTTCCCACATCTTCATATGATTCAATTGCACTTTGAATCACAAGTTTTGATGCCAGAACAAGCTCAAACGGAGTTTCACCAGAAAATAGAACCTAGAGAGAGAAAGCTTCAATTACTCACCATCGGGGGCGCAACGGTCCAAGCTTTCATTCTAGGTAGAGAGCTCTCCTTCTGATATTTTTCCTAGGATCTAGAATTGCATCACTTGATCCTGAATTGAGTGAAAATTTTATCATTGAAGTTCTGTCGGTTCTATCTCTAGCACCAATCGGAATTTATAGATGAGAGCCAAATTGGCTTACCTTTCAACTTTAATTCAGCTCTAGGAGGCTATGGAGGTGTTGGGAGGGCTTAGTTTAGCCTGAGAAGGCTCGAATTGGCCAATTTTAGCTCGGCCAAAATAGGGCAACTTCAGTCTGTCAAAGCTGCTTCACTATTCTATCACGTCAATGCTTCTCCAGCGACCCTCTAAGCAAGTGAAGACTACCACCGTGTAGCTGGCTTCTCTCTTGTTCTAAGGAACCTGACCACACCTTCTTTGGCTTAGAAATGACCCTATATCAGAGCTTTGGTTTAAGCTTTGCCGGAAAACTGAATAGTTGATAGAGTGAAGTTTTTAGGTGTGGAGAGGATGAATGGAGAGGGGCTCTTTATATAAGGAGCTCGGGGACTCGTCGGTTGTCTATTTGGCACCTTTGTGACAGTTATTGATGGCTTGAAACATACTGAACGGAAAAATTTCCTATTTGTCGGCACCGCTTTGATTTTTCGATGAGTGAATAGTGCTGTCATTTGAAGGAGGAACACAACACTATTCCAAACCATACCGGACCGGACCGGTCCGAACCGGGTTCAAAGTTTAAACCTATCGATTCTGGCCCGATTAGACCGAGTTTTTCAAAATTAAAAATTTCTAAATTCATTATCTATCAAATGGTGGCCTCAATTCTCCAATTGGAGTTTTCTAACCCACCTAGAAAAAAGAATTTAGCATCCGGTTCAATAGTGGTTCAAACCGGTCCAAACCGGTCCAAACCGATTCAATCTAATTTACCTAAACCATTTTGGTTTTCGCCCCCACTCATCCTAAAGTCCTTTTTCATGACTTATGTGTCTCTTTGGGTCACTTGGGATCCATAAAGTTCCCGGTTTGCCCTCTCTCTTTCGTTTCTAGTTCATAAACTCGTTTAATCCGGTTCGAATCGGGTTCACCCAAACCGGTTTGGTTTTTCTTTCCCAATTTGTCGTAAAGTTTTTTCCAAAGTTTATGAACCTTTTTGGGTCACTTGGGAATTGTAATTTCTCCAATTTGCTCGTTCCCTAATAATCGAGTTTGTGAATTGGTTTTATTTTCTCACTCGGTTTGACTAGTTCTTTCCCGGTTTTCTTTAACTCCAAAGAGCGGGTGGGTGTGCTTCACCATGTGTCATGCACTGATTGGTCGTGCCGACTGACTGGGCATTGACCTGATAGCGATTCATTGATCGACCAGACCGTTGACCGATCCGAGCCAACCCGAAATCGTAAATATGCTAGTTCAGGCCTAATTTGACTGATTTTCACAAAATTAAAAATTACTAAATTTATTCAAATTAATTTTCTATCTAATGGTGGTTTCAATATTTCAATTTGATATTTTTTATTCACTTAGAAAAATATATATTTGAATCGATTTTTCACGGTTCAACCCATCTCGATCCGGTTTAGGCTCGCTTCACCCAGAACCGGTCTGATTTTCATACCCAATCCACTTCATGGTTCTTCTCCATGATTTTTTAGATTTATTGACTAATGTGGACTTTCTCATTTTCCGTTTTTACCCTTATTTACCAAATTCCATTTCGTATAATCTCTTAGTTTCTCTCTATCTTGAAAACTTCTAGTTCTCCTTCCCAGTTCTCTTAGTCCTAGAGGACGGGGTTTAGTCTCTCTCTATGTACCAAATTTTCCAAGGAGGAAGGCGACATTGTGCGCGCACATGCAAGCTGCCACGTGACATAGTGTGATTGGCTAGCTTTGCTGGCGTGACTTACTACTCAACGTCTATGTGAGTCATTGACTCGTTGAACAGCTCTGTGGTGGTCTCCCATTGGTCACTCTTTCTAGTGGGTCACTCATCGTATTCAGTTAGCCCTTCAATGTGACACGTGGCATGCTCTGATTAGATGATTTAAATACGTTAAATTTCCCTCCTGTCGCATATACCATGTGTCAATATCTGATTGGCTAAAACCATTCAACGTGTTCTGCCACGTGTGAGCCTCTGATTGGTCAATTGTTTCTCCGATATCCTTATCAATTGTTAATGTGACATCCTTTCCACATGTCACCACCTCATTGGTCAACCTTGTTGACGGGTATTCTCATTGACCGTTGATTGAGAACATGTGTCGCTCTCCTATTGTTAGGTTGTTACTGACGTGGCTTTGACTGTTGATCAAGTACAAGTGTCATGCTCTCGTTGGTCAGTGCTTCCTGGTGTTGACCAAGCGGCTAACTAGGCATGATTCACCATGTGTCGTTCACTGATTGGTCATGCACACTGACTAGGCGTTGACCTAGCAGGCTATCCATTAACTGGCTGGACCATTGACCGATTCGGTAAGAACGAGTTTGTTAACCTAAAATTGAAAATCGACCGATTCAGGCTCGATTCGACCAGTTTTCAAAAAATTAAAATTTTATAAATTTATCTAAATTCACTTTCTATCTTATAGTGGTTTAAAATTTTTAAATTAATGTTTTAAGCCACATAGAAAAATGAATTTTTAAACTGATTCTCCATGGTTCAATTCGGTTCAAGTCTGGATCACCTTGAACCGGTCCAATTCTCACATACAATTCACTTAATGATTTTTTCCATGATTTTATGTATATATTGGCCACTTGGAATTTTCCAATTTCCTAGTTTTACCCCTTATTTACCAATTTTAGTTCACTTAGATACTTTGTTTTCTCTTAAAAAATTTATAATTCCCTTTTTCGGTCCATTATTCCAAGAGAACGAAGTTTACTTAGTTAATGTAGCTAGAATTGTAGTAAAGGTAAACTTGTCGTATGTTTTATATGTCTCATATTCTGGATTGAATTTATGCCGAGAATCAGGTCTTTGTGATCAGTGTCACCTTCGTCAGTTTTTGCTAGAATAATGAGAACACAACCTAGTTGCTTGTATGCATCACTAAGAGTAATAATATTATTCATCCATATTTAGTAATTTCCTTCATATAATGTAGGGGACTAATGGGCAATTGGAGAATATTACTCATGTTTAATTATTGCATGTTGTTATAAGGAAGATGATTAATTTGTGAAAGAGTGTTGTAGAGAAGTTTGATGGAAAAGATAGTTCTAGTAGTGATCCTCTTATAACATGATAAAAATACTAATAATATCGACATAATAAAATAATTTTATTATATTTTAACGTAATTATTACAAGTAAAATATTTTAATATTTATAAATTATAATTATAACAGTTAATTATAGTTTTAGGATGAATAATAGATAAAATTGTGAACTAAATTTTGTATTCATTATTTTGTAGTTGGTTCCCATAAATGTTGTATTTGAAAATTGATGGATTAAGTATATATACACTACCTAATGTGAAATAGGTGTGCTAACAGTGCTTTAACTTGACCCTATTTTGTTGTTGGTGTCTCACTATTGATATACTCAATAGATTGTGATACCCTTTTACATATTTGGCTCTTGTATTATGATGTGGTATATTATCACGAAGTGTAATTATTCAATACATTCTCTCTCTACGAGATCTTGTGTCTTCAATCTATTAATGTTGGGATGAAAGTTTAATGGTTGCTTAATAAAGTGAAACACACAATTGACCAGCAGCTATGCTCAAGTTTTAATGGCAACTATATAATTGATAAGTTTTTTTTTCTATTTGAACAACAATGGGTCAATAAAATACACCGATTTATATAACTTCCCATTCCCATCATATTCTGTTATTCTTCGTAGAGAAAGAAAGTATGTATTGGTTGAAGAGGTATATAAAATAATGTTAGGAAAAAAATTTTAAAATAAATATTAATTAAATAATTTTAATATATTTTTGAATAAATATGTTAATTGCATGAGTGGTGTCAAGTGACAACTTAATTTTTAATTTTATTTTTTAAAATTTAAAGGAACGGTAAAAGTGTGATTTTTCCTAATCGTTTCCCTTTTTTCTCATTCTTCTGAAAGGATGGATGATTATCTAATCATTGTTATTATTAAAGAACTTTTCACCAAAGATCTATCTCAACAATGGACCATTGTTGAGCAAAAAAAGATGGACGATTAATTTTAAGTCGAAGTCTGTATAGTATCTTCTTCTCCTCTACAGTAAGGGTTTTATGAAGAAAGACACATTACAGTGGATTAATAATGGTTGAAACACAAACTATGTATACCCTAAGTTATGGAATGACATCTTCAAGCATGAGGTTCTTAGGTTCCATTAGAGTTTGGGTTGCCAATCGTACCCATAGCTTTATGTGCATGAGACCGAGGTGGGGTTAGGATAAGGTCTCCATCTTCATATGGACACGAAATAGTTTTGGGTCTGAGGGTTGAACATCAGAGATGTTCACTCGAACTCCAGGTAGAAGTCCATGACTTCTATCAGGTTGGATGGTAAAAGATATTTCGATCCACAAGTGGGTGTAGTTAGCATAACTGCATCTCACGAATATATGTGTGTACCCTTCCTAGTGAAGGGCGTGTGTTATTTGTGAAACACACCTAATATGAAAATGGGAAAGAGGTTTTGAAAACCTTGGAAATGATTTGAGAATCCTTGGAAAAGAATTGGAAAAAGGTTTTGAAAACTAGAATTTGAAGAAAAGCATTCTTAAATGAAATAAGGAGTTAGGAACACTCCAATTAAAGTTATTTTTGTGAAAACTCTCACCCAACACCCATTCATGGAGTTGTCCAACTCACCCCCTCTCTTTACCCATTTTTAGGTAACCAAGGGAAAACAAACCCAAAGACTTTCCTATAACCAAACCTGCAAGACAAGTATGTAAGATTTAATACATTCAGTTTTGATTAATGTTATTCTAGGAAAGATATGGTGAAAGGACGCCTTACTCCTCGTAATTTAGAGAAGGGGAAAATCTTAATAAACCATGAGAGTGATAGGTTGCTCACGAGGATTCGACCAAATCAGGTTAGGGCGTGACAACTTGAGTAGTATTAGAGTCTATTTTTTTGAATACATTATCAAGACTATATAAAATATTAACTAATAGGAATAAATTTTAAAATTTCAGAGAGCTCCCAAGAGAGGAACTAAGAGAACAAGAGTCGGAGATTCTGTCATTTCCCAACAATCCCTTCCTATAGAAATTCCCCAAGAAACCCTGACAATTCTACCTAGACTAAGCTCGGAACACCAGAGATTGTACGAGGAATTCACTCTAGTGTTTGGACGGCCTAACCAGGACACAACTCTTGACCTGAGCTCGAGGAAGTGCAACCTCATCCCCTTCCGGTTAATGTTCCTCCTCAAGTTGACATCCCCAAATACCTCAAAACTCTCTCACAACTAGGATGTAAGCCATTCCTAGGAGAGAAGGATGTTGGAGCTAGTATGGACTGGCTAGTCAGCATCAAGAAACTAATGGGGATAATGAGGACTTCATCAGAAGATATGGTAATCTTGGCAGAGTTTTTCCTGGAAGCCAGTGCGAAGAGGTGGTTGCTTAGTGGATTCCGACCAAACCGGGTTGGGGTGTGACACCCTTTCCATAGTTTTTATGACTATTTGTGTCACTCGGGACGTGTAAATTTCTCAATTTGCACTTTCTCTAACGGTTGGGGTTTGTAAACTGGTTCGGTTTTCTCACTCGAGTTGACCAGTTCTTTCTCCGGTTTCCTTATTTTCAAGGGATGGTGTTTACAAATGTTATTCATCTAGATTTAGTAATTTGCTTCATCTAATGTAGGGAGACTAGTGGGCAATTGGAGAAAAATACTCATGTTTAGTTGCTTCATGCTGCTATAAGTAAGTTGATTAATTTGTAAAAGAGTGTTGTAGAGAAGTTTGAGGAAAAGGAAAGTTCTATACTTTTTAACAATGATGTTCTTATAACATGATAAAAATACTAATAATATCATATAGAAAATATAACAAAATAAAAAAAAATTTATTATATTTTAACGTAATTATTACGAGTAAAATATTTTAATATTTATAAATTATAATTATAATAGTTAATTATAGTTTTAGTATGAGTAATGGATAAAATTGTGAACTAGAATTTGTATCCATTATTTTGTAGTTGATTCTCATAACTGTTGCATTTGAAAATTGATAGATTAAGTATTTATACACTTTAAAGAAATAGGTGTGCTAACTTATAGTCTTTTAACTTTGACCCTATTTTATTGTTAGTGTCTCACTATTGATATCAATCAATAGATTGTGATATCCTTTACTATATTTGGCTCTTATATTATATTGTGGCATATTATCATGTACCATGATGATTCTATACATTCACTCTCTAAGGAGATCTCTATCTTCAATCTATTAATGTTGCAATCAAATTTTAATGGTGGCTTAATAAAATGAAACACACAATTGATATTGAAAATGCATGGATAGGACACTAGTCACTAGGAGTGTGCTCTAATTTTAATGGTAACTATATAATTGATAAGCTTTTTTTCTCGTTTCAATAAAACACATGGGATCTATATAACTGCATATTCCCATCATATTCTGTTGTTTTACATAGAGAATATTATGTTGTTTTACATAGAGAAAGAAAGTATGTATTGGTTGAATAAGTATATAAAATAATATTAGGGAAAAAATTAAAATAAATTTTGATTAAATAATTTTAATATATTATCCAATAAAGATGTTAATCTCTAAAAATTAAATGATAACTCTTTTTTCAAATTTTAAAATTTAAAGCAATGGTAAAAGTGTGATTTTTTCTGACCCTTTCTCTCTCTCATTCTTTTGAGAGGATGAATGATTATCTAATCTCTCTTTTAGTATGAAAGAAATTTTCACCAGACATAATAGTATCTCAACAATCGACGATTGTTGAGCGAAAAAGATCGACCATTAATTCTAAGTCAAAGTTTGTATAATGTCTTTTTCTCTTCTACAGTAATAGTTTTAGAAGAAATATACATTGTAGTGAATTAATAAAGGTAGAAACACAAACTATGTATATCCTAAGTAATTGAATGACATCTTTAAGCATGAGGCTCCGAGGTTCTGTTAGAGTTAGAGTTATCAATCGAACTTGTGATGATTGTCTGCACCCTAAGCGTGTTTGAGGCGTAAGTTCGGGTCTAATTATTGAATCAATACTCCTTGTCAAGACTTTTATAGCTACGTGGATCGAGGACCACTTACCTCCGTCTTATCTCTTTCACACAATAAACATAAATACAATGAAAAAAGGCATGAAAAAAACATCGTCTAACGTTAACCTCATCAGATCACCTCCTATATAAGTGAGGTTGTTGCTGCTAATAATATCCAGTGAGACCGATTCACTCACGACTCTAATTTAGTGTCATTGTTGTATCGTGGCCTGGAGGCATCCGTGCTGTTAGGAGAAAAAGCGGAACATAGCCAGACAGAGGTGTCTCGCTGTCACCTTTCTCTGGCTCTCTTCCTCCTCACCATCAATCTCCTCCTCACACATGCCACCGCCAGTGTAGCCACAAGTGTCGTGGCCTGCCCCTTACACGTGAGCTCCCCCTCCTTGCACTTTAAATTTTTACTTCCACACTTGAACTCCTCCTCCGTGCACTTTGAATTTTTACTCACCTAAAATTTTTCTTTAATTTCTGAGTTTCTCTATTAATTTTCATAGTCAAATTGTTGCTTAAACAATCATAAAATCCTTGCCATTATTCTTACGGGAAGAAGAAAACCTGTCAACGGATAGACATTGGCAGTGGGATTTGTTTATTTTCAACAAGCCACCACACCATGCCAACCTTTGATTTTATTAGTATTATTTCCATTAAAATTCTCTCAAATTAGCTTCCATCTACTACAGATTTTTTTTTCTTTTTAAAGATTAAAGTGAGAGCACTACTAGGTGACCCATTTTTGAAAAGTGCGACATCTATTGCAGATTTTTTTTCTTTTTAAGATTAAAGTGAGAGCACTACTTGGTGACCCATTTTTCAAAAGTGCGACATCTATTGCAGATTTTTTTTCTTTTTAAAGATTAAAGTGAGAGCACTTCTAGGTGACCTATTTTTCATAAGTGCGATCCCTTTAATCACTATTCAAGTGAATATCCACCATGTTTTTGGTTATCTAGTAATCTGAAGTTCATAATCTAGAAGGGATACATATTCTATTCATGCTATATCAAGTCATGTTATGCAGCCACTACACTGAACCCTAGCTCACAGATCTATCATGACTTGTAAGTAGTGGAACCCTTCCAACCTTATAAACCCACAACACTTCTCTATTTTATCCAATGTGAGATCTATTCTCAACACCCGCCCTCACGTGCAATGTGGATACACTTGCCACGTGCAATTCTCAACACCCGCCCTCAACACCTATCTACGAGCCGGGTATTCCCCTTCGAGTATCGGACAAGGGGGTGCAATGGCCTCAAGGGGGTGCAATGGCCTGGAGGAGAAATACCCAACTAGAGGCCATTGTCCCCCTTCGTCCGACATCGGAAGGGGAATACCCAACCCGTAGACAGGTGTTGAGGGCGGGTGTTGAGAATTGCATGTGGCAAGTATATCTATGTTGCACGTGAGGGCAGGTATTGAGAATATGTCCCACATTGGATAAAATAGAAATGTTGTGGGTTTATAAAGTTGGAAGGGTTCTGCTACTTACAAGTCATGACTTTTAAGTAGACATGGATCTGACCCCTTATCGGTCCACAATACCTTCTAACATGGTATCACAGCCACTAGACTCGCACCCGTACCCGACCCGAAGCCGGAAACCCGGCTCGTAGTCTGCTCGAGTTGGATGGAGGAGGAAAAAATACCCAACTCGAGCCATTGTATCCCCCCTCATCCAAGATCGGAAGGGGAATACCCAGCTTATAGATAGGTGTTGAGGGCGGGTGTTGAGAATTCCACGTTGCATGTGAGGGCGGGTGGTGAGAACAAGATCCCACATTGGAGAAAATAGAGAAGTGTTGTGGGTTTATAATGTTGGAAGGGTTCCATTACTTACAAGTCATGGCTTTTAAGTAGACATGGGATCAACCCCTTATCAGTCTACAATACCTTCTAACATTGGTCTAGGGAATTAGATACACATAATTCAATTAAACTACTTGATTGATCTCACTGGGTTCTCTTCAGAAATGTCAAAAAATGGTTACTAGTGGATCATCTATTGCCACTTTGTCAAATGGATTTGTAATGTGGCAATATTGCAGGTGGTGAGAATAAGATCCCACATTGGAGAAAATAGAGAAGTGTTGTGGGTTTAGGAAAGAGGAAGAGGTGAATACGAGCGAGAGAAAGTTGACAGCGGGACACCTCTATCTAGCCATGTTCCGCTTTTTTCTCTGCCAGCGCAAACTCCTCAAGTCCAGGATACAACCTTAACACTACATTAGAATCGGCCTAAGAGGCGTTTACCAGGATATTATCAGTAGCAACAGAGCGATATGATGAGGGTGAGGGACGACGACATTTTTCCTTATGTTTATGTATAGTGTGTGAAAGAGATGGAGGCAAGTGGTATTGGGTGCTACTGCTGTGAACACATGTATTCGCACCTATCAGATCTGACCATTCTCTTGAATATACTTGAGTTGAGCGTAGGTTCCTAATCGGTTGACAACCTTAGCTATAACGGAGCTTACAATCCTATCCATTTTTGAAAATGTGATTCCATTTGCTTAGTGCATACATAGTTTGTGTTTCAAATCTTGTTGGATTGAGTGAATCCAGTCTCTTCTCTAGATTGATGATGATCTACCCATTATTATTATTATTATTATAATTAAAGAATAGAGAAAATATACTAAATGTATATTGTTTCACAAGTGTGTTACGATGAGGAAATTGTCCTAAATTTATAATACATGTAAGGGTACAAATATTAGGGACATGTCTTTTAATATAAACATATCTTTTGGTGTGGACATATCTATTTATTTATTCTCTTTAAGTCGAGTAGACTCGAGTCTTTTGCGAGAGGTTGTGACTGAATCCAAAATAGTGTAATCTGCAGATTTTTTAATGTAATTTGTAGATCTCCTAGTGTAATCTGTAGATTTCTTGATATAATCTATAAATCTCTTATTACTCCCCCGCAAGCACAATGGGAGGTCTTGAACATTAAGCTTGAAGCGAAGTGTGCCAAATCGGTGTGCAGAAAGACATTTGGTAAATATATCTATAATTTGAGCTTCTGTGCCAATGAAATGAATGTGTAGTTCCCCGCGATTGACTCGTTCACGAACGAAGTGATAGTCTATTTCAATGTGTTTAGTATGAGCATGAAAAACTGGATTGTCACTGAGATAAATTGCTGACATATTATCACACCAGAGAGTTGACGGAGATGAAGAATGGAACTTGAGTTCTTGAAGTAGTGACTGGATCCAAATGAGTTCAGCAATTACATTTCCGATACTTTTATATTCCGCTTCAGTACTGGAACGGGCAACTATGCGCTGCTTCTTAGCACTCCACGAAATCAAGTTATTTCCAAGAAATATTAAAAACCCACTTAAGGAATGCCAGTCATCAAGGTTGCCAGCCCAATCGGCATTAGAGAAACAATGGAGATGTGGCTGAGAATTTTTCAAGAAATATAATCTGTAATTGGACGTTCCTCGGAGATAACATAAAATTCTCTTGACTGCAACCCAATGAGTTGTCATTGGTTTGTGCATAAATTGGCAGACCTGATTGACAGCATAAGAAATGTCTGGTGGAGTCAATGTTAAATATTGAAGAGAACCAACAACTTGCCTGTAGATTCGAGGGTTATCTAATAGAGTGTCATCATATATAGATAGTCTAGACCCGGGAGTTACTGGTGTAGAGACAGGTTTGCAGTCGGTCATTGATGGTTTTGTAAGAATATCATGAATATACTTATGTTGATTCAAGATGAGACCTCCAGAATGGGAATGTACCTCCTAAGAAAATGATGAAGGGATCCAAGATCCTTAATAGAAAATTTCTCTTTGAGAGCAGACACAATAGATGTTAGAAGAGCATTAGGTGAGCTAGTGAGAATTATATCATCCACATATACTAGGAGGAATATGACAAATTGAGGAGTATGATAGATAAAAGGAGAGGTATCCGCAACAGAAGCTTCAAAACCAAGTGTTAACAAGAAATTACTTAGTCAAAGAAACCAGGCTCGAAGAGCTTACTTCAATCCATATAATGAGCGGTGAAGGAGACAGACGTGATCAGGATATGATGGATCTGTGTAGTCTGGTAGTTGTTTCATATAAACTTCCTCATTGAGATGGTTGTGAAGAAATGCTTATCAACATCAAGTTGTCGAATTGGCCAATTATAGGAGACGACAAGTGACAAAATAACTCGAATGGTGACTAGTTTAATTATCAGACTAAAAGTGCCATCATAGTCGAGTCCTTGCTGTTGAGAGAATCCTTGTGCAACTAAACGAGCTTTATAACATGCAAGAGTCCCATATGGATGGTGTTTGAGTTTATAGACCCACTTACAGCAGATAATATGTCTACTAGGTGGCGGGGACACTAAATCCCACGTGTGGTTCTCCAAAAGAGCTGCATATTCAGAATTCATAGCATCAACCCAATAGGGTTGTGTTTGAGCTTGTTTAAAAGTTCGTGGCTCCTAAATAGAGGAAACAAAAAACACAATAGGATTAATTTTAAATCGTCATGGAGGTAAGGTGCCATCTTGAGACCTGGTGAGCATGCGACGAGGTGGCGAGACGAGAGAAGACACATCAACATATGCAGGGATTATGTCTGGAGGTGTAGGTGGGGGTGGAACACAAGGTGTTGAGAAGGATATCTCATCAGAAACTGTCACCGGTGCAACATGTTCAGGAAAAGAAGGAAAGGAATATGGAAATAAAGGTAGAGAGGGAATAGAGTGACCGGGAGTTGTAAGGGGTGCACTACCTGCATATGAACATTTATCGAAGGGAAATCTAGTCTCATCAAAGTGAGCAGTTCGACAAATGAATATACATCATGTTTGAAGATCGAGACAACGATATCCTAAAAATTCAATATGATAACCAACAAAAACACATGCCTTGGAACGAGGTTGAAGTTTATGATCTTGGTATGGACATAGGTATGGAAAACACAGACACCTGAAAACTCGTAAAAAATTATAATTAGGTGGTGTCTGATGAAGAATGTGATATGGAGATTTGAACTTAAGAGAGCGAGTGGGTAGTCGGTTAATGAGATATACAACTATTTCAAATGCAAAATCCCAAAATTTCATAGGAAGATGAGAATGTTGCAAAAGTGTAAGTCCCATATCAACAATACGTCTATGTTTTCTTTCAGTGGAACTATTTTGTTGTGTTGTATGTGGGCAAGAAATTTGATGAGTAATCCCATTAGTGTGTAATTCATTTTGAAAGGCAAATGACAAAAATTCCTTTGCACCATTAGTTTGAAGAGATTTAATTTTTCTATCAAAAAAGTTTTCAACTTGTAAACGAAAAGTGCAAAAAATTTGGAGAACATCATAACAATTTTTCATAACAAAATACCAGGAATATTTGCTATAATCATCAAGAAAATGAATATAATTTATATGACCAGTATGTGATTTGATTGGTGCAGGTCCCCAAATATCAGTATACACAAGTTGAAAAGGATAAGCACTTTTATGATGAGTTAATGGAAAAGGTTTTTCAATGATCTTACTTAAGGAGTAGGAATCATAAAATTGAGAATTAATAGAATTACTTTTTATTGAATTCTTAGATAAGACATGAGAAACAATATTAGGGGGAGAATGCCCAAGTCTAGCATGTCAAATAGTACGGGGTAACTAAACACTTAATACACGAGTACTTATTCTTCATAAATGTGTCGCACACAGAATACCCAAGTCTAGCATGTCAAATAGTACAGGGTAACTAAACACTTAATACACGAGGACTTATTCTTGATAAATGTGTCGCACACAGGTAGTACAATCCATCTTTACGAGCTCCCCGGAACAACTCTTGATGGGTGAGACGACCCTTTACAACAAAAACAAAGGATGAAATTCAAATTAGCAAGAATTGTCTTGGGTAAATTGAGAGACTAAGAGTAAGTTCATGGCTATACTAGTGACATAAAATACTTTATTTAGAGAGAATTGTTTAGTGGGAGTGGGAAATGAAGTTGAACCGACAAAGAAAATTTTTAAACCTGAACCGTCGCCTATGAGTAGTTGATCTGGATGAGTTATGTCCTCTTGTAATGACAAATGTGAGATATCATTAGTTACATGATTGGAGGCACCTTAATAAATGTACCAATCAAGGGTGTGTGCACCAAGATTTGTTGTCACGCCCTGACCCGATTTGGTTGGATCCCCGTGAACAACCCACCACTCTCCTGGTTTATTAAAGGGTTTCCCTTATTATAAACCGTAAAGAGTAAGGCGTCCTTTAAACCTGCACCTTTTTCTTGGAATAACATAATCAAAACTGCATAACATTTTAAATTCATCATATGTGTCTCACAAGCTTCTTAGTTGATGGTCTTTAAGGGTAGGCTTTCCGGGATTTCTTGAAAGGGATATGAGTATGACTACCTAGTGAATGGGTTTTCAAATGGTTAGACTTTTAAGAAAACATTTATTATTGGAGTGTGTTAGACTCCTTTCTTTCAAAAATCCCTTCATTCAAAATCTCAGGTTTTTTCACCATTTCCTTATTTAATCACGGTGTGTCATCACCCAACAGCTCGAATTGCTCACAGGTGGGTGTGGTGGCATGCAAGCTTCTAACATTGTCCCACCACCTCTTCGCACTAGCTTCTAGAAAAAACTCTGTCAGGATTACCATATCTTCTGATGAAATCCTAACTATCCCCATGAGTTTCTTGATGTTGGCTAGCCAGTCCATAGCAACTCCAGCATCCTTCTCTCCTATGAATGACTTACATCCTAGTCGTTAGAGAGTTTTGTGGTATTTGGAGATGTCAACTTGAGGAGAAATGTTAACGGGAAGGGGATGAGATTGTACTTCCTCGAGCTTAGCTCGAGAGTTGGTGTCCTAGTTAGGCCGTCTAAACACTCGAGTGAATTTCTCGTACAATCTCTGGTGTTCTGAGCTTAGTACAGGTGGAACTATCTGGGTTTCTTGGGGAGTTTCTACAGGAAGGGGTTGTTGGGCGGTGTCAGAAATTGCGACATTTGTTCTCTTGGATCCTCTCTTAGGAGCCATCTGAAATTTTAAAATTTATTCTTATTAGTTATTATGTTATATAGTGTTGATAATGTATTCGGGGAAACAGGCTCTCATACCACTCAAGTTATCACGGCCCGACCCGGTTTGGTTAGATTCCCATAAGTAACCCGCCACTCTCACGATTTATTAAGAGTTTTCCCTCCTTTAAACTACGAGGAGTAATGCGTCTTTTCACCTGTATCTTTCCTGAAATAGCATTAATCAAAGTTGAATGCATTCCACTACATGAAAGTATTTGGGTTTGTTTCCCTTTGGTTACCTAAAAAGGGGGGAAGGTAGGGGGTGAGTTCATCAACTTAGTAAATGTATGTTGGGTGAGAGTTTTCACAAAAACAACTTTAATCAGAGTGTGCTAAACTACGTATTTCATTTAAGAAAGCTTTTATTCAAATTCTAGTTTTCAAAACTTTTTTCCAAGGTTTATCAATTCTTTTCTAAGGATTCTCAAATCATTTCAAAGGTTTTCAAAACCTTTTTCCCATTTCCATATTAGGTCTGATTCACAAATAACACACGCCTTTCACTAGAAAGGGTACGCACACATATTCACGAGATGTAGTTACGCCAACTGCACCCACTTGTGGATCAGAGCGTCTTTACCATCCAACCTAATAGAAGTCCTTGACTTCTACCTGAAGTTCGAGTGAACATCTCTAATATTCAACCCTCAGACCCAAAACTATTTCGTGTCCATATGAGTACGGAGATCTCATCCCGACCCCACCCCGGTCTCATGCGCATAAAGCTACGGGTACGATTGACAACCCAAACTCTAACAAAACCTAGGAGCCTCATGCTTGAAGATGACATTCCATTACTTAGGGTATACATAGTTTGTGTTTCAACCTTTATTAATCCACTGCAATGTGTCTTTTTCATAAAACCATTACTCTAGAGGAGAAGAAGATGCTATACAGACTTCGACTTAGAATTAATCGTCCATCTTTTTTTGCTCAACAATCGTCCATTGTTGTGATACTATTATCTTTGGTGAAAAGTTCTTTAATACTAACAGTGATTGGATAATCGTCCATCCTCTTAGAAGAATGAGAGAAGAAGAGAAACGGTTAGGAAAAATCACACTTTTACCGTTGCTTTAAATTTTAAAATTTTAAAAAAAATAAAATTAAAAAATGAGTTGTCACTTGGCTTGACACCACTTAGGCAATTAACATCTTTATTCCAAAATATGTTAAAATTATTTAATTAATATTTATTTTTAAAAAAAATTCCTAACATTATTTTATATACGTCTTCAACCAATACATACTTTTCTTGTATGTAGAACAACATAATATGATGGAAATGTGAAGTTATATAAGTTCATGTATTTTATTGAACTATTGTTGTTCAAACAGAAAATAAGCTTATCAATTATATAGTTGCCATTAAAAGTTGAGCATAGCTGCTGGTCAATTGTGTGTTTCACTTTATTATGCAACCATTAAACTTTGATCCCAACATTAATAGATTGAAGACACAAGATCTCATAGAGAGAGAATGTATTGAATAATTACACTTCGTGATAATATACCACATCATAATACAAGAGCCAAATATGTAAAAGGGTATCACAATCTATTGAGTATATCAATAGTGAGACACCAACAACAAAATAGGATCAAGTTAAAGCACCATAGGTTAGCACACCTATTTCTCATTAGGTAGTGTATATATACTTAATCCATCAATTTTCAAATCAATTTTCAAATACAACATTTATGGGAACCAACTACAAAATAATAAATACAAATTTTAGTTTATAATTTTATCTATTACTCATCCTAAAACTATAATTAACAGTTATAATTATAATTTATAAATATTAAAATATTTTGCTTGTAATAATTACGTTAAAATATAATAAAATTATTTTATTATGACGATATTCTTATTATCATGTTATAAGAGCATCTCTGCTAGAACTATTTTTTTCCTCAAACTCTCTAAACACTCTTTCACAAATTAATCATCTTCCTTATAACAACATGCAATAATTAAATATGAGTAATTTTCTCCAATTGCCCACTAGTCTCCCTACATTATATGAAGGAAATTACTAAATCTGAATGAATAATATTATTATTCTCATTGATGCATACAAGCTACTAGGTTGTACAAGTGATTTAATTATGGCTAGTGTTCTCATTATTCTAGCAAAAACTTACGAAGGTGACACTGATCACAAAGACATGATTGTCGTCATAAATTCAATGCAGAATACGAGACATGTAAAATATATGACAAGTTTACCTTTACTATAATTCTATCTATATTATCTATGTAAACCTTGTTTTGTTGGAATAAGGGATCGAAAAAGGGAACCGTAAATTTTTTTAAGAGAAAACAAAGTATTTAAGTGAATTGAAATTGGAAAATAAGTGGTCAAACCAGGAAATTGGAAGATCCCAAGTGGCCAATATATACATAAAATCATGGGAAAAAAATTATTAAGTGAATTGGATGTGAGAACCGGACCAGTTCAAGGTGATCCAGACTTGAACCAGATTGAACCATGAAAAATCAGTTCAAATATTCATTTTTCTAGGTGGCTTAAAACATTAATTTGAAAAATTTAAACAACTATTAGATAGAAAGTGAATTTAGATAAATTTAGAAAATTTTAATTTTTTTGAAAACTTGTCGAATCGGGCCTGAATTGGTCAGTTTTCGATTTTAGGTTACCAAACTCGTTCTGACCGAATCGATCAACGGTATAGCTAGTTAATGAATAGCCTGCTAGGTTAATGCCTAATCAGCGTGCACAACCAATCAGTGAGCAATGGTGAATCATGCCTAGTTAGTCGCTCAGTCAACGCTAGGATGCGTTGACCAACGAGAGCATGACACTTGTATTCGATCAATAGTCAAAGCCACATCACTAAAAACCGACCAATAGGAGAGTGACACGTGTTCGCAGTCAACGGTCAGCTAAGATGAATACTCGTCAGCAAGGTTGAATAATGAGGTGGTGACACATGGAAAGGATGCCACATTAACAATTGATAAGAATATTGGAGAAATAGTTGACCAATCAGAGGCTCACACGTGGCAGAACACATCGAATGGTCTTAGCCAATCAGAGATTGACACATGGCATATGTGACAGGAGGGAAATCTAACGTATTTAAATCAACTAATCAGAGCATGCCACGTGTCACATTGAACGGCTAACTGAATACGGTGAGCGACCAAACTGGAAAGAGTGACCAATGGGAGACCACCACATAGCCGTTCAATGAGTCAATGACTCACGTTGACGCTAAGTAGTAAGTCGCGCTAGCAAAGCCAGCCAATCACACTATGTCACGTGGTAGCTTGCACGCGCGCGCACATGGTCGACTTCCTCCTTGGAAAATTTGGTACATAGAGAGGGAGTCTAAACCCCATCCTCTAGGACCAAGAGAATTAGGAAGGACTAGGAAGGAGAACTAGAAGTTTTCAAGATAGCGAGAAACCGAGAGCTTAAAGGAAACAGAATTTGGTAAATAAGCGTAAAAACGGGAATTGAGAAAATACACATTAGCCAATAAATTTAAAAAATCATGGACAAGAACCATGAAGTGGATTGGGTGTGAAAATTAGATTGGTTCGGGGTGAAGCGGGCCTGAACCAGATCGAGACTAGTTGAACCATGAAAAACCGACTCAAATATTTATTTTTCTAAGTGGATAAAAAATATCAAATTGAAAAATTGAAGCCACCATGAGATAGAAAATAAATTTAGTAATTTTTAATTTATTGAAAATCAGTCAAATCGGGCCTGAACTAGCATGTCATGCCCCGACCAGGTTTGGTTGGATCCCCATGATCAAACCGCCACTCTCCTAATTTATTAAAGGGTTTCCCCTCGTTATAAACCGTAAAGAGTAAGGCGTCCTTTAAACACGCACTTTTCCTGGAATAACATAAATCAAAACTACATAATATTTTAATTTTTATCATACATGTCTTGTAGACGTCTTGGTTAATGGTCTTTAAGGGTAGACTTCCTAAAATTTTCCTGAAAGAGATATAAGGGAGGGGGTGAGTACGACTACTGAGTGAATGAGTTTTCAAAAATAGCTTTGAGGAAAACAATTGAATTGGAGTGTGCTAGACTCCTTTCTTTCAAAAATCATTTCATTTAAAATCTCGAGTTTTACCACCATTTCCTTATTTAATCACAGTGTGTCATTACCCAACACACAACCTTCATCATAAAGGTTAAACACACATTCACAGGCCAGCACGTCCACTGAACCCACTTGTAGCTTTGGAGCGGCTTTATTGGCCACCTAAATAGAAGTACGTTCACTTCTACCCTGAGAATAAGTGGATGTACGTGACATCCGACCCTCAATCCCGAAATCAATTCTCCGTGTCCATATGAGGACAGAGACCTCATCCCATCCCCACCCAGTCTCATGCGCTTAGTGCTACTCGAAATTTTGCATGGTCACCTAGTACGACGATGTCACGCCCCAACCTAGTTTCGTTGGATCATTGTGATCAACCCGCCACTCTCTCAGTTTATTCAAGGGTTTCCCCTTATTATAAACCGTAAAGAGTAAGGCATCCTTTAAACCTGCACCTTTTCCTGGAATAACATAAATTAAAACTGCATAATATTTTAAATTTGTCATACCTGTCTCACAAGCATCTTAGTTTAGGGTCTTTAAGGGTAGGCTTTCCGAAATTTTTTGAAAGGGTTATAAGAGAAGGGTGAGTACGACTACTCAGTGAATGTGTTTTTTTTTAAACTTTTACTTTTATGAAAAAGATTTGTATCGGAGTGTGCTAGACTCCTTTCTTTCAAAAATCCCTTCAATTCAAATCTCAATTTTTACCACCATTTTCATATTAATTATGGTGTGTCATCACCCCACACACATCCTTCATCATGAAGGTCAAACACATATTTAAAGGCCAGCATGTCCACTAAAGCCACTTGTGGCTTTGAAGCGACTTTACCGGCCATCCAGATAGAAGTATGTCCACTTCTACCCTTAGAATGAGTGGATGTTCGCGACATCTGACCCTCAATCCTGAAATTAATTCTTTGTGTCTGTATGAGAATAGAGACCTCATCCTATCCCCACCCCAGTCTCATGCACTTAGTGCTACTCCAAATTCCGCACGGTCACCTGGTACGACAAACTGCCCTTATACCCACTAGGTCGTCCAGTACCCTTAGGATGTATCACTACCCCTCTTGGGTGTCTTGACGGTTTTGTAATCATAGTGCATGCATAAATTGTATTTTCTTATCATGGCATATAGTCTATGGTGCTACTAGTCCAACAACCCCAACCCTCAACTCAACCCGCAGTTGTTTGTCTTGACTAGTCTGTCGACCTGTCATATCGCACTGCCGCTAGTTGACTGAGTGTGTTCGTCCTGTCTTGGTACCATGACCAAACAATTCCTTTATTTAAATTTTTATAACATACAACTCATGTTTTTTTATGAGCTCTTGCTCATGCCAACTGGCCTTGGGCCCACTGTACAGGATTTTCAAAATCGGGCATATTAGCGCCCAAGTTCCAAAACCGAGGCCCCTGACCTATAAGAGCTATTCGAGCTCCCGTCAAGAAGGTCTCCCAAATCAATTAAGCATTGGCACATAGTGAGGGGAGAGCACTTTTGACAAAAATATGTTTTCAACTGTCCATTATATGGATCGGGTATAAGGACATCTCCGCTCATAATCGATGAATGGGCTTTCAACTTCCTTCGAGAAAGTTTCATCACACCAACCGAGTATGATCTACTTACAACCGGTAAGTAGTTTTTCCACATGTTTTTCACATCACTCCTCCAAGTTGTTATGTTTAAAATACAATTTAGTAGTGGGTTTTCATTTCGAGGTACTTATCATCCCCAACCGGGTATGATATAAAATCCCACTCACTAGTTAATGCCATGAATTCCACTAAACTAGTTCTTTGTATTCACGTGAGCTTGTCCTTGCTAGCGTTCTCAGTACTTCGTGTTCCTACATGATATGAAAATCTCGGTTAATTATCCTTCGGACTAATAGCCTTCATTCATTCCAAATGAATGAGAAAGTCAAACTTTCATTTATTTACAATTAGGTCCCTAAGGTTATTTCTCTTAAACTTTAAGTCCCTAATGCCGATTTTTCCTCAAATTGAGTCTCAAAATTTTTAAAATTTATCAAGGGACCTCAATTTATTTCATTTCACAAAAAGGGGAATAATTTCCCAAATTTCCAATTTGGTCACCCAACTTTTCCAAAATTACCAGTTTGCCCTTCCTTTAAAAAAATGGTAAATTTCACCCCAAAAATTCTAAAATTTCTCAATTGGCCCTCCAACATTTTTATCATGCCTAATTGACCCTCAATTTTAGGAAATTGCATTTCAGTCCTTCGAATTTTCAAAAATCCCCAAATTTTCCCCAAATTTCACCCAATTCCAACTTTTTAACACAACCGAATTTGATTTCATCAAATTGACCGATCAATCATTTTCAATTGTTGAAATTGAAGTTGAAATTGAGTTTATACATGTTCATACGATTCTTTAGCAATTTGAATCGCAAGTTTTAACGTCGAGATGAGCTCAAATAGAGCTTTGCCGAAAAATGAACTATAGAGAGAGAAAGCTTTGATTACTCACCAGTGAGGGCACGACGGTTCGAGCTTTCAATCTGGGCAGATAGCTCTCATCCTGGGGTTCATCCTAGAATCAAGAATTGTATCAATTGATGGCAAATTGAGTTAGAATTTCATCATTGAAATTATGCAGGTTCTCTCTCTAGCACTGGTCGGAAATTGCACAAGGGAGCTGAATTGGCTTACCTTTCAGTCCTAATTCAGTCGTGGGAGGGCTGAGGAAGTGATGGGAGGGCTTGGTTTGGCCTGAGTAGGGCTCGAAATGGCCAATTTCAACTCAGTCGAAAGAAGGCAGCTTCGGTCCACCGGAGCTGCTTCACTCTTCCATCACGCTGGCGCTTCTCCGACAACCCTCAGAGCAAACGGAGACTACAGGCATGTAGCTCACTTCTCTCCATTTCTAAAGAACCTGACCTTGCCTTGTTTGGCTCAAAAAAGTGCCTATGTCGGAGCTCTGGTTCGACCTTCACCAGAAAACTAAGCAACTAAGAAAGAGTGAGCTTTTTAGGTGTCGAGAGGATGAATGGAGAGGGGCTCTTTATATAGTGAGCTCAGGGACTCGTTGGTCATCCGTTTGGTACCATTATGACAAACATTGATGGCATGAAACGTATCAAATGGAAATGTTTCTTCTCCGTCAGCGTTGCCTCAATTTTTCGACGAGTGAACAGTGCTGTCATTTAGAGGAAGAAGATGACACTCTTTTGAACCGGGCAGTTCACCCCTCATTCGACCAAGTTTTTTAAATCTAAAAATTTCTAAACTCATCTAAATTCATTTTCTATCCAATGATGGCCTCAAATCTCAAATTTGAATTATTTAAGCCACTTAGAAATATGAATTTAGGATCCAAAATAATAGTGGTTCAAACCGGTCCAAATCGGTTCAGCTTTGGTTCACTTGAACCAGTTTGGTTTTCATCTCTAATTCCATTACAAGTCCATTTCCATGACTTTTGTGACCCCTTAGGTCACCTAGGGTCCATAAATTTCCCAGTTTACCATCTCTCTATCAGTTCTGGTTCATAAATCAGCTTGGTTCATAAATCGGTTCGGGTCCGGTTCACCCGAACTGGTTTGGTTTTTCTCTCCCACTTTGTTCTAAGGTTTATTCCCAAGGTTTATAAATCTCTTTGGTTCACAAGGGAATTGAAATTTCTCTAATTTTCCCATTCTTTATCAGTTCTGGTTCATGAACTGACTCGGTTCATAAACCGGTTCAATCCAATTGGATTTGGTTCATCTAAACCGGTCTGGTTTTTCTTTTCCAATTTGTCCTAATGTTCTTTTCCATGGTTTTATGAACCCTTTGATTCACCCAAGAGTTGTAAATTTCCAAATTGCCCATTTCTTGATAATCGAGTTTATGAACCGGTTCAGTTTTCTCACTCAGTTTGATCGGTTCTTTTCCCGGATTTTCCTAAGCTCAAAAGGGCAGGGTTTAGAGACGAACTACCCTTATACTCACCGGGTCATCCAGGGCCCTTAGGACACATCACTACCCCTCATGGGCATCTTGATGATCCAGTAATCATAGTGCATGCATAAATAGTATTTTCTTATCATGCCATATAATCTGTGGTGCCACTGGTCCAACGACCCCAACCCTGAACTCAACATGCAGTTGTTTGTCTTTACTGGTCCAGAGACCTATCATGTCACACTGCCACTAGTTGACTGAATATAAGTTAGTCTTGTCTTGGTACCATGGTTAAACAATTCATTTATTAAAGTTTTTTGGCACATATCTCATGTTTGTTTACGAGCTCCTACTTGTGCCCACTGGCCTATGGCCCACTTGTTCGAGATTTTCAAAATTGGGCATAATAGCCGCCAAGTTCCAAAACCGAGGCCCCGGGCCTATAAGAGCTTTCGAGCTCCTGTCAAGAAGGTCTCCCAAATTGTTTAAGCATTGGCAGTCATGGGAGAGTGCTTCTGATAAAATATGTTTTCAACTGTCCATTATATCGATCGGGTATAAGGACATCTTCGCTCATAACCAATGAACGGGTTATCAACTTCCCTCGAGGAAGTTTCATCATACCAACCGGGTATGATCTACTTACAATCGGTAATTAGTTTTTCCGCATGATTTTCACATCACTTCTCTAAGTTGTAATGTTTAAAATACCACATAGTAGTGGGTTTTCATTTCGAGGTATTTACCATCCCCAACCGATTATGATATAAAATCTCACTCACCGGTTAATGTAGTGAATTCCATTGAATTCCACCTATTAATCAGTCCCTTGTTTTCACACAAGCTTGTCCTTGCTAGCATTCTCGGTGCTTCATGTTCCTACACGATATGAACATCTCGGTTTATTATCTCTCATTCATTCCAAATGAATGAGAGAAACTAAACTTTTATTTATATGTAATTTGGTCCCTAAAGTTACTTTTCTTTAAGTCCCTAATGCCGAATTTTTCTCAAATTGAGTCCCAGAACTTTTAAAATTCCCCTTGGGACCTCAATTTATTCAATTTCACAAAAAGGGGTTTAATTTTCCAAATTTCCAATTTAGTCCCCCAACTTTTACAAAATTACCATTTTGCCCTTCCTTTACAAAAATGGTAAATCTTACCCAAAAATTCTAAAATTCCACAATTGGCCCTCTAACATTTTTATCATGCCCATTTGACCCTCAATTTTAGGAAATTATATTTCTGTCCTTCGAATTTTTTAAAATCCCTAATTTTTCCCCCAATTCCAACTTCTTAACACAACTGAATTTGATTTTATCAAATTGATTGATCAAACGTTTCCAATTGTTGAAATTGAAGTTGAAATTGAGTTTCTACATGTTCATACAATGCATTAGCAATTTGAATCGCAAGTTTTAACACCGGAATGAGCTCAAATGGAGCTTCGCTAGAATATGAACTGTAGAGAGAGAAAGCTTTGATTACTCACCGGTGAGGGCGCGACGGTCTAAGCTTTCTATCTGGGCAGGTAGCTCTCCCCCTGAGGTTCTTCCTAGGATCAAGATTAACATTAATGATATTGAATTGGATTAGAATTTTATCATTGAAATTCGGCCGACTCTCTCTCCAACACCAATCAGAAATTGTAGAGGGGAGCCAAATTGTCTTACCTTTCTGTCCTAATTCGACCTTGGGAGGGCTGAGGAAGTGTTGGGAGGGCTTGGTTTGGCTTGAGTTGGGCTCGAATTGGCCGATTTCAACTCGGCCGAAATAGGGCAGCTTCGGTCCATTGGAGCTACTTCACTATTTGATCATGTTGGTGCTTCTTCGGCGACTCTCGGAACGAATGGATGTCACCACTGTGTAGTTGACTTCTCCTTGGTTCTAATGAGCCCTACCTCGCCTTCTTTGGCTCATAAATGACCCTATATCAGAGCTCTGGTTAGTGCTTCACCAAAGAACTATGCAACTTAGAGAGAGTGAGTTTTTCAGGTGTACAGAGGATGAATGGAGAGGGGCTCTTTATATAGGAAGCTCGGGGACTCGTCGACCGTTCATTTGGCATCTTTATAACATGCATTGATGGTCGAAAACATATTGAATGTAGACATTTCTTCTTCATCGGCACTACTTTAATTTTTCGGCAAGTGAATAGTGCTGTCATCTGAAGGAAGAAGATGACACTGTTCCAAACCGGGTCTGAACCGGGTTCAAGGCTTAAACCGGTCGGTTCACCCCTCATTTGACCGAATTTTTCAAATATAAAAATTTATCAATTCATCTAAATTCATTTTCTATCCAATGATGGCTTCAAATCTCGAATTTTAATTCTTTAAGCCATCTAGAAAAATGAATTTAGAATTCGGTTCAATAGTAGTTCAAACCGGTCCAAACCGATTCAGATCCGATTCACCTAAACCAGTTTGGTTTTCATCTCCAATTCCTCCTCAAGTCCATTTACATGACTTTTAGGACTCTTTGGGTCACTTGGGATCCATACATTTCCTGGTCTACCCTCTCTCTATCGATTCCGGTTCATGAGTCGATTTTGTTCATAAACTGGTTCTATTTGGTTCGGACCCAATTCGCTTGAACCAGTCCAGTTTTTCTTCCCCAATTCATACTAAGGTTCTTTTCCAAGATTTATAAACTATTTTGAGTCATATGGATGTTGTAAATTCTCAATTTGCATGTTTCCTATTAATCAAGCTTGTAGATCAATTCGGTTTAAGAATTCAAAATTGACAAGTTCTTTCCCTAGTTTTATCATTATCAAAGGACGGGGTTTACATGGAATTTAAGTTCGCTGACATGTCTAGGATTGTAAGTTTACATTTTGTGCTTCCTATGCAAATGAGGTAATATGAAATTACTGATTTGAATCTGCCACAAGTCAAGTGTGTATCTGGGTTGAACCTCAAGTCAAGTGTGCATCTAGGTTAAATTTGCAGGAGGCGCATAGGTTGACATATTTTGAAGGCCGACGAGGTACTGATTTCACATATGAGTTCCTGAAGAGAGGTCTACTTGCATTGCAGAATGATCAAATCGAGACCATTCAACATGTACACTAAAGTCGACTATAGGGTCGTCAAGACTTGCCATGTGAAGGTTCATGGCATGGAAGAATCATGGTCCAGATAGATTCAGGATTGTATCTCCCATTTTTGTCCTATATCTTATGTAGTTTTTTAGTTCATTTCTTTTGTACAGAATCCGAGTTGTCCTATGGTATTCATCTATGGAATTTCGTATTATATACTTGCTACCTGAAATTGTTTTTATTATCTAATGCTAATTTGATTTGACCAGTTGAAAATGTGAATGTTGTATCTCATCTAGAAAATTTAATGAACATGGCTTTTTCTTTTCATACATTATACTACGCGTTCATAAAAATTCACTAAATTTGTTCATCAAAAAAATCTCTCGAATTGCACAAGAAAAAAATGTCGTCGTTGTCCCTCGGCCTCATCATATGACCTCCCACATAAGCAAGTCTACTGTGGCTACTGATAATATCCAGCTAGACCGAGGAGACAGGCCACCCTGCAATGTAATGTCATGGTCGGCTGTATTATGACTTAGGTCGGTGCCATCCACAGGAAAAAAAAAAAGCGGAACATGGCGAGACAAAAGTATCACACCGTCAACTTCCTCTCTCTCGCATTCACCTCTTCCTCCTCACTGTCGACTACGTCCCTATATGTGTCGATGCCAGTGTTGTGGTCGCTTGACCGCACAGGTGAGCTCCTACTATCTGGTCGGGTGAGATTTTCATCAACCCAAAGTCAACTTTCATGTACACATGACTGGGCCCAAACTCAATGTTGGAGTTCATACAGATAAATTCGACCTCGAGATTTAGGTTTAGGATCCTAACTCAGACCCGATTCTCATGTCCAAAATAGATCGAAAATAGGGTTTATCCTAATGACCTGATTTCGGATCTCGTCAGAAAGACCTCATTTTAGATTCTTCGAGAATGAGATTGAAGAACCTTAGTACTCACCTTCAACCACATATATTCCGCTATTATTGTTAGGCCAGAACGTGCATTCAGATTAACAAGACAATAACTTATTTTTAGCTCTACTCTAATATAATATCTGCTTCAAAATTGAGCGAAAAGATTTTCTAACTTGTACTTAAAGCTCCACTACATACATGATCTCGTCTATATCGCATATGATGATAGGAATCCACTCATTAGAATAAAGTTTTTATACTTGAAGCTCCACTATATACATGAAGGTCGTCTATATCATACATTATGATAGGAATCCACTCCTTAGAATCAAGGTTTTGGAGGTGTGCTTCAGCTGCTTTCTGATTTCTAAGATCAAAAGCCGATCCATTTGACAAAGTGACAATAGATGGTTAATTAGTAACCAATTTTTATCATTCTCGAATAGAAATCACAGCTTACTTGGGTCTAGACCTTAGAAACCATGCAAAACATAATAGATTAATGGTGTCGTGATAATTTAACAGAGAACCCAGTAAGATCAATTAGTTTAATTAAATTCTGTTTATCTAGTTTCCGAGACCAAAAAGATGACCTTCATCAAATGAAAACTGCATGTATTTGAACAAAAGCATGATAGCTAGGGTTTAATTTAGTGACTCGATAACATGACTTAATATAGTATGAATATGCATCCCTTCTAAACTTCAGATTACTAGATAACCAAAAATATAGTGTCACTTGAGTAGTGATTAAATGGATCAAAATTTAAAAAAATGGGTTCCTAGCCGTGCTCTCAAGTTTGAAAAGAAAAAAAAACTGCAGTAGATGTCTTTCTGTGTACATATATTTCTTCTCTCGGTAAGCATAATGGTAAGGGTTTTATGACTGTTTAAGTAATAATTTAACTCTAAAATTTAATGTGAAAACTCATAAATTAAATGGAAAATAAAAAAAGGAGAGTAAAAACTCAAAGTGCATTCAAAGTGGAAGGAGGAGGAGCTCAGGTGTGAGAGTGAAAGTTCAAAGTGCAAGGAGGGGATCTCACTTGGGCGGGGCCAGGTGATTGCACTTGCGGCGGCAGAGGTAGCCGGTAAGGAGGAAGAGGTAAATGTGAGGGAGAGAAAGTTGATGGTGGGATATCTCTGTTCCACTTCTTTCTCTCAACTGCACCAATAACCAGGAGGGGTCGACCACGAGGTGGAAGAGAGCAAGAGAAAGTTGACGACGGATCGCCTCACTTCGACCATGTTCCGCTTCTTTCTCTTGACGACACAGACGCCTCCAGACCAGGATATAGCCTTAACACTATATTGGAGCCATCCGTGGTAAACCTGTCTCCTATGTCTAACCAAGGTTAGAGGACGTGTTTTCCTCCTTCATTGAGGTTTTTGGGCTTATTAATTAGATAATGCCTCTAGGAGTTTACGTGGATTTATTTTCTAGACACTATGTGTACTACGAATGACTATTACATTATCCATAATTCACGAAAATTTGGTATATGGGTCCGTAAGCCTACTACACCACTAATAAGTAGTACGTGTACCTCATGCTCTATTCTGTCGGGAAGTACACTAACATCTCGTCCATAAGATTATCACCAACCGATGAGTATAGGGTTGGAAGATCCGCTCCCACGTCAAGGTCCACGTCCATCTCTCTACTCTCCCAAAACTCTCTCTACTCTCCCATATTAAGGTCAAGCCCTTCTTCTCTCACTCCTCCCAGCCTCCCCTTCCGCTTTCCTTCTCTCACTCCTCTCCACCTCCCCTTCTGCCCTCCACATCCATGGCCGTAGAGACTTCCGCCCCTGTCCTCAACAACCTGTTCCGGCACCGCCGGTTCCTAACCAACGACGAGTTCGAGAAGCTCAGGTTCTTGGAAGGCTACTCCTACTCCCAGGAGCTGAAATTAGGCTGGTTGACCGTTAGGGTGATGAGGAAGGAGGAGATGGACGAAATGGTGGGTCTGTTGGCAGAGAAAAAAGCCAAACATGGCTAGATAGAGGTGTCCCGCTATCAGCTTTCTTTTGCTCACATTCATCTCTTCCTCCTCACCGTCGGTCTTATCCCCAGACATGCCACCGCTAGTGTCGTCACTTGCCCTCTACATGTGAGCTCATCCTATCGGGTTGGATCAAATTTTCATCATTCCGAAATTTATTTTTGAGTCCACGTAGGTATATCCGGACTCGAGATTCAGGTTCAAGATCATGGAACCGATGCTCGGGTCCAATATAGACCCGAAATAGGGTTCTTTCTAAAGGCCCGATTTCGAATCTCACTGGAAGAATATTCTTCTGGAATGAGATGAAAGAACCATAGTACTTACCTGTGTTTTCAAGCGCATAAATTCAACTATTGTTATTACGCCAGTACATGCATTCAGATCAACGAGACAATAAGTGTTTTCACTTTTGAAAAGTGATTAAAGGGATCAAAATTTTAAAAAATGGGTCTCTAGCCTTGCTCTCACTTTAATTTTTTAAAAGAAAAAAATATCTACATAGATGGAAGCTAATTTGAAAGAATTTTCATGGAAATAATAATAATAAATTCAAATGCTAGCATGGTGTGGTGGCTCGTGGAAAATCAACCAATCCCACGTTGCCAATGTCTCCCTGTGTACAGATTTTCTTCTTCCCGTAAGAATAGTGGCTAGGGTTTTATGATTGTTTAATTAATAAATTGACTCTAAAAATTAACGTGAAATCTGAGAAATTGAACGAAAAATAAAAAGGCAAGTAAAAATTCAAAGTACAAGGAGGAGTAGCTTAGGTATGGGAGTAAAAGTTCAAAGTGAAAGGAGGAGGAGCTCACTTGTGCGGGGGCAGGCGACCGCACTTGTGGCAGTACTAGCGACCTAGGTGGGAGGATGAGGTTGTCAGCGAGGAGGGAGAGGTCAATGTGAGGGAGAGGAAGTTAAGGTGGGACATCTCTGTTCTGCTTCTTTCTCTCGACTATGCTGATGGCGAGGAGGAAGAGAGCGAGAGAAAGTTGACGACAGATCGCCTCAGTCCGACCATGTTCCACTTCTTTCTCTCGACAGAACAAATGCCTCCAGGCCAGGATACGGCCTTAACACAACATTGGAGTCGTCCGTGGCAGACTTGTCTCCTAGGTCTAGCCAACGGCCTCCTTTATATAGGAGATGATCTAATGAGGCTAAGGCTAGAGAACGTTTTTTACTGCTTTTTTTCCTTCTGTTTATATTTAGTGCATGAAAGAGACGAGATGGAGGTAAGTGGTTTTAAATGCAGCTGAAAGAGACGAGATGGAGGCAAGTGGTTTTAAATGCAGCTGTACTGATCTAATAATTAGACCTAAACATGCGCTCAAACACGTCTATGGTGCAGACACCGATCACGGATTCAATTGACAACGTTCATGGTTTGTGTTTGATGATAGGATTCTAATACATAATTTGTGTTTCAACCTTTATTAATAAATTCCAAATGTGTATTTATTTGTAAAACCATTACTGTGTATCGTAAGAACAAACTATGCATACTCTGAATAGAGAAAAAATCACTAGTACCTTTGCTTAAATTTTAAATTTTGAAAAAAAGAAAATTAAAAAATGAGTGGTGACTTATCTTATCTTGACACTAATCATAGAATCAACATCTTAATTAAAAAATATATTAATATTCATTTTAATTTTTTTCTAATATTATTTTATATATCTTTTCAATCAATAAATGCTTTCTTTCTCTATTTAAAATAATAGAATATAATAGAAATATGCTAGATCCCGTTTATTTTATTTAGACTACTTAATTAACTATTGTTATTCAAACAGAGAAAACGCTTACCAATTATATAGTTGCTTTAAAACCACATCATAGCACACTATGTTGGTGACTGGTGTCCCCATCTGCAACGGTTTTATATGTTTAAGCAACAATTAAACTTAGAGAGTGATTACAAGATATCTAACTTTTATTTCAATATTAATAGATTAAAGATATAAAATCTAAGAGAAAGAAGGTATAGAATCATCCAGCATTGGTGATGATATACCACATCATAATCCAAGAGTCAAACATGGTATAGGTATCACAATCTTGCAAATAGGCTATTTAATTACGTGCAATTGATATATATGATGAGATAGCAACAATAAAATATGGTCAAGTTAAAGTACGGTAGATTTCTCATTACGCTCCTTACACATACTTAATCCACCTATTTCTAAATTGTAAAATTATGGAGTTCAACTATAAAAAATAATTAAGAAAAATTCTACTTCATAATCTTATTAATTACACATGTTAAAATTATAAATAACTCGTATAATTAAAATTTATAAATATTAAATATTTTATTTGTAATAAACGGGTGAAATATAATAAAATTATTTTATTCTATTATATTTTCTCTATTATATTATTAGTATTTCTATGTTGGTAATACTCCTAAAAGTAAATCAACTCCCTTATATCAGCATACCATAATTAAACATAAGTAATTTTCTCTAATTGTCCACTACTCTCCCTAAATTAACAATAAAGTTAGATGAATAAAATTACTAACTCCAGATGAATAACATTACTACTCTCATTAATGTATACAATCTACTAGGTTGTGCATTCAGTTTAATTCCGCTACTACTCTCAAGATTTGTAAACCCCATTCTCTCAAACTAAGTAATAAGAGATGAAGACCAGAAAAATCTTAAGAGAAAATCAAGTACCAAAATGAACCGAAATTGGTAAATAAAAGTAAAAATAGGAAATTTCAAAACCACAAGTGGTAAATGAATACCCAAAACTCATGTAAAGGAACAATTGATGAAATTCGAGGTAAGAACTGTACCGATTCAAGGTGAACCAAACCTGAATCGGATTAAACCAGGACGAATCGTAAAGAACCTGTTCAAAGATTTATTTTTCTAAGTGTCTTAAATATTTTAATTTGAAAAATTGAAGCATAGAAAATAAATTTACACTAATTTAGAAAATTTTAAAATTTAAAAAACTAGTCGAAACTGGCTTAAATCGGCCGATTTTCAAATTCGGGTCACTGAACCTTGTTTGACTGTAGTGAACCTTGTTACGAAAAGCAGACTGATTCAGGATGAACCATACCTGAACTGGATTAAACCGGAGTTAACCGTAGTGAACTAGTTCAATAAATTATTTTTCTAGGTGGATCAAAAATATCAATTTATAAAATTAAATCCACCATTAAATAGAAAATAAATTTATATTAATTTAAAAAAATGGTCGAATAGTACCTGAATCAGCAGATTTACGTTACTGTACCAATATACAACCATTAAACGTACCGCTAACTGGTCAATGTACAATCAGCACGTGCGACCAATTTGTACACAACCGCTGATTATAAAAAAAATACTCTATAATCAAAGAATTATTGAATCTACTTGGATTCGAATTAAGGATCTACTTGTTGTAATACTCTGGTCCAGATCGAACAATGGACTCCGACCAGTGAGCCCATCCAAAAAGTGTACCCGAACTTAAACATCCATTTTCTTGAACTCGCACGAGCATGGGGAGCATCCGAGGAAGGACCCGATTGTGAAGACTCTTGAGCGCAGCAGCATCGAGTACCACTTGCCTCCATCTCTTTCACATAAACACAAGGAAAAAATGGCATATATACATACAGAGGATATTATTAATAAGAGATATACAAATTATATCAAGAAATCTGTAGATTACACTAAGAGATCTATAAATTATATCAAGAAATATGCAGATTACACTAAGAGATCTACAAATTACACTATCTTGAATTCAGCTACAACCTTTGGCAAAAGACTCGAGTATACTAGAATTAAAGAGAATAAATAAATAGACATGTCCATACCAAAAGATATGTATATATTAAAAGACATGTCCCTAATATTTATACCCTTACATGTATTATAAATTTAGGACAATTTTCTCATTGTAACACACTTGTGAAGCAATATACATTTAATATATTTTCTCTATTTTTTATGGTATCAGAGCTGTATTGCTCTACAACATCCCGATCCTATGCTACCAAAAGGTCAATTCAAGACTAATATCAAATCTAAAAGGTTCAATCAAAGTTTTCGTTGTCACTAAGCCCCTGCTTCAAGTCGTCTCCAACTACTCCAAGTACAGTTAATGTGATACTGTCTTTCTCCAATATTTATGATCTGAAGTCTTGGTAAGATAATTCTCCTATTTCGGTTTTCTATTTATTGAAGCAATCATCTCATAAGTCTCTAAACCAAATATGAGTTCACCAATTATCAATCTTCCAAGCAATATCCCGACTTTACCAATCAAATTGGACGGGACCAAGCATTTCTTAGGGCGTAACAACATGACGCCATTGTTGGAGACATTCAACTATTAGGGTATGATGATGGCACAATTCCAGCACCCTCACTAAGTCTTTCTGGTCAGAAAAAAGATGATTCAACTACTATCATCAATCCTGCTTATACTTCTTAGAAGATCTATGATCGTCTTTGTTTATCCACAATTTTGGGATCTCTCACTACTCAAGTTAATCTCCAAGTTATCAGCATTCAAAATTCGGTCGACATTTGGGCAAAATTGGAAACTCTCTACTCCAGCCAAGTTTGTGCCTAAACCAACCTGCTTGATGATCAATGGCACGATTTGTATAAAGGCGATCGCACCATGGCCGTTTATCTCACTACAATTGCAAGTTTGGCTACTAGTTTCGCTCAAATTGAACATCCTAAAACTGAAGCTCAAATCAATGATCACATTCATGCTGGACAAGATGATGAATGGAAGGCACTTTGTCTTGTCCTCACACCGACTCTCGCACACCTCAGTCTCGACGAGCTCAAATCTATGCTATTGAGTGCAAAAGCAAAGAAAGATTACAAGAAAACTCGGGGACTTATTTCAGGATCAGTAATTAGTCTCCCAGGTGTTGATGCTCATCAATTTGCCAATGCTGCTTTTTCACGCACACACTGACATGATCAAGCTCATATGTTCTCATCTAACTGTCGATCACACTACTCATCGGGCATTTCCACAAAATCAGACGCAATAATCGCCACAATGGGAAAAGAGATTGCACATTTATCCAAAATCACAATTCGTGGGTTTCTTTCGGCTCTCATGGATTTCAACAATGGAAAGAGTCTATCCCACCTCATCAAAATAGGCATATTCCATCATCAACTGGATCTAATTCTCCTCTACCCCGTGTGCATAATTTTTAGACCCAAAATTATACACCTATCTACCAAGTTTGTCACAAACCCGAACACGTAGCTACAAAATATCCACAATTCCCGACCAATTATCAGAATTTGCATGTCAATGTTGTCCAGAACACAAATGTAAACCCTGCACTTTTGAGTTAAGAAAACCAGGAAAAGAACTGATTAAACTGAGTAAGAAAACCGAGCCGGTTTACAAACTCGATCATTTGGGAACAAGCAATTTGGAAATTTACAACTTCCGGGTGATCCAAAGGGTTCATTAAACCTTGGAAAATAAACTTAAGACAAATTAGAAGTGAAAAACCAAATTGGTTCAAGTGAATGGGATCTTATAAGAACTCTGAAGTTAAGCGTTGCTCGAGAGTAGTGTGAGGATGGGTGACCTCATGGGATTATTGTAATTAATACCATAAATTAATATATATTTAATTATTGTAATTAATACCAATAATTTAATACTTAAATTAAATTATTAGAATTAATACAAATAATTTATGACAATATTAATACTAGTAATAAATCTCTCACATTTAATACACGATTTTATTTTCATCCTCATTTATTCTCCTCATACCCAAACACTTCTCTCTCTCTATCTACTTCTCCATTTCCTAGTGAAGCTCGAACTAGAGCTTCGACTTGAACATTTTTCTTAACCTCGAAAGGAGAGGTTGGGCTCTTTAGAATCAGGGAGAAGTCAGCTGTAAACCCCGTCCTTTTGAGCTAAGGAAAATCGGGAAGGGAACCGGTCAAACCTAGTGAGAAAACCGAACCGGTTTATAAACCCGATCATTTAGGAACAAGCAATTTAGAAATTTACAACTTTCAGGTGATCCAAAGGGTTCATTAAACCTTAGAAAAAAAACTTAAGACAAATTCGAAAAGAAAAACCAAATTGGTTCAGGTGAATGCGAATACATAAGAACTCTGAAGTTAAGCATGTTTGCTCGAGAGTAGTGTGAGGATGCGTGACCTCCTAGGAAGTATGATTTTTTTGTAACCCGAAATTTCGGTAAAAAATTTTTATGCAAATGTACGCCTTATCATAAATAGCCATAAATTAATATATATTTAATTATTGTAATTAATACCAATAATTTAATACCTAAATTAAATTATTCTTATTAATACCAATAATTTAATACCTAAATTAAATTATTCTTATTAATACCAATAATTTAATACCAAAATTAAATTATTGGAATTAATACCAATAATTTATGGCAATATTAATACTAGTAATAAATCTCTCCCACTTAATACACGATTTTTACACCAATATAAAGAGGTCATCCCCATTCATTCTCCTCACACCTGAACACTTCTCTCTCTCTCTCTCTCTCTCTATTACTCCATTTCCCGGTGAAGCCCGAACCAGAGCTTCGACTTGAACATTTTTCTTAACCACAAAAGGAGAGTTCGGGCTCTTTAGAACTGAGGAAGACAGCTATCTGATGGCAAACTCTAGTCAATCCGATAATCGCTGTAGAAGTGCCAACATGATGGAACAGTGAAGTAACTCCAGCAGACCGAAATTGCAATATATAGGCCAAGCTGAAATCGGCCATTTCGAGCCCTCCTCAGACCAAACCAAGCCCTCCCAACACTTCCTCAGCTCCTCTCTACACTTTTTGGTCGGTGCTAGAGAGAAAAATGACAGAATTTCAATGATGAAATTCTAACTCAATTCGGCATCAATTGATCTGATTCTTAATTCTAGGTGATGAGAGCTATCTATCTAGATTGAAAGCTCGGACTGTCGTGCCCTCACCGGTGAGTAATCGAAACTTTCTCTCTCTACAGTCCATTTTCCGGCGAAGCTCCGTTTGAGCTCGTTCGACGTCAAAACTTGCGATTCAAAGTGCTATTGAATTGTAAGAGGATGTAGGAACTCAATTTTATCTTCAATTTCAACAATTAGAGGTGTTTGATTAGTCAATTTGATCAAATCAAATTCGGCTGTGCTAAGGAGTTGAAATTGGGGAAAATTAGGGAAAATCGGAGATTTTCGAAATTCAAAGGGCCAAAATACAATTTTATGAAATTGAGGGGAAATTGGGCACTAAAATAAGGTTGGAGGACCAATTGAGGAATTTTGGAATTTTTGGGGCTAAACTTACCATTTTTGTAAAGGAAGGGCAAAATGGTAATTTTGGAAAAGTTGGGGTACCAAATTGGAAATTTGGGAAATTAAACCCCTTTTTGGTGAATTTGAATAAGTTGAGGTTCCAAGATAAATTTTAAAAGTTTCAGGACTCAATATGAGAAAAAAACTGACATTAGGGACTTAAAGTAAAAGAGAAATAACTTTAGGGACCTAATTGCAAATAGCTAAAAAGTTGGGTTTTCTCATTCATTAGAAATGAATGAAGGTTGTTGCAGAGTAATAATGAACAAGGATGTTCATATCGTTTAGGAAAGCGAAGTACCGAAAATGCCAGCTTGGACGAGCTCGCGTGAATACAAAGAATCGGTCTAGTGGAATTTACTGCGTTAATAGGTGAGTGAGTTTACTAACATCATACCCGGTTGCGATGATGAACACAACTTAAAGATAAAAACCACTTATCGGTTGTGAGTGGGAATTTTATATCATAACCGGTTGGGGATGATAAGTAACTTGGTATGAAAACCCACTATTAAGTAGTATTTTAAACATCACTACTTAGAGGAAGTGATATGAAAATCATGCGGAAAAACTACTTACCGATTGTAAGTAGATGATACCTGGTTGGTGTGATGACACTTCCTCGAAGGAAGTTGAAAACCCGTTCATCGGTTATGAACGGAGGTGTCCTTATACCCGGGCGGTATAATGGGTAGAGAAAACATATGTTTTGTCGGAAGTGCTCTCCCCTAACTATGTGCCAATACTTAAACAATTTGGGAGACCTTCTCGACGGGAGCTCGAATAGCGCTGATAGGCCGGGGGCCTCAATTTTGGAACTTGGGTGCTAAATGCTTGATTTTGAAAATCTTGTACAGTGGGCCCAAGGCTAGTTGGCACGAGCAGGAGCTCATAAACAAACATGATATATGTGCCATAAAACTTAATAAGTGAATTGTTTGGCCATGGTACCAAGATAGGATCGACATGCTCAGTCAACTAGCGGTAGTGTGACATGATAGGTCGACGGACCAGTCAACACAAACAATTGTGGGTTGGGTTGAGAGTCGGGCCATTGGACTAGTGGCACCACGAATCACCTGGCAATATGAGAAAATATTGTTTGTGCATGCACTGTGAGTAGGGGACCATCAAGACACCCATGAGGGGTAGTGATGCGTCCTGAGGGCATTGGACGACCTGGTGGTTATAAGCGCAGTTCGTCGTTCCAGGTGTTTGTGCGAAATTTGGAGTAGCACCAAGCGCATGAGACCGGGGTGGGGACAGGATGAGGTCTCTGTCCTCATATGGACACGAAGAATTTATTCCGGGATTGAGGGTCGAATGTCCTGTACATCCACTCATTCCCAGAGTAGAAGTGGTCGTGCTTCTATCCGGGTGGTCGGTAAAGTCACTCCGAAGCCACTAGTGGGTTCTGTGAGTGTGCTGACCTGCGAATATGTGTAACCTTCATGATGAAGAATGTGTGTTGGGTGATGACACACCGTGGTAAATAAGAAATGATGGAAAACTCAAATTTTGAAATGAAGAGATTTTTGAAAAGAAAAGAGTCTGGCACACTCCAATAATAAATGTTTTCTTAAAAGTCTAAACTTTTGAAAATCCATTCACTAAGTAGTCATACTCACCCCCTCCCTTATATCCGTTTCAGGAACTCCCGAAAAGCCTACCCTTAAAGACCATCAACTAAGATGCCGGTAAGACAAGTATGTAAAGTTTAAAATTTCATGCAATTTTGATTATACTATTCTAGGAAATGGGTAGGTTTAAAGGATGCCTTACTTTTTACAGTTTATAAAAAGGGGAAACCCTTTAATAAACTGAGAGAGTGGTAGGTTGATCGTGGGGATCTGACCAAACCGGGTCGGGGCGTGACATCAGCTATCTGATAGCAAACTCCAATCAATCCGAGAATCGCTGGAGAAGCGCCAGCATGATGGAACAGTCAAGCAGCTCCGGCGGACCGAAGCTGCCCTATTTCGGCCAAGCTGAAATTGGCCATTTCAAGCCCTCCTCAAGCCAAAGCAAGCCCTCCTAACACTTTCTTAGCCCTCCCACAGCCGAATTAGGACCGAAAGGTAAGCCAATTCGGCTTCCCTTTACAATTTCCAATCGGTGTTAGAGAGAGAGTCGACCGAATTTCAATGACAAAATTCTAATCCAATTCAGCATCAATTGATGCGATTCTTGATTCTAGGATGAACCTCAGGATGAGATCTATCTGCCCAGATTGAAATCTTGGACCATCGTGCCCTCACTAGTAAGTAATTGAAGCTTTCTCTCTCTATAGTCTATTTTCCGGTGAAGCTCTGTTTGAGCTCGTTTTGGCATTAAATCTTACGATTCAAAGTTCTATAGAATTTTATGAACATGGAGAAACTCAATTTCAACAATTAGAGGTGTTTGATCAGTTAATTTGATGCAATCAAATTTGACTGTGTTAAAGAGTTGGAATTGGGGGAAAATTGGGGGAAATTGAGGATTTTTGAAAATTCGAGGACCGAAATGCAATTTCCTAAAATTGAGGGTCACTTGGTCATGATAAAAATGTTAGAGGCTAATTGAGGAATTTTAGAATTTTTGGGGTGAAACTTACCATTTTTGTAAAGGAAGGGCAAAATGGTAATTTTGGATAAGTTAGGGGACCAAATTGGAAATTAGGGAAATTAATCCCCTTTTTGTGAAATGGAATAAATTGAGGTCCTATGATAAATTTTAAAAGTTTCGGGACTCAATTTGAGAAAAAACTAGCATTAGGGACTTAAAGTTAAAGAGAAATAACTTTAGGGACCTAATTGCAAATAAATGAAATTTTGGCTTTCTCATTCATTTGGAATGAATAAAGGCTGTTAGGCCAAAGGATAATGAACCACGATGTTCATATCGTGTAGGAACATGAAGTACTGGGAATGCCAGCAAGGACAAGCTCGCGCGAATACAAATAACCGGTCTAGTGGAATTCACGTCATTAACGGGTTTGTGGGTTTACTAACATCATACCCAGTTGGGATGATGAGCACAACTTAAAGATAAAAACCACTTACCGGTTGTGAGTGAGATTTTATATCATACTCGATTGGGGATGATAAGCACATCGAAATGAAGACCCACGACTATGTGTTATTTTAAACATCACGACTTAGAGTAGTGATGTGAAATCCATGTAGAAAAACTACTTATCGGTTGTAAGTAGCTCATACCCAGTTGGTATGATGAAACTTCCTCGAAGGAAGTTGAAAACCTGTTCATCGGTTATGAACAGAGATGTCCTTATATCGAGTCAGTATAATGGGCAGTTGAAAATATAATTTTGTCGGAAGGGCTCTCCCTTGACTATGTGCCAATGCTTAAACTATTTGGGAGACCTTTACGGGAGCTCGAATAGCTCTTATAGGTCGGGGGGCCTCGGTTTTGGAACTTGGGGGCTAATATGCTCGATTTTGAAAATCTCGTACAGTGGGCCCAAGGCCAGTTAGCACGAGCAGGAGCTCATAAACAAACATGAATTATATGCCATAAAACTTTAAATAAAGGGATTGTTTCGCCATGGTACCAAGATAGGACCGACATACTCAGTCAACTGGCGGCAGTGCAACATGATAGATCAACGGACCAGTCAAGACAAACAACTATGGGTTGAGTTGAGAGTCGGGGCCGTTGGACTAGTGACACTACATATTACATGGCTTGATAAGAAAACATTGTTTGTGCATGCACTGTGAGTACGAGATCATCAAGATGCCTAAGAGGGGTAGTGAAGCGTCCTAAGGGCACTAGATGACCTGGTGAGTATAAGGGCAGTTTGTCGTACCAGGTGACCGTGCAAAATTTGGAGTAGCACTATGCGCATGAGATCGGGGTGGGGACGAGATGAAGTCTCTATTCTCATATAGACACGAAGAATTTATTTCAGGAATAAGAGTCGGATGTCGCAAACATCCACTCATTCTTAGGGTAGAAGTGGGCGTACTTCTTTCTAGGTGGCCGGTAAAGTTGCTTTGAAGCCACAAGTGGGTTCAGTGGACGTAATGACCTGTGAATGTGTGTTTAACCTTCATGATGAAGGATGTGTGGTATTAAGAGGAATACTTAGCTCCGCATCTGATCAACGAGAAGAAACAAGAATTCTCCCGACTCCAACAAGGATCCCACACCATCTCGAAGTATGAGACTAGATTTAATGAGTTAAGACCTTTTGCTATAGATTTAGTTGAACCGGCATATATCTGCCAACGATTCGCGGATGGTCTCAAAATGGACATAAGAGACCAGATGTGAGTACTAGGACGCCCCACGGATTTAGCTACCATCATCAGCATGGCCCATGAGTGTGTGCATCTGGTATAGACAAGAGGCTGCCGGATAAAGCAAGCCGACCGAAAGGAAGAGGGAGGACAGAATAGCTAAAGAAGTCAAAGGGAGTTGGGTGGGCAAAGATGAGGGATAAGAATGGGGCCATTTAGGAGAAATGACGGTTACCCCACATAGGAGAAACCCTTATTGCCCTAGGTGCCGAAAAAACCATGAAGGGTTGTGTCGAGCATGCTTAGAATGCGGATAGCTCGGATATTTTGCAAAGAGTTGTCTAGCCCTTCGAGGTAATACACGATGAAGTAACCATCAATCACCTCAAGGGAACCCAATGGCACTAGACGAAGAACAAGAAATAGCCACTACGTCAAGGGTACCAACTAGAGTATACAACCTCACCTAGGAGAAAGTACAAAATGGTCCTTGTACCATAGCTAGTACTTACCATAGCTCCCCTAGACAAATATAGCCAAAACCCTGTAATTCGCTATCATTACAATAAATAAAAGTTTCATTCCCTACAACAATAAACTTGTGATGAGATACAAATAAAAGAAAATTTTAACAACATATCCACCCAAGCTCCAAAGAAAGGGAACTAGGAAGGATGGCATCTAAAGATGTCAGGAAAGTAAATCTAAGGTTAGATGCCCTAAAGGGCGAATAAAAAAGAATTTTTGAAAAGAAAGGGAAGGATTCTCCCATGGAAGGAAACCCTATGGAGATATACATTTTCCGACAAAGAAGTAATGGACCAAGTGATGAAGGATGGGAAAATGAAGAGCATGTTGAGGTGAAAAAACCAAGGGAAGCTTACTAGGAGGACCCAAAGAGAGAGTTAAACCCAAGGAACAGGTAAGTATGAAGATAACAACGTAGGACGCCTTGACAAATAGGAAAGGGGTGGACTACCCATAACAAAGGAATAGAGGAAGGAACACTTGAGAAACCTCAGTAAGGTAAGCCCTCCACATTAGAAGTGAATAAGAGAAATGACCACCGACATCAAGATTGGTCATGATCCACGATTGCCTAATGGAGCCAAAAAGAGTAGATGGTTGAGCATAGGGTGGAATTCAAGAAATAAGACCAATAGTAGGAAGTTCTTGGATAGGGAATAAGAAATGAAAAAGGAGACTTTAATACAATGGAGGATTGAAAGCGGCCAGATGCCCCAATATAAAATGTGTGAAGAGATGAAGAAAAGAGAACTTGCAAGAAATGTTGAGAAGGTTGAACGTGTAGCTACGACGGTGAAAGTCTCTACTTTGAGGCACATAGTAAAGAATGAAATCGTAAGAACAGAACTTCCCAAATAAAGCAATCCATATGTAGACCGAAAGTCATCAACTCGGAATAAATAATCGTGAAATGGGCATGAGCGAATAAAAATGGATTTAGGGAAATGGAAAGTTCTTGAGTAAAGGATGCCACTGGGAATGAGGAAGGACCTAAGAAGGGAAGAATCCTAGCGTGTCGGTAAATCATCTGGAAACCCAATAATTGGAACTAGAAAGACCCAACAAGAAAGTTGGGAATGGATGAGTGGGTAAGGAAAACCAACACAATTATGTAAGTTGATTAGATAACGATATGGGTAGTCGAGGAATACTACCAACAGAAAATAGGGATGAAGATATATGATCCCTAAAAGGTTGGAAAGTTAAGAACAATCACTATGGAAGTGTTCTAAAATTTAAAATGGTCAAAGATAGGTTCTATAGTATGTCATGCTGTAAGGGACATGTAAGTCCAACATTCACTTGGAAAAATGTGACTCAAGTAAGGAATAGTCAGTTGGTAAGCATGATGAGGTCAGACATAATTTTGACCAAAGTTGTAATAAATGACGGATGAAGGAAGGGTCAAAATAGGACGAAGGGGTAATAACACCGAAACCTATGAAAATAAGTACATAATGCTTGAAAGAACACCGATCTAAGGATTTCAATGATAAAGAGAATAACTAGACACAGGAACAATTGGACATCTTAGAACTCCCAATCCCCAAATCTTGAGTAAGAACCTTAAGGAGAATAATCTTGCCCTAAGAAAAGGAAGATGTGAATCTAGGGATATACCTTCAAACCCGCGAGCAAGACATACTAGTTATGGTAAACTCCATGGAGGGAGTAAACAATGTAAAGGAAAAAAAATTCCTTAAGTGCGAGATTTAAAGTGGGCTAAGTGAAAGAACAACCGAAGTGTTAGCATGCCCAAGTTGACATTAAGGGAAGTCTATCCGAGAGAGAAAATGATGATTAAGTTTTGGGGATAAAACTCATAGAAGGAGGGGAGAGTTGTAAACCCCACCCCTTCAAGATAAGAAAATCGGGGAAAGAACCAATCAACCCAAGAGAGATAACCAAATCAGTTCACGAACCCCAACCATTAGAGAACAAGCAAAATGGGAAATTTACCCATCCCAAGTGACCCAAAGAGCCATAAAAATTATCGAAAGGGACTTTAGGACTATTTGGGAGAGAAAATCAGACTGGTTCAGGTGAACTGGATTGAACCGGTTTGGATTGGTTTGAACCATCATTGAACCGAATGCTAAGTTTATTTTTCTAGGTGGCTTAAAATAGTCAAATTGGAGAATTGAGGCCACCATTGGATAGAGAATAAATTTTGATAAATTTTGAAATTTCTAATTTTAGAAAACTCGGTTGAATTGGGCCTAAACCGACTGGTTTAAGCATTGAATTTGGTTCGAACCAGTACAATCTAGTTTGGAATAGTGCCGTCTTCTTCCTTCATATGACAACACTGTTCACTCGTCAAAAAAATAAACAACACTGATAGAAAGGAAACGTTTCCATTTAGGACATTTTAGGCCATCAATGGGTGCCATTAAGGTGCCAAACGGATGGTCGGAGAGTCCCCGAGCTCCTATATAAAGAACTCCTCTCCATTCATTCTCTTCACACATGAAAACTCCAACCTCTCTCATCTACTCAGTTTTTCGACGAAGCTCGAACTAAGCTCTGACATAGAGCTTTTTCTGAGCCAAAGAAGGTGAGGTCATGTTCTTTAGACACAGGGAGAAGTTAGCTACCCAACGGTGGTCACCATTCGACCCGAGGATTGTCGGAGAAGCGCTGACGTAATCAAACAATGAAGCAGCTTTGGAGGACCAAAGTTGCCCTATTTTGACTGAGCTAAAAACAGCCAAATTGAGCCCTCCTTAGTCCAAACTAGGCTCTCCCAACACTCTCACATCCCTCACACGATCGAATTAGAGTTGAAAGGAAAGCCAATTCGGCTCCCCTCTGTAATTTTTTATTAGCGTTAGAGAGAGAAATAGTGAAACTCCACTGAACAAATTCTCACTCAATTCGACCTGAATTGTTGCAGTTCTTGATCCTAGGAAGTACCTCACAATGAGAGCTATATGCTCTGATCGAAAGCTCAGACCGACACATCTCTAACGGTAAACTTTCAAAGATTTCTCTCTCTACGCATTATTTTCTAGCGAAGCTTCGTTTGAGCTCGTTTCGGCCTCAATTCATGCAATTCAAAGCTCAATTGAATCATATGGATGTGTGAGAACTCTATTATACCTTCAATGTCAACAATTTACCTTGATTGAATGGTCAATTTTATGAAATCAAGTTCGACCAGATTGAAAGGGGGACATTGGGGATTTCGTAAAATTGAGTGACCAAAGTGCAATTTCCAAAATGGCCAATTGACCATTGAAAAGATGTTGGAGGCTCAATTGGTCAAATTTTTAAAATAATTGGGGTCAAATTGCCATTTTTGTATAGTAGGGGCAAAATGGTAATTTTGAAAAGTTGGGGACCAAATTAAAAATTTAGAAAACTTGAACCCCTTTAAAGATTTTGAGTAAATTGAGGACCCAAATTGAAGTTTTGGAAGTTTTGGGACTCAATTTAAGGAAAAGTTAGTATTAGGTACCTAAAGGCAAGGAAAAAAGAATTTTAGGGACCTCAATGCAATTAACTAAAAAGTTGGGTATTTTTGTTCATACGTGAGTAATGAAGACTATCATGCCATGTATTAATAGATATGGATGTCCAAATTGTTTAGGAAAACGAGTGACCAAAACACCAACAAGGACAAGCTAACGTGGATGTGAAAACTGACTAAAGAAGAGTACACTTCAGTTATCGAGTGATTGGGTTTATTCACATCATACCCGGTTGGGATGATGAGCACTTCGGAAATGAAAATCACTTCAATGTGGAATTTTAACATCACACCCGATTGGAGTGATGTGAAAACTATACAGAAAAACTACTTATCAGTTATAAGTCGAAGATTGTATAATGTATTTTTCTCTTCTACAGTAATGGTTTTAGAAGAAAGACACATTGCCGTGAATAATAAAGGTAGAAACACAAACTATGTATACCCTAAGTAATGGAATGGCATCTTCAGGCATGAGGCTCCAAGGTTCCGTTAGAGTTAGAATTGTCAATCGAACCTGTGATCGTTGTATGCACCCTAGGCGTGTTTGGGATGCAAGTTTGGGTCTAATTATTCAATACTCCTTGTCAAGACTTTTACAACTGCATGGATCGAGGACCACTTGCCTCTATCTCATCTCTTTCACACAATAAACATAAATACAATGAAAAAAGGCATGAAAAAAATATCGTCTAGCATTAGCCTCATCAGATCTCCTCCTATATAAGTGAGCTTGTTGCTGCTAATAATATCCAGTGAGACCGATTCACTCGCGGCTCTAATTTAGTGTCAAGGTTGTATCGTGGCCTGGAGGCATCCGTGCTATTAAGAGAAAAAAGTGGAACACAACCAAACAGAGGTGTCTCACCATCACCTTTCTCTGGCTCTCTTCCTTCTCACCGCCGACATCCTCCTCACACATGACACCGCCAGTGCGGCCGCAAGTGTCGTGGCCTACGCCTTACACATGAACTCCCCCTCCTTGCACTTTAAATTTGTACTTCCACACTTGAACTCCTCCTCCGTGCACTTTGAATTTTTACTCGCATAAAATGTTTTGTTCAATTTCCAAGTTTCCCATTCATTTTCAACATCAAATTGTTGCTTAAACAATCATAAAACCCTTGCCATTAGTCTTACGAGAAGAAGAAATCCTGTCAACGGAGAGACATTGGCAGTGAGATTCGTTGATTTTCGATGAGCCACCACACCATGCCAGCCTTTGATTTTATTAATATTGTTTCCATGAAAATTCTCTCAAATTAGCTTCCATCTACCGCAAATTTTTTTTCTTTTCAAATATTAAAGTGAAAGCACTGCTAGGTGACCCATTTTTCAAAAGTGTGATCCATTTAATCATTATTCAAGTGAAGATCCACCATGTTTCTGGTTATCTAGTAATTTGAAGTTCATAATCTAGAAGGGATGCATATTATATTCATGCTATATCAAGTCATATTATGCAGCCACTACACTGAACCCTAGCTCACAGATCTATCATGCTTTTGTCCAACCCATGTGGTTTCCATTCCATGAAGGCCATTATACCTTTTTGGTCTTCAGAATTAGATACACAGAATCCAATTAAACTCCTTGATCGATCTCGTTGGCTTCTCCGTTGATTTATCACGACTAGATTAATATATTATGTTTTGTATGGTTTTGAGGGTCTCGACCCACAAGGAACCTGTCGTTTCTCTTCAGGAATGTCAAAAAATGGTTATTAGTGGATCATATATTGCCACTTTGTCAAATGGATTTGTAATGTGGCAACGTTACTTTCATCATAAGATCAACCTTTTGATCTCAGAAAGCAGCTGAAGTGATAGGAGGAGCTCACATGTACAGGGCAAGTGACGACACTGGTGGCGACATGTGTGGGGATCAGGTCGATGGTGAAGAGGAAGAGGTGAATATGAGTGAGAGAAAGTTGACAACGGGACACCTCTATTTGGCATTGTTCCACTTTTTTCTTTGCTGGCACGGACTCCGCAAGGCCAGGATACAACCTTAACACTACATTAGAACCAGCCTGAGTGGCATCTACCAGGATATTATCAGTAGCAACAGAGCGATATAATGATGGTGAGGGACGACAATGTTTGTTCCTTATGTTTATGTATAGTGTGTGAAAGAGATGGAGATAAGTGGTACTAGGTGTTGCTGTTGTGAACACATGTATACGCACCTATCAGATCTGACCATTCTCTTGAATATACTTGAGTCTAGTGTAGGTTCCCAATTAGTTGACAACCATAGCTATAACAGAACTTACATTCCTATCCAATTTTGAAAATGTTATTCCATTTGCTTAGTGCATACATAGTTTGTGTTTCAAATCCAGTTGGATTGAGTGAATCCAGTCTCTTCTCTAGAATGACGATGATATGTCCATAATTATTATTGTTATAATATCCTCTCTCTCTCTCTCTATATATATATATGTCATTTTTTCCTTGTGTTTATGTGAAAGAGGTGGAGGCAAGTGATACTCGATGCTGCTGCACTCAAGAAACAGCTCACTACGACTGATGTACTGACTCTCTCAGATATGAAAATGGGAGAATACACCATGTATAGTGATTTGTCAAGACACTATATACTGTGTATAGTGATGGGTTCGTGCTGATGCAAAAAAGAAGAGTAATCTCTTATGCATCCATTATTTGGTGTGGAATCTTCACATAACACAAAAGACTCAAGTATCTATTGACGTAAAAGTAGCGCAACCTGAGGCAGCGACTATGGTTGGAGCTAATAAAGAAACTATGACATGATCATAGAGTACCACCCACGGAAGATAAATGTGGTAGCATGTTCTTTAAGTTGAAAGTACGAGGTGAGTCTAGCTCATATAAGGTTTGTGTACCTACTCATGCAGGAACAACTGAATCAGCTTCGCATCATGCTAAACATGAAGTAGTGGACTTCGTGTTTGGTGGTAAATCTAACTGTTTGACCCTCTCTGGTTGACCAAATCAAAGTTACACAGAAAATAAGCCCTAACTTAAAGGGGTATGTGGACATGATAGTGGAGGACACCCCAATAGATTTATGCTGCCGAATAGATGAACTATTGGCCTATAAGGGTCAGGTGGTGGTCCCCAATGACAAAGAGATCAAACATGCAATACTCGAAGAGACACACAACTTCGTGTACACGATTCACCCCGATAGCACCAAGATGTATCGGACCTTAAAGTAAGGGCACTGGTGGCTAGGAATGAAAAGAGAAATTGTGGAGTACGTGGCTCGATGTATCTTCTATCAGCAAATAAAGGTAGAGCATCAAAATTAGTAGGACATCTCCGATCGTTTCCCATTCCAAAGTGAAAATGAGAGAAGATTATCATGGACTTCGTGATAGAATTACCCCCGTCAATCTGAGAACACGACTCTTTATGGGTCATAGTGGACCAACTCACCAAAGTCGCCCACTTCCTGCCCATGAACTTGACTGACCCAATAGAGAAACTAGCCATGTTATACATATTGGAGATAGTGCACCTGAACTAGGTCCTAAAATCAATAGTATCAGATAGAGATATGAGATTTACCTCAAGATTTTGGTCAAGTCTACTAAAGTTGCTCAAAACGAAGCTACACATGAGCACCATGTTCCATCCCCAAATAGATGGGATGTTCGAAAGAATAATCCAAATGCTGAGGATATTCTTAGAGTGTGATAAGAAAATCGGGGAAAGAACCAATCAACCCAAGAGAGATAACCAACCCGGTTCACGAACCCTAACCGTTAGAGAAGGGCAAAATGGGAAATTTACACATCATGAGTGACCCAAAGAGTCATAAAAACCATGGAAAGGGACTTTAGGACTATTTGGGAGAGAAAACCAGACTGGTTCAGGTGAACTGGATTGAACTGATTCGGATCGGTCTGAACCATCATTGAACCGAATGCTAAATTCATTTTTCTAGGTCGCTTAAAATATTCAAATTGGAGAATTGAAGCACTATTGGATAGAGAATGAATTTAGATAAATTTATGAATTTCTAATTTTGGAAAACTCAGTTGAATTAGGCCTGAACTGACCGATTTAAGTATTGAATTCGGTTTGTATGGCTACAGTCCGGTTTGGAATAGTTTTGTCTTCTTCCTTCATATGACAACAATGTTCACTCGTCGGAAAAATGAGCAGCGCCAGCAGAAAGGAAATGTTTCCATTCAAGATGTTTTAGGCCATCAATGGGCACCATTAAGGCGCCAAATGGATGGCTGGAGAGTCCTCGAGCTCCCTATATAAAGAGCTCCTCTCCATTCATTCTCACACTTGAAAACTCCAATCTCTCTCATCTACTCAGTTTTCCGACAAAGCACAAACCAAAGCTCTGACATAGAGGTTTTTCTAAGCCAAAAAAAAGTGAGATCAAGTTCTTTAGACTCAGGGAGAAGTTTGCTACCTGACGGTGATCACCATTCGATTCGAGGATTGCCAGAGAAGTGCCAGCATAATCAAACAATGAAGCAGCTTTAAGGGATTGAAGTTGCCCTATTTTGACCAAGCTGAAAACAGCCAAATTGAGCCCTCCTTAGGCCAAATCAAGCTCTTCCAACACTCTCACATCCCTCACACGACCAAATAAGAGTTGAAAAGTAAGCCAATTCGGCTCCCCTCGGTAATTTTTTATCAACGTTAGAGAGAGAAATAGTGAAACTTCATTGACCAAATTCTCACTCAATTCGACATGAATTGTTGCAATTATTGATCCTAGGAAGAACTCACAATGAGAGCTATCTGCTTCGATCGAAAGCTCGGACCGCCGCACCTCTGACAGTAAGCTTTCGAATCTTTCTCTCTCTACACACTATTTTCTAGTGAAGCTCTATTTAAACTTGTTTTGGCCTCAATTCATGTGATTCAATGCTTAATTGAATCATATGGATGTGTAGGAACTCAATTATACCTTCAATTTCAATAATTTACCTCGATTGAATGGTCAATTTGATGAAATCAAATTCGGCCAGTTTGAAAGGGGAAAATTGGGGATTTCGTAAAATTGAGTGACCAAAGTGCAATTTCCTAAAATTGAGGGTCAATTGGCCATTGAAAAGATGTTGGAGGACCAATTGGTTAATTTTTTAAAACTATTGGGGTCCATAGGCTCCAGTTTCCTCTAGATCAAACCGAGCTCTACAAACAATGCTTGGCTCTCGTCAACAACCCTACAACTGACGATTTCCCCAACAAAAATTAATAGGATTCTACTGTTACTTCCACTAGCAGTTCTTTATGAGCGAACTTAATTAACTAAATTGAAACACTCAGATGGATTATCACAAAGGCAACGGAAACCAAGGAGAGAGTGTGGGCTAAGAAATAGCAATTTTTTAGTGCAGAAATGGAGGCCCTATCACCATGTGGCATGAACCCTTGTACAAGGGGATGAAAAGGAAACACTTGTATAAGAATTGAGAGTAGATGATAGAAGAATTATGCATAAGTTCTATTTATCATCTGTCTACATTTTATACAAGTTTGGTATAATAAAAGACAAAATAAACTAAAACAATATTGTACAATTTATGTTATAACAAATATAATGGTGGAGCACATAGAGGTGGTGTGTGCTGTCATTTCTATCATGAAATAGTTGGCTTGAGTGTGGTGGTCCCCTCTGGCTCATAACGTATTTTCTCTGCCTCATATACTTATATATCTTTCTCAATTATAGGTATAATACTCCCCTCTAAGCTCAAGGGGAGATCATGAACATTGATCTTGGACTGTAATGAATAGAAACGAGTGTATGACATGCCTTTAGTAAGTAAGTTGAGCATCGGTGCCAATGAAATGAACCTGAAGCGGATGACGATGAACACGCTCCCAAACAAAGTGATAATCGATCTCTATATGTTTTGTGCAAGCATAAAAAATAGGATTAGCAGTGAGATAAATAGCAGATACGTTGTCACACCATAAAGTGGGAGGTTGAGAAATAAAAATACCAAGCTCCCGAAAAAGTGATTGAAGCCAAAGTAGCTCAGTAGTAGCATTGGCAGGACTCTTGTATTCGACCTCCGTACTCAAACATGCAATAGTTCATTGTTTCTTAGAACTCCAAAAGATAAGATTACGTCCCATGAAAACAACAAAACCACTAACAGAACGACGATCATCAAGATTGCTAGCCCAATCAACTTTAGAAAAATAGTGAAGTGAGATGGGTGAATCCTACCACAGAAAAGACCAAAATGGAGAGTACCCTAAAAATAGCGTAGAATACGCTTAAAAGTGGCCTAATGAGTAGTGGTGGGACGTGCATGAACTGACAAACCTAGTGTACAATATATGCAAGATCGGGGCGAGTAAGAGTGAGATATTTGAGAGATCCCACAATTTGTTGGTATGGAATAGGATCAGAAGGGGGAGTCCAAGCAAGCGAAGCAGACTCTATACGAGCACGCTCTACATTTTTTATCCTAGCAAGCTACAGGGAGGAAGGACCCTACACATGCTAGCAAGAAAAGAATCCACGCGTGTAGGCTTTCTATCTCAAGCCATAGCTTGCCACAGAGCAAGCCTACGGTCGTTCCTCCCCAGCAAGCGTAGGCTTGAGCTCGAAAGTCGGAGTAGTAAGCGAAGGCTAGACCGGAAAGAGCAAGAGAGCAAGCAGAGGTCCGAAAGGACCCGAAGCGAGAAAACTACGCAGGCACTAGCACGCTCCAGCTTTTGAGCCTCCACTTGTTGGCTCTCAAGCTAGAGCAGCAAGCAATGCAGACTCTATACGTGCGCACTAGTGCCTCCGCTTGCTCTCTTGCTCGCCTAGGGTCGTTCCAGACCTCCGCTTGCTCTCTTACTCGCTCCGGGTCGTTCCTCCCCAACAAGCGTAGGGTCCGAAGGATGAAGCGCGCTAAAGAGCAAGCGTAGGCGCGCCAAAGAGCAAGCTATGGCTCGAAAGAGCGCGCTAGTGCGCGCTCCATTTTCTCGCTGGCTCTCAAGCCTCTACACGCACTAGCATATGTATAGAGTCTGTTTCGTTCATGTCTACGCTCTTATAAATGTCGCGAGCTCAATAAGGGTCTTTTTCACTTCTTAACTGCTTGCATACTACGTTTTCTCGCAGGCTCTTAAGCCTCCGCGCTTTTCTTGCATCTGCGCTTTCTCCATTTTCTTGCTGGCTCTCTCTTCTTCAGACCCTCCGCTTGCTCTTTGGCGTGCTTCGGGTCCTTTCGGACCTCTACTTGCTGGGGAGACTGACTGTAGCCTTGCTTTCGGGCCTACGCGTGCTAGTGACAAAAGATGACGCGCGCTCCGACTTTCAAGCCTCTACTTGCTCTCTTGCTCACTACGGGTCATTTTTCCCTAACAAGCTAGGGCTCGAAAGCCAGAGTGAGCAAGCAAGCTACAATGCTGAAAGCCTACGCGCACATTTTCTTGTTTTCTACCTTTACTAGCGTGTGTAGGTCTCCCCTCCACTTGCTGGCTCTCAAAGACTACGTACAATTGTAGTTTTCTCGCAAAAGATGAAAAGAGAAGTGTCAGCAATAGAACACGTGAAGCCCAACTGGACTAAAAATGAGCTTCGACGAAGAAACCACGCTCGAGGAGCCTACCTAAGGCCATAAAGAGAGCATCGGAGGTGGCAAACATGATGAGGATGAGTAGGATCAACAAAACCTGGCGGCTGAGCCATATAAACTTCTTCGGTGAGGTGGCCAAGAAGTAACATATTCTTCATGTTGAGCTGACGAGTAACCCTGTCACGCCCTGACCCAGTTTGGTCAGATCCCCATGATCAACCTGCCACTCTCCCAACTTACTAAGAGTTGCCCCTTCTTTATAAATCGTGAGGAGCAAGACGTCCTTTAAACCTGCACCTTTCCTGGAATAACATAAAATAAAACTGCATAAAATTTGAAACTTATCATACTTGCCTTACAGGTGTGTTAGCTGGTGGTCTTTGGGTAAGCTTTCTCAGTTTATCTGAAAGGTTTATAAGGGAGGGGTGAGTTCAACGACACAGTGAATGGGTGTTGTAGTGTATGACTTTCAAAAATAGTTTGATTTGGAGTGTGTCAGACTCTTTATTTTTCTTTTAAAAACATTTTATTCTAAAATCTTAGTTTTCATAATCATTTCTCATTTAACTGTGTGTTTATCAACCAACACACGCCCTTCATCATGAAGGAAACATACATTCGTAGGCCAGCCCGTCCATTGTATCCACTTGTTGCGTCGGGGCGACTTCACCGGCCACCTAGATAGAAGCACATTCACTTCTACCCTAAGAATAAGTGGATGTACGCGACATCCGACCCTCAATCCCGTAACAAAACTTCGTGTATGTATGAGGACAGAGACCTCATCTCGTCCCCACCCCAGTCTCATGCAAAATGAAGCTACGTCGAGCTTCTTAAGACTTCTGGTACTATTAGCTACCCTTATTTCCGCCAGGTCGTCTAGAGCCCTAGGACGCATCATTACCCCTCTTAGACGTCTTGAAGGTCCTGTAACATAGTGCATGCACAAATCAATAATTTTTCCACAAAAGCTATATAATCTATGATGTCACTGGTCCAACGGCCTCGACCCTTTACTAGACCTACAGCTATTTATCTTAACTTGTCCAAAGACCAGTCATGTCGCACTACTGCCAGTCAATCGAGTATGTCCATCTTGTCTCGGTACCATGGCCAAACAATTAATTCACTTAAGTTTTCATGGCTTAGAATCATGTTTGTTTACGAGCTCCTACTCGTGCCAACTGGCCTAGGGCCCGCTGTTCAAGATTTTCAAAATTGGGCATATTAACCCCTAAGTTCCAAAATCGAGGCCTCTGACCTAATTGAGCTAATCAAGCTCCCGTCAAGAAGTTCTCCCAAAAATTTTAAGCGGTGGCACATGGTTAGAGGAGAGCACTTCCGACAAAATAAAACTTTTTACTCATCCATCACACCAACCGAGTTTGAGTACATCTCCGCTTATAACCAATAAGCGGGTTTTCCACTTCCTTCAAGGAAGTTTCATCATACCAACCGGGTATGATCTACTTACAACCGGTAAGTAGTTTTTTCGCGTGATTTTCACATCACTCCTCTCAGATGTGATGTTTAAAATACCACTTAGCAGTGGGTTTTCTTTTCCACCATGCTTATCATCCCAATCGGGTATGATATTAAATATCCTACTCACCCGATAGTGCAGTGAATTTCCTCTTAGCAAGCTTGTTGCCTTCACACGAACTTGTCTTAGTTGGCATTCCCGGCACTTACTATTCCTACATGATATGAACATCCTTGTTCATTATCCTTTAGCCTAATAGCCTTCATTCATCCTGAATGAATGAGAAAACCAAACCTTTCATTTATTTGCAAATAGGCACCCTTAAGTTATTTTTCTTTAACTTTAAGTCCCTAATGTCAGTCTTCCCCTAAATTGAGTCCCAAAATTCTAAAATTCACCTTAGGACCTCAATTTTTTCAAAATCACAAAAATGGCTTCAAGTTTCCCAAATTTTCAATTTGATCCTCAACTTTTCCAAAATTACCATTTTGCCCTTACTTTACAAAAATGGTAAGTTTTGCCCCAAAAATTCCAAAGTTTGCCCAACTAGTCCTCCAACATCTTTATCATGCTGAATTGGTCCTCAATTTTATGAAATTGCAATTTAGTCATTTTTGAAATCTCCAATTTCAACCTTCTAACTCAGCCGAATTTGATTTAATCAAATTGTCCAATCAAATGAGTTTAGTTGTTGAATTTGAAGTTGGATTTGAGTTCCTATACCTTCATACGATTCAATTGCACTTTGAATCGCACGATTTGATGATGGAATATGCTCAAATAGAAGTTTGCCAAAAAACTAGACTTAGAGAGAGAAAGCTTCGAAAGCTTACCGTCGAGGGCGCGACGGTCTGAGCTTTCAATCTGGACAGATAGCTCTTGTCCTGAGGTTCCCCCTAGGATCAAGAATTGCATCAATTAATGCTGAATTGAGTGAAAATTTAGTCATCGAAGTTCTGTCGGTTCTCTCTCTAGCATCAATCGGAATTTATAGAGGGGAGCCAAATTGGCTTACCTTTCAACTCTAATTCAGCTGTAGGAGGATTGTGGAGGTGTTGGGAGGGCTCGAATTGGCCAATTTTAGCTCGACTGAAATAGGGTAGCTTCGGTCCGTCATGGCTGCTTCAATGTTCCATCATGCTACCGCTTCTCCAGCAACCGTTAGAGCAAATGGAGACTACGGGAATGTAGCTAACTTCTCCCCGAATCCAAAGAACCTGACCATGCCTTATTTAGCTCAAAAAAGACCCTATATCGGAGCTCTGGTTCGAGCTTCACTGGAAATTGGAGTAATTGAGAGAGAATGGAGTTTTTAGGTGTGGAGATGATGAATGAGGAGATGCTCTTCATATAGGAAGCTCGGGGACATCTTGGTCATCCGATTGGCGCCTTAATGGTAGTCATTTATTCCCCAAAACTCCCTGGTTGGAGACTTTTCATCTTCGTCGGCACTTCTCGATTTTTCGACGAGTGAACAATTCTGTCATCTAAAGGAAGAGATATTGTTCTGAACCAGACTGGATCTATTCGAACCGGATTCAAAGCTTAAACCGGTAGGTTCAGACTCAATTCTACCGAATTTTTTAAAATTTAAAATTTCTAAATTCGTTCTCTATCCAATGGTGGTCTCAATTCTCAAATTTGAATTTTCTAAGCCACCTAGAAAAATTAATTTATCATCTTATTCAATAGTGGTTCAAACCAGTCCAAAATGGTTCGGATCCGGTTCACCTAAACCGGTTTGGTTTTCATCTCCAATTCATCCTAAATCCATTTTCATGACTTTTATGACTATTTAGGTCACTCGAGATCCATAAATTTCCCGATTTTCCCTTTCTCTATCAGTTCCGATTTGTAAACTGTCTCAATTTTCTCTTCGAAAATGACTAGTTCTTTCCCCGGTTTTTCTTATTATCAAAGGACAGGGTTTACAAACCTAGCCAAAAGAGATAGCAAAGAGAGAATCACTCATTTAGTGATGGGTTTGACAACAGGGCTAAATGTATCATAATAGTTGAGACCACGTCGTTGAGAAAAACCCTAAGCAACAAGACAAGCGTTATAATGAGCAATGGAGCTATCAGGGTGTTGTTTGATTTTGTAAACCCACTTAAAATCCACAATATGTCGATTGGGTGGAAGAAGCACCAAATCCTAGATGTGATTGTAAGAGAGAGGAGATAGTTCATTAGACATAGCATTTAGCCAACTGAGATGCCAACTAGCTTGGAGATAGGTACGAACAACTGAAATAACCATAAAAATAGTGGGGTCGATAGTAAAATGACAAGGAGGAAGAGTGTCGTCCTGAGAAAAAGTAGTCATCCGAGGATGGGTCGGTACAATGAGAGAGCCGAGAGGCGCTTGCAGTGATGAAGCCAAAGTGTTTTCAATCATAGGAGATAATGAAGTATCAACAGTATCCGAGAAAGAGGGCATACCTAATTCTGAGGCGTCTGGAAGAGGATCAGAGGGAGAGGGTAAAGGAAGAGAAGGACAAGGAGCATGCATGGGAGCAAAAGAGGGAACATTACACTGCAGGGAACGACCTGTAAAAGGAAAATGATACTCATGGAGAATAATAGTACATGAGATAAAAATGCGACTGGTGGATGGATCAAGACAATTTAAGCAAATATAGCCAGGGGGATAACCAAGAAAAACACATGGTGTAGATCGGGGTTGTAGCTTATGAAGACTATAAGAACGTAGATAAGGAAAATAAAGACAACCAAAAACACGAAGATGAGTGAAATTAGGGAGTTTATGAAAAACACGGGAAAATGAGGATGGGTGGGTTCGGGTGGGAAGACGATTAATAAGAAAAACAATGGTTTCAAAAGAAAAATCCCAGAACTTCGAAGGAAGGTGAGATTGAGCAAGAAGAGTGAACCCCATATCGACAATGTGTCGATGTTTACATTTAGTGAAACCATTTTGTTGATAAACATGAGGACATGAACACTATGAATAATGCCATGTGATTGAAGTTCAGTCTGAAAAGAGAGAAACATAAATTCTTTGGCTCCATCGGTTTGAAGGGTCTTAATTTTTTCATAAAAAAGATTTTAAACTTGAAGACGAAAAGCACAGAAAACGGATAAAGCATCCGAGCGATGATTAAGAACAAAGAACCGTGAATATTTGTTGAAGTCATCTAAAAAATGAATATAATATGTATGACCTGTTTGAGAGACGATGGGAGCAGGACCCCAAATGTCAGTGTGAATCAACTAAAGTGGCGCAGTGCTGAGATGATTAGTTATAGGAAATGAACATTGAATGATTTTACTACAAGTATAAGCATCGCACAAAGGTAAAGGAGAAACTTGATTCATTGATAGATGCTTAGATAAAACATGATACATAAATAGGATAAATGGGATGCCCAAGACATTGGTGACACACTAAACTACTAATAGAATGACAAACATAAGCATGTGGTGAAACACGTGAAGATCCAAGCGCAAGCAATATCGCCCTCTTCTACGGTCCTCGCGCAGTAGCTCCTGATGAGATTAAAGGTCCTTAACAAGGAAAAATGAAGGGTAAAATTCAAAATAACACGAGTTATTTGAGGTGAATTTAAAAACAAATAAAAGATTCGTTGATATTTGGGGTATGTAATAAACATTTTTTAGAAGGAAATGATGAAAAAAATTGGCGAGAGAAGTGGTTCCAGAGTAGAGAATGGGTAAACATGTTCCATCTCCAATTAATAGATGCACGAGAAATGTCTGGTCATCATGAATAGATAATTGAGATAAATCATTAGTAACATGGTTAGTGGCACCTAAATCAATATACCAATTAAGTTTATGATCGGTGTCACTTCCGGGTATGGCATATGCTTGAGGAGTGTGAAATGTAGATAATTGTGGACAAATTGGTGCAATATGATCCATTTGTCCACATAATTGGCAAGATTGTTGCGATGATAATACAGTTTGTAGCTCAAATGAGGCAGTCCTATTTGTGATGGGCCGAGTAAGAAGACCAGTTGTAAACCCCGTCCTTTGACAATAAGAAAACTGAGGAAAGAACCGGTTATTTCCAATTTGAAAATTGGGTCGGTTTACAAACCAGAAGCGATAGAAAAGGGCAAAGCAGGAAATTTATAGATCCCAATTGACCAAAAGAGTCACCAAAGTCATGAAAAGAACTTTAGGATGAATTGGAGATGAAAACCAAATCGGTTCAGGTGAACCGGATCCGAACCAGTTTAAACTAGTTTGAACCACTATTGAACCATATGCTAAATTCATTTTTCTAGGGTGCTTAGAAAATTCCAATTTGAGAATTGAGGCCACCATTTGATAGATAATGAATTTAGAAATTTTTAATTTTGAAAACTTGGTCGAAACGGGCCTGAAACGGCCGTTTTAAGCTTTGAACCCAATTTAGATCAGTCCGGTCCTGTTCGGAACAGTATCGTCTTTTTCCTTCAGATTACAGCACTGTCCACTCGCCAAAAAATCATGCAGCACTGACAAAGATGAAAAGTCTCTGGCTAGGGAGTTTCAGACAATGAATGACCACCATTAAGGTGCCAATCAGATGACCAAAAAGTCCCTAAGCTTCCTATATAAAGAGCCCCTCCTCATTCATCCTCCTCAAACAAAAAAAATCCATTCTCTCTCAACTGCTCAAATTTTCGGCGAAGCTTGAACCAGAACTCCGATATAAGGTCTTTTCTAAGCCAAAGAAGGTGTGGTCGGGTTCTTTGGATTCGGGGAGAAGTCAACTACATGCCTGTAGTCTCCATTTGCTCTGATGGTAGCTAGAGAAACGTTGGCGTGATAGAATAGTGAAGCAGCTCCAGTGGACCGATGCTGCCATGTTTCGGCTGAGCTGAAATCGGCCAATTTGAGCCCTTCTCAGGCCAAACCAAGCCCTCCCAATACCTCAACAGTCCTCTTACAACTGAATTAGAGCTGAAAGGTAAGCTAATTTGGCTCCCCTCTATAAATTCTAACCGGTGCTAGAGAGAGAACCAACAGAACTTCAATGAATAAATTCTCATTCAATTTGGCATCAATTACTGGAATTCTTGATCCTAGGAAAAACCTGAGGACAAGAGTTATCTACCCAGATTGAAAGCTTGGACCGCCGCACCCCCCGACGTTAAGCTTTTGAAGCTTTCTCTCTCTAAGTCTAGTTTTCCGACAAAGCTCTGTTTGATCTCATTCTAACATCAAATCGTGCAATTTAAAGTGCAATTAAATCATATGAAGATGTAGAAACTCCAATCTAACTTCAATTTTAACAATTAAACTCATTTGATCGGTTAACTTGATGAAATCAAATTTAGTTGAGTTAGAAGGTTTAAATTGGTGGAAATTTGGGGATTTCAAAATTTTGAGGTACTAAAGTGTAATTTCATAAAATTGAGGGCCAATTGGGCATGATAAAGATGTTGGAGGACCAATTGGGCAAATTTTTGAATTTTTGGGCCAAAACTTACCATTTTTGTAAAGTAAGGGCAAAATGGTAATTTGGGGAAAGTTTTGGGACCAAATTGGATATTTGGGAAACTTGACTCCGCTTTTTTATTTTGAATAAATTGAGGTCCTAGAGTGAATTCGAGAGTTTCAAGACACAATTTGGGGAAAATCGGCATTAGGGACCTAAGGCTAAAGAAAAATAACTTTAGGGACCTAATTGCAAATAAATGATAAGTTTGGTTATTTCATTAATTTGTGATGAATGAAGGCTATTAGACCAAAGGATAATGAACTAGAAATGTTTATATCGTATAAGAATATGAAGTACCGGGAACGCCAACTAAGACAAGTTTGTGTGGAGGAAACAAGCCGGATAAGAGGAAATTCACTACACTATCGAGTGAGTGGGATATTTAATATCATACTCGGTTTGGATGATAAGCTCCTCAGAAATTAAAACCCACTGCTAAGTGGTATTTTAACCATCACACCTAAGAGGAGTGATGTGAAATTCACACAAAAAAAACTACTTACCGGTTGTAAGGTGATCATACCCAGTTGGTATGATGAAACTTCCTAGAAGGAAGTAGAAAACCCGCTTATCGGTTATAAGCAAAGATGTCCTCATATTCGATTAGTATGATGGACAAATGAAAAGTGTATTTTGTTAGAAATGCTCTCCCCTGATTGTGTGCCACTGCTTAAAAGTTTTGGGAGACCTTCTTGACGGGAGCTCGAATAGCTCATATAGGTTGGAGGCCTTAGTTTCGGAACTTGGGGGCTAATTTGCCCGATTTTGAAAATTTCGAACAATGGGCCCTAGGCCAGTTGGCACGAGCAGGTGCTCGTACAACTTAAGTAAATGAGTTGTTTGGCCATGGTACCAAGACAGGACCGTCATACTCAATGGACTAGCGGAAGTGTGACATGACAGGTCTTTGGACTAGTCAAGACAAATAGCTGCAAGTTGAGTTAATGGTTAGGACTGTTGGACCACTGGCACCACATATTATATGGCTTAGGTAAAAAAACTGTTGATTTGTGCATGCACTATGTTAAGGGACCTTCAAGATGCCCAAGAGGGGTAGTGATGTGTCATAGGGCTCTAAACGATCCGATGGAAATAAGGGCAGTTAGTTGTAGTAGAGGTCTTGCGAAGCTCGACGGTAGCTTCATTGCGCATGAGATCGGGGTGGGGATGAGATGAGGTCTCTATCCTCGTATGGACACGGATTGAAGGTCGAATGTTGCAAACATCCACTCATCCTCAAGGTAGAAGTGGAAGTACTTCTATCTAGGTGGCCAGTAAAGTCACTCCAACACCACAAGTGGATACAGTGGATGGGTTGGCCTGCGAATGTGTGTTATCCTTCATGATGAAGGACATGTGTTGGTTGTTAAACACATCGTGGTAACAAGAAATGGCTATGAAAACTGAGATTTTTAAGGATGAATGATTTTAAAGGAAATTAAGGAGTCTGACACACTCCAATTCAAACATTTTTCCTAAAAGTAAATTTTAAAAACCCATTCACTGAGTCGTTGTACTCACCCCCTCCCTTATATCCCCTTTTAGGTAACCCAAGGAAAATCTACCCAAAGACCCCAAATAACTACACCTACAAGATAGGTATGTAAAGTTTAAAATTTCATGAATTTTTATTTTTGTTATTCCAGGAAAGGTACAAGTTTAAAAGACACCTTACTCCTCACAGTTTAAAGAAGGGGAAAACCCTTAATAAACCGGGAGAGTGGCGGGTTGCTCACGTGGATCCGTCCAAACTGGGCCGGGGCATGACAACTTGAGTGGTATTAGAGCTTGTTTGCTCGAATACATAATTAAGACTAGAAAATATAGTAACTAATAGGATTGATCTTAAAATTTTCAGAATGGCTCCGAAGAAAGTAACCAAGAGAATTAGGGCTACAGTCTCCAACACTGCCCAACCACCCCTACCTATAAAAACTCTTAGAAGCCTAGACAACTCCTCCTAGACCCAGCACGAAGCATCGGAGATTTTGCAAAGAGTTCACCCGTCTATTTGTGCAACCTAACCTCGTCCCTGAGGCAGACACCAATTCTTGGGTTGAATTGGAGGAAGTGCAATCCCATCCTCCCCCTGTTAACCATCCCCCTCCAATAGACATTCCCAGAAACCTCAAGACTCTTCGGCAACTAGGGTGTAAACCCTTCCTCAGAGAAAAGGATGTCGGTGATGCCATGGATTGGCTAGCAAACATTAAGAAGCTGATGGGAATCGTCAGGATACCACCAGAGGATATGGTGATTTTGACAGAATTCTTCATGGAGGGAAGCACCAAGCGATGGTGGGACAATGTCTTAAACCTACATACCACCATCCCACTTGGGAAACCAACATACCACCATCCCACCAAGCAATGGTGGGACAATGGCTGGAAAACATTAAGAAGCTAAGGGCAGTTAGTCGTCCTAGAATGTCTCCCAAATAGTTTAACAATGGCACACAATCAAGGGAGAACACTTTTGACAAAAATGTATTTTCCACTTCATCACACCAACGGGGTGTGATGATATCTCTGCTTACAACCGGTAAGTGGTTTTCTCCTTTCCTCATGAAAATTTGTCATACCAACAGGGTATGATCATCTCTACTTACAACCAGTAAGAAGGTTTTCTTTTGATAAAAGTGATCATTACCCCAACTAGGTATGATGTAAATAAACCCACTCACAAGTGGTTTTTCGTTTATAAAGTGCTCACCATCACAATCAGGTATGATGTAAATATGCACACTCACAATCAGAATTTGGACCCAATTTATGAAATCCACAAATTTCCCCAAATATTTCCCTAATTTTCCCCCTTTCAATATGGCCGAATTTGATTTCATCAAATTGACCATTCAATCAGGGTTAATTGCTCCAATTGAAGGTATGGATCAGTTCCTACATTTCTATATGATTCAATTGAGCTTTTAACTGTGTCATTTGGGTCCGAATTGAGCTCAAATGAAGTTTCGCCAAAAAACTAAACTTAGAAAGAGAAAGCTTCAAAAGCTTATCGTCGGAGGTGCGGCGGTCCTATCTCTCTATTGGGGAAGATAGCTCTCTTCCTGAGGTATTTTTTAGGATCAAGAATTCCTACAATTGACCTCGAATTGAGGGAGAATTTTGTTAGTGAAATTCTATAGTTTCTCTCTCTAACTCCGACCAATGACTAAGGAAGGCCGAATTGACTTACCTTTCAGCTCAATTGAAATTGTCTAAGAGTTGTAGGGATGTTAGGAGAGCTTGGTTTGGCTGGAGGAGGGCTCAATCAAGTTATTTTCAACTCGACCAAAATGGGGTAGCTTCAGTCAGTCGGTGCTGCTTCTCTGTTTAATTATGTTGGTGCTTCTCCGGCGATCCTCAGATCGAATGAAGGTTGCCATCAGATGGCTGACTTCCCCCAAAGTATAAAGAGCCCAACCTCATCTTCTGATATTAAGAAAAATACCCAAGTTAGAGCTCTGGTTCAAGGTTCACTAGAAAATAGAGTAGTAGAGAGAGAGTGGAGTTTTCAGGTGTGAGGAGGATGAATGGGGAGGAGCTCCGTATATAGGGAGCTTGGAGACTCTCTGGCCGTCCGTTTGGCACCTTTATGACAATCATTGATGGCCAAAAATGTACTAAATGGAAATGTTTTCTCTTCACCAGCACTGCTTCAATTTTCGGGTGAGTGAATAGTGATGTCATCTAATGGAAGAAGACGACACTGTTCCGAACCAGACTAGACTGGTCCTAACCCGATTCAAAGCTTAAACTGGTCAATTCACCCCTAATTCAACCAAAATTTTCAAATCTAAAAATTTATAAATTAATCTTAATTTATTTTCTATCCAATGGTGTCCTCAAATCTTAAATTTGAATTTTTTAAGCAACCTAGAAAATTGAATTTAATATCTGGTTCAAAAGTGGTACAATCTGGTTCAGATCCGGTTCACTTGAACCGGTTTGGTTTTCATCTCCCATTCATCCATAAGTTCTTTTTCATGACTTATGTGACTCTTTATGTCACTTGGGATCCATGATTTCCTCAGTTTGCCCTCTTTATATTGGTTTCGATTCATAAACCGGCTCGGTTCATAAACCGAGTCAATCTAGGTCAGATCCGGTTCACCCAAACCTGTTTGTTTTTTCTCTCCTAATTGATTCTAAAGTTCTTTTCCAAGGTTTATGAATCTTTTTGGGTCACATGGGAGTTGTAATTTCTCCAATTTGTTTGTTCCTTACTAATTTGGTTTGTGAACCGGTTCAGTTTTCCCACTCGGTTTGATCAGTTCTTTCCCAATTTTCCTTAACTCCAAAGAGTGGGGTTTATAGTTTTCTTAGCAATGGTTATCCATGTAGAGTCTAAAGAGAAGAGGCTTGGAGACATTCTGATAGTTAGGCACTACCAGAAGTATTTCCAAAAGAACTACACGGACTACCTCCAAGTTGGCAAGTAGAGTTCACCATAGAAATAATTCAAGGAACAAACCCCATATCCCAAGCCCCATATCGTATGGCTCTGACAAAATTGAAAGAGTCGAAGGAGCAATTTGATGAATTACTAGAGAATGTTTTCATACGTCCTAGCCAGTCTCCGTGGGGTGCACTTGTCCTATTCGTAAAGAAAAATGACAGAAGTATGAGACTATGCATAGACTACAGAAAGCTGAACTAGTTCACCATCAAGAACAGATACCCACTTTCGCGGATAGACGACTAATTCGATCAACTAAAAGAAGCTTCGATGGGGCTATCATCAACTTAGGATTCGAGAGGAGGACATTCCCAAAATGGAATTCTAATCCAAATATGGACATTATGAGTTCAGAGTAATGTCGTTCAGATTAACGAATGCCTCTACAGCTTTCATGGACTTGATAAACCATATGTTCCAACCATATTTGGACAAGTTCATGATAGTATTCATAAATGACATCCTTATCTACTCACAAAACAGGTTGGAACATGAAGAGCATTTGACAATCACCTTAGAGATATTAAAGGAAAATCAATTATATGCAAAATTCTCCAAGTGTGAGTTCTGGCTACATGAGGTGGGACTCTTAGGACATATAGTGTCCAAGGATGGAGTTAAAGTAGATCCAACCAAGGTGGAAGCCATATCAGATTGGAATGCTCCAAGGAATCCTACAAAATTAAGAAGTTTCTTAGGTCTGGCAGGATACTATAGATAGTTCGTGCAAGACTTTTCCAAGATAGCAACCCCTCTAACTCGACTCACCAGGAAAGGAATTGAGTATAAGTGGGATGAAAGCTATGAGAAGTCTTTCCTGGAGTTAAAGACTCGATTGACAACTGCACTGATACTCTCCTTACCTAACCCTAATGCGGGGGAGTACACTGTCTATAGTGATGCATCCGGACAAGGACTCAAATGTGTCTTGATGCAACAAGGAAAGGTTATCACTTATGCCTCGCAACAACTTAAGGTACATTAAAGAAATTACCCAGCTCATGATCTGGAATTAGCTACAATAGTGTTTGCCTTAAAGATTTGGCAGGGTTAAGTGTAGGACATACACAGATCATAAGAGTCTTAAGTACTTCCTAACTCAGAAGGAGTTAAATCTCCGCCATAGGAGATAGTTGGAATTGGTAAAGGACAATGACATTGTCATAAAATATCACCCTAGAAAGGTAAATGTGGTAGCAATGCCTTACGTCGCAAGTACCAAACTGAGGTGACACAAGTAAAGACGAGTTACATACCCCTGTTACAACAATTGGAAAGAATGGAGGTTGACCTTAAAATGGACAAGCGGGAAAGGTGCCTGGTGGCTAATGTGCAAGTGAGGCCTAGTCTAACTAAGCATATCAAGGCTCAACAAAAAGCGGATAAGGAGCTTCAATGTAAACCTCGCTCTTTGGAGTTAAGGAAAACTGGGAAAAGAATCGATCAAATCGAGTGAGAAAACCAAACCAGTTCACAAACCTAATTATCGAGAAATGGACAAATTAGAGAATTTACAACTCCTGAGTGACTCAAAAGGGTTCATAAACCTTGGAAAAGAACCTTAGGACAAATTGGGAGAGAAAAACCAAACCAGTTCAGGTGAACCGGATCCAAACCGAATTGAACCGGTTTATGAACCGGAACTGATAGAGAGAGAGAGAAAATCGGGAAAATTATGGATCCCAAGTGACCTAAAGAGTCACATAAGCTATGAAAAAGAACTTTAGGATGAATGGGGATGAAAATGAAACCGGTTTAGGTTAACCGGATCCGAACTGGATTGAACTAGTTTGGACCTGTTTGAACCACTATTGTATGGGATGCTAAATTCATTTTTCTAGGTGGCTTAGAAAATTCAAAGTTGAGATTTGAGGCACCATTGGATAGAAAATAAATTTAGATGAATTTAGAAATTTTTAATTTTGAAAAATTTGGTCAAATCGGGCCTGAACCGACCGGTTTAAGCTTTGAACTCGATTTGGATCGATACAGTCCAGTTCATAATAGTGTTGTCTTCTTTCTTCAAATTTCAGCACTGTTCACTCATCGAAAAATCGAGAAGACACTGGTGAAGCTGAAAAGTTTCTGGCTAGGGAGTCTCAGGCAATGAATGACCAAAATTAAGGCACTAATTGGACAGCCAAGAAGTTCTCGAGCTTCCTATATAAAGAGCCCCTCCTCATTCATTCTCTCCACACCTAAAAACTTCATTCTCTCTCAAATGCTCCAATTTTCGGCAAAGCTCGAACCAGAGCTCCGACTTGGGACCTTTTATGAACCAAACACAGCGAGGTTAGGTTGTTTGGATTCGAGGAGAAGTTAGCTACACGCCTGTAATCTCCATTTGCTCCGAGGGTCGCTGGAGAAGCGTCGACATCATCGAATAGTGAAGGAGCTCCGGTGGACCAAAGTAGCCCTATTTTGATCTAGCTGAAATAGACCAATTCGAACCCTTCTCATGCCCAACCAAGACCTCTCAATACCTGCACAACCCTCCTACAGCTAAATTAGAGCGAAAAGATAAGCCAATTTGGCTCCCCTTTATAAATTTCGATCGATGCTATAGAGAGAACCGACAGAACTTTAAGGACTAAATTCTCATTCAATTTGACATCAATTGATGCAATTCTTGATCCTAGGAGGAACCTCACAACACGAGCTATCTGCCCAAATCTAAAGCTCGAACTGCTGCACCCCCAACGGTAAGCTTTCGAAGCTTTCTCTCTCTAAGTCCAATTTTCCAGCGAAGCTCCATTTGAGCTCATTCTGACATCAAATCATGTGATTCAAAGTGCAATTGAATCGTATTAAGATGTAGGATCTCCAATCTAACTTCAATTTCAACAATTAAACTCATTTGATCAGTCAATTTGATGAAATCAAATTTGACTAAGGTAGAATGTTGAAATTGGCAGAAAAAATTGGGGGAAATTTGGAAATTTCAAAAATTAGAGGGACTAAAGTGTAATTTCAAAAAATTGAGGGCCAATTGGGCATGATAAAGATGTTGGAGGACCAATTGGGTAATTTTTGAATTTTTGGGGCAAAATTACCATTTTTGTAAAGTAAGGGCAAAATAGTAATTTTAGAAAAGTTCGGGGACCATATTGGAAATTTGGGAAATTAAACCCCTTTTTATTAATTTGAATAAATTGAGGTTCCAAGGTGAATTTTAAAAGTTTCGGGACTCAATTTGAGGAAAACCAGCATTAGGGACCAAAAGTCAAAGAAAAATAACTTTATGGGCCTAATTGCAAATAAATGAAAAGTTTAGTTTTCTCATTCATTTGGGATGAATGAGGGCTATTAGGCTAGAGGATAATGAACAAGAGTGTTCATATCATGTAGAAACACGAAGTATCGAGAATGTTGGCTAAGACAAGTTCGAGTAAGGACAACAAGTCAAGTAAGAGGATATTCACTGCACTATCGGGTGAGTGGGAATTTAATATCATGCCCGGTTGGGATGATAAGCACATCGAAAATGAAAACCCACTACTAAGTGATATTTTAATCATCACACCTGAGAGGAGTAATGTGTAAATCAAGCAGAAAAACTACTTACCAGTTGTATGTAGATCATACCCGTTGGTATGATGAAACTTACTCGAAGGAAGTGGAGAACCCGTTCATTGGTTATGAGCAAAGATGTCCTCATACTTGATTAGTATGATGGACATTTGAAAAGTATATTTTGTTGGAAGTGCTCTCCCCTGACTGTGTGTCACTACTTAAACATTTTGGGAGACCTTCTTGACAGGAGCTCAAATAGCTCTATTAGGTCGGAGGCCTCGGGTTCGGAACTTGGGGACTAATAAGCCCAATTTTGAAAATCTTGAATAGTGGGCACTAGGCTAGTTGGCACGAGTAGGAGGTCATAAACAAACATGATTAATATGCCATAAAACTTAACTAAATGAGTTGTTTGGCCATGGTACTGAGACAGGACCGACATACTTAGTCAACTAGCAGTAGTGTGTCATGATAGGTCTCCGGACTAGTTAAGACAAACAGCTGCAGGTTGAGTTGAGGGTCGGGGCCGTTGGACCAGTGGCACCACAGATTATACAGCATTATGTGAAAAACTGTTGATTGTGCAAGCACTATATTACCAGACCTTCAAGACGCCTAAGAGGGGTAGTGATGCGTCCTAGGGCTTTGGACGACCTAGTGGATATAAGGGCAATTAGTCCTACCAGAAGTCTTGCGAAGCTCGATGTAGCTTCAAGCGCATGAGATCGAGGTGGGGATAGGATGAGGTCTTTGCTCTCATATGGACACGGAGTTTTTGTTATGGGATTGAGCATCGAATGTCACGAACATCCACTCATTCTTAGGGTAGAAGTTAACGTACTTCTATCTAGATGGTCGGTTAAGTTGTTTCGACGCCACAAGTGGGTACAGTGGGCGGGCTAGCCTGCGATTGTGTATTTTACCTTCATAATGAAGCATGTGTGTTCAGTGATAAACACATCGTGGTAATGAGAAATAGTTATGGAAACCAAGAATTGAGAATGAAATGTTTTTAAAAGAAAAATAAAGAGTTTAGCACACTCCGATTCAAACATTTTTCCTAAAAGTGAATTTTAAAAACTCATTCACTGAGTCGTTGTACTCGCCCTCATCCTTTATATCCCTTTTCAGGTAACCTCGAGAAAAACCTACCCAAAGACCTACGAGTTAAACTACACCTATAGGACACGTATGAAAAGTTTAAGTTTTATGTAGTTTTGATTAATGTTATTCCAGGAAAGGTACAAGTTTAAAGGACGCCTTACCGCTCGCGGTTTAAAGAAGCGGAAAACCGTTAATAAACTGGGAGAGTGGTGGTTTGCTCATGGGGATCCAACCAAACCAGGTCGGGGTGTGACATTCAACCCTACCTAAATCCGGTTAATAGAGAAACTAAACAGAACTATGACCTGTGAAGTGATGGGGTGCTGACCTACACAGGTAGGATATGTGTGCCTCAAATTAAGAAGCTAAAGAGATTAATTCTGGAAGAGGCACATGATTCGGTGTATGCAAAGCATCCGGGCAATACCAAGATGTATTGCACCCTTAAACAAGAATATTAGTGGAAAGGTATGAAGAGGGACATTGCGGAATATGTAGTTTGATGCTTGTCTTGTCAGCAAAAAAAAGCATATCATGAGAAACCGTCAGGACTGCTACAACCCTTACCAATTCCGGAATGGAAATGGGAGCACATCACCATGGACTTTGTCACGAGACTACCGATGACAAGAAAGGGTCGAGATGTGATTTGGGTCATCATAGATAGATTGACCAAATCAGCTCATTTCCTTCCTATAAGAGTGACAGACATAGTGAAACAACTGGTCGTCTTATACATGATGGAGATAGTGAGACTCCATGGCGTTTCGGTGAGTATAGCATTAGATAGAGAACCAAGATTTACCTCAAAGTTTTAGCCAAGCTTACAAAGTGCTATGGGAACCAAGCTCCGCATGAGCATGATGTTTCATCCTTAGACAGATGGGCAGTTTAAGCAAACCATTCAAACCTTGGACATGCTAAGAGTGTGCATACTCACCATGAACAAAGGATGGGAAAAATACTTGTGCCTAATGGAATTTGCTTACAATAATAGCTATCATGCCAATATTCAGATAGCTCCCTATGAAGCCCTTTATGGATGACCATATCGTACCCCTCTATTTTGCAAAGAAGTGGGGGAAAGAAAGCTTGAAAGGGCAGAACTAATCAAGGATACCACAGAGAAGGTAAAACTAATCAGAAATCACCTTAAGACCGCACAGGATAGGCAAAAGAGTTATGCGGATCATCGAAGGAAAGTTTTGGAGTTTAAGGTAGGAGATCAAGTATTATTTAAGGTGTCCCCATGGAGGGGAATACATAGGTTTCAGAAAAGAGGAAAGTTGAAACCAAATTATATTGGTCCATATCCCATCATTCAAAGGATAGGACCGGTGGCCTATAAATTGGAACTACATCCAGACCTACAGAGAATATACGATGTATTCCATATCTTTGTGCTACGAAAGTATCAACCTAATCCTAGTTATGTATTGGACCAACCTCCACTGGAACTAGAAGAGAACCTAACCTATCAAATGGAACCAGTACAAATCATCGATCGGAGGGATAAGAATTTAAGGAATAAGAGGATTCCTATGGTTAAGGTTTTGTGGCAGAATGGACCCATGCAGGAAGAGAAATGGAAAATCAAAAGTGTGATGAAGGATAGTTACCCTTAATTATTTGGCATGTAACTATTTTGGGGACAAAACCCCTAAAAGGACGGGAGAGTTGTAAACCCCGTCCTTTGACAATAAGAAAATTGGGGAAACAACTGGTAATTTCCAATTTGAAAACCGAGTCATTTTACAAACCGAAACCGATAGAAAAGGGCAAACCGGGAAATTTATAGAAATCGATTGATCCAAAGAGTCACCAAAGTCATGAAAAAGGACTTTATGATGAATTAGAGATGAAAACCAAACTGGTTCAGGTGAACCAGATCTGAACCGGTTTGGACCGGTTTGAACCACTATTGAACCATATGCTAAATTCATTTTTCTAGGTGGCTTAGAAAATTCCAATTTGAGAATTGAGGCCATAATTTGATAGATAATGAATTTAGATGAATTTAGAAATTTTTTATTTTGAAAAATCCGGTCAAATCGAGTTTAAATCGATCAGTTTATGCTTTGAACCCGATTCAGTCCGGTTCGGAACAGTGTTGCCTTCTTCCTTTAGATGAAAGCACTGTTCAATCGTCGAAAAATCGTGCAGCACCGGCGAAGATGAAAAGTCTCTGACTAGGGAGTTTCAGGCAATGAATGACCACCATTAAGGCACAAATCGAATAGCCAAAAAATCCCCAAGCTTCCTATATAAAGAGCCCCTCCTCATTCATCATCCTCACACCTAAAAACTCCATTCTCTCTCAACTGCTCCAATTTCTGGTGAAGCTCGAACCAGAGCTCCGATATGGGGTCTTTTCTAAGCCAAAGAAGATGTGGTTAGGTTCTTTCAATTCAGGGAGAAGTCAGCAACACGTCTGTAGTTTCCATTTGCTTTGAGGTTCGCCGGAGAAACACCGACGTGATAGAATAGTGAAGCAACTCCAGCGGACTGAAGCTGCCTTGTTTCGGCTGAGCTGAAATTGGCCAATTCGAGCCCTTCTCATTCCAAACCAAGCCCTCTCAACACCTCCACAATCCTCCTACAACTAAATTAGAGTTGAAAGGTAAGCCAATTTGGCTCCCCTTTGTAAATTTTGATCGGTGCTAGGGAGAGTACCGGCAGAACTTTGATAACTAAATTCTCACTCAATTCAGCATCAATTGATTCAATGCTTAATCCTAGGAGGAACCTCAGGACAAGAGCTATCTGCCCAGATAGAAAGCTCGGACCGCCGCACCCCCGACAGTAAGCTTTCCAAGCTTTCTCTCTCTAAGTCCAATTTTCCGGCGAAGCTTTGTTTGAGCTCATTCTAGCATCAAATCATGCAATTCAAAGTGCAATTGAATCGTATGAAGATGTAGGAACTCCAACAATCTCAATTTTAACAATTAAACTCATTTGATCAGTCAATTTGATGAAATCAAATTTGGTTGAGTTAGAAGGTTGAAATTGGGGGAAATTTGGGGATTTCAAAAATTCGAGGGACTAAAGTGTAGTTTCATAAAATTGAGCTCCAATTGGGCATGATAATGATTTTGGAGGGCCAATTGGCCAAATTTTAGAATTTTGGGGCCAAAACTTACCATTTTTGTAAAGTAGGGGCAAAATGGTAATTTTGGTAAATTGGAGGACCAATATGGAAATTTAGGAAACTTGAACCCATTTTTTGTGGTTTTCAATAAATTTAGGTCCTAAAGTGAATTCGAGAGTTTCGACACTTAATTTGGGGAAAAACCGACATTAGGGACCTAAAGTCAAAGAAAAATAACTTTAGGGACCTAATTACAAATAAATGAAAAGTTTGGTTATTTTATTCATTTGTGATGAATGAAGGCTATTAGGCCAAAAGATAATGAACTAGTATTGTTCATATTGTGTAGAAACATGAAGTACCGGGAATGCCAACTAAGACAAGTTCGCGTGAATGCAACAAACAGTCTAAGAAGAAATTCACTACATGATCGGGTCAGTGTGTTATTTAATATCATACCCGGTTGGTATGATAAGTACCTTGGAAATGAAAATTAACTACTAAGTGGTATTTTAACCATCACACCTGAGAGTAGTGATGTGAAATCCACGCAGAATAAACTACTTACCAGTTGTAAGTAGATCATACCCAGTTGGTATGATTAAACTTTCAAGAAGGAAGTGAAAAACCTACTTATTGTTTATAAGTGGAGATGTCCTCATACTCGGTTGGTATGATGGACAGATAAAAAGTTTATTTTGTCGGAAGTGCTCTCCCCTTACTGTGTGTCACTACTTAAAACTTTTGGGAAACCTTGTTGATGGGAGCTCGAATAGCTCATATAGGTCGGAGGCCTCGATTTTGGAACTTGGGCGGCTAATATGCCTGATTTTGAAAATCTCGAATAGTCAGCCCTAGGCCAGTTGGCACGAGCAGGAGCTCGTAAACAAACATGATTATTAAGCCATGAAAACTTAAGTAAATGAGTTGTTTGGCCATGGTACCGAGACAAGACAGACATACTCAATGGACAAACAATAGTGCGATATGACAGGTCTTCAGACTAGTAAAGACAAACAGCTACAGGTCGAGTTAAGGGTCGAGGCCATTGGACTAGTGGCACCACATATTATATGGCTTATGTGAAAAACTATTGATTTGTGCATGCATTGTGTTACGGGACCTTCAAAATGCCCAAGAGGGGTAGTGATGTGTCCCAAGGCTTTGGATGACCTAGTGGAAATAAGGGCAGTTAATCGTACCAAAAGTCTTGTGATGCTTGACGTAGCTTCATTGTGCATAAGACCGGGTGGGGACATGATGAGGTCTTTGTCCTCATACGGACATGAAGTTTTATTACTGGATTAAGGGTTAGATGTCGCGAAAATTACTCATTCTTAGGGTAGAAGTGAATGTACTTCTATCTAGGTGGTAGGTAAAGTTGCTCTGATGCCATAAGTGGGTACAGTGGACGGGCTGGCCTATGAATGTGTGTTATCATTAATGATGATGGACATGTGTTGCTTGTTAAACACACTGTGGTAACAAGAAATGGCTATAAAAACTGAGATTTTTAATAATGAAAGGTTTTAAATGAAATTAAGGAGTCTGTCACACTCCGATTCAAACATTTTTCCTAAAAGTAAGTTTTAAAAACCTATTCACTGAGTCGTTGTACTCACCCCTCCCTTATATCCCTTTTCAGGTAACCCAATGAAAATCTATCCAAATACTCCAGATAATTACACCTGCAAGACAGGTATGTAAAATTTAAAATTTTATATAGTTTTTATTTATGTTATTCTAGTAAAGGTACTGGTTTAAAGGGCCTTATTTCTCACGGTTTTAAAGGAGAAAACCCTTAATAAACTGGGAGAGTGATGGGTTGCTTTCGGGGATTCGACCAAACTAGGTCGGGGCGTGACAATAGGAGTAGAACTGGGCATAAAATGTTGTGAGGGCAGACAACTAGACCTAGACCCATTAACGCGATTAGCAAAACTGGGCCCATTACTATGTCCCAGCCCACGTCATTGGAAGCCCAACTTATTGGCCCACCTATAAAAACACCCCTGATGCTCAAAATGGTGTGTTTAAGCTTCATTTATTCTCCCATTTGAAAGCTATCATCCCCGATGCTCTGAAGGTCGAAAACGAGGGTTTTCGATTTTGCCAAAACGAGGGTTTCGATTTCTCGTTCCAATCGCCAATGTGGTGCGCCCAAATGATCTTGGATGGAAGGGTATTTGATGATATTGAAAAACTGCTACAATGGGAGTCCTTTGATTATGTGTGTCTTCTAAGAAACAATGAACGGTTGCACGTTCAAGTATTGCCAATATTATTGCTATAAAAATCCCACTCACCAATCGTGTAGTGAAATTCCTCGTACCCAGCTTGTTGTCCTTACTCAAACTCGTCTTAGCTGGAGTTCCCGGTACTTCATGTTCCTACACGATTTGAACATTTTTGTTAATTATTCTTTGGCTTAATAGCCCTTATTTATCCCAAAATAAATGAGAAACCCAACATTTCTTTTATTTTCAATTAGGTCCCTAAAGTTATTTTTCTTTAACTTTAAGTCCCCAAATGCAAGTTTTTCATCAAATTGAGTCCCAAAACTTTTAAAATTCATCTTAGGACCTCAATTTATTCAAATTCACAAAATGGGGCTTAAATTTCAAATTTTCCAATTTGGTCTCCCAACTTTTCAAAAATTAGCATTTTTCCCCTACTTTACAAAAATGGTAAGTTTTGCCCCCAAAAATTGCCCAATTGATCCTCAAACATCTTTATCATGCCCAATTGGTCCTCAATTTTATGAAATTGCACTTTAGTCCCTCTAATTTTCAAAATTCCCAAATTTCCCCAATATTTCCCCTAATTTCAACCTTCTAACTCTGCCAAATTTGATTTCATCAAATTAACCGATCAAATGAGTTTAATTGTTGAAATTGAAGTTAAGTTGGAGTTCCTACACCTTCATATGATTCAATTGCACTTTGAGTCGTACGATTTGGTGCCAGAATGAGCTCAAACAGAGATTCGCCAAAAAATTGGACTTAGAGAGAAAAAGCTTCGAAAGCTTACCGTCGAGGGCGTGACGGTCCGAGCTTTCGATATGGATAGATAGCTCGTGTCCTGAGGTTCCTTCTTGGATTATGAATTGCATAAATTGATGTCTAATTGAGTGAAAATTTCATCATCAGAATTCTGTCGATTCTCTCTATAGCACCAATCATAAATTATAGAGGAGAGACGAATTGGCTTACCTTTCAGCTTTAATTCTGTTGTAGGAGGGCTATGAAGGTGTTGGAAGGGCTCAGTTTGGCCGATTTCAGCTCGGCCAAAATAGGGTAGCTTTGGTCCATCATAGCTATTTCACTATTCTATCACGCCTGCGTTTCTCTAGCGACTCTCGGAGCAAATGGAGACTAGAGGCATGTAGCTCACTTCTCCCCAGTTCTAAAGAATCCAACCTAGCCTTGTTTGGCTCACAAACGTGCCCAAGCTGGAGCTTTGGTTTGAGCTTCACCGAAAATTGGAGTAGTTGAGAGAGAATGGAGTTTTCAAGTGTGGAGAGGATGAATGAGGAGGGTATCTTTATATAGGAAGCTCACTGACTAATTGGTCATCTGATTGGCACCATAATGGCGGTTATTCATTGTCTAAAACTCCCTGGCCGAAGACTTTTCAGCTTCGCTAGCGCTGTGCAATTTTTTGGTGAGTGAACAGTGCTGCCATCTGAAGGAAGAAGATGATACTTTTCTGAACCAGACTAGACCGGTCCGAACCGGGTTCAAAGCTTAAACCGGCTGGTTCACCTGCAATTTGACCGAATTTTTCAAATATAAAAATTTCTAAATTCATCTAAATTTATTTTTTATCCAATGGTGGCGTCAAATCTAAAATTTAAATTTTTAAGCCACCTAGAAAAATGAATTTTGCATCTGGTTCAATAGTAATTCAAACCAATCCAAACCAGTTCAGATCCGGTTCACCTGAACCAGTTTGGTTTCCATCTCCAATTCATCCTAAAGTCCTTTTTCTTGACTTTTGTGACTCTTTAGGTCACTCGAGATCCATAATTTTCCCGGTTTGCCTTTTCTCTCTCGGTTCCGGTTGATGAATCGACTAGGTTCATAAACTGGTTCAATCCAATTGGATCATGTTCATATGAACCGGTCTGGTTTTTCTCTTCCAATTTGTCCTAAGGTTCTTTTCCAAGACTTTATGAACTCTTTGGGTCACTCGGGAGTTGTAAATTTCCCAAATTGCCCGTTCTCTGATGATTAGTTTTGTAACCTGGTTCGATGTTGCTCACTCGGTTTGACTAGTTCTTTTCTGGTTTTCCTAACTAAAAAAGGTGGAGTTTACAACTCTCCCCTCCTTTTAGGAGTTTTTTTCCCAAAACTAAATCAGCATTTTTCACTCCAGAATAAACTTCTCTTAATGGTAACTTGAAGATGTTAACACTTCAATTGTTTTTTCACTTAGACCACTTTAAATTACGCACTTAAGGAAGTTCCTTTCCTTTACATTGTCTACTCCTTTCATGGAGTTTATCATAAGTAGTATGTCTTGCCCGCGAGTTCAAAGGTATTTCCTAGGTTCACATCATCCTTTTCTTAGGGCAAGATTCTTCCCCTTTGGGGTTCTTACTCAAGATTTCAGGATTGGGAGTTCCAATGTGCCCAATCGTTCCTTTGTCTAGTTATTCTTTTCATCGTTGAAACCCTTAGCTCGACGTTCTTTCGAGCATTACGTAATTGATTTCATGGTTTCAATGTTATTACCTCCTTGTCCTATTTTGATCCTTCCTTCATCCATTATTTATTACAACTTCGATCCAAGTTATGTTTGACCTCGCCGTACTTACGAACAGACTCTTTCGTATTTGAGTCACATTTTTCTTCGGGACTATTGAGCTTACATATCTCTTACAATAAGGCAATATTCCAAAATTTGTCTTTGATCATTAAAATTTTAGAACACTTCCTTACTAGGTGTTCCCAACCTTCTAACCTTTCAAGGATTGAATAACTTCATCCCTCTTTTCACCAAGCAGAATTCCTTAACTACATTTACCATTACCCAGTCATCCCTCATGCCTTGACAAAATGTCTTATACAACCGTCTCGGCTTTCCTTACCCACCCGTCCTTTCCCAACTTCCTTGTTGGGTCTTTCTGGTGCAAGTCATTGGATTTCCTGAAGACTTACCAATACGTTGGGATTCTTCCCTTCTTATTTCTTTCTTCATTTCTGGTGACGTCCTTTACTCAAGGATTCTCATTTTTCCTAAACTCACTCTCATTTACTTGTGTCCATCTAACGATTCCGTTGTTTTTAGGGAGTTCTCCTTTAATGATTTTCATTCTCTACTATGTCCTTCAAAGTAGACCCCATTAGGTGTTAGATGTTCAAATTTCTTACTACTACTTGAAGGTTTCCTTCATTCGCATTCTTATACTCTTTTGAATCTGGGCTTTTGATGTGAACCCCGCAATATGTTGATGACACCCTACACCAAATATGGCAATGACCCCAAGACTTTCACGACACAAGTACGAAAAGATGGCATATACCTTGTTTATGTTAGAAATAAGGTATGAGATATGTAGATGCCACACCCAAATCCTCTAACAAGAACTCTTAGAAAACAATAGGTGATAAGTCTTGATTGCTTGAACGCCAAAGGTAAAAACCTGATAATTTCAAAGTTCTTTCAAGAAAGAAAGAAGACAAATCCTCACAAGATTGAAATTCCAAAGTATGTCCCCTCCAATGCTCTGGAGTATGCCTTTTACAGGCATAGATAACAATTGAATATCCTAAAAACAAGGAAAAATATCTATTATGGTTACATGCTAACCATATCTAATCTAAATATCTTGGATATTTTAATAACTAATTTAAAAATCTAAACTTAACTAATTAAAGATCTAATATTATGATTTAATATCCTAAAAGATTTATTATATTACTAAATCTCTCATTATTAATTAAATATGAACCTTCTCTTGGGCTCATCTTGGGCTCTTCTATTGGGCCTCCACTTGAATTTTTCGCAATCTCCTTAATCAGCTCATATAAAGCTTCTTTAAATCTTTTAGCCATTAACCTTGTGATTGGACCCTCTTGCAGTCTCAAATGATTATTTATCTTATTTCGTGACAAACTATTTAGCTCCATTGCAGGTTTGGTCGATTGGACTTGTGAATTCGTAATCTCTTTAGTCAGATTCACATAGTATTTCATCTTGATATTTTCCAATAGAAAATGCAACCAACACTTGTTTGGTTACTTTGAGTTCACCTTGGTCATTTAGCCATTTTTGTTGATAAGGCTTCGGATGCCTTAGGGTTGGTAATGCCAATTTCTCCACCAGCTTAGTAATAGCTACATTAGTGTAGCTTCCCCCATCTACAATAACATGGAAAACCTTATTTTTCACACAGCAACGAGTATGAAATAAGTTCTCATGCTGGTTGTTTTCTTCTTCTTGGGTTTAAACACTAAGAGTTCCTCGTCTAACCAACAATTCGCCTTCTTCTGCATATTCATCAGCATCTTCAAGTGGTAGCATCTTTGGATCGATATCTTCTTCTTCATCATCAGTCTCAATTTCACCATTAGCGTTGATCACCATTGCCCACTTTTTTGGGCATTAACTTGCAATGTGACCCCTTCTTTGGCATCGAAAACACTTAATATCATGAGTTTTGGGAGTTGTGATATGGGTGTTATCTTGATTTTAGGCCACAACTTGCTTGATTGTTTCTTTTGGTGGAGCATGTTGAGGTTGAGTCGACTGAATCTCAAATCGCCATGAGAATGGTTTCCATGAGTTCGAGGGACCATTGTTTAATCCCCTTTTGTGTAAACTCTTTCTCTTCAGTTGTTGTTCAACTTTGATAGCTTGATATACCATATCTTGGAGCTCATAAAATCTAGCCATTGTTGCCTCTCTATCTTCCTCCACATTTGCTCGAATCATCGCAATCTCCATCTCCTTGAAGTATTCATCAATGCTTTTTGATCCTTGACTAAGCCTTTGGAGTTTGTTGAACAACTCCCAATGATAGTGCCTCGGAACAAATCGTCGTCGCATGATCGCTTTTATTTCATCCCAAGACTCCACAGGGCATTCATGATTTTGTTTCATTTCCTTCACCAACTGATCCCACCATATTATAGCATAATCAGTAAATTCGACAATAGCAAGTCGTATCTTTTTCATCTCCGAGTAATTATAACAATCAAAAACCAACTTCATCCTCTTTTCCCATTCAAGATACACTTTTAGATCAGTTTTTCCTTGAAAAGAGGGTATCTTCAACTTGATATTATCCATGTTGTCATCAACTCAAGGTCATTCTCTATGAGCATATCGATCGAACTCTTCGAGTTCTTTTGGATCAAAATGCCTTGACTGAAAGCTTCGAGGTTGCTGTTCAGTAGGAGTATGTTGACACGAACTCCTCACTCCTTCCAATTGATCCATTCGCTCATGAAATGGTTCTAACTCAGACTTCATCATCCGTCTCATTTCGCTTATTATAGCTTGCATTTGTAAGTTTAGAATTGGTTGTTGGGAATCTTCTTCATTTGGTGTATCTCCTCATCGTTGTGCCATGAGTTCCTACAAATGATAAAAATAACAGAAGAACCTCGCAAACACTCACTTACGTATTTCTCTCAATCACTTGTATTTCACACACAAATGGCTTTTCTTATAGATTCAAACACTCTTGCCTTTTTTCTCTCGTATGTCTTCTTTCAATCTTAATTGAACTTTAAAAATAAATCATTTTTACGAAGCAGTTCAACTTGATGAACAATCAAGACAAATCAACAAGGTTTTCAAAAACCAATTCCAAAGGAATTTAAGTGGGAAGTATGAATAGACTCAGATAAGAAAGAAGAATAAAATTTAGGTAGAGAAGAAATTAAGATGGAATGAAGTAATAAAAAAGTAGACTTAGATAGAGCAGAATAAGAATAAAATTTAAGATAGAATTGTGTGCCTCTGTTTTTTTTTCTTTTGCCTTTTTTGCATGAATTTTTTTTTCATTTTTTTTTATTTTTTTGCACTTACTGAAAAGAAGATAGATAGAAGAAGATGATACTTTTTTTATTTTTTTATAGAGAATAGAAATTGGTAGAGAAGAAAAAAAAAGAAATTGATAAAAAAATTAGGATGAAACTTGTTGTGCAACGTGTGCCCTAATACCAACTAATGCGAACATCGCCAATATGTTGACGACACCCTACACCAAATATGGCAAGACCCCAAGACTTTCATGATGCAAGTACAAAAAGATAGAATATACATTGTTTATGTGAGAAACAAGTTATGAGATATGTAGACACCACACCCACATTCTCTAAGAAGAACTCTAAGAAAACCTCAGGTAATAAGTCTTGATTGCTTAAATGCCACAGATAAAAGCCTGATAAGTTCAAAGTTCTTTCAAGATAGAAAGAAGACCAAAACCTCACAAAATGGATTATTCCAAAGTGTTTCCCCTCCAATGATGTGGAATATGCCTTTTATAGGCACATATAACAATTGAATATCCTAAAAACAATGAAAAATATCTATTATTGTTACATGCTAACCATATCTAATCTAAATATCTAAGATATTTTAATAACTAATTTAAAGATTTGAACTTAACTAATTAAAGATCAAATATTATCATTTAATATCCTAAAAGATTTATTATATTAATAAATCTCTCCTTATTAATTAAATCTGAATCTTCTCTTGGGCTCATCTTGGGCTCTTCTATTGGGCTTCCACTTGAATTTTCTACAATTTTTTAATCTGCCCATATAAAACTTATTTGAATCATTTAGCCCTTAACCTCGTGATTGGGACCTCTTGCAGTCTCAAATGTTTATTCATCTCATTTGGTGACAAACTGTTCAGCTCCATTGCAGGTTTGGTCAATTGGACTTGTAAATTCGTAATCTTTTTAGTCGGATTCACATCATCTTTTGTCCTCCTTTAATCATTTGTCGATGATCAAGTCTCATTTCGTATACTCAACACTATGCCTGCTTCTTATCCTTCACTGTCCTCCATTTCTTTTTTGTTCCTTATCCTCTCTTCGAGGAGTTCCTGATGATAGCTTGGTTCCTAGTGCCCTTTATGTCTAGCCATAAACTCCATGGGCCCTATTAAGTGAGTGTCGACCACGACTGGTCTTGATATCATTGATTGTTTTCTCCTTACCTTCTTCTGAATTGAAGGGCTTACTTTGCCAAGGTTTTCTAGATGTTCTTTCCTCTATTTCCTTTTGATGGGTAGCCCACCCATTTTCACTTGTCACTGCGTCATTTGATGCTATTTCCTACTTACCCATTCCTTGGGTTAAACTTTCCCCTTGGGTCCTCTTAATGTGCTTCCCTTGGTTCTTTCACCTTGGTGTGCACTTCATCTCCTCATCCTTTGTCACTTGGTCCATTATTTATTAGTTGGAACATGTATGCCTTCCCAAGGTCTCCTTCCTTTAAAAAGGTTCGAACACTTATTTGCTCCAAGACCTCTTTGTGTGGCACTTACTAAGTCTTCCTTATGGCTTGAGTGTAGTCATCATTTCATCTTTGACCATTTATTTCTTCAAGGGTTTTCCTCATCCTTCATTTCCACTATTCTGGCCTTTCCACTTCCCCCTACGAGCGAGTAAAAATGGATTTAGGGAAATGGAAAGTTCTTGAGTAAAGGATGCCACTGGGAATGAGGAAGGACCTAAGAAGGGAAGAATCTCAATGTGTCGGTAAATCATCTAGAAACCCAATAATTGGAACTAGAAAGACCCAATAAGAAAGTTGGGAAAGGACGAATGGGTAAGGAAAACCGACACGGTTATGTAAGTTGATGGGATAACAGTATAGGTAGTCGAGGAATACTACCAAACAAATATAGGGATGAAGTTATACAATCCCTAAAAGGTTGGAAAGTTAAGAACAATCATTATGGAAGTGGTCTAAAATTTAAAATGGTCAAAGATAGGTTCTAGAGTATGTCATGCTGTAAGGGGCATATAAGTTCAATAGTCCCGAGGAAAAATGCAACTCAAGTAAGGAAGAGTCAGTTAGTAAGCATGATGAGGTCAAACATAATTTTGACTGAAGTTGTAATAAATGACGGATGAAGAAAGGGTTAAAATAGGATGAAGGGGCAATAACACCGAAACCTATGAAAACAAGTATGTAATGCTCGAAAGAACACCGATCTAAGGTTTTCAATGATAAAGAGAATAACTAGTCACAAGAACAATTGGACATCTTAGAACTCCCAATCCTAAAATCTTGAGCAAGAACCTCAAGGGGAGTAATCTTGCCCTAAGCTAAGGAAGATGTGAACCTAGGGATATATCTTTAGACTCGCGAGCAAGGCATACTAGTTCTTCATGGAGGGAGTAAACAATGTAAAGGAAAAGAAATTACTTAAGCATGACATTTAAAGTGGGCTAAGTGAAAGAACGAACGAAGTGTTAGCATGCCCAAGTTCACATTAAGGGAAGTTTATCCCATAGTGAAAAATGATGATTAAGTTTTGGGGACAAAACTCCTAAAAGGAGGGGAGAGTTGTAAACCCCGCCCCTTTAGGATAAGAAAATCAGAGAAAGAATCAATCAACCTAAGAGAGATAACCAAACCGGTTCACGAACCCCAACCATTAGAGAACAGGAAAAATGGAAAATTTACACATCCCGAGTGACCCAAAGAGTCATAAAATCCACGGAAAGGGACTTTAGGACTATTTGGGAGAGAAAACTAGATTGGTTCAGGTGAACTAGATTGAATTGGTTTGCACCATCATTGAACGAGATGCTAAATTCATTTTTCTAGGTTTCTTAAAATATTCAATTGGAGAATTGAAGCCACCATTGGATAGAGAATGAATTTAGATAAAAATAGAGGTTTTTCTGAGCCAATTCGGCTCCCCCTCTATAATTTTCGATCAGCGTTAGAGAAAGAAACAGTGAAATTTCACTGACCAAATTCGACATGAATTGTTACAATTCTTGATCCTAGGAAGAACATCATGACGAGAGCTATCTGCTCCGATCGAAAGCTCGGACCATTACACCTTTGATGGTAAGCTTTCGAGGCTTTCTCTCTCTATGGAATATTTTTTAGTGAAGCTTCGTTTGAGCTCATTTTGGCCTCAACTCATGTAATTCAAAGCTCAATTGAATCATATGAATGTGTAGGAACTCAATTATACCTTCAATTTCAACAATTTACCTCGATTGAATTGTCAATTTTATGAAATCAAATTCGACTAGTTTGAACGGGAAAAATTGGGGATTTTGTAAAATCTAGTGACCAAAGTGCAATTTCCCAAAATTGAGGGCCAATTGGCCATTGAAAATATGTTAGAGGACCAACTTGTCAATTTTTTAAAATAATTGGGGTCAAATTGCCATTTTTGGAAAGTAGGGGCAAAATGGTAATTTTTGAAAAGTTAGGGACCAAATTAGAAATTTGGAAAACTTGAACCCCTTTAATGATTTTGAGTAAATTGAGGACCCAAAATGAATTTTTTGAAGTTTCGAGACTCAATTTGGGGAAAAGTTCGTATTAGGGACCTAAAGGCAAGGGAAAAGTTTGGTATTTTTTTTTCATACGTGAGTAATGAAGACTATCATGCCAAGTATTAATAGATATGGATGTCCAAATTGTGTAGGAACATGAGGGATCGGAAAGCCAACAAGGACAAGCTAACGTGGACATGAAAACTTACTAAAGAATAGTACACTTCAGTTATCGGGTGAGTGGGTTTATTCACATCATACCCGGTTGGGATGATGAGCACTTCGGAAATGAAAACCACTTTCATGTGGAATTTTAACATCACACCCGGTTGGAGTGATGTGAGAACTATGCAGAAAAACTACTTACCAATTTTAAGTAGAGAAATCATACTCGGTTGGTGTGATGGACTTCTTAGATGGAAGTAGAAAACCCACTTACCAGTTGTAAATGGAGATGTCATCACACCCGGTTGGTATGATGGATTTTGAAAAATCATGTACAGTGGGTCCAAGACTAGTTGGCACGAGCAGGAGCTCCTAAACAAACATATGATATTTATGCCATGAAAATTCTAAATAAATGGAATGTGTGATTTTGTCATGGTACCAAGACAGGACCGACATACTCGATGGACTAGTGGTAGTGCGTCAGGGCCAGGTCGACGGACTGGTCTAAACAAATAGCTGCAGGTCGAGTTGAGAGTCAGGGCGGTTGAACTAGTGGCACCAAAGATAAATGGCATTGAAGAAAATTTATTGTTTGTGCATGCACTTGAGGTTTAGGACCATCAAGATGCCCAAGAGGGGTAGTGATGCATCGTATGGGCTACTGGATCACATGGTAGAGATAATGGTAGTTTGTCATGCCAACAGTTAGGGAAGCTCGCCGTAGCTTCATGCACATGAGACCGAGAGGTGGGGTCGAAATGAAGTCTCCGTCCTCATATGGACATGAAGTAGTTTTGGGTTTGAGGATTGAACATTGGAGATGTTCACTCAGACTCCAGGTAGAAGTCAGGGACTTCTATCAGGGTGGATGGTAAAGACACTCCAATCCACAAGTGGGTGCAATCGACATAATTGCATCTCGTGAATATGTGTGTGTACGCTTCCTGATGAAGGGTTTGTGTTATTTGTGAAACACACATAATATGGAAATGGGAAAGAGGTTTTGAAAACCTTGGAAATGATTTGAGAATCCTTGGAAAAGAATTGGAAAAAGGTTTTGAAAACCGGAATTTGAAGAAAAGCATTCTTAAATGAAATAAGGAGTTTGGCACACTCCAATTAAGTTGTTTTTGTGAAAACTCTCACCCAACACCCATTCATTAAGTTGTTGAACTCACCCCCTCCCTTTACCCATTTTTTAGGTAACCAAGGGAAAACAAACCCAAAGACTTTACTATAACCGAACCTGCAAGATAGGTATGTAAAATTTAATACATTCAGTTTTGATTAATGCTATTCTAGGAAAGATACGGGTGAAAGGATGCCTTACTCCTCACAATTTAGAGAAGGGGAAATTTTTAATAAACCATGAGAGTGACAGGTTGCTCACGGGGATCCGACCAAATTGGGTCGGGGTGTGACAACTTGAGTAGTATTAGAGTCTATTTTTTCAAATACATTATTAAGACTATATAAAATAGTAAGTAATAGGAATAAAATTTTAAAATTTCAGAGAGCTCCCAAGAGAGGAACTAAGAGAACAAGAGTCGCAGTTTCTGACATTGCCCAACAATCCCTTCCTGTAGAAATTCCCCCAGAAACCCATATAGTTCCACCTGGACTAAGTTCAGAACACTAGAGATTGTACGAGTAATTCACTCTAGTGTTTGGACGGCCTAACCAGGACACAACTCCCAACCTGAGCCCGAGGAAGTACAACCTCATCCCCCTCCCGTTAACATTCCTCCTCAAGTTGACATCCCCAAATAACTGAAAACTCTCTCACAACTAGGATGTAAGCCATTCCTAGGAGAGAAGGATACTGGAGCTACTATCGACTGGCTAGCCAACATCAAGAAACTAATGGGGATAGTCAAGATTTCCTCATAAGATATGGTAATCTTGGCAGAGTTTTTCCTAGAAGTCAATGCGAAGAGGTGGTTGCTCAGAGGGATCCGACCAAACCAGGTTGGGGTGTGACACCCTTTTCATGGTTTTTATGACTATTTGTGTCACTCGGGACATGTAAATTTCTCAATTTGCCCTTTCTCTAACGGTTAGGGTTTGTAAACCGATTCGATTTTCTCACTCGAGTTGACCAGTTCTTTCTCCGATTTCCTTATTTTCAAGGGACAGGGTTTACAAATATTATTCATCCAGATTTAGTAATTTGCTTCATCTAATGTAGGGAGACTAGTGGGTCATTGGAGAAAAATACTCATGTTTAATTGTTGCATGCTGCTATAAGTAAGTTGATTAATTTGTAAGAGAGTGTGTAGAGAAGTTTGAGGAAAATGATAGTTCTATACTTTTTAACAATGATGTTCTTATAACATGATAAAAATACTAATAATATCATAGAGAAAATATAATATAATAAAATAATTTTATTATATTTTAATATAATTATTATAAGTAAAATATTTTAGGATGAGTAATAATTTTAGGATGAGTAATAGATAAAATTATGAACTCGAATTTGTATCCATTATTTTGTAGTTAATTCCCATAAATGTTGCATTTGAAAATTAATGGATTAAGTATGTATACACTTGAGAGAAGTAGGTGTGCTAACCTATGGTATTTTAACTTTGACCCTATTTTGTTGTTGGTGTCTTACTATTGATATCAATCAATTGATTGTGATATCTTTTACTATATTTGGCTCTTATATTATAATGTGGAATATTATCACGAACCATAATGATTCTATACATTCTCTCTAAAGGAGATCTCTATCTTTAATCTATTAACGTTGCAATCAAATTTTAATAGTGGCTTAATAAAGTGAAACAAAACTGACGTTTAAAATGCATGAATAGGACACCAGTTGATAAGCTGTTTTTTTTCTATTTGAACAATAACGTTTCAAGGATCTATATAACCTACACATTCCCATCATATTCTATTGTTCCACGTGGAAAAAAAAGTGTGTATTTGTCGAATAGTTATATAAATTAATATTAGGAAAAAAATTAAAATGAATATTAATTAAATAATTTTAATATATTATCTAATAAAGATGTTAATTTCTAAAAATTAAATGATAACTCATTTTTTAAAATTATTTTTAAATTTTAAAATTTAAAGCAACCGTAAAAATGTGATTTTTCATAAACCTTTCTCTTCTCTCATTCTTCTAGAGGATGAATAATTATCTAAATCTCTCTTTTTAGTATGAAAAAACTTTTCATGAGACATAATAGTATCTCAACAATGGGCCATTGTTGAACAAAAAAGATGGACCATTAATTCAAAGTCAAAATTTGTATAATGTCTTTTTCTCTTCTATAGTAATGGTTTTAGAAGAAAAATATATTGTATTGAATTAATAAATGTAGAAACACAAATTATCTATGCCCTAAGTAATGAAATGACATCTTCAAGCATGAGGCTCCGAGATTCTGTTAGAATTAGAATTATCAATAGAATCCGTGATCGTTGTCCGCACCCTATGTGTGTTTGGGACGCAAGTTCGGATCTAATTATTGAATCATTACTTCTTGTTAAGACTTTTACAACTGCATGGATGGAGGACCACTTGCCTTCGTCTCATCTCTTTCACACAATAAACATAAATATAATGAAAAAGAAATGAAAAAAATATCATCTTGTGTAATTTAATGTGAAGGTTGTATCGTGGTCTGGAGGCGTTCGTGCTGTTAAGAAAAAAAAGTGGAACATAGCCAAACAGAGGTGTCTCACCGTCACCTTTCTCTAGCTCTCTTCCTCCTTACCACCGACCTCCTCCTCCTCCTTGCACTTTAAAATTTTACTTCTACACTTAACTCTTCCTCCGTGCATTTTGAATTTTTACTTGCCTAAAATTTTTCATTCAATTTTCAAGTTACCCCATTAATTTTCATAGTCAAATTGTTGCTTAAACAATCATAAAACCCTTGCCATTATTCTTATGGGAAGAAGAAAATCTGTCAACGAAGAGACATTGACAGTGGGATTCGTTGATTTTCGACGAGCTACTACACCATGCCAATATTTAATTTTATTAGTATTATTTCCATGAAAATTCTCTCAAATTAGCTTCCATCTACTGCAAATTTTTTTTCCTTTTCAAAGATTAAAGTGAAAACACTACTATGTGACCCATCTTTCAAAAAGTGAAATCCCTTTAATCACTATTCAAGTGAAGATTCGCCATGTTTCTGGTTATCTAGTAATTTGAAGTTCATAATCTAGAAGGGATGCATATTCTATTCATGCTATATAAAGCCATGTTATGCAGCCACTACATTGAACCCTATCTTATAGATCTATCATGCTTTTGTCCAATTCATGCAGTTTCCATTCGATGAAGGCCATTATACCTTTTTGGTCTTGGGAATTAGATACACAAAATCCAATTAAACTACTTGATCAATCTCGTTGAGTTCTCCGTTAAGTTATCATGACAAGATTAATCTATTATGTTTTACATGGTTTTGAGGGTCTCGACCTACAAGGAACCTGCGGTTTCTCTTCAGGAATGTCAAAAAAATTGTTACTAGTGGATCATCTATTGCCACTTTGTCAAATGGATTTGTAATGTGGCAATGTTTCTTTGATCATAAGATCGGCCTTTTAATCAGAGAAAGCAGCTGAAGTGATAGGAGGAGCTCACGTGTACAGGGCAAGCGACGACACTGGCAGCAACATGTGTGGGGATGAGGTCCATGGTGAAGAGGAAGAGGTGAATATGAGCGAGATAAAGTTGACAACGGGACACCTCTATTTGGCCATATTCTACATTTTTCTCTACCGATGCGGACTCCTCAAGGCCAATATACATCCTTAACACTACATTAGAACTGGCCTAAGAGGCGTCTACCAAGATATTATCAGTAGCAACAGAGCAATATGATAAGGGTCAAGAACGACAATGGTTTTTCCTTATGTTTATGTATAGTGTGTGAAAGAGTCGGAGGCAAGTGGTATTGGGTGCTGCTGCTCTGAATACATGTATTTGCACCTATCAAATCCAACCATTCTCTTGAATATACTCGAGTCAAGCATAGGTTCCCAATCAGTTGATAACCCTAGCTATAACGGAGCTTACAATCCTATCCATTTTTGAAAATGTGATTCTATTTGCTTAGTGCATACATAGTTTGTGTTTCAAATTCAGTTGGATTGAGTGAATCTAGTCTCTTCTCTGGAATGACGATGATGTGTCCATAATTATTATTATTATTATAATATCCTCTGTATGTATATATGTCATTTTTTTTCTTTGTGTTTATGTGAAAGAGATGGAGGCAAGTGGTACTCAATGCTGATGTGCTCAAGAGTCTTCACAATCAGGTTCTTCCCCGGATGCTCCCCGTCCTTGTGCGAGTTCAAGAAAATGGACGTTTAAGTTTGGGTCCACTTTTTGGATGTGCTCACTGGCCTGAGTCCATTGTTCGATCTGAACCAGAGTATTCTAATAAGTAGATCCTTACCTCGAATCCAAGTAGATTTAATAATTCTCTGATTATAAAGTATTTTTTTTATAATCAGTGGTTATGTACTAATTGGTCGCGCGTGTTGATTATACACTGATAGCGGTACGTTTAACGGCTATACATATGTACAGTAGCTGATTCAGACCGTTTTTTTAAATTAATATAAATTCATTTTCTATTTAATGGTAGATTCAATTTTCTAAATTGATATTTTTAATCAATCTAGAAAAATAATTTATTGAACTAGTTCACTACGGTTAACCCCGGTTTAATCTCGTTTAGGTCTGGTTCATCTTAAATCGATCTGGTTTTCTCAACAAGGTTCACTACAGTCAAATAAGGTCCGGTGACCCGAATTTGAAAATCGGCCGGTTTAAGCCAGTTTAGACCAGTTTTCTAAAATTTAAAATTTTTTAAATTCGTGTAAATTCATTTTCTATCCAATGGTAATTTTAATTTTCCAAATTAATGAATTTAAACCACCTAGAAAAATAAATTTTTGAATCGATTCTCTATAATTTGTCCTGGTTTAATCCGATTCAATTGTTCCTTTACATGAGTTTTGAGTATTCATTTACCATTTGTGATTTTTAAATTTTCCATTTTTACTTTTATTAACCAATTTCAGTTCGCTTTGATACTCGATCTTCTCTTAAGATTTTTCCGGTTTTCATCTCTTAGTTTAAGAGAACGGAGTCTACAAATAATGAGAGTAGTAGCTGATATGCAGATATAAATGAGTTGATTAATTTTTAGGAGTACTACCCTGATAATATAATAAAGAAAATATAATATAATAAAATAATTTTATTATATTTCACCCGTTTATTGTTTTAGCATGAGTAATTAATAAGATTGTGAACTAGAATTTTTCTTAATTATTTTTTATAGTTAAACTCCATAATTTTACCATTTAAAAATAGGTGAATTAAGTATGTGTAATCTACGTAATGAGAAATATATGTAGTAATCTAGCGTACTTTAACTTGACCATGTTTTATTATTAGTGTCTCCCCATATATATATAACTATAATTTATGCACGTAATTAACTAGCCTATTTGCAAGATTGTGATACATTTCCTAATATTTTTTGTCTTAGATCTTGTATCTTTAATCTATTAATATTAGAATAAAAGTTAGATATCTTATCATCACTCTCTAAATTTAATTGTTGCTTAAACACACATTGCAAATGGGGACACCAGTCACTCTGGCTTTAAAGCAACTATATAATTGATAAGCCTTTTTTTGTTTGAACAACAATAGTTAATTAAGTGGACTAAATAAAATAAACGGAATTTATATAACTTTATATTCCTATTATATTCTATTATTTTAAATAGAGAAAGGAAGTATTTATTGATTGAAAAGTATATAAAATAATATTAGGAAAAAATTAAAGTGAATATTAATTAAATAATATTAATATATTTTTAATTAAAATGTTGATTGGATGAGTAGTGCCATTATAAGTCATCACTTATTGTTTAATTTTTTTTTAAAATTTAAAATTTAAGCGAAGGTACAATCTAGTGTAATTTTTCCTCTATTCATAATATGCATAATTTGTTCTTACTATACAGTAATGGTTTTACAAATAAATACACATTGGAGTTTATTAATAAATGTTGAAACACAAACTATATATTGGAATCCCATCTTCAAACACAAGTGAACATTGTCAATTGAATCTGTGATCGGTGTCTACACCATAGACGTGTTTGAGCACATGTTTAGGTCTAATTATTGGATCAGTGCAGCTGCATGTAGTACCACTTATCTTCATCTCATCTCTTTCATATACTAAACATAAACAGAAGGGAAGGGGAAAAAAAAGCAGTAAAAAACGTTCTCTAGCCTCAGCCTCATTAGATCATCTCCTATATAAATGAGGTCGTTGGCTAGACCTAGGAGACAAGTCTGCCACAGACGGCTCCAATATTGTGTTAAGGCAGTATCCTGGCCTGGAGGCATTTGTTCCGTCGAGAGAAAGAAGTGGAACATGGTCCATGGCCGGACTGAGGCGATCCGTCTTCAACTTTCTCTCGCTCTCTTCCTCCTCGCCATCAACACAGTTGAGAGAAAGAAATGGAACAGAGATATCCCGCCTCAACTTCCTCTCCCTTATATTCATCTTTTCCTCCTCATGACAACCTCCTCCTCCCACCTACCGTAGCCACAGTACCATCACAAGTGCGGTCGCCTGCCCCTGCACAAGTGAGCTCCTCCTCCTTGCACTTTGAATTTTTACTCGCCTTTTTTATTTTTCGTTTAATTTTTCAGTTTTCACGTTAATTTTCAGAGTCAAATTATTACTTAAACGTTGATAAAACCCTTGCCATTATTATTACGAGAAGAAGAAAATTTGTACACGAAGAGACATTGGCAACGTGGGATTGGTTAATTTTCCAAGAGCCACCACACCATGTTTGAATTTATTGATATTATGTTCATGAAAATTCTCTCAAATTAACTTTTATCTACGGTAAAATTTTTTTATTTTCAAATATTAAAGTGAGAGCACTGCTAGGGATCCATTTTTTAAAATTTTTATCCCTTTAATCACTTTTTAAAAGTGAAAATAGTTACTGTCTTGTTGATCTTAATGGAGGTACTAGCCTAACAACAACAGCTAATGTGTACTAACCTAACAACAACAGCTAATGTATGTGCTTGAAAACACAAGTGAGTACTAAGGTTTTTCTATCGGAAGAGTGTTCTTCCGGTGAGATCCGAAATCGGATACTTAGGAATAACCCTATTTCAAGTCTATTTTGGATCAGAGTATCGAATCTAGGATCTTGAACCTGAATCTCGAGTTCGGATTTACCTACGCGGACTCAAAAATAAAGTTCAGAATGATGAAAATTTGATCCAACCCGATAGGAGGAGCTCACGTATAGAGGGCAAGCGACGACACTGGCTGCGACATGTGTGGGGACAAGGCTGACAATGAGGAGGAAGAGGTGAATGTGAGCGAGAGAAAGTTAATAGTCGGACACCTCTGTCTAGCCATATTTCACTTTTTTCTCTATCTGCGCGAACTCCTCAAGGCCAAGATACAACTTTCACACTACATTAGAACCGGCCTCAGAGGCATTTAGGAGGATATTATCAGTAGCAACAGAGCGATATGATGAGGGTGAGGGACAATAACATTTTTTCCTTATATTTATGTATAGTGTGTGAAAGACACGGATACAAGTGGTACTAGGTATTACTACTGTGAACACGTGTATTCACACCTATCAGATCTGACTATTCTCTTGAATATACTCGAGTCGGGAGTAAGTTCCCAATCGGTTGACAACACTAGCTATAACGAAGCTTACAATCCTATCCATTTTTTAAAATGTGATTCCATTTGCTTAGTGCATACATAGTTTGTGTTTCAAATCCAGTTGGATTGAGTGAATCCAGTCTCTTCTCGGGAATGACAATGATCTATCCATAATTATTATTATTATAATATCCTCTATATGTTTATGTGAAAGAGATGGAGGCAAGTTGTAAAACCCGCCCTTTTAAGCTAAGGAAAATCAGGAAAAGAACCGGACAAACCAAGTGAGTATTTAGAACCGGTTCACAAACCCGATTATTTCTAAACGGACAAGTTGGAAATTTACAACTCTCGAGTGATCCAAAGGGTTAATTAAACTTTGGAAAAAAAACTTAAGAAAAATTAGAAAATAAAAACCAAAGTGGTTCAGGTGAACTAAATTCCATAAGAACTTTAAAGTTAAGCACCAATAATTTATGGCAATATTAATACTATTAATAAATCTCGCTCATTTAATACAGGGGTTTTACGCCTATATAAAGAGGTCATCCCCATTTCATTCTCCTCACACCTGAACACTTCTCTCTCTCTCTCACTACTACTCCATTTCCCGGTAAAGCTCGAACCAGAGCTTCGACTTGAACAAAGGTCGGGCTCTTTAGAACCGGGGAGAAGACAGCTATCTGATAGCAAACTCCAGTCAATCCGAGAATCATTGGAGAAGCGCCTACATGATGGAATAGTGAAGCAACTCCAACGGACCGAATCTGCCCTATTTCAGCCAAGCTAAAATCGGCCATTTCCAGCCCTCCTCAGGCCAACTAAAGCCCTCCCAACACTTTCTCAGCCTTTCCACGGCCGAATTAGGACCGAAAGGTAAGCCAATTCGGCTCCCCTTTATAATTTTTTATCGGTGCTAGAAAGAGAATCGACCGAATTTCAATGACAAAATTCTAATCTAATTCCGCATCAATTGATGCGATTCTTGATTCGAGGATGAACCTCAGTACAAGAGCTATCTGCCTAGATCAAAAGCTCAAACCGTCGTGCCTTCACAGGTGAGTAATCGAAGCTTTCTCTCTCTATAGTTCATTTTCCGGTGAAGTTTCGTTTGAGCTCGTCCCGGCATTAAAACTTGCGATTCACATTTCTGAAGAATTGTATGAACATGTAGAAACTCAATTTCAACAATTGAAAACGTTTGATGGGTCAATTTGATGAAATCAAATTCGGCTGTGTTAAGAAAATGGAATATGGGAAAAATTGGGGATTTTCGAAATTCAAAGGACCAAAATAAAATTTTATGAAATTGAGGGTCAATTAGGCATGAAAATAATGTTGGAGGACCAATTGAGGAATTTTGAAATTTTTGGGGCAAAATTTATCATTTTTGTAGAGAAAGGGCAAAATGGTAATTTTGGAAAAGTTGGGGGACCAAATTTGAAATTTGGGAAATTAAACCCCTTTTTGTGAAATGGAATAAATTGAGGTTCTATGATAAATTTTAAAAGTTTCGGGACTCAATTTGAGGAAAAACTGGCATTTGGGACTTAAAGTTAAAGAGAAATAACTTTAGGGACCTAATTGTAAATAAATGAAAGTTTGACTTTCTCATTCATTTGGAATGAATGAAGGCGATTAGGCCAAAGGATAATGAACCAAGATATTCATATCGTGTAGGAACACAAAGTATCGGGAATGCCAACAAGGACAAGCTCGCGTGAATACTAAGAACCGGTCTAGTGGAATTCACGGTATTAACGGGTGAGTGGGTTTACTAACATCATACCCGGTTGGGATGATGAGCACAACTTAAAATTAAAAACCACTTACCGGTTGTGAGTGGAAATTTTATATCATACCCGATTGGGGATGATAAGTGCCTCGATATAAAAACCCACTATTTAGTGGTATTTTAATCATCACCACTTAGATGAAGTGATGTGAAAATTTTGCAGAAAAACTACTTATCGGTTGTAAGTAGATCATACCCGGTTGGTATAATGAGACTTACTCGAAGGAAGTTGAAAACCCGTTCATCAGTTATGAACGGAGATGTTCTTATACTAGTTGGTATAATGGACAACGAAAACCTATTTTGTCGGAAGTGTTCTCCCCTAACTGTGTGCCAATGCTTAAACTATTTGGGAGACCTTCTCGACGGGAGCTCGAATAGCTCTGATAGGCCGAGGGCCTCGGTTTTGGAACTTCGGGGCTAAATGCCCAATTTTGAAAATCTCGTACAGTGGGCCTAAGGCCAGTTGGCACAAGCAGGAGCTCATAAATGAACATGATATATGTGCCATAAAACTTAATAAACAAATTGTTTGGCCATGGTACCAAGATAGGACTGACATGCTCAGTCAACTAGCAGCAGTGCGACATGACAGGTCAACGGACCAATCAAAACAAACAACTGCGGGTTGAGTTGAGAGTCGGGGCCGTTGGACCTGTGGCACGACAAATTACATGGCAATATGAGAAAACATTGTGTATGCATGCACTATGAGTATGGGGTCATCAAGACGCCCATGAGGGGTAGTGATGCGTCTTAAGGGCATTGGACGACCTGGTGGCTATAAGGGCAGTTCGTCGTTCCAGTTGTTTGTACGAAATCTAGAGTAGCACTAAGCGCATGAGACCGGGGTGGGGACAGGATGAGGTCTTTGTCTTCATACGGACACGAAAAAGTGATTTCGGGATTGTGGGTCGGATCTCACGTACATCCACTCATTCCCAAGGTAGAAGTGGTCATACTTCTATCCTGGTGACAGGAAAAGTCGCTCTGAAGCCACTAGCGGGTTCAGTAGTGATACTGACTTGCAAATGTGTGTAACCTTCATGATGAAGGATGTGTGTTGGGTGATGACACACCGGTAACTAAGAAATGGTGGAAAAATCCAAATTTTTAAACAAAGGGATTTTTGAAAAAAAAAAAAAAAGAGTTTGGCACACTCCAATAATAATTATTTTCTTAAAAGTCAAAAGTTTTTAAAAACTCATTCACTGAGTTGTCGTACTCACCCCCTCCCTTATATCCCTTTTAGGAAATCCCAAAAAGCCTACCCTTAAAAACCGTCAACTAAGATGCCTGTAAGACAAGTTTGTAAAGTTTTAAATTTCATACAGTTTTAATTATGCTATTCCAGGAAAAAGGTGTAGGTTAAAGGACGTCTTACTCTTTACAGTTTACAATAAGGGGAAACCCTTTAATAAATCAGGAGAGTGGCAGGTTGATCACGGGGATCCGACCAAACCGGGTCGGGGCGTGACACAAGTGGTACTCGATGCTGCTGTGCTGTAGAGTCTTCACAATCAGATCCTTCCCCGAATGCTCCCCACGTTCGTGCGAGTTTAAGAAAATGGACGTTTAAGTTCGGGTCCACTTTTTGGACAGGCTCACTGGCCCGAGTCCATTGTTCGATATGGACCAGAGTATTATAACGAGTAGATCCTTATCCCGAATCAAAGTAGATATAAATCTCTGATTATAGAGTATTTTTTTTATAATCAGCGGTTGTGTACTAATTGTTTGCGCGTGTTGATTGTACACTAACTGGTTAGCGGTACGGCTGTACATCGGTACGGTACGTAAATTGGCTGATTCAGGTACTATTCGACCGTTTTTTTAATTTTAAATTTTTTAAATTAATATAAATTCATTTTCTATTTAATGGTGGATTCAATTTTTTAAATTAATATTTTTAATCCACCTAGAAAAATAATTTATTAGACTAATTCACTACGGTTAACCCCGGTTTAATCCAGTTCAGGTTTGGTTCACCCTGAACTGATCTAGTTTTATCAACAAGGTTCATTACGGTCAAAAAAGGTTCGATAACCCGAATTCGAAAATTAGTCGGTTTAAGCCAGTTTCGACCAGTTTTCTAAAATTTAAAATTTTTTAAATTCATGTAAATTTATTTTCTATCTAATAGTGTCTTCAATTTTTTAAATTAATGTATTTAACCACCTAAAAAAATAAATTTTTGAACCGATTTTCTATGATTCGTCCTGGTTTAATTTGGTTCAGGTTTGGTTCACCCTGAACCGATCTAGTTCTTACCCCCAATTTCATCAATTATTCATTTACATGAGTTTTGAGTATTCATTTACCACTTGTGATTTTTAAATTTCTCGTTTTTACTTTTATTTACCATTTTCGGTTCTCTTTGATAATCGATTTTCTCTCGAAATTTTTCTAGTTTTCATCTCTTATTCCTTAGTTTGATAGAATGAGATTTACAAATTATGAGAGTAGTAGCGGAATTAAACTAAATGCACAACCTAGTAGCTTGTATGCATTAATGAGAGTAATAATGTTATTCATTTGGAGTTAATAATTTTATTCATCTAATTTAATTATTAATTTAGAGAGACTAGTGGATAATTAGAAAAAATTACTTATGTTTAATTCTTGTATGCTGATATAAGGGAGTTGATTAATTTTTAGGAGTATTACCATAATAAAAATACTAATAATATAATAGGTAAAATATAATAAAATAAAATAATTTTATTTCAAGTAAAATATTTAATATTTATAAGTTTTAATTATAATAGTTATTTATTGATTTAATATGAGTAATTAATAAGATTATGAACTAGAATTTTTCTTAATTATTTTTTGTGGTTGAACTCCATGATTTTACAATTTAGAAATAGGTGGATTAAATATGTGTAAACTACGTAATGAGAAATATATGTGCCATGTTTTATTGTTGGTATCTCACTATATATAACTATAATTTATGTACCTAATTAAATAGGTTTGACTCTTGTATTATGATGTGTTATATCAACATGAACTGAATCATTATATACCTTCTTTCTCTTACATCTTGTATCTTAAATTTATTAATGTTGGGATAAAAGGTAAATATCTTGTAATTACTCTTTAAATTTAATTGTTGCTTAATTACATAAGACGGTTGCAATGGGACACTAAGCCTTTTTTTTCTGTTTGAACAACCATGGTTAATTAAGTGGTCTAAATAAAATAATGGGATTTATATAATTGTATATTCCTATTATATTCTATTATTTTAAATAAAGAAAAAAAATTATTAATTGAAAAGGTATATAAAGTAATATTAGAAAAAAATTAAAATAAATATTAATTAAATAATATTAATATATTTTTTAATTAAGATGGTGATTGCATGGGTGGTGTGGTGATAAGTCATCACTCATTTTTGAATTTTTTTTTTAAATTTTAAAATTTAAGCAAAGGTACAATCTAGTGTGATTTTTCCTGAGAGTTTTCTATTGAGAGTATGCATAGTTTGTTCTGTGCATACTATACTATACAGTAATTATTTTACAAATAAATATTTATTAGAGTTTATTAATAAATGTTGAAACACGAATTATGTATTGGAATCCCATCTTCAAACACAAATCTGTGAACGTTATCATTATCAATTGAACTCGTGATCGATATCTGTACCTTAGACGTGTTTGAGTGCATGTTCGAAGTCTAATTATTTAATCGGTACAGCAACATCGAGAACCACTTGTTTCCGTCTCGTCTCTTTCACGCACTAAACATAAACAGAAAGAAAAAAAGAAGTAAAGAATGTTCTCTAGTCTCATCATCAACAGATCACCTCCTATATAAGTGAGGTCGTTGGCAAAACCTAGGAGACAAGTTTGCCACAGACGGCTCCAATGTTGTGTCAAGGCCATATCCTGGCCTGGAAGTCGAGAGAAAGAAGTGAAACATAGCCGGACTAAGGTGATTCGTCGTCAACTTCCTCTCCCTCACATTCACCTTCCTCCTCACTGACAACCTCCTCCTCCTGCCTGCCACCGCCAGTGCCCCCACAAGTGTAGTCACTTGCCCCCGCACAAGTGAGCTCCTCCTCCTTGTACTTTGAACTTTTACTCCCAAACGCTCCTCCTCCTCACCCTTTAAATGCACTTTGAATTTTTGTCTTTTTTATTTTTCATTTAATTTATCAGTTTCCACGTTAATTTTCAGCGTTAAATTGTTACTTAAACAATCTTAAAATTCTTGTCATTATTCTTACGGGAAGAAAAAAAAATTGTACACGGAGAGACATTGATCATGTGGGATTGGTTGATTTTTCATGAGCCACCACACCATACCAGCGTGCGCGGTTACATTTTTCAAAATTCTGATCCCTTTAATTAATATTCAAAAATGAAAATATTAACCTAACAATAACAGCTAAATGTATGTGATTCAAAACACAGGTTAGTACTAAGGTTCTTCTATCTCATTCAGGAATAATGTTCTTTCGTGAGATCCAAAATCAGGTCCATAGGAAGAATCCTATTTTAAGTTTATTTTGGACCCAAGCATCGGATCCAGGATCTTGAACTTGAATCTCGAGTTCGGATTTACCTACGCGAACTCGAAAATAGAGTTCGGAATGACAAAAATTTAATCCAACCCAATAGGAGGAGCTCATGTGTAGAGGGCAAGCGACCACACTGGCAGCAGCATGTGTGAGGATGAGGAGGAAGAGGTGAATGTGAGCTAGAGAAAATTGATAGCGCGACACCTCTCTCCGGCCATGTTTCACTTTTTCCCTTGCCAGCACGGACTCCTCGAGGCGAGGATACAACATTCACACTACATTAGAACCGGCATAAGAGGCATCTAAGAGGATATTATCAGTAGCGATATGATCACGATGAAGGATGGCGACTTTTTTTCCTTTTTATATATAGTGTGTGAAAGAAAACAGAGGCAAGTGGTACTGGGTACTAGGTGCTGCTGCTGTGAACACTCAAGTCCGGTGTCACGTGCTCGCGTAGGTTCCCAATCGATTGACAACCCTAGCGATAAGGGAGCCTACAATCCTATCCATTTTTTAAAATGTGATTCCATTGCTTAGTGAATATATGGTTTGTATTTCAACTCTAGTTGGAGTCTCTTCTCTGGAAAACTCTAGGAAGGTCACACGAGAGGGCAGCGTGCCTCTCCTTTCAATCAGGTATTGCTTCACTATCGAGTACATGAACGAGTCGACCAAAAGACCTACCATTTCGTCCATCTCCTTCTTCCTTATCACCCTAATGGTCAACCACCCTAATTTCAGCTCCGTGGAACAGGAGTAGCCTTCCAAGAACCTAATCTTCTCGAAATCGTCGTTGGTTAGAAACCGGCGGGGCCAGAACGGGTCGTCGAGTAAAGGGGCGGAGGTCTCTACTGCGATGGATGTGGTGGGCGGAAGGGGAGGCCGGGAGGAGTGAGAGAAGGAAGGCAGAAGGAGAGGCCAGGAGGAGTGAGAGAAGAAGGGCTTGACCATAGTATGGGAGAGTAGAGAGAGTTTTGGGAGAGTAGAAAGATGGGTGTGGACCTTTGATGTAGGAGATTTTCCAACCCTATATTCACCTGTTGGTGATAATCTTATGGACGACATGTTAGTGTACTTTCGGACAGAATAGAGCATGAGATACATGTACTACTTATTAGTGGTGTAGTAGGCTTACGGACACATATACCAAATTTTCGTGAATTATGGATAATGTAATAGTCATTAGTAGGACACAGTGTCCAAAAAAGAAATTCACGTAAACCTCTAGAGGCATTATCTAATTAGTAAACCCCAAAAACCTCACTAAAGAAGGTAGTTTTATGGATTGGGATGGATAGTACCGATGATTCATGTAGTATTTTTCTATAATAGTAGTATTGCGAATGAGAGTACGAATCGATGTTATAAAAGTTTAAGAAACAGCTCATTACAACTCATGTACTGACTCTCGAATATGAACATAGGTGAATACACCCTATATAATGATTTGTGAGGATACTATACACCGTGTAAAGTGATGGGTTCCTGATGCAAAAAAAGAAGAGTAATTTCTTATGCATCTATTATTTTAAAAAAAAACGTAAAATAAATTATAGCAACCATTGTATTTATATTAAATATATGAAGACATTACCTTTATTTGACGTGAAATCTTCACCTAACACAAAAAAACTCAAGAATGTATCTCTCGAAGGGTTGAAATTTGAAAGAATAATAAAATAGAGTTATCAATGGGAAAAGCTCGCACAACGGATTAGCAATCCGACCCTTTAGTCCACTCAGCCATCTCTCCGAATTGAAAAAAAAAAGATAATTACTATCTTAGATAGTTCCATTACACAAAATGGAATTCTTGCAAAATTCCTTCTTAATCTATATTCCTTCTTAATCTATTTTAGATATATTATTTTATTATATTAAATTAAAAATTTAAATTTAATTCTCCTGTGTTTTGTGTAGTTTTTGAATTCATTTCTTTTTTTTTTTTGTACAGTTGTCCCATGGTATTCATCTATGGCATTTCGTATTTATTATATACTTAAAACTGTTTTTATTATTTAATGCTAATTTAATATAACCGATTAAAATGTGAAGGTTATATCTCATTCAAAAAATTTAATGAACATTATCTTTTTTTTTTCATACATTATACAAGTTGTTCATAAAAAATCACTAAATTTGTGGTGGATGTTCCTATATGTTACTCAACTAAAAGTATTTTGTAGTTTGGCAAGTAGATAAAAAAACATTTAAGAGAGGACATAAGGGAGTCTAATGGGATGGGATGGTGGATCAATTGTTTGATTCTGACTAGAGTGATTCGGAATCAACAACAACTCGTATTCAAGCCCAATAGAGTGAGTTAACCTCTGACCCAACAGAATAGTTGTCAGTGTCCACTCGAATCTAATTTTTATGTACATGTAATTGCACCCAAACCTAATTTCTCAATCCGTAAATTTGGACTCGAGATTCAGGTCGCGAATCCTGGACCTAGATCCGATATTGGGGTCCAAAATAGACCTTAGTAGCTGTTATTGTTACAATTTTTTTACATTTTAAATTCTTTTACTTAGGAAGTATCCCATTTTGAGTCTTGCCCCTCATTTTATATTCTTCCAGAATTAAATGAAAGAACCTTAGTAGTAACCTTAATTTTCAAGCACATGCATCAGCCTATTATTGTTCATTCAGATCAACAAAATAGTAATCTGTTTTCAGCTCTAACATGTACTTGAAGCTCCACTCCATACATGGTCCTCAAAAGGAAGACTTATGATCAAATTAACATCACCACATTACAAATTCATTTGACAAAGTGGCAATAATCCACTAGTAATCATTTTTTTGTCATTCTGGAAGAGAAACAGTAGGTTACTTGGGTCGAGACCGGGAAACTATGCAAAACATCATAGATTAATCGTGTGGTGATAATTAAACGGAGAACCAAGTGAGATCAAGTAGTTTAATTGGCATTTGTATATCTAATTCTGAAGACCAAAAATGAATAATAGCTTTCAGTGTAGTGGCGGTATAACATAACTTGATATAATATGAATAGAATATGCATTCATTAAAGATTATTAACTTTAGATTACTAGAAATATGACAAATATTTACTTGAAAAGTGTTTAAAGGAATTGTACTTTTGACAAATAGGTCACGAATTTTCATAGAAATAATACAAATAAATTTAAAGGCTCGCATGATGTGGTGGCTCATTGTCAAAAATTAACAATCCCACTGCAAATGTCTCCCATTTGATAAATTTTATTCTTCCTGTAATGCCAAGGGTTTTATGATTATTTAAGTAACAATTTGAGAAAAAACTCAAAAATTGAATAAAAAATAAAAAAAAAATGAGTAAAAATTCAAAGTGCATGAAGAAGGAGTTCAAGTATGGGAGTAAAAATTTAAAATGCAAGGAGGAAGAGCTCACACGTAAGGTTTGACTGCCGCACTTGCCTGTGTATTATCAACAGTAACAACCTTAGTTATATGGGAGGTAATTTGAAGAGGATGAAGGACGATGACTTTTTTTCCTACTTTTTTCCTTAACTGTGATAAATCTCACAAACTATATGGGGTTTAAATAGTGCATGAGAGAGACAAGAGACAAGTGATCCTAGGTGAGCTAGCCGTGAAGAGTCTCATAAATTATATAGGGTTTGAATAGTGTGATAGAGAGACATGAGATAAGTGGTTGAGCAAGCCGTAAACAGAAGATGTGGAGAGTCACACAAATTATATGGGATTTAAATAGTGTTTGGGTGAGCAAGCGGCAGAGTCTCACAAACTATGTCAGGTGTTAGAGAAAGTATTCTGGACCGATAAGGGGTTGGGCTCATGTCTACTTAAAAGTCATGACTTATAAGCCCATAACGCTTCTCTATTTTATCCAATGTGAGATCTATTATCAACACCCGCCCTCACGTGCAACGTAGATACACTTGCCACGTGCAATTCTCAACACCTCTCAACATCAGGATTCAAACCTGAGTACATTAGATAAACATCTATCCTCTTATAATGAGAGAATAAGTGATTGCACCTTCTATATGGTGGGAATGAGTTGCAGTTTTAAATTTTAAAATTAAAAAAATATTAAAAAATGAGTTGTCACTCCTCCTCACACCACTCATACAATCAATATCTTTATTTAAAAATATATTAATATTATTTAATTAATTTTTTTTATTATTATTATTTTATAAACCTTTTTAACTAATATATTCTTTTTTTCTCTCTATAGAACTATATAATATAATAGAATTTGCACTACTATAGATCCCACATGCTTTATTTAGACCATTGTTATGGTATTGTTCAAATGTTTATCAATTGTATGATGTCGTTAAAACGAGCTATCATATAATTCTGAATGTTCAATTGTATATTTATTTTGATTAAGTAACTATTAAACTTAGAGAGACTTCAAGATATTCAACTTTTATCTTAAAATTGATATATTTAATATACTATGAATGAAAGTATAAAATTATCAAATGATTCATAATAATATAAACATAATAATAGAAGAGCCAAGCATAGTAAATGATATCATAATCTTACCAATAGACTATTCAATATGGTAATACTGATAATCGATGGATATCAATTATTAGCTACAACAAAAGAGGGTAAAGCTAAATCACCATCAAAATTAAAAATAATAGGTTAGCACAAATAATATATTATCAAGTAGTGAACACATATACTATCCATTAATTGTGTCTTGATAACTCAATGGAGAATTTAGTGAGATCAAGTAGTTTAATTGGATTCTATGTATCTAATTCTCAATACCAAAAAAGTATAATGGCCTTCATCCAATGGAAACAGCATGGGTTGGACAAAAGCATGATAGATCTGTGAGCTAGGATTCAATGTAGTGACTGCATAACATGACTTGATATAATATGAATAGAATATGGATTCCTTCTAGATTATAAACTTCATATTACTAGATAACTAGAAACATGATGGATCTTCACTTGAAGAGTGATTAAAAGGATCGCATTTTTGAAAAATGGGTCACCTAGTAGTGCTCTCACTTTAATTTTTGAAAAGAAAAAAAAATTCTACAGTAGATGGTAGTTAAATTTGAAAGAATTTTCATGGAAATAATACTAATAAATTCAAAGGTTGGCATGGTGTGGTGGCTCGTAGAAAATCAATCAATCCCACATTGCCAATGTCTCTCCTTTCTTCTTCCCCTAAGAATAATGGCAAGGGTTTTATGATTTTTTAAGCAACAATTTTATTATGAAAATTAATTGTGTAACTCGAAAATTGAACGAAAAATTTTAGATGAGTAAAAATTCAAAGTGCATGGACGAGGAGTTCTAAGTGTGAGAGTAAAAATTTAAAGTACAAGGAGGGGGAGCTCACATGTAAGGGCAGGTCATCGGAAGAAGAGAGTCAGAGAAGGATGATGACGAGACACCTCTGTTCGGTTATGTTCCATTTTTTTCTCTTAATAATATGGACGCCTCGAGGCTAGGATACAACCTTAACGCTACATTAGAATCGTGAGTGACTCATTATCACCGGATATTATTAGCAGCAACAACCACACATATATAAAAGGTAATATGATGAGGGTGACGTTAAATGATATTTTTTTCATGCCTTTTTTTATTGTATTTATATTTATTGTGTGAATGAGACGAAATTGAGGCAAGTGATTCTCCATCCATGCAACTGTAAAAGTCTTGACAAGTATTGATTCAATAATTAGATCCAAACTTGCGTCCCAAACACGCCTAGGGTGTGGACAAGGATTATGTGTACAATTGACAATTCTAACTCTAAAGGAACCTACGAGCATCTCATGCTTAAAGGTGCCATTACATTACTTAGAGTGTACATAGTATATATTTCAACATTTATTAATTCACTACAATATGTCTTTTTTCGTAAAACCATTAGCGAGAAGAAGACACTACTTCCACTTATAATTAATCGTCAATCTTTTTTTTGCTCAATAATGGTCTATAGTTGAGATATTATTATCTGTGATAAAAAATCTTTTGATACTAACACTCAAAAAATAAGAGTAGAAGAGAAATGTTAGGAAAAATCACACTTGTATCGTTGTTTTAAATTTTAAAATTTAAAAAAAAATAAAAAATGAATTGTCACTTGAGATATCAATAGTGAGACACCAATAACAAAATAGGGTCAAGTTAAAACACCATAGCTTAGCACACATATTTCTCATTCGATAGTATATATATACTTAATTCATCAATTTTCAAATACAACATTTATAGGAATCAACTACAAAATAATGAATACAAATTATATTTCACAATTTTATCCGGTACTAAAATTATAATTAATTATAATAATTATAATTTATAAATATTAAAATATTTTACTTATAATAATTACATTAAAATATGATAAAACCTAAAACTATCTTTTACTCAAACTTCTTTACAATTCCCTTTCACAAATTAATCATCTTTCCTATAGTATCATAACAATTAAATATAAGTAATTTTCTTCAATTACCCACTAGTCTCACTAACAAAGGTGAGAGTGATTACAAGACACAAATACATGATTCTTGGCATAAATTTAATCAAGAATATGAGACATGTAAAACATACGACAAGTTTATCTTTACTACAATTCTAGTTACATTATCTATGTAAACCTCGTTCTCTCGGAATAAGGGAACTAAAAATTTTTCAAGAGAAAATAAAATATCTAAGTGAATTGGAATTGGTAAATAAGAGGTCAAAATGAGAAATTGGAAAATCTCAAGTGACCAATATATACCTAACAATCATGGAAAAAACTATTACGTGAAATGGATGTGAGAACCAGACCGGTTTGAGGTGATCCATATTTGAATCGGAATTAACCAGATTGAACCATGGAGAATTGTTTCAAAAATTTATTTTTCTAGGTGATTTTAAAATAATAATTTGGAAAAATTGAAGCTACCATTAGATAGAAACTAAATTTTGAAAAATTTAGAAAATTTAATTTTTTGAAAACTAGTCGAATTGAGCTTGAATCGGTTGGTTTTTTTTTTATTTTGGGTTACCAAACCTACTCTTACTGAACCGGTCAATGGTACAGCCGGTTAATGGACAGCCTGCAAGGTCAACGCCTAATGGACAACCTGTGCAACGTGGTGAATTGCATGCAGTTAGCCACTCGGTTAGCATCAGGAAGCGGTGACCAACGAGAGCATGGCATATGTACTTGTTCAACAATCAAAGCCATGCCATTGACAACCAACCAATAGAAGAGTGATACATGTACTCAATTAATAGTCAACTAAGGAGATGACTTGTTAGCAAGGTTGACCAATGAATTGCTGACATGTGGCAAGGATGCCACGTTAATAATTGATAAGGATGTCGGAGAAATAGTTGACCAATAAGAGGCCCACACATGATAGACCACGTCGAATGGTCTTAGCCAATCAAAGATTGACACGTGGCAGTGACACTATGCGACAAGAGGGAAATTCGACATTTTTAAATCAGCCAATCAGTGTATGCCACTTGTCACAGTCAATAGCTAACCGAATACGGTGAGCGACCACGCTAGAAAGAGTGACCAATGGAGACCACCACATAGCCGGTCAATGAGTCAACAACTCACGTAGACACTGAGTAGGAAGTTGTGTTAGCAAAGCCAGCTAATCATAGGGTGTCACGTGGCATCTCGCACGCACATGCATAGTATCATCTTCCTCCTTAGAGAATCTGGTACATAGAGAGACAAGGTCTAAACTCCGTCCTCAAGGACCAAGAGAACTGGGAAAGAGAACCAGAAGTATCCAAGAGAGAGAGAAACCGAGAGCTTAAACCAAATGGAATTTGGTAAAGAAGGGTAAAAATGGGAATTGGAATAATCCACAATAGCCAATCAATCTAAAAAATCATGAAGAAGAACCATGAAGTGAATTAGGTGTAAACATCAGACAGGGTTTGGGGTGAAGCAGGCCTAAACTAGATCGCGCCAGATTGAACCATGAAAAATCGGTTAAAAGATTTATTTTTCTAAGTAGATTAAAAATATTAAATTGGAAAATTGAAATCACTATTAGATAGAAAATGAATTTAGTAATTTTTAATTTTTTGAAATGTTTTTCAAATCGGGCGTGTACTAGCATATTTACTATTTTGAGTCACCGAACCAAGTCTGTAACACTGTGTTTTTAGTAATCAGAAAAAAAATATAGAACAGAAAAACTAAATTGGTTCAGATGAACTCGATCCTATTAGAATATGTGTCCTTCCAAGAAGTATTCATTTTGGATTCTCTCGGATCCTATCAAAACTCCAAGGTTAAGTGTGCTTGGGCTAGAGTAGTGTTAGGATAGGTGACCTTCTAAGAAGTATTCATTTTGCATCACCTCAATAGTTGTCAAACCATATTTTTTTAGTAACCCAAAATTAAATAACATACTAGCACTAATGCATCTAATCCTATCAAAAGTCCAAGGTTAAGTGTGCTTGGGCCATCCTAGTGTTAGGATGGGTGACATTGGGAAGTATTCATTTTACATTTTCTCAATAGTTGTCAAACCATATTTTTTTAATAACCCAAAATTAAATAACATACCAACACCAATGCACAAAGACCTGCTGGGAAGTATTCATGTAGGGTTGTACCCTTTAAATAGTTGACAAATCATATTTTTTTTAGTAATCCAAAATTAAAAACATACCAGCATTAATGAAGGATCCCTTTAGAACTTTGAAGTTAAGTGTGCTTGGTGAGAGTAGTGCTAGGATGTGTGACTTATTGAGAAGTATTCATGTTGCATCCCATCAATAGTTGTCAAACCATATTTTTTAGCAACCCAAAATGTAATAATATACTAGCACTAATGATCAGAGGATCGTCGAAGAAGCGTTGACAAAATCAAACAAAGAAACAGCTCTAGTATATTGAAGTTGCCCTATTTCGGCCTAGCTAAAATTAGTCGAATTCAACCCTCCTCTAAACAAACCAAGCTCTCCCAACATCCCCACAACCCTCATATGATCTCAACGATGCTGAAAGGTGAATAGTAGGAATTCTTGATCCTAGAAGGTACTTTAGGAAGAGGGCTACCTTTCCCAATAGAATGCTTGGACTGTCGCACCTCCAATGGGACAAGTGTGATCGGAACACCAGCAAGTCAAAGCTCGTGTCAACTTAGAAAACCAAACGTGGACGAACACGTCGCGGTTAACAAGTGAGTGAGTTATTCACATGATACCTGGTTGGGTTGATTAGCACCTTTTCTAAATTATAAGTCTCCATGAGTGGGTTATTCACATCATACCCAGTTGGGATGATGAGCACCTTTTCTAAATTATAAGTTGTCGTGAGTGGGTTATTCACATCATACCCGGTTTGGATGATGAGCACCTTTTCTAAATTAGAAGTCACCGTGAGTGAGCTAATTTACACATCATACCGGTTGGGATGATGAGCACTTTTATTTAATGAAAACATACTTACTAGTTGTGAGTGGGCTTACTAACATCATGCCCGGTTGGGATGATGAGCATAGTTTAAAGTTAAAAAAAAACTTATCGGTTGTGAGTAGTAGAAGAAAGCAAGAGAAAGTTGACGACAGATCGCCTCATTCTGACCATGTTCTGCTTCTTTCTCTCGACGGCATAGACGCCTCGAGGCCAGGATGCGGCCTTGACACTACATTGGAGCTGTCCATGGTAGACCTGTCTCCTAGGTCTATTTAATTATGAGCATAAATTATAGATATAAATGGTAAGATACCAACAATAAAACATGGTCAAGTTAAAGTACGGTAGATTAGCACATATATTTCTCATTATGTAGCTTACACATACTTAATCCACCTATTTCTAAATTGTAAAATCATTAATTTCAAGTATAAAAAATAATTAAGAAAAATTCTAGTTCACAATCTTATTAATTACTCATGCTACCGTCGACCTCCTCCTCCTTGTCGTTGGCGCAGTCGAGAGAAAGAAGCGGAATAGAGACATCTGATCGTCAACTTTCTCTCCCTCACATTCACCTCTTCCTCCTCACCGGTGACCTCCTGCCGCCGACAATGCGGTTGCAAGTGCAGTCGCTTGCCCCTGCACAAGTGAGCTCCCCCTCCTTGCACTTTGAACTTTTACTCCCAGAACTCCTCCTCCATGCACTTTGAATTTTTACTCGTCTTTTTTTTTTTATTTTCGGTTCAATTTCTAAGTTTCCATATTAATTTTTAGAGTCAATTTGTTACTTAAATAATTATAAAACCCTTGACATTATTCTTATAAAAAAAAAGAAAATTGTGGAGATATTGGTAGTGGAATTTGTTGATTTTCAAGAGCCACCACGCCATGCCAACCTTTTAATTTATTAGTATTATTTCCATGAAAATTCTCTCAAATTTGCTTCCATCTACTGTAGATTTTTTTTTCTTTTCAAAGATTAAAGTGAGAGCACTACTAGGGACCCATTTTTCAAAATTCTGGTCCCTTTAATTACTCTTCAAATGAAGATACGCCATGTTTCTGGTTATCTAGTAATTTGAAGTTCATAATCTAGAATGGATGCATATTCTATTCATGCTATATCAAGTCATGTTATCGAGTCACTACACTAAACCCTAGCTCACAAATCTACCATGCTTTTATCCAACCCATGCGGTTTCCATTGAATGAAGGTTGTTATACATTTTTGGTCTTGAGGATTAGATACACAAAATCCAATTAAACTACTTGATCTCACTAGGATCTCCGTTGAGTTATCAAGACACCATTAATCTATTATGTTTTGCATGTTTCCAGGGTCTTGACCCAAGGAACCTTCTCTTCGAGAATGAAAAAAATGGTTACCAGTGGATCATCTATTGATTGGCCCGCGCTTACAAACACTTACTGGATGCGCTTCACCATGTGTCATGCGCTGACCTGCCAGCGATTCGTTGATCAGCGGATCGTTGACTGGTCCGACATGACTCGGTCCGATGACCCGAAATCGTAAATATACTAGTTTATGCCCAATTTGACTGATTTTCAAAAAATTAAAAATTACTAATTTTATTTAAATTCATTTTTTATCTATTGGTGGTTTCAATTTTTCAATTTTATATTTTTAATCCATTTAGAAAAATAAATCTTTGAACCGATTTTTTACGGTTCAATCCGGCTTGATCCGGTTCAGCCCGCTTCACCCTGAACCCTGTCTGATTTTCATACCCAAATCACTTCATGTTTCTTCTTTATAATTTTTTAGATTGGTTGGCTACTGTGGATTATCCCAATCCCCATTTTTATCCTTCTTTACCAGATTCCATTTCGTTTAACCTCTCGGTTTCTCTCTCTCTTGAAAACTTCCAATTCTCGTGGTCCGAGAAGACGGAGTTTAGAATTTCTCTCTATGTACTAGATTTTCTAAGGAGGAAGATGACACTGTGCATGCACGTGTGAGCTACCACGTGACACACTATAATTGGCTCGCTTTGCTAACGCGACTTCCTACTTAACATGAGCCATTGACTCATTGACCGACTATGTGGTGGTCTCCCATTGGTCGCTCTTTCTAGCGTGGTCGCTCACCATATTCAGTTAGCCATTGATCGTGACACGTGGCATACACTAATTGGTTGATTTAAAAACATTAGATTTCCCTCCTATCGCATAGTGTCGCTGCCACGTGTCAATCTTTGATTGGCTAAGACCATTCGACATGGTCTGCCATGTGTGGGTCTCTGATTGGTCGACTGTTTCTCCGACATCCTTATCAATTGTTAACGTGACATCCTTGCCACATGTCATCTCTTCATTGGTCAACCTTTCTGATAAGTCTTCTCCTTAGTTGACTATTAACTGAGTACATGTGTCACTCTTCTATTGGTTGGTTGTTAGTGGCGTGGCTTTGATTGTTGACCGAGTACATGTGCCATGCTCTTGTTGGTCAGTGCTTCCTGGCGTAGACCGAGCGACTAACTGGATGCAATTCGCCACGTGTCAAAATGAGTTGGTGTCAAAATGATGCTGCTAATAATATCTAGTGAGAACGAGTCATTCACGGCTCTAATATAGTATCAAGGTTGTATCCTGGCCTGAAGGCGTCCGTAATATTAAGAGAAAAAATGGAACATAGCCGGACAGAGGTGTCTCGCCTTCACCATTCTCTGCTCTCTTCCTCCTCACCGCCAACCTCCTCCTTACACATGCTACCGCCAGTGCGGCTGCAAGTGCTGTGACCTACCCCTTACATGTGAGCTCCCTTGCACTTTAAATTTTTATTCCCACACTTGAATTCCTCCTCCATGCACTTTGAATTTTTACTCACCTAAAATGTTTCATTCAATTTCAGAGTTTCTCCATTAATTTTCATAGTCAAATTGTTGCTTAAATAATCATAAAACCCTTACCATTATTCTTACAGGAATAAGAAAACCTGTCAATGGAGAGACATTGGCAATGTGGGATTGGTTGATTTTTCACCAGCCACCACACCATGCCCGCTTTTGATTTTATTAGTATTATTTCCATGAAAATACTCTAAAATTAGCTTCTAATTATTTCTGATTTTTTTTCTTTTCAAAGATTAAAGTGAGAGCACTACTAGGTGACCCATTTTTTAAAAGTGTGATCCCTTTAATCACTCTTCAAGTGAAGACCCGCCATGTTTCTAGTTATCTAGTAATCTGAAGTTCATAATCTATAAGTGATCCATATTCTATTAATGCTATATCAAGTTATGTTATGCAACCATTACACTGAACCCTAGCTCACAAATCTATCATGCTTTTATACAACCCATGATTCCGTTCGATGAAGGCCATTATACCTTTTTGGTCTTGGGAACTAGATACACAGAATCCAATTAAACTACTTGATCTCACTGAATTCTCCGTTGAGTTATAAGGACATGATTAATATATTATATTTTGCATGGTTTCCAGGGTCTCGACCCAAGGAAGCTACAGTTTCTTTTCGAGAATGACAAAAAATGGTTACTAGTAGATTATCTATTGTCACTTTGTCAAATGAATATTTAAGGTACAGGCGGTGACAACACTAGCGGCGGCATGTGTGGGGACAAGGTCGATGGTGAAGAGGAAGAGATGAATATGAGCAAGAGAAAGTTGACAGCGGAACACCTCTATCTGGCCATATTCCACATTTTTTCTTTGGTGCGGACTCCTCAAGGCCAGGATGCAACCTTAACACTACATTAAAACTGGCCTGAGAGGCGTCTAGTGTGTGAAAGAGATGGAGGCAAGTGGTATTGGGTGCTGCTGCATTCTCTTGAATATACTCAAGTCGGGTGTCGAGTGTTGGGTGTTGGGTGCGGGCGTAGGTTCCCAATCGATTGACAACCCTAGCTATAAGGGAACCTACAAGCCTATCCATTTTTAAAAATGTGATTTGATTACTTAGTTCATACATAGTTTGTATTTCAAATCCAGTTGGAGTGAGTGAATCCAGTCCCTTCTCGAGAAAACCCTAGGAAGGTCACGGCATGTTGCATCATACCTCTCCTCTCAATCAGGTATTACTTTACCAAATACCGTTGCACAACCAAATACATTGCCAGCAGTAGCATCGAGTCTGCATACGAGTCGACCAACATACCCACCTTTTCGTCCATCTCCTCCTTCCTCATCACCCTAACAGTCAACCACCCTAATTTCAGCTCATGGGAGTAGGAGTATCCTTCCAAGAACCTGAACTTCTCAAACTCATCGTTGGTTAGGAACCAGCGGGACTGGAACAGGTCGTCGAGGAAAGGGACGGAGGTCTCTATGGCGATGGAAGGGGAGGCGAGGAGGAGTGAGAGAAGAAGGGGTTGTCCTTGATGTGGGAGCATAGTTTTGGGAGAGTAGAGAGATGGGTGTGGACCTTGACGTGGGAGCGGGATCTTCCAACCCTATATTCACCGGTTGGTGATCATCTTATCGACGACATGTTAGTGTACTTCCCGACAGAATAGAGCATAAGGTACACTAGTACTACTAGTGTTGTCCACCTTACGGAACCATATAGGCAATGATATACTAAATTCTCGAATAGTGAATTATGGTTAATGTAATAGTCATTTGTAGGACACATATTGTCTAGAAAATGAATCCACATAAACCACACCAATATAGAGGAATTATCTAATTAGTAGGCCCAAAAACCCTCACTAAAGTAAATAGCTTTATGGGTTTGTATGGGTTGAAAGGGTGTCAAGGTGAAGCCCAAAATGCAAATCAGCATTTTAAAAGTTGAAGGAACAGCTTATGGAGAATACACCATGTATAGTGATTGTTAGGACATAGGATGGTGTTTGTGCTGATGCAAAAAAAGAAGAGTAATCTTTTATGCATCCATACAATTAAAAAAAACATAAAATGAGCTATACAACTCATGATTCAGAGTTCACAGCCATCATATTTATGTTAAAGATATAGAGGCATTACTTTTATTTGGTAATGTGTAGAATCTTCACATAACATAAAAGACTCAAGTATCTATTAACATAGATGTAGTGCAACCTGAGGGAGCGACTATGGTTGGAGCTAATAAAAAAACTATAAACTGATCATAGAAAACTACCCATGAAATGCAAATGTGGTAGCATATTTTTTATGTTGAAAGTAAGAGGTGAGTCTAGCTCATATAAGATATGTGCACCTACTTGTGCAAGAACGACTAAATCAGCTTCGCATCAAGCTAAACACGGAGGAGGGGACTCCGTGTTTGGTGGTCAATCTAACTGTTCGACCCACTCTGGTGGACTAAATCAGAGATATAAAACAAATTCCAACTTAAAGTGGTATGTGGACAAGATAGTGGAGGACACCCCCATAGATTTATACTTCCAAACAAATGAACTATTGGCCTATAAGGGTCGGGTGGTGGTCCACAATGACACAGAGATCAAGCATGTCATACTCGAAGAGGCACACGACTTCGTGTACACGATGCACCCCAATAGCACTAAGATGTATCAGACCTTAAATGAGGGACACTGGTGTCTAGGAACGAAGAACGAAGAGAGAAATCATGGAGTACGTGGCTCAATGTCTCTTCTATTAGCAAATAAAGGCAGAGCATCAAAAGCCAGCAGGACATCTTCGATCGTTTCCCATTCCAGAGTGGAAATGGAAGAAGATTACCATGGATTTTGTGACGGGATTACCTCCATCAATCCGAGAACACGACACTTTATGGGTCATAGTGGATTAACTCACTAAAGTCACCAACTTCCTGTCCATAAATTTGATTGACCAAATAGAGAAACTAGCTAGATTGTACATCTCGGAGATAGTGCATGTCCACGGGGTCCTAAAATCAATGGTATCGGATAGAGATCTGAGATTCATCTCAAGATTCTAGCTAAGTCTAAAAAATTTGCTCGAAACGAAGCTATACATGAGTACCATGTTCCATCCCCAAATAGATGGTTAGTTCAAAAAAATAATCCAAACACTGGAGAACATTCTTATAGACAATTTAGTTATGGGTCAAAGGTCGAGGCCCAAAATGCAAAGATTAGAAAATTAGTTACATACTGTTCATTGAGATACGTCCCTTCTAACCATAACCATTGTGATGAGATGGAAAATGAGTGTATTGAGACAATCAAGGGTCAAAAAATTCTATTACTAATAAAGATGGATGTGAAAGGACAACCCAATGGGGGTAATAATGAGGCCGAGAGATGGACATATTATCCTAAACACCAAAGTCAATCCAAATTATCAAAGCTAAGAAATGGACGTAGAAGTTTTATGTTTATGTGCCTTGTAAGGGACTCATAAATAAAATGATCTATTTTCTAAGGTAATGGATTTTTAGCATGAATTTTTATATAATAGTTGTGTATCATTCCCTAAATGATTCACTGAAATAGAAAATTAAGCAATTACTCAATGAATATGTGGATAGAAGGAAGAAGTTCTTTATTAATATTCTAATTAAGACTGGCCATTATTTCTTCTTAAGGTAGTGAAGACAGCAAAAATTTCTTCTTCCTTCAACTCAACAGAAAGAGAGATGAACAAAGAAAGGACTTGCCTAAGTACATGTGTTGCTTATTTGAGAAATTCCACTTACCACTACACCAATACCATATATGAGGGTGTCATCCTTACCATATGAGGATTGGTTCAATAAATAAGACCATTAAGAATTGCATGATTTCCTTCATTTTTTGTTGTAGAGTTCTGTTTAAATAGATGCTAAAAGAAGTTTAAACATGATTTCTTCCCATCACTTTATGGAAGAGTTCAAGGGGTGAAAAATAAGTAGAAAGCACAGGCTAATGATTCTCACGATGAGACCTTCCATCATCCTATCACCATTTATTGCCAAGTAATTGAAGGATAACTATGTTTGAACAAATTCTAGTATTTTTCATTTTGAAGAAGAGTTAGATGTATACTCGGTTCCATCATCCTGTCACTGTCTATTGCCAAGTAATTGAATGATAACTATGTTTGAATAAATTCTAGTGTTTTTTATTTTGAAGAAGAGTTAGACGTATACTCGGTTCCATCAACCTATCACTATCTATTGCAAAGTAATTGAAGGATAACTATGTTTGAACAAATTCTAGTGTTTTTCATTTTGAAGAAGAGGTAGACCTAGCTACATGGTAGGGGGATTAATAGAGTTTAAGTGGTCAATTGGAGGAGATAAGAAATCGAGGGTCAAAATGTAAATTTTGGGAAATTTGGGGCAATTTTGGGATTTTCAAAAATTGGGAGCTAAATTAAAATTAATAGCAAACTTAGGAATTAGGTGGAAATGAGAAAACCCTAAGGGCTTAATCGAGGGGCCTAAATGCAAAGATTTTGAAATTTAGGGACCTAAATATAATGTTGGTAAAATTGAATGACCTATATGTAAAAATGAGGTCTTACCTAACACATCACCTTATGTGAATTCTCGAATACTATAGGAACTGAGTGTCTTAGTACTTGTGCAGTGCAGATCACCTAGATTCGAAATCTAGCCGAGGCGAACGTGTCATGTTTACCGGGCGAGTAGGAATTACCAGCATTAGTCCTCTTTGGGATGATGGTCATGCTTTTATATTGAAAATTATTTTCCTGGAATTGGACTGCCCTGGCAGCGTGAACCTACTTAAACAATTTGGGAGGAAATTGTAGGGGTGAGCTAGAGCTACTCCAGTGGGCCCAAGGCCAATGGGCACAGGTTCAGACCCATTGAAAATCTATTGAGTAACAAATCTACGGAAATTTTCATAATGGATAAATTGTGTTATAGCTACCGAGCCAAGGCCGGTTTGTTGAGCAAGCAGCTACCACACTAAAGTCGAGTCGTCAAACCCGTTAGGTTGGTGGGTAAGGGGTCAAAGCCGGGCCAACAAACTCGTGGGGCCAGTAGACCAAAGAAAAAGGTCTTAATTTAAAAGACTTGTGATTGAGCATGCTAACATACAAAACTATCGATGCGTCCGGTAAAGGGTAGTGGTGGTTCCAAGGGCTACTGCACAACCTGTTGGAGACTGCTTTATGACCGAGTGAACCCATTTATGAACAAAGGGCAAATGTTAAATGAAAAGCAACATGGGTCATAATTGTGAAAAAAAAATACTTCACTAAAAATATGTTGTATAAATTTTCGCTCACTAAGTCATGAGCTCATTTCCCACCCTTATACTCCTTTCAGGAAGGGTCGTGCCATGTAGAGCCGCAACCCGAGGAAAGAACCGGACCTCCAAGGTAAATCTTATTTTTTGATGTCTTTTTAAATTTATTATGAGAAATGTATGTTCTGGTACGCATTTACCTTTCTTGTACTGTATTGCCAGAGATACCTTTGTGGCTCAATGAAGTGCGACGGGTTGATCACAGGACTCCGACCAAATCGAATCAGGGTGTGACACCGATGATCTGTAAATTAAGAGTGGTAAATAGTGTAACTAAAATTATAATCAAGGTAAACATGTCATTTGTTTTACAGGTCTCATATTTTGGATTGGATTTCATGTCTAGAGTCATGTATTCGTGAGTAGGTTCGATTTCATCATTTTTTGCTAGAATTATGAGAGAAGTGGGAATTGAACCATCTGCACAACCTAATAGCTTGTATGCATCAAGGATATTAGTAATGTTATTTATTCAGAGTTAGTAATTTTATTCATATAACTTGATTGCAAATGTAGGGATACTAGTGGGCAATTATGGAAGATTACTCATGTTTAATTATTGTATAATACTAAAAGGGAGATAATTAGCTTGTAAAATGGTGTAGTATAGAAGTTTGAGAAAAATGATGGCACTATAATATTTTGCAGTGGTAGTCTATCATGTTAGAAATATTAATAATAAAATAGAGGAAAAAAAGAGTATAAAATAATTTTATCATTTGTCATAACAATTATTACAAGTAAAATATTTTAGTATTTATAATTTAAAATTATGACAATTAATTATAGTTTAGGGGTAATTTATCTTTATTATTTTATAGTTGATTCTTAGTTGAGTAACATGTGGATAAAATAATGGATAATATGTGTTCACTAGTGATAATATATTATTTGTGCTAATATATTATTTTTAATTTTGATGGTGCTTTAGCTTGACCCTTTTTTATGTCTTTTGTTGTCCATGTCTAACAATTGATATCCATCATTTATGAGTAGTACGCTATTGAATAGTCTATTCGCAAGATTGTGATACCCTTTACCATGCCTGACTCTTATATTATTGTGTGCATATCATCACGAATCACTTGATGTTTCTAAGTTTATGATGGATTCTATACATCCTATACATTCCCTCATCGTATATTCAATATATCAATTTTAGGATGGAAGTTGGATAAATGTGTGGATAAAAGGAAGAAGTTCTTTATTAATGTTCTAATTAAGACTGACCATTGTTTCTTCTTAAGGTAGTGAAGACAGCAAAAATTTTTATTCCTTCAACTCAACAGAAAGAGAGGTGAACAAAGAGAGGACTTGCCTAAGTACATGTGTTGCTTATATGAGAAATTCAACTTACCACTACACCAATACCATATATAAGAGTGCCATCCTTATCATATGAGGTTTGCTTCAATAAATTAGACCTTAGGAATTACATGATTTCCTTCATTTCTTGCTGTAGAGTTCCTATTTAAATAGATGCTAAAAGAGGTTTATCAAACAGGATTTCTTCCCATCAGTTTATGGATGAGTTCAATGGGTAAAAAATAAGTAGAAAGCACAGGTTAATGATTCTCATGATCACCCCTCCAACAGAGGCCTTTCATCAACCTGTCACCATCTATTGCCAAGTAATTAAAGGATAGCTATGTTTGAACAAATTCTAGTATTTTTCATTTTGAATAAGAGTTAGACGTATACTCAGTTCCATCAACTTGTCACCATCTATTGCCAAGTAATTTAATGATAACTATGTTTGAACAAATTCTAGTGTTTTTCATTTTGAAGAAGAGTTAGACGTATACTTGGATTCATTAACCTGCCACCATCTATTGCCAAGTAATTGAAGGATAACTATGTTTGAACAAATTCTAGTGTTTTTCATTTTGAAGAAGAGATAGACCTATACTCGATTGGGATGATAGACAGTTGAAAAAAATATTTTGTAAGAAATGCTCTCTCCTGACTGTGTGTTACTACTTGAACCTTTTGGGAGACCTAATTGACGGGAGCTCAAATAGCTCTATTAGGCCGGATGCCTTGATTTCAAAACTTGGGGGCTAATATACTCGATTTTGAAAATCTTGAATAGTGGGCCTATGCCATGAAAACTTAAGTAAATGAATTGTTTGGCCAAGGTACCAAAACATGACCGACATACTCAGTTAACTAGTGGTAGTGCGACATGACGGGTCCGGACCGTTGGACCAGTGGCACCATAGATTATATGGCATTATGTGAAAAACTGTTGATTGTACATGCCCTGTGTTATGGGACCTTCAAGACACCCAAGAGGGGCAGTGATGCATCCTAGGGCTCTGGACGACCTGGTGGATATAAGGGCAATTAGTCATACCAAAAGTCTTGCGAAGCTCGGAGTAGCTTCAAGCGCATGAGACTGAGGTGGGGATAGGATGAAGGCTCTGTCCTCATACGGACATAGAGTTTTGTTACAGGATTGAGGGTCGGATGTCGCGAACATCCACTCATTCTCATGGTAGAAGTGGATGTACTTCTATCTAGGTGGCCGGTAAAGTCGCTCCGACGCCACAAGTGGGTACGGTAAATGGGCTGGCCTGCGATTGTGTGTTTTACCTTCATGATAAAGGATGTGTGTTGGGTGATGACACACCGTGGTAATAAGAAATGGTTATAAAAACCAAAATTGAGAATGAAATGTTTTTAAAAGAAAATAAGGAGTCTGACACACTCCGATTCAAATATTTTTCCTAAAACTTAACTTTTGAAAAACACATTCACTGAGTCATTGTACTCACCCCCTCCCTTATATCTCTTTTAGGTAACCTCAGAAAGTTTACCCAAAGACCATCAGCTAATATACTTGTAAGGCAAGTATGAAAAGTTTAAAATTTTATATAGTTTTGATTTATGTTATTCCAGGAAAGGTGTAGATTTAAAGGACGCCTTACTCCTCATGATTTTTTAAAAAAAGGGGCAACCCTTAGTAAGTCAGGAAAGTGGTGGGTTGATCATGGGGATCCAACCAAACCGGGTCAGGGCGTGACACGAGGCCGAGTGGACAACTCGTTATGCTAGTAATTACTGAGTTGCAATCGGGGTAACAAATTCGTTGAACTAGTGGCACCAAAGATAAAAATGTCTAAGTTAAAAGATTTATATTTGTGCATGCTATGAGATACAAAACCATCGAGTCGCCCAACATGGGGTAGTGTTAGTTCCAAGGGCTACTAGACGACCCAAGGTGTATAAGGGTAGTCTATCGTCCAATGAGTTAATAAGCTCCATGAGCTCCATGCACACTAAGACCAATGTCAGAAGGGGAGAGGTCTTATCCCACATATGCGGACACGGTGTACGATGAGTTTTCAGGGTCGGACAATCGATGCCCACTCATACTTGTAGTAGAAGTTCGGTACTTTTATGAGGATGGACGGTAAAGGAGCTTTAGTCCACAAGTGGAATAGTCAGGAACTATTCTGCGAATGTGTGATCCTTTTGATAATAAAGGGCATGGTGATGTGTGATAAACACGATTAATAATGAAAAACATTGAGACATCCCCTTGATGATGAAAACGATGAAAGAGCAAAAATCGTAGCACGTTTCAATTAAAGAAAATGACCAATTTCCTTAAGACGTGTCCTAACCCCCACTCAGTAAGTTGTAGAACTCACAACTTCCCTTTAAACCCTTTTTCAAGGAACCTTATACGACAAGAAAAAGGAGGAGCTGAAGAAGCACGCCAAAATTACCCCAGATGAGGTAATTGTGTATTATTTTATTTTGTTTACTATGTCATGGAAAACATGTTTATTGTACGCCTTTGCTTTTCTTATTCTACCCTAGTAGGAATACCTAGATAGCACAAGAAAAGGTGGATGGTTGATCACGGGAATTCTAACCAAATCGGGTTAGGGAGTGACAACTTAAATCAGCTAATCAGGGGCTAACATGTGGCAGACGCTCAGTGCGCGAAGAGGAAAATCTGATTAATTTAAATCAACCAATTAGAGTACGCCACATGTCCCGATCAAAGGTTGACCTAGTATGGTCAACGACCACGTTGGAACAGGTGACCAATGGGTGGTCGCCACGTGGCTGGTCAATGAGCCAAAGGGTGACTCAAAAATTGAGTTAGATGTCATGTAAGCAAGGTCAGACAATCATAGAGCGCCATGTGGTAGTTATTGAGAATAAGATCCCACATTAGATAATATAGACAAGTGTTGTGGGTTTATAAGGTTGGAAGGGTACCACTACTTATAAGTCATGACTTTTAAGTAGACATGGGCCCGACCCCTTATTAGTTCACAATACATTCTCTAACATGGTATCAGAGCCAGTGAACTAGCACCCATACCCAACTCGAGGCCATTGTGTCCCCCCTCATCCGAGTCCTGAAGGGGAATACCCAGCTCGTAGACAGGTGTTGAGAGGTTCGTCCGAGACCGGAAGGGGAATACCCAGCTCATAGACAAGTGTTGAGGGTGGGTGTTGAGAGGTATTGAGAATTGCATGTGGCAAGTGTATTCACATTGCACGTGAGGGCAGGTGTTGAGAATAAGATCCCACATTGGATAATATAGAGAAGTGTTGTGGGTTTATAAGGATCTGACCTCTTATCAGTTCACAATACATTCTCTAATAGTAAGTAGTTCACATGTGTGAAGCTTGCACACGTAGAAAATGAGTAGAGCATGAGTGTTGGAGAGAGATTGAGTCTCCAATGCTCAAAATATTCACCACTGCCACCAAAATCGGGCGAGTCCACCACCAAGTCTTGTGCCGGCCAGTAGCCCTGTTAATTTTTTATGCATCTATATAAAGAGCGCCTCCCCACTTGGCCTCCCCATCGCTCGAACAACACTAGAAGACAGATGACTCCACTCTCCGAGGAGCCACAAACTAGAGCTCCCATAAGGGGACTTTTAAAGACCTTAAGAGGCAAATTGGGAGTCCCTAGAACAAGGAGAAAGTCATCTACATAGTTGTAGTCTCCACTCGGCTCCAAAACCACCAGAGAAGCGTGAGAAGGCTCGCACAATGTTGCTACTCTAACAATCACAAAATTATCAAATCACCTCAAGCTGAATTACTGTCGCCCCTGACTTCATACAGCTAGGCCAACCCTCCCTCAGCTCAAAATATTCACCACTGCCACCAAAATCGGGCGAGTCCACCACCAAGTCTTGTGCCGGCCAGTAGCCCTGTTAATTTTTTATGCATCTATATAAAGAGCGCCTCCCCACTTGGCCTCCCCATCGCTCGAACAACACTAGAAGACAGATGACTCCACTCTCCGAGGAGCCACAAACTAGAGCTCCCATAAGGGGACTTTTAAAGACCTTAAGAGGCAAATTGGGAGTCCCTAGAACAAGGAGAAAGTCATCTACATAGTTGTAGTCTCCACTCGGCTCCAAAACCACCAGAGAAGCGTGAGAAGGCTCGCACAATGTTGCTACTCTAACAATCACAAAATTATCAAATCACCTCAAGCTGAATTACTGTCGCCCCTGACTTCATACAGCTAGGCCAACCCTCCCTCAGCTCCCCAAGTCTTGATAATCGACCTCCAAAGACCTTAGAGGTAAGTCAATTCCACCCTACTTCACGGGAAAATTTTTACTTCACAACTAAAGCACATAAAACTTTTCTCATCAAATTCTCTGTGCTCAAATGACCAATTGACCTGCACTCTGATCCTAGGAGGACCCCAAGGAAGAGCACTAGCCACCCCTATCTAGAGCTCCAACCAATGCCCCCTCGCAGGTAAGCAAATCGAACTTTCTCTCTTTAGAACCTATTTTCTAATAAAGATCCATTTGAGCTCGAAACTAAGTCAAATTTAGAAATTTGAAGTTCAAGGGGAGGGGGTCATTGGAAGTCACAGAAATTGAATAGCAACATGGTAGGGGGATTAATAGAGTTTAAGTGGTCAATTGGAAAAGATAAGAAATCGATGATCAAAATGTAAATTTTGGGAAATTTGGGGCAATTTTGGGATTTTCAAAAATTGGGGGCTAAATTGAAATTAAAAGGAAACTTAGGAATTAGGTGGAAATGAGAAAACCTTAAGGGCTTAATTGAGGAAGAAGGGGTATCTGGGCCTAAATGCAAAGATTTTGAAATTTAGGGACCTAAATATAATTTAGGTAAAATTGAATGACCTATATGCAAGAATGAGGTCTTACCTAACACATCACCTTATGTGAATTCTTGAATCCTGTAGGAACTAAGTATCTTAGTCGGAGTGAACATGTCACATTTACTGGACGAGTAGGAACATCCAACATTAATCCTCATTAGGACAATGGTCATGCTTTTATATTGAAAATTATTTTCTTGGAATTAGTCTCCCCTCACAGTGTGAACCAGCTTAAATAATTTGGGTGCAAATTCTGGGGGTGAGCTAGAGCTACTCCAGTGAGCCCAATGCCAATGGGCATAGGTTCAAACCCATTGAAAATCTATCGAGTAACGAGTCTACGGAAATTTTCATAATGGATAAATTGTGTGTTATAGCTACCGAGCCAAGGCTGGTTTGTTGGGCGAGTAACTACCACACCGAAGTCGAGTTGTCGAACCCGTTGGGTTGGTGGGTAAGGGGTCAAAGCCGGACCAACAAACCCGTTAGGCCAGTAGACCAAAGATAAATATTTTAATTTAAAAAACTTGTGATTGTGCATGCTAACATACGGAACTATCAAGGCATCCGGTAATGGGTAGTATGCACAACCAAATAACTTGTATGCATCAAGGATATTAGTAATATTATTTATTCAGAGTTAGTAATTTTATTCATATAACTTGATTGCAAATGTAGGGACACTAGTGGACAATTATAGAAAATTACTCATGTTTAATTATTGTATAATACTAAAAGGGAGATAATTAACTTGTAAAATGGTGTAGTATAGAAGTTTGAGAAAAATGATGGTACTATACTATTTTGCAGTGGTAGTCTATCATGTTAGAAATATTAATAATAAAATAGAGGAAAAAAAGAGAGTATAAAATGATTTTATTATTTGTCATAATAATTATTAGAAATAAAATATTTTAGCATTTATAATTTAAAATTATGATAATTAATTATAATTTAGGGGTAATTTATCTTTATTATTTTATAGTTGATTCTTAGTTGAGTAACATGCGGATAAAATAATGAATAATATGTGTTTACTAGTGATAATATATTATTTGTGATAATATATTTTTTTTAATTTTGATGGTGCTTCAGCTTGACCCTTTTTTATGTCTTTTGTTGTTTGTGTCTAACAATTGATATTTATCATTTATGAGTGGTACGCTATTAAATAGTCTATTGGCAAGATTAAATAATAATTGACCATATCATCATGAATCACTTCATGGTTCTAAGTTTAGGATGGATTTTATACATCCTATAAATTTCTTCATCATATATTCAATATATCATTTTTAGGATGGAAGTTGGATATCTTGGGGTCTCTATGGAAGTTGGATATCTTGGGGTCTCTCTAAGATTAATGGTTGCTTAATCAAGAGAAATATACAATTGACCATTTAAAATTGTCTATATGCTCTCGTTTTAACAATAGCATATAATTGATAAGCATTTGAACAACACCATCATAATGGTCTAAATAAAATACATGGGATCTATAATAATCCTCATTCCATCATATTATGTAATTCTATACAAAGAAAGAAAGCATGTATTGGTTAAAAAGGTATATAAAATAATAATAGGAAAAAATTTTAAAATGAATATTAATTAAATAATATTAATGTATTTTTAAATGAAGATATTGATTGTATGAGTGGAGCCACTAGGAGTAACAACTCATTTTATAATGTTTTTTTTCAAATTTTAAAATTTAAAGCAACCCTAACTCATTTGCAATATCTAGAAAGTATAATTTTTCCTGATATTTTCTCTTCTTCTCTCACTCTATTAAGAGTATGGACTTATGTTAGTATCAAAGAATTTTTCACCAGAGATAATAGTATCTAAACAATGGACGATTGTTGATCCCTTTTATAAACAAATGGAGAATGTTAAATGAAAAGCAACATGGATTATAATTGTAAAAAAAATATTTGACTAAAAATATGTCTTATAAATTTTCTCTCACTAAGTCATGAACTCATTTACCTCTTTTAAACTCTTTTGAGGATGGATCATGCTAAGTAGAGCTCAAACCTAGAAAAGAATCGAACCTCCAAGATAAATCTTGTTTTATAATGTATTGTGAAATTTGTTATGGGAAATGTATGTACTAATACGTATTTACCTTTTTTGAACTGTCTTGATAGAGATACAATTGTGGCTTAAGGAAGGGTGACGGGTTGATCATAGAACTTCGACCTAATCGGGTCGAGGTGTGGCACCGATGATATGCAAATTAAGAGTGGTAGATAGTGTAACTAGAAGTGTAATCAAGGTAAACCCGTCATTTGTTTTACACGTCAGAGTCATGTATTCGTAATCAAGTTTGATTTCGTCAATTTTTGTTGGAATTATGAGAGAAGCGGGAATTAAATCGTCTGCACAACCTAATAGTTTGTGTGTATAAAGGAGATTAGTAATATTATTTATTCAGAGTTAGTAATTTTATTCATATAACTTGATTGCAAACATAGGGTACTAGTGGACAATTATGAAAGATTGGTCATGTTTAATTATTGTATAATACTAGAAGGGAGATAATTAATTTATAAAAAAAGTGTTGGAGAGAAGTTTGAGAAAAATGATATGACTGTAATATTTTGGAGTGATAGTCTACCTTAATAGAAAAAAAAAATGAGAGTATAAAATGATTTTATAATTAGTTAATATAATTATTACAAATAAAATATTTTAGTATTTATAATTTAAAATTATGATAATTAATTAAAGTTTTAGGGTAAGTAATTAATTAAACTGTATACCATAATTTATCTTTATTATTTTATAGTTAACCCTCACTTGAATAAGATACTGATAAAATAATGGATAGTGTATGTATCCACTAAGTGATAATATATTATTTGTGCTAACATATTATTTTTAATTTTGATGGTTCTTTAGCTTTACCCTCTTTTGTTGTCTTCTCTTGTAGGTTTCTAACAATTGATATCCATTATGAGTATTACCCTATTGAATAGTTTATTTGAAAGATTGTGATATCATTTGCTATACTTGGCTCTTGTATTATTATGTGCATATTATCACGAACCACTCATGATTCTATATATTTCATCTATATTCAATATATTAATTTTATGATAAATGTTAAATATCTTGATGTCACTCTCAAAGTTTAATGGTTACTTAATCAAAATAAATATACAATTAATCATTTGAAATTATACGACATATTTTAACGACAGCATACAATTACTAAACATTTGAACATCACCATCACAATGGTCTAAATAAAATACATGGGATAAGTATTGCAAATTCTATCATGTTTTGTAGAGAGAAAGAAAAAATATATTAGTTAAAATGGTTTATAAAATGATAATAATAAAAAATTCAAATGAATATTAATTAAATAATATTAATATATTTTTAAATAAAGATATTGATTATATGAGTGGTGTGACGGAAGTGACAACTCATTTTTTAATATTCCTTTTTTTTAATTTTAAAATTTAAAACAGCGGTAACTCATTCCCACCGTATGGAGAGTGTAATTTTTCCTTAAGGTTTCTCTTATTAATGAGTATAGATATTTATCTAATGTATCTTAGTATCAAAGAACTTTTTATGAGAGATAATAGTATCTCAACGATTGAGATGGTTGAGCAAAACAAATATCGACAATTAATTCTAAGCCTGAGTCTTATAATGTCTTACTCTACCCTACTGTTATAGTTTTATAAAGAAAGAGTAGTTAGAAAGACTAAATTCACTCACTACAAATGAATTAATAAAGGTTAAAATATAAACTATATATTCCTTAATCAATGGAATGATATCTTCAAGCATAGATAGATTTACAGGCTCCATCTATACCTGATCCCAACAAATCGAATGGTCAGGTGTGCTTGAGTTTAATACCGATATAGTTTGTAAGACTCTTCATAGTTGGCTCACCCAGTACTACTTATCTTCTGTCACGCACTATTTAAACCTGATATAGTTTGTGAGACTCTTCACAACTAACTCACATAGAACCACTTGTCTTCTATCTCCTATCTCTCATCCAGGACCACTTGTCTCCTGTGTCTCTCTCACAAACATAAACATAACTGACCGCATATAACTGAGGTCATCTTTGAATTGGAAGTTGTTGCTGTTGCTCTTCATATCATCTCACATATAACTGAGGCTGTTGCTACTAATAATACATAGCTAGATCGAGGAGGCGGGTCAGCTAGTGACCACTCCAATGTAGTCTGAAGGCCGTATCCTGATCTGTAGGCGTCCTCGGCGTAGTCAAAAGAAAGAAGCAGAATAGAGATGTCCCGCCGTCAACTTTCTCTCCCTCGCATTCACCTCTTTCTCCTCATCAACCACTGTAAGTGGAGTGGCCAAACCTTACAGGTGAGCTCTCCCTCCTTGTAATTAATTTTTTACTCCCACACTTGAACTCCTTCTTCATGCACTTTGAATTTTTACTCACTTTTTATTTTTCATTTAATTTCTGAGTTTTCAGTCAAATTGTTACTTAAATAATCTTAAAACTCTTGCCATTATTCTTACGGAAAGAAGAAAATCTGTCAATTGAGAGACATTGGTAGTGGGATTCGTTAATTTTCGACGACGAGCCACCACATTATGCCAGCCTTTGAATTTATTAGTATTATTTACATGAAAATTCTTCAAATTAGCTTCTATATATTCTAGATTTTTGTTTATTTACAAAGATTAAAATGAAAGCACTGCTAGATGACCCATTTTCCAAAAGTGTAATCCCATTAATTACTTTTCAAGTAAAAATCTGCCATATTTATGGTTATCTAGTAATCTGAAATTCATAATCTAGAATGAATGCATATTCCATTCATGATTTATCAAATTATGTTATGTAGTCACTATAATGAACCCTATCTCACAAATTTATGATACTTTTATCTAACCCATGTGGTTTTCATTCCATGAAGGTTATTATTTATTTTTTATCTTCAAAATTAGATATACAGAAGCCAATTAAATTACTTGATCTCACTAGGTTCTCCATTTAGTTATTACTACATGATTAATCTTATTATGTTTTTATGTTTTCATGGTTTTTAGGGTCTCCGCCCAAGGAATCTACAATTTCTCTTCAAGAATGACAAAAAATGGTTACTAGTGGATTATTGCCACTTTGTCAAATGGATTTATAATGTGGCGATATTACTTTAATGATAAGATCTGCCTTTTGATCTCATAAAGCAACGGAAGCTCACCTCCCAAACCTTGACCATGTATGGAGTGGAGCTTCAAGTACAAGTTAGAACATCTTTTAGCTAAGTTTTGAAGTAGATGCTATATTTTAGTAGAGCTAAAAATAAATTACTATTTTGTTGATCTGAATGCAGGTTTTGGCATAAGCCTAACAACAATAGGCAAATGTTTGTGCTTGAAAACTAAGGTTATTACTAAGGTTCTTTCATTTCATTCAAGAAGAATATGAAATGAGAGGCAAGACCTAAAATCGGATACTTAGGAAGAATTCTATTTCGGGTCTATTTTAGACTCACAGTATCGGATCTAGGTCCAGGATTCGGGACCTGAATCTCAAGTCTAGATTTACGGATTCAGACATTAGGTTCGGATGGAGTTACACATACATAAAAATTAGATTCGAGTGGACAAAATTCTACCAGACTCGAAAGTAGGAGCTCACGTGTGTGGGACAAGCAACGACACTGATGGCAACAAGTGCGGGGATAAAGCAGACAGTGAGGAAGAAGAGGTGAATGCCAGAAGAGAAAGCCTCTATTGATCATGTTCTACTTTATTCCCTGTACTGCAGTGAATCCGAGTAGATTCCATTATTCTATAGGGTCCGAGGCCAATCTCGTTGACAACTCACTTTATTAGGCCCAAATACGAGTTTTTGTTGTTGAAGTATTTTTATATTACTCGATTCCGAATCACTCAGGTCAGAATCAAACCATTGATCCGCTATCTTGTTGGACTCCCTTATGATCCCCTCTTAAATATTTTTTATCTACTTGTCAAACTACAAAATACTTTCAGTTGAGTAACATATAGGAAAATTTTTATGAATGCCTTGTATAATGTATGAAAAAAAAATAATGTTAATTAAATTTTCTGAATGAGATATAACCTTTCAACCGGTCAAATTAAATTAACATTAGTTAATGAAAACAGTTTCAGGTATATAATAAATATGAAATGCCGTAGATGAATATCATGCGACAACATTCTGTACAAAAAAAATAAATAAACTCAAAAACTGCATAAGATATGAAAAAAAAAAGGAGATATATATAATGTAATTCTATTAAATAAATGGAATGATACCCTCCTAACACCCTAAAAACCGTCCAAACACCCTACATTTTTTCTTATGAACGAAAAGATTTCTCTAATACTCGAGTACATACAATCTCCTCAATCAAAAAACAAAGTTAATATGAAGAGTTCCTCTGTGGGGTAGGCGTTGGAGGAGAAGCACCGAAGCCCTTTTTATTTTAGGAAACGTCCACTGTCCTTGCTAATACTTCCTCATCCGCTTCCTCTCCCTCATCCCCTGTTCTTCCCCTGTAAAATCCTAGGAAGTTCGTGCCGCATGGTGCTTCTCCTCTTAACTTCACCAAATATCACTGTATAGCCAAATACATTGCTCGCAGTAGCATCGAATCCGAGAATGACTCAACCAACAACTCCACCGTTTCGTCCATCTCCTTCGCCCTCATCAGGCTAACGATCAACCACCCTAATTTCAGCTCCTTGGAGTAGAAGTAGCCCTCTAAGAACCTCAGCTTCTCGAACCTGAGCCAGAACGGGTCGTCGAGGAAAGGGTGATGGATGTGGAGGGCAGAAGGGGAGGTGGGGAGGAGTGAGAGAAGGAGGGCAGAAGGGGAGGCAGGAGGAGCAAGAGAAGAAGGGCTTGACCTTGATGTGGGAGCCGGAGGTGAGTTTTGGAAGAGTAGAGATGGGTGTGGACCTTTTGATGTGGGAGGGGATGTTCCAACCCTACTTTCACTGGTTTCTGATAATTTTTATTACTATCCGACATCTCACCGAATCATAATATAAAGGTACACCTACAACAGGATATCTCCTGTCGCTTCCCATTCGTGAAAATGGGAGAATGTTACCATGTACTTACGGGATTATTCCGGTCAATCCGAGAACACAACTCTTTATGGGTTATAGTGGGCCGACTCACCAAAGTCGTCCACTTACTACCCATGAAGTTGACTGGCCCAATAGAGAAATTAGCTAGGTTGTGCACCTCGGAGATAGTGCACTCCCACGGGGTCCTAAAATTAATAGTATATTTGAGATTAATCTCAAAATTCTAGCCAAGTCTATATAAAGTTGCTCGAAATAAAACTACACATGAGCACCATGTTCCATCCCAGATAAATGGATAGTCCGAAATGATGATCCAAATGATGTAGGATATTTTTAGAGCGTGTCTTCTAAACTTTGAAAATATGTGGGAACACTACATTTACCTTATTGATTTCGCATGCAATAATTAATATCAAGTCAGCATTTAGATGGCTTTGTATACGAAAATAAGTGTTTGACTCCATTATATTGTGATAAAGTTGGGGAACACAAGTTTGAGAGGGTTAAATTGAACGAATATGCAACAGACAAGATCCAAATCATCTACGATTGGCTTAAGGCAGTGCAAAATCAACATAAAATTTATGTCAAAAATCAGCACCGCGAGCTAAGTTTTGTGATAGGGGTCCTAGTATTTTTAAAGGTGTCTCCATGGAAGGAAGTCATCATATTTCAAAATCGGGGAAAACTAAACCCACGGTATAATGCCTCTACCCAATTACGAAAAAAAAAAATTGGATTGGTGGCATATAAGATTTTGCTTCCACTAGAGTTGGATCAGATCTATGACATCTTACATATGTTAAGCATTAAGAAAGTACACACCAGATCCCAGACACGTGCTAGGCTGTCATACTCTAGAGTAAGAGAAAATTTTATCCCTCAACTTTAGGAAATTGCATTTCGATCCTTCAAAAATTTTAAAATCCCCAATTTTTCCTCCAATTCCAACTTCTTAATACAACTGAATTTAATTTCATCAAATTGACTTATCAAATGTATCCAATTGTTGAAATCAATTTTTTACATGTTCATACGACTCTTTAGCAATTTGAATCGTAATTTTTAACACCGGAATGAGCTCAAACAGAGCTTTGTTGGAAAATGAACTATAGAGAGAGAATGCTTCGATTACTCAACGGTGAGGGCACGACGGTCTGAGCTTTCTATCTGGGCAAGTAGTTCTCCTCCTAAGGTTCTTACTAGGATCAAGAATGACATCAATTGATATCGAATCAGATTAGTATTTCATCATTGAAATTCAACCGACTCTCTCTCTAACACCGATCAGAAATTGTTGAGGGGAGTCTAATTGGTTTACTTTTCCGTCCTAATTCGACCGTGGGAGGGCTGAGGAATTGTTGGAAGGGCTTGGTATGGCCTAAGGAGTGCACGAATTGGCCGATTTAACCTCGGCTGAAATAGGGCATCTTCGGTCCACTGAAGCTACTTCACTGTTCGATCACGCCAGCGCTTCTCCAGCAACTCTCGGAATGAATGGATGTCACCACCGTGTAGCTGACTTCTCCCCAGTTCTAATGAACCCGACCTCACCTTCTTTAGCTCAGAAATAACCCTATATCGGAGCTCTGGTTCGAGCTTCACTAGAAAACTAAGCAATTGAGAGAGAGTGAGCTTTTCAGATGTATAGAGGATGAATTGAGAGGGTCTCTTTATATAGGGAGCTCGGGGACCCGTTGGCCATTCGTTTGGCACCTTTATGATAGACATTGATGGCCTGAAACGTATCAAACGGAAATGTTTCTTCTCCGTCGGTGCTACTTCGATTTTCCAGTGAGTGAACAGTGTTGTCATCTAAAGGAAGAAGACAACACTATTCTGAATCAGACCGGACCGGTCCAATCCAGGTTCGAAGCTTAAACCGGTCGGTTCAACCCTTATTCGATCGAATTTCTCAAATCTAAAAATTTTCTTTATTCATCTAAATTCATTTTTTATATAATGGTGGCCTCAAATCTCAAATTTGAATTATTTAAGCCATCTAGAAAAATGAATTTAAGATACTGTTCAATAGTGGTTCAAACCGGTCCAAATCGATTTGGATCCGGTTCACCTGAACCGTTTTAGTTTTCATCCCCAATTCCTTCACAAGTCCATTTCCATGACTTTTGTAACTCCTTAGGTCACTTAGGGTCCATAAAATTCCCGATTTACCATCTCTTTATTGATTATGGTTCATAAACCAACTCGATCCTTAAATCGGTTCAATCCGATTCGAGTTCGGTTCACCCAAACTGATCTGGTTTATCTCTCCCACTTTGTTTTAATGTTCCTCTCCAAGGTTTATAAATCTCTTTGGATCACAAGGGATCCATAAATTTCTTGGTTGACCTATTCTCTATCGGTTTCGGTTCATGAATCAACTCGGTTCATAAATTGGTTCAATCTGATTAAGGCCCGGTTCTCTTGAACCGATCCGGTTTTTCATCCCCATTTCATCTTAAGGTTCTTTTCCAAGATTAATGAACCATTTTGATTCATATGGAAGGTGTAAATTCTCAATTTGCCCATTTTCTATTAATCAAGCTTGTTGACTGATTCGGTTTAAAATTCAAAACTGACCGGTTCTTTTCCCGATTTTCTCATTATCAAAGGATGGGGTTTACACCCTTGACCTAGAAGTGTAGATAAGAACATATTGTAAATAAATAATTATGTAGTAAATACAACCAGTTTTTAGTACAATGCTCATAAAAAGGAGAGAATATTTGTAATACTAAAAAAATCACAATTTAGAAACCGAACTCAATCGAACCAGGAAGCGGGATCAAACCAAGGATAAAGGGTTGAACCGAGAAGTAGGAGTGATTGAATGAGAGGTCATAAAGGGTGAAAAAGTGTCATGAGAAACCCTTAGTAGTGACAAGGGTCATGTGGTCAAGGATTCGGAGAACAGTTGAAGAGAACTAGTTTGAACCTGGTTCAAGCGAGTTGTAGTCACAAAACCCCCCGAATTTTTAATGGGTAAAAAAAAATCTAAATTGATCATTTTTAAGTTCATTAAATAGGAAATTGAATTTAAAATTTTTTATGTATTTTTATTTTCTCAAGAATTGGTCAGAAAATGGGTGAATTGGGCCAAAAACCGCTGAATCGGCCGACAAATTCATTGGAAACCAATTCACTACAATGTCAAATCAGTTTTCTAGGTCATCGGGCGCACACACGTGCAGCCATGCGTGCATGTGTCGTCTTCCTCACCTGACTTGACACCTAAATTTGCCATGTTTTACCCGATAGGTCATCGTTAACCCACCAACTCCACTGCTTGAAAAATTAATTTACTGTCAGCACCACATGATATGAATTAATGAAAGGAAGCTATGGATAGATAGCCACAGAGGTGTAGAACACTTCCATATAAATTAGGGTCTCTCCCTCCCAGAATTTTCTCAGAATTCTCTCCCAACCATCGATTGCTCTTAACTCTGATGACCCGACTACCAGAGAGAAATTATCCATCATTCAACCACCTACGACAATGTTCTGGGTACCTCAAAAAACTAATAACCTCATATTTTCATTGCCAACTCTCTTGACCATCAACTCCACCACTATCGTTACCAGCAAGATCGCATATTACTCAATCTCTAGCGACTTGAAATAGAGATTGTTTTCGAGCTTAATTCTGACGGTCATGACGATACTTGTGAGCTGAGAAAAATAGGATGAGTTTCTTACACCACCAACTTTCCATAGCATCTGGTTTTTCCCGATTTGAGCAAGAAATTAATCTAAATTAAATCAACAAATTCTAAGATCACCGACAAAGTGGTCGATCTAACTAAAGTATTAATTACATGAGTTACAGACCACCATTTGAATTAATTGAAGTGGCTACAGACTCTTGAAAGAGTCAATTATCCAGCCCCATCAGCCTCGATGACTAACGTGCCACCTTCAGTGAGGTAAGTTTCCAGCTTTGACCTAACTTACGTTATACTATGTTTGTGTTTTTTATAAAGCGGAGCAATTATGGTCGACTCCGGCCAAACCAAGTTTACGATTGGTTAGAGGGAAGCTAAAGGGACCTCTCTACATAATTTGAGAATATTTATAGACAGTTTAGTTATGGGTCAAAGGTCGAGGCCCAAAATGCAAAGATTAGAAAATTAGTTACATACCTTTAGTTACATACTGTTCATTGAGATACGTCCCTCCTAACTATAACCATTGTGATGAGATGGAAAATGAGTGTATTGAGACAATCAAGGGTCAAAAAATTCTATTACTAATAAAGATGGATGTGAAAGGACAACCCAGTGGGGGTAATAATGAGGCCAAGAGATGGACATATTATCCTAACAACCAAAGTCAATCCAAATTATTAAAGCTAAGAAATGGACGTGGAAGTTTTATGCTTATGTGCCTTGTAAGGGACTCATAAATAAAATGATCTATTTTCTAAGGTAATGGATCTTTAGCATGAATTTTTATATAATATTTGTGTATCATTCCCTAAATGATTCACTAAAATAGAAAATTAAGTAATTACTCAATGAATGTGTGGATAGAAGCAAGAAGTTCTTTATTAATGTTCTAATTAAGACTGGCCATTGTTTCTTCTTAAGGTAGTGAAGACAACAAAAAATTTTTCTTCCTTCAACTCAACAAAAAGAGAGATGAACAAAGAGACGACTTGCCTAAGTACATGTGTTGCTTATTTGAGAAATTCCACTTATCACTACACCAATACCATATATGAGAGTGTCATCCTTACCATATGAGGCTTGCTTCAATAAATAAGACCATTAAGAATTGCATGATTTCCTTCATTTTTTGCTGTAGAGTTCTGTTTAAATAGATGCTAAAAGAAGTTTAAACATGATTTCTTCCCATCACTTTATGGAAGAGTTCAAGGGGTGAAAAATAAGTAGAAAGCACAGGCTAATGATTCTCACGATGAGACCTTCCATCATCCTATCACCATTTATTGCCAAGTAATTGAAGGATAACTATGTTTGAACAAATTCTAGTATTTTTCATTTTGAAGAAGAGTTAGATGTATACTCGGTTCCATCATCCTGTCACTGTCTATTGCCAAGTAATTGAATGATAACTATGTTTGAATAAATTCTAGTGTTTTTTATTTTGAAGAAGAGTTAGACGTATACTCGGTTCCATCAACCTATCACTATCTATTGCAAAGTAATTGAAGGATAACTATGTTTGAACAAATTCTAGTGTTTTTCATTTTGAAGAAGAGGTAGACCTAGCTACATGGTAGGGGGATTAATAGAGTTTAAGTGGTCAATTGGAGGAGATAAGAAATCGAGGGTCAAAATGTAAATTTTGGGAAATTTGGGGCAATTTTGGGATTTTCAAAAATTGGGAGCTAAATTAAAATTAATAGCAAACTTAGGAATTAGGTGGAAATGAGAAAACCCTAAGGGCTTAATCGAGGGGCCTAAATGCAAAGATTTTGAAATTTAGGGACCTAAATATAATGTTGGTAAAATTGAATGACCTATATGTAAAAATGAGGTCTTACCTAACACATCACCTTATGTGAATTCTCGAATACTATAGGAACTGAGTGTCTTAGTACTTGTGCAGTGCAGATCACCTAGATTCGAAATCTAGCCGAGGCGAACGTGTCATGTTTACCGGGCGAGTAGGAATTACCAGCATTAGTCCTCTTTGGGATGATGGTCATGCTTTTATATTGAAAATTATTTTCCTGGAATTAGTTGGCAGCGTAAACCCGCTTAAACAATTTGGGAGTGAATTTTGGGGGTGAGCTAGAGCTACTCCAGTGGGCCCAAGGCCAATGGGCACGAGTTCAGACCCATTGAAAATCTATTGAGTAACAAGTCTACGGAAATTTTCCTAATGGATAAATTGTGTGTTATAGCTACCGAGCCAAAGCCGGTTTGTTGAGCAAGCAGCTACCACACTGAAGTCGAGTCGTCAAACCCATTGGGTTGGTCGGTAAGGGGTCGAAGCCGGGCCAATGAACTTGTGGGGCCAGTAGACCAAAGAAAAAGGTCTTAATTTAAAAAACTTGTGATTGAACATGCTAACATACAGAACTATCGATGCATCCGGTAAGGGGTAGTAGTGGTTCCATGGGCTACTGGATGACCTAGGGAGTATGTCGTTGAGGGAGTAAAGAAGCTGAGGGAGCTTCATGCGAATTAAGACCGAGGTCGGAGGGGGAGAGGTCTCGTCCCACATTCGCGAACATGAAGTATAATGCGTGTTTGAGGGTCGGGTAGTTGATGCACACTTGGACTCTTAGTAGTAGCTATTAACTTCTACGAGAGTGGTCAGTAAATGCACTACATACCACAAGTGGAGTAGTTGGAGACTGCTTTATGACTGAGTGAACCCTTTTATGAACAAAGGGCAAATGTTAAATGAAAAGCAACATGGGTTATAATTGTGAAAAAAAATACTTGACTAAAAATATGTTGTATAAATTATCACTCACTAAGTCATGAACTCATTTCCCTCCCCTATACTCCTTTCAAGAAGGATCATGCCAAGTAGAGCCACAACCCGAGGAAAGAACCGGACATCCAAGGTAAATCTTATTTTATGAAGTCTTGTGGAATTTTTTTATGAGAAATGTATGTTCTCGTGCGTATTTACCTTTCTTGAACTGTATTGCCAGAGATACCTTTGTGGCTCAATGAAGTATGGCGGGTTGATCACAGGACTCTGACCAAATCGGATCGAGGTGTGACACCGATAATCTGTAAATTAAGAGTGGTAAATAGTGTAACTAAAATTATAATCAAGGTAAACATGTCGTTTGTTTTACAGGTCTCCTATTTTCGATTGGATTTCATGTCTCGAGTCATGTATTCGTGATTAGGTTCGATTTCATCATTTTTTGATGGAATTATGAGAGAAGTGGGAATTGAATCGTCTACACAACCTAATAGCTTGTATGCATCAAGGATATTAGTAATGTTATTTATTCAGAGTTAGTAATTTTATTCATATAACTTGATTGCAAATGTAGGGACACTAGTGGACAATTATGGAAGATTACTCATGTTTAATTATTGTATAATACTAAAAAGGAGATAATTAACTTGTAAAATGGTGCAGTATAGAAGTTTAAGAAAAATGATAGCACTATACTATTTTGTAGTGGTAGTCTATCATGTTAGAAATATTAATAATAAAATAGAGAAAAAAAGAGAGTATAAAATAATTTTATTATTTGTCATAACAATTATTACAAATAAAATATTTTGTATTTATAATTGAAAATTATGACAATTAATTATAGTTTAGGGGTAATTTATCTTTATTATTTTATAGTTGATTCTTAGTTGAGTAACATGTGGATAAAATAATGGATAATATGTGTTCACTAGTGATAATATATTATTTATGCTAATATATTATTTTTAATTTTGATGGTGCTTTAGCTTGACCTTTTTGATGTCTTTTGTTGTTGTGATAATATATTATTGAATAGTCTATTCGCAAGATTGTGATACCTTTATTATGTTTAACTCTTATATTATTATATGCATATCATCACGAATCACTTGATATTTCTAAGTTTATGATGGATTCTATACATCTTATACATTCCCTCATCTTATATTCAATATATCAATTTTAGGATAGAAGTTGGATATCTTGAATTCTCTCTAAGTTTAATGGTTGCTTAATTAAGAGAAATATATAATTGACCTTAAAAAACCCTAAAACATCACAATCACAATCGTCTAAATAAAATACATGTGATCTATAGTACTGTACATTCCATCATATTCTGTAATTCTATATGGAGAAAGAAGAAAGTATGTATGGGTTAAAAAGGTATATAAAATAATAATAGGAAAAGTATTTAAATAAATATTAATTAAATAATATTAATATATTTTTAAATGAAGATATTGATTGTATGAGTGGAGCCACAAGGAGTAACAACTCATTTTTTAATATTTTTTTAAAAATTTTAAAATTTAAAGCAATCTTAACTCATTCGCAACATCTAGAAATTGTGATTTTTCCTCTTCTCTCATTCTATTAAGAGTATGAACGTATGTTAGTATCAAAGAATTTTTCACCGGAGATAATAGTATATGGACGATTGTTGAACCCTTTTATAAACAAATGGAGAATATTAAATGAACTTATTCACCTCTTTTAAACTCCTTCCAGGATGGGTCGTGCCAAGTAGAGTTTACACTCGAGAAAATAACTGAACCTCCAAGGTAAATTTTGTTTTATAACGTATTGTAAAATTTATTATGGGAAATATATCTACTAGTACGCATTTACTTTTCTTGAACCGTCTTGATAGAGATACTATTGTGGCTCAAGGAAGGGTAACGGGTTGATTATAAAACTCCGATCAAATCAGGTCGGGGTGTGACACCGATAATTTGCAAATTAAGAGTGGTAAATAGTGTAACTAGAATTGTAATAATGGTAAACCCGTCGTTTGTTTTACACATCTTATATTTTGGATTAGATTTCATGTCGAGAGATGTGTATTTGTGATTAAGTTCGATTTCGTCAATTTAAGTTGGAATTATGAGAGAAACGAGAATTAAACCGTCTGCACAGCCTAATAGCCTGTATGAATCAAAGAAATTAGTAATGTTATTTATTCAGAATTAGTAATTTTATTCATATAACTTGATTGCAATAGCCTGTATGAATCAAAGAAATTAGTAATGTTATTTATTCAGAATTAGTAATTTTATTCATATAACTTGATTGCAAATGTAGGACGATTATGAAAGACTGCTTATGTTTAATTATTGTATAATGCTAGAAGGGAGATAATTAATTTATAAAAGAGTGTTGTAGAGAAGTTTGAGAAAAATGATATCACTATATTATTTTGCAGTGATAATTTATCATGCTAGAAATATTAATAATAAAATAGAAAAAAATAAGAATACAAAATAATTTTATTATTAGTTAATGTAATTATTATAAATAAAATATTTTAATATTTATAATTTAAAATTGTGATGATTAATTAAAGTTTTAGGGTAAGTAATTAATCCTGTACTATAATTTATCTTTATTATTTTATAGTTTATCCTCAATTAATTAAGATGCAAATAAAATAATGAATAGTACATGTGTCCATTACGTGACAATATACTATTTGTACTAACCTATTATTTTTAATTTTGATGGTGGTTTAGCTTTACCTTCTTTTGTTGTAGGTGTCTAAAAATTGATATCCATTATTTATGAGTATTACTCTATTTAATAGTCTATTTACAAGATATGATACCATTTATTATGCTTGGCTCTTATATTATTATGTGCATATTATCACGAATTTAATGATTATATACATTCGTATGTTCAATATACCAATTTTAAGATTAAAGTTGAATATCTTGAATCCACTCTTTAAGTTTAATAATTGCTTAATCAAAATAAATATATAATTAACCATTTAAAATTATTCGATAGCTCATTTTTCAATGGTCTAAATAAAGCATGTGACATCTGTGACATCTATAGTACTGCAAATTACATCATATTCTGTAGTTCTATCCAGATAAAAAAAAAGAATATATTGGTTAAAATAGTTTATAAAATAATAATAATAAAATATTAAAATAAAGATTAATTAAATAATATTAATATATTTTTAAATAAATATATCGATTGTATGAGTACTGTAATAGGGAGTAACAACTCATATTTTAATGTTCTTTTTTTTTAATTTTAAAATTTAGAAAAGGGTAACTCATTCTATAAATTTTCTTTAAGATTTCTCTCATTCTATTAAGAGTACCAAAGAACTTTTCACGAAAAATAATAGTATCTCCACTATTAAGATTGTTGAGCAAAACAAATATTGATAATTAATTCTAAGTCCGAGTCTGTATAATGTTTTACTCTACCCTAAGGTTATAGTTTTACAAAGAAAGACTCGTTGGAAAGACTGAATTCACTCACTGCAAGTGAATGAATTAATAAAGGTTGAAATACAATCTATATATTCATTAATCAATGGAATGACATCTTCCAGCATGGAAAGGTTTACATGCTCCATTAATGTTAAGGTTGTTAATTGGATTTAGAACCAGGTCCGTACCTGATCCTAACAAATCGAATGGTCAGGTGTGCTCAAGTTTGAATCCAGATATAGTTTGTGAGACTCCCAGTATCACTTGTTTTCTGTCCCTCTATCACGCACTATTCAAATTCGATATAGTTTGTGAGACTCTTGACAGCTGACTCACCCAAAATCACTTGTCTCCTGTATCTCTGTCACGGACTATTCAAACCGGATATAGTTTATGAGACTCTTCTCAGCTGGCTCACCCATGACCACTTGTCTCCAGTTTCTCACGCACTAGACATAAATATAAGGAAAAAAAAGTAGGAAAACATGTCGTCGTCCCTCATCCTTTTCAAATCACCTCCCATATAACTGAGGCTTTTGCTACCAATAATACACAGCCAAATCGAGGAGGCGGGTCAGCCAATGACCGCTCCAATGTAGTCTGAAGGTCGTATCTTGGTCTATAAGCATCCTCGCCGCAGTCGAAAGAAAGAAGCAAAACAGAAACATCCCGTCATTAAATTCCTCTCCCTTGCATTCACCGCAAGTGCGGCCGCAAGTGCAGTGACCAAACCTTACACGTGAGCTCTCCCTCCTTGTACTTTGAATTTTTACTCCCACACTTGAACTCCTTCTTCATGCAATTTGAATTTTTACTCACTTATTTTTATTTTTTTATTCAATTTCCAAGTTTTCAGTCAAATTGTTATTTAAACAATCATGAGAAATTGGCAGTGGGATTCGATAATTTTTGACGACGAGCCATCACACTATGCCATCCTTTAAATTTATTAGTATTATTTTCATGAAAATTCTCTCAAATTAGGTTACATCTAGTGCAGATTTTTGTATATTTTCAGAGATTAAAGTGAAAGCACTGGTAGGTAACCCATTTTTCAAAAGTGCAATCCCTTTAATCACTTTTCAAGGAAAGATCTACCATATTTCTGGTTATCTAGTAATATGAAGTTCATAATTTAGAATGAATACAATCTCTTTACCTTTCTTACACTGTATTGATAGAAATACCTTTGTGGCTCAATGAAAGATGACGGGTTGATCATAGGCCTCCAACCAAATCGGATCAGGGTGTGACACCGATGATCTGTGAATTAAGAGTGGTAAATAGTGTAACTAAAATCATAATCAAGGTAAGCATGTCGTTTATTTTATAGGTCTCGTATTTTGGATTGAATTTTATGTCTTAAGTCGTATATTCGTGATTAGTTTCGATTTCATTAAATTTTGCTGGAATTATGAGAGAAGTGGAAATTGAAATGTCTACACACCCTAATAGCTTATAGTTATTTATTTAGAGTTAGTAATTTTATTCTTATAACTTGATTGCAAATGTGGGGACACTAGTGGGCAATTATGAAAGATTGCTCATGTTAAATTATTGTATAATACTAGAAGGGAGATAATTAATTTGTAAAATGGTGTTACATAGAAGTTTGAGAAAAATTATGGCATTATACTATTTTGCAGTGGTAGTCTACCATGTTAGAAATATTAATAATAAAATAGAGAAAAAAAATGAGAGTATAAAATAATTTTATTATTAGTTAAAATAATTTTTACAAATTAAATATTTTAGTATTTATAATTTAAAATTATAACAATTAATTATAGTTTAGGAGTAATTTATCTTTATTATTTTGTACTTGATCCTTTAGTAAGATGCGGATAAAATAATGGATAATATATATTCACTAGTGATAATATATTATTTTCTATTATCTTTAATTTTGATGGTGCTTTAGCTTGACCTTTTTATTGTCTTTTGTTATATGTGTCTAACAATTGATATCCATCATTTATGAGTATTTCACTATTGAGTAGTCTATTCACAAGATTTTGATACCCTTTACCATGCTTGACTGTTATATTATTGTGTTATATCATGAATCACTTGATATTATATTATTCCTTTATAGTATATTTAATATATCAATTTTAGGATGGAAGTTGGATATCTTGGAGTTCTTCTCTAAGTTTAATGGTTGCTTAATTAAGAGAAATATACAATTGACCATTTAAAATTGTAATTATGCTCTTGTTAAAACGGTTTAAATAAAAAATATGGGATCTATAGTATTGCATATTCTATCATATTTTGTAGTTCTATTAGAGATAGAAAGCATGTATTGATTAAAAAGGTATATAAAATAATAATATGAAAAAAAAAATTTAATGAATATTAATTAAATAATATTAATGTATTTTTAAATGAAGATATTAATTGTATGAGTGGAGCCATGAGTAACAACTCATTTTTTAATATTTTTTTAATTTTAAATTTTAAAGCAACCTAACTCATTGGTATCTAGAAATTGTGTTTTTTCTTGACCGTTTCTCTTCTTCTCTCATTCTATTAAGAATATGGAATATTGTTAAACCCTTTTATAAACAAATTGGAGAATGTTAAATGAAAAGTAACATGGGTTATAATTGTAAAAAAAATACTTGATTAAAAATATATTTTATAAATTTTCTCTCACTAAGTTATGAACTCATTCACCTCTTTTAAACTCCTTACAAGAAGGGTGGTGCCAAGTAGAGCTCAAACCTGAGAAAAGAATAGGGGTAAATCTTATTTTATAACATATTGTGAAATTTATTATGGGAAACATATGTACCGGTACGCATTTACTTTTTTTGAACCGTCTTGGTAGAGATACCATTATGGCTCAAGGAAGGGTAACGGGTTGATCACAAGACTCTAACCAAATCGGGTCGGGGTGTGACACTGATGATCTACAAATTAAGAGTGATAGATAGTGTAACTAGAAGTATAATCAAGGTAGACCCGTCGTTTATTTTACAGGTCTTATATTTTGGATTGGATTTTATGGCGAGAGTCGTGTATTTGTGATCAAGTTCAATTTCGTCAATTTTTGTTGGAATTATGAGAAAAGCGAGAATTAAACCATTTGCACAACTTAATAGTTTGTATGTATCAAGAAAATTAGTAATATTATTTATTTGGAGTTACTAATTTTATTCATAAAACTTGATTGCAAATATTGGGATACTAGTGGACAATTATAGAAGATTGCTCATGTTTAATTATTGTATAATGTTAGAAGGAAGATAATTGATTTATAAAAGAGTGTACTAGAAAAGTTGAGAAAAATGATGTCACTTTACTATTTTGCATATTCTGCTAGAAATATTAATAATAAAATAGAAAAAAATGAGAGTATAAAATAATTTTATTATTATTTAATATAATTATTACAAATAAAATATTTTAGTATTTATAATTTAAAATTATGACAATTAATTAATATTTTAGAGTAAGTAATTAATTAAATCATGTATTATAATTTATATTTATTATTTTATAGTTTATTCTCAGCTGAGTAAGATGCCAATAAAATAATGGATAGTATATATCTCTACTACCTGATAATATATTATTTGGGCTAACCTATTATTTTTAATTTTGATGGTGATTTATCTTTACCCTCTTTTGTTGTCTTTTATTGTAGTTAACAATTGATATTCATATTACCGTAATAGTTTATTTGCAAGATTGTGATACCAATGCTTGAACATATTATTACGAACCACTTAATAATTCTATGTATTCCTTCATCGTATATTTAATATATCAATTTTAAGATAAAAGTTTAATATCTTGAAATCATTTTGTTTAATGGTTGTTTAATCAAAATGAATACACAATTAAACATTTAAAATTATATGATAGCTTATTTTAAGAAAAGTATACAATTGATAAGTATTTGAACAATACTATTAGAATGGTCTAAATAAAGCACGTTGGATCTATAGTACTACAAATAAAAAAGAATATATTGGTTAAAAAGGTTTATAAAATAATAATAAAATAAATATTAATTAAATAATATTAATATATTTTTAAATAAAAATATTAATTGTATAAGTGGTGTGACAGGTGTGACCACTCATTTTTTTTAATGTTCTTTTTCTTAATTTTAAAATTTAAAACAGCGGTAACTCATTCTCACCATATAGAAAGTGTGATCTCTTATTGTCTCAATATATTAAGAGTATGAATGGTTATCTAATGTGCTCTCATTTGAATTCTGATATAGTTTGTGAGACTCTTCAAGCAGACTCACCTAGTACCACTAGTACCACTTGTCTTCTCTCTCTGACACACTATTTAAACCCCATATAGTTTGTAAGACTCTTCACAGCTGGCTCATGTCTCTTGTCTCTTGTCATGCACTATTCAAACTCCATATAGTTTGTGAGACTCTTCACAGCTGGGAGGACCACTTATCTACCAACTTATCTTCTATTTTTGTCATGCACTATTCAAATCCAATACAGCTAGGACCACTTGTCTCCTATTTCTCTATCACACACGATTCAAACCCCATATAGTTTGTGAGACTCTTCACAGCTAGTTCGACCACTTATCTCCTGTCTCATGCACTATTCAAACCCTAAGTCACCCACGACCACTTGTCTCGTGTTTCTCTCACGCACTAAACATAAACATAAGGAAAAAAAGTAGAAAAAACCTGATAATATACAACTAGATCGAGGAGACGGGTCAGCCACTGACCGTCCCAATATAGTCTGAAAGCCATATCTTGGTCTGTAGGCAAAACAGAAACGTCCCGCCGTCAACTTCCTCTCCCTCGCACTTACCTCTTCCTCCTCACCGAAGACCACAAGTGCAGTAGTCAATCCTTACCCGTGAGCTCTTTGAATTTGTACTCCCACACTTGAACTCCTTCTTCATGCACTTCGAATTTTTACTCGTTATTTTATTTTTCATTCAATTTTCGAATTTTCAGACAAATTGTTACCTAAAAAATCATAAAACCATTACCATTAGGGGAAGAAGAAAATCTATTAACTGGGAGACATTTATAGTGGGATTCGTTGATTTTCGAGCCACCACACCTAATGTCGGGTCTATTTTGTCCAAAATAGAGACATAGTGGAATTCATCCAAAATAGTTCAAAATATATTAATATTATTTAATTAATATTCACTTTAATTTTTTTTCTAATATTATTTTATATACTTTTTAATCAATAAATACTTACTTTCTCTATTTAAAACAATAGAATAAATAGGAATATACAGTTATATAGATCCCATTTATTTTATTTAGGCCACTTAATTAATTATTATTGTTCAAACAGAAAAAAAGCTTATTAGTTATATAGTTACTTTAAAACCAGAGTGGTTGGTGTCCCCACTCTGATGTGTTTAAGCAACAATTAAATTTAGAGAGTGATTACAAGATATTTAACTTTTATCCTAACATTAATAGATTAAAGATACAAGATCTTAGAGAAAAAAAGTTATATAATCATCAATGATATGCCACATTATAATACAAGAGCGAAACATGGTAAAGGTATCACAATCTTATAAATAAGCTATTTAATTACATGCATAAATTATAGATATATATGGTGAGACACCAACAATAAAACATGGTCAAGTTAAAGTACGGTAGATTAGCACATTTCTCAGTATGGAGCTTACACATACTTAATCCACCTATTTTTAAATTATAAAATTATGGAGTTCAACAACAAAAAATAATTAAGAAAAATTCTAGTTAACGATCTTATTAATTACGCATGTTAAAATTATAAATAACTATTATAATTAAAACTTATAAATATTAAATATTTTATTTGTAATAAACGGGTGAAATATAATAAAATTATTTTATTCTATTATATTATTAGTATTTCTATCTTGGTAATACTCTTAAAAATTAATCAACTTCCTTATATCATCATACAAGAATTAAACATAAGTAATTTTCTCTAATTGTCCACTTGTCTCCTTAAATTAGTAATTAAACCAGAATGAATCGTAGAGAATCGGTTCAAATATTTATTTTTTTAGGTGGCTTAAATATTTTAATTTGAAAAATTGAAGCCACCATTAGATAGAAAATGAATTACACTAATTTAAAAAATTTTAAAATTTAAAATACTAGTCGAAACTGGCTTAAACAGGCAGATTTTCGAGTTCGAGTCACTGAACCTTGTTTGACTGTAGTGAACCTTGTTGAGAAAACTTGACCGGTTCAGGGTGAACCAGACATGAACTGGATTAAATCGGGGTTAACCATAGTGAACTAGTTCAATAAATTATTTTTCTAGGTAGATTAAAAATATCAATTTAGAAAATTGAATCCATCATTTAATAGAAAATAAATTTATATTAATTAAAAAAATAAAAAAACGGTCAAACAGTACTTGAATTAGCCGATTTACGTTACCGTACCGATGCTAACTGGTCAGTGTACAATCAGCGTGCGTGACCAATTTGTACACAATCGCTGATTATAAAAAAAAAAAACTCTATAATAAGAGAATTATTGAATCTACTTGGATTCAGGGTAAGGATCTACTTGTTATAATACTCTGGTCCAGATCAAACAATGGATTCAGGCCAGTGAGCCCGTCCAAAAAGTGGACCCGAACTTAAACGTCCATTTTCTTAAACTCGCACGAGCGCGGGGTGCATCCGAGGAAGGACGCAACTGTGAAGACTCTTGAGCGCAGCATCATCGAGTACCACTTGCCTCCATCTCTTTCACATAAACACATGGAAAAAATGACATATATACATACAAATGATAATATTAATAAGAGATATATAGATTATATCAAGAAATCTATAGATTACACTAAGAGATCTACAAATTACATCAAGAAATGTGCAGATTACACTAAAAGATCTACAGATTACACTATCTTGGATTCAGTCACAACCACTGACAAAAGATTCAAGTCTACTTGAATTAAAGAGAATAAATAAATAGACATGTCTATATTAAAAGATATGCCCCTAATATTTGTACCCTTACATGTATTATAAATTTAGGACAATTTTCTAATTGTAACACACTTGTGAAGCAATATACATTTAGTATATTTTCTCTATTTTTTATGGTATCAGAGTCGTATTGCTCTACTACATCCCGATCCTACGCTACCAAAAGGTCAATTCAAGATTAATATTAAATCCAGAAGGTTCCATAAAAGTTTCCGCTCTCACCAAGCCCCTGCTTCAAGTCGTCTCCAACTACTCCAAGTATAGTTAATGTGATACTGTCTTTCTCCAATATTTTTGATCTAAAGTCTTCGTAAGACAATTCTCCTATTTCGACTTTCTATTTATTGAAGCAATCATCTCATAAGTCTTTACACCAAATATGAGTTCACCAGTTATCAATCTTTCAAGCAATAACCCAACTTTACCAATCAAATTGGATAGGACCAAGGATTTCTTATGGCGTAACAACATGACGTCGTTATTGGAGACATTCAACTATTAGGGTATGATGATGGCACAATTCCAGCACCCTCACCAAGTCTTTTGGTCATAAAGAAGACGATTCAACTACTATCATCAATCTTGCTTATATTTCTTGGAAGATCTATGATCGTCTTTATTTATCCACAATTTTGGGATCTCTCACTACTCAAGTTAATCTCCAAGTTATCAGCATTCAAAATTTGGCCGACATTTAGGCAAAATTAGAAACTCTCTACTCCAACCAAGTTCGTGCCCAAACCAACCTACTTGATGATCAATGGTGTGATTTGTACAAAGGCGATCACACCATGGCCGTTTATCTCACTGCAATTGCAAGTTTGGCTACTAGTTTCACTCAAATTGGACATCCTAAAATTGAAGCTCAAATCAAGGATCACATTCTTGCTGGACTTGATGATGAATAGGAGGGACTTTGTCTTGCCCTCACATCGACTCTTGCACACCTCAGTCTCGGCGAACTCAATTATATGCTATTGAGTGCAGAAGCAAAGAAAGATTACAAGAAAACTCGGGGACTTACTTCAGGATTAGTATTTGGTCTCCCAGGAGTTGATGCTCATCAATTTGCCAATGCTGCCTTTTCGCGCACACACTAACTAGATCAAGCTCATATGTTCTCATCTAACCATTGACCATGCTATTCATCGGGCACTTCTACAAAACTCAGATGCAATAATCGCCATAATGGGAAAAGAGATTGCACATTTATCCAAAATCACAATTCATGGGGTTCTTCTGTCTCTCGTGGATTTCAACAACGGAAAGAGTCTATCCCACCTCATCAGAATAGGCATCTTCCATCATCAACTGGATCTAATTCTCCTCTACCCTGTGCACATAATTTTTAGACCCAGAATTGTACACCTATCTGCCAAGTTTGTCATGAACCTAGACATGTAGCTACAGAATGTCCACAATTTCTGACCAATTATCAGAATCCTCATGTCAATGTTGTCAAGAATACAGATGTTGGTGCACACACCTTTGATTGGTACATTTATTCAGGTTCCTCCAATCATGTAACCAATGATATCTCACATTTGTCATTATAAGAGGACATAACTCATCTAGATCAACTACTCATAGGCGACGATTCAGGTTTATAAATTTTCTCTATCGGTTCTACTTCATTACGAGTTTTCGGGTGTCTGTGTTTTCCATACCTATGTACATACCAAGATCATAAACTTCAACCTCGTTCCAAGGCATGTGTTTTTGTTGGTTATCATATTGAATTTTTAGGATATCGTTGTCTCGATCTTCAAACATGACGTATATTCATTTTTCGAACTGCTCACTTTGATGAGACTAGATTTTCCTTTGATAAATGTTCATCTATAGGTAGTCCACCCCTTACAACTCCCGACAACTCAATTCCCTCTCTACCTTTGTTTCCATATTCCTTTCCTTCTTTACCTGAACATGTTGCACCAGTGACAGTTTTTGATGAGTTATCCTCCTCAACACCTAGTGTACCATCCCTACCTACACCTCCAGACATAATCCCCGCCAATGTTGATGGGTCTCTCCCGTCTCGCCACCTTGTCGCATGTTCACTAGGTCTCAAGATGGCACCTTACCTCCAAGATTATTTAAAATTGATCCTACTGTGTTTCTTGTTTCCTCTATTCAAGAGCCACGAACTTTGAAACAAGCTCAAATACAACCCTGCTAGGTTGATGCTATTAATTCTGAATATGCAGCTCTTTTGGAGAACCACACGTGGGATTTAGTGTCACCGCCACCAAGTAGACATATTATCGACTGTTATTGGGTCTACAACCTCAAATACCATCCAGATGGGACTCTTACATGTTATAAAGCTCGTTTAGTTGCACAAGGATTCTCTCAACAACAAGGACTCGAGTATGATGATACTTTCAGTCTGATAATTAAACTAGTCACCATTCGGGTTATTTTGTCACTTGTTGTCTCCTATAATTGGCCAATTCGATAACTTGATGTTGATAATGCATTTTTTTATGGCCATCTCAATGAGGAAGTTTATATGAAACAACCACCACGCTACACAGATCCATCATATCTTGACCATGTCTGTCTCCTTTACAACTCATTATATGGATTGAAACAAGCTCCTCGAGCCTGTTTTTTTCGACTGAGTACGTTCTTGTTAACACTTGGTTTTGAAGCTTATGTTGTGGATACCTCTCTTTTTATCTGCCGTACCCCTCAATTTTTCATATTCCTCCTAGTATTTGTGGATGATATAATTCTCAATAGCTCACCTAATGCTCCTCTAATGTCTATTGTGTCTGCTCTCAAAGATGAATTTTCTATTAAAGATCTTGGATCCCTTCATCATTTCCTTGGGATTGAGGTACATTCCCATTCTGGATGTATCATCTTGACTCAACAGAAGTATATTCATGATAATCTTACAAAAGCATCAATGACTGACTGCAAACCTGTCTCTACACCAGTAACTCCTGGGTCTAGACTACCTCTATATGATGGCACTCCATTAGATAACCCTCGAATCTACAGGCAAGTTGTTGGTTCTCTTCAATATTTAACATTGACTCCACCAGACATTTCTTATGCTGTCAATCAGGTCTATCAATTTATGCACAAACCAACGACAACTCATTGGGTTGTAGTCAAGAGAACTTTACGTTATCTCCAAGGAACGTCTAGTTACAGATTATATTTATGAAAAAATTCCAAGCCACATCTCCATTATTTCTCTAATGTCGATTGGGTTGACAACCCTGATGATCGGCATTCCATAAGTGGGTTTTTAGTATTTCTTAGAAATAACTTGATTTCGTGGAGTGCTAAGAAGTAGCACACAATTGCCCGTTCTAGTATTAAAGTGAAATATAAAAGTATCGGAAATGTAACTGTTGAACTCATTTGGATCCAGTCACTACTTCAAGAACTCAAATTCTATTCTTCATCTCCGCCAACTCTCTGGTGTGATAATATGTCTGCAATTTATCTCAGTGACAATCCAATTTTTCATGCTCATACTAAACACATTGAAATAGACTATCACTTTGTTCGTGAATGAGTTAATCGCGGGGAACTCTACATCCGCTTCATTGGCACAGAAGCTCAAATTGTAGATATATTTACCAAAGGTCTTTCTTCACACCGATTTAGCACACTTTGCTTCAAGCTTAATGTTCAAGACCTCCCATTATGCTTGCAGGGGACTAATAAGAGATCTACAAATTACATCAAGAAATCTACATATTATACTAAGAGATCTACAAATTACATCAAGAAATCTACAGATTACACTATGTCAACTAGAGTCTACTCAAATTAAAGAGAATAAATAAATAGACATGTCCATACCAAAAGATATGTCTATATTAAAAGACATGTCCCTAATATTTGTACCCTTACATGTATTATAAATTTAGGACAATTTTCTCATTGTAACATACTTATGAAATAATATACATTTAGTTTCTCTATTCTTTAATTATAATAATAATTATTATTATGGACAGATCATCATCATTCCAGAGAAGAGACTAGATTCACTCAATCCAACAAGATTTGAAACACAAACTATGTATGCACTAAGCAAATGGAATCACATTTTCAAAAATGGATATGATTGTAAGCTCTATTATAGCTAAGGTTGTCAACCGATTGGGAACCTATGATCGACTCGAGTATATTCAAGAGAATGGTCGGATATGATATGTGCGAATACATGTTATAATAGTAGCAGCACCTAGTACTTTCACACACTATACATAAACATAAGGAAAAATGTCGTCGTCCCTCACCCTCATCATATCGCTCTGTTGCTACGTAAAAGCAATGACTTGTAAATAGTGGAACCTTTCTAATCTTATAAACCCACAACACTTCTCTATTTTCTCCAATGTGGTATTTTATTCTCACCACTTGCCCTCAACACCTATCTACGAGCTGGGTAATTCCATCCAAGTCAGGATGACCACTAGTCGGGTGGCTGTGATACCATGTTAGAAGGTATTGTGGACCGATAAGGGGTCGGGCCCATGTCTACTTAACAGTCATGACTTGTAAGTAGGGGAACACTTCCAACCTTATAAACCTACAACACTTCCCTATTTTATCCAATGTGGGATCTATTCTCAACACCCACCCTCACGTGCAACATGGATACACTTGCCACGTGCAATTCTCAACACCCACCCTCACGTGCAATATGGATACACTTGCCACGTGCAATTCTCAACACCCGCCCTCAACACTTATCTACGAGCCGGGTATTCCCCTTCTAGTCTCGGATGAGGAGGGGAGGACAATGGCCTTGAGTTGGGTATTTCTCCTCCAACCATCAAACAATCTATATCGGCGGATCTGGAAGATCGGGGAGTATGAGATGGCTCTGGATGTGAAGTACCTGAATTGTTAAAGGAGAAGAAAAGATATCTCTAAGATTTGTCGTCACTGGGAGCTGCAATCAGGAGATCTAGAAGCTGGAAGGGATTCGAGAGAGATGAAAAATATGAATAGCTGATGTTTCATCATACTGGATGAGAATGGGATCAATTATGGTAATCAGGTACAAATACTTAAATCTTCCACATATTGGGTCGTGAGTGAATCGGTCTCACAGGATATTATTAGCAACAACAACCTCGCTTATATAGGAGGTGATTTGATGAGGTTGACACTAGATAATATTTTTTTTCATGCTTTTTTTCATTATATTTATGTTTATTGTGTGAAAGAGATGAGACGGAGCAAGTGGTCCTCGATCCATGCAGCTGTAAAATCCTTGACAAGGAGTATTGATTCAATAATTAGACCCGAACTTGTGTCCCAAACACGCCCAGGGTGCGGACAACGATCACAGGTTCGATTGATAATTCTAACTCTAACGGAACCTTGGAGCCTCATGCTTGAAAATGTCATTCAATTATTTAGGATATACATAGTTTGTGTTTCTATCATTATTAATTCACTACAATGTGTCTTTCTTCTAAAACCATTACGGTAGAAGAGAAATAGACATTATACAAACTTCAACTTAGAATTAATTGTAGATCTTTTTCGCTCAACAATCGTTCATTGTTGAGATACTATTATGTGTGGTGAAAAGTTCTTTCATACTAAAATAGAGATTAGATAATGGTTCATCCTTTGAGAAGAAGGAGAGAGAAGAGAAAGGGTTAGGAAAAATCACACTTTTACCGTTGTTTTAAAATTTAAAATTCGAAAAAAAAATTAAAAAATGAGTTATCATTTAATTTTTAAAAATTAACATCTTTATTGGATAATATATTAAAATTATTTTAATCAATATTTATTTTAATTTTTTTTCCTAATATTATTTTATATACCTATTCGACCAATACATACTTTCTTTCTCTATGTAGAACAATAGAATATTATGGAAATGTGAATTTATATAGATCTCATGTGTTTTATTGAAACATTTTTGTTCAAATAGAAAAAAAAACCTATTATATAGTTACCATTAAAATCAGAGCACATTGCTAGTGACTAGTTCCTATCCATGCATTTTCAATGTATCCATGCACATTGCTAGACATCTCCTTAGAGAGAGAATGTATAGAATCATCATGATTCATGATAATATACCACAATATAGTATAAAAGCCAAATATAGTAAATGATATCACAATTTATTGATTTGATTGATATTAATAGTGAGACACCAATAATAAAATAGGGTCAAAGTTAAAACTCCATAAATTAGCACACTTATTTCTCTACATTGTATACATACTTAATCCATCAATTTTTAAACGCAACATTTATGAGAATTAATTACAAAATAATGGATACAAATTCTAATTCACAATTTTATCCATTATGCATCCTAAAACTATAATTAACTATTATAATTATAATTTATAAATATTAAAATATTTTACTTGTAATAATTACGTTAAAATATAATAAAATTATTTTATTCTATTATATTTTCTCTATGATATTATTAGTATTTTCCCCAAACTTCTATGCGATACTCTTTTACAAATTAATCAACTTACTTGTAGCATCATACAATAATTAAACATGAGTATTTTTCTCCAATTGTCCACTAGTCTCCATATATTAGATAAACTAAATTACTAAATCTGGATGAATAATATTTGTAAACCCCGTCTCTCGAAAATAAGGAAACTAGAGAAAGAACCGGTCAACTTGAGTGAAAAAATCGAACAGGTTTACAAACTCCAACCGTATGAGAAAGGGTAAATTGGGAAATTTACATGTCCCGAGTAACGCAAATAGTCATAAAAACTATGGAAACGGTGTCACACTCCAACTTGGTTTGGTTAGATCCCGCTGAGCAACCACCTCTTCACACTGGTTTTTAAAAAAATCTCTGCCAAGATTACCATATCTTCTGATGAAATCCTCACTATCCCCATTAAATATTTGATACTAACTAGTCAGTCTATAATAGTTCCAACATCCTTATTTCCTAAAAATAGTTATGAGAGAGTTTGGCTCATTATGTTTCATATCGTTTCCAACTTAGGTATTAACAACTGTGGATCTAGAAACCTCATGGAGGGGAGGGTAATCAGAATTAGAACGGCTGGGTGCTGCACTTTTAAGAGAAACAGTAGAAGCTGCCTCCGAGTTATGCAGAGATGTTGCAGAGGATGAATAAGACAATGGTTCTCTAACAGTTTTAGGCTTTGGAGAAGATACATGACTAACCAAGGGTTCCTTCTGGGATGATTCACCAGATAATCCTGAAACTTTAGGTGGTTCCATCTTCACACCTGCAGTTGAGACACGGAGAAAAGATACACGAGCGGCATTCTTATGGATAGAACCATCTGTCTGTTTGACTGCTTCCCATCTCGTAGAAGTAGAACTGAGATATCATGAGGGTTTTGTGTGAATTCATGGTGAGGCTGCTCAACAGTTCCCTGCTTTGAGACTCCAGCCCGAGTAGAGGCCAAAAGGTTTGAGGATGTACGAATGGAGCAAATTAAGGTGGCTGATTGATAGAATAATTATGTCTTGCCACCTGAGAAGCTGGAATTATCTAAGAACCCGACACAGGAAGAGAACTAGGGCCAAGGAAGAACATGGTGCTAGGATTGCAAGTATGATAATAATTATATTTGATGGCCAGGTGATATGATGTCATTAGTTGTGTTTGAGGAGGTATGTTGATCTGGCTTATAGTCCCAAGATCCAAAACCCGATTAGGGATTGGGGATGGGGTATGAGACTATTTTCATAGTTTTTATGACTATTTATATTATTTGGTAAATATAAATTTTTTAATTTATTATTTTTTTAACAGTTGAGATTTATAAACTAATTTAATTTTATCACTCCAGTTTATCAATTTTATTTTTAATTTCCTTATTTTTAAAAGACGGGATTTACCAATGTTATTTATCTAGATTTAATAGCAATGAAAGAAAAATACTCATATTTAATTGTTGCATGCTCCTACAACTAAGTTGATTAATTTGTAAAAGAGTGTTGTAGATAAGTTTGAATAAAATGATAATTCTATACTTTTTAACAATAATGTTCTTATAACATGAAAAAAATACTAATAATATCATAGAGAAAATATAATAAAATAAAATAATTTTATTATATTTTAATATAATTATTATAAGTAAAATATTTTAATATTTATAAATTAAAATTATAATAGAAAATATAACAAAATAAAATAATTTTATTATATTTTAACATAATTATTATAAGTAAAATATTTTAATATTTATAAATTAAAATTATAATAGTTAATTATAGTTTTAGGTTGAGTAATAAATAAAATTATAAACTAAAATTTGTATCCATTATTTTGTAGTTGATTCCCATAAATATTGTATTTAAAAATTGATGGATTAAGTATGTATATACTTTATATTAACCTATGGTGTTTTAACTTTGATCTTATTTTTTTATTAGTGTCTCACTATTGATATAAATCAATAGATTGTGATATCCTTTACTATATTTGGTTCTTATAATGTGGCATATTATCACAAAAATAGTTCTATACATTCTCTCTCTAAAGAGATCTCTATCTTGAATCTATTAATGTGATCAAATTTTAATGATGGCTTAATAAAGTGAAACCACAATTGACTTTGAAAATGTATGGATAGGACACCAATTACTAGTAGTGTGCTCTGATTTTAATGATAACTATATAATTAATTTTTTATAAAACACATGGAATCTATATAATTGCACATTCTCATCATATTCTATGGATAAAGAAAATATGTATTGGTTGAATATGTATATAAAATGATATTATGAAAAAAATTAAAATGAGTATTGATTAAATAATTTTAATGGGTTCATCCTAATGATCTTAGTACTCATCCTTTAACCACATACATTCCACTATTATTGTTAGGTCATTTAGATCAACCAGACAGTAACCTGTTTTTAGCTCTATTCCGATATAACATTTACTTCAAAACTAAGCGAAAAGATTTTCTAACTTGTACTTGAAGCTCCACTCATCTATATCGCATATGATGATAGGAATCCACTCATTAGAATCAAAGTTTTGTACTTGAAGCTCCACTACATACATGAAGGTTGTTTATATCTTTATAATTTCTGAGATCAAAAGGCCAATTTATTTGACAAAGTGACAATAGATGATCAACTGGTAACCATTTTTTATCATTCTCGAATAGAAATTATAGCTTACTTGGATCGAGACCCTCAAAACTATGTAAAATATAATAAATTAATGGTGTCGTGATAACTCGACCAAGAATCCACTGAGATTAAGTAGTTTAATTGGATTCTATGTATCTAATTCCGGAAACCAAAATGGTATAATGGCCTTCATCAAATGAAAACCGCATGGGTTGGACAAAAGTATTATAGCTAAGGTTCAGTGTAGTGACTCGATAACATTACTTGATGTGGCATGAATATGCATCCTTTCTAGATTATGAACTTTATATTACTAGATAACAAAAAATATAGTGTCACTTAATTAAAGGGATCGAAATTTTAAAAAATGGGTCCCATTAGTGCTCTCACTTCAAAGAAAAATAAATTTACAATAGATGTCTCTTGTGTACATATATCTCTTCTTCCAGTAAAAATAATGGCAAGAGTTTTATGATTGTTTAATTAACAATTTAACTCTAAATATTAATGTGAAAACTCAGAAATTGAATGGAAAATAAAAAAGGTGAGTAAAATTTCAAATGCATTCAAAGTGCATGGAGGAGCTCAGGTGTAGGAGTAAAGTTTCAAAGTGCAAGGAGGGGGATCTCACTTGTACGGGGGCAGATGACCGCACTTGCGACGGCAGAGGTCGCTGGTGAGGAGAAAGAGGTAAATGTGAGGGAGAGGAAGTTGACGGCGGGAGATGTCTCTGTTCTACTTCTTTCTCTCGATTGCATTGAGGATGGCGAGGAGGAAGAGATGGATTGCCTCACTTCTACCATGTTTACGGCTTTGAAACTACATTGGAGCGGTCTGTGGCAGACCTGTCTCCTATGCCTGGCCAATGACCTCCCTTAGGAGATGATCTGACCAGACTGAGGTTAGAGGACGTTTTTTCTTGCTTTTTTTTTTTTCCTTTTGTTTATGTTTAGTGAGTGGTCCTTCATGCAGCTGTACTGATCTAATAATTAGACCTGACACGGATCACGGATCCAATTAACAACCATAAAGCTAACAAAACAAGTTGCAATTTCAATATTTAGGGTATATATAGTTTGTGTTTCAACCTTTATTAATACACTACAATATCTTTTTATTTGTAAAACCATTACGGTAGAAGGGGGCGAATTATCTTCAATGAAAAGTTCTTTAATACTAATTAGATAATCATCCATTATCTTAGATGAATGAGAGTACAAGAAAAATTGTTAGTAAAAATCACACTTTCTAAATTATACCATTACTTTAAATTTTAAATTTTAAAAAAAAGAAAAAAGAAAATTAAAAAATGAGTTGTCACTTAGCTTTACACCACTCATGCAATTAAAATTTTCATTAAAAAATATATTAATATTATTTAATCAATATTTATTTTAATTTTTTAAAATATTATTTTATATACTTATTTAACCCATACATGTTTTCTTTCTCTATATGATGAGAATGTGCATTTATATAGATTTCATGTGTTTTAACACTAACTAAGCCATTGTAAATGTGTTGTTCAAACATAAAAGATGATTATCTGGCCGTTAAAATGAGAGTATCATGGGCTAGTGACTTGTATGTTTCTCTTGATTAAGCAACAATTAAACTTAGAGAGCACTACAAGACATTCAACTTTTATTCCAACATTAATAGATTGAACATAGGAGATCTACTAAGAGAAAAAATGTATGGAATTTCCTCTAACTCTAAAGTTGAGTAGTCTAGCATATGTATGGGATCTGGTTCGTACTTTCTTAATACTAACACATGTAAAATGTTGTGGATCCAATCAAGCTCTCGCGGAAGCAAAATTTTATATGCCATCAATCCAATCTTTTTTTGTAATTGGGTAGAGGCATTATACATTTTGGTGCTATCGAGGTGAATCATGTACATAAAGTTGTGTGCCTCTTCGAGTATAGCATGCTTGATCTTTGTGTAATTGGGGACCACCCCCTAACCCTTATAGGCCAATAGTTCGCCCATAAATCTACGGGGGAGTCCTCCACTATCATGTCCACATACCTCTTTAAGTTGGGGTTTATTTTCTGTCTAACTTTGATTTGGTCTATTAGAGTGGGTCAAATAGTTAGATTTGCCACCAAACACGGAGTCCACTACTCGTATATGAGCGAGACTCACCTCGTACTTTCAACTTAAAAAACATGCTACCACATTTGTCTTTTGTAGGTGATACTCTATAATTATGTCATAATTTTTTTTATTAGCTCTAACCATAGCTACTTCTATACTAATAGATACTTGAATCTTTTATGTTATTTAAAGATTGCACACCAAATAAAGATAATGTATTCATATATTTAACATAAATATAATAGCTCTCAACTCTATATCATATGATGTATAGTTCATTTTAAGTTATTTTTAAATAATGGATGCATAAAAGATTACCTTCTTTTTTACATTAGCACGATATATAGTATCTTGACAAATTATTATACACGGTGGTGTATTCTCCTATATTTATATTCGAGAGAGTCACTATGCATGATATATAGTATCTTCCCAAATTATTATTACAAAAAAAATAGACGAAGAACTCTCTATCTCTCTCCGTCTCAATCTATGTCTCACGCCATCTCTCTATCCCTCTCTCCATCTCTTAATCTCCCCCGTCTTTCTCCGTATCTCTCTCACTCTTCCTCTCTCTCTCTATGTCACTCCCTATCTCTCTCTTTCTTTGTCTCTCTCTCACTCTTCCTCTCTCTATGTCACTCCCTATCTCTCTCTTTCTTTGTCTCTCTCTCACTCTTCCTCTCTATTTATCTCTCTCTCCCCATCTCTCTATTTCTCTCACTCTATAACTCTCTCTCTTCGTATCTCTCTATATCTTTCCTCATCTCTCCCTCTCCCTCTCTTTCCCCATCTTAATCTCTCTATCTCTCACTCTTCCTCTCCCTCTCTCTATCTATATCTCTCCACATTTTTATTTCTCTCTCCATCTCTCTCTTTCTTCGTCATTCTCTCACTCTTCCTCTCTCTCCCCTCTCACATCTCTCTCGTGTATTCTCCTATATTTATATTCGAGAGAGTTAATACTTGATATCCTTTCCGCGTCATTAATACTGCTAATATAGAAAAATACTACATGAATGATAAGTACTATCCATTCCAATCCATAAAACTACTTACTTTAGTGAAGTTTTTGGGTTTAATAATTAGATAATGCTTCTAAGGGTTTGCGTGAATTTATTTTCAAGACACTGTGTCCTACCGATGACTATTACATTATCCATAATTTACGAGAATTTAGTATATGTGTCCGTAAGCCCACTACACCACTAATAAGTAGTACGTGTATCACCAACATGTCGTACATAGGATTATCACCAACCAGTGAATATAGGGTTGGAAAATCTGCTCCCACGTCAAAGGTCCACACCCATCTCTCTACTCTCCCAAAACTCTCTCTACTCTCCCATACTATGGTCAAGCCCTTCTTCTCTCACTCCTCCCGGCCTCTCCTTCTGCCTTCCTTCTCTCACTCCTCCCCGCCTCCCCTTCCACCCTCCACATCCATCGGAGTAGAGATCTCCGCCCCTTTACTCGACGACCCGTTCCGGCTCCGCCGGTTTCTAACTAACGACAATTTCGAGAAGATCAGGTTCTTGGAAGGCTACTCCTGCTCCCCGGAGCTGAAATTAAGGTGGTTGACCATTAGGGTGATGAGGAAGAAGGAGATGGATGAAATGGTGGGTGTTGGTCGAGTCGTTCGTACATTCAATGCTACTGCTGGAAACGTATTTGGCTATGCAGCGGTATTTGGTGAAGCAATACCTGATTTAGAGGAGAGGCAGCATGCCCTCTGGTATGACCTTATTAGAGTTTTCTAGAGAAAAGACTGTATTCACTCACTCCAACCAGAGTTGAAATACACCGATTGGGAACCTACGCGAGCACCTGACACCGGACTCGAGTGTTCACAGCAGCAGCATCGAGTACCACTTGCTCCTGTCTCTTTCACACATTATACATAAACATAAGGAAAAAATGTCGCCTCCTTCACCATCAAAGTGCAAGGATGAGGAGCTCTGGGGCAAGTGACTGCACTTGTGGCGGCACCGACGGTGGCAGGTAGGAGGAGGTCATCAGTGAGGAGGAAGAGGTGAATGTAAGGGAGAGATAGTTGAGGCGGGACATCTCTCTTCCGCTTCTTTCTCTCGACTACACTGACTATAGAGAGGAGGAAGAGAGTGAGAGAAAGTTGACGACGAATTACCTAGTCAGGCCATGTTCCACTTTTTTCTCTTGACGGAACAAACGCCTCCAGGCTAAGATATGGCCTTGACACAACATTGGAGCTGGCAAACTTGTCTCCTAGGTCTTGCAAAGGTGATCTGATGAGGAAGAATTTTTTACTGTTTTTTTTCTTTTACTTATGTTTAGTGTGTGAAAGAGAGTAGACGGAAACAAGTAGCTCTCGATACTGCTGGACTGATCCAATAATTAGACTGATCACGAGTATTGACAAAAATAACGTTCACAGGTTTGTATTTGAAGATGGGATTTCAATACATAATTGGTATTTCAACATTTATTAATAAACTACAATAAGTATTTATTTGTAAAACAATTACTGTATAGTAGGCAAAGAACAAACTATGCATACCCTAAAAAATCACTAGAGTGTACCTTTGTTTAAATTTTAAATTTTGAAAAACAAAATGAGTGATGACTTATCATGACATCACTCATGTAATTAACATCTTAATTAAAAAAATATATTAACAATATTTAATTAATATTTATTTTAATTTTTTTCTAATATTATTTTATATACCTTTTCAATCAATAAATGTTTTCTTTCTTTATTTAAAATAATAGAATATAATAGGAATATGCAGTTATATAAATCCCGTTATTTTATTTAGACCACTTAATTAACCATTGTTGTTCAAACAGAAAAAAGGCTTATCTATTACATAGTTGCTTTTAAACCACAGCACAACACACTGTGTTGGTGACTAGTGTCCCTATCTTATGTGATTAAACAATAATTAAATTTAGAGAGTAATTACAAGATATTTACCTTTTATCCCAACATTATTAAATTTAAGATACAAGAGGTAAGAGAAAAAAGGTATAGAATCATTCCGTTCATGATATGCCACATCATAAGAGCCAAACATCGTAAAAATATCACAATCTTATAAATAGTCTATCTAATTAGGTACATAAATTATAGTTATACAGGGGAGACACCAACAATAAAATATGGCACATATATTTCTCATTATTTAGCTTACACATATTTAATCCACCTATTTCTAAATTGTAAAATTATAGAGTTAAATAACAAAAATTAATTAAGAAAAATTCTAGTTAATAATCTTATTAATTACTCTTAAAATAATAGATAACTATTATAATTAAAACTTATAAATATTAAATATTTTACTTAAAATAAAATTATTTTATTAGTATTTCTATCATGGTAGTACTCCTAAAAATTAATTAACTCACTTATATCAGCATACAAGAATTAAACATAAGTAATTTTTTCTAATTGTCCATTAATCTCCCTAAATTAGCAATTAAGTTAGATGAATAAAATTACTAATTCCAAATAAATAACATTATTACTCTCATTAATGCATACAAACTATTAAGTTGTGCATTTAGTTTAATTCCTCTACTACTCTCATAATTTGTAAATTTCATTCTATCAAACTAAGGAATAAGAGATGAAAACTAGAAAAATTTTGAGATAAAAACCGATTATCAAAGTGAACAAAAATTGGTAAATAAAAGTAAAAACGGGAAATTTAAAAATCACAAGTGGTAAATAAATACTCAAAACTCATGTAAATAAATAATTGATGAAATTGGGGGTAAAAATTAGACCGGTTCAGGGTGAACTAAACCTAAATCGAATTAAAATAGGACGAATCGCAGAGAACCGGTCAAAAATTTATTTTTCTAGGTGACTTAAATACATTAATTTAAAAAATTGAAGCCACCATTGGATAAAAAATGAATTTACATAAATTTAGAAAATTTTAAATTTTAGAAAACTGGTCGAAACTGGCTTAAACTGACCAATTTTCGAATTCGGGTCACTGAACATTTTTTTTACCGTAATGAACCTTTTGAAAAAACCAGATCGGTTAAGGGTGAACCAAACCTGAACTGGATTAAACCGGGGTTAACCGTAGTGAATTTGTTTAATAAATTATTTTTCTAGGTGGATTAGAAATATCAATTTAAAAAATTGAATCCACCATTAAATAGAAAATAAATTTATATTAATTTAAAAAATTTAAAATTAAAAAAATGGTCGAATAGTACCTGAATCAGCCAATTTACGTTACCGTATCGATGTACAACCATTAAACGTACCGCTAACCAGTCCGTATACAATCAACATGCGTGAACAATTAGTACACAACCGCTGATTATAAAAAATACTCTATAATCAGAGATTTATTGAATCTACTTGGATTCGGGATAAGGATCTACTTGTTATAATACTCTGGTCTAGATTGAACAATGGACTCGGGCCAGTGAGCCTGTCCAAAAAGTGGACACAAACTTAAATGTCCATTTTCTTGAACTCGCACGAACGCGGGGAGCATTCGGGGAAGGACCCGATTGTGAAGACTCTGCAGCACAACATCATCGAGTACCACTTGCCTCCATCTCTTTCAGATAAATACAAGGAAAAAATGACCTATATACATATAGAGGATATTATAATAATAATAATTATGGATAGATCATTGTCATTCCCGAGAAAAGACTGGATTCACTCAATCCAACTGGATTTGAAACACAAACTATGTATGCACTAAGTAAATGGAATCACATTTTTAAAAATAGATAGGATTGTAAGCTCCATTATAGCTAGGGTTGTCAACCGATTGGGAACTTACGCTTGACTCGAGTATATTCAAGAGAATAGTCGGATCTGATAGGTGCGAATACACGTGTTCACAGCAGCAACACCTAGTACCATTTGTATTCGTCTCTTTCAGACACTATACATAAACATAAGGAAAAAATGTCATTGTCCCTCACCCTCATCATATCGCTCTATTGCTACTGATAATATCCTCCTAAATGCCTCTCAGACCGGTTCTAATGTAGTGTGAAAGTTGTATCTTGGCTTTGAGGAGTTCGCGCAGATAGAGAAAAAAGTGAAATATGGCTAGACAGAGGTGTCCAACTGTTAACTTTCTCTCGCTCACATTCACCTCTTCCTCCTTACTGTCAGCCTTGTCCCCACACATGTCGTAGCTAGTGTCGTCGCTTGCCCTCTATACGTGAGCTCTTCCTATCGGGTTGGATCAAATTTTCATCATTTTGAACTCTATTCCACCCTCATCATATCGCTCTGTTGCTACTGATAATATCCTCCTAAATGCTTCTCAGACCGGTTCTAATGTAGTGTGAAAGTTGTATCTTGACCTTGAGGAGTTTGCGCAGATAGAGAAAAAAGTGAAATATGGCTAGACACACCTTCACCTCTTCCTCCTTACTGATAGCCTTGTCCCCACACATGTCGTAGCTAGTGTCGTCGCTTGCCCTCTATACGTGAGCTCTTCCTATCGGGTTGGATCAAATTTTCATCATTCCGAACTCTATTTTTGAGTCTGTGTAGGTAAATTCGAACTCGAGATTCGGGTTCAAGATCCTGGGTCTAATGCTCTGGTCCAAAATAGACTTAAAACAGGGTTATTCCTAAGGACTCGATTTCGGATTTCCCCGGAAGAATACTATTTCGGATCTCCCCGAAAGAACACTCTTTCGAAATGAGATGGAAAAACCTTAGTACTAACTTGTGTTTTCAAGCACATACATTAATTGTTGTTATTAGGCTAGTACCTCCATAAAGATCAATAAGACAGTAACTATTTTCACTTTTTAAAAGTATTTAAAGGGATCGAAATTTTGAAAAATGGGTTCCCAGCAGTGTTCTCAATTTAATCTTTGAAAAGAAAAAAAAATTTTACCGTAGATAAAAGTTAATTTGATAGAATTTTTATAAAAATAATACTAATAAATTCAAACTCTATAGTGGCTAGTGGAAAATCAACCAATCCCACATTGTCAATGTCTCTTTGTGTATAAATTTTCTTCTTCTCGTAAGAATAATGGCAAGGATTTTATGATTGTTTAAGTAATAATTTGACTCTGAAAATTAACGTGAAAACTGAAAAATTGAACGAAAAATAAAAAAAAGGCGAGTAAAAATTCAAAGTGCAAGGAGGAGCTCACTTGTGCAGGAGCAGGCGACTGCACTTGTGATGGCACTGGCGACGGCAGGTGGGAGGAGGAGGTTGTCAGTGAGGAGGAAGAGGTGAATATGAGGGAGAGGAAGTTGAGGTGGGATATCTCTGTTCTGCTTGTTTCTCTCGATTGTGCTGATGGCGAGGAGGAAGAGAATGAGAGAAAGTTGACGATGGATCACCTCAGTCCGGCCATGTTTCACTTCTTTCTCTCGACGGAACAAATACCTCCAGGCCAGGATACCGCCTTAACACAAAATTGGAGCGGTCTGTGGCCCAATGGCCTCATTTATATAGGAGATGATCTAATGAGGCTGAGGCTAGAGAACGTTTTTTACTACTTTTTTTTCCTTCTGTTTATGTTTAGTACATGAAGACAGAGACAAGTGGTCCTAGATGCGGCTGTACTGATTCAATAATTAGACCTAAACATGTGCTCAAACACGTCTATGTTGTAGACACCGATCACAGATTCAATTGACGATATTCATAGGTTTGTGTTTGAAGATGGAATTCCAATATATAGTTTGTGTTTCAACATTTATTAATAAACTCCAATATGTATTTATTTATAAAACCATTAAATTATGCATACTTTGAATAGCGGAAAAATCACACTAGATTGTACCTTTGCTTAAATTTTAAATTTTAAAAAAAAGAAAATTAAAAAATAAGTGGTGACTTATCTTAACACTACTTATGTAATTAACATCTTAATTAAAAAATATATTAATATTCACTTTAATTTTTTTCTAATATTATTTTATATACTTTTCAATCAATAAATACTTTCTTTCTCTATTTAAAACAATAGAATATAATAGGAATATAAAGTTATATAAATCCCGTTTATTTTATTTAGGCCACTTAATTAACTATTGTTATTCAAACAAAAAAAAGGCTTATCAATTATATAGTTGCTTTAAAACCAGAGTGGTTGGTGTCCCATCTGCAACAGTCTTATGTGTTTAAGCAACAATTAAACTTAGAGAGTAATTACAAGATATCTAACTTTTATCCTAACATTAATAGTTTAAAGATACAAAATTTATCCTAACATTAATAGATTAAAGGTACAAGATCTAAGAGAAAGAAGTTATAGAAATTATCGACGTGATGATATGCCATATCATAATACAAGAGCCAAACATAGTAAAGGTATCACAATCTTGTAAAAAAACTATTTAATTATGTGCATAAATTATAGATATATATGCTGAGACACCACAATAAAATATGGTCAAGTTAAAATACAGTAGATTAGCACATATATTGATCCACCTATTTTTAAATTGTAAATTCATGGAGTTCAACAATAAAAAATAATTAAGAAAAATTCTAGTTGACGATCTTATTAATTATATATGTTAAAATTATAAATAACTATTACATTTAAATCTTATAAATATTAAATCTTTTATTTGTAATAAATGGGTGAAATATAATAAAATTATTTTATTCTATTATATTATTAGTATTTCTATCTTGGTAGTACTCCTAAAAATTAATCAACTCCCTTATATCAGCATACAAGAATTAAACATAAGTAATTTTTTCTAATTGTCCACTAGTCTCCTTAAATTAGCAATTAAGTTAGATGAATAAAATTACTACCTCCAGATGAATAACATTACTACTCTCATTAATGTATACAAGCTACTAGGTTGTGCATTTAGTTTAATTCCACTACTACTCTCAAGATTTGTAAACCCGGTTCTCTCAAACTAAGGAATAAGAGATGAAAACCGGAAAATTCTCAATAGAAAATCGAGTATCAAAATGAACCGAAATTGGTAAATAAAAGTAAAAATGAGAAATTTAAAAATCACAAGTGGTAAATAAATACCCAAAACTCATGTAAATGAACAATTGATGAAATTGGGAGTAAGAACTGGACCGGTTCAGGGTGAACCAAACCTGAACCGAATTAAACTAGAATGAATCGTAGAGAATCGGTTCAAAGATTTATTTTTTTAGGTGGCTTAAATATTTTAATTTGAAAAATTGAAGACACCATTGGATAGAAAATAAATTTACACTAATTTAGAAAATTTTAAAATTTAAAATACTAGTCGAAATTGGCTTAAACCGACCGATTTTCGAATTCAGGTCACTGAACCTTGTTTGACGGTAGTGAACCTTGTTGAGAAAACCGGACCGATTCAGGGTGAACTAGACCTAAACTGGATTAAACCGGGGTTAACCGTATTGAACTAGTTCAATAAATTATTTTTCTAGATGGATTAAAAATATCAATTTAGAAAATTGAATCCACTATTAAATAGAAAATGAATTTATATTGATTTAAAAAAAACGGTCAAATAGTACCTGAATCAGCCGATTTATGTTACCGTACCGATGTGCAGCCGTTAAACGTACCGCTAACCGGTCAATGTACAATCAGCATGCACGACCAATTTGTACACAATCGCTGATTATAAAAAAATACTCTATAATCAGAGAATTATTGAATATAGTTGGATTCAGGGTAAGGATCTACTTGTTATAATACTCTGGTCCAGATCGAACAATGGACTCATGCCAGTGTGCCCGTCTAAAAAGTGGACCCGAACTTAAACGTCAATTTTCTTAAACTCGCACCAGCGCGGGGAGCATCCGGGGAAGGATCCAATTGTGAAGACTCTTGAGCGCAGCAGCATCAAGTACCACTTGCCTCTATCTCTTTCACATAAACACAAGGAAAAAATGACATATATACATACAAATGATATGATTAATAAGAGATGTACATATTATATCAAGAAATTTACAGATTACACTAAGAGATCTACAAATTACATCAAGAAATATGTAAATTACACTAAGAGATTTACATATTACACTATCTTGGATTCAGTCACAACCTCTAGCAAAAAACTCAAGTCTACTTGAATTAAAGAGAATAAATAAATAGACATGTCTATACCAAAATATATGTCTATATTAAAAGACATGCCCCTAATATTTGTACCCTTACATGTATTATAAATTTAGGACAATTTCCTCATTGTAACACACTTGTGAAGCAATATACATTTAGTATATTTTCTCTATTTTTTATGGTATCAGAGTCGTATTGTTCTACTACATCCCGACCCTATGCTACCAAAAGGTCAATTCAAGATTAATATCAAATCCAGAAGGTTCAATCAAAGTTTTTGCTGTCACCAAGCCCCTACTTCAAGTCGTCTCCAACTACTCCAAGTATAGTTAATGTGATAATGTCTTTCTCCAACATTTTTGATCTAAAGTCTTCGTAAGACAATTCTCCTATTTCAACTTTCTATTTATTCAAGCAATCATCTCATAAGTTTTTACACCAAATATGAGTTCACCAGTTATAAATCTTTCAAGCAATATCCCAACTTTACTAGTCAAATTGGATGGGACCAAGTATTTCTTATGGCATAACAACATGACGTCATTTTTGGAGACATTCAACTATTAGGGTATGATGATGACACAATTCTAGCACCCTCACCAAGTCTTTTGGTCATAAAGAAGACGATTCAACTACTATCATCAATCTTGCTTATACTTCTTGGAAGATCTATGATCGTCTTTATTTATCCACAATTTTGTGATCTCTCACAATTCAAGTTAATCTCCAAGTTATCAGCATTCAAAATTTGGCCGACATTTGGGCAAAATTAGAAACTCTCTACTCCAGCCAAGTTCGTGCCCAAACTAACCTGCTTGATGATCAATGGCGTGATTTGTACAAAGGCGATTGCACCATGGTCGTTTATCTCACTGCAATTGCAAGTTTGGCTACTAGTTTCACTCAAATTGGACATCCTAAAACTAAAGCTCAAATCAAGGATCACATTCTTGCTGGACTTGATGATGAATGGGAGGCACTTTGTCTTGCCCTCACATCGACTCTTGCACACCTCAGTCTCGCCGAACTCAAGTCTATGCTATTGAGTGCAGAAGTGAAGAAAGATTACAAGAAAACTTGGGGACTTATTTCAGGATCAGTATTTGGTCTCCCAGGTGTTGATGCTCCCCAATTTGCCAATGCTGCCTTTTCGCGTACACACTGACTAGATCAAGCTCATATGTTCTCATCTAACCGTTGACCACGCTATTCATCGAGCACTTCCACAAAACTCAAACGTAATAATCACCACAATGGAAAAAGAGATTGAACATTTATCCAAAATCACAATTCGTGGGGTTCTTCTAGCTCTCGTGGATTTCAACAATGGAAAGAGTCTATCCCACCTCATCAGAATATGCATCTTCCATCATCAACTGGATCAAATTCTCCTCTACCCTGTGCACATAATTTTTAGACCCGAAATTGTACACCTATCTGCCAAGTTTGTCATGAACCTGGACACATAGCTACAGAATGTCCACAATTTTGGACCAATTATCAGAATCCTCATATCAATGTTGTCAAGAACACAGATGTCGGCGCACACACCTTTGATTGGTACATTTATTCAGGTGCCTCCAATCATGTAACCAATGATATCTCACATTTGTCATTACAAGAGGACATAACTCATCTAGATCAATTGCTTAAAGGCGACGGTTCAGGTTTAAAAATTTTCTCTATCGGTTGTACTTCATTATCCACTCCCACTAAACAATTCTCGCTAAATAAAGTATTTTATGTCCCCAGTATAGCCATGAACTTACTCTCAGTCTCTCAATTTACCCAAGACAATTCTTGCTACTTTGAATTTCATCCTCTATTTTTTGTTGTAAAGGATCGTCTCACCCATCAAGAGTTGTTCTAGGGAGCTCATAAAGACGGATTGTACTACCTGTGTGTGACACATTTATCAAGAGTTAGTTCTCGTGTATTAAGTGTTCAGTTACCCCATACTGTTTGGCATGCTAGACTTGGGCATTCTGCTCCTAATATTGTTTCTCATGTCTTATCTAAGAATTCAATAAAAAGTAATTCTGTTGATTCTCAATTTTGTGATTTCTGCTCCTTAGGTAAGATCATTCAAAAACCTTTTCCATTAACTAATCATAAAATTGCTTATCCTTTTCAACTTATGTATGCTGATATTTGGGGACCTGCACCAATCAAATCACATACTGGTCATATATATTATATTCATTTTCTTGATGATTATAGCAAATATTCCTGATATTTTATTATAAAAAATTATTTTTATGTTCTCCAAATTTTTTGCACTTTTCGTTTACGAGTTGAAAACTTTTTTGATAGAAAAATTAAATCTCTTCAAACTAATGGTGCAAAGGAATTTTTGTCATCTGTCTTTCAAAATGAATTACATACTAATGGGATTACTCATCGAATTTCTTGCCCACATACACCACAAGAAAATGGTTCTGCCGAAAGAAAATATAGACATTTTGTTGATATGGGACTACCCACTTGCTCCCTTAAGTTTAAATCTCCATATCACATTCTTCATCAGACACCACCTAATTATAATTTTTTACAAGTTTTCAGGTGTTTGTGTTTTCCGTACCTACGTCCATACCAAGATTATAAACTTTAACCTCGTTCCAAGGCATGTGTTTTTCTTGGTTATCCTACTGAATTTTTAGGATATCGTTGTCTTGATCCTCAAACATGATATATATTCATTTGTTGAACTGCTCACTTTGATGAGACTAGATTTCCCTTTGATAAATGTTCATCTACAAGTAGTGCACCCCTTACAACTCTCGATAACTCTATTCCCTCTCTACCTTTATTTCCATAGTTCTTTCCTTCTTTACCTGAACATGTTGCACCAGTGATAGTTTCTAATGAGTTATCCTCCTCAACACCTAGTGTTCCACCCCACCTATACCTCTAGACGTAATCCCCACCAATGTTGATGGGTCTTCTTCCGTCTCGCCACCTTGTCGCATGCTCACCACGTCTCAAGATGGCACCTTACCTCAATGACGATTTAAAATTGATCCTAATGTATTTCCTGTTTCCTCTATTCAGGAACCACAAACTTTTAAATAAGCTCAAATACAACCCTGCTAGGTTGATGCTATGAATTCGAAATATGCAGCTCTTTTGAAGAACCACATGTGGGATTTAGTGTCCCCGCCACTAGGTAGACATATTATTGGCTGTAAGTGGGTCTACAAAATCAAATACTATCCAGATGGAACTCTTACATGTTATAAAGCTCGTTTAGTTGCACAAGGATTCTCTCAACAGCAAGGACTCGAGTATGATAATACTTTCAGTCTGGTAATTAAACTAGTCACCATTCGGGTTATTTTGTCACTTGTCTCCTATAATTGGCCAATTCGACAACTTGATGTTGATAATGTATTTATTCATGGCCATCTCAATGAGTAAGTTTATATGAAACAACCACTAGGCTACACAGATCCATCATATCTTGATCACGTCTGTCTCCTTCACAACTCATTATATGGATTGAAGCAAGCTTCTCGAGCCTGGTTTTTTCGACTGAGTACATTCTTGTTAACACTTGGTTTTGAAGCTTCTGTTGCATATACCTCTCTTTTTATCTATTGTACCCCTCAATTTGTCATATTCCTCCTAGTATATGTGGATGATATAATTCTCACTAGCACACCTAATGCTCCTCTAATGTCTATTATGTTTGCTCTCAAAGAGGAATTTTCTATTAAAGATCTTGGATCCCTTCATCATTTTCTTGGGATTGAGGTACATTCCCATCCTGGATGTCTCATCTTGACTCAACAGAAGTATATTCATGATATTCTTACAAAAGCATCTATGACCGACTGCAAACCTGTCTCTACACCACTAACTCATGGGTCTAGATTATCTCTATGTGATGGCACTCTATTAGATAACCCTCGAATCTATAGGCAAGTTGTTGCTTCTCTTCAATATTTAACATTGACTCCACCGGACATTTCTTATGCTATCAATCAGGTTTGTCAATTTATGCACAAACCAACAACAACTCATTGGGTTGTAGTCAAGAGAATTTTATGTTATCTTCAAGGAACGTCCAGTCACGGATTATATTTATGAAAAAGTTCTCAGCCACATCTCCATTGTTTCTCTAATGTTGATTGGGCTGGCAACCCTGATGACTAGCGTTCCATAAGTGAGTTTTTAGTATTTCTTGGAAATAACTTGATTTCGTGGAGTGCTAAGAAGTAGTGCACAATTGCCCATTCCAATATTGAAGCGGAATATACAAGTACCGGAAATGTAACTGTTGAACTCATTTGGATCCAGCCTCTACTTTAAGAACTCAAATTCTATTCTTCATCTCTGCCAACTCTCTGGTATGATAATATGTCAGTAATTTATCTCAGTGACAATCCAATTTTTCATGCTCATACTAAACACATTAAAATAGACTATCACTTCGTTCGTGAACGAGTCAATCGCGGGGAACTCCACATTCGCTTCATTGGCACAAAAGCTCAAATTGTAGATATATTTACCAAAGGTGTTTCTTCACACCGATTTGGCACACTTCGCTTCAAGCTTAATGTTCGAGACCTTCCATTATACTTGCATGGGAGTAATAAGAGATCTACAAATTACATCAAGAAATCTGTAGATTACACTATCTCAGATTCAATCACAACCTCTTGCAAAAGACTCAAGTCTACTCGAATTAAAGAGAATAAATAAATACCCTTACATATATTATAAATTTAGGACAATTTACTCATTGTAACACACTTGTGAAATAGTATACATTTAGTTTCTCTATTCTTTAATTATAATAATAATAATAATTATGGACAGATCATCATCATTCCAGAGAAGAGACTAGATTCACTCAATCCAACAAGATTTGAACACAAACTATGTATGCACTGAGCAAATGGAATCACATTTTCAAAAATGGATATGATTGTAAGCTCTGTTATAGCTAAGGTTGTCAACCGATTGGGAACCTATGATTGACTCAAGTATATTCAAGAGAATGGTCGGATATGATATGTGCGAATACATGTTATAATAGTAGCAACACCTAGTACCACTTGCCTCTATCTCTTTCACACACTATACATAAACATAAGGAAAAATGTCGTCGTCCCTCACCCTCATCATATCGCTCTGTTGCTACTGATAATATCCTAGTAGACACCTCTCAGGTCGGTTCTAATGTAGTGTTAAGGTTGTATCCTGGCCTTGAGGAGTCCGTGTCGGCAGAGAAAAAAGTGGAACATGGCCACATAGAGGTGTCCTACTGTCAAATTTCTCTCGCTCGTATTCACCACCTCTTCCTCTTCACCATTGAATTTGTCCCCACACATGCCGCGGCCAGTGTCGTCGCTTGCCCTGTACACGTGAGCTCCTCCTATCGCTTCAGCTGCTTTCTGAGATCAAAAGGTCCATCTTATGATCAAAGTAACGTTGCTACATTACCAATCCATTTGACAAAGTGGCAATAAATGATCCACTAGTAACCATTTTTTGACATTCCTGATGAGAAACCATAGGTTCCTTGTGGGTTGAGACCCTTAAAACCATGCAAAACATAATAGATTAATCGATCAAGTAGTTTAATTGGATTCTATGTATCTAATCCCCAACACCAATGTTAGAAGGTATTGTGGATTGATAAGGGGTCGGGCCCATGTCTACTTAAAAGCCATGACTTGTAAGTAGTGGAACCCTTTTAACCTTATAAACCCACAACACTTTTCTATTTTCTCCAATATGGGATCTTATTCTCACCATCCGCCAGATAGAGGTGTCCCGCTGTCAACTTTCTCTTGCTCCTATCACTTCGGTTGCTTTCTGAGATCAAAAGGCCAATCTTATGATCGGAGTAACATTGCCACATTACAAATCCATTTGAAATAGTGGCAATAGATGATCCACTAGCAACCATTTTTTGACATTCTTGAAGAGAAACCGTAGATTCCTTATGGGTCGAGACACAACGAGATCGATCAAGTAGTTTAATTGGATTCTATATATCTAATCCCCAACACTAATGTTAGAAGGTATTGTGGATTGATAAGGGGTCGGGCCCATGTCTACTTAAAAGCCATGACTTGTAAGTAGTGAAACCCTTCCAACCTTATAAACCCACAACAGTTCTCTATTTTCTCCAATGTGTGGATATATATCTAATCCCCAACACCAATGTTAGAAGGTATTGTGGATTGATAAGGGGTCGGACCCATTTCTACTTAAAAGCCATGACTTGTAAGTAGTGGAACCCTTCTAACCTTATAAACCCACAACACTTTTCTATTTTCTCCAATATGGGATCTTATTCTCACCATCCGCCAGATAGAGGTGTCCCGCTGTCAACTTTCTCTTGCTTCTATCACTTCGGCTGCTTTCTGAGATCAAAAGGCCAATCTTATGATCAGAGTAACATTGCCACATTACAAATCCATTTGAAATAGTGGCAATAGATGATCCACTAGTAACCATTTTTTGACATTCCTGAAGAGAAATCGCATATTCCTTATGGGTCGAGACACTTAAAACCATGAAAACCCAACGAGATCGATCAAGCAGTTTAATTAGATTCTATATATCTAATCCCCAACACCAATGTTAGAAGGTATTGTGGATTGATAAGGGGTCGGGCCCGTGTCTACTTAAAAGCCATGACTTGTAAGTTGTGAAACTCTTCCAACCTTATATACCCATAACACTTCTCTATTTTCTCCAATGTGTGATCTTATTCTCACCACCTGCCCTCATGTGCAACATGGATATATTTCCCTTTCCGGTCTTAGACGAGTGGGAACACAATGGCTCGAGTTGGGTATTTTTTCCTCCTCCATCCAAGTCGGGCAGACCACAAGTCGGGTTTCTGGCCTCGGGTCGGGTACAGGTGCGAGCCCACTGGCTGTGATACCATGTTAGAAGGTATCGTGGATCGATAAGGGGTCGGGCCCATTTCTACTTAAAAGTCATGACTTGTAAGTAGGGGAACACTTCCAACCTTATAAACCCACAACACTTCCCTATTTTATCTAATGTGGGATCTATTCTCAACACCCATCCTCACGTGCAACATGGATACACTTGCCACGTGCAATTCTCAACACCCGCCCTGAACACCTATCTACGAGCCGGGTATTCCCCTTCCGATCTCGGATGAGGAGGGACAATGGCCTTGAGTTGGGTATTCCTCTTCCATCCATCAGAAAATCTATATCAGCAGATCTGGAAGATCGGAGAGTATGAGATGGCTCCGGATGTGAAGTACCTGAATTGTCAAAGGAGATGAAAAGATATCTCTAAGATTTATCGTCGCTGGGAGCTGCGACCAGGAGATCTAGAAGTTAAAAGGGATTCTAGAGAGATGGAAAATATGAATAGCTGATGTCTCATCATACTAGATGAGAATGAGATCAATTGTGGTAATCAGGTACAAATACTTAAATCTTCCACAGATTGGGTTATTGATTCTGGTGCTTCAGGATATATGACAGGATCAATAGAAGAATTTAATACATATGATAAATATCTTCAAACTCATAAGGGAGTTGTTCATACGACAGATGGAACAGAACAGTCTATCAAACGGAAGGGTGGGTGTTGAGAATAGATCCCACATTGGAGAAAATAGAGAAGTGTTGTGGGTTTATAAGGTTGGAAGGGTTCCACTACTTACGAGTCATGGCTTTTAAGTAGAAATGGGTTAGATCCCTTAACGGTCCATAATACCTTCTAACATAGTATTAGAGCTAGTGGGCTCGCATTTGTACCTGACCCGAGACTGGAAACTTGGCTCGTGGTCTGCCCGAGTTTGGATGGAGGAGAAATACCCAACTCGAGGCCATTGTCCCCCCTCATACGAGAGCGGAAGGGGAATAGTCGACTCGTCTCAAAAGCGCCACCTATGCACCTCTAGCTTAGAAATCTTGCTAGATGCGCTCACAATATATGGAACCAATTCTCGGCAGATTATGAACATAAGCTTCTTTCATGATAATTGCCGAGAAGAATTGGGAGCTTACAATTTCAGGAACTAGTGTGTACAAGAACTAGGATATTTTACTCCACCAATCCTGGGGTATATTCACCATACTCCCACACAAGAAATAATGGGGTTTGGAAACAACTTGATTGATCCATGGGGAGGGGCTTGGTTGAAAAAACTACTTCTTCATTACATTGCTTTCGCTACCGTCATCAAAAAGCTTTTCATTAGTCTTCTTCCCTTTATAACCTGCCCTAGACTTGTTAAGGCTGCAATGGGACACTGAATGGACACATGCATATTCTTCTTTTGTCCTCTTTCACTCGTGCTTTTATCAAATGCATGCTTTTATCAAGAATTATGGATCCAATCATTCTTCAATTTTACCCACACATGCTTTTATCAAATGCATGCACCAATACAATCGGTAGATATCAATCTAATAGCATTCATCAGATGTCAATCATATAAATTAAATTACAATTATTAAAAATGTAAGCGAGCAATTATTGTATATAGTTAGGATTGTTAATTTGTTAGATATACTTGGGTTTTATACTACTTGAATTTGTAGTTAGGATTGTTAATTTATTGGATAGAGTTGGGTTTTATACTACTTGAATTTGACCCGAACCGAAACTTCAACTTTTTAATTTGTGCAATATACACAAATTCTATATAATTTCGGATACACAATATTTGAATCGAATCTAAAATTTGGGTATGTACAACTGTACCCAAGCTTCCCTTCTATGCAGTTGGATATGAACCTCATCTAAATTTGATTAAATAAAACTTTACTTTTATAGTTATAAATCTAATCGGAACATATATATAAATAAAAAAATTAATTTTTGATTCAACTACAATTGTTTTTGAACTTGAATTTGTGTATGTTCGAATTGACTCGTTTTTTAATCAAGTTTAAGTTTAGTTACACTCGAACTTGTATCCTTACGACTAAACCCGTATCAAGCCTTATATTGGATCAAGTTCGAATAATATAATTAATTAATATTTTTATAAAAAAATAAGATTTATATAATATATTATTAAATTCATCGTCAAATTAGCAAATTTAATAATATAAAAAATTTATAATAAATAACAAATATTTTAAAATATTACTTTTGTAGGTTAAATTTACAAATATCTTATTTAGCTAAATTTAAAAATAAAAAATTAGTGATTTATTTATAATACAAATATTTTTATTAATAATTCAAATAATTGATAAAACTTTTATGCAAACTTAATTTTCATAAAATTTATATTTTAAAATCAAATTATTAATAAAATTATTGTACATTAAATTATATAAAAGTTATTCACTTACATTGAATAATGGCATATAATTTAATATTTTAAATAAGATATTTTAGCCTCTCTTCAATACTAAATATCTCTCCTTAATATATGAGAAGTGGCCAATATATTCATTATTATCATCTTCCCTATGATGCCACTCACATGCAAACAAAGTTCACATAAACAAATAAAAATAAAGTTACTCAAAGTTAGTTTTTGTAAATTTGTTACATGTAAATCCAATATAAAGAAGTTACCACACACAATGAGAATGAATGCATAGAAAAAGAAAGTACAGATATACATAATACAAATAAAGTATTGGTGTAAGTGTAGATTTGTTTTTCATTATCTTGATTTTCGACAAATTCTCTCAAATTAGCTTATATCTAGTGCATATTTTTTTATTTTAAAAAATTAAAGTGAAAGCACTACTAGGTGATCCATTTTTCAAAAGTGCGATCTCTTTAATCACTATTCAAATGAAGATCCACCATATTTATAGTTATCTAGTAATCTGAAGTTCATAATCTAGAATGGATGCCTATTCTATTTATGCTATATTAAGTCGTGTTATGCAGCCACTACACTAAATCCTAACTCAGAGATCTATCATACTTTTGTTCAGCCCATGCGGTTTCCATTCAATGAAGGTCATTATACCTTGGGAATTAGATACACATAATCCAATTAAACTACTTGATTGATCTCGCTGGGTTCTTCGTTGAGTTATCACGACAAGATTAATCTATTATGTTTTGTACGATTTTGAGGGTCTCGACCCACAAGGAACTTGCGGTTTCTCTTCAGGAATGTCAAAAAATAATTACTAGTAGATAATCTATTGCCACTTTGTCAAATGGATTTGTAATGTGACAATGTTACTTTGATCATAAGATCGACCTTTTGATCTAAGAAAGCAACTAAAGGGGAAGCTTTCTGAAATTTCCTAAAAGGGATATAAGGGAGCGGGTGAGTACGACTACTCAGTGAATGGGTTTTTAAAAGTTTTTGACTTTTAAGAAAAATATTTATATGGAGTGTGCCAGACTCCTTTGTTTTCAAAAATTACTTCATTTAAAAATTCAGATTTTTCCATTATTTCTTAGTTACTACGGTGTGTCATCACCCAACACACATCCTTCATCATGAAGGTTACACACATTCGCAAGTCAGTATCACTACTGAACCCGCTAGTGGCTTCGGTGCGACTTTTCCTGCCACCCGGATAGAAGTACGACCACTTCTACCCTGGGAATGAGTGAATGTACGTGACATCCGACCCACAATCCCGAAATCACTTCTTCGTGTCCGTATGAGGGCAGAGACCTCATCCTGTCCCCACCTCGGTCTCATGTGCTTGGTGCTACTCCAGATTTTGCACAGACAACTGGAACGACGAACTGCCCTTATAGCCACCAGGTCGTCCAGTGCCTTAGGACGCATCACTACCCCTCATGGGCGTCTTGATGATCTCGTACTCATAGTGCATGCACAAAAAATATTTTCTTATATTGCCATGTAATATGTGGTACCATTGGTCCAATGTCCCCGACTCTCAACTCAACTCGTAGTTGTTTGTCTTGATTGGTCCGTCGACCTGTCATATCGCACTGCCGCTAGTTGACTGAGCATGTCGGTCCTATCTTGGTACCATGGCCAAACAATTCACTTATTAAGTTTTATGTCACATATATCATGTTCGTTTATGAGCTCCTACTCGTGCCAATTGGCCTTGGGCCCACTGTACGAGATTTTCAAAATCGGGCATTTAGCTCCCAAGTTCCAAAACTGAGGCCTTCGGCCTATCAGAGCTATTCGAGCTCCCGTCGAGAAGGTCTCCCAAATTGTTTATGCATTGGCACACAGTCAGGGGAGAGCACTTCCGACAAAACATATGTTTTCTCTATCCATTATACCGCCCATTATAAGGACACCTCCATTCATAACCGATGAACGGGTTTTCAACTTACTTCGAGGAAGTCTTATCATACCAACCGAGTATGATCTACTTACAATCGGTAAGTAGTTTTTTCGCATGATTTTCACATCACTCCCTCTAAGTAGTGATGCTTAAAATACCACTAAATAGTGAGTTTTCATACTGAGGTACTTATCATTCCCAACCGGGTATGATATAAAATTTCCACTCACAACTGGTAAGTGGTTTTAAAATTTAAGTTGTGCTCATCATCCCAACTGGATATGATGTTAGTAAACCCACTCTCTCGTTAATGTCGTGAATTCCACTAGACTAGTTCTTTGTATTCACGCGAGCTTGTCCTTGCTGGCGTTCCCGATATTTCGCGTTCCTACACGATATGAACATCTTGGTTCATTATCGTTCGGCCTAATTGCCTTCATTCATTTGGAATGAATGAGAAAGTCAAACTTTCATTTATTTGCTATGAGGTCCCTAAAGTTATTTCTCTTTAACTTTAAGTCCCAAATGCCGGTTTTTCTTCAAATTGAGTGCTAAAACTTCTAAAATTTATCATAGGACCTCAATTTATTCCATTTTACAAAAAGGGGTTTAATTTCCCAAATTTCCAATTTGGTCCCCCAACTTTTCCAAAATTACCATTTTGCCCTTCCTTTACAAAAATGGTAAATTTTGCCCCAAAATTCCTCAATTGGTCCTCCAACATTATTTTCATGCTCAATTGACCCTCAATTTCATAAAATTTCATTTTGGTCCTTTGAATTTCGAAAATCCCTAATTTTCCCCCAATTCCAACTTCTTAACACAGCCGAATTTGATTTGACCGATCAAACGTTTCCAATTGTTGAAATTGAAGTTGAAATTGAGTTTCTACATGTTCATACGATTCTTCAGAAATGTGAATAGCAAGTTTTAATGTCGGGACGAGCTCAAACGGAGCTTTGCCGGAAAATGAACTATAGAGAGAGAAAGCTTTGATTACTCACCGATGAAGGCACAACGGTTCAAGCTTTCGATCTGGATAGATAGCTCTCATCTTGAGGTTCATCCTAGAATCAAGAATCACATCAATTGATGCTGAATTAGATTAGAATTTCATCATTAAAATTCAGTTAACTCTCTCTCTAGCACCGATCGAAAATTATAAAGGGGAGCCGAATTAGCTTACTTTCGATCCTAATTCGGCCGTGGAAAGGCTGAGGAAGTGTTGGGAGGGCTTGGATTGGCCTGAGCAGGGCTTGAAATGGCTGATTTCAGCTTGGCCGAAATAGGGTAGCTTCAGTCCGCCGGAGTTGCTTCACTATTCTATCACGCCGGCGTTTCTCCAACAATTCTCGGAGTGACTGGAGTTTTCTATCAGATAACTGTCTTCTCCCCGGTTCTAAAGATCCCAACCTTTGTTCAAGTCGAAGCCCTAGTACGAGCTTCACCCATCCTCACACTACTATCGGGCAAGCACGCTTAACTTTAGAGTTCTTACGTACTCTCGTTCACCCGAACCAATTTGGTTTTTCTGTTTTAATTTGTGTTGAGTTTTTTTTCCAAGGTTTAATAAACCCTTTGGATCACTCGGAAGTTGTAAATTTCCAAATTGCTTGTTCCCAAATGATCGGGTTTGTAAACTGTATCGGTTTTCTTACTCGGTTTGACCGATTCTTTTCCTGATTTTCCTTAACTCAAAAGTATGGGGTTTACACTAGCAATAATGGAGCTTACAATCCTATCCATTTTTGAAAATGTGATTTCATTTGCTTAGTGCATACATAGTTTGTGTTTCAAATCCAGTTGGATTGAGTAAATCCAGTCTCTTCTCTGGAATGACGATGATCTGTCCATAATTATTATTATTATAATATCCTCTCTGTATGTATATATGTTATTTTTTCCTTGCGTTTATGTGAAAGTGATGGAGGCAAGTGGTACTCGATGCTGCTACGCTCGAGAGTCTTCACAATCGGGTCCTTCCCCGGACGCTCCCCGCGCTCATGCAAGTTCATGAAAATGGACGTTTAAGTTCGGGTCCACTTTTTGGACGGACTCACTAGCCCGAGTCCATTGTTCAATTTGGACTAGAGTATTATAACAAGTAAATCGTTACCCTGAATCCAAGAGTAGATTCAATAATTCTCTGATTATAGAGTACTTTTTTTATAGTCCGTGTTGATTGTATACTGACCAATTAGCGGTACGTTTAGCGGCTGTACATCGGTATAGTAACGTAAATCGGCTGATTCAAGTACTATTCGACCATTTTTTTTTTAAAATTAAAATTTTTTTAAATTAATATAAATTTATTTTCTATTTAATGGTGGAGTACGACTACTCAGTGAATGGGTTTTCAAAGGTCTACTTTTAACTTAAAAAAAATATTTATATGGAGTGTGCCAAACTCCTTTCTTTTAAAAAATCCCTTCATTTAAAAATTCAGGTTTTTCCATTATTTATTAATTATAACGGTGTGTCATCACCCAATACATATTTTTCATCATGAAGGTTACACACATTCGCAAGTCAGTATCACTACCGAACCCGCTAGTGGCTTCGAAGCAACTTTTCTTGCCACCCGAATAGAAGCACGACGACTTCTACCCTGAGAATGATTGGATGTATGCGACATCCGACCCACAATCCCGAAATCACTTTTTCGTGTCCGTAGGAGGATAGACACCTCATCCTGTCCCCACCCCGGTCTCATGTGCATGGTGCTACTCCAAATTTCGCACAGACAGTTGGAATGACGAACTTCCCTTATAGCCACCAGGTTGTCCAGTGCCCTTAGGATGCATCACTACCCCTCATGGGCGTCTTGATGATCACGTACTCATGGTGCATGCACAAACCATGTTTTCTCATATTGCCATGTAATTTGTGGTGCCACTAGTCTAACGGCCCCGACTCTCAACTCAACCCACAGTTGTTTGTCTCGACTGGTCTGTCGACCGGTCATGTCGCACTGCCGCTAGTTAATTGAGCATGTCGGTCCTATCTTGGTACCATGGCCAAACAATTCATTTATTAAGTTTTATGGCACATGTTTCATATTCGTTTACGAGCTGTTGCTCGTGTCAACTGGCCTTGGGCCCACTGTACGAGATTTTGAAAATCGGGCATATAGCCCTCAAGTTCCAAAACCAAGGCCCCCGACCTATCAAACTATTCGAGCTCCTATTGAGAAGGTCTCCCAAATTGTTTAAGCATTGGCACATAGTCAGGGGAGAGCACTTTCGACAAAATATATGTTTTCTCTATCCATTATACCACCTAGGTATAAGGACACCTCCGTTCATAACCGATGAACGGGTTTTCAACTTCCTTCGAGGAAGTCTCATCATATCAACTGGGTATGATCTACTTACAACCAGTAAGTAGTTTTTCCGCATGATTTTTACATCACTTCCTCTAAGTAGTGATGTTTAAAATACCACTTAATAGTGGGTTTTCATACCGAGGTACTTGTCATTCTCAACGAGGTCTGATATAAAATTTTCACTCACAACCGGTAAGTGGTTTTTAATTTTAAGTTGTGCTTATCATCCCAACCGGGTATGATGTTAGTAAACCCATTCACCCATTAATACCGTGAATTCCACTATGTTAAGGCTGACTAGGTAGAAGTGTGGTTGTGAAAGCTTTCAATTCGTGAAATTAGACCTTGCCGAGAGGGTCTTTAGAGAAACGAGCTTTCAATTCTGTCAGCGATGGCAGAAGTTTCGATCTTCCTCCAACAATCACGGATCATTTGTGAGTCTAAGGTTGAAGATGACACTGTTCTATGCGTGCGAGCTTCGCACATGCAGAAGTGCGATGTGGCGCCTCGTGATTGGCTGGCTTTGTTGACACGGAGTTTCACTCAGCAACCTAGTCAACCTTTGACTAGCTAATTAGACACGTGGTAGCCTCCCATTGGCTGCTTCCACCCACGTGGGCTAACCGAATTCTATTGACTAATCGTGATATGTGGCATCTTCTAATTGGTTATTTTTAAATGTGTCAGATTTCCCTCCTAACTCACAGTGCCACTGCCACGTGTCATTCTCTTATTGGCTAGGGCCATCCGATGTGGCGCTGCCACGTGTCGACCTATGATTGGTCGATCGTTTCTCAAACATCCTTATCAGATGCTGACATGACACTTTTGTCACGTATGGGCTTCTCATTGGTCGGTCCTTCCTAAGTAGTACTCTTTGACATTAACCGTTGACTAGAATACATGTCACTCTCCTATTGGGCAATCCTTGCTGAGGTGGATTTTCCTCCTCTAACCAATGACTAGAGACACATGTCACACTCTGATTGGCCAGTGCTTACAAACACTGACTGTGTGCGCTTGACCATGTGTCACAAGCTGATTGGTCGCGCCTGCTTACTGTGCGCTGACCTGCCAACGATTCGTTGATCAGTTGGATCATTGACCGGCCCGGCACGACCCTGTCATGCCTTGACTCGTTTTGGTCAGATCCCTGTGATCAACCCGCCACTCTTCCCAGTGTACTAAGGGTTTTCCCCTCTTTTAAACATGGGAGGAGTAAAGCGTTATTTAAACTTGTACCTTTCTTGGAATAACATTATACAAAATTGAAAAACAGGCATACCTGATTTTTTAGTTTCTATACATGTATGTCTTTAAGATTGGTTTTCCCTTATTTTCCTGAAAGGGTTAAAAGTGAGGGGGGTAAGTTCTACAACTCAGTGAGCAAGGGTTGAGAGTGAGTTTTCATAAAAAAAAATAACTTTAATCGAAGTGTGCCAAACTCCTTATCTCCTTCAAGAATATTCTTTTCTCAAATAATGGTTTTTAAAACCTTTACCATACCGAGTGTGACATTTTCAAGTTGGAGTGTGCCAGATTCCTTAATTTCCTTTAGATTTTCTCCACTTTAAAAATCTCGGTTTGTCATCATTTCTTATTAATCACGGTGTGTCATGGGCCAGCCCGTCCACTGAACTCACTTGTGGCATCGAAGTGACTTTACCGGTCACCTAAATAGAAGCACGTCCACTTCTACCCTGAGAATGAGTGGATGTACGTGACATCTAACCCTTAATCTTGAAATCAATTCTCCATGTTCGTATGAGGACAGAGACCTCATCCCGTCCCCACTCCGGTCTCATGCGCTTGGTGTTACTCCAAATTTCGCACGGTCACCTGGTACGACAAACTGCCCTTATACTCACCAGGTCGTCCATGGCCCTTATGATGCATCACTACCCCTCATGGGTATCTTAATGATCCCTTAATCATAGTGCATGCACAAATAGTATTTTCTTATCATGCCATATAATCTATGGTGTCATTGGTCTAATGGCCCTAACCCTCAACTCAACCTGCAACTGTTTGTCTTGACTAGTCCAGAGACCTATCATGTCACACTGTCACTAGTTGACTGAATATGTCGGTCTTGTCTTGGTACCATAGCCAAACAATTCATTTATTAAAGTTTTATGGCACATATCTCATGTTTGTTTACGAGCTCCTGCTCATGCCCATTGGCCTATCGCCCACTTGTTCGAGATTTTCAAAACCGGGCATAATAGCGCCCAAGTTCAAAAACCGAGGCCCTTGGCCTATAAGAGCTATTCGAGCCCTCATCAATAAGGTCTCCCAAAAAGTTTAAGCATTAACACACAGTTAGGGGAGAGCACTTCCAACAAAATATATTTTCAAATGTCCATTATACCAATCGGATATGAGGACATCTCCACTCATAACCGATGAATGAGTTTTCAACTTCCTTCGAGGAAGATTCATCATACTAACTAGGTATGATCTACTAACAACTTGTAAGTAGTTTTTCCACCTAATTTTTACATCACTCCTCTAAGTTGTGATGTTTAAAATACCACTTGGTAGTGGGTTTCATTTCGAGGTACTTATCATCCCCAACCGGGTATGATATAAAATCACACTCACAACCGGTAAGTGGTTTTTAACTTTAAACTATGCTCATCATCCTAACCGGGCATGACGTTAGTAAGCCCACTCACAACTGGTAAGTAGGTTTTCCTTAAATAAATGTGCTCATCATCCCAACGAGTATGATGTGTAAATTAGCCCACTCACGGTGACTTCTAATTTAGAAAAGGTACTCATCATCCCAACCGGGTATGATGTGAATAACCCATTCATGATGACTTATAATTTAGAAAAGGTGCTCATCATCCCAACCGGGTATGATGTGAATAACCCACTCACGGTGACTTATAATTTAGAAAAGGTGCTCATCATCCCAACTGGTATGATGTGAATAACCCACTCACCCGTTAACCGTGACATGTTCATCCACGGTTGGTTTTCCAAGTTGACACAAGCTTTCTCTTGCGGGTGTTATGATCACACTTGTCCCATCGGAGGTGCGATGGTCTGAGCTTTCTATCAGGAAAATTATCTCTCTTCCTAAAGTACCTTCTAGGATCAAGAATTCCTACTATTGATCTTTCAGCATCGTTGAGGTCATATGAGGGTTGTGGGGATGTTGGGAGAGCTTGGTTTGGCTATAGTAGGGCTAAATTCGACTAATTTTAGTTAGGCCAAAATAGGGCAGCTTCGATCTACCAGAGCTGTTTCACTGTTTGATTATGTTGGCGCTTCTTCGGCGAACCTTAGATCGAATGGAGGTTGCTATCAGATAGCTAACTTCCCTCGGAATCTAAAGAGCCCAACCTCTCCTTCTGAGGCTAAGAGAAATGCCTAAGTTGAATCTTTGGTTCGAGCTTCACCAGGAAATGGAGTATTAGAAAGAGAAAGGAGTTTTCAGGTGTGTGATGAATGAATGGGGATGAGCACTTTATATAGGAGTAGAATTGCATATTAAATGGGGGGAATTTATTACTATGACCGAAATTTCGGGTTACTTTATTACTCTCACTGAAGCATGCTTAACAGACCCCATCCTAGCACTACTCTTGCTGGTATGTTTTTAATTTTGGATTACTAAAAAAATATGATTTGTCAACTATGGAAAGGGTGCAACCCTACATGTATACTTCCGAGCAGGTCACCCATCCTAACACTTTTCTAGCCTAAGCACGCTTAACTTTGAAGTTCTAATCAGATCTTACACCGATGCATTAGTGCTAGTATGTTATTTAATTTTGGGTTACTAAAATAATATGGTTTGACAACTATTGAGAGAATGCAAAATGAATACTTCCCGAGGTCACCCATCTTAACACTACTCTAGCCCAAGCACACTTAACCTTGGAGTTTTGATAGGATTAGATGTATTAGTGCTAGTATGTTATTTAATTTTGGGTTACTAAAAAAATATGGTTTGACAACTATTGAGGTGATGCAAAATGAATACTTCCTAGGAGGTCACCCATCCTAATACTACTCTACTTAACCTTAGAGTTTTGATAGGATCTGATGCATTAGTGCTAGTATGTTATCTAGTATGCCACCTAGATAGAAGCACATCCACTTCTACCCGGAGAGTAAGTGGATGTACGCGACATCCGACCCTCAATCCCGAAATCAATTCTCCATGTCCGTATGAGGCCAGAAACCTCATCCCGTCCCCACCTTGGTCTCATGCGCTTGGTGCTACTCCAAATTTCGCACAGTCACCTAGTACGACGAACTGCCCTTATACTCACCAGGTCATATAGGGCCCTTAGGACGCATCACTACCCCTCATGGGCATCTTGATGATTCCGTAATCATAGTGCATGCACAAACAGTATTTTCTTATCATGCCTTATAATCTATGGTGACACTGGTCCAATGGCCTCGACCCTCAACTCAACCTACAACTGTTTGTCTTGACTAGTCCGGAGACCTGTCATATCACACTGCCACTAGTTGACTGAATATGTCGGTCTTGTCTTGGTACCGTGTTCAAACGATTCATTTATTAAATTTTTATGGCACATATCTCATGTTTGTTTACGAGCTCATGCTCATGCCCACTAGCCTATGGCCCACTTGTTTGAGATTTTCAAAATCGGGCATAATAGCCCCCAAGTTCCAAAACTGAGGCCCCCGACCTATAAGAGCCATTCGAGCTCCCATCAATAATGTTTCCCATATCGTTTAAGAATTGGCACACAGTCAGAGGAGAGCACTTCTGACAAAATGTATTTTCAACTGTCCATTATACCGACCGGTTATAAGGACATATCCGCTCATAACCGATGAACGGGTGTTCAACTTCTTTCGAGTAAGTTTCAAAATTACCAACCGGGTATGATTTACTTACAACTGGTAAGTAGTTTTTCCGCAAGATTTTCACATCACTCCTCTAAGTTTTGATGTTTAAAATACCACTTGGTAGTGGGTTTCATTTCGAGGTACTTATCATCCCTAACTGGGTATGATATAAAATCCCACTCACAACCGGTAAGTTGTTTTTATCTTTAAACTACGCTTATCATCCCAACCGGGCATGACGTTAGTAAGCCCACTCACAACCGGTAAGTAGGTTTTCCTTAAATAAAAGTGTTCATCATCCCTACTAGTATGATGTGTAAATTAGCCCACTCACGGTGACTTCTAATTTAGAAAAGGTGCTCATCATCCAAACCGGGTATGATGTGAATAACCCACTCACGGTGACTTATAATTTAGAAAAGGTGCTCATCATCCCAACTGGGTATGATGTGAATAACCCACTCACGGTGACTTATAATTTAGAAAAGGTGTTCATCATCCCAACCGGGTATGATGTGAATAACCCACTCACTTGTTAACTGTGACGTGTTCGTCCATGGTTGGTTTTCTAAGTTGACGCGAGCTTTCTCTTGCTGGTGTTCCGATCACACTTGTCCTGTCGGAGGTATGACGGTCCGAGCTTTCTATTGGGAAAGGTAGCTCTCTTCCTAAAGTACCTTCTAGGATTAAGAATTCATATTATTCACCTTTCAGCATCATTTAGATTGTTTGAGGTTTGTGGGGATGTTGGGAGAGATTGGTTTGGCTACAGTAGGGCTGAATTCGGGTAATTTTAGCTAGGTCGAAACAGGGCAGCTTCGGTCTTTCGGAGCTATTTCACTATTTGATTATGTCGGTGCTTCTTCGATGATCCTCAAATCTAATGGAGGTTGCTATCAGATAGCTGACTTTCCTTGGAATCTAAAGAGTCTAACTTCTCCTTATGAGGCTAAGAAAAATGCCTAAGTCGAAGCCCTGGTTCGAGCTTCACCAGGAAATGGAGTATTAGAGAGAGAAATGAGTTTTCAGGTGTGAGGTGAATGAATGGGGATGAGCTCTTATATAGGTGTAGAATTTCATATTAAATGGGGGGAATTTATTTCTATGACTGAAATTTTAGGTTACTAAAAAAATAACTTAACTTCAATGTTTTGATAGGATCTGATCATTAGTGCCAGTATGTTATTACATTTTGGGTTGCTAAAAAATATGGTTTGAGAACTATTGATGGGATGCAACATGAATACTTCCCAATAAGTCACTCATCCTAGCACTACTCTCACCAAGCACGCTTAACTTCAAAGTTCTAAAGGGATCCTTCATTAGTGCTGGTATGTTTTTAATTTTGGATTACTAAAAAAATATGATTTGTTAACTATTGAAAGGGTGCAACCCTACATGAATACTTTCTAGCAGGTCTTTTTGCATTGGTTTTGGTATGTTATTTAATTTTGGGTTATTAAAAAAATATGGTTTGACAACTATTGAGAAAATGTAAAATGAATACTTCCCAATGTGACCCATCCTAACACTAGGATGGCCCAAGCACACTTAACCTTGGAGTTTTGATAGGATCAGATGCATTAGTCCTAGTATGTTATTTAATTTTGGGTTACAAAAAAAATATGGTTTGACAACTATTGAGGTGATGCAAAATGAATACTTCCTAGGAGGTCACCCATCCTAACACTACTCTAGCCCAAGCACACTTAACCTTGGAGTTTTGATAGGATTTGATGCATTAGTTATTTAATTTTGGGTTACTAAAACAATATGGGTTGACAAATATTGAGAGAATGCAAAATGAATACTTCCTAGAAGGTCACATATTCTAATATGATCGAGTTCATCTAAACCAATTTAGTTTTCCTATTCTAAATTTTTTTTTCTAGTTACTAGAAATACGGTGTTACAGACCCGGTCCGATGACCTGAAATCATAAATATGCTAGTTCAGGCCCGATTTGACCAATTTTCTAAAAATTAAAAATTACTAAATTTATTTAAATTCATTTCCTATCTAATGGTGGTTTCAATTTTCCAATTTAATATTTTTAATCCAGTTAGAAAAATAAATCTTTTAACCGGTTTTTCACTGTTCAATCCGACTCGATTCGGTTCTGGCCCACTTCACCCCGAACCCTGTCTCATTTTCACACCCAATTCACTTCATGGTTCTTTTCTTTGATTTTTTTAGATTGATTGGCTATTGTGGATTATCCCAATTCCCATTTTTACCCTTCTTTACCAAATTCCATTTGGTTTAAGCTCTCATTTCCTCTCTCTCTTGGAAACTTTTGGTTCTCTTGGTTCGAGAGGACGGAGTTTAGACTCTGTCTTCCTATGTACCAAATTTTCCAAGGAGGAAGACGACACTGTGCACGCATGTGCGAGCTGCCACGTGACACCCTATGATTAGCTTGCTTTGCTAACGTGACTTCCTACTCAGTGTCTACATGAGTTGTTGACTCGTTGACCGGCTATGTGGTGGTTTCCCATTGGTCGCTCTTTCCAGCGTGGTCGCTCACCGTATTCGGTTAGCCGTTGATCGTGACACGTGGTATACACTAATTGGCTAATTTAAAAACGTCAAATTTCCCTCTTTTCGCATAGTGTCACTGCCACGTGTTAATCTTTGATTAGCTAAGACCATTCGACGTGGTCTGTCACATGTGGGCCTCTAATTGGTCGACTATTTCTCCAAAATCCTTATCAATTATTAACGTGGCATCCTTGCCATGTGTCAGCTTTTCATTGGTCAACCTTGCAGACGAGTCTTCTCCTTAGTTGACTATTAACTGAGTACATGTGTCGCTCTTCTATTGGTTGGTTGTTAGTGGCATGGCTTTGATTGTTGACCAAGTACATGGGCCATGCTCTCGTTGGTCAGCGCTTCCTGGTGCTGACCGAGTGGCTAACTGGATGCAATTCGTCATGTGTCGTAAACTGATTAGTCACATCCACTAAGTAGGCATTGACTTGGCAGGTTGTCCATTAACTGACTATACCATTGACCGGTTCGATAAGAGAATGTTTGGTAACCCAAAATCGAAAACCGACCGATTCAGGCTCGATTCGACTGGTTTTCAAAAAATTAAAATTTTCTAAATTTTTCAAAATTTAGTTTCTATCTAATGGTTGCTTCAATTTTTCCAAATTGTTGTTTTTAAATCACCTAGAAAAATGAATTTTTGAAACGATTCTCCATGATTCAATCTGATTAATTCCAATTCAAGTTTGGATCACCTTAAAGTGGTCTAGTTCTCACATCCATTTCACATAATGGTTTTTTCCATGATTGTTAGGTATATATTGGTCACTTGAGATTTTCCAATTTCCCATTTTGACCCATTATTTACCAATTTGAGTTCACTTAGATATTTTATTTTCTCTCGAAAAATTTACGGTTCCCTTACTCCGAGAGAACGAGGTTCACATAGATAATGTAACTAGAATTGTAGTAAAAGTAAACTTGTGGTATGTTTTACATGTCTCATATTCTTGATTAAATTTATGCCAAGAATCATGTATTTGTGATCTTGTGATCACTATCACCTTCGTTAATGAGGCTAGTGGGCAATTGAAGAAAATTACTTATATTTAATTGTAAAGAAGTTTTAGTAAAAGTATAGTTCTAAGTTTTATCATATTTTAACGTAATTATTATAAGTAAAATATTTTAATATTTATAAGTTATAATTATTACAATTAATTATAATTTTATTACGAGTAAGGGATAAAATCGTGAAATATAATTTGTATCCATTATTTTGTAGTTGATTCCCATAAATGTTGCATTTGAAAATTGATAGATTAAGTATGTATACATTGCCGAATGAGAAATAAGTGTGCTAACATATAGTGTTTTAACTTGACCCTATTTTATTGTTGGTGTCTTATTGATATTTCAAGTTACAACTCATTTTTTATTTTTTAAAAATTTTAAAATTTAAAGCAATAATACATATATGATTTTTCCTAACCTTTCTCTTCTACTCCTATTTTTTTGAGTGTTAGTATCAAAAGATTTTTTTACCGGAGATAATAATATCTCAACTATAGATAATTGTTGAGCAAAAAAAAGATCGAATAATTCTAAGTGGAAGAAGTGTATTCTTCTTGTCTATGGTAATGGTTTTATGAATTAATAAAGGTTGAAACACAAACTATGTATACCCTAAGTAATGTAATGACATCTTCAAGCATGAGAGGCTCATAGGTTCCTTTAGAATTAGAAATGTCAATCCTACCCGTGATCCTTATTCGCATCCTAGGCGTGTTTGGGATGCAAGTTTGGGTCTAATTATTGAATCAATACTACTTGTCAAAATTTTACAGCGGCATGGATCGAGGATCACTTGCCTCTGTTTCCTCTCTTTCACACAATAAATATAAATACAATAAAAAAAAAGGCATGAAAAAAATATCATTTAGCGTCAGCCTCATCATATCATCCCAATATAATTGAGATTGTTGCTGGTAATAATATATAGTGAGAACGAGTCACTCATGACTCTAATGTAGCATTAAGGTTGTATCCTGGCCTGGAGACGTCCATACTGTTATGAGAAAAAAAATAGAACATAGTCGAATAGAGGTGTCTCGTCATCACCCTTCTCTAGTTCTCTTCCTCCTCACCGGCGACTTCCACCTCACACATGCCATCGCCAATCCGGCTGCAAGTGCTGTGACCTGCCCTGCCCCTTACACGGGAGCTCCCCCTCCTTGCACTTTAAATTTTTACTCCCGCACTTGAACTTCTCTTCCATGCACTTTAAATTTTTACTCATCTAAAATTTTTCGTTCAATTTTCGAGTTACACCCTTAATTTTCATAGTAAAATTGTTGTTTAAACAATCATAAAACCCTTGCCATTATTCTTATGGGAAGAAGAAAATCGGTCAACGGAGAGACACTAGCAATGTGAGATTGGTTGATTTTCCATGAACCACTGCACCGTGCTAGCCTTTGAATTTATTAGTATTATTTCTATCAAAATTCTCTCAAATTAGCTACTATTTACTGTAGAATTTTTTTTTCTTTTCAAAGATTAATGTGAGAGCACTACTAAGTGACCCATTTTTTAAAAGTGCGATCCCTTTAATCATTCTTCAAGAGAAGATCCGTCATGTTTTTGGTTATCTAGTAATCTAAAGTTCATAATCTAGAAGGGATCTATATTCTATTCATACTATATCAAGTCATGTTATGTAACCACTACGAACCCTAGCTCACAGATCTATCATACTTTTGTCCAACCCAAGTGGTTTCCATTTGATGAATGTCATTATACCTTTTTGGTCTTGGGAATTAGATACATAGAATCCAATTAAACTACTTGATCTCACTGAATTCTCCATTGAGTTATCAAGACACGATTAATATATTATGTTTTGCATGGTTTCCAAGGTCTTGACCTAAGGAAGCTGCGGTTTCGCTTCAAGAATGACAAAAAATGGTTACTAGTAAGCGACGGGCGGCGACGACACTGGCAGTGGCATGTGTGGGGACGAGGTCGATGGTGAAGAGGAAGAGGTGAATACGAGTGAGAAAAAGTTGATTGTGGGACACCTCTATCTGGCCATATTTCATTTTTTTCTCTATCGATGCGAACTCCTTAAGGCTAGGATACAACCTTAACACTACATTAGAACCGGCCAGAGAGGCGTCTAGCAGGATATTATCAGTAGCAAGAGAGCAATATGATGAGGGTGAGGGACAACGACGTTTTTTGCTTATGTTTATGTATAGTGTGTGAAAGATACGGAGACAAGTGGTATTGGGTGCTACTGCTGTGAACACATGTATTTGCACCCATCAGATTCGACTATTCTCTTGAATATACTTGAGTTAGGTGTCGAGTGCGGGCGTAGGTTCCCAATCGGTTGATAACCCTAGCTATAACGGAGCTTACAAGCCTATCCATTTTTGAAAATGTGATTCCATTTACTTAGTGCATGCATAGTTTGTGTTTCAAATCCAGTTGAATTGAGTGAATCCAGTCTTTTCTCTGGAATGACGATGATCTGCCCATAATAATTATTATTATAATATCCACTATATGTATATATGCCATTTTTTGCTTGTGTTTATGTGAAAGAGATGGAGGTAAGTGGTACTCGATGTTGTTGCTCTCAAGAGTCTTCAAAATTAGGTCCTTCCCCGGGATGCTCCCCACGCTCGTGCGAGTTCAAGAAAATGGACATTTATGTTCGGGTCCACTTTTTGGACAGGCTCACTTGCCCGAGTCCATTGTTCGATCTGGACCATTGTATTATAACAAGTAGATCCTTACCCCAAATACAAGTAGATCCAATCATTCTCTTGATTATACAGTACTTTTTATAATAAGCGGTCACGGTTCTTAGTAGTGTGCATGTTGATTGAGTGTTAATCAGTTAGTGTTCCATTTATCGTATGTACTGTTGATCGGTACTGTGACATAAATCAGTCGGTTTAGGTACTATTTGACCGATTCTCTAAAAATTAAAAATTATTTAAATTTATTTTTTATTCAATTGTTGACTCAATTTTCCAAATTTATATTTTTAACCCACAAAAAATAATTTATTGAACTAGTTTACTATGGTTGACCCCGATTTAATCCAGTTCAGATCCAGTTGACCCTGAACCGGTCTGGTTTTTTCATCAAATTTGGCTAATTGTTCTTCCCCATAATTTTTATAAGTTTTTTGTCACTTGTGATTTTAAAATTTTCCCCTTTAATTCCTTATTTAACATTTTTCGGTTCATAAAACAGTTGAATTTTCCTTATGTAAGTCACCGGTCCTTTTCCCGGTTTCCTTGGTTTGAGAGAATGGGTTTCACATAGCTACTAACTTGGTCGTTTGACTATGATATGTGGAATTTTCTCATTTGCTAATTTAAATGCATTAGATTTCCCTACTCACGCATAGTGCTACTGCCCCTCTGGTTGGCTAAGTCCATCTGACATGGCACTGCAATGTGTCAACCTCTAATTGGTCGACCGTGTCCCCGATATCCGAGTTGCACTCTCACATAGCACTTTTACCATGTGTCTACTTTCCATTGGTCAGTTCGGCAAATTGGGTTTCTTAGACATTGACGGGGGACACATGTTGCTCTCCTATTGGTCGGTTGTTGTTGATGTGGATTTTCCTCCTCTGATTGTTTACCGATAACATATGTCGCTCTTTGATTGGCCAGCGCTTCGAGGCGCTGATCGAGCGGCTACCAAGACACGATTCTCCACGCATCGCTTGCTGATTGGTCGTGCCTGCTAATTGGCCTATTACCTAGCAGACAGTCCGTTGACCGGTATGGTCAAATAAGGTTCGGTGACCTGAATTCGAAAATCGGTCGGTTTAAGCCTAATTCAACCAGTTTTATAAAATTTAAAATTTTTTAAATTCGTGTAATTTTATTTTATTTATCTAATAGTAACTTCAATTTCCCAAATTGATGTCTTTAAGTCACCTAGAAAAATAAAATTTTGAACCGATTCTCTACGGTTCGTCCCGGGTTTAATCCGATTCAGATCTGATTCACTTTGAACCGATTTGGTTCTTATGCCCAATTTCATCAATGATTCATTTACATGAGTTTTGGGTATTTATTTACTAATTTAGATTATTAAATTTCTCGTTTTAACTCTTATTTACCAATTTCGATTCAATTTGATACTCGATTTTCTCTCAAATTTTTTTCGATTTTCATTTCTTGTTCCTCAGTTTGAGAGAACATGGTTTACAAATTATGAGAGTAGTAGCTTGTATGCATTAATGTGAGTTGTAATGTTATTAATAGAGTTAATAGTTTTATTCATCTAACTTGATTGTCAATATAGGAAAACTAGTGAGTAATTAGAGAAAATTACTTATGTGTAATTTTTATATGCTATATAAGAGGTGGATAATTTTTAATAGCCTATGATAGAAATATTAATAATATAATAGAGAAAATATAATATAATAAAATAATTTTATTATATTTCAACACATTTATTACAAGTAAAATATTTAATATTTATAAGTTATAATTATAATAGTTAATTATAATTTTAATATGAGTAATTGATAAGATTATGAACTAGAATTTTTCTTAATTATTTTTTATAGTTGATTTCCATAATTTTACAATTTAGAAATAGGTGGATTAAGTATGTATATAGTGCCTAATGAGAAATAGATGTGCTAATAACTTGATCATGTTTTATTATTGATGTGTCACCATTGATATTCATAATTTAAGCACATAATTTAATAGCCTATTTGCAAGATTGTAATACTTTTACTATGTTTAGCTCTTGTATTATGAAGTAGCATATTATCACCAATGGATGTTTGACTCTTGTATTATGATGTAGCATATTATCACCAACCATCCATACATCATTTCTCGTAATAAATTTCGTATTTTGCATTTCTCGTAATAAATTTCGTATTTTCAATCTATTAATGTTGGGATGAAAGTTGAATGTCTTGTAATGCTCTCTAAGCTTAATTGTCTCTTAATTAAGAGAAATACAAGACTGTTGTAGATGGGGACACCTCACTAGCCCACTGTGCTGTGGTTTTATCGACAACTATACAATTGATAAGACTTTTTCTGTTTGAACAATACAATCACAATACTTCATTTAGTGGTCTAAATAAAACGAATTATAACTGCACATTCCTATCATATACATAGATAAAGAAAATATGTACTGATAGAAGAAGTATATAAAATAGTAATAGGAAAAAAAGTAAAATGAATATTGATTATATAATATTAATATATCTTCAAATGAAGAGGTTGATGGCATGAGTATTGTCAAGCTAAACTAACTTATAACTTATTTAAATTTTTTTTCCAAATTTTAAAATTTAAAGAAACTATAATTAGAAAAAAAATAAACCATTAATTCTAAGTGGAATTCTGCACTATGTCTTATACCATAAGTATTGAAATCACATCTTCAAATACAAACTCGTCAGCGTTACGGTTGCCAATTGGACTTGGACTCGTGATCTTGTATGCACTATAGGTGTGTTTGTGCGCACGTGTAGGTCTAATTATTGGATCAGTACATCTGCATTGGACCCGTGATTCGTGTCTGTACGATAGGCATGTTTGAGCGCATGTTTAGGTTTAAATATTAGATCACTACAGCTGTAACGAGGATCACTTACCCTTGTCTCGTCTCTTTCATGCATTAAATATAAACATAAGGAAAAAAAAGTAGGAAAAAACATCCTCTAACCTCAGTCTCGTTGAAAGAACGAAGCGAAACATGACCAGACTGAGGAGATCCATCAACTTTCTCTCGCTCTCTTCCTGCTCGTCGTCGGCGCAATCGAGAGATAGAAGCAGAACAGAGACCTCTTGCCTCAACTTACTCTCCCTCACATTCAACTCTTCCTCCTCACCGACGACCTCCTCCTCACACCTGTCGCTGCTAGTGCTACCATTTACTCCCACACGTGAGCTCCTACTCCTTACACTTTGAATTTTTACTCACCCTTTTTATTTTTTTGTTAAATTTCATAGTCAAATTATTACTTAAACAATCATAAAACCTTGCTATTATTCTGACGAAAAGAATAGATATTTGTAAAAAGAGACATTGGCAATATAGGATTGGTTGATTTTTTACACGAGCATTTGAATTTATTTTCAAAGATTAAAGTGAGAGCACTATTATGGACTCATTTATCAAAATTTCGATCCCTTTAATCACTTTGGGATGAATGCTATTATTCAGTTTTAGTTAAACTACTTGATCACATTAAGTTCTCCATAGAGTTATCATTATACGATTAATATATTATATTTTACATGATTTTGAGGGTCTCGATCCACAAGGAACTACATGCTGTTTCTCTTCAAAAATGTCAAAACATGGTTACGAGTGGATAATTTATTCCCAATTTGTCAAATGGATTTGTAATGTGACGATTTTACTTTGATCATAAGATCTGTCTTTTTTTATCTCAGAAAGCAACCAACCGAAGTGATAGGAAGAGCTCACGTGTACAAGGCAAGCAACGACGGTGGCGGCGACATGTGTGGGGACAAGACTGGCGGTGAGGAGGAAGAGGTGAATGCGAGCGAGAGAAAGTTGACAGTCGAACACCTCTATCCGACTCCTCAAGGCCAGGATAGCAGTATATTAATAGTAGCAACAAGGTGATACGATGAGGGTGAGGGATGATGACATTTTTTTTATTATTTTAGTGTGTGAAAGAGACGGAGACAAGTGGTCATGTTTCGCTTTTTTCTCTGCCAGCGTGCCGACTCCTCAAGGCCAGGATAGTAGGATATTATCAGTAGCAATAGGGCAATACGATGAGGGTGAGGGACGATGACATTTTTTGATTATGTTTAGTGTGTGAAAGAGATGGAGACAAGTGGTACTAGGTGCTGTTGTTATTAATACAGTGTATTCGCACCTATCAGATCCGACTATTCTCTTGAATATACTTGAGTCGGGTGTCGGGTGCGGGCGTAGGTTCCCAATCGGTTGACAACACTAGCTATAATGGAGCCTACAAGTGTATCCATTTTTGAAAATGTGATTCCATTGCTTAGTGCGTATATAGTTTGTATTTCAAATGCAGTTGGAATGAGTGAATCCAGTCTATTCTCTGGAAAATCCTAGGAAGGTCACAACATGCGGCATCATACCTCTCCTCTCAATCAGGTATTGCTTCACCAAATACCGCTGCACAGCCAAATACGTTGCCAGTAGTATCATCAAGTCTGCGAATGAGGTATTACTTCACCAAATACCGCTGCACAGCCAAATACGTTGCCAGTAGTATCATCAAGTCCACGAAAGAGTCAACCAATAGACCCACCTTTTTTCGTCCATCTCCTCCTTCCTCATCACCCAACGGTCAACCACCTTAATTTCAGCTCCTGGGAGTAGGAGTATCCTTCCAAGAATCTGAGCTTCTTGAATTGGTCATTGGTTAGGAACCGATGGGATCGGAAAGGGTTTTTTAGGGTCGTCGAGGAAAGGGATGGAGGTCTCTAGGGCAATGGAAGGAGAGGCGGGGAGGAGTGAGAGAAGAAGGGCTTGACCTTGATGTGAGAGCGGGAGATAGTTTTGGGAAAATAGAGAGAGTTCTCAGGGGTAAAGAGATGGGTGTGGACCTTGACGTGGGAGCAGAATCTTCCAACCCTATATTCACCGGTTGGTCATAATCTTATCGACAACATGTTAGTGTACTTGCCGACAGAATAGAGAATGAGGTATACAAGTACTATTAGTGTTATCCTCCTTACGGAACGATATAGGCAATAATATACTAAATTCTTAAATGGTGAATTATGGCTAATGTAATAGCCATTTGTAGGACACATACTATCTAGAAAATGAATCCACATAAACCACACCAATATAGAGGAATTATATAATTAGTAGGCCCAAAAAACCTCACTAAAGTAAGTAGCTTTATGGGTTTGGATGGGTTGAAAGGATGTCAAGGTGGAGTCCAAAATGCGAATCGACATTTTAAAAGCTGAAGGAACAGCTCACCACAGCTTGTGTACCAACTCTCCCGAATATGAACATGGAAGAATATACCGTGTATAGTGATTGTCAGGACATTGGATGGTGTTCGTGCTGATGCAAAAAAGAAGAGTAATCTCTTATGCATCCATACAATTAAAAAAAAAGTATAAAATGAACTATACAACTCATGATCTAGAGTTTGCAGCCATCATATTTATGTTAAAGATATAAAGGCATTACTTTTATTTGGTAACGTGTAGAATCTTCACATAACACAAAAGACTTAAGTATCTATTAACATAGATGTAGCACAACTCGAGGCAACGACTATGGTTGGAGCTAATAAAAAACTATAAACTGATCATAGAGTATCATCCATGGAATGAAAATGTGGTAGCATATTTTTTATGTTGAAAGTACGAGGTGAGTCTAGCTCATATAAGGTATGTGTACCTACTTGTGCAGGAACAACTAAATTAGCTTCGCGTCACGCTAAACACGGAGGAGGGGACTCCGTGTTTGGTTGCAAATCTAACTGTTCGACCCACTATGGTAGACTAAATCAGAGTTGTAAAACAAACTCCAACTTAAAGAGGTTTGTGGACAAGATAGAGGAGGACACCCCCATAGATTTATGCTTCCAAACTGATGAACTATTGGCCTATAAGGGTTGGGTGGTGGTCCACAATGACACAGAGATCAAGCATGTCATACTCGAAGAGGCACACGACTCCATGTACACGATGCACCCCGATAACACTAAGATGTATCAGACCTTAAATGAGGGGCACTGGTGGCCGGGAACGAAGAGAGAAATCATGGAGTACGTGGCTCAATGTCTCTTCTATTAGCAAATAAAGGCAGAGCATCAAAAGCTAGTAGGACATCTTCGATCGTTTCCCATTCCAGAGTGGAAATGAAAGAAGATTACCATGGATTTCATGACAGGATTACCCCCATCAATCCGAGAACACGACACTTTATGAGTCATAGTGGATTGACTCACTAAAGTCGCCCACTTCCTGTCCATAAATTTGATTGACCTAGTAGAGAAACTAGCTAGATTGTACATCTCGGAGATAGTGCACCTCCACGGGGTCCTAAAATCAATAGTATCAGATAGAGATCTGAGATTCACCTTAAGATTCTAGCCAAGTCTAAAAAAGTTGCTCAAAACGAAGCTATACATGAGCACCATGTTCCATCTCCAAATACATGGTCAGTTAGAAAAAATAATCCAAACACTGGAGGACATTCTTAGAGTGTATTTTCTAAACTTTGGAAAAATGTGGGAAGACTAAATTTGCCTTATTGAGTTAGTCTACCATAATTAATACCAAGTCAGCATCCAAATGACTCTCTAAAACGTTATATGAGAGTAAGTGTTCAACTCCATTATATTGGGATAAAGTAGGGGAACACAAGTTTGAAAGGGTTTAATTGATTGAAGATACAACTGATAAGATCCAAATCATTCACGATTGGCTTAAGATGGCACAAAATCAATAGAATAGTTGTAAAACTCGCCCTTTTGAGCTAAGGAAAACCGGGAAAAAGAACCGGTCAAACCAAGTGAGAATACAGAACTGGTTCACAAACCCGATCATTTGTGAACGGGAAATTTGGGAATTTACAACTCTTGGGTGATCCAAAGAGTTCATAATACCATGGAAAAGAACCTTAGGACGAATTGGAAGAGAAATATCATACCGGTTTAGATGAACCAAATCCAACTCGATTGAACCAGTTCATGAACCGGAACCGATAGAGAACAAGAAAATCAGAGAAATTCAACTTACTTGTGCCCCAAAGAAATTTATAAACCTTGGGAAAGAACCTTAGAACAAAGTGGGAGAGAAAAACCAGATCGGTTCGGGTGAACCGGACCCGAACTGGATTGAATCAGTTTAAGGACCAAGTTGGTTTATGAACCAGAATCAATAAAGAGATGGTAAACTGGGATGACCCAAGGAGTCACAAAAGACATGGAAATGGACTTGTGAAGGAATTGGGGATGAAAATCAAACCAGTTCAGGTGAACCGGATCCAAACCGGTTCGGACCAGTTTGAACCACTATTGAACCAAATCCTAAATTCATTTTTCTAGGTGGCTTAAATAATTAAAATTGAGATTTGAGGCCACCATTGGATAGAGAATGAATTTAGATGAATTAAGAAATTTTTAGATTTGAAAAACTTGATCGAATGGGCGGTGAACCGACCGGTTTAAGCTTTGAACCCGGTTCGGAACAGTGTCATCTTCCTCAGGATGATAGCACTGTTCACTCGTTGGGAAACTGAAGAAACGTCGGCAAAGAAGAAATGCTTCTATTCGAGGTGTTTCAACTCTTCAATGTCAGTCATAACAGTGCCAAACGGATGGCCAACGAGTCCCCGAGCTCCCTAAAGACTCCTCCTCATTCATCCTCTCCACATCTAAAAAATTTATTCTCTCTCAACTACTCCATTTCTGGCATAACTTGAACCAGAGCTCTGATATAGTGTCAATTCTGAGCCAAAGAAGACCAGGTCAGGTTCATTAGAACCGGGGAGAAGTTAGCTACACGGCGGTAGCATCCACTTGTCCCGAGAGTTGCTAGAGAAGCACCGACGTGATCAAACAGTGAAGTAGCTCCGACGAACTGAAGCTGCCCTGTTTCGGCCGAGTTGAAATCACAATTCAAGCCCTCCTCAGGCCAAACCAAGCTCTCCCGACACCTCCTTAGCCCTTTCACATTCGAATTAGACCGAAAGTTAAGCCAATTCGGCTCCCCTTTACAATTACAGATCGTTGTTAGAGAAAGAATCGACCGAATTTCATTGAAGAAATTCTAATCCAATTCGACATCAATTGATGTCATTCTTGATCCTAGGAAGAATCTTCGGAGTAGAGCTACCTGCCCAAATAGAAAGCTCTGACTGCCACGCCTTCACCGGTGAGAAATCGAATCTTTCTCTCTCTACAGTTTATTTTCCCGCGAAGCTTCGTCTAAGCTCGTTCCGGTGTTAAAATTTACGATTCAAAGTTCCTTAGAATCATGTGAGCATGTAGGAACTCAATTTCAACAATTATAGATGTTTGATCGGTCAATTTGATGAAATCAAATTCAGCAGCGTTAAAGAGTTGAAATTGGGGGAAGAATTGGGGAAATTTAGGGATTTTTAAAAATTCGAAGGACCAAGATGTAATTTTATAAAATTGAGGGTCAATTGGTCATGATAAGAATATTAGAGGGCCAATTGAGAAATTTTAGAATTTTTAGGGCAAAATTTACTATTTTTCTAAAGAAGGGGCAAAATGGTAATTTTGGGAAAATTGAGGGACCAAATTAGAAATTTGGGAAATTAAACCCCTTTGTGTGAAATTAAATAATTTGAGGTCCTAAGATAAAATTTTAAAAGTTTAAGGACTCAAATTTAGGAAAAACCCGACAATAGGGACTTAAAGTTAAAGAAAAATATCTTTAGGGACCTAATTACAAATATATGTAAAGTTGGGTGTTCTCATTCATTTGGAACGAATGAGGGCTATTAGGCTAAAGAATAATGAACAATTATGTTTATTTCGTATAGGAGAATGAGACATCGGGAACGCCAATCGAGGTCCAGCTTGCTAAGGACAGAACCCGACTAAGTAAAATTTCACTGCACTATCGGGTGAGTGGGATTATTTATCATACCCAATTGGGGATGATAAGTACCTCGGTATAAAAACCCACTGTCTAGTGTAATTTTAATCGTCACAACTTAGAGAAAGTGATGTGAAAACCATGCAAACAAACTACTTACTGATTATAAAAATATCATACCCGATTGGTATGATGAGACTTACTCGAAGGAAGTTGAAAACCCGTTCATCGGTCATGAACGGTGATGTCCTTATATTGGTTGGTATAATGGATAATGAAAACCTATTATTGTCGGAAGTGTTCTCCCCTTACTGTGTGCCAATGCTTAAACTATTTGGGAGACCTTTTTGACGAGAGCTCGAATAGCTCTTATAGGCCGGGGGCCTCGGTTTTGGAACTTGGGGGATAATATGCCCGATTTTGAAAATCTCGTACAGAGGGCCCAAGGCTAGTTGGCACTAGCAGGAGCTCATAAATGAACATGATATATGTTCCATAAAACTTAATAAGTGAATTGTTTGGTCATGGTACCAAGATATCAGTCAAGTAGCGGCAGTGCAACATGACAGGTCAACATACCAATCAAGACAAATAACTGCGGGTTGAGTTGAGAGTCGGGGCCGTTGGACCAGTGGCACCACAGATTACATGGCAATATGAGAAAACATTGTTTTTTCATGCACTATGAGTACAGGATCATCAAGACGCCCATGAGGGGTAGTGATGTGTCCTAAGGGCCCTGGATGGCCAGGTGAGTATAAGGGTAGATCGTCGTTCCAGGTGTCTGTGCGAAATTTGGAGTAGCACCAAGCGCATGAGACCGGGGTGGGGACAAGATGAGGTCTCTATCCTCATATGGACATGAAGAAGCGATTTTAGGATTGAGGGTCGGATATCGCATACATCCACTCATTCCCAGGGTAGAAGTGGTCGTGCTTCTATCCAGGTGGCCGGTAAAGTTGCTCCAAAGCCACTAGTGGGTTCAGTAGTCGTACTGACCTACGAATGGGTGTAACCTTCATGATGAAGGATGAGTGTTGGATGATAACACACCGTGGTAACTAAGAAATGATGGAAATACCTGAATCTTTAAATGAAGGGATTTTGAAAAAAAAGGAGTCTGGCACACTCCATATAAATATTTTTCTTGAAAGTTAAAAGATTTGAATCCCATTCACTAAGGGTCTCTCCCTCCCTAGAATTTTCTTAGAATTTTCTCCCAACCACTATAAGAGAGAAATTATCTATCATCCGACCACCTACGACAACGTTCTTGGTACCCCAGAAAACTTATGACCTCAGATTTCCATTGCCAACTCTCTCAACCATCAACTCCACCTCTATCATTGCCAGCGAGATCGCACATTATTCAATCTCTAACGACTCGAAATAAAGAAATTATTTTTGAGCTTAATTCTGACGGTCATGACAGAGCTCACAAGCTGAGAAAAATTAGGTGGGTTTTTCACGCCACCAGCTTTTCATAGCATCTGGATTTGCCCGATTTGAGCAAGAAATTAAACTAAATTAAATCACCAAAATCTCAAATCATGGGGAAAATGGTCGATCTGACTAAAGCATTAATTTCAGGAGCTACAAACCATCATTTGAGCTTATTCAAGTGGCTATGCACTCTTGAAAAAGTCAGTTATCCAGTCCCACCAACCTCGACGATCGATGTGCCACCTCTTGTAAGTTTTTAGCTTTTATCTGACTTATATCGTACTATGTTGGTATTTCTAAAAAAAAGCCTAATCGAAGCAATTCTGGTCGACTCCAGCTAAAACAAGTTTATGACAGGCTAGGGAGACCTTCCTACATAATTTGAGAATTTTTAGAGATACTTTAGTTATGGGTCAAAGGTCGATGGCCAAAATACAAATATTTAAAAATTAGGGAACTCAAATGCAATTAAACTTTTTTGTGGGGTCTTCCTAAGGGGAAAATTAAAATTTTAGGGCTGGATGGGAAGTTTGGTGATCGGTTATACCTATCGGAAAAGGTATATGGACATTTTTACAATATAGGTAAAGTTATAGACTAAAGTACAAGTATAAGTATCTACATGACCAAATAAATACATTTGGGAAGTTAAAAAACCTAAACTTAAAATTTAAAAATTTTAGCAACTCAAATGAAAAGTAAGTGGGTCAAATGGATCTCCAATACTAAGTTTTTCCAATAAGGGAAAAAAATATAATTTTACTAAAATTTAGGAATTTATTGAGAATTCGTGAAAAGTAAGGATTGGAATTATTTAACTTCTAATTGGGACCATATTAGGATTAAATAAAATTTGAGTTAGCCAATTGAAAAGTATGAGAAAGTATAAGATATAAAATGGAGAAATTTATATTAAATTACAGAAGTCAAACCCAACACAGCTACATAAATGGTATAATTGAAATGTAAATCTTAAATAACAAAAATGAAAGTTTTTATTTATTGTCACTTATTATTATTTTGAATAATTTTTCATAAATTTTGTAAATAATGTAATTACAAAAGAAAGTTATAAAGTTTTACACAAATATAATATACTTTTTATATTACAAAAATTTGAATTTACCCATAGTTTTAATATAAAAAATTATTATATGCTATTATTAAAATTGACCCAGAATAATAATATGATTTGTGTTTACTTATAATAAAAAAAATAGTTATTATGAGTGGACTCATCCATTTGCATGCCAAAAATTAGAGCAAACTTACTGAATTACAACCAGTTAGGGAATATAAGGGATAATGTACTCCCTAATAAAGAAGCTTACCTTTAGTTACATACTCTTCATTGAGATAAGTCCCTCCTAATCATGACCATAACTATTGTGATGAGATGAAAAATGAGTGTATTGAGACAAACAAGGGTAAAAAAAATTCTATTACAAATGAAGATAGATGTGAAAGAACAACCCAGTGAGGGCAATAATGAGGCCGAGAGATGGACATATTATTCTAACCACCAAAGTCAATCCAAATTATTAAAGCTAAGAAATGGACATGGAAGATTTATAGTTTTATGCTTATGTGTCTTGCAACGGACTTAGAAATAAAATTATCTATTTCCTAAGGTAATGTATCTCTAGCATTAATTTTTATATAATTGTTGTGTATCATTCCCTAAATGATTCACTGAAACAGAAAATTAAGCAATTATTCAATGAATGTGTGGATAAAGGAAAAAGTTCTTTATTATTATTCTAATTAAGACTGACCATTGTTTCTTCTTAAGGTAGTGAAGACAGCAAAAAGTTTTTCTTCCTTCAACTCAACAGAAAGAGAGGTGAACAAAGAGAGAACTTGAAGAAGAGTTAGACCTATACTTGGTTGGAATGATAAACAGTTAAAAAAAATATTTTGTCAGAAATACTCTCTCCTGACTGTGTGTTACTACTTAAACCTTTTGGGAGACCTTATTGACGAGAGCTCGAATAGCTCTATTAGGACGGATGCCTCCATTTCGAAACTTGGGGGCTAATATACTCGATTTTGAAAATTTTGAACAGTGGGCCCTAGGCCAGTTGGCACGATCTGGAGCTCGTAAACAAATATGATTAATATGCCATGAAAACTTAAGTAAATGAATTGTTTGGCCAAGGTACCAAAATAGGACCGACATACTCAGTCAACTAGCGGCAGTGCGACATGACGGGTCAGGACTGTTAGACCAGTGGCACCACAAATTATATGGCATTATTGAAAAACTATTGATTGTGCATACCCTATGTTAGGAGACCTTCAAGATGCCCAAGAGGGGTTGTAAACCCCGCACATTTGAGTCAAGGAAAACCGGGAAAAGAACCAGTCAAACTGAATAAGAAAAACCAAATCGGTTTACATTTGGAAATAAGCAATATGAAAATTTACAATTTTCGGTTGATCCAAAGAATTTATTCAACATTGGAAAAGAAATTTAAGACAAAATAGAAAATAAAAACCAAATTGGTTCAGGTGAACTAGATTACATAAGAACTTCAAAGTTAAGTGTGCTTACCTTAGAGTAGTGTGAGGATGGGTGACCTCTTGGGAAGTGTTTTTTTTTTGTAACCTGAAATTTCGGTCAAAAATTTTTATACGAACGGCTTATCATAAATAGCCATCAATTAATATATATTTAATTATTGAAATTAATACAAATAATTTATTACCGAAATTAAATTATTTGAATTAATACCGAAATTAAATTATTGGAATTAATACCAATAATTTATGGCAATATTAATAATAGTAATAAATCTCGCCTATTTAATACATGGGTTTTACGACTATATAAAGAGGTCATCCCCATTACATTCTCCTCACACCTGAACACTTCTCTCTCTCTCTCTACTGCTCCATTTCCTAGTAAAGCATGAACCAGAGCTTCGACTTGAACAAAAGTTGGGCTCTTTAGAACCGGGGAGAAGACGCTATCTGATAGCAAACTCCAGTCAATCCGAGAACCGTTGGAGAAGCGCCGACATGATGGAATAGTGAAGCAACTCCGGTGGACCGAAGCTGCCCTATTTCGGCCAAGTTGGAATTGGCCTTTTCAAGCCCTCCTCAAGCTAAACTAAGCCCTCTCAACATTTCCTCAGCCTTTCCACGACCGAATTAGGACCGAAAGGTAAGCTAATTCGGCTCCCCTTTATAATTTTCGATCGGTGCTAGAGAGAGAATCGACCAAATTTAAATCACGAAATTCTAATCCAATTCCGCATAATTTGATACAATACTTGATTTTAGGATGAACCTCAGGATGAGACCTATCTGCCTAGATCAAAAGCTCGGACTGTCGTGCCTTCACCGGAACGTTAAATACCAGGAACGCCAGCAAGGACAAGCTCGCGTGAATACAAAGAACCAGTCTAGTGGAAATCACGACATTAACGAGTGAGTGGGATTATATATCATACCTAGTTGGGGATGATAAGTGCCTCGATATAAAAACCCACTGTTTAGTGGTATTTTAATAATCACTACTTAGAGAAAGTGATGTGAAAGTTATGCGGAAAAACTACTTACTGGTTGTAAGTAGATCATACCCGGTTGGTATGATGAGACTTCCTCGAAGGAAGTTGAAAACCCATTCATCGGTTATGAATGCAGATGTCCTTATACCGGTCGGTATGATGGACAGTAAAAACCTATTTTTATCGAAAAATCTCTCCCCTGACTGTGTGCCAATGCTTAAACAATTTGGGAGAACTTCTCGACGGGAGCTCGAATAGCTCTGATAGGTCAGGGGCCTCGGTTTTGGAACTTGGGGGCTAAATGCCCGATTTTAAAAATCTCGTACAGTGGGCCCAAGGCCAGTTGGCACGAGCAAGAGCTCGTAAACGAACATGATATATGTGCCATAAAACTTAATAAGTGAATTGTTTGGCCATGGTACCAAGATAGGACCGACATGCTCAGTTAACTAGCGGCAGTGCGACATGACAGGTCGACGGACTAGTTAAGACAAACAGCTGCGGGTTAAGTTGAGAGTCGAGGCCGTTGGACTAATGGCACCTCAGATTACATGGCAATATAAGAAAACATTGTTTGTGCATGCACTGTGAGTACGGGATCATCAAGACGCCCATGAGGGGTAGTGATGCGTCCTAAGGGCACTAGACGACCTGGTGGCAATAAGGGCAGTTCGTCGTTCCAGGTGTCTGTGCGAAATTTGGAGTAGCACGAAGCGCATGAGACCGGGGTGGGGACAGGATGAGGTCTCTGTCCTCATACGGACACGAAGAAGTGATTTTGGGATTGTGGGTCGGATGTCACGTACATCCACTCATTCCCAGGGTAGAAGTGGTCGTACTTCTATCCGGGTGGCAGGAAAAGTCGCTCCGAAGCCACTAGCGGGTTCAGTAGTGATACTGACTTGCGAATGTGTGTAACCTTCATGATGAAGGATGTGTGTTGGGTGATGACACACCGTGGTAACTAAGAAATAATGGAAAAACTCAAAATTTTAAATGAAGGGATTTTTGAAAACAAAGGAGTCTGGCACACTCCATATAAATATTTTTCTTAAAAGTCAAAAGTTTTTAAAAACCCATTCACTGAGTAGTCGTACTCACCCCCTCCCTTATATCCCTTTCAGGAAATCTTGGAAAGCCTCCCCTTAAAGACCGTCAACTATGATGCCTGTAAGACAGGTATGTACAGTTTTAAATTTCATGCAGTTTTGATTATGTTATCCCAGGAAAAATGTGCAGGTTAAAGGACGCCTTACTCTTTACGGTTTATAATAAGGGGAAACCCTTTAATAAACCAGGAGAGTGGCGGGTTGATCATGGGGATCCGACCAAACCGGGTCGAGGCGTGACAGGGGTAGTGATGCGTCCTAGGGCTCTGGACGACCTGGTGGATATAAGGGCATTTGGTCATACCAGAAGTCTTGCGAAGCTCGTAGTAGCTTCAAGCTCATGAGATCGAGGTGGGGACAGGATGAGGTCTCTGTACTCGTACGGACACAGAGTTTTGTTACGAGACTGAGGGTCAGAAGTCGCGAACATTGACTCATTCTCAGGGTAGAAGTGGACGTACTTCTATCTAGGTGACCAGTAAAGTCGCTCCAACGCCACAAGTGGGTATGGTGGATCGGCTGGCCTGCGATTGTGTGTTTTACCTTCATGATGAAGGATGTGTGTTGGGTGATGACACAACGTGGTAATAAAAACTAAAATTGAGAATGAAATATTTTTAAAAGAAAATAAGGAGTGTGACACACTCCGATTCAAATATTTTTCCTAAAACTTAACTTTTGAAAAACACATTCACTGAGTTGTTTTACTCGCCCCTCCCTTATATCCCTTTCAGGTAACCTCATAAAGTTTACCCAAAGACCATAAGCTAACATACTTGTAAGGCAGGTATGAAAAGTTTAAAATTTTATGCAGTTTTGATTTATGTTATTCTAGGAAAAGTGCAGGCTTAAAGGTCACCTTACTCCTCACAATTTTTAAAAGAAGGAGCGACCCTTAGTAAGCCGGGAGAGTAACAGGTTGATCACGAGGATCCAAACAAACCGGGTCGGGGTGTGACACGAAGCCGAGTGGACAAACTCATTGTGCTTGTAGTTACTGAGTTGCAGTTGGGGTAACAAATTCGTTGGACGGGTGGCACCAAAGATAAAAAAAATGTCTAAGTTAAAAGATTTATGTTTGTGCATGCTATGAGATACAAAAACATCGAGTTGCCCAATATGTGGTAGTATTTGTTCCAAGGGCTATTGGACTACCCAAGGTGTATAAGGGTTCTATCATCCAATGAGTCAATAAGCTCCATGAGCTCCACACACACTGAGACCAATGTCAGAGGGGGAGAGGTCTCATCCCACGTATGTGGACACGGAGTATGATGAGTTCCGAGGGTCGGGACTCAGACTTGTAGTAGAGGTTCGATACTTCTATTATGGTGGACGATAAAGGTGCTTCGATCCACAAGTGGAATAGTCGGGGACAGTTCTACGAACGTGTGATCCTTTTGATGATAAAGGGCGTGGGGATGTGTGATAAACACGATTAATAATGAAAAATATTGAGACATCCCCTTGATGATGAAAATGATGAAAGAGCAAATATCGTAGCACATTTCAATTAAAGAAAATGACCAATTTCCTTAAGACATGTCCTAACCCTCACTCAGTAAGTTGTAGAACTCACCACTTCCCTTTAAACCCCTTTTTAGGAACCTTTTACGAGAAGAAAAAGGGAGAGCCGAAGAAGCATGCCAAAATTGCCCCAGAAGAGGTAATTGTGTATTATTTTGTTTTGTTTACTATGTCATGGAAAACATGTTTATTGTACGCTTTTACTTTCCTTGTTCTACCCTAGTAGGAATACCTAGATAGCACAAGAAAAGGTGGATGGTTGATCATGATGATTCTAACCAAACCGAGTTGGGGCGTGACAACTTAAATTAGCTAATCAGGGGCTGTACGTGGTAGTCGCTCAGTGCGCGAAGAGGAAAATCTGATTAATTTAAATCAACCAATTAGAGTACCCCACGTGTCCCGATCAAAGATTGACCTAGTATGGTCAGCGACCATGTTGGAATAGGTGACCAATGGGTGGTCGCCACATGGATGGTCAATGAGTCAAAGGGTGACTCGAAAGCTGAGTTGGATGCCATGTAAGCAAGGTCAGACAATCATAGAGCGTCAGGTGGTAGTTCACATGTGAGAAGCTTGCACACGCAGAACAATGTCATCTTCAACCTTGGGTAGATGAGTAGAGCTCGAGTGTTAGGGAGAGACTGAGTCTCTGGGGCTCGAAATATTCACCACTGCCACCGAAATCAGGCGAGAATGACATCAAGTCTTGTGCTGGCCAGTAGCCCTGTCAATTTTTTAGGTCTCTATATAAAGAGTGCCTCCCCATCACTAGGGCAACCCCAAAAGACAGACAACTCCACTCTCCGAGGAGGCACAAACCAGAGCTCCCACAAGGGGACTTTTGAAGACCTTAAGAGGTGAACTGGGAGTCCCTAGAACTAGGAGGAAGCCATCTACATAGCTGTAGTCACCACTCGGCTCCAAAACCATCAGAGAAGCGTGAAAAGGCTCTCACAGTGTTGCTACTCCAACGGTCACAAAATTGTGAAATCACCTCAAGGTGAATTATGGTCGCCCTAACTTCCTACAGCTAGGCCAACCCTCCTCCAACTCCCCACAACCGATAATCGACCTCCAAATACCTTAGAGGTAAGTCAATTCCACTCTACTTCGTGGGAAAATTTTTACTTCACAACTAAAGCACATAAAAATTTTCTCATCAAATTCTCCGTGCTCAGGCAACCAATTGACCCACACTCTGATCCTAGGAGGACCCCATGAAAGAGCACTAGCCACCCCTATCGAGAGCTCTGATCAACACCCCCTCAATGGTAAGTAAATCGAGCTTTCTCTGTTTAGAACCTATTTTCTGATAAAGATCTGTTTGAGCTCAAAACTAAGTCAAATTTAGAAATTTGAAGTTCAGGGGGGAGGGGGTTGTAGGAAGTCACGAAAATTGAATAGCAACATGGTAGGGGGATTAATAGAGTTTAAGTGGTCAATTGGAGGAGATAAGAAATTGAAGGTCAAAATGTAAATTTTGGGAAATTTGGGGCAATTTTGTGATTTTCAAAAATTGGAGGCTAAATTGAAATTAATAGGAAACTTAGGTATTAGGTGGAAATGAGAAAACCTTAAGGGCTTAATCGAGGAAGAAGGGGTATCTGGGCCTAAATGCAAAGATTTTGAAATTTAGGGACCTAAATATAATTTAGGTAAAATTGAATGACCTATATGTAAGAATGAGGTTTTACCTAACACATCACCTTATGTGAATTCTCAAATCCTGTAGGAATTTAGTGTCTTAGTACTTGTGCAAGAGAGCACGCCGCAGATTGGAAATCTAGCTGGGGCGAACGTGTCACGTTTACCGGGTGAGTAGGAACTTTTAGCATTAGTCCTCATTGGGATGATGGTCATGCTTTTATATTGAAAATTATTTTGCCGAAATTAGTCTCCCCTGACAGCGTGAACCTGCTTAAACAATTTGGGAGTGAATTCTAGGAGTGAGCTAGAGCTACTCTAGTGGGCCCAAGGCCAATGGGCACGGGTTCATGCCCATTGAAAATCTATCAAGTAACGAGTCTATGGAAATTTTCATAATGGATAAATTGTGTGTTATAGCTACCGAGCCAAGGTCGGTTTGTTGGCCGAGCAACTACCACACCGAAGTCGGGTTGTCGAACTCGTTGGGTTGGTGGGTAAGGGGTTGAAGCCGGGCCAACAAACCCATGGGGCCAGTAGACCAAAGATAAAGGTCTTAATTTAAAAGACTTGTGATAGTGCAGGCTAACATACGGAACTATCGAGGCATCTGATAAGGGGTAGTGGTGATTCCAAGGGCTACTGGACGACCTAGGGAGCATGAAAGGAGTATGTCATCCAGGGAGTACAGAAGCTAAGGGAGCTTTGTGTGAATTAAGACCGAGGTCGGAGGGGGAGAGGTCTCGTCCCACATTCACGAACATGAAGTATAATGCATGTTTGAGGGTCGAGTAGTTGATGCCCACTCAGACTCTTGGTAGTGGTTATGAACTTCTACGAGAGTGATCAGTAAAGGCACTCCGTACCACAAGTGAAGTAGTCGGAGACTGCTTTGTGACCGAGTGAACCCTTTTATGAACAAAGGGCGAATGTTAAATGAAAAGCAACATGGGTCATAATTGTGAAAAAAAAGACTTGACTAAAAATATGTTGTATAAATTTTCGCTCCCTGAGTAATGAACTCATTCCCCTCCCTTATACTCCTTTCAAGAAGGGTCGTGCCAAGTAGAGCCAAAACCTGAGGAAAGAACCGGACCTCCAAGGTAAATCTTATTTTATGACGTCTTGTGAAATTTGTTATGAGAAACGTATGTTCTGGTACGCATTTACCTTACTTGAACTGTATTGGTAGAGATACCATTGTGGCTTAATGAAGGGTGGTGGGTTGATCACAGGACTCCGACCAAATCGAGTCGGGGTGTGACACCGATGATCTATAAATTAAGAGTGGTAAATAGTGTAACTAGAATTATAATCAAGGTAAACATGTCGTTTGTTTTACAGGTCTCATATTTTGGATTGGATTTCATGTCGAGAGTCCTATATTAATAATAAAATAGAGAAAAAAATGAGAGTATAAAATAATTTTATTATTAGTCAAAATAATTATTACAAATAAAATATTTTAATAATATTAATATATTTTTAAATGAAGATATTGATTGTATGAATGGAGCCACCACGAGTAACAACTCATTTTTTTTAAAAAAAATTTCAAATTTTAAAATTTAAAGCAACCCTAACTCATTCACAACATCTAGAAAGTGTGATTTTTCATGACCATTTCTCTTATTCTCTCATTCTATTAAGAGTATGGACGTATGTTAGTATCAAAGAATTTTTCACCAGAGATAATACTATCTCTGCGATGGACGATTGTTGAACCCTTTTATAAACAAATTGCGAATGTTAAATGAAAAGCAACATGGGTTATGATTGTAAAAAAAAAATACTTGACTAAAAATATGTTTTATAAATTTTCTCTCACTAAGTCATGAACTTATTCACCTCTTTTAAACTCCTTTCTGGAAGGGTCGTGCTAGGTAGAGCTCAAACTCGAGAAAAGAACCAGACCTTCAAGGTAAATCTTGTTTTATAACATATTGTGAAATTTGTTATGGGAAACGTATATACCGGTATGCATTTACCTTTCTTGAATCGTCTTGGTAGAGATACCTTTATGGCTCAAGGAAGGGTGGCGGGTTGATCACAAAACTCTGACCAAATCGGGTCGGGGTGTGACACCGATGATCTGCAAATTAAGAGTGGTAGATAGTGTAACTAGAAGTGTAATCAGGGTAAACCCATCATTTGTTTTACAGGTCTCGTATTTTGGATTGGATTTCATATTGAGAGTCGTGTATTCGTGATCATGTTTGATTTCGTCAATTTTTGTTAGAATTATGAGAGAAGCGGGAATTAAACTGTCTGCACAGCCTAATAGCTTGTATGTATCAAGGAGATTACTAATGTTATTTATTCAGAGTTAGTAATTTTATTCATATAACTTGATTGTAAATGTAGGACACTAGTGGGCAATTATGGAAGATTGCTCATGTTTAATTATTGTATAATGCTAGAAAGGATATAATTAATTTATAAAAGAGAGTTGTAGAGAAGTTTGAGAAAAATGATATCGCTATACTATTTTACATGATAGACTACCATGCTAGAAATGTTAATAATAAAATAGAAAAAAATTAGAGTATAAAATAATTTTATTATTAGTTATAACAATTATTACAAATAAAATATTTTATTATTTATAATTTAAAATTGTGACAATTAATTAAAGTTTTAGGATAAGTAGTTAATTAGATTGTATAATATAACTTATCTTTATTATTTTATAGTTTATTTTCAGTTAAGTAAGATGCCGATAAAATAATGGATAGTATATGTGTCCACTACGTAATAATATATTATTTGTGTTAACCTATTATTTTTAATTTTGATGGTGCTTTAAATTTACGGTTTTAATTGATATCCATCATTTATGAGTATTACCCTATTGAATAGTCTATTTGCAAGATTGTGATACCATTTACTATGCTTGGCTCTTGTATTATTATGTGCATATTATCATGAATTTGTTGATGATTTTATATATTTAATATATCAATTTTAAGATAGATATTGAATATCTTGAAGTCAATTTAATGGTTACTTAACCAAAATAAATATTCAATTGACCATTTGAAATTATACAACAGCTCGTTTTAACTACAACATACAATTGATAAGCTTTTGAAAAACTCCATCACAACGGTCAAAATAAAACACGTGAGATCTATAGTATTGCAAATTCTATCTTATTATGTAGTTCTATAAAGAGAAAGAAAGAATATATTGGTTTAAAAAGTTTATAAATTGATAATAATAATAAATTAAAATGAATATTAATTAAATAATATTAATATATTTTTAAGTGAAGATATTAATTTTATGAGTGGTGTGACCGAGAGTGATAACTTATTTTTTAATGTTTTTTTTTTAATTTTAAAATTTAAAAAAGTGATAACTCATTCCCACCCGTAGAAAGTGTAATTTTTCCTTAAGGTTTCTCCTATTCTCTCATTCTATTAAATGTATGGATATTTATCTAATGTATCTTAGTATCAAAGAACTTTTCATGAGAGATAATAGTATCTCAACAATTGAGATTGTTGAGCAAAACAAATATCAACCATTAATTCTAAGTCCGAGTCTGTATAATGTCTTACTCTACCCTTCTGTTATAGTTTTACAAAGAAACTCATTAGAAAGATTGAATTCACTCACTACAAGTGAATTAATAAAGGTTGAAATACAAACTATATATTCCTTAATCAATGGAATGACATCTTCAAGTATGGATAGGTTTAAAGGCTCCATTAATGTTAAGGTTGTTAACGGGATTCGAAACCACGATTGTACATGATCCCAACAAATCAAATGGTCAGGTGTGTTTGGGTTTGAATCCCGATATCGTTTGTGTACAGACCCAACAAATCAAATGGTTAGGTGTGTTTGGGTTTGAATCCCGATATTATTTGTGAGACTCTTCACAGCTACCTCACTCAAGACCACTTGTCTACTGTCTCTCTGTCACAAACTATTTAAACTTGATATAGTTTGTGAGACTCTTCACAATTGGCTCACACAGGATCTAAACCCCGCACATTTGAGTTAAGGAAAACCGGGAAAAGAATCGGTCAAACCGAATAAGAAAAACCAAACCGGTTTACATTTGGAAATAAACAATATGAAAATTTACAATTTTCGGTTGATCTAAAGAATTTATTCAACATTGGAAAAGAAATTTAAGACAAAATAAAAAACAAAAACCAAATTGGTTCAGGTGAACTAGATTAAATAAGATTAAATTTCAATCACGAAATTCTAATCCAATTCCGCATAAATTGATACAATACTTGATTTTAGGATGAACCTCAGGATGAGACCTATCTACCTAGATCGAAAGCTCGGACTGTCGTGCCTTCACCGGAACGTTAAATACCAGGAACGCCAGCAAGGACAAGCTCGCGTGAATACAAAGAACCAGTCTAGTAGAAATCACGGCATTAACGGGTGAGTGGGTTTACTAACGTCACACCCGGTTGGGATGATGAGCACAAATTAAAGTTAAAAACCACTTACCGGTTGTGAGTGGGTTGTTCACATCATACCCAGTTGGGATGATGAGCACAGTTTAAAGTTAAAAACCACTTACCGGTTGTGAGTGGGTTTACTAACATCATACCCAGTTGGGGATGATAAGTGTCTCGATATAAAAATCCACTATTTAGTGGTATTTTAATCTTCATTACTTAGAGAAAGTGATGTGAAAATTATGCAAAAAAAAAAAACTACTTACCGGTTGTAAGTAGATCATACCCGGTTGGTATGATGAGACTTCCTCGAAGGAAGTTGAAAACCCGTTCATCAGTTATGAATGGAGATGTCCTTATACCGGTTGGCATAATGGACAATGAAAACCTATTTTGTCAGAAGTGTTCTCCCCTGACTGTGTGCCAATGCTTAAACTATTTGGGAGACCTTCTCGACGGGAGCTCGAATAGCTCTGATAGGCTAGGGGCCTCGGTTTTTGAACTTGGGGGCTAAATGCCCGATTTTGAAAATCTCGTACAGTGGGCCCAAGGCCAGTTGGCACGAGCAGGAGCTCGTAAACGAACATGATATATGTGCCATAAAACTTAATAAGTGAATTGTTTGGCCATGGTACCAAGATAGGACCGACATGCTCAGTCAACTAGCGGCAGTGCGACATGACAGGTCGACGGACTAGTCAAGACAAACAGCTGCGGGTTGAGTTGAGAGTCGGGGCCGTTGGACTAATGGCACCACAGATTACATGGCAATATAAGAAAACATTGTTTGTGCATGCACTGTGAGTACGGGATCATCAAGACGCCCATGAGGGGTAGTGATGCGTCCTAAGGGCACTGGATGACCTGGTGGCTATAAGGGCAGTTCGTCGTTCCAGGTGTCTGTTGGAGTAGCACGAAGCGCATGAGACCGAGGTGGGGACAGGATGAGGTCTCTGTCCTCATACGGACACGAAGAAGTGTTTTCGGGATTGTGGGTCGGATGTCACGTACATCCACTCATTCCCAGGGTAGAAGTGGTCGTACTTCTATCCGGGTGGTAGGCAAAGTCGCTCCGAAGCCACTAGCGGGTTCAGTAGTGATACTGACTTGCGAATGTGTGTAACCTTCATGATGAAGGATGTGTGTTGGGTGATGACACACCGTGGTAACTAAGAAATAATGGAAAAACTCAAAATTATAAATGAAGGGATTTTTGAAAACAAAGGAATATGGCACACTCCATATAAATATTTTTTTTAAAAGTCAAAAGTTTTTAAAAACCCATTCACTGAGTAGTCGTACTCACCCCCTCCCTTATATCCCTTTCAGGAAATCTTGGAAAGCCTCCCCTTAAAGACCATCAACTAAGATGCCTGTAAGACAGGTATGTACAGTTTTAAATTTCATTCAGTTTTGATTATGTTATTCCAGGAAAAAGGTGCAGGTTAAAGGACGCCTTACTCTTTATGGTTTATAATAAGGGGAAACCCTTTAATAAACCGGGAGAGTGGCGGGTTGATCACGGGGATCCGACCAAACCGGGTCGGGACGTGACAACTAGAGTGGTATCAGAGCCTGTTTCCTCGAATACATAATCAAGACTATAAAATATTGTAACTAATAGGATTTATCCTAAAATTTTCAGATGGCTCCCAGGAGAGGAACCAAGAAAACTAGGAATGGCTCTACTCAACACCTTATCTTCGTAGGAAGACAACCCTAGAAGCTTCCCAAATGCCTAAAGCATGGCAGGAATCTCAAAAGAGCAAATGAGAAAGTATCCTAGAGAATGGTGACAGGACCTATTGAGGTCAAACTCTAAGTATAAAGGAAGCCAAGCGTGAAGCCATACAATGGGGCATATAACCTTACATAGGAGGATGCTATTCAAGAATCTTGTAGCTCCCTAGTTATTTGGTGACCATTTTTTGTAATAGGGCCAAAATCCCCAACATACTGTACTATTCTATTAATGAAGTATTCCAAATTCCTAAAAACCCTGTCCCTCAAATGATGTGATCTTAAAGGAAGACTTCAAAAAAAAAAAAAAACTCTCACGGTATCTCGACTTAAGGATGAATAAGCACTAAAACTAACAATTTCCAAGAAAACGCCAGGAGGAACCAATTATGTTCATGTAATTACAAGCATAAATGATAGGGACACTGCGTGGAGAAGTGTCCAACCCTACAAAAGATAGGAATCACGTTAACCTAGAGGGGAATAGGACACGAAGTGAAAAACTGTCCCACATCGCCAGGAGTCAGGACAATATTTTCCAAGAATAAACACCCCACAACTATAGGAAATCCAAAAGGATACCATCCCAAGAAACATGACTCCATTTGTAACCACAAATAAGAGGAAACTCTTCAAAATCTTAGCAAAGTGGTAAGAAGGAAAAAAGGGGTAAAGGTAGGACTTCAATAAAACCACAAATGGAACAAAGGATAGCTGAAGAGAATTCCTCCTTTAAGAAGAAAATCCAAATCATTTAGGAGAAAAGAAAGGAGTGCATCCACAAGAGAAGACAAGACGAGCATTTGATGACAAACGGGACGTATTGGGTTTAGAGGAATAAACCACCTTGGAAAAAGCAACTATGTCAAATAGGAAGTTCGGACCAATAGGACAAGAGAAAGCAAGTCGTTACAACAAGATAGTCAGAGGGAACAAATGACACCCTAAGGAAGATCGGGAAGTAGAAGGGACTACACCCTAAAAAAGGTTAGTGAGATGGATGTTAAGGACAGGAGAACTCGAGAAACAGCTGCTAAGAAACTTAGACCAAACAAATGGTGGAGGCAAAGCAATTAACGAACAAATACTTGGGAAAGCCATAATGTAAGTTCCGATAAACAAGAGAGAGGCAGAAAGGTCAAATACTCGGGAAAAGAAGGATACAAGAAATCCTTAAAAGGACCAAGGGCCAATTAACGACTAAACTCAAGCCAAGAAAGGAATAGGCTAGCCTCTCCCACAATGATCCTAAAACAAGGAAGATTTGTACGCTTCCTAAAGAAATAGACAGGTACTGGGTACGAATAAGGATGTAAATATAGCATAAAAGATGTGCCTAAAAGATTTGAGGAGTAATGGTAAATAGGAGAAGACGACATCAAGAGATGTCATTTAAGGGTAGAAATCCCCTAGAGCAAATTTAAGAAAAGAATGTCAGGGGAAAGACAAAGAATCCTACCAAGGAAGGAAGCCCCGGAAAGACATGTGTATCCCAATTAAGAGGAAATAGAACCAACCCTTATTTAGGAAATGTTTTCCAAGAAAAGAAGTATTGTAATGGTCCATTATGACCTGTTTGGAGAGAATAGGAGAACTATGTAGAAAGAGGAAAACTAGTAACGGTGGACAACCAAAGATAATGAACAAAACTGGATGGAGTGAACCTTCCCAAGCAAAGTAATCGACACATAGATCGAAAGCAATTATTGTAGAATGAAGAATCATGAAGTGATTTATGAGCAAGTAAAAGAGGATTAAGGAAAAAGGAAGTCATTGAATAAGGGATGTCACTAAAGAAGAGAAAGGACATAAGAAGGGAAAAAAAATCCTCGTATGTCAATAATCATCAGGAAACCCAACGATTGGAATTGAAAGGACCCAATAAAAACGTTTGGAAAGGATGAGTAGGTAAGAGAAATCCATGCGGTTATGTGAGATATAACTTCAAAGGCATGATGGATGAGAGGATAATGGTAAAAAGGATAGTTGAGGAATGCCATCAAAAGAAAAGAGGGATGAAGTTATATAATCCCTGAAAGGTAAAAAAAAAAAAAAGCTAAGAGAGACCCTGAAGGAGATGTTCTGGAAATCTAATGGACAAAGATAGGTCCTAGAAAATGCCATGCTATAAGGGGTATGTAAGCCCAACAATCCCGAGGAGAATATGACTCAAAGTAAGGAAGAGTCGGCTAATAAGCATGATGAGGTCGAATATAAAAATTTGGATTGAAGTTATAATAGACAACGAATGGAGGAAGGGTCAAAATGAGATGAAAAAGTGAGAATAAAGAAAATTGTGGCAACCAGTACGTAACGCCCGAAAGAACATTGAGCTAAAGGTTTCAACAACCAAGGGGTTAACTAGACATGGGAATGGTTAGGTATCTTGAAATTTCCAATCTTGAGTACAGAACCTCAAAGGGAAGAATGTGCTCTAAGCAAAGAAAGATATAAATCTAAGAATATACCCTGAAGTAAGGTATGTCTCGTTATGATAAACTCCATGGAGTGAGTAAATAATATAAAGGAAAAGAAATTTCTTAAGTGAAGGATGTAAAAAGGACTAATTAAAAGAACAAGAGAAGACTTTGCATGTTAAGCAAACACCAAAGGGGCATCAAAGGAAATGATTGCTCATGCAAGGATGTTAACTAAGTTTTGGGGACAAAACTCCTAAAAGGAGGGGTGAGTTGTAAACCCCGCACATTTGAGTTAAGGAAAATCGGAAAAAGAACCAGTCAAACCGAATAAGAAAAACCAAACCGGTTTACATTTGGAAATAAGCAATATGAAAATTTACAATTTTCGGTTGATCCAAAGAATTTATTCAACATTGGAAAAGAAATTTAAGACAAAATAAAAAATAAAAACCAAATTGGTTCAGGTGAACTAGATTACATAAGAACTTCAAAGTTAAGCGTGCGTCAATCCGAGAACCGTTGGAGAAGTGCCGACATGATGGAATAGTGAAGCAACTCCGGTGGACCGAAGCTGCCTTATTTCGGCCAAGCTGGAATCGGCCATTTCAAGCCCTCCTCAGGCTAAACTAAGCCCTCCCAACATTTCCTCAGCCTTTTCTCGGCCGAATTAGGACCGAAAGGTAAGCCAATTCGGCTCCCCTTTATAATTTTCGATCAGTGCTAGAGAGAGAATCAACCGAATTTCAATCACGAAATTCTAATCCAATTCCGCATAAATTGATACAATACTTGATTTTAGGATGAACCTCAGGATGAGACCTATCTACCTAGATCGAAAGCTCGGACTATCGTGCCTTCACCGGAACGTTAAATACCAGGAACGCCAGCAAGGGCAAGCTCGCGTGAATACAAAGAACCAGTCTAGTAGAAATCACGGCATTAACGGGTGAGTGGGTTTACTAACGTCATACCTGGTTGGGATGATGAGCACAAATTAAAGTTAAAAACCACTTACCAGTTGTGAGTGGGTTATTCACATCATACCCAGTTGGGATGATGAGCACAGTTTAAAGTTAAAAACCACTTACCGGTTGTGAGTGGGTTTACTAACATCATACCCGGTTGGGGATGATAAGTGCCTCGATATAAAAATCCACTGTTTAGTGGTATTTTAATCTTCACTACTTAGAGAAAGTGATGTGAAAATTATGCGAAAAAAAAACTACTTACCGGTTGTAAGTAGATCATACCCGGTTGGTATGATGAGACTTCCTCGAAGGAAGTTGAAAACCCGTTCATCGGTTATGAATGGAGATGTCCTTATACCGGTTGGCATAATGGACAATGAAAACCTATTTTGTCGGAAGTGTTCTCCCCTGACTGTGTGCCAATGCTTAAACTATTTGGGAGACCTTCTCGACGGGAGCTCGAATAGCTCTAATAGGCTAGGGGCCTCGGTTTTTGAACTTGGGGGCTAAATGCCCGATTTTGAAAATCTCGTACAGTGGGCCCAAGGCCAGTTGGCACGAGCAGGAGCTCGTAAACGAACATGATATATGTGCCATAAAACTTAATAAGTGAATTGTTTGGCCATGGTACCAAGATAGGATCGACATGCTCAGTCAACTAGCGGCAGTGCGACATGACAGGTCGACGGACTAGACAAGACAAACAGTTGCGGGTTGAGTTGAGAATCGGGGCCGTTGGACTAATGGCACCACAGATTACATGGCAATATAAGAAAACATTATTTGTGCATGCACTGTGAGTACGGGATCATCAAGACGCCCATAAGGGCACTGGACGACCTGGTGGCTATAAGGGCAGTTCGTCGTTCCAGGTGTCTGTACGAAATTTGGAGTAGCACGAAGCACATGAGACCAGGGTGGGGACAGGATGAGGTCTCTGTCCTCATACGGACATGAAGAAGTGATTTCGGGATTGTGGGTCGGATGTCACGTACATCCACTCATTCCCAGGGTAGAAGTGGTCGTACTTCTATCCGGGTGGCAGGAAAAGTCGCTCCGAAGCCACTAGCGGGTTCAGTAGTGATACTGACTTGCGAATGTGTGTAACCTTCATGATGAAGGATGTGTGTTGGGTGATGACACACCGTGGTAACTAAGAAATAATGGAAAATCTCAAATTTTTAAATGAAGGGATTTTTGAAAACAAAGGAATTTAGCACACTCCATATAAATATTTTTCTTAAAAGTCAAAAGTTTTTAAAAACCCATTCACTGAGTAGTCGTACTCACCCCCTCCCTTATATCCCTTTCAGGAAATCTTGGAAAGCCTCCCCTTAAAGACCATCAACTAAGATGCTTGTAAGACAGGTATGTACAGTTTTAAATTTCATGCAGTTTTGATTATGTTATTCCAGGAAAAAGGTGCAGGTTAAAGGACGCCTTATTCTTTACGGTTTATAATAAGGGGAAACCCTTTAATAAACCGGGAGAGTGGCGGGTTGATCACGGGGATCCGACCAAACCGGGTCGGGACGTGACACAGGACCACTTGTCTCATGTCTCTCTATCACGCACTATTCAAACTCAATATAGTTTGTGAGACACTTTATAGCTAGCTCATGTCCTTGGCACAGTTAAATGAAAGAAGCAGAATGGCGCAGTTAAATGAAAGAAGCAGAACAGAGACGTCCCACCGTCAACTTCCTCTCCCTCGCATTCATCTCTTTTTCCTCATTGACGACCGCAAGTGCAATGGCCAAACCTTACACGTGACTTCTCCCTCCTTGCACTTTGAAGTTTTACTCCCACACTTGAACTCCTTCATGCACTTTGAATTTTTACTCACTTTTTTTTATTTTTTCTTCAATTTTCGAGTTTTCAGTCAAATTATTACTTAAACAATCATAAAAACCCTTGCCATTATTCTTACGGGAAGAAGAAAATCTATTAATTGAGAGACATTGGCAGGGATTCGTTAATTTTTTATCTACGGTAGATTTTTGTTTATTTTCAAAGATTAAAGTGAAAGCACTGGTAGGTGACCCATTTTTCAAAGTGTAATTCTTTTAATCACTTTTTAAGTAAAAATTTACCATATTTCTAGTTATCTAGTAATCTGAAGTTCATAATCTGGATGCATATTCTATTCATGCTATATCAAATTATATTATGCTGCCAGTACAATGAACCCTAGCTCACAAATTTATCATGCTTTTGTCCAACCCATGCGGTTTTCATTCCATGAGGGCTATTATTCCTTTTTGGTCTTTGGAATTAGATACACAGAAGCCAATTAAACTACTTGATCCCACTGGATTCTCATTTAGTTATCACTACATGATTAATTTATTATGTTTTTATGATTTTCAGGGTCTCGACCCAAAAAACCTACGGTTTCTCTTCGAGAATGACAAAAGATGGTTATTAGTGGATTATTGCCACTTTGTCAAATGAATTTATAATATGGCAATGTTACTTTGATCATAAGATCTACCTTTTGATCTCAAAAAGTAGCAGAAGCTCACCTCCCAAACCTTGACCATGTGTGGAGTGGAGCTTCAAGTACAGGTTAGAACATCTTTTCGCTAAGTTTTGAAGCAAATGTTATATTAGAGTAGAGCTGAAAATATATTACTATTTTTGTTGATCTAAATGCATGTTCTGGTCTAAGCCTAATAACAATAGGTGCATGTACGTGCTTGAAAACTAAGGTTCTTTCATTTCATTTTGGAAGAATATGAAATGAGGGGCAAGACCCGAAATGGGAAACTTAGGAAGAACTCTATTTCGGGTCTATTTTGGACTCGTAGTATCGGATCTAGGTCCAGGATTTGGGACCTGAATCTCGAGTCCGGATTTAAGATTCAGACATTAGGTTCGGGTGCAGTTACACGTACATAAACATTAGATTCGAGTGGACAAAATTTGATCTGACTCGAAAGTAGGAGCTCACGTGTGTAGGACAAGCAACGACACTTACGACAGTAGGTGTGGGGATGAAGCTGACGGTGAAGAAGAATGCCACGAGAGAAAGTTGACAGCGAGACGCCTCTATTGATCATGTTCCGCTTTGTTCTCTGTACAGCAGTGAATCCAAGTAGATTCTATTATTCTGTAGAGTCGGAGGCCAATCTCATTGACAACTCACTTGGGCCTGTATACGAGTTTTTGTCGTTGAAGCTATATTTTTTATATTACTCGATTCCGAATTACTCCGGTCAGAATCAAACCATTAATCTACCATCCCGTTGGACTCCTTTATGACCCGCTCTTAAATGTTTTTTTATCTGCTTGCCAAACTACACAAAAAGAGAAATGAACTCAAAAACTGCATAAGATACGGGACAAAAATGGGAGATACATTCCTGAATTTAATTTAAAAAATATATTTATTGTTTAAATTAAATTAAATAATTTATTAGTTGATATATATAATTTAATTATATTAAATAAATGGAATGATACCCTCCAAACACCCTAAAAAAAACCCTCCAAACACCCTACATCTTTTCTTACGAATGAAATGATTGCTCTAATACACGCATCCATACAATCCCCACAATAAAAAAATAACATTAATATGAAGAGTTCCTCTGTGGGGTAGGCGTCGGAGGAGAAACACTGAAGCCCTTTTTATTGAAGGAAACCTCCACTGTCCTTACTAGTACTTCCTCCTCCGCTTCCTCTCCCCTGTTCTTTCTCTATAAAATCCTAGGAATCCCACTAAGATAGAGCCAATATTCCATTAGGATGTACCAAGAATCCCACTAAATTATTAAATTTTATGAGGTCAATATTCAATTAGGATGTAACAAGAATTCCACTAAATTAATGAGTTTTATGAGTTCGAAGGAGGGGCTTGTGTTTGGTGGCAAATCTAGAATCTAGCGAACTTTCCTGGATCAAATCAGAGTTAGATAAAAAATAAACCCCAACATAAATAGGTATGTGAAAAGGATAGTGGATGACACCGTAGATTTATGCAGACTAACTATGGCTTATAAGGGTCTGGTTGTGGTCACTACTTATACAGAGATCAAGTATGTCATATTCGAAGAGCCACACGATTTTGTGTATACGATACACCTCGACAACACCAAAATATATCAAACCTTAAATTAGGGGTACTGGTGGCTAGGAATGAAGAAAGAATTTATGGAGTACATGGCCGGATGTTTCCCCTATCAGCAAATAAAGGTAGAGCATCAAAAGTCGGTAGGATATCTCCGATCGCTTCCTATTCTAGAGTGAAAATGGGAGAACATTACCATGGACTTCCGAGATTATCCCCATTAATCCGAAAACATAACTCTTTATGGATCATAGTGAATTGACTCACCAAAGTCGTCCACTTACGGTCAATGAAGTTGATTGGACCAATAGAGAAACTAGCGAGGTTGTATATCTCGAAGATAGTTCACATGCACGAGGTCCTAAAATCAATAGTATGAGATAGAGATCTGAGATTAATCTCAAAATTCTTACCAAGTCTACATAAAGTTGCTCAAAACGAATCTATACATGAGCACCATGTTCCATCCCCAGATAGATGGGCAGTCCGAAAGGACGATCCTAATAATGGAGGACATTCTTAGAGCGTGTCTCCTAAACTTTGAAAAAATGTGGGAAGATTACATTTGTCTTATTGATTTCGCATACAATAATTAATATCAAGTTAGCATCTAGATGGCTCTGTATACAAAAGTAAGTGTTTGACTCCATTATATTGTGATAAAGTTGGGGAACACAAGTTTGAGAGGGTTAAATTGATCAAATATGCAACAGACAAGAACCAAATCATCCGGGATTGGCTTAAGGCGGTGCAGAATCAACATAAGATTTATGTCGAAAATCGACACCGGGAGCTAAGTTTCGTGATTGGGGTCCTGGTATTTTTAAAGGTGTCTCCATGAAAGGAAGTCGTTAGATTTCAAAATCGAAGAAAACTAAACTCATAGTATAATGCCTCTACCCAATTACGAAAAAAAATTGGATTGGTGGCATATAAGATTTTGCTTCCACTAGAGCTGGATTAGATCTACGACATCTTACATATGTTAATTATTAAGAAAGTACATACCAAATCCCGAACACATGCTAGGTTGTCATACTCTAGAGTTAGAGATGATTTTGCCCTAACATGTGGAACCTGTACGCTTGTTGAACCGCTAGGAGAAAAGTCTTCTCAACAAAAAGATCTCGATGGTGAAAGTCCTATGAAGGAATAGTCATGTAGAATAGGAGACTTGGGAACACGAGTCAAGGATGAGTGACAAGTATATGAGGCTGTTCGAACTCTCCCTTTGTCACGCCCCAACCCGGTTTGGTTGGATCCTCGTGAACAACCCGCCGCTCTCTCTATTTAAGGAGAGTTTCCTCCGACTTTAACTTGAGATGAACCAGGCATAATTTCGACCTTGTTCCTTGGAAGACATATATTCAATATATTGCAAGCTTAATGAAATTTTAAGCATACCTGATAGAGGGTAAGGCTCGTTATTATTCTTAGTCATTTTTCCTTTTCCTGAAAAAGGGATAGAAAGGAGGGGGTGAGTACGACTACTTAGTGAATGGGTTTTTTTTAAATCAACTTTGAAGAAAAGAATTATATTGGAGTGTGCCAAACTCCTTTCTTTCAAAAATCATTTCATTTAAAAATCTCGGGTTTTATCACCATTTCCTTATTTAATCACGGTGTGTCATCACACAATACACAACCTTCATCATAAAGGTCAAACACATATTCGCAGCCCAGCATGACCACTGAACCCACTTGTGGATTTGGAGCGACTTTACCGGCCACCTAGATAGAAGTACGCCAACTTCTACCCTGAGAATGAGTGGATGTACGTAACATCCGACCCTCAATCTCAAAATCAATTCTTGGTATCCGTATGAAAACTGAGACCTCATCCCATCCCCACCCCGATCTCATGCTGTCACGCCCCGACCCGGTTTGGTCAGATCCCCGTGATCAACCTGTCACTCTCCCAGTTTATTAAAGGGTTTCCCCTTATTATAAACCGTAAAGAGTAAGGCATCCTTTAATTTGCACCTTTTCCAAGAATAGCATAATCAAAATTGTACAACAATTTAAATTCATCATACCTGTCTCACAAACTTCTTAGTTGATGGTCTTTAAGTATAGGCTTTTTGGGATTTTCTGAAAGGTATATAAGGGAAGGGGTGAGTACGATTACTCAATGAATGAGTTTTCAAAAATTTGGACTTTTAAGAAAATATTTATTGTTGGAGTGTGTTAGACTCCTTTCTTTCAACAATTCCTTCATTCAAAATCTCAGATTTTATCACCATTTCCTTATTTTCTTCACGGTGTGTCATCACCCAACACACATCCTTCATCATGAAGGTTAACACACATTCGCAGGTTAGTACGTCCAATGAACCCACTTCTGGCTTTGAAGCGACTTTATCGGCCACCCGGATAGAAGTATGTTCACTTCTACCCTAATAATGAGTGGATGTTCGTGACATCCGACCCTCATTCCCGAAATAAATTCTTCATGTCCGTTATGAGGACAGAGACCTCATATGGTCCCCACCCTGGTCTCATGCACTTGGTGCTACTAAAAATTTTGCACGGTCACCTAGAACGACAACTACCCTCATACAAACCGGGTCGTCTAAGGCCCTTAGGACGCATCACTACCCCTCATGGGTGTCTTGATGATCCCGTACTCATAGTGCATGCACAAACAATATTTTCTTAATATGCCATGTAATATGTGGTGTCATTAGTCCAACAGTCCTGACTTTCAACTCAACCTGCAACTATTTCTTTCGACTGGTCTGAAGACCGGTCATATCGCACTGCTACCAATTGACTGAGAATCTCGGACCAGCCTTGGTACCATGACCATACAATTTACTTATTAAAGTTTAATGGTACATATATAATGTTCGTTTATGAGCTTCTGCTCGTGCCCATTGGCCTATGGCATGCTGTTCGAGATTTTTAAAAAATCGGGCATATTAGCCCCAAGTTCCAAAAATCGAGGCCCCCTAGCCTATAAGAGCTATTCGAGCTCCCGTTAATAAGGTCTCCCAAATTGTTTAAGTATTGGCACACAGTCAGGGGAGAACACTTCCGACAAAAATATGTGTTCACTGTCCATTATACCTACCCGATACAAGGACATCTCCGTTCATAACCGATGAACGGGTTTTTAACTTTCTTTGAGAAAGTTTCATCATACCAACCATGTATGATCTACTTACAACCGGTAAGTAGTTTTTCTACATGGTTTTCACCTCACAACTCTAAGTCGTGATGTTTAAAATATCACATAGTAGTGGGTTTTTATTTCAATGTGCTTATCATCCTCAACCGGGTATGATCTAAAATCCCACTCACCCATTAATGAAGTGAATTCCACTAGACCGGTTCTTTCTATTCACGCGAGCTTGTCTTTTCTGGCATTCCCAGTACTTCGTGTTCCTACACGATATGAACATCTCGGTTCATTATCATTTGGCCAAATAGCCTTCATTCATTCAAAATGAATGAGAAAGTCAAACTTTCATTTATTTGCAATTAGATTCCTAAAGTTATTTCTTTTTAACTTTAAGTACCAAATATCAGTTTTTTCTCAAATTTAGTTCCGAAACTTTTAAAATTTATCTTGGGACCTCAATTTATTCAATTTTACCAAAAAAAGGTTTAATTTCCCAAATTTTCAATTTGGTCCCCTAACTTTTCTAAAATTACCATTTTGCCCTTCTTTTACAAAAATGGTAAGTTTTGCCCCAAATGTTCCAAAATTCCTTAATTGGTCCTCAAAAATTATTTTCATGCCCAATTGACCCTCAATTTCATAAAATTGAATTTTGGTCCTTTGAATTTCGAAAATCCCCAAATTTCCCCAAATTTTACCCCAATTTCAACTCCTTAGCACAACTGAATTTGATTTTATCAAATTGACTGATCAAACACATCTAATTGTTGAAATTGAATTTAAAATTGAGTTCCTTCATCTTCTTACGATTCAATAGCACTTTGAATCACAAGTTTTGATGTCGAAACGAGCTCAAACGGAGCTTCACCGGAAAATAGACTTTCGAGAGAGAAAGATTCGAATACTCACCGGTGAGGGCACGGCGATCCGAGCTTTCAATTTGGGCAGATAGCCCTCGTAATGAGGTTCATCCTAGAATCAAGAATCGCATCAATTGATACTGAATTGAGTTAGAATTTTATCATTGAAATTCGGACGGTTCTCTCTCTAGCACCGGTCAGAAATTGTAGAGGGGAGCTGAATGGGCTTACCTTTCAGTCCTAATTCGGCCGTGGAAGGGTTAAGGAAGTGTTGGGAAGGATTGGTTTGGCCTGAGGTGGGCTCAAAATGGCCGATTTTAACTCAGCCGAAATAGGGCAGCTTTAGTTCGCCAGAGCTACTTAACTGTTTCATCACGTCGAGTTTCTCCGGTGACCCTCAGAGCAAACGGAGACTACAGGCATGTAGCTGACTTCTCCCCGGTTCTAAAGAACCCGACCTCACCTTGTTTGGCACAGAAAAGACCCCATATCGGAGCTCTGGTTCGAGCTTCACTGAAAAATGAAGCAGCTGAGAGAGAATGGAGTTTTTAGGTGTGGAGAGAATGAATGGGGAGGGGCTCTTTATATAGGGAGCTCGGGGACTCGTTGACCATCCGTTTGGCACCTTTATTACAGGCATTGAAGACCTGAAATGTACTGAACATAAACATTTTTTTCTCGTGGATGCTCCTTTGATTTTTCGATGAGTGAACAGTGCTGTCATCCTGAGAAAGAAGATGACACTGTTCCGAACCGGACCGGACCGATCCGAACTAGGTTCAAAGCTTAAACCGGCTGGTTCACCCCTCATTCGACCGAGTTTTTTAAATATAAAAATTTCAAAATTAATTTTCTATCCAATGGTGGCCTCAAATCTCCATTTTGAATTATTTAACCCACCTAGAAAAATGAATTTAGGGTTCGGTTCAATAGTGGTTCAAACTGGTCAAAACTTATTCGAATCTGGTTCACCTGAACCAGCTTGGTTTTCATCCCCCACTCCTTCACAAGTCCATTTCCATGTCTTTTTTGACTCCTTGGGTAGGGTCCATAAAATTCTCGGTTTACCATCTCTTTATCGATTCTGGTTCATAAACCAACTCGTTCCTTAAATAGGTTCAATTCGTTTCGGGTCTGGTTCACCCGAACTGATCTGGTTTTTCTCTCCCATTTTGTTCTAAGGTTTCTTACCAAGGTTTAAGAATTTCTTTGGAGTACAATGCAGTTGAATTCCTCTGTTTTGCCTAATCTCTATCAGTTCCAGTTCATAAACCGTCTCGTTTTATAAACTGGTTCAATCTTGTTGGATACGGTTCATCCAAACCAATCTAGTTTTCCTCTTCCAATTCATCCTAAGGTTCTTTTCCATAGTATTATGAACCCTTTGGATCACCCAGGAGTTGTAAATTCCTAAATTGTCCATTCACAATTTATTGGGTTTGTAAACTGGTTCCGTTTTCTCATTCGATTTGAGAAATTGCAATTCAGTTTTCTCACTCAATTGACCCTCAATTTTAGGAAATTGCATTTCGGTCCTTCAAATTTTTGAAAATCTCCAATTTTCCCCCGATTCCAACTTCTTAACACGGCTGAATTTGATTTCATCAAATTGATCGATCAAACGTTTCCAATTGTTGAAATTGAAGTTGAAATCAAGTTTCTACATGTTCATACATTTTTTTAGCAATTTGAATATCAAGTTTTAACGTCGGAACGAGCTCAAACGGAGCTTTGCCAAAAAATGAACTATAGAGAGCAAAAGCTTTTATTACTCACCGGTGACGGCACGACGGTCCGTGCATTCTATCTGGGTAGGTAGTTCTCCTCCTGAGGTTTTTCCTAAGATCAAGAATGACATCAATTGATGTCGAATTGGATTAGTATTTCGTCATTGAAATTCGGTCGACTCTCTCTCTAACACCGATCAGAAATTGCAGAGGGGAGCCAAATTGGTTTCCCTTTTCATCCTAATTCGGCCGTGGGAGGGCTAATGAAGTGTTGGGAGGGCTTGGTTTGGCCTAAAACATATCGAACAGTAACTTTTCTTCTGTGTCAGCACTACTTCGATTTTCTGGAAAGTCAACAATGTTGTCATCTGAAGGAAGAAGACGACACTGTTCTGAACCGTACTGGACCAGTTTGATCCGGGTTCGGAGCTTAAACCGGTCGGTTCATCCCTCTTTCGACCGAGTTTTTCAAATCTAAAAATTTCTAAATTCATTTTCTATCCAATGATGGCCTCTAATCTCAAATTTGAATTATTTAAGCCACCTAGAAAATGAATTTAGGATCCGGTTCAATAGTGGTTCAAACCGGTTAAGATCCGGTTCAATTGAACCAGTTTGGTTTTCATCCCCAATTCCTTCACAAGTCCATTTTCATGACTTTTGTGACTCCTTAGGTCACTTAGGGTCAATAAAATTCCCAATTTACCAACTCTTTATCGATTCTAGTTCATAAACCAACTCGATCCTTAAATCGGTTTAATCTGATTCGGGTCCGGTTCACCCGAACTGATCTAGTTTTTCTCTCCCACGTTGTTCTAATGTTCCTCCTCTTCCCCATTTCATCCTAAAGTTCTTTTCCAAGATTTATGAACCATTTTGAGTCACATGGAAGGTGTAAATTCTCAATTTGCCCATTTTCTATTAATCGAGCTTGTAGACCGATTCAATTTAAAATTCAAAACTGACCGGTTATTTCTCCGGTTTTCTCATTATCAAAGGACGGGATTTACAGTAAACCCCGCCCTTTGGAGCTAAGAAAAATTGGGAACGAAACCGGTCAAACCAAGTGAGAAAACTGAATCGGTTCACAAACCCGATCAATTGTGAATGAGCAATTTAGGAAATTACAACTCCCAAGTGATCCAAAGGGTTCATTAAACCTTAGAAAAGAAACTTAATACAAATTAGAAGATAAAAACCAAATTGGTTCAGGTGAACAAGATTCCATAAAAATTTTGAAGTTAAGCTTGCTTGCCTGAGAGTAGTGTGAGGATGGGTGACCTTCTTGGAAGTATGATTTTTTTTTGTAACCCGAAAGGGTTATCATAAATAGTCATAAATTAGTATATATTTAATTATTGTAATTAATACAAATAATTTAATACCTAAATTAAATTTTTAGAATTAATACAAAGAGGTCATCCCCATTCATTCTCCTCACACCTGAACACTTATCTCTCTCTCTCTCTCTCTCTCTCTATTGCTCCATTTCCCGGTGAAGCTCAAACAGAGCTTCAACTTGAACATTTTTCTTAACCTTGGAAGGAGAGGTCGGGCTCTTTAGAATCGGGGGAAAGTCGGCTATCTGATAGCAAACTCTAGTCAATCCAAGAATCACTTTAGAAGCGCCGACATGATAGAATAGTGAAGCAGCTCCGACGAACCGAAGCTACCCTGTTTCAGCCAAGTTGAAATTGGCCATTTTGAGCCCTCCTCAGGCCAAACCAAGCCTTCCCAACACTTCCTCAGCCCTCTCACGACTGAATTAGGACTGAAAGGTAAGCCAAATCGGCTCCCCTCTGCAATTTTCGGCCAGTGCTAGAGAGAGAACCAGAAGAATTTCAATAATGAAATTCTAACTCAATTCTGCATCAATTTATGTAATTTTTTTATTTTAGGATGAACCTCAAGATAAGAGCTATCTAAAGCTCGGACCGTCGTGCCCTCACCGGTGAGAAATCGTTCTAGCGTTAAAATATGTGATTTAAAGTTTCTTAGAATTGTATGAACATGTAGGAACTCAATTTCAACTCCAATTTCAACAATTAGAGGTGTTTGATCAGTCAATTTGATAAAATCAAATTCGACAGTGTTGAAGAGTTGAAATTGGGGGAAATTTTAGGGATTTTTGAAATTAAAAGGACCAAAATGCAATTTTATGAAATTGAGGGTCAATTGGGCATGAAAATAACGTTAGAGGACCAATTGATGAATTTTGGAATTTTTGGGGCAAAAATTACCATTTTTGTAAAGGAAGGGCAAAATGGTAATTTTGGAAAAGTTTGGGGACCAAATTGGAAATTTGGGAAATTAAACCCCTTTTTGTGAAATTGAATAAATTGAGTCCCAAGATAAATTTTAAAAGTTTCGGGACTCAATTTGAGGAAAAACCGACATTTGGGGACTTAAAGTTAAAGAGGAATAACTTTAGGGACCTAATTGCAAATAACTAAAAAGTTTGGGTTTTCTCATTCATTAGAAATGAATGAAGGTTATTAAAACAAGTTATAGTGAACAAGGATGTTCATATCATGTAGGAACACAAAATACCGAGAATGCCAATATGGACAAGCTCGCATGAATACAAAGAACTGGTCTAGTGGAATTCATTACATTAACGAGTGAGTGGGTTTACTAACATCATATTCGGTTGGGATAATGAACACAACTTAAAATTAAAAACCACTTACGAGTTGTGAGTGAAAATTTTATATCATACCTGGTTGGGAATGATAAGTACCTCTATAAACCTCACACATTTGAATTAAGGAAAACCGGGAAAAGAACCGGTCAAACCGAATAACAAAACCAAACTAGTTTACATTTGGGAATAAGCAATATGAAAATTTACAACTTTCGGTTGATCCAAAGGATTTATTAAATATTCGAAAAGAAACTTAAGACAAACTAGAAAATAAAAAAATCAAATTGGTTTAGGTGAACTAGATTCTATAATAACTTTAAAGTTAAGAGTGCTTACCTGAGAGTAGTGTGAGGATGGGTGACCTCCTAGAAAGTATGATTTTTTGTAACCCGAAATTTTGGATAAAAATTTTTATACGTACGTCTTATCATAAATAGCCATCAATTAATATATATTTAATTATTGAAATTAATACCAATAATTTAATACAAAAATTAAATTATTGGAATTAATACTAATAAAGTGGTCATCCTCATTTCATTCTCCTCACACCTGAACACTTCTCTCTCTCTCTCTCTACTACTCCATTTCCCGGTAAAGCTCGAACCAGAGCTTCGACTTGAACAAAGGTCGGGCTCTTTAGAACCGGGGAGAAGACAACTATCTGATAGCAAACTCCAGTCAATACGAGAATTGTTGGAGAAGTGCCGACATGATGGAATAATGAAGCAACTCCGGTGGACCGAAGCTGCCCTATTTCGGCCAAGCTGAAATCGGCCATTTCAAGCCCTCCTCAGGCCAAACCAAGCCCTCCCAATACTTCCTCAGCCTTTCTACGGCCGAATTAGGACCGAAAGGTAAGCTAATTCGGCTCCCATTTATAATTTTCAATCGGTGCTAGAGAGATAGTCGACCAAATTTCAATGATGAAATTCTAATCCAATTCCACATCAATTGATACAATACTTGATTTTAGGATAAACCTCAGGATGAGACCTATCTGCCCAGATCGAAAGCTCGGACTGTCGTGCCTTCACCGGTGAGTAATCGAAGCTTTCTCTCTCTACAGTCTATTTTTTGGCAAATCTCCGTTTGAGCTCGTTCCGACATTAAAATCTGCGATTCAAAGTTTCTTAGAATCGTATGAACATACAGGAACTCAATTTCAACACAAATTTCAATAATTAGAAGTGTTTGATCGGTTAATTTGATGAAATCAAATTCGGTAGTGTTGAAAAGTTGAAATTGGGGGAAAATTTGGGGATTTTCGAAATTCAAAGGGGCCAAAATACAATTTTATGAAATTGAGGGTCAATTGGGCATGAAAATAATATTGGAGGACCAATTGAGGAATTTTGGAAATTTTGGGGAAAAACTTACCATTTTTGTGAAAGAAGGGCAAAATGGTAATTTTGGAAAAATTGGGGAACCAAATTGGAAATTTGGAAAATTAAACCCCTTTCTGGTGAAATTGAATAAATTGAGGTCCCACGATAAATTTTAAAAGTTACAGGACTCAATTTGAGGAAAAACCGATATTAGGGACTTAAAGTTAAAGAGAAATAACTTTAGGGACCTAATTGCAAATTACTAAAAGTTTGGGTTTTCTCATTCATTAATGAATGAAGCCTGTTATGCCGAGTAATAATGAACAAGGTTGTTCATATTGTGTAGGAACATTAAATACCGGGAATGCCAGCAAGGACAAACTCGCGTGAATACAAAGAACCAGTCTAGTGGAATTCACGGCATTAACGGGTGAGTGGGTTTACTAACATCATACCCAGTTGGGATGATGAGCACAACTTAAAGATAAAAACCACTTACCTATTGTGAGTGGAAATTTTATATCATACCTGGTAGGGGATGATAAGTATCTTGGTATAAAAATTCACTGCTTAGTGGTATTTTAATCATCACCACTAAGAGAAAGTGATGTGAAAATTATGCAAAAAAAAACTACTTACCGGTTGTAAGTAGATCATACCCGGTTGGTATGATGAGACTTTCTCGAAGGAAATTGAAAACCTGTTCATTGGTTATGAACGGAGATGTCCTTATACCGGTTGGTATAATGGACAGTGAAAACCTATTTTGTCGGAAGTGTTCTCCCCTAACTGTGTGCCAATGCTTAAACTATTTGGGAGACCTTCTCGACGGGAGCTCAAATAGCTCTGATAGGCCAGGGGCCTCGGTTTTGGAACTTGGGGGCTAAATGCCAGATTTTGAAAATCTCGTACAGTGGGCCCAAGGCAAGTTGGCACGAGCAGGAGCTCATAAATGAACATGATATATGTGCCATAAAACTTAATAAGTGAATTGTTTGGCCATGGTACCAAGATAGGACCGACATGCTCAGTCAACTGGCAGCTGTGCGACATGACAGGTCGATGGACTAGTCAAGACAAACAGTTGCGGGTTGACTTGAGAGTCGGGGCCGTTCGACTAGTGGCACCACAGATTACATGGCAATATAAGAAAATATTGTTTGTGCAAGCACTGTGAGTACGGGATCATCAAGACGCCCATGAGGGGTAGTGATGCATCCTAAGGGCACTGGACGACCTGGTGACTATAAGGGCAGTTCGTCGTTCTAGGTGTCTGTGTGAAATCTGGAGTAGCACGAAGTGCATGAGACCAGGGTGGGGACAGGATGAGGTCGCTGTCCTCATACGGACATGAAGAAGTGATTTCGGGATTGTGGGTAGGATGTCACATACATCCACTCATTCCTAGGGTAGAAGTGGTCATACTTCTATCCGGGTGGCAGGAAAAGTCGCTCTGAAGCCACTAGCGAGTTCAGTAGTAATACTGACTTGCAAATGTGTGTAACCTTCATGATGAAGGATGTGTGTTGGGTGATGACACACCATGGTAACTAAGAAATAATGGAAAAATCCAAAATTTTAAATGATTGGATTTTTGAAAACAAAGGAGTCTGGCACACTCCATATAAATGTTTTTCTTAAAAGTCAAAAGCTTTTAAAAACCCATTCACTGAGTAGTCGTACTCACCCCCGCCCTTATATCCCTTTCAGGAAATCCCAAAAAGCCTCCCCTTAAAGACCGTCAACTAAGATGCCTGTAAGACAGGTACGTAAAGTTTTAAATTTCATACAGTTTTTATTATGCTATTCCAGGAAAAAGGTGCACGTTAAAGGATGCCTTACTCTTTACGGTTTACGATAAGGGGAAACCCTTTAATAAACCGGGAGAGTGGCGGGTTAATCACGGGGATTCGACCAAACCGGGTCGGGCGTGACAACCTCGGTATGAAAACCCATAATTAAATGGTATTTTAAACATCACTACTTAGAGGAAGTGATGTGAAAATCATGCAGAAAAACTACTTACCAGTTGTAAGTAGATCATACCCGGTTGGTATGATGAGACTTCCTCGACGGAAGTTGAAAACCTATTCATCAGTTATGAACGGAGGTGTCCTACCCGGGCAGTATAATGGATAGAGAAAATATATATTTTGTTGGAAGTGTTCTCCCCTAACTGGGTGCCAATGCTTAAATTATTTGGGAGACCTTCTCGACAGGAGCTCGAATAGCTCTGATCTGTCGGGGGCCTCGGTTTTGGAACTTGGGGGCTAAATGCCCGATTTTGAAAATCTCGTACAATGGGCCCAAGGCTAGTTGGCATGAGCAGGAGCTCGTAAACAAACATGATATATGTGCCATAAAACTTCATAAGTGAATTGTTTGGCTATGGTACCAAGATAGGACCGACATGTTCAGTCAACTAGCGGCTGTGCGACATGACAGGTCGACAGACCAGTCAAGACAAACAACTGCAGGTTGAGTTGAGAGTTGGGGCTGTTGGACAAGTGGCACCACATATTACATGGAAATATGAGAAAACATTGTTTGTGCATGCACTATGAATACGGGATCATCAAGACGCCCATGAGGGGTAGTGATGCGTCCTAAGGGCACTGGACGACCTGGTAGCTATAAGGGCAGTTCATCGTTCCAGGTGTCTGTGCGAAATCTGGAGTAGCACCAAGCACATGAGACCAGGATGTGGATAGGATGAGGTCTCTATCCTCATACGGACACGAAGAAGTGATTTCGGGATTGTGGGTCAGATGTCGCGTACTTCCACTCATTCCCAAGGTAGAAGCGGTCGTACTTCTATCCGGGTGGTAGGAAAAGTCACTACGAAGCCACTAGCGGGTTCAGTAGTGATACTGACTTGCAAATATGTGTAACCTTCATGATGAAGGATGTGTGTTGGATGATGACACACAGGTAAGTAAGAAATGGTGGAAAAACCCAAATTTTTAAATGAAGGGATTTTTTAAAAAGAATGGAGTCTGGCACACTCCAATAATAATTATTTTCTTAAAAGTCAAAAGTTTTTAAAAACTCATTCACTAAGTAGTCGTACTCACCCCCTCCCTTATATCCCTTTCAGGAAATCCCAGAAAGTCTACCCTTAAATACCGTCAACTAATATGCCTGTAAGACAGGTATGTAAAGTTTTAAATTTCATGCAATTTTGATTATGCTATTACAGGAAAAAGGTGCAGGTTAAAGGACATCTTACTCTTTACGGTTTACAATAAGGGGAAACCCTTTAATAAACCGGGAGAGTGGCAGGTTGATCACGGGGATCCGACCAAACCGGGTCGAGGCGTGACATTTACACCCTTGACCCAGAAGTGTAGATAAGAACATATTGTAAATAAATAATTATGTAGTAAATGCAATGAGTTTTTAGTACAATACTCATAAAAAGGAGAGAATGGTTGTAATACCAGAAAATCACAACTTAGTAACAGGACTTAGTCGAACTAGGAAGTGGGATCAAACCGGGGATAAAGGGTTGAATCGGGAAGTAGGAGTGATCGAATGAGAGGTCATAAAGGGTGAAAAAGTTTCATGAGAAACCCTTAGTAGTGTCAAGGGACACGTGGTCAAGGATTGGGAGAACACTTTAAGAGAACTAGTTTAAACTGAGTTCAAGCTAGTTGCAGTCACAAAACCCCCAAATTTTTAATGGGTCAAAAAAAATTTAAATTGAGCATTTTTAAGTTCATTAAATAGGAAATAGAATTTAAAAATTTTATGTATTTTTATTTTCTCAAGAATTGGTCAAAAAATGGGTGAATCGGGCCAAAAACCGTTGAATCGGCCGAGAAATTCATTGGAAACCAATTTACTATAGTATCAAATCAGTCCGCTAGGACGTCGGGCGCACGCAACAGCCATGCATGCATGTGTCGTCTTCCTCGTCCGTCTTTAGACCCAAATTTGCCACGTTTTACCCGATAGGTCACCGTTGACCCACCAACTCCACTGCGTGGAAAATTAATTTATTGTCAGCACCATATGATATGAATTAGTGAAAGGAAGCTATAGATAGATAGTCACAGAGGTATATAACACTTCCATATAAATTAGGGTCACTCCCTCCCCAGAATTTTCTCAGAATTCTCTCCCAACCATTGATTGCTCCTAACTCTAATAACCTGACTACCAAAGACAAATTATCCATAATTCGACCACCTGCAACAACGTTCTTGGTACCTCGGAAAGCTAATAACCTCAAATTTTCATTGCCAACTCTCTTGACCATCAATTCCACCTCTATCGTTACCAACGAGATCGCATATTACTTAATCTCTAGCGACTTGAAATAGAGATTGTTTTTTAGCTTAATTCTTACGGTCATGACGGTACTTGCGACTGAGAAAAATTGGATGAGTTTCTTATGCCACCAACTTTCCATAGCATTTGGTTTTGCGCGATTTAAGCAAGAAATTAATCTGAATTAAATCAACAAAATCTTAGATCACCGACAAAGTGGTTGATCTTACTAAAGTATTAATTGCATGAGTTACAGACTACCATTTGAGTTAATTGAAGTGGCTACAGACTCTTGAAAGAGTCAATTATACAACCCCATCAGCCTCGATGACCGACGTGCCACCTTCAGGTTTCCAGATTTGACCTGACTTATGTCGTACTATGTTTGTGTTTCTGATGAAGCGAAGCAATTATGGTCGACTCTGGCCAAACCAAGTTTACGATGGGTTAGAGGGAGGCTAGAGTGACCTCCCCACATAATTTGGGAATTTCTATAGACAGTTTAGTTATGAATCAAAGGTCGAGGGCCAAAATGCAAAGATTAGAAAATTAGGGAACTCAAATGCAATTAAGTTTTTTTGTGGGGTCTAACTAAGAGGAAAATTAAAGTTTTGGGGCTGGTTGGAAAGTTTGATGACCAGTTTTACTTATCGGAAAAAGGTATATGGACATTTTTACAATAAAGGAAAAGTTATAGACTAAAGTTCAAATATAAGTATTTACATGACAAAATGAAGATATTTGAGAAGTTAAAAAAAAAATCTAAACTTAAAATTTAAAAAGTTTAGATTCTCCCAATAAGTAATTTTATCCAAATTTAGGAGTTTATCAAGAATTTATGGGAAGTAAGGATTAGAATTGTTTAACTATGTAATTGAGATCATATTAGGGTTAAATAAAATTTGATTTAGCCAATTGAAAATTATTACAAAGTATAAAGTATAAAAAGGAGATAGTTTATGGAAAATTAAAAAAGTCGAACCCAACCCATACCAATATGGTAGAATTGAAATATAAATTTTGAATAATAAAATTTAAAGTTATTATTTATTGTCACTTATTATTATTTCAAATAATTTTTCATAAATTTTGTAAATAATTTAATTATGCAAGTAAGTTATAAAGTTTTACACAAATATAATATACTTTTTATATTATAAAATTTACATTCTAAAAAGGTGTATTTACCCACAATTTTAATATAACATAAACAATATGCTATTGTTAAAATTGACCCAGAATAATAATATAATTTGTATTTACTTATAATAAAAAAAAATAGTTGTTAGGAGTGGACTCAACGATTAGCATGCGAAAAATTAGACGAAACTTGCTGAATTACAACAAGTTAGTGAGTATAAGGGATAATGTACTCCCTAATAAAGAAGCTTGCGTTTAGTTACATTCTACTCAAGGTATAATGTCCTCCGTAACGAAGGAATCTTACCTTTAGTTACATAAGATATGTCTCTCCTAACCATAACCATTGTAATGAGATGGAAAATGAGTGTACTGAGACAAACAGGGTAAAAAAAACTCTATTACTAATGAAGATGGATGAGAAAGGACAACCCAATAGGGGTAATAATAAGGCCGAGAGATTGACATATTATTTTAACTACCAAAGTCAATCCAAATTATCAAAGCTAAAAAATGGGCGTTGAAATTTTATGCTTATGTGTCTTGTAAGGGACTTAAAAATAAAATGATCTATTTCCTAAAGTAATGTATCTTTAGTATGAATTTTTATATAATAGTTGTGTATCATTTCCTCCTGAATGAATCACTGAAACAAAAAATTAAGTAATTACTCAATAAATGTGTGGATAGAAAGAAGAAGTTCTTTATTAATGTTCTAATTAAGACTGGCCATTGTTTCTTCTTAAGGGAGTGAAGACAGCAAAAATTTTGTCTTCCTTTAACTCAATAGAAAGAGAGATGAACAAAGAGATGACTTGCCTAAGTACATGTGTTGCTTATTTGAGAAATTCCATTTACCAATACCATATATGAGAGTGTCATCCTTACCATATGAGGCTTGCTTCAATAAATAAGAGCATTAGGAATTGTATGATTTCCTTCATTTCTCGTTGTAGAGTTCTTGTTTAAATAGATACTAAAAGAAGTTTAAACAAGATTTCTTCCCATCACTTTATGGAAGAGTTCAAGGGGTGAAAATAAGTAGAAAGCACAAGCTAATAATTCTTATGATGAGACCTTCCATCAATGTATCACCATCTATTGCCAAGTAATTGAAGGATAACTATATTTGAACAAATTCTAGTGTTTTTCATTTTGAAGAAGAGTTAGACGTATACTCGGTTCCATCAACCTATTACCATCTATTACCAAGTAATTTAATGATAACTATGTTTGAACAAATTCTAGTGTTTTTCATTTTGAATAAGAGTTAGACGTATACTCGGTTTCATCAACTTGTCACCATCTATTGCCAAGTAATTGAAGGATAACTATGTTTGAACAAATTCTAGTGTTTTTCATTTTGAAGAAGAGTTAGACGTATACTCGGTTCCATCAACTTGTCACCATCTATTGCCAAGTAATTGAAGGATAACTATGTTTGAACAAATTCTAGTGTTTTTCATTTCGAAGAAGAGTTAGACCTATACTCGGTTGGGATAATAGACAGTTGAAAAAAATATTTTGTTAGAAATGCTCTCCCCATACTGTGTGTTACCGCTTAAACCTTCTGAGAAACCTTATTGACAGGAGCTCAAATAGTTCTGTTAGGCCGGAGGCCTCGATTTCGGAACTTTGGGGCTAATAAACTCAATTTTGAAAATCTTGAACAGTGGGCCCTAGGCTAGTTGGCACGATCAGGAGCTCGTAAATAAAAATGATTAATATGCCATGAAAACTTAAGTAAATGAGTTGTTTGGCCATAATACCAAAACATAACCAACATACTCAGTCAACTAGTGGCAATGCGACATGACGGATCGAGACCGTTGGACCAGTGTCACCATAGATTATATGGCATTATGTGAAAAACTGTTGATTGTGCTTGCACTGTGTTATGGCACCTTCAAGATGCCCAAGAGGGGTAATGATGTGTCCTAGGGCTCTGGACGACCCGGTAGATATAAGGGCAATTAGTCATACTAGAAGTTTTGCGAAGCTCGGAGTAGCTTCAAGTGCATAAGACCGGGGTGGGGATAGGATGAGGTCTCTATCCTCATATAGATACAAAGTTTTATTATGGGATTGAGGGTCAGATGTCGCGAATATCCACTCATTCTTAGGGTAGAAGTAGAAGTACTTCTGTCTAGGTGGCCGGTAAAGTCGCTCTGATGCCACAAGTGGGTACGGTGGATGGGCTGGCCTGCAATTGTGTGTTTTACCTTCATGATGAAGGATGTATGTTGGATAATTACACACCGTGGTAATAAGATTTAGAAAAACTAAAATTGAGAATGAAATGTTTTTAAAAGAAAATAAGGAATTTGACACACTTCGATTCAAATATTTTTCCTAAAAGTTAACTTTTAAAAAACACATTCACTAAGTCGTTGTACTTACCTACACCCTTATATCCCTTTCAAGTAACCTCAAAAAATTTACCCAAAGACCATTAGCTAACATATTTGTAAGGCAAGTATGAAAAGTTTAAAATTTTATGTAGTTTTGATTTAAAAGACGCCTTACTCCTCACGATTTTTAAAAGAAGGGGCAACCCTTAGTAAGCCAGGAGAGTGGCGAGTTGATCACAGGGATCCGACCAAACTAGGTCAGGGTGTGACATGAAGTCGAGTGGACAAACTCGTTATGCTTGTAGTTACTGAGTTGCAGTCAGGGTAACAAATTCATTGTACTGGTGACACCAAAGATAAAAAAGTCTAAGTTAAAAGATTTATGTTTGTGCATGACATGGGGTAGTGTTGGTTCTAAGGGCTACTAGACGACCCAAGATGTATAAGGGTAGTCTGTCGTCCAATGAGTTAATAAGCTCCATGAGCTCCACGCACACTGAGACCGATGTCAGAGGGGGAGAGGTCTCATCCCACATATGCGGACATGGAGTACGATGAGTTCCAAGGGTCGAGAAATCTATGTCCACTCAAACTTGTAGTAGAGGTCCGGTACTTCTATCAAGGTGGACGATAAAGGCGTTTCGGTCCACAAGTGGAACAGTTGCGGACTGTTATGTGAACGTGTGATCCTTTTGATGATAAAGGGCATGGTGAAGTGTGATAAACACGAATAATAATGATCAAGACATCCCCTTGATGATGAAAACGATGAAAGAGCAAAAATTGTAGCACGTTTCAATTAAAGAAAATGACTAGTTTCCTTAAGACGTGTCCCAACCCCCACTCAGTAAGTTGTAGAACTCACCACTTCCCTTTTAACCCCTTTTTAGGAACCTTTTATAAGAAGAAAAAGGGGGAGCCGAAGAAGCACGCCAAAATTGCCCCAAAAGAGGTAATTGTGTATTATTTTGTTTTGTTTACTATGTCATGGAAAACATCTTTATTGTACGCCTTTACTTTTCTTGTTCTACCCTGGTAGGAATACCTAGATAGCACAAGAAAATGTGGATGGTTAATTACGGAGATTCTAACCAAACCGAGCTTGGGCATGACAACTTAAATCAGCTAATTAAGGGTTGACAAGTGGCAGTCACTCAATGCGCAAAAAGGAAAATCTTATTAATTTAAATCAACCAATTAGAGTATGCCACGTGTCCTAGTCAAAGATTGACCTAGTATGGTCAGCGACCACACTAGAACAAGTGACTAATGGGTGGTCGCCACGTGGCTGGTTAATGAGTCAAAGGGTGACTCGAAAGCTAAGTTGGATGCCATGTAAACAAGGTGAGACAATCATAGAGCGCCATGTGGTAGTTCACATATGTGAAGCTTGCACACGTAGAACAATGTCGTCTTAAACCTTGGGCAGATGAGTGAAGCATGAGTGTTGGAGAGAGACTGACTCTTCGGCATTCAAAATATTCACCACTGCCACCAGAATCAAGCGAGTTTGACACTAAGTCTTACGTCGGTCAGTAGCCCTGTCAATTTTTTAGGCCTCTATATAAAGAGTGCCTCCTTACTTGGCCTCTCCATCGCTCAAGCAACCCCAGAAGACAAACGACTCCACTCTCCGAGGAGGCGCAAACCAGAGCTCCCACAAAGGGACTTTTGAAGACCTTAAGAGGCAAATTGGGAGTTCCTAGAACTAGGAGGAAGTCATCTACATAGTTGTAGTTTCCACTCAGCTCCAAAACCATCGGAGAAACGTGAGAAGGCATGCGCAGTGTCACTACTCCAACGGTCACAAAATTGTCAAATCACCTCAAGCTGAATTACGGTCGCCCCCGACTTCCTACAGTTAGGCCAACAACACCCCCCCCCCCCCCCAACTCCCCTCGACCGACAATCGACCTCCAAAGACCTTATAGGTAAGTCAATTCCACCCTACTTCACAGGAAAATTGTTACTTCACAACTAAAGTACACAAAAATTTTCTCATGAAATTCTCTGTGCTTAGGCAACCAATTAACCCGCACTCTCATCCTAGGAGGACCCCCAGGAAGAGCACTAGCCACCCCTATTGAGAGCTCCGACCGACTCCCCCTCACCAGTAAGCAAATCGAGCTTTCTCCCTCTAGAACCTATTTTCTGATAAAGACCCATTTGAGCTCGAAACTAAGTCAAATTTAGAAAAATTGAACCTGATCACGAATATACGACTCTCGACATGAAATCCAATCCAAAATATGAGACTTGTAAAACAAACGTCATGTTTACCTTGATTATAATTCTAGGTACACTATTTACCACTCTTAATTTGCAGATCATCAGTGTCACACCCCGACCCGATTTGGTCGAAGTCCTATGATCAACCCACCACCCTTCATTGAGCCACAATGGTATCTCTACCAAGACAGTTCAAGAAAGGTAAATGCGTACAGGTACATACATTTTTCATAACAAATTTCACAAGATGTCATAAAATAAGATTTACCTTGGAGGTCCGGTTCTTTCCTTGGGTTTCAGCTCTACTTGGCACGACCCTTCCTGAAAGGAGTATAAGGGAAGGGAATGAGTTCATGACTCAGTGAGCAAAAATTTATACAACATATTTTTTGTCAAGTATTTTTTTTAACAATTATGACCTATGTTGCTTTTCATTTAACATTCGCCCTCTGTTCATAAAAGGGTTCACTCGATCACAAAGCAGTATCCGACTACTCCACTTGTGGTACGAAGTGCCTTTATTGGCCACTCTTGTAAAAGTTCATAACTACTACCAAGAGTTTGAGTGGGTATCAACTACCCGACCCTCAAACACGCATTATACATCATGTTCACGAATGTGGGACGTGACCTCTCCCCCTCCGACCTCGATCTTAATTCACATGAAGCACCCTTAGCTTCTTTACTCCCTTGATGACATACTCCTTTCGTACTCCCTAGGTCGTCCAGTAGCCCTTGGAACCACCACTACCCCTTACCGAATGCCTTGATAGTTTCGTATGTTAGCATGCACAATCACAACTCTTTTACATTAAGACCTTTATCTTTGGTCTACCAACCCCATGGGTTTGTTGGCCCAGCTTCGACCCCTTACACACCAACCCAACGGGTTCGACGACTTGACTTTGGTGTGGTAGCTACTCGCCCAACAAACTGGCCTTGGCTCGGTAGCTATAACACACAATTTAACCATTATGAAAATTTCTTTAGACTCGTTACTCGATAAATTTTCAATGGGTCTGAACATGTGCCCATTGGCCTTGGGCCCACTAGAGTAGCTCTAACTCACCCTCAGAATTCACTCCCAAATTGTTTAAGAAGGTTCACGCTGTTAGGGGAGATTAATTCTAGGAAAATAATTTTCAATATAAAAGCATGACCATCGTCCCAAAGAGGACTAATGCTGGAAGTTCCTACTCACCCAGTAACCGTAACACATTTGTCTCGGCAAGATTTCCAATCTACGGCGTGCTCCACTACACAAGTACTAAGACACTCAGTTCCTACAGGATTTAAGAATTCACATATAGGTCATTCAATTTTACCTAAATTATATTTAGGTCCCTAAATTTTAAAATCTTTGCATTTAGGCCCATATACCCCTTCTTCCTCTATTAAGCCCTTACGGTTTTCTCATTTCCACCTAATTCTTAAGTTTCCTATTAATTTAAATTTAGCCCCCAATTTTTGAAAATCCCAAAATTGCCCCAAATTTCCCAAAATTTGCATTTTGACCCTGGATTTCTTATCTCCTCCAATTGACAGCTTAAACTCTATTAATTCCCCCTACCATATTGCTATTCGATTTTCGTGACTTCCTATGACCCCCTATTTCATTAATTGACTTTCGTTTGATTAAAATGAAATTTTGTAAAAACCTCCGCTTTCTTTAAAATATCAGAAACTATTTTTGTAAGTTGAGCACCTTTTTCAAGAAAATATAGAATTCCAGGAATATTTAAATAGGTTTTCTTTTTTATCGGATCATAAAAACCCACTTTTCGAAGATCTCTTCCTTCTCTTCGAGATCGCACATCAATTGCAACGATTTGATAAAGGGCTCATTGGGATAGATATAGATGAACTATAACCCCCTAGAAACGATAAATCATAGATCAACTAAGCCCTCTTGGGGGGCTTGCTTAAGAATAAGAAAGAGGAATCTCATGTAAATACCATGGAATAAGGTTTGATCCTATTCATGGGGATTCCATAAATATTCCACTCAAAAAATAGAAAGTTTGAAACAATTAGCATTTTTTTGGAGATTGGATGCGGTTATTAATTCATGATCTGGCATGTACAGAATGAAAACCTCATTCTCGATTCTACAAGAATTTTTATGAAAGCCTTTCATTTGCTGAAATAGAACATGACCATATGAGTTGATACCATCATTATCTATAGTTTATCTATAGAAAGATATCGGGTGTGAATCTATCCATATTATAGTACAAATAGATGAATGATTCACCATGACCTGTGGAGTAAAAATTTCCCGCGACTTCATGTACGAATAAAGTAAAGGGATGTAAATAAGTCAATATAGATTCATGGTAAAATCCCTCTATGATATGATGCATTTGTTATTAGAAATTTGTGGCTGATAGGGGGATCAAATGGTATAATTTTGTTGTTAACTTGGAGGATTAGAACGATGACTATTGCTTTCCAATTTGTTGTTTTTCCATTAATTGCTACTTCATCAATCTTATTGATTAGTGTACCCGTTGAATTTGCTTCTCGTGAAGGTTGGTCAATTAACAAAAATGTTGTATTTTCTGGTACATCACTATGGATTGGATTAGTCTTTCTGGTGGGTATCCTTAATTCTCTCATTTCTTGAACCTATTTGGTTCAGATCCAAAAATTAAACGACCCCTCCCGCCAATTCTTTCGGGTTGTGAGATGTATTAAAATTCAATATAAGTTCTCAAAATCAAAATGGAATTAAAGAAAATAAAAAAATTATGGGGGGTGGACTTACTTTGTTGAATAACAAACAAACCTCAACAATTAGAAATAAAATCGCATTAAAGCATAAATTAAAGAGCAAACAAAAGGAAGTAAGAGGTCTTTTATGCCAAACCATCCCTATACGAATACTTGAACCATGTAGGCACGAGTCATATGAGTACGGGTGCCAAGGAGCACATTGAAGATTGGGAATCCAACTGAGATGAATCCACCACAATACCGGGTGAGTGGGATTTTCAGCATCATGCCTAGTTGGGGTTGATGAGAACCGTTTTAAAGTTTGAAAAATCATTTTTTCCCAGGGATGGTCTCCCCTAACTGCGTGAAACTACTTAAACATTTTGGAAGACATTTCTGATGGGAGCTAGAATCGCTCTGATAGGCCCAAAGCCTCGAATTTGAAAATGATAGGACCGAAGACCTAGTTTTGGAAAACTCATGAAGTGAGCCCAAGGCTAGTGGGCACGGCTTGGACCCATAGACAAACGTAAATTATAAGAATCATGAAAACTCTCAGGAAAACTGGAATTGTTGTGTGATTTGCGACGGGGCCAAGACAGGACTAACAAGGCTCAATGGGCTAGCGGTAGTGCACCTAGATCAGGTCGACAGATCGGTCAAGGCAAACTACTGCAAGCCAGGTCGAGTGTTAGAGCCATTGGAGCATTGGCACTAAAAAGTAGGGTTAATGGATCAAAACTATTATATGCATGCATGAGGAATCTGGGGGCATCTAGACACCTGAGAGGGGTAGTCGATGGGTTCTAAGGGCTGTTAGATGACCCAAGGGTGCATAAGGGTAGGTATGTCATGCCGGTCAATCATGAAGCACTGATAGCTTCCTGTGCACTGAGACCAAGGCCAGAGGCGAAATGAGGTCTCGTCCCACCAAGCAGACATGATGAGGGTTTGAGGGTCGAACTATTGATGTCCACTCAAACTCATGGTAGAGGTAGTGTACCTCTATCAGGATAGACGATAAAGGGGCTCCGATCCACAAATAGAACGGACAGGGATCATTCTTCGAACTTGTGATCCCTTTTTATGATAGAAAGGACATGTGAATACTTTCTGAATCGCCTCCCGAGCAAGGGGAAGGGCTCAAGAAGATATGAAACTCATATTATAATAAACTAAAAGTATAACACATTTTGATATACTGATTGTTTTGAAAACTCACTTCCCAACCCCTACTCACTGAGTTGTACAAACTCACCCTCTCCCATTAAACCTTTTTCAAGAAAACCACCTCACCATGACTAGCCAAGACTAGAGGAGTAAGCTAAAGGTACCATAAGCAGGTAACTTTTATATAGTCATTTTGTAAACTTTGTTATGGAAAACAGGTACACTTTGATGCATTTACCTTCCTTAGACTATTTGTTAGAAATACTAAAATAGTATGAGGAAGGGTGGCAGGTTGATCACAGGACTCCGACCAGACTGGGTTAGGGCGTGACAACTTAAGTAGTATCAGAGCAAGGTTTTCCAAACAAAGTTTTAAAACTAAAAGCCCTGGAACCCTAACCCACGGTAACAGATATGATCACTTCTGGAGAAAACAAACTAACCCACGCTATCGCTATCACGACCACCCCCAGACCGGAAGGAAATCCTGCCCCGCGTGAGGAATTAGCTTGGGAGCTCGAGAGTCTAGGGGAACCCAACCCACGAGGCTAAGCATATCTCTTGAGCCAAAGAGACTTTATGAAGAATTCATCAAGGTATTCAGGGAACCTTGCTTCGTGCTTAGGAAAGGGGACCGTTCCGTAGGATACACGCACACAAGGATAGTGAAACACAGAAACTACCAATAACCCCCAAGGTCCGGGAAGGAGCTATAAAGGTCCACGCAAGGAAGTAACCAGCTACAATTGCAGATAGAGGGGACACTACGCACGAAAGTGCCAAAAACCACTAAGGAATGTGGTACCTACTCCTGGGAATCCTACCTCCACAAGCGGAAAAGGTCATGAAGAAAGGAAAAGAAGGTAGAGGAACCCTCTCCACCGAGTAAATACCGAAGGACCCACATAGGAAACTGGGTCGGTGACGGAATAACCTACTATAGGTGTGGAGGAATAGGACACATGGCGAGAAGATGTCCCATGCCATAAGGATGGATGACAATACCTCCGAAGAGGAATACCTCCCCAATTCCAGGAGTCCGAAGGGATGGAAGACAGGAGGCCGCCCTAGGAGCCACAACTCCAACTGAGGACTTCAAACCCACCCTGGAGAGAGTTCATCAAAATTCTAGCATAGAGCTTCCCAACCTTTCTTTTAACCATATCCCTTAGAGGGGAGAGGTCCCTAAGTGTACTGTATTCAATTCCAAAGAAATAAGATTTCAAATTCCCATAAAATTTTTGTTGCCCCGACTCATAATGAGTCCAATCAAAATCCCATGCATCGGGACAAATAAGGAATGAGAAGGACAAACTAATAGGGACAAATAACTCCTTTAAAAGAGGTCAAGGTACTCCGACCTCCTCAAAAGAGGCACGTAAGAGGACTATGCATAGATCTAAACCCAAAGAACAGGTGAACGAAGAGACAACATCAAAGGAGATGACAGCCCCATTTGGGATAGGTGAGGTAAAAATAACCAGGAAACAAAGAAAAGAATTTCTGAGGAGAGAGGTGCCTTGGAAGACGTACGCCCATTAACTAAATAACGATAAACCTCAAGACCAGTCTCTAACCCCACCTACTTAAGGAAACCTAGGATTAGACGACGAGGCAAAATCGAGAGTGCGCAAGATGAGGACAAGAACCAGAAGTTACTCGGGTAGAAACATGAAGTTAGGGATAACCATGGGATAACCAAAGGAGACTAAAATGATGCCCTAAGAAGGACTGAAAGGGTAGTGACAACCACACCCTAAAGAAGGTGATAGGATGGGCGTTAAGGACAAGTGAACTCGAGAGACAATTGTCTCGAGATAATTGGACAAAGAGGGCAATAGGAACATGGTGGTTGAACGAACCAACCCTTGTGAGAATCACGAATTTAAACCTCAACAAGGAGGGAAAGGTAAAAAGGGGCAAATGTCGAAAGAGAAGGATGAAGGAAATCCTTTTAACAATCCACTACCAAAAGGAATTGGCAAGCACCCTCAAGCCACAAAAAGGACTAAGTGAACTTTTCGTGAGGCAATTAGGAGACCTTGACACGAAGAGGATTTGGACTTTCAAAGGAAAGTTGAAATAATTACAAGTAGGAATAAGGAAAGGGTACAAAGGAAGGGTAAGCAAAAAGGGATGACATCAAAGGATGTCACAAAGTTGAATAAAGGTCTAATATCCTCAAGTACGAATGTAAAGGGAAGTGTACCCAAAGCCCAAGGGGCAAAGTGAAGCCTAAGGAATGGGTAGTAGGAAGATAACCTCAGATGATGCCATAACGGGTGAGAATGGGTGGAATACCCCTAATAAGGAAAATACAGAGGAGGATATCTGAAGAACCTAGGGGAATGCACCCTTCAACTAAAGGTGATTAAGGGAAACCTTCAAGGAAGGATGAAAAGGACGAACATGCAACACAAAGGATAAAAAGAAATCCTAACTTCAAAGTACGATAGTAGGAAATAAAACCAACAAGGGAACTCCTTCAAGTGAAATCAAGGAATGGAGAAGTAAGCCATAAGGGATTAATTCGGAATAAAAGAACTATGAAATGGTTACAAGCAAGTAAGGTGGGACTTGAGAAAAAGAAGTCCTTGAGTAAGGACGCCATTGGACGGGAGGGAGGACAGAAAGGAAGAAATCCACCAGTGGATTGAAAAGTCGAGGAGTGGATAGGAAAACCGATAAATGGGAAATGGAGAAACCAAATAAGGAAGTGATATACAAACGAAATAAAAGGCCAACATAGGACAAGAAGGGGATGACAACGAAACCTAGGAACATGAGTATGAAACACTCAAATAGACACTGAGCTAAGGGTTTCAATAATCAAGGAAACAACTAGACCCAAGAACGATCGGATATTTTGGAACTCCTAGTTCCGAATAAAACCCTCAAAAGGAAAGGTCTTACCCCAAACGGCGAGAAGCATTGGACATAAGAAATTACTTTGACACGGGGGTAAGGCAAGTCAAAGGAACTAAGTCCAAGGGATTAAATGAATGAGCAAAAAGGGGTAACTAGAGTGATAGGATGTCAAATCAAACCCAAGTCGACCACAAGAGAATTCACTTCCGATGTAAAGGATGGGCAGCTAAGTTTTGATGATAAAACTCCTAAAATGAGTGGAGAGTTGTGAAACTCATCCCCCAAAACCAAGTGAACCGGGGAAAGAACTGATAGTATTGAGAAAACTGAGTTGAAAAAGGACTAAAAATGATAAAAAAAAAAAAGGGTTAAAATGGAAAATTGAAAAATCTCAAATGACCAAAAATTCACAAAAATCATGGTGAAGAACCATGAGGTGAATTGGATGGGTGAATTGGACCGGTTCCGAGTGCACTGGACCCAAACCAAACTGAACCGGATTGAACCATAGTGAACCAGTTAAATAATTAATTTATCTAGGTGACTTAAAAATGTCACTATTATATAGAAAATGAATAAATAAATTTTAAATTTTAGAAAATTGGTCGAATCGGGTACGAATCGACCGATTTTTTAATTTGGATCACCAAACCCAGTCTGACCGTACCAATCAATGGTCTAGTCGGTCAACGGTCCAGACCGATTAACAGTCCAAACCGGCTAACAGACTGGACCGATCAATGGAGCCCAATCAGCAACCACACAAGCATAAGAAACCAATGGGAGGCTGCCACATGCCCGACCAATGGGAGGCTGCCACATGATGACCGGCCAGCATGCCATGTAGACACAAGCAGCCAATGGGAGGCTGCAACATGTCTGGTCAACCGTTCAACGGCTGACACGGCGGCTGAGTTGGAATGCCACATTAGAAAAACTAACCAATCACAATGCGCCACATGGCACTCCTGCCATGTCATCGTCTTCAACCTCCAGCCGCTAACAAAGAGAACAGAGAAGAGAGAGAGGTTAAAAAACTAGAGTCTCTAGCGACTCAAAAATCTCTCCGGTCACATTGCCGGCGGTTGAGTCTCACGCCGCCGGTAGCCGAAATAGTTGCTAAGCTCCCTTTATAAAGAGCACCCCTTCATTCGTTCTCAGCATCCCATAATCGACTAAAGAAGATGAATTGCTTAGTTTTTCAGTGACTAGCAAACCAGAGCTCCAACATCGGGTCTTTTCTCCACCTCTAAAGCTGCATTCGATACCATTACACAGCTGCACCCTCCTTTCAGCCTAAGGGCCACCGTAGAAGAGCGAGGAAGCTCAAACAGTAACATCGCTCCTCATTTGTCAGCAGCCCGAGCTACTTGAGCTCAACTCGAGCCATCCCCAGACCAATTCCAGCCAAACCAAGCCCACCAAACACAATCTAGAGGTGCCCCGACCATTCCCCAAGCTAAAACGATAAGCCCCTTCGCCGAAAAACACTATTCATGATGCATTTCTATAAGAACCAAAACTAAGAAATTCACACTGCTCAGGTCAGCAATTGAGGCACGGTTTGATCCAGGGAGGATCCCTGGGAGAAGAGTAATTCAGAGAAAGCAAGAGCTTCAGTCTCCGGACCCTCATTGGTAAAATATCAAATCTTTCTCGGTCTAGTCTTGGTACCATGGCCAAACAATTCATTTATTTAAAGTTTTCATGGCTTAATCTCATGTTTATTTACGAGCTCCTGTGTCACGCTCCAACCCAGTTTGGTCGGATCCCCGTGATCAACTCGCCACTCTCCCAGTTTATTAAAGGGTTTCCCCTTATTGTAAACTGTAAAGAGTAAGGCGTCCTTTAACCTGCACCTTTTTCCTAGAATAGCATAATCAAAACAGCATGAAATTTAAAACTTTACATACCTGTCTTACAGGCATCTTAGTTGACGGTCTTTAAGAGGAGGTTTTCTGGGATTTCCTAAAAAGGATATAAGGGAGGGGTGAGTACGACTACTCAGTGAATTGGTTTTTAAAAGCTTTTGACTTTTAAGAAAAACATTTATATGGAGTGTGCCAGACTCCTTTGTTTTAAAAAAATTCCTTCATTTAAAAATTCAGGTTTTTCCATTATTTCTTAGTTACCACGGTGTGTCATCACCCAACACACATCCTTCATTATGAAGGTTACACACATTCGCAAGTCAGTATCACTACTAAACCTGCCAGTGGCTTCGGAGCGACTTTTCCTGCCACCTAGACAGAAGTACAACCACTTCTACCCTGGGAATGAGTGGATGTACGTGACATCCGACCCATAATCCCGAAATCACTTCTTCGTGTCCGTATGAGGACAGAGACCTCATCCTGTCCCCACCCCGGTCTCATGCGCTTCGTGCTACTCCAGATTTCGCACAGACACCTGGAACGACGAACTGCCCTTATAGCCACCGGGTCGTCCAGTGCCCTTAGGATTCATCACTACCCCTCATGGGCGTCTAGATGATCTCGTACTCACAGTGCATGCACAAACATTATTTTCTTATATTGCCATGTAATCTGTGGTGCCACTAATCCAACGGCCCCGACTCTCAACTCAACCCACAGCTGTTTGTCTTGACTAGTCCGTCGACCTGTCATGTCGCACTGCCGCTAGTTGATTGAGCATGTCGGTCCTATCTTGGTACCATGGCCAAACAATTCACTTATTAAGTTTTATGGCACATATATCATGCTTGTTTACGAGCTCTTGCTCATGCCAACTGGCCTTGGGCCCACTGTATGAGATTTTCAAAATTGGGCATTTAGCCTCTAAGTTCCAAAACCAAGGCCCCTGACCTATCAGAGCTATTCGAGCTCCTGTCGAGAAGGTCTCCCAAATTGTTTAAGCATTGGCACACAGTCAGGGGAGAGCATTTCTGACAAAAATAGGTTTTTACTGTCCATCATACCGACCGGTATAAGGACATCTCTATTCATAACCGATGAAGGGTTTTCAACTTCCTTCAAGGAAGTCTCATCATACCAACTGGGTATGATCTACTTATAACCCGTAAGTAGTTTTTTCGGATAAATTTCACATTACTTTCTCTAAGTAGTGATGATTAAAATACCACTAAACAGTGGATTTTTATATCGAGGCACTTATCATCCCCAACCGGGTATGATGTTAGTAAACCCACTCACCTGTTAATGCCGTGAATTCCACTAGACTTGTTATTTGTATTCACGCGAGCTTGTCCTTGCTAGCGTTCCCGGTATTTTACGTTCCTACATGATATGAACAACCTTGTTCATTATTACTCGGCATAACAGCATTCATTCATTTCCAATGAATGAGAAAAACCAAACTTTTAGTTATTTGCAATTAGGTCCCTAAAGTTATTTCTCTTTAACTTTAAGTCTCAAATATCGGTTTTTCCTCAAATTGAGTCCCGTAACCTTTAAAATTTATATTGGGACATCAATTCATTCAATTTCACCAAAAAGGGGTTTAATTTCCCAAATTTCCAATTTGGTCCCCCAATTTTTCCAAAATTACCATTTTGCCTTTCTTTTACAAAAATGGTAAGTTCTTCCCCAAAAATTCCAAAATTTCCTCAATTGGTCCTCCAACATTATTTTCATGCCCAATTGACCCTCAATTTCATAAAATTGTATTTTGGCCCTTTGAATTTTGAAAATCCCCAAAATTTTCCCCTAATTTCAACTCTTCAACACTACCGAATTTGATTTCATCAAATTGACCGATCAAACACTCTTAATTATTGAAATTGGAGTTGAAATTGAGTTCTTGCATGTTCATACGATTCTAAGAAACTTTGGATCGCAGATTTTAATGTCGGAACGAGCTCAAACAAAGCTTCGCCAGAAAATAGATTGTAGAGAGAGAAAGCTTCGATTACTCATCGGTGAAGGCACGACGGTCCGAGCTTTCGATCTAGGCAGATAGGTCTCGTCCTGAGGTTCATCCTAGAATCAAGAATTGTATCAATTGATGTGGAATTGGATTAGAATTTCGTCATTGAAATTCGGTCGACTCTCTCTCTCTAGCATCGATCGAAAATTGTAAAGTGGAGCCGAATTGGCTTACCTTTCGGTCCTAATTCGGCCGTGGAAAGGCTGAGGAAGTGTTGGGAGGGCTTGGTTTGGCCTGAGGAGGGCTTGAAATGGCCGATTTCAGCTTGGCTGAAATAGGGCAGCTTCGGTCCGCCGGAGTTGCTTCACTATTCCATCCTGTCGGTGCTTCCCCAACAATTCTCGGATTGACTGGAGTTTGCTATCAGATAGCTATCTTCTCCCCGATTCTAAAGAGCCCGACCTTTGTTCAAGTCAAAGCTCTGGTTCGAGCTTTACCGGGAAATGAAGTAGTAGAGAGAGAGATTGCCATAAATTATTGGTATTAATTCTAATAATTAAATTTCTGTATTAAATTATTTGTATTAATTACAAAAAAATCATACTTCCTAAGAGGTCACCCATCCTCACACTACTTTAAGGCAAGCACACTTAACTTTGAAGTTCTTATGGAATCTAGTTCACCTGATCCAATTTGGTTTTTATTTTCTAGTTTGTCTTAAGTTTCTTTTCCAAGGTTTAATAAACTCTTTCGACCACCCGAAAGTTGTAAATTTCCATATTACTTATTCCCAAATGTAAATTGGCTTGGTTTTCTTATTATGTTTGACCGGTTCTTTTCCCGGTTTTCCTTAACTCAAATGTGCGGGGTTTACATCCTGCTCATGCCAAATGATCTAGGGCCCACTTTACGAGATTTTTCAAAATCAGACATATTAGCCCCCAAGTTCCAAAACCGAGGCCTCCAGCCTATCTAAGCAATTCGAGCTCCCATCTATAAAGTCTCCCAAAAAGTTTAAGTAATGGCACACAGTCAATGGAGAGCACTTCCTACAAAAATAAAATTTTAGTCGTCTATCACATCAACCAAGTATGAGGACACCTCCGCTTATAACCTATAAGTGGGTTTTCTACTTCCTTTTAGGAAGTTTTATCATATCAATCGGGTATGATTTACTTACAACCGGTAAGTAATTTTTCCGCATAATTTCTACATCACTACTCTTAGATGTGATGGTTAAAATACCACTTAGTAGTGGGTTTTTATTTCTGAGGTGCTTATCATCCCAACCGGGTATGATATAAAATCTCACTCACCCGATCGTGCAGTGAATTCCTCTTATTTGGCTCTTTGCCTACACGCGAGCTTGTACTTGTTGTCGTTCCTGATACCTTGTGTTCCTACACGGTATGAACATTTTTGTTCATTATCCCTTGGCTTGATAGCCCTCATTCACTATTAGGGCTATCAAGCCTCTTTTCCCATACCATCTACCGGAATATCATTGGCCCACCAGAATCCCGCAAATTCGCCGTCACCCGGAGCGGCAGAGTTCTTCCACTTCAACTGCTCTTTCGACGCTTCGATGTAGGACTGCCTAGCGGAATCATCGATGGGCCTAGCGTAATAAGCCTTGGAGTGTTGGATTATCTCTTCAGGGTTCCTTTTCGTGAAATAGCCCTCCATGACAGAATCAACATCCGTGTTTCCGAAGCAAAAGGCCTTCCCGCCCTCCGAGAATGTGAGAATGGTAACATTCGCCCCGCACAGTACGCATAGCTCTGCCGCCTTGTCGAAGAGGCCAGTTCGTCTCTTTGAAAAAGTGACTCTCCTACCTTCGATTTTGTCCCGTTTCTTTATTTCAATCTTCCGTCTTCCATGACTCAATTTTTTGGATGAAACTTGAGAAACCATGTTCACCTGAAACTTAGAGTTAGGGAGAGACCAACACTTTGAAAAATAGAGAATAAGAAAGAGGGAAACGCACTATTTGACTTAGGTAGAGGGAGGGAAAGTGGCCGTTTGATTTATGTTAGAGAGAGGGAAAATAATAACACTAAAACTAACTATTTGATTTGATTTATACAGAGGGAAGGAAAGTGACCGTTTGATTTATGTTAGAGGCTGTTTGATTTTAATTCCATAGACTAGAGGCTACTTATAAATATTTATTTAAAAATATATATTTTTGTGTACATAATTAAAAAATAAAATAAAAACTAAAATATGTAATAAATTTTATATACTCAAACTCAATCCGCGTGATGATGATGTGTTGTAGGTTATTCGAAGGACGCCGTTTATTTGAGGAACAAGAAAGAAAATTATAGAAGGAAGCCTATCCGTGGAGGGGAAGCGGAGAAGGGAGGTGTCGCCTGGCGTTGCACTGCGAACCGAAGGCACTACAACGAGGAGCAAAAGAGAATGGTAAGGCATGATTGCTCTTCACAGGACACCTCGTTGTTTCTGCAACTCGGAGGTTGAATCAGTGATCGATTGCTATATGACGAAAGGGATCTCTAGGGCATGGTGACCTCTGACGCTTATTACGCACGGTCCCTCGACGATTCTAGGGAGTTCTACATCGAGGCCTCGAGGGAGGAGGCTGTGGAAGAGCACGGCCGTTCCACGTGACAGCAGCTCTGCCGAGTTCTGGGGACGAGCGGGGATGATATTCCGATGGATGGTGCGGGAGAACCACTTGAGTTGGACCCCAAAATGGTTCAGTGGGTTGCTCTGCCGAGTTCTGGTGGACTGATGATATTTCCTTGTTCCTGTTATCCATATAGCTGATCGAGAGCGTAAGGATGGGATTCGACTCTCAGATCAGAGAGATGCCGAGCCTGGAGAAGAGATCCGAAGGGAACTTGAATCGGCTTGATCCAACTACCCGAGTTATTGGCGGTGTCAGAGAGCGTAAGTTGTAGATCCCTTTGAATCCCAGTCGTGAATTGTTTTTCATGCTTCAGCTTTGTCAAAGTTGCATTTTGCATGTGTCGTTGGTTCCAGAATCGATCAACAAGGCTCGTCTGTTATCTGCACTGTCCATCCTCATCCTCCATTGAAGATTAATGCGTTGATTGCTGATAATTTTATAACTCTCTTAGTGATTCATTCCATCTGCTTCAACCTATAAAAGATTTTTCATCTGAATTATGATGGTTAGATAGGTTTCAACAGCTTATTATTCTGGAGGAATATGTTATATGGCGGAGGATGCAATCCTATTAGATTATTTAGCCTGATGGTAGTTATAACTAGCTTTACCAATCTGAATTGCTTCTGTGCTACGAAGTACCAACTGTTTCCTATATTCTTCTGGGGCTAGACTTTCTTTCTTTTTGTCTTGAAGGGGGCAATGCTAATCACTGCCTGAAATTTCCATCCATGACTATGATGGTTCTTTTCATTTTCTTTGTTCATGTTTAACTTACAATTAAAAGGTTGCTATTCATAGTGCCATTGGAGAGTTATCTTTTAGATTATATTGAATAACATTGATAGACTTCAGGTTTCTTTTAGTATATCAGATGGCTAAACCTTTCCTTAACAGGTGGGTTGGGTTGGAGCTAATATTTTTTATTCCATTTCAAGTATATGCCGGTTCTCTTGTTCATATACAATTAGATATTATACTCTCTTCGTCTTTCTTCTATAATGGCTGTTGTTTAATGAAAAGCTTCTTTCTGTACATGTATATTTTGCACCTTCTTGTTCTTCTTCCAAGGAATATCCTTTGTAGCATTCAAAGAAAAAGGTGACATAAGCATACTGTGGAGTAGTTTATGCCTTAATGTCACCATATATGATAGAGACAGGCTTTAGGATCATGACAATTGAATCAAAGTATAGTTTAAGCACGCCTCATTGTTCATAAGATATATATTGGGGCACAAGTCTTTGATGTTTTATTGACATTGAGGTTTATACTTTTTTGTTATACCAGGCTGCTTGAAGCTGCTACCCCCTGAAGAGATTCAACTTCTGGATGTCCCTACAACAAAGGAGTCCTTGAGTCCTCTAAAAAATGTGATCTACATGTCGAGGAATGGTGCATTGCATGAAGGTGGGAAAATGATAATTCCAGAGCAGCAAACTGAAGTTACAAGATTTAACATGTTTACAGGGAATCAAACTTCTGAGCGGCGGGATGAAAGTTTTAAGGTGTTTTCTTGTATCTTTGGTGCCTTCAGTTTTCTCTAGCATCTTATAGTCATGTTTTATTTTTGAAAAACTTGGAAGTACGGATTGTTGGCATGTACTGGATCATTTTTCTCACTTCCTTCGGTTTTGCTTCTTACAGGTGAATGAGACTGTTCAAGTACACTGTGGTTTTTACAGTCAAAATGGAGGATTCAACATATCCAATGAAGACAAACCTTACATGGAAACCTGCCAAGTTGTAGTAGCTATTTGTGCTTTTGGCGGTGGTGATGATCTTTATCAGCCTATTGGAATGGAGGAGTCATCTTTTAGCAAGGTTCATGCTGGAAAATATTACTCTTGTAAGTGGAATCAGTACTTCCTCATAATGTAGTAGCGCATGATTGCAGGTATGCTATGTTGCTTTCTGGGATTCAATCACTCTGCATACACAAGAGTCAGAAGGACATATAGTTGGTCAGGATCGAACTATTGGAAAATGGCGCATTGTAGTTATGAATAACCTTCCGAAGGTACTTTTCCAGATATTATTTGTCTATTTCCTTAAATCATTAGCTTGCTGAGTTGATTTTGGCTATTTTTTGGTTTTTTAATAGTATACATGTAATATCCAAAAATATATTGCTCCAAGATTAGGAGCATAGCATGCCTGTGCTTAGAAGGATGAATACAAGGCTCTTCTGCAACCCTTTTCAGCTTTGTTTCTATGGATCTGATATGGGTTATGTTTCTGTTGAATTTGAATTTCCAACCCATGCTTACCTTGTGCAATATGTGGAGTTTATTAGCTAAAATCTGTGGGGCACCTGCAACTCAAATAGTGCAATTGTTGTTGTGCACCTTTCACTTTGTGGATGTAATGCATATTGTCTAAATTATTTTGATGAATTTATTTACATTTTTTGTTCGAGCAGATGTTGGGTCATCGCCTCTTTCCTCGTGCAAAGTATTCTATATGGATGGACTCAAAGTCTCAATTTAGGAGGGACCCCATGGGTGTGTTGGAAGCCCTTCTTTGGCGGTCAAATTCTGTACTGGCCATTTCCGAACATGGAGCCCGTAGTAGTGTGTATGATGAAGCCAAGGCTGTTGTTAAAGAGAATAAAGCCACCCCAGAAGAAGTTGAGATTCAAATGACTAAGTACCACAGAGATGGTCTTCCTGAGGATAAGAGATTTAGTGGCAAAAAAGGTAGGTATAATGCTATATGTGGAATTGTGTGTATATGGTAATACTTACCATTTCTCATTATATAGTAATTAAATGATATATTAATAATTAATCAATTAATATACATTAATTAATAGAAATAATTAATTATTAATTACAAACGTTTATTTGAGCAAAAAAATTACAAACTTTTAAATAAGAAATTAATTAAAGATTTTCTAGTTATTAAATTTTATTTTATTTTCCGTAATTGCTCTAGCGACCTCACTACCCACCCAAGTTATTTAGTTTTTAAGGTTAAAATAAAAATAAAAAAAAACTTAAAAATTAAATAACTTGGGTGGGTAGTGATGTCGGCTAGAGTAATTTACGATCTCATCCAATCGTCTGAACCATCTGTTTGCAAGAAATAAAACTTTAAAGCTTCAATTATATTCGGGGAGATTCACAGTAGTGATCTTACGTGGAAGAATATATATACCTTCTATTAAGGTCGAAATGATAAAAAATAACTAATTTTTGGCTTCAAGTTGGAATAATTGTTTTATTAGTCTAGCTTAAAGATACAAAATCTTCCGAGAAGTGAATGATGAAATCATCGACATCATTATCCTTGTACACTCTGAGTTGGAGAGCTTTTATCTTTCTGAAAAGGAAAAGGCGCAAGCATTCCGTGGTTTGTCCAGTACGTGGTTTGGAATATCCTAAACCTAATTTGTGGCGAAAATAGCTGTAGCCAAACAGGGGTATTGATTAGGTTACACCTGTTTACACGTCAATCTTACCTGTTGATAAATCGACATCTCTCTGATCCTGGCCGTCGATCTACCTATTGTTCAAATCAATCCGTACATCTTATCTCATGACTACCCGGTCAATTATGGCCGTCAGATTCAACTAATGGCGGCAATAAATATCCAACCCTTCTTCCCTACGAAAAGGTATTCGCACCACTCATTGAACGCGTCTCTCCTCCTCTCTCCTTAAGAAGCGGCCTTCATCTTCTTCCTCCAATTTCCTCAGATATGCTCTTCTCTGTTTCTCATCTCCATGTTTCTCCTCAGTATTCGTGTAGATCGTCCGACGATCTATCGATTGAGTATGAATTCCATCTGCTTCCTTGGTGGTGGAATCGTACTGAGTTCTTTGCTTCGTCCTCTGGTGAGATCTGCGATCTTACGATTGGATCCTCTCCGATTTTGTGTTTTCTTGTACGATATGATTGATTCGGATGAGACAGGTCGAGTATCGATGGAAGTCGGTTGGATCTGAGATTTTAGCTCAAAAAGCTGTATTGGTGTTTTTCTAAGACGGTGGTGAGGAGGTTCCAAGAATATTCTACCATAGCGCACCCCAGAGATACAGAGGTGAGGAAATTTGCGGTTCTTTGTTGTTAGAGAATTTTATTTGTCTCCGTATGTTTTTTTATGTTGGTCATATAAATCTATAAACTAACTTTCGTGGCTGCTCTGTCAGGATTATAAATCGGGTGATGTTGCTCCAAGTTGTTGCAATTTCCAAAGGAATTTCTTTGATTCCGGTTATCATCCAGACAAAAGGATCTTTGTGATGGAGGAGGTGATTAACAGTAAAGGTAGGAAGGTAGTATATCTTCCATCTGCGAGTTGTCATATACTATGTTGCTGGTTCTTCTTCTCTAGTATGCGTGGTCTGGGAAGTGAAAAGTGAAGGATGTGATGATAAAGGTTGAGAATATGAGTGGAAAAAAAGAGTGTCGATGTGGTCGACCTTTGCCATGACGGGTGCGCTTGCATGGCAGGTCAAAAGAAAAATAATAAAAGCGATTTGTTTGTGTTTTTCGGGGGAGATGGCACGGGATTTTCTTTCTTTTTCCCGGCTCTCCCCCGATGTGGGCTCCTGTGTCTTTTCCTCAAACCTATCCCTGCAGCCCGTGCCTCGTAATTGGTACGCCATCCAACCGATTATCTCCCACAAATCTAAGGGTTTGTCCGGATAACAACAATACTGAATCAGCAGAGACGCACATCCAGGAAGATCTTCAGAATTTCGTCACCGTAAGCAAGGTATCATTATTATTGCCTATTTTACCAGCACAATCATTCTATTCTTACCGTCTAGTAACATGGTTGATAGATTCATTTCATGGTAAGCCTCTTCATTCGTTTATTACGAGTAGATTATATATTGATCAGCTCGGATAGAGTTCTGATATCGCAGATTTAAACATCGATTATTTATAAAACTCTGATATTCACTATATCACTAGAAGCGTAGCGCCTCATGTTTTATAGAAGTGATCTGGTTGCAAGTTGGGCTTATGATCTTTGAGCAAAATCAAATTTATAGACATGCTGGCGCTTCTAGAGTTGAAGTTGTCTACCCGACCAGGCTACAATTTGCAGATTTCTATTTTGATTCAGGAATTACCTATAAATTTTAAATCTCTACACAAATTTGGACGATGTTCCCTTCCAACCTTCTCGTCCGAGCATCGTGATTGTGCCTGTTTACTGAGAAGCTGGGCAATTTAATCAAATTTTAACTGAAGATATATATTGGAATCTTACTTATCATTAAAATATTCACGGTCTTGGCTTCTTCTCAGCATCCAGAGTTATTGCATACTTCTATTGCCTTTAATGAATTCTAATTGTGCCAATTTTCTCATTTCCTGTAATTTATCTTGGAACTTATTGAGCAATTATTATTTTCAATTGTTATTTTTTAATATTATCTGTATCTTGTGTACATGAGCAACTGTAGTAGTCTCTATTAGTTTGTAGATACGTTTGTACAATTATTAGGTAAATAGCTGTTCTTAGTATGGCGGTGAAGAAGCTTTCTTGAAGGCCATGTGGTAAAAGGCTATACCCAGGCTCTGTTGTATAGCTGAAGATTACTGGAACCTTGTGAAGATGCTTGTAGAGTGGAGACCTAAAATCTTCTGTTGTAGTTAAGTAATACTGAAGGTACTTGTATTTTGTTGCTGCTGCTTATGTTTGGTGTGTTTCATGATCTCCTACGTTAATCTTACTAATATTGGCTTCATTGCAGGGATGTTTCTAATAGTGAGGCATATGAATTCAGTTGGCTTGTGGACATTGTTGTTGTTGTGAGTAACTGCTTTATGCCCTTTTTTGCACATGGAAAGATTGAGCTACTAATTTTCTCTGTACTGTAATGAACTGAATTTGATAGGTTTATCTATCTCAATGAAATTGATGAATCATTCCTCATAACCATTTTTTTTTTCAATTGAAATTGAATATATTGCAAAGCAATTCTTAAATTATCTGTGGAACTATTGATAATTTGTTTCACTGTTATTAAGATGACTTGTCATGTGTTTCAGGCTCTAGCGTTTGGTAGACACGAAGTCTCTCTACTGGTGGTAGCTGTGCTCTTTTCTGAGTACTGAAAGCAATCAACTCAGTTTACTATGACAGTCGGCTGCTGGCTTCAAGGTTGGATGCTGCTGCTATTTTATGCCCCATGCAGACAGTTCCTCCCATCAACCATCTACCTTTCCGTTCTGAAGACAGTTTACTGTGACACTTAGTTGGTCTCACATCTGTCATTGCCCCTGCTTCAGACGATTGTATATGACTAGCAATAGCATTTTGTACTCCTGAGAACGTCAGCTAGTTCAGATTTGGAGGGCTTGTCACGATGGCATTCAAGAGGAATTGTTACAGTAACCAAAGCCAATCTCAACAAACCATGGCTTCTTTTGATGGTCTGATTCTCTCCCCTGCCCATTTTACATGTGTAGAAAATTCTGTTCTGTCAATTTTCCATACTTGATTTGATATTTTATCTTCGAATCAAATGTTATCTCATGGGAATATCATTAAACTTAAGGTTTTGTGCGTTGCCTTCAAATGTAATTTAACATCCCCTGATGGTATTTCACAAATTAAGCCGGTAGTAGGCTAGCAGCAGCACTGTTTCAAACTGATACCAGTGAGTTTGATTTCATCTTCCCTAGGTACGAGGTGAATGGATGGGTAGCACAGCTGCACATGTTAAACCTGTGGTATTGTTGTTGGATATACACTTCTCGATGATGGGGTGGTATTTCTTTAAACTGTATATATTTAACATATTTGATGTTTTGTTATTTTTTTTAATCGTTTAATCATTTGGCATCTTCATTTACAAAGGTTGTGTTTATAAAATTTGGTCTAATACTAAATAATTTATTCAAAATGTCAGAAACGGCTGTCTAGTTACTAGTTCAAAGGGGGTTTAACCCGATCCCAATATTTTAAGCAAAAGATTAGTGCAAAAAAGATGTCGGTGTCAAGTATGTAACGTGTAATGCATACCCTAGTTGATTAGGGATGGGATTTTTATTTGTGACCTGACGGTCTAATCCAATCGTGTGGGCACGTGGGCTTGATTGATCGACAGTGTAATAGGTGGATATATGGATTCAAAAGCTCAAATTGGTAGAGCGCCCAAGCTCCTTACACCATATGGTATATGAACAGGTGCTTGGGAGGTTGGTGGTTCGAGTCCACCTGGATCCGCATTGTACTTTCAATTTATATTTATTTCTTATACATATGCTTGTCTACTTCATATCCTTGTATGAATAATACTTGCAGGTGGATCACTCTCCCCTTTCTCCAATCCTCTGATCCTGGGCTATAGGATCGGTATTTTTTTGCACGATTATGAGATCGGTACTCAAAGCCCAGTAAAATCGCTCTTAATAAAAGTATAATTAAAGCCGAAGGAAGGTGTTAGCTTATGTAGGCTAAAGTGCATCTGACGGCCCAATTTAGGGTTTTTAGTAGAGCAATGTAGACTCATACTCTCTTTTGCAGTTGGAATACTAGATTAATCCCTGTGAATTTGATTTTTTTGCAGACAAATATCTATGATTTGGGTTGAAGAAAAGCTGATTTGGATTTTGAAGAAAAGCTACAAATAGTGTTTGTGGGTTGCACCTCCTGCAACCCACATGTGACGGACCCGAGGATCCTCGGATCTTCTCGGGTCGGGACCCGGGACTTGGATCGCAAGTCCCATTAACATGCCTAGTTAGTTAGAGCTGGTCATATTTGACACTGAAGGGTATCTCACTTGTCCAGGTGAGCATGGAGGCCCATAACCCAATATTTCAAATTTGAAGAGAAATTTAATCAAATGAAATTCAATTAATTTTATAGCAATACCACTAGTTGTTAGCAAGTAGCATACGGTACAAAAATAAGGGAGAGTGTAGCAGGAAACTCAAACGACATCTTTAGGCGATCCTCAATAGGTGTTTGCTAGTTCCATATGAAGTAGAGGTGAAAATTATATAGAACAAATAAAACTGAAGATAAATAAAATTTTGTTTACAACGTGGAATGGTTATTTAGGTTATAGAACAATTGGCTATAGTATTTGATTTAACGTCTTCTCTTTTATGCTCTCATTTTTCATCACATACATCTTTTCACATGAATTTATCACAAATCTTTTGATTGTCCCAGCTTGCAGGATCCACTTTGAAGAACTCTCTCCAACCTCAGTTGTTACTGTTCTTGAATATGAAGAATCCCTACTGAAAAACTTTCTGGGCTGCAGGCTTTGGCACTTCGGTTTGCTGCTAATGACTACCCAGAAACACCGATTTCGGTCTGCAGTGTTGGAGTATTGGAGTATGACTTCTGTGTTCGGGCAGTCAAGTGGTTGGAGCAAGAGAGGCAATATTAATGGGGGGAATTCAGAGTGAAGTTCCTTACGCGGTTCGCTCTCAAGGCAACAAAGCAAGAGAGAGATTGTAAGCGTGTTTATTGACACTCCGATTGATGATACGAAGAGTTTGGCCAGGCAACTCATACACACATTTACAGACGAGATCTGTTGTGATCGGGATCGTACAAACTCTCTAAACTTTAACAAATTAAGTACTAAAATATGGAATATACCTTATTATGTAAAAAACAAGATATGAGATATATAGACGCCACACTCAAATTTTTTAAGAAAAACTTTTAGAAAACCTTAGTTGATAAGTATTGATTACTTGAATGCCATAAGTAAAAACCTGATAAATTCAAAAAAACTCTTTAAAAATAGAAAAAAGACAAAACCTTATAAGATTAAAATTACAATGTGTATGTCTTCGAATACTCTGGAGTATGCCTTTTATAGGCATAAATAACATAGCCTAAAAATAAATAAAATATATTTTATAGTTACATACCAACCATATTTAATCTAAATATCTAGGATATTTTTATAACTAATTTAAAAATCTAAATTTAAATAATTAAATATCTAATATTATCATTTAATATCGTAGAATATTTATTATATAAATAAATCTCTACTCATTAATTAAATTTGGACATTCTCGTAGGCTTTTCCTAAGCTCTTCAATTGGGCTTCCACTTGAATTTTTTTGGCAATCTCTTTAATCAACCCACATAAAGCTTGTTTGAATCTTTTAGCCCCTTAACCTTGTAATTGAGCCCTCTCAAATAATCATTTATCCTATTTGGTGACAAAGTGTTCAGCTCCATTGCAGGTTCGGTTGATTGGACTTGTGAATTTGTAAACTTTTTTGTCGGATTCACATCATTCGCCCCCTTTTCAAAATAATTTGTCCTCAAATCTTTTATTCCTTCATAACCTACACCAAAAGAAATTAAATTAGAAATATGTATGCTATAGCTAATAATATATTTATCAGATAACTTATTGTTGTAATTATTACTAATGAGTTTTAACACTTTAAATGATCTCTCTAATATAAGAAATTTTGATAGTTTTTTATCCATAAACTGTTCATTCCTCAGATGTAAACTAACCCAAATCCATGGAACAAAAATAACTTTCATGAAACTCTTGTTGTAAAGATTAATATTTTCTTGAGTCTGCTGTTTTCTATTCAATGGTGATGTCACGCCCCGACCCGGTTTGGTCGGATCCCCGTGAACAACCCGCCACTCTCCCGGTTTATTAAAGGGTTTCCCCTTATTATAATCCGTAAAGAGTAAGGCGTCCTTTAAACCTGCACCATTTCCTAGAATAGCATAATCAAAACTGCATGAAATTTAAAACTTTACATACCTGTCTTACAGGCATCTTAGTTGACAGTCTTTAAGAGAAGGTTTTCTGGGATTTCCTGAAAAGAATATAAGGGAGGGGGTGAGTACAACTACTCAGTGAATGAGTTTTCAAAGGTCTACTTTTAACTTTTAAGAAAAACATTTATATGGAGTGTGTCATACTCCTTTCTTTTCAAAAAAATCCCTTCATTTAAAAATTTGGGTTTTTCCATTATTTTTTAGTTACTGGTGTGTCATCACCCAACACATATCCTTCATCATGAAGGTTACACACATTCGCAAGTCAGTATCACTACTGAACCCGCTAGTGGCTTTGGAGCGACTTTTCCTGCCACCCGGATAGAAGTACTTCTACCCTGGGAATGAGTGGATGTACGTGACATCCGACCCACAATCCTAAAATCACTTCTTCGTGTTCGTATGAGGATAGAGACCTTATCCTGTCCCCACCTCGGTCTCATGCGCTTGGTGCTACTCCAGATTTTGCACAGACACTTGGAACGATGAACTGCCCTTATAGCCACTAGGTCGTCCAGTGCCCTTAGGACGCATCACTACCCTTTATTGGCGTCTTGATGATCTCATACTCACAATGCATACACAAACAATGTTTTCTTATCAAGCCATGTAATCTGTGGTGCCACTGGTCCAACGGCCCCGACTCTCAACTCAACCCGTAGTTGTTTGTCTTTACTAGTCTATTGACCTGTCATGTTGCACTGCTGCTAGTTGACTGAGCATGTCGGTCCTATCTTGGTACCATGACCAAACAATTCACTTATTAAGTTTTATGGCACATATATCATGTTCGTTTATGAGCTCCTGCTCGTGCCAACTGACCTTGGGCCCACTATACCAGATTTTCAAAAAACTGGGCATTCTAGCCCGCAAGTTCCAAAATCGAAGCCCCCGGCCTATAAGAGCTATTTGAGCTCCCGTCAAGAAGGTCTCCCAAATAGTTTAAGGATTGGCACACAGTCAGTGGAGAACACTTCCGACAAAATAAGTTTTCACTGTCCATTATACCAACCGGTACAAGGACATCTCCGTTCATAACCGATGAATGGGTTTTCAACTTCCTTCGAGTAAGTCTCATCATACCAATCGGGTATGATCTACTTACAATCGGTAAGTAGTTTTTCCGCATAATTTTCACATCACTTTCTCTAAGTGGTGATGATTAAAATACCACTAAATAGTGGGTTTTTATACCGAGGTACTTATCATTCCCTACTAGGTATGACATAAAATTTTCACTCACAATCGGTAAGTGGTTTTTATCTTTAAGTTGTGCTCATCATCCCAACTGGGTATGATGTTAGTAAACCCACTCACCCGTTAATGCCGTGAATTCCACTAGATTGGTTCTTTGTATTCACACGAGCTTGTCCTTGCTAGCGTTCCCGGTATTTCGCGTTCCTATACGATATGAACAACCTTGTTCATTATTACTCGACATAACAACGTTCATTCATTGAGAAAACCCAAACGTTTAGTTATTTGCAATTAGGTTCCTAAAGTTATTTCTCTTTAACTTTAAGTCCATAATGTCGGTTTTTCCTCAAAGTGATTCCCGTAACTTTTAAAATTTATCCTGGGACCTCAATTTATTCAATTTCACCAAAAGGGGGTTTAATTTCCCAAATTTCCAATTTGGTTCCCCAATTTTTCCAAAATTACCATTTTGCCCTTCTTTTACAAAAATGGTAAGTTTTGCCCCAAAAATTCTAAAATTTCTCAATTGGACCTCCAACATTATTTTCATGCCAATTGACCCTCAATTTCATAAAATTGTATTTTGGCCCTTTGAATTTCGAAAATCCCCAAATTTTCCCTCAATTTCAACTCTTCAACACTAGCGAATTTGATTTCATCAAATTGACTGATCAAACACTTCTAATTATTGAAATTGGAGTTGAAATTGAGTTCCTGCATGTTCATACGATTCTAAAAAACTTTGAATCGCAGATTTTAACTCCGGAACATGCTCAAACAGAGCTTCGCCGGAAAATAAACTGTAAAGAGAGAAAGCTTCAATTACTCACAGGTGAAGGCATGGCAGTTCGAGCTTTCGATATGGGCAGATAGGTCTCGTCCTGAGGTTCATCCTAGATTCAAGAATTGCATCAATTGATGCAGAATTAGATTAGAATTTCGTCATTGAAATTCGGTCGACTCTCTCTCTAGCACTGATCGAAAATTGTAAAGGAGAGTCGAATTGTCTTACCTTTCAGTCCTAATTCGGCCGTGGAAAGGCTGAGGAAGTGTTGGGAGGGCTTGGTTTGGCCTAAGGAGGGCTTGAAATGGCCGATTTCAGCTTGGCCGAAATAGGGCAGCTTTGGTCCGCCGGAGTTGCTTCACTATTCCATCATGTCGGCGCTTCTACAACAATTCTCAGATTTACTAGAGTTTGCTATCAGATAGTTGTCTTCTCCCTGATTCTAAAGAGCCCGACCTTTGTTCAAGTTGAAGCTCTGGTTCGAGCTTTACCGGGAAATGGAGCAGTAGAGAGAGAGAGAGAAGTGTTCAGGTGTGAGGAGAATGAAATGGGGATGAGCTCTTTATATAGGAGTAAAACCCGTGTATTAAATGAGCGAGATTTATTACTAGTATTAATATTGCCATAAATTATTGGTATTAATTCCAATAATTTAATTTCGGTATTAAATTATTTGTATTAATTCTAATAATTTAATTTAGGTATTAAATTATTGGTATTAATTACAATAATTAAATATATATTAATTTATGGTTATTTATGATAAGATGTACATAAAGATTTTTGACCGAAATTTCGGGTTACAAAAAAAAAATTCATATTTCCCAAGAGATCACCCATCCTCACACTACTCTCGGGCAAGCACACTTAACTTTGAAGTTCTTATGAAATCTAATTCACCTTAACCAATTTGGTTTTTATTTTCTAAAGTTTCTTAAATTTCTTTTACAAGGTTTAATGAACCCTTTAAATCACCCGAAAGTTGTAAATTTCCATATTGCGTGTTCTCAAATGTAAACAACCTTGGTTTTCTTACTCGGTTTGACCAGTTCTTTTCCCAGTTTTTCTTAACTCAAAAGTGCGGGGTTTGCAGGTGATAACTTAATCACTGAATAAATATAACGATTATATGCAAACACAACATGTGATAAACATGTAGTTGAAAATGGAAGTTTTGTAACCAACAAAGTATTCCAAGAAAAATTAAACGATTTAGTATCAATGATTGTAAGCAAAATGTACCTTCTAGATAATGTATGTGCAACTAGATTTTTCATACCTTTCTTACACTTGATCACATAATCGAAAGTATAAATGAATTCTACCTACCTTGCATGATACTCATTTAGCTTGAGGGCTACTCCGCTGAACTTTTTATTATAATGTGCAATTGTTCTTCTTTCCTGACTTACCAAATAAGGTGTTTGTCAATCTCGAATTACCTTAATTTCCTTGTCAATGGCAATCCCTTCAAAACTTATAAAATATCCAGGAAATACAAGTTTATCCGAACAAACGATAAATATCTTAAAATTCTCAAACAACTTATCTTTCCTTAAAACTTCTAACATAATTTTCAAATATTCCGTAAGTTCATCTAAGATCTTATCATATACTAGGATGTAATCAAAATATATATAGTCAAACTTTAAAATGATAACATGCAAGATATGGTTAATTGATATCATGATAGTGCTAAAGGCACTAGTCAATCCAAAAATCACAACTAACCAATCATATAGATCTGGTTTTGTTTCATATATTGTTTTCAAATCATCTTTTTCTTTAATTTGAAATTGAGGATATTGACTTTTAAGATCAAGTTTTGAAAATAAATAATATCCATGCAACTCAATAATAATATCATATAAATGAGAAAGATGTCATCGATACTTTATCGTAATATTGTTAATGGCTCGATAATCGAGGCATATTTGCCAAGTTTCGTCCTTCATGGGTACAACACATGGTCGCTTTCTCTTACGTATATATCTCATTTCCATCAATTTTAGGACTTGTGTTGACTTTGATTCTTGTTTTCTCGAACTGGTGGCAAACTAAGAGTTATCTTCTTTGGAATGATATTCTTGAATTCATGCAGAAGAGAAATATTAATGCTCGGCAAATATCCAACAATATGATTAGTAAAATATAAATCCTTGTACATAAGTATTGTAAGGATAGGATATGGAATTATATCCCTCTTGATCTCACTTTTTCTCTCCATAAAATTGTTTTTACTCTCTTTTTTTATTATGGCTTTTCTCTCTTCTTTTTCAACCTTGCCTTTTCTCTCTTCATCTTCAATTTTGGCTTTTCTCTCTTCTTATTTTTCTGCTATTTTCTTTTCATTTGCCTTTTTCTTTTTCAACTGATCCTAAAACGCTTGTTGTAAAGTCAAAGGTACAAGAGATATTGGTTTATTATTCATCACGAATGAGTATCGATCTGTTGATCTATCATATTTAACATAACGATCTAACTTCCAAGGTTCTCCCAATAGAATATGACATGCATGTATTGGTACTACATCACATAATACTTTATCCTAATATTTCCCAATAGAGAATGACACTATCACCTGTTGGGTTACCTCGAGTTTGGGTTGATCATTCAGCCTTTGAATTTTATATGGCTTTGGATGCTTCATTGTTTGTAAAGCCAACTTCTCCACAAGCTCGATGCTAGTAAAGTTAGTGCGGCTTTTCCCATCTATGATAACAGAATAAACTTTATTGTTCATAAAGCAATGAGTATGAAATAACTTCTCACGTTGGTTGTCTAAGATATCATCAATCCATGGTCTATCCCAAGTAGTAGGTTGATTGAAGGAATTGAGCTTGATGTTGTCGCGATTAACTTGGAGATCATCGAACTCCCCCAGTTCCTATCGAAGCATCGAGATCGACTGCTCCACAGTCGTTCAATGGAAGTATGTTGATGTGAGTGTCGTCTCACACCTTCCTCCAAGCGATCCATTCGCGTATGAAGTGGCTCAAATTTAGACTTCACTATCTGTTTCATTTGACTATTCATTGCTTTACACTATAGATTTTAAATGGGTGATATAAAACCCTCTTCTTTCATTGTGTTTCCTTGTTGTTAGGCCTTCTGAACCTGGCAATTGTTAGAAAGAAAAGAACCTCACAACTCTCTCTCACATGTTTCTCTTAAACACTCATGTTTCACACTCAAATGGCTTTTTCTTATAGATTTAAAGCACTCTTGCCTTTTTCCACTCATATGTCTTCTTTCAATCTGAATTGAACTTTAAAAACAAATCGTTTTTACGAAGTAATTCAACTTGAGAAATAATTAAGACAAATCAATAAGGTTTCCAAAAATCAATTCCAGAAGAATTGAAGTGTGGTGTACAAATAGACTTAGAGAAGAATAAAATTTAGATAGATAAAGAAATTAAGATGGAATGAAGTATACTAGATAGATCATAATAAAATTCAAGCTAGAATTGTGTGCCTTTTTTTTGCATTCTTTTTGCACAAATTTTTTTGCTCTTTTTTTAGCACGAATTTTTTTCTTCTTTTTTTTTAACCTACTGAAGAGAAGATAGATAGAAGATGTTAATTTTTTTTATTTTTTATAGAGAATAGAAATAGGTAGAGAAGATAAAAAAAAATAACTAGATATAAAAGATGGGATGGAACTTGCTTTGATACCAACGGATGCGAACCCTGCCAATATGTTGACAACACCCTACACCAAATATGGCAAAAACCTCAAGACTTTCCAACGCAAGTACGAAAAGATGGAGTATACCTTGTTATGTGAGAAACAAGGTATGAGATATATAGACGTAACGAAATCCTCTAAGAAGAACGCTTAGAAAACCTCGGGTGATGAGTATTGATTGCTTGAACGCCACAGGTAAAAACCTGATAAGTTCAAAAAGCTATTTAAAGATAGAAAGAAGACAAAAGCTAACAAGATTGAAATTTTAAAGTATCTGTCCTTCAATGGTTTGGAGTATGCCTTTTATAAGTACAGATGATAACCGAATAGCCTAAAAATAAGGAAAATATATCTTATAGTTACATACCAACCATATCTAATCTAAATATCTAGAATATTTTTATAACCAATTTAAAAATCTAAATTTAACTAATTAAATATCTAATATTATCATTTATTATCGTAAAAGATTTATTATATAAATAAATCTCTACTCATTAATTAAATCAGAACTTTCTCTTGTACTTTTCTTGGGCTCTTCAATTAGGCTTTCACTTGGATTTTTTTCGACAATCTCTATAATCAGTCCATATAAAGTTTGTTTGAATATTTTATTCCCTTAACCTTTTGATTGGTCCCTCTTAAAGTTTCAAATAATCATTTATCCCATTTGGTGATAAAGTGTTCAACTCCATTGTAGGTTCGGTTGATTGTACTTGTAAATTTGTAGACTATTTTGTGGGATTCACATCGACGCCACCATTATATTTTATGGTAGAAATTATCCTACCGCTAATTAATACATGTTTATTGTTTTTTCGATCAAAACTGTTAATTGATAAATATATTGTGGTATATATTGCATTAAGGTTATTACTGTTGAAATAATGAGTAAAGTTAAGAAATATTGGTGGAAAATTAATATTATATTTAAAATTATAAAAATTATTGATACATGATAAAAGGTGTACTATTTAACGAATTATTTGAGATGGTATTTGTTGAATATACCAATACTATAGAAAATCACATTGCATACTAATATAATTTTGTTTTAATTATTATTTATGAAATAGAAAATTTATTGTGAGTTTATTTTAATATTTATTAAAATTTTACATGAAAATAAATTTTTTATAAATTTTATTAATTATATATAATATGTAAAATTATATTTACAAAAATATATAAATAATTTTAAATTATTTTATAAAATTATAAAATGAATTATCGTAAATTAAAAAATTGATATAATTTTAAAATAAGTATATTAAAATAGTTGATATAAATCAAATATATTAATATTTGTATTAGAAACAATTTTCATGAATTCGATTATTGTTGTAGTAATTATAACTACGAATTAGTTTATATGAAAACGAATTTAATTTGAATTATATATGAAAATTTTAATTTTAATTGAGTTTGGGTAGCACAAATTCAATTAAAATTAAATTTGTATAAAACTTAATTTAGGTTCGATATAGTTTAATTGGGATCCGGTAAAGGTAAAAGGACGGTATCCCAACGCTTTAATTTAAAATCAACCGCATATTTTACTACCCTAAAAGTTTTATATTTTGGGTATTTATGATATTTGTGGGAGATTTTAACTATTATAAAAATTATTAATAGGAAATTCTTAACAATTTTTTTTTGTTGTATTTGTGTTACTGTAATATCCCTTGTGATAAAATTGGGATTTTTGCTAAATAATAAAGTTCATTTTATACATATAACCTAAGGTAAAGTTTGCATCTTTATTTCCACAATATCCTAAAAGAAAGAGTCATTAGAGTTACAATAAAAATATAATAATTTTGCTTAAAATAAGAAAAAATTAAATGTGCAAAGAAATAATATTTTTTTACTAAAATAAACTTTATATTATAATAAACATTATTAAAATTGGCCAGGTATCCACCAGAAAAGGGAAATAATATTTTATATTATAAGTTATTTTATATTTATCAAATATAATGCAATCTAGCGAAAATATAATTAAAAACAACCAAACAATGCGTAACAATTAGGTTGCACCTTTCACCACGTCAATCAATCTCGTCCATCCTCGGCAATTATGTCCCAGCGAATCTTTGTGCAAAAAAAACTCCCTGTTGATAATAACTGTCCATCACTATGTCAGCGCAAATCATACCGTCCATCTCACAGCTATCCGATCGATCACAACCGTCAGATTTCACTAATAGCGGATATAAATACGCCTTCTGCCCATTTTAGGTCTCACTGCCGTTCGTCCCCTATCGGCTCTCTCCTATCCTCTCCTCATTCTCTCTCATTCCCTCATCCTCTTCCGTTTTCTATTGTTCCTTTGTTTCATAATATTCCGTTTGTTCTTCTCACGATCTATCGATTGATCATGGGTTTGATCTGCTTTGGTGATTGTGAAGACCGTTCTATTTCTTCGCGGTATCCGGTGCTGAGATCTTCTAGATTACGATCGGATGTGTTCCGATCTCGTGTTTCTTTTGCACGATGATTGATTCGGAGGTGGTAGGTCAAGTGTGATGGAAGTCAGTTGGATCTGAAAGATTTTACCTCGAAGAGCGGTATCTTTTTTTCTAAGACGGTAATGAGGACGTTCCAAGAAGAATCTACCATAGCGTGCACCAGAGATGCAAAGGTGAGGTAAAGGTTGCAGTTCTTTGATGTTAGGAACTATTATCTGTCTCTGTATGTTTTCTTTATCGTGGTGAGATATTGTCAATCAACTATATTTTGTCCGCTCTTTCAGGCTTCTGCATCGGATGGTCTTGCTCTAGGTTGATGGAATTGAAATTCCAAATAGATTTCTTTGATTTTGGATATATTCCAGATAGCCGGTTCTAGATGATGTTGATGCTTAACAATGAAAGGTGGGAAGATAGTGTATCATCCGTTTGTGAGCCGTTGTATACTATGTTGCTGCTTCTTCTATGGTGTGCGTCGTCTGGTAAGTGAAAAGTAATAATGGGATTATAGCGTGTGTAAGAATCTGAGGGGAAAAAAGAGTGTCATGTGGTCGACCTTTGCCATCACAGGTGCGCTTGCATGGCAGGTCAAAAGAAAAATAATAAAATTGTTTTGTTTGTGTTTTTCGGGGGAGATGGCACGGGGCTTTCTTTCTTTTCCCCGGCTCTCCCCTGATGTGGGCTCCTGTGTCTTTTCCTCATCCCCATCTCTGTTCTCGTTTCTCATAATCGGTGCGCTAGCCAACCAATTATCTCCGACAAATGTAAAAGTTTGTCCAGATAACAGCTACACAGAATCATCAGAGACGTTCGATCAGGAACATCTTCAGAATTGCGTCACTCGTAAGCGAGGTATTTGATATATTATTATTGTCAATTTTACAAGCTCAATAATGCTATTCTTACCGTCTAGTATCTAGTGCATTCATTTCATGGTTAGCCTCTATTTCCATTCGTCTAGGACGAGACAATTATATATTGATAGGCTCCGTAGACTCTTGATTTCACAGTTTTGAACACCTAAAAAATGCTCGGGCATTTATTATATCACGATTTCCTTTTTCTATAGCAGTAGCACTATCCATGGATTTCTCATTTAATGTCCCTGGTGCTTCATATTTTTTAGAAGTGATCTGGTTGCAAATTGGGCTTATGATCTTGAGCATAATCAAATTATAATACCCGCCAGCATTCATCAAATCACTATTATTATTGTGATTGTGACTGGCCAATAGTATACTGAAGCTTCTAGTATTAAGTTGTATCTTCATAACCAGTCGTGCTTTTAGAATTTGCATATTTTCCCATCCATCCTGCTTGTGGCATTGCGATGGTCCCTGTTTTCTGGGAAGCTGAGCCATTTAATTAACTTTTAACTTGAGACGTACTTACTTGATTCCTGATTATTTAGCTATCGTCCATTGGCTTACTCATGGTAAAGTTCACTGTTAGTAAATACTGATTGTGTAATTTTCATTTTTTCTGTAATTATTTTTGAACTTATTGTGCAATTACCTTTTTCAATTAGTTTTTTTTATGTTATCTGCATCTGTACATGAGAAACTGTAGTCTTCAGAAGTCTGTAGATACGTTTGTACAATTATTAGGTAAATGGAAAGGTCCTTGTGGTAGAAGTTTGTACCCAGCCGTTCTGTTGTATAGCTGAATACTTCTGAAACCATGTGAAGAAGCTTGTGGAGTGGAGATGGAAAATTCTTCTGTTTAATTTGATCTATTTATTTAAGGTACCTATATTTTGTGGTTACATATTTTTGCTTATGTTTTGTGTTTCAATTTTTCTTTCAAGGAACTTAATATTGTTTGTCTTCATTGCAGGACTGTTGCTATATGTGAGGTAGCTGAATTTAGTGCGCTGGTGAACTCTGTTGATCTTGTGAGTAATGGCTTTATGGTCTAGCAATTGGACTGGAATCTATCACAATGAAATTGATGAATCTTTGTGATATAACCCTTTATTTGTTAATTACATACAAAATCATGTCACTGCCTGAATTGTAAATTATTTTCATAAATTATAGGTGGAACTTTTCATCATTTGTTTCTGTTATTAAAAGATAATTTTCCATTGATATTGCAGGCAGTAGAATTTGGTGGACATGAGTCTCTTTACTGGTTGTATAGCTGGGACACCCCTGCTTTATGGCCTTTTTTTGCACCAGTTAACTATGACAGTTGATGCCCTCTCTATCCCCATGAAGATAGTTCCTCTCATCAACTGTCAAAATGTTTCCCCTTGTCAGTACACCTGCTTCAGATTGTATATAACTAGCTGTAGCGCTTCGTCTTTGACACTCAGCTAATGTTCTAAAGCTTATATACTATTTATCCCCATGAAGAGAGTTCTATCAACCCTTTATGTTCATAATATACTTCCCTCTGTCATCAATTTAGCAGTTCTAAAGCTAATGTTCTAAAGCTTCAGATGATTGTACATCCAAAGTTGCTGGCATCAACTGCCACAACCCTACTCTTTTCAAAATGTTTCTTTATCACTACACCCCAACTTCATACGATTGAATGACTAGTAGTAGCACTTTTTCTCAGTTTACTTCTGGACCTAGTTATGGAAGATTTGTATAGTTGCCATGTTCCTCGTTTGATATAAAATGAAATATTTACACAGATTAGGGCAGGTAATTATAGCTGGGCACTGCAGACTTATATTGTTTTCAGGAGTATCTGACTTTTTGCCATTTTTTGGTTCTTGCGAATCTTCTGTTGCTCTGTTCAAAAATGTTCTTTAACAATTTATTGCCTTCTATATCCGGACAAAAATAATTCTTTTGCGTAATTGTCAGACCATTTGATGTACTGTTGATGAAATGAGTGTTAAAGATTGTTTGCCTTGACATCTGCAGGCTCTGAGCAACGATTACTCGTGTATTCTGTCAAGTCCTTCTATGGGTGATAGCTGACGCTCTACCCTCGGTGAAGAAGGTTGCAAAATCAACTCAGGCTCAGTTATATGACCTAAGTGTTCCCCTTGTCACAGTACCTGCTTTGGGGGATTGTCATGATTGAAGTCCTGCGAGCAAGGATGTGTTCAGGCTTATTGTTCCAGGAACCAGGTTATAATCGTTGCTGCTGATGGTTATCTAAATCTCCTTTCTGTCCATTTCACTTTCTACCATGGAAGGATGAAGTTAGTATTTTCAGGTACTCCGTTGGGTATCATTGGGGCTTTCAGCTTCATCATTTTGAATAAAACTGAATTTCCAGTGGGGCCTAAATTTTTATTTACCTTTATGCAATTTTATGTTACGGCATTCTATTGTATTTCAGATGGGAGTGGATGGCATGACTTATCAATGGTGCCCAAGTTAAACTCAGAGCAGCTTGTGGTATTTCAGATGGGATTAGATAGCTCATAACCTTACTGATCTGATTAGACCGGTACCATTTGTTCCATATATCAAGGTGAAGTTTCGCAATGGCATAAAATGACGTCACTTTCACTGGGCAGTGCAATCTCTATAAATTTAGCGTTATTTAAAATATGATATTCTGTTCCATAATTTGTCTACCTAAAATGGAAGGAGAAAATTCACCAAGAGCTTTATTTTATGTGAAACAAGTAGTTATATATTGCAAAGGTCTAACGGGCTGGTCATATTTGCTGTGGTCTTAAATATGGATTCATAAGCTCAAAACGGCAGAGCGCCCAAGCCTCCACTCCATTTGGTTTTGGGACCTTGGGAGGTTGGTGGTTCGAATCCACCTGGATCCACCGTTTATATTTTTAAATTGAAAAAAGTTGCATTGCTGTTTAGTTGTAATTGTACTAACTGTAGGTCTGCTACATGGTTATTAGGCTGAACAGCACCATGGATATCAACTCCAGCATCTGATTATTAGGTATTGTTTTTCAAAGGAGAAAATTGTCTTGGAATACAATTTTGCTCGTATCGATCAACATAATATTCGGTCTGTACACGCATTTTTCCTATAATGGTGACATTGTTAATCTTCCTTCTGGATGGAATAAGAAAGGCTAGGAATGGTTTTTTCTTCCTTTCCACCAGCTGAGCTTTCTTACTTCTAGACAAGATGAATTTCGTGTCAAGGGTCAGTCGCATGATTCTGCATGTTCTTTTCTTACATTTCCGTGAAGGCTCGGCTCTTTCCCCTCACAACTAACTCTAGGGCAAGTTAAAACTTAATTTTACTATTCAAATTTTAGAATTTTATTTTTAAATATATTAATTTTTTGTCAATCAAATGAAAAAGATAAATTTAAATAAACTCTCCGTTTCCACAATTTTTATGTATAATCTTTCTCTACATCTCCTAACTTATATATATATATATATATTGATTCAATAATTGTAGTTGAACACACAAATAGACTTGATTATTATATGAAATATTATAATATTACATTTAAGTGAGTGTTGTACGTGCACGAGCAAGATCCATGCATCTTGTTTGAATAAAACGGGACAGACGCCAATTGGAACGTCACCTTTTGTGGTACCAGCGATCACGTGGCACTGCCATCCCATACTAAGTAATTTGTCTTCTAATTGATATAGCTAACACCTTTTTACCTTAATTTTTCGCCATATAAAATCCCTGCTTGCATGGTTGGAATTTTCTACCTTCTACTTTCTAACGCTCAAACTTAGTCCCCTCCGATGGCTGTTCGCTTTCTTCCGTGCTTTTCGAGATTTCAAAGGTCGAAAAGAGACCATCAGCTGCATCTCCTACCTTCTTCTCCTCCCGGCACTCTGTGTACGTGTGCGCCTCTCTCTCCACCTCTCTGAACTTGTTTGATGAAGTGTTCGATTGTTGATCCATTCCCGGATTATCGGAACTCTTAGATCTGCGTGAGAAAAGGTACTCTCCCGAAGCCGTCCTATTCTGCCATCTCCATGTTTTTCTCCGAGCTCTTTTCTTGTTGTTGTGTTTGTGCCTGCGTGCGATTTTAAGCTGCCACCGATTCAACACGTTTTACACGAATTTCTCGGAGATTATTGACTCGTCGTATTTGAGCCATTCCGGTCTGGAATTCTTGATCACCGGATGATTCCTTCCGATATTGTCGTCCTAAAATAATCGATATCGTCCTCCAGAGCTGTCATCTGGATCATGATCTGCAGTCTCCGACTGTATTCTGATTTACATCTCAGTAAACTTAGAAAGGATTAATCTATAATCCATTGTCTGATTCCTCTTTTTAAGGTCTAAAGAGCGACCTAAGTACGTTCACCTTCTTGATTTAGACATCTCAACAATTCCTTCTCCTGTGGAATTTACCTTGTTCGCCGTCTAACGTGGAGGTTGCATGTATGCTTTCTTCCTTTCCGCTCAAACTGTTAATATTTCTGTTGAAATCGGCCTCTTTTCTGGGACCTCTGCTACTGGAAAGGAGATGCGATTAAGAAATTGATTCTGGGTTTATTATATGATATGGAATCTGTACGGTTCTATAGATTATACTTGCCTGTGGAATTAGACTTTTGAAAGGCAGATCTTTCTTGCTAACTCCACTTACTTGCATGTCACCCTTTTCATTGCAATTGTTTCTTTTCTCTGCTAACATGATTGTAAGTCTCTTTGCACTAGAGGTTAGTCTCGCCTTTCAGGCATCTAAACCCAGATCTGCCACTGGGATTTTCAATCTACAAATCAAGTTTAATAGATTATGATTTTCTGAAGTGGGGATGTATGAGTCGACAATATATCAACAGTGACTGCTTCTGCATCTTTTCATGCCCCCTTTAGCTTGATATAATCATAGTGTTTGATTAGTATATAGTTTACTAAACTTCAATATCTATGCTTTCAGCCAACATGTTTCGACGCAAGAATAGTTCCCACAATCTTCACGAGAATGATTCACTGCCCTCCGAATCAAAGGTGTGGATAGGTTTGATGTTGAAGAGCTACTAGCTCCAAACTGTTTTCCAATGTCAGATTTGTACTACAAAATTCTCAAGAATAATAACTGATGATGATTTGCTTCTGAATGTATAGATCAATGATCTTAAGGTTGCAATGGGACTACTCTATGAGCGCAGCTTGAAGTACTGTGATGATGCTTGCCTGAGGAGATATCTGGAAGCTCGGAACTGGAACACTGAGAAAGCTAAGAAGATGTTAGAAGAGTCTCTAAAATGGAGAATAGACTACAAGCCTGAGGGAATCCGCTGGGTGAGTCAGGCTTGAACCTTCCCTCAGATTCATGTTCTCAGGTGCATGGGCACTAAGTTATGCATATCCCGTTCTGAACTTCCAACAGTCTGATTGCATCTTCATATATTCTTTAACACCTGGAAAATTGAAAGAACATTGTTGTAGGTCTCGAAAATAAGTTGATGAAAGAGTGGCATTGCGAGCACACATTCTAATCCTTTACAAATGAATTTTCTCATGTTTTGATTCTATAGGAGGAGGTCGCAATTGAAGGTGAGACTGGAAAGGCTTATAGAGCAAATTTTCACGACCGTGATGGGAGGTCTGTTCTAATATTAAGACCAGCAATGCAGGTAACTGGTTGGATTTCTGACAAATATCACTGCATTTGATACTACTTCTAGTGTCCACTAAATAAGAGTCTCATGCTGAATCTTACAGAACTCGGCATCACTAGAGAACAATATCCGTCATCTAGTGTATCTTATCGAGAATGCAATTTTGAACCTTCCGGAGGGACAGGAACAGATGTCCTGGCTAATAGATTTCACAGGTTGGTCTTTGAGTACAAGTGTACCCATCAAATCAGCCAAGGACACTGTTAACATTCTACAGAATCATTACCCTGAGAGACTAGCAATGGCTTTCCTGTACAACCCTCCTCGGATTTTTGAAGCATTCTGGAAGGTTTGAGTGCTTTACATATTCTGCTTTTGGCATAGATTTCCAAAAGGCTTGCTTATATAAGGGTTTGATGCATACTGATTAATGATCATATCATAAAGCATCTCAGTTGCAGGTTGAGCTTGACAGATTCATATGGCACTCAAATGAGAAGGAACACGGGCATAATTAATTTAATACTGAATGAGTTTACAGCTGAGCTTATTAATCTAACTCACAGTGCTCTTTTCATGCAGATAGTAAAGTACTTTTTGGATGCAAAAACATTCCAGAAGGTGAAGTTTGTGTACCCAAAGAACAAAGATAGTGTAGAGCTGATGCAGTCGTTCTTTGATCAGGACAATCTCCCAACTGAGTTCGGTGGAAAGGCCAAGCTGAAGTATGACCATGATGAATTCTCGAAGCAAATGGTTCTCGATGATCTTAAAGCCCTCAGCCTGTGGGGACTTGATCAGAAGGTTGAGAAGATCTCGCAACACGCCGTTACCAAGCATTCTGGGGCCGAGGTTGCTCCTGAGTCTATCGCTCTGCCTGCTAGTTGAACTGGTAATCCAAATACGTAGTACCTACGAATGGATAAACAGGAGTATATAGTATGATCAGGCGTGGTAGACCAGACCACCTTTAGAACTCAATCTTATCGAGGACATTCTAGCTTCACTGTGAAGAACTCTATGGCACCAATTTGCTCCCAATGGTGTGTCCAATGATTTCCACCCATACTATCTAATATACAATAAATAATATTAAATGCACTTAAGACACAAGTTTTAATATTACCAACAGATCACAAGATATTAGTTTGTATAAATCTTAATGAGCATTACTGAGAGACAAACATGTTCCAACCATTTATTGTTTCATTTGTACTTGTGATTTATCCATGAATAAAAAAAAATATACAAGATACAATTGTTATTTACTAGATAGTTGTTGAGAACTTATTTCGAGAATAGAATGCGGTAAACTTATATTAGACGGTATTGAAAATAATATTAAATATTACATAAAATAATTTTTTTTTATAAATTTATAATATTCAAAATCTTACACTACTTATAACTAATAAATTTTAAGTAAAAATTGAGCGAAATAATTAGTATTAATTACTAATTTCTTTAATATTATTAAAAGTAAAAATAAACTTGAGAATTCCACAAGTCAATATGGAAGGGTATGTTGCACATTAATTATGTTATTGCCGTGTGACACTTTCAGTGTGGGACATGTCTTTTTATCACCATGTCTCCATCTCCCTTTGGCCAAGGAGGGAACTGACATTGGCTCAGTTAAATGACACAATCCTAACTCATTTAAAAGTATGAGATGGATACATTACAAAGTGTGAGGATGGATGATACATCCCATCCCAATATGGAGATATATAGATACAAGGTTTGGAGGGTCAGGTATTGGACAACACCCCGACAGGTACATTGGGTCAGTTCACTCTCATTCATGGACAGACATCGAACAATGACATGATCATTGGACATTATCAAGTTCTACATCACATCATAGGCTACAGTATCACTTCTACGTCACAGCATATCTACATCACATTATAGACTATACGAGGCACATGTTGTCCAATATATTCTAATATTTTCAATACCCACAAAAAAATTAGCTCATTTAACCTTTATAAAGAAAAATAAAAACTAACTCTAAAAAATTACATATATTAGTTAATTATTGTGGAATAGAGAATGAAGTAGGAATTTCTTTAGTGTACTCATTTTATTTTATCATGGAAGAAAAATTCATTTTTTTTAATCCTAATCTCACTATTAATGAATTTGTTGATTGTGCAAAAAAAAAAGATCTACTTCTATCATTCCCATTCCTCCAATTTTAACATTTACTCTTTATATCAAGCTTGAGATGTTTGAATGCCAATGTATAAATGACACCCTACCAACAAATTACAAAGAAAAAGCCATCACTCTCCCATAATAATGACTCTTTCCTTTTTAATTTTTATATTAATGTTGTATAACTAACATAGCATTCCATAATATATATTTTAGAAGGTGAGATATGTCATTAAACTAGATAATAATCCCACATTGGGAACTCATATAGTTTTATAAGAATATAAAATAATACAAATAATCAATTTATACTATTTATAAACTTTATTCTTACTAAGTTTATAACACTTTTGCTTATATATCCAGTAATGATTATATATTAAATAAATATGAGAGTTGATGTGGTTATTATAAAAGTATAAACACTTATTAATTTAAAATTTCAAATAACAAACAAATAGGTTTTGCTTGAGGAGAATATCAAAGGATAAATGATGGATTCTAAATTGTAGGTATAATATCTATAAAAACAAAAACATTGCTCAAATTCTTCCATTAATTCACTTCTCCATCCCTCACTCTCCTAGGCATATCCACCACCATCTCCTTCCCTCACTCACACAACCACCCCACCGCCCTCTCTTCCTAACCCCACTCCTTGCCTTTCTTTCTTGCCACTTCCTTATTCAATTTTGGGTTGTCAAAAACATGGGTTTAGTGCAATAATGTGACCCGAAATTAGAAACCGACTTTAGAATGGCTCTAATTATCTCACGCTAAATTTAAATTTCAAATTCGGGATGGTGTTGTTTCAAATCAAGATTAAACGGTTGGTTTTGTTTTTCTATTCATAATTTAAATAGAATTTTAAAAATTATGTTATTAAATGAAATATAAATAATTTTTATATACTATTTACGTAATATATCCATTCGGGAGAATTTTATAATATTTATTTATTTAAATATATAATATATGATTAATAATTTAAAAGTAAATAAATATTTGGTATAATTATATTATTTCTCAAATTCACATATATTATAACACATAAATTTTTAAAATTCAGATTTAAGTTTAGTTAAATTAAAAATTGAAATTAAACCGAACACACCAAAGTAGAAATTAGTTCAAATTAAACCAAACACACCAAAGTAGAAATTAGTTCAAACTAAAACTGAATCACATATAATTTAATAAAATTAAGCTCGAATAAGCTAATTTATTAGAAAAAATATAAGTAAAATTCAGTTTGAATTGGTATTGTACTTATGAGGTTTTTTAAAAAAATTATAAAAATAAAAAAATAGAAATTACTAATCCCAATGAATAGATAATTAGATAATAAATTTTTAGAAAAAAATTAGGTTAATAATTAGTTGGATAAGAGTTAAACCAACCAAAATATAACTAAAACCGATTCGAAATAGTAAAATTCTCAATTTTAGAAGTGTCTAAATAAATAAAAAAAATGAGAGTTATTGAGTTTAATTTGTAGAAAGTTGAAAAAATAATTTTTAGAAAAATAATATTGAGCCAAAAACCAATCAAATTAAAAGAGAACTGGCCAAAATCAACTGATTTATTTGCTAGAAAATAATTTGTTTTAGTGAGAACGGGTTGACGTATTATGCCGAACTTACCCACGCGACACACACACATGTCATCTTTTTCATCCAACACCCGACCGGATCCGCATAGAAACTCGACTTCCAGCCAATTTTCGTACGATTTTTGGCTTACTATCCCCGAGAATAATTAAATGAGATGTATGACCTAAGGGATCTAATCATGCTAGCTAAGGGAGTTGAATGATATATATTTGAATCCTCAGTCAACTATATAGGCCTCACCCTCGTTCCCCACAGTCGGTCTCCAAAAGTCTCTCTAAAACTAAGTTTGCTCCATTTTCGAGCGACCTCACTTCTATAGATGATATTTTCCTACTCCAACCACCAAACTCGGTCATTTTTGTGGCATTAGAACTGGGGGAAGGGAGCTAGCTTTCAAACCATATCACTCCCCAATGCCAACATGCTCTCTATCAGTGTATGTGAGACGAAATAGTAATACTGCTCACTTGGTCAGAAACAAAACTATAACACTAGAATTTCTAAAAATTAAATTTAAGCTCAATTAGATAGAAAATTGAAGTTGAATCAGGCATGAAAATCCAATATGGGAATTGGAAATCAAATCCATATACGTCACATACCTAAGATTTCTCGTCTCATTCTCATCTTTTCTTCATTCCAAAGAACTTACTTTAGCTAAGCATGTCTCCTTGGAAGACTTAGAGTCATTTCCTTTATTTACATTCTTCCTTTCCCAAGGCACTATTTCTCCATTCTAAACTCCTATACCTAAGATTTTAGGACTACGAGTTCTGGTCATTTTCTTCCATCGGTTTTGACATTTATCACCTTTTCATTCTATATGGATCCTTTCTTCATTCTTTGGTTATCACATTTACGCTTGACTTCGTCATGCCTTAATCATAGATCCTTTTTTGCATAAGTCATATTTTGCCTCGGGGTAGCTGGGTTTACATGTTCCTTACCGCATGACATTCTTCGAAACTTGTTTATGACTTCACATTACTATAGTCGTATCAATTTCCTTACTTACTCGACTTTTTCGACTTCTGTATTTGGTCATTCAATCTTCAAGTCCTTGAGTTCTAATAACTTATTTCCTTCCTCATTTCCACTAGCGCTCTTCTTTTTTAAGGTCTCTTATTCTTTTAAATCGGGCCTGAACTAGCCAGTTTAAGTTTTTAACCCGGTTCGGACCAGTCCGGTTCGGTTCGGAACAGTGTCATCTTCTTCCTTCAGATGACAGCACTGTTCACTCACCAGAAAATCGAGCATCATTGGAAAAGCTAAAAAGTCTCCTACCAGGGAATTTCAGGCAATGAATGATCACCATTAAAGTGCCAATTGCATGGCCAAGAAGTCCCTAAGCTTCCTATATAAAGAGCCCCTCCTCGTTCATCCTCCTCACCCCTGAAAACTCCATTCTCTCTCAACTGCTTCATTTTTCGGTGAAACTTGAACCAGAGCTCTGACTTGGGCATTTTTCTAAGACAAAGAAGGTGTGGTCAGGTTCTTTGGATTCAGGGAGAAGTTAGCTACACGTTTGTAGTTTCCATTTGCTACGAGGGTTGCCGGAGAAGCACCAGCGTGATCGAACAGTGAAGCAACTTCGGCGGACCGAAGTTGCGCTATTTCAGCCGAGCTGTGGCCAATTCGAGCCCTTCTCAGGCCAAAGAAAGCCCTCCCAGCACCTCCACAGTCCTCCTACAGCTGAATTAGAGCTAAAAGGTAAGTCAATTTGGCTCCAATCAGTAAATTCCAATCGGTGCAAGAGAGAGAACCGGTAGAACTTCGATAACAAAATTCTCACTCAATTTGGCATCAATTGATGCAATTCTTGATCCAAGGAAGAACATCAGGACAAGAGCGATAAACCCCGTCCATTTGAGCTAAGGAAAATCGGGAAAAGAACCAGTCAAACCGAGTGAGAAAACTGAACTAGTTCACAAACCCGATCATTTGTGAACGTGCAATTTGGCAATTTACAACTCCCGGGTGACCCAAAGGGTTCATAATACCATGGAAAAGAACCTTAGGATGAATTGGAAGAGAAAAAATCAGACTGGTTTAGATGAACCCGATCCAACTGAATTGGACTGGTTTATGAATCGAGTCGATTCATGAACCGGGATCGATAAAGAATGGGAAAATCAAAGAAATTCAACTCCCTAGTGACCAAAGAAATCTATAAAACTTAGGAAGTAACCTTAGAACAAAGTGGGAGAGAAAAACCAGACCTGTTCAGGTAAACTGTACCAGAACCAGATTAAACCAGTTTAAGGACCGAGTTGATTTATGAATTGGAATCGATAAAGAGATGGTAAATCGGGAACTTTATGGACCGTAAGTGATCCAAGGAGTCACAAAAGACATGGAAATGGACTTGTGAATGAATTGGGGATGAAAACCAAACCGGTTCAGGTGAACCGGTTTGAACCACTATTGAATCGACTCCTAAATTCATATTTCTATGTGGCTTAAATAATTCAAATTTGAGATTTGAGGCCACCATTGGATAGAAAATGAATTTAGATGAATTTTGAAATTTTTAGATTTGAAAAACTCAGCCAAATAAGGGGTGAACTGATCAGTTTTAGCCTCGAACCTGGTTTGTATCAGTTCGGTCCAGTTCGAAACAGTATCATCTTCTTCCTCAGGATGACAACACTGTTCAATCGCCGGAAAATTGAAGCAACATCGGCAAAGAAGAAACATTTCCGTTCGATACGTTTTAGGCCATCAATGTCTGTTATAAAGGTGCCAAATGGACGGCCAACGGGTCCCTAAGCTCCCTATATAAAGAGCCCCTCTCCATTCATCCTCTTCACACCTGAAAACTCCATTCACTCTCAACTGCTCCATTTTCCGGTGAAGCTCAAACCAGAGCTCTGATATGAGGTCTTTTTGTAACCAAACAAGGCGAGGTCAGGTTCTTTAGAACAAGGGAGAACTCAGCTACACGCCTATAGTCTTCGTTTGCTCCGAGGGTCACCAAAGAAACGCCGACATGATGAAACAATGAAACAGCTTCAGAGGACCGAAGCTGCCCTATTTCGGTCAAGTTGAAATCAGCCATTTTGAGCCCTCCTTAGGCCAAACCAAGCCCTCCCAACACTTCCTTAGCCCTTCCACGACCGAATTAGGACTAAAAGGCAAGCTAATTTGGCTCACCATTACAATTTTGATCGGTGTTAGAGAGAGTCGGCCGAATTTTAATGACAAAATTTTAATCCACTTCGATATCAAGTGATGCGATTCTTGATTATAGGATGAACCTCAGGATGAGAGCTACCTGCACAGATTGAAAGCCCGGACCGTCGTGCCCTTACCGATGAGTAATCGAAGCTTTCACTCTCTACAGTTTGTTTTTTGGCGAAGCTCCGTTTGAGCTCGTTCCAGCGTTAAAACTCGTGAATCAAAGTTCTATGGAATTGTATGAACATGGAGAAACTCAATTTCAACTTCAATGTTAGCAATTAGAGGTGTTTGATTGGTCAATTTGATGAAATCAAATTCGGTTGTGTTAAATGGTTGGAATTTGGGGGGAAATTGTGAGAAATTAGGGATTTTCAAAAATTCGAGGGACCGAAATGTAATTTCCTAAATTGAGGGTCAATTGGGCATGATAAAAATGTTAGAGGGCCAATTGAGGAATTTTAGAATTTTTGGGGTGAAACTTACCATTTTTGTCAGGGAGGGGCAAATTGGTAATTTTGGAAAAGTTGGAAGACCAAATTGGAAATTTGGAAATTTAACCCCTTTTTGTGAAATGGAATAAATTGAGATCCTATGATAAATTTGAAGAGTTTTGGGACTCAATTTGAGGAAAAACCGTCATTATGGACTTAAAGTTAAAGAAAAATAACTTTAGGGACCTAATTGCAAATAAATAGAAAGTTTGACTTTCTCATTCATTTGGAATGAATGAAGGCAATTAGGCCGAAGGATAATGAACCGGGATGTTCATATTGTGTAGGAACACGAAGTACCGGGAATGCCAACAAGGACAAGCTCGCGTGAATATAAAGAACCGGTCTAGTGGAATTCACGACATTAACAAGTGAGTGGGTTTACTAATGTCATACCCGGTTGGGATGATGAGCACAACTTAAAGTTAAACACCACTTACCGATTGTGAGTGGGATTTTATATCATACCCGGTTGGGGATGATAAGCACATCAAAATGAAAACCCACTACTATGTGGTATTTTAAACATCACAACTTAGAGTAGTGATGTGAAAACCATGCGAAAAAACTACTTACCGGTTGTAAGTAGATCATACCTAGTTGGTATGATGAAACTTTCTCGAAGGAAGTTGAAAACTCGTTCATCTGTTATGAACAGAGATATCCTTATATTGGGTCGGTATAATGGACAGTGAAAACATATTTTTATCGGAAGTGTTCTCCCCTAACTATGTGTCAATGATTAAATAATTTGGGAAACCTTCTCAACGGGAGCTCAAATAGCTCTTATAGGTCGAGGGCCTCAGTTTTTGGAACTTGGGGGCTAATATGTTCAGTTTTTTTAAATCTCAAATAGTGGGCCATAGGCCAATGGGCACAAGTGGAATCTCGTAAACGAACATGATATATGTATCATAAAACTTTAATAAGTAAATTGTATGATCATGGTACTAAGGCTGGTCCAACATTCTCAGTCAACTAGCAGCAGTACGACATGACCGGTCTCTGGACCAGTCGAGACAAACAGATTGAGTTTAAAGTCGGGATCGTTGGACTAATGACACCACAAATTATATGGCATAATAAGAAAACATTGTTTGTGCATGCACTATAAGTACGACATCATCAAGACGCCCATTAGGGGTAGTGATGCATCCTAAGGGCCCTGGACGACCCGATGAGTATAAGGGCAATTTGTTGTTCCAGGTGACAGTGCAAAATTTGGAGTAGCACCAAGCGCATGAGACCGGGCTGGGGACAGGATGAGGTCTCTGTTCTCATATGGATACAAAGAATCGATTTCAGGATTGAGGGTCAGATGTCACGTACATCCACCCATTCCCATGGTAGAAGTGGTTATACTTCTATCTAGGTGGCTGATAAAATTGCTACGAAGCCACAAGTGGGTTCAGAGGACGTACTGACCTACGAATGTGTGTTTAACCTTCATGATAAATAATGTATGTTGGGTGATGACACACCATGATTAAATAAGGAAATGGTGATAAAACCCAAATTTTTTAATGAAACGAATTTTGAAAGAAAGGAGTCTGGCATACTCCATTACAGATCTTTTTCATAAAAGTAAAAGAATTGAAAACTCATTCACTAAGTAGTCGTACTCACCCTCTCCCTTATATCCCTTTCAGGAGATTTTAGAAAGCTTACCATTAAAGATCATCAACAAAGACGCATGTGATACATGTATGATAAATCTAAATTATTATACAGTTTTGTTTATGTTATTCCTGGAAAATGTGCAGGTTTAAAGGACGTTTTACTCTTTACGGTCTATAATAAGAGGAAACCCTTTAATAAATCGGGTGAGTGGCGGGTTGATCACGGGGATTCGACCAAATCGCGTCAGGGCGTGACAACTAGAGTGGTATCAGAGCCTGTTTCCTTGAATACATAATTAAGACTAGAAAATATAGTAACTGATAGGATTTATCTTAAAATGTTCAGATGGCTTCCAGGAGAGGAACCAAGAAAACTAGGAATGACTCTGTTCAGCACCCTATCCTCGTAGGAAGACAACTCTAGAAGCTTCCCAATTGCCTGGGGCATGGTAGAAATCCCCAAGGACCAAATGACAAAGTATCCAAGAGGATGATGCTTGGACCTGTTGAGGTCACACCCCCGAGTACAAAGGGAGCCAAGCCTAAAACCAAGAACACCAGCTAGGGCTTATAACCTTACCACGGAGGATGCTTATCAAACACCCCATAGCCCTCTATCTATTTCATAACCACCTTTTTGTAATATGGTTAAGAACCTAACATATTGTACTCCTTCTCTAATAATGAGGAATTCCAAGTTCCTGGAACCCTGTCGTAAAAAAAAAAGGGATGTAAGCCTACACCTCAACTGTAGGAAGATTGCCCCAAGAAAAGTAACCAGACAAACTACGGGGACCGAGGAGAAACCCATTCCAAATAAGGAAATGAACCAAAAGACTAAAGAGTCTAGGAGAAGTCTTAGGGGAAAATTAGTAGGCAAAGGAGTCTAGGAGAAGTCTAGGAGAAGTCTCTACAAGGAGACTAAGGAGTGAGAACTCTGGTAGTAACTACTGGGCAAGGAAATGACCTGTTACAAGGTGAGGACAATAGAAACACTACTCGAGAAAGTGCTCAACACTACTAAGGACAAGTATCAAAATAACTTTTTATAGGTGTAAGGGAAATGGGGCATGAAGTGAAGGATTGCCCCACATCGCAAGGATTTAGAACAATACCTTCCAAGAACAACGCCTCTACAACTACATGAATCCGAAAGTATTCACCCCATGAAATATGACTCTTGCTCGAAACTTCAACTATACCCAGGAGGAAGCTCTTCAAAGATCCTAGCATAGTGGTGGGTACTTCCTGACCCAATCTCCTTTAAGAAAAGCTAAAGCACCAAGTTGGTAATCGTATTTCGGAAGTAAATTTTGAGTTCCTAAAACTTTTTGTCCCTCAATGATGGAGTAATGGTGTGCCTCAACTAGATGAGGGAGGAAAAGGACTGAAGGTAGGACCTCAATCAATCACAAATAAAACAAAAGGTAGATGAAGAGAATTCTTCCTTAAGAAGAAATTTCCAGCCATCTAGGAGCAAGGAAGGAAGCACCTCTACAAGAGAAAACAAGTCGAGCATTAGACGACAAATGGGATGTTTTGGGATGATAAGACGCCTTGCTTTGGAAAAAGAAAAGAAGCCAAGTTTCAGACCAACATAGCGAAAGGAAGCAAATCGTAACAACAAGATAGTTAGGGAGAATAAACGACGCCCTAAGGAGGATAGGGAAGTAGTAAGGACTACACCTTAAAAAGGGCAATGGGATGGGCATTAAGGACAAGAAGACTCAAGAGACAACTGTCTCAAGATAATTAGACAAGGAGAATAGTAGGGACGAGTCAGTTAACGAACTAACCCTCATGAATGTCATAAATTTAATCTCTAGTAAAGAAGGAAGAGGTGGAAAGGCCAAATATTTGGAAAATAAGGATGGAGGAAATCCTTAAAGAAATCAATGGCCAAGAATGGATTGACAACCAAACTCAAAGCTAGGAGAAGATTAAGTAAGCCTCTCACAGGATGATTAAGAGATTTGGAAATAAGGAGGATTTGAGCTCTACTTAAAGGAAATAGACATGTACAGGGGTACAAGTTGGAATGAGGATGGGGTACAAAGGATGTACCCGCAAGATTTCAAGAGTAAAGGTAAATGGAAGGGGATGGCACCAAAGGATGTCATTCAAGGATATATACATACGAAAATGAATGAAGAATGAATTTTGGGAGAAAGGGAAAGAATCTCATCAAGGAAGGAAATCCTGAGGAGGGATACATGTCCCAACTAAGAGGTAATGGGCCCAAGTGACGAGTGATGAGGAGACAAAATTACAAATGAAGTGCATGGTGAGGTGAAATAACCAAGGGAAACATACTAGGAGAACCTAAGGAGTAAGTTAAACCCAATGAATAAGTAGGTAGAAAGATAGCATCAATAGATGCCGTAACAAGTAAGAATGGGTAGACTACCCATAATAAGAAGATAAAGGAATGAACATTTGAGAAACCTTGGGAAAGTAAGCTCACTAAATAAGAAGTGGTTAAGGGGGGACAACCACTAATATCAAGATGGATTGTGGTCCACACTCGCATAATAAAGCCTAAAGAGTGGTTGGTTGGGCATAGGGTGGAGTACACGAAATAAGACCAACAATCAGAAATTTCTTAGATAAGGAATGAAAGGAAATTTTAAGACGAATGAGGATTCAAAATGGGCAATTGCCTCAACATAGAAGAAGGTGTAAGGAAATAAAGGAAAGAATCTCCAAAGGATGACAAGAAGGTTGAACATGTAACTCTTAAGGTTAAAACCTCTATGTTGAGGAATATAGTAGAGAATGAAATTGTTAGAAGGGAATTCCTCAACAAAACAATCAATACATCGACCAAAAGGAGACCAACTCGAAATAATAAATTGTGAAATGATCACGAGCAAGTGAGAGTGGGTTAAGGAAAAAGGAAGTCCTTGAATAAAGCATGTCACTGAAGAAGAGAAAGGACATAAGAAGGGGAAAAAATTTCCGCATGTCAGTAATCATGAGGAAACCCAATGATTGGAATCGAAAGGACCCAATAAAGAAGTTGGGAAAGGGTGAGTAGGTAAGAGAAATCCATGTGGTTATGTGAGATATAATGTCAAAGGCATGATGGATGAGAGGATAACGGTAAAAGGATAGTTGTGTAATGCTATCAAAAGAAAAGAGGGACGGGGTTATACGATCCCTAAAAGGTCTAAAAGCTAAAAGAGACACTCAAGGAGATGTTCTAGAAATCAAATGGACATAGACAGGTCCTAGAAAATGCCATGTTGCAAGGTCATGTAAGCCCAACAACCCCGAGGAGAATATGACTCAAAGTAAGGAAGAGTCGACTAATAGGCATGTCGAGGTCAAATATAAAGATTTGGACCGAAGTTATAGTAGACAATGAAAGGAAGAAGGGTTGAAATAGGACAAAAAAGTGATAATAAAGAAAATCATGGAAACAAGTATGTAACGCTTGAAAGAACATCGAGCTAAAGGTTTCAATAACTAAGGGATTAACTAGACACGGGAATAGTTAGATATCTTGGAATTCCCAATCTTGAGTGTAGAACCTCCAAGGGAAGAATATGCTCTAAGCAAAGAAAAATATGAATCTAAGAATATACCCTAAAATAAGGTATGTCTAGTTATGATAAACCCTGTGGAGGGAGTAAATAATATAAAGGAAAAGGAATTCCTTAAGTGAAGGTTGTAAAAAGGGCTAATTAGAAGGACAAGAGAAGAGTTTGCATGTTAAGCAAATACAAAGGGGCATCAAAGGAAATGATTCCTCATACAAGGCAGATAATTAAGTTTTGGGACAAAACTCAAAAAAAGGAGGGGAGAGTTGTAAACTCTGCCCTTTTGAGATAAGGAAATCCAGAAAAAGAACCGGTCAAACCGAGTGAGAAAACCGAACCTGTTCACAAACCCGATCATTTGTGAATGGGAAATTTCAAAATTTACAACTCCTAGATGATCCAAAGGGTTCATAATACCATGGAAAAGAACCTTAGGATGAATTGGAAAAGAAAAAACCAGACCAGTTTAGAAGAACCCAATCCAACTAGATTGAATTGGTTTATGAATGGAGTCAATTCATGAACCAGGACTAATAAAGAACAGGTAAATCCAACAAATTCAACTCCCTTGTGCCTAAAAGAAATCTATAAACCTTGGGAAGGAACCTTAGTACAAAGTGGGAGAGAAAAACTAGACCGGTTCAGGCAAACCGGACCCGAACCAAATTAAACCGATTTAAGGATCGAGTCGGTTTATGAACCGGAAATGATAAAGAGATGGTAAACCAGGAATTTTATGGACCCTAAGTGATCCAAGGAGTCACAAAAGACATGGAAATGGACTTGTGAAGGAATTGGGGATGAAAAACAAATTGGTTTAGGTGAACCAGATCCAAACCGATTTGAACCACTATTGAATCAGATCCTAAATTCATTATTCTAGGTGGCCTAAATAATTCAAATTTGAGATTTGAGGCCACCATTGGATAGAAAATGAATTTAGATTAATTTAGAAATTTTTAGATTTGAAAAACTCAGTCGAATGAGGGGTGAACCGGTCGGTTTAAGCCTCAAACCCGGTTCAGACCGGTCAGGTCCGATTCAGAACAGTGTCATCTTCTTCCTCAAGATGACAGCACTGTTCACTCACCGGAAAATCGAAGCAGTGCTAGCGAAGAAGAAATGTTTCCATTCAATACATTTCAGTCCATCAATGTCTATCACAAATGTGCCAAATGGACGGCCAACGGGTCCCCAAGCTCCCTATATAAAGAGCCCCTCTCCATTCATCCTCTCTACACCTGAAAACTCCATTCTCTCTCAACTACTCCATTTTTTGGCAAAGCTCAAACCAGAGCTCCGATATGGGGTCTTTTCTAAGCCAAACAAGGCGAGGTTGGATTCTTTAGAACCAGGGAGAAGTCAGCTACACGCATGTTGTCTCTATTTGCTCTGAGGGTCACCAATGTGATGAAACGGTGAAGCAGCTCCAACAAACCGAAGCTGCCCTGTTTCGGCTGAGTTGAAATCAACCATTTTGAGCCCTTCTCAGGCCAAACCAAGCCCTCCCAACATTTTCTCAGCCCTTGCATGGCCGAATTAGAACCGAAAGGTAAGCCAATTCGGCTCTCCTTTACAATTTTTGATCAGTGTTAGAGAGAGAGTCGGTCAAATTTCAATGAAAAAATTCTAATCCAATTCGGTATCAATTAATGTGATTCTTGATTCTTGGATGAACCTCAGGATGAGAGCTACCTGCCCAGATCGATAGCTTGGATCGTCGTGCCCTCACCGGTGAGTAATCGAAGCTTTCTCTCTCTATAGTCTATTTTTCAGTGAAGCTCCGTTTGAGCTCGTTCCGAAGATAAAACTCATGATTCAAAGTTCTATGGAATTGTATGAACATGGAGAAACTCAATTTCAACAATTAGAGGTGTTTGATTTGTCAATTTGATGAAATCAAATTTAAGAGTTGGAATTGGGGCAAAATTTGGGGGAAAATAGGGATTTTTGAAAATTCGAGGGACCGAAATGCAATTTCCTAAAATTGAGGGTCAATTCTGCATGATAAAAATGTTATAGGGCCAATTGAGGAATTTTAGAATTTTTGGGGTGAAACTTACCATTTTCGTAAGGGAAGGGAAAAATGGTAATTTTGGAAAAGTTGGGGGACCAAATTGGAAATTTGGGAATTTAACCCCTTTTTGTGAAATGGAATAAATTCAGGTCCTATGATAAATTTTAAGAATTTCAAGACTCAATTTAAGGAAAAACCGGCATTAGGGACTTAAAGTTAAAGAGAAATAACTTTAGGGACCTAATTGCAAAAAAATAGAAAGTTTGACTTTCTCATTCATTTGGAATGAATGAAGGCTATTAGGTCGAAGGATAATGAACTAAGATGTTCATATCGTGTAGGAATACGAAATATGGGGAACGTTAGCAAGGACAAGCTCGTGTGAATACAAAGAACTGGTATAGTGGAATTTATGGCATTAACGGGTGAGTGGGTTTACTAACGTCATACCCGGTTGGGATAATGAGCACAACTTAAAGTTAAAAACCACTTACCGGTTGTGAGTGGGATTTTATGTCATACCCGGTTGGGGATGCTAAGCACGTCGAAATGAAAACCCACTACTATGTGGTATTTTAAACATCATGACTTAGAATAGTGATGTGAAAACCATGCGAAAAAACTACTTAGCAGTTGTAAGTAGATCATACCCGGTTGGTATAATGAAACTTCCTCGAAGGAAGTTGAAAACCCATTCATCAGTTATGAACGAAGATATCCTTATATTGGGTCAGTATAATGGACAGTGAAAACATATTTTTGTTAGAAGTGTTCTCCCCTAACTGTGTGCCAATGCTTAAACAATTTGGTAGACCTTCTCGACAGGATTTCGAATCGCTCTTATAGGCCGGGGGGCCTCAGTTTTTGGAACTTGGGGGCTAATATGCCCAATTTTTTAAAATCTCGAACAGTGGGCCATAGGCCAATGGGCACGAGTGGAAGCTCATAAACGAACATGATATATGTGCCATAAAACTTTAATAAGTAAATTGTATGGTCATGGTACCAAGGCTGGTTCGACATTCTCAGTCAATTGGCAGCAATGCGACATGACCGGTCTCCGGACCAGTCAAGACAAACAGCTACATGTTGAGTTGAAAGTCAGGATCGTTGGACTAATGACACCACATATTACATGGCAAAATAAGAAAACATTGTTTGTGCATGCACTATGAGTACGGGACCATCAAGACGCCCATGAGGAGTAGTGATGCGTCCTAAGGGACCTGGACGACCCAGTGAGTATAAGTGCAGTTTGTCGTTCCAGGTGACCGTGCGAAATTTGGAGTAGCACTAAGCGCATGAGGCTGGGGTGGGGACAGGATGAGGTCTCTATCCTCATATGGACACAAAGAATCGATTTCGGGATTGAGGCTTGGATGTCATGTACATCCACCCATTCCCATAGTAGAAGTGGTCGTACTTCTATATCGGTGGCCAGTAAAGTCACTCCGAAGCCACAAGTACCTGCAAATGTGTGTTTAACCTTTATGATGAAGGATGTGTGTTGGGTGATGACACATCGTGATTAAATAAGGAAATGGTGATAAAACCCGAATTTTTTAATGAAACGAATTTAAAAAAAAAGGAGTCTAGCACACTCCAATACAGATCTTTTTCATAAAAGTAAAAGTATTGAAAACACATTCAATGAGTAGTCGTACTCACCTCCTCCCTTATATCCCTTTTAGGGTAGTGATGCATCTCAAGGCTCCGGACGACCTGGTGGATATAAGGGCTATTAGTCGTACCAAAAGTCTTGCGAAGCTCGAAGTAGCTTCAAGTGTGTGAGACTGGGGTGGGGACAGGATGAGGTCTCTGTCCTCATATAGATACAAAGATTTGTTACAAGATTGAGGGTCGAATGTTGTAAACATCCACTCATTCTTAGGGTAGAAGTTGACATACTTCTATCTAGGTGGCCAGTAAAGTCCCTCCGACACCACAAGTGGGTTTAGTGGATGGGCTAGCCTAGGATTATGTGTTTTACCTTCATGATGAAGGATGTGGATGTTCACGACACCCGTTTATGAGTGTTATGGTATATAAGTCTTAACTTGTAAACGGGCCTAAGCCTATGCCCATCGGCCATGGGCCCACTCCATCACTTCTAGTTTTATTATTGCATGGTTCATACTTTCGTTAGTACCATCTCCCAAAATGTTTAATCTTATTCAACTAGTCAAAGGAGTACGGCCTTGGAAAATTATTTTCAATTCAAAAAATAAGTGCTCATCAATCCAACCAGACATGATGCTAAACTCACTCACTTGGTATGTAGTGACTCGTTTCTCTCTAGTTGTTTTGCCCGTACTTCTGTGGTGTTTCATGGTTATAGGTAGACGCACTTCCTCACGTACTGGTGGGGCTGCAATGGCTGGAGCTCTTGATTTAGAATGATAATTCCTGTCGAGGTGGTCCTTCGAGGATCAAGAGCGGCTCCAATTCATGTCATGTGAGCTACAAGGGAGTCGGTGGTCAGTTGGGAGGACTTATGGGAGGGTTGTCTCACCTAATGGAGGTTGGGGGTGGCCAGAATTGGATTTAGATATTTTTCATCACTTTAGACCAGTTGGAGTAGCAACATTGTGTAGGGTCATTGATGCTCCTCTAGTAGACCTCTAGTCGAACGAATGTTGCAGCTGGGTGGATAATTTCCTCCCGATTCCAATGGCATCCCTCTCAAGTTCTCCTTTTTTAAAACCTTTTTCCAAGGTTTACCAATTCTTTTCCAAGGATTCTCAAATACTTTCCAAGGTTTTCATAACCTTTTTCCCATTTCCAACCCGTAAAGAAATTTCGTATCCGTATGAGAACAAAGATCTCATCCCGACCCTACCCCTGTCTCATGCGCATGAAGCTACGTTAAGCTTCCCTAACTACTAGCATGACAATCTACCCTTATCTCCTCCATGTTGTCCAGTTGTCCCTAGGATGCATCACTACCCCTCTTAGGCATCTTGAAGGTCTTGTACCTCAGTGCATGTACAAAACAACAGTTTTCCTCATAAGCCATTTAATCTTTAGTGCCACTGGTCCAACGACCTCGACCCTCAACTCGACCTGTAGCTGTTTGTCTCGACTAGTCCATTGACCTGTCATGTCGCACTACCGCTAGTCCATTGATTATGTTGGTCCTGTCTTGGTACCATGGACAAACATATCATTCATTTAAATTTTCCATGGCTTAAACTCATGTTTGTTTATGGCTTAAACATACCAACTGGCCTTGGGCCCACTGTACGAGATTTAAGTAGTGACACACAGTCAGGGGAGAGCACTTCCAACAAAATAATCTTTTCATATGTCCATCACACCAATTGGGTGTGAGGACATCTTCACATATAACCGAGAAGCGGGTTTTCTACTTCCTTCCAGGAAGTTCATCATATAAACTAGGTATGATCTACGTACAAATGGTAAACAATTTTTCCGCGTAATTTCTACATCACTCCATTCAAGTGTGATGGTTAAAATTTCACTTAGTAGTGGGTTTTCATTTTCAAGGTGCTTATCATCAAAGTCGGGTATGATATAAAAATTTCACTCACCCGATAGTGAAGTGAATTTCCTCTTAAAGCGGTTTCTACCTCTACACAAGCTTAGCCTTGTTGGCGTTACCAGTACTTCGTGTTCCAACACGATATGAACATCTTTGTTCATTATCCTTTTGCATAATAGCCTTCATTCATCACGAAGAATAAAATGCCCGAACTTTTATTTATTTTCATTTAGGTCCCTAAAGTTCTTTTTCTTTAACTTTAGGTCCTTAATGCTCATTTTCCCAAAACTTCTAAAATTCACTTTGGCACCTTAATTTATTCAAAATCACAAAAAGGGGTTCAAGTTTCCCAAATTCCCAATTTGGTCGCCAACTTTTCCAAAATTACCATTTTGCCCCTACTTTACCAAAAATGTAAAATTGACCCCAATAATTCCAAAAATTGACCAATTGGTCTTCCAACATCTTTTCCATGCCCAATTTGCCCTTAAGTTTAGGAAATTGCACTTTAGTCCCTCAAAATTTTGAAATCCCTAATTTTCCCCCAATTTCAACCTTTCAACCTGACCGAATTTGATTTCATCAAATTGACTGATCAAATGAGGTTAATTATTAAAATTGAAGGTGGGTTTGAGTTCCTAAATATCCATATGATTCAATTGCTCTTTGAATTGCATGAATTGATGTCGGAACGAGCTCAACTCTTTTTGCTTGAATTTATCAAAGAGACTCAAATGTTTTATCAAGAAAAATTAACTTTCATTCATTCAAGAAACATTTTATTGCCATATTTGGCTTATTACAGAAGTTTTCTACATGCTAATCCTTTGGGGTGATAGGCCGGGAGTTAGCTTTAGAACGGTTGTAGGACTCTTGATCAGATGGCTCTAAGGAACTGGTTGGGGTCCCTTCATATTCCATTATGAGATGAATTTCATGTATGGCCTCCAGTCTGTACTACCTTAACACCTCTATCTCACACTCATACGTCTACTTCATCCATTGGGCGAGGTTGAAGCTGGACTGAGTAGGTGGTGGTACTTGGTGGACCTTCATGAAGGTGACATATGCATCCCAGTAATTGTCCCAAGCCTCCTTCTTCGTTGGATTCCTCTCCGGTTGTTGTTGGGCTGGAGGAGGGGTTTGGCTCCTAGGAGGAGGTACAGGTTCCTCTTGTCTTGGAGGAGGGTATGTGATGCCTTCTTGTTACAATAAGGCAACCACAAGTTTTAGTTAATCTTCCACCATGTCCTTGGTAACTCTTTTCTCACTCTTTAGGAATCTTTGAACGGCTGCCTCCCTTGGGGTAGGTGACTTTTTCAAGGTTATGGGTGGAGGATTGGATTTCACAACGAATTTCCTAGGAATTCTTCTTCCTACATGATAGTTAATTTTTTATTAATGTCAGGTCACAGTATTGATAATGTTTCAAGGGAACTTAGCTCTAATACAACTCAAGTTGTCATGCCCCGACCCGGTTTGGTCAGATCCCCATGAACAACCCATTGCTCTCTTTGTTCAAGAAGGGTTTTCCTCTTCTTTAATTCAAGAGGAGCCAGGTGTAATTTCAACATTATTACCTAGAATAAAATATATCAATAAAAATGCAACTCAAAATAATTAAGCATACTTGATAAAGGGTAAAGCCTGGTGTTATCCCTAGTCATTTCTCTATTTCTTGAAAAGGGATAAAAAGGGTTGGTGAGTTTCTACAACTCAGTAAATGGAAATTTTTTTAAAAAATAAGGTTTCAATAATATAGTTTTTTTTTAAATTGGTGTGTGCCATACTCCTTATTTTCTTTAAGTTATTTCATCCTCAAAATCTCAGTTCTTCAAAGTCATTTCTCACCATTAACTATAAACGGTGTGTTTAGAAATCAACACATACCCTTCATCATGAAGGGATCACACATTCGTAGGGTGACACATCCACTGCACCCACTTGGGGCATCGGAGCGACTTTACTAGCCACCTAGATAGAAACCCGTCCACTTCAATCCAGAAAATGAGTGGATGTACGCAACATCTATGACTACTGGCACGAAACACTACCCTTATCTACACCATGTCATCCAATAGCCCCTAGGATGCATCACTACCCCTCTTGGGTGTCGCGATGATCTTGAACATTAGTGCATGCACAAAACAATTGTTTTCCTCAAAAGTCATTTAATCTTTGGTGCCACTGGTCCAATGGCCCCGACCCTCAACTTGACCTATAGCTATTTGTCTCGACTAGTCTGTCGACCTATCTTGTCGCACTACCGCCAGTCCATCAAGTATGTCGGTCATATCTTGGTACCATGGCCAATCACGTCATTCATTTAAACTTTTCATGGCTTAAACACATGTTTGTTTATGAGCTCCTGCTCATGTCAACTATCCTTGGGCCCATTGTACAAAATTTTCAAAAATCGGGCATTTTAGCCCCCAAGTTCCAAAACCGAGGCATCTAGCCTATCTAAGCTATTCGAGCTCACGTCAAGAAGGTCTCCCAAAAAATTTAAGCAGTGGCACATAGTCTGGGGAAAGAACTTCCAAAAAAAAATTATCTTTCAGCTGTCCATCACACTAATTGTGTATTAGGACATCTCCGCTCATAACCGATAAGCGGATTTTCTACTTCCTTCCAATAAGTTCATCATACCAACCGGGTATGATCTACTTACAACCGTTAAGTAGTTTTTCCTCGCATTTTCTCACATCACTCCTCTAGGTGTGATGTTAAAATCCCACATTGTAGCATGATTTTATTACCGAGGTGCTCATCATCCCAACCGGGTATGATGTAAAAATCTCACTCACTTGTGAATGTCGTGAATCCTTCTTAACCTGCTTTTATCTCTTCGTGAGCTTCTCTTAGCTAGCATTCCTAGTACGTCGCATTACTACATGATATGAACAACCTTGTTCATTATCCTTTGGCTCGATAGCCTTCATTCATCACGAATGAATAAAATACCCAAACTTTTTCAATTAATTGCAATTAGGTCCCTAAAGTTTTTTTTTCTTTAACTATAGGTCCCTAATACCGATTTTTCCCCAAATTTGAGTCTTGAAACTTCAAAAATTTACTTTGGAACCTCAATTTATTCAAAATTACGAAAAGTGGTTCAAGTTTCCCAAATTTCCAATTTGGTCCCCAATTTTTCCAAAATTACCATTTTGCCCCTACTTTACAAAAATGGTAAATTTCACCCCAAATTTTCCAAAAATTGACCAATTGGTCCTCTAACACCTTTTCCTTGGCCAATTGGCCCTCAATTTCAGGAAATTGCATTTTAGTCCACTCAAATTTTTGAAATCGCCAATTTTCCCCCAATTTCAACCATTCAACCTAAACGGATTTGATTTCATCCAATTGACCAATCAATCAAAGTTAATTGTTGAAATTGAAGATGGATTTGAGTTCCTAAACATCCATATGATTCAATTTCACTTTGAATCACATGAATTGACGTCAGAGCGAGCTCAAACGAAGCTTCACCAAAAAATAAAACTCAGAGAGAGAAAGCTTCGAAAGCTTACCATCGGTAGCACGGTAGTCCGAGCTTTCGATCTGAACAGATAGCTCTCATCCTGAGGTTACTCCTAGAATCAAGAATCACCTCAATTCATGTCAAATTGAGAGAGAATTTGGTTAGTAAAGATCTGTCAGTTCTCTCTCTAGCGTTGATCAGAATTCATAGAGGAGAGCCAAATTGGCTTACATTTTTGCTCTAATTTGGTCGTATGAGGCTAAGGGAGTGTTGGGAGAGCTTAGTTTGGCCCGAGGATGGCTCGAATTGGCTGATTTCAGCCCAACAGAAATAGGGCAGCTTCGGTCCGCCAGAGCCGCTTTACTGTTTAATCACATCGGCGCTTCTCCGACGATCCTTAGAGCAATTAGAGACTACCATCGTATAGCTGACTTCTCTTCGAGTCTAAGGAACTCGACCACACCTTCTTTTGCTCAGAAAAGACCCTATGTCGGAGCTTCTTTTTTAGCTTCATTAGAAAACTGAGTAGCTGAGAGAGAGTGAGGTTTTCAGGTGTGTAGATGATGAATGGAGAGGGGCACTTTATATAAGGAGCTCGGGGACTCTCCGGTCGTCCGTTTGGCACCTTGACAGTTATTGATGGTCTGAAATGTACTTACTGGAAATGTTTCTTCTTCGTCAGTGCTATTTGATTTTTCAATGAGTGAACAGTGATGTCATCTGAAGGAAGAAGACTACGTTGTTCTGAACTAGACCAGACTGGTCTGAACTGGGTTCAACACTTAAACTAGTCGGTTTAGGCCCGATTCAACTAAGATTTTCAAAATTAAAATTTTTAAATTCATCTAAATTCATTCTCTATCATATGGTAGCCTCAATTCTCCTTCTAAGCCACCTAGAAAAATGAATTTAACATCCAATTTTATATTGGTTCAAGTCGGTCCAAACCGGTTCAATCTCGTTCGGATCTGGTTCATCTAAACCAGTCTAGTTTTCTTTCCCAAATTGTCCTGAAGTCCCTTTCAAGGTTTTTATGATCCTTTGGGTCACTCGGGAGTTGTAAATTTCCCAATTTGCCTATTTTCTAGTGATCATGGTTTGTGAACCGGTTCTGTTTTCTCACTCGGTTTGACCGATTCTTTCCCCGATTTTTCCTTAACTCAAAGGGGGCATGGGGTTTACAACCCCTCCTCATATAGTTGAGGTATGACAATACGACTTTGTTTGATTGACAGAGTTTTAGGAAAAATTAGAATTTTTATTAAAGGGTACAATACGTTTTGGGTGTTCTTAGCATTAGGTTGGCTCTCCTCCTACTCGTGGATGTGACCTCAATAGGTGCTGGCACCACATTCCTTAGTGGCAATGGATGCTTCCCCATATTGTCTCTTGAGCCTTCATGACTTTTACCACATTCCTTAGCGGGTGTTGGGAATGAGTTTACAAAATCACTTTATCTAATCCATGCCCATGTTATCATTTCCTTTAAAAAGGATTCTTCCTCAAATTTGGTTTTCAAAACCTTTTTCATTTCCGTATTAGGTCTATATTAGCTCTCTTAGCACATCCCCTTGCCTCGAGAGGCATATAGAAAACAAACACATGCCCTTCATCAGGAAGGGTACACACATTCACAGGTGCAGCCCATCCACTACACCCACTTGTGGATCGGAACGTATTTACCGTCCATCAAGATAGAAGCCCGTCCATTTTTATCCTGGTCTGAGTGGATATTCTCAACATCCGACTCGAATGCCACTTCATGTTCGTATGAGCACAGAGACCTCATCCCGACCTCACCCCGAACTCATGCGCAAGAAGCTACTTCGAGCTTCAAAACTAACTGGTATGACTGTAAAACCCGCACTTTTGAGTTAAGGAAAACTGGGAAAAGAACCGATCAAACCGAGTAAGAAAACCAAGCTGGTTTACAAACCCAATCATTTGGGAACAAGCAATTTGGAAATTTAAAACTTTCGGATGATCCAAAGGGTTCATTAAACCTTGGAAAAGAAACTTAAGACAAATTAAAATAGAAAAACCAAATTGGTTTAGGTGAACGAGATTCCATAAGAACTTTGAAGTTAAGCGTGATTGCCTGAGAGTACTGTGAGGATGGCAATATTAGTACTAGTAATAAATCTCTCCCATTTAATACACGATTTTACACCTATATAAAGAGGTCTTCCCCATTCATTCTCCTCACACCTGAACACTTCTCTCTCTCTCTCTCTCTCTCTCTACTGCTCCATTTCCCAGTGAAGCTCGAACCAAAGCTTTGACTTGAACATTTTCTTAATCTCGGAAGGAGAGGTCGAGCTCTTTAGAATCGGGGAGAAGACGACTATGTAATAGCAAACTCCAGTCAATCCGAGAATCGCTGGTGAAGCGTCGGCATGATCGAACAGTGAAGCAGCTCCGGCGGACTGAAGCTGCCCTATTTCGGCTAAGCTGAAATCGGCCATTTCAAGCCTTCCTGAAACCAAACTAAGCCCTCCCAACACCTCCTCAGTCCTTCCTCAGCTAAATTAGGACCGAAAGGTAAGCCAATTCGATTCCCCTTTACAATTTGAGATCGTTGTTAGAGAGAGAGTCGGTTGAATTTCAATGAAGAAATTCTAATCCAATTCGACATCAATTGATGTCATTCTTGATCCTAGGAAGAATCTTTGGAGGAGAGCTACCTGCCCAAATTGAAAAGCTCTACCATCGTGCCATCACCAGTGAGAAATCAAAGCTTTTTCTCTCTACAGTCTGTTTTTCGGCGAATCTCCATTTGAGCAAGTTCCAGTGTTAAAATCTGTTATTCAAAGTTCCTTAGAATTGTATGAACATGTAGGAACTCAATTTCAACTCCAATTTCAATCATTTGAGGTGTTTGATTGGTCAATTTGATGAAATCAAATTTGGTAGTGTTGAATTGGGAAAAAAGTTGAGGAAATTAGGGATTTTTGGAAATTTGAAGGACTAAAATGTAATTTTCTAAAATTGAGAGTCAATTGGTCATGATAAGAATATTAGAGGGCCAATTGATAAATTTTATAATTTTTGGGGCAAAAATTTACCATTTTTCTAAAGAAGGGGCAAAAGGGTAATTTTGGGAAAATTGAAGGACCAAATTGGAAATTTTAGAAATTAAACCCCTTTGTGTGAAATCAAATACTTTGAGGTCCTAAGATAAATTTTAAAGGTTTTGGGACTCAAATTTGGCAAAAAACCCAGCAATAGGAACTTAAAGTTAAAGAAAATTAACTTTAGGGACCTAATTGTAAATATATGTAAAGTTGGATTTTCTCATTCATTTAGAACGAATGAGGGCTATTAGGCCAAAGAATAATGAACAATTATGTTCATCTCGTGTAGGAGAACGAGACATCAGGAACGCTAGTCGAGGTCCAGCTTGCTAAGGACGGAACCCGACTAAGTGGAATTTCATTGCACTATCGGGTGAGTGGGATTATATATCATACCCGGTCGGGGATGATAAGTGCCTCGGTATAAAAACCTACTCTTTAGTGGTATTTTAATCATCACCACTTAGAGAAAGTGATATGAAAATCATGCGAAAAAAACTACTTACCAGTTGTAAGTAGATCATACTCGGTTGGTATGATGAAACTTACTCGAAGGAAGTTCAAAACCCATTCATCGGTTATGAACGGAGATGTCCTTATACCAGTTGGTATAATGGACAGTGAAAAATTATTTTGTCGGAAGTATTCTCCCCTGACTGTGTGCAAATGCTTAAACTATTTGGGAGAACTTTTTGACGGGAGCTCAAATAGCTCTTATAGGCCAGGTGCCTTGGTTTTGGAAATTGAGGGCTAAAATGCCCAGTTTTTTAAAAATTCGAACAGTGGGCCATAGGCCAATGGACACTGGGCAGGAGCTCGTAAAAGAACATGATATATATATATATATATATGTGTGTGTGTGTGTGTGTGTGCCATTAAAACTTAATAAGTGAATTGTTTGGTCATGGTACCAAGGTAGGTCCGACATACTTAGTCAACTAGTATCAGTGCGACATGACCGGTCTTCGAACTAGTCAAGACAAACAGCTACAGGTTGAGTTGAAGGTCGGGACTGTTGGGACAAATGGCACCACATATTACACGGTAATTTAAGAAAACTTTGTTTGTGCATGCACCTTGAGTACGGGATCATCAAGACACCCATGAGGGGTAGTGATGTGTCCTAAGGGCCCTAGACGACCCGGTGAGTATAATAAGGGCAGATCGTCGTTCCAGGTGTCAGTGCGAAATTTGGAGTACCACAAAGTGCATGAGACTGGGGTGGGGATAGGATGAGGTCTCTATTCTCATATGGACACGAAGAAGTGATTATGGGATTGTGGGTCGGATGTCGCATACATCCACTCATTCCCAGGGTAGAAGTGGTCATACTTCTATCCGGGTGGCAGGAAAAGTTGCTCCGAAGCCACTAAAGTGTTCAGTAGTGATATTAACTTGCGAATGTGTGTAACCTTCATGATGAAGGATATGTGTTGGGTGATGACACACCGATAACTAAGAAATAATGGAAAAACCCGAATTTTTAAATGAAGGGATTTTTTAAAAGAAAGGAGTCTGGCACACTTCATATAAATATTTTTCTTGAAAGTCAAAAGATTTGAATCCCATTCACTGAGTAGTTGTACTCACCCCCTCCCTTATACCCCTTTCAAGAAGTCCTGGAAAGCCAAACCTTAAAGGACTTGCGCAATTAAACGCCTACAAGATAGGTACAATTAATTTAAATTACTATGCAGTTTTGATTTATGATATTCCTGGAAAAAGGTGCGGGTCTAAATAACGCCTTACCCTTTACGGTTTATAATATAAGGGGAAACCCTTTAGTAAATCGGGAGAGTGGTGGGTTGATCACGGGGATCCGACCAAACCGGGTCGGGGCGTGACAATGACGAACTACCCTTATCTCCACCATGTCGTCCAGTCGCCCTTAGGACCCATCACTACCCCCTAGGGTGTCTTGATGGTATTATACCACAAGTGCATGCACAAACAAATAATGGTGTTAATGGTCCAACGTCCACGACACTCAACCCGACCTGCAGTTGTTTGTCTAGGCCGGTCAGTTGACCTGATCCTTATGCATTGCTACTAGTCTATCGAGTACTGTCAGTCCTGACTCGGTACCATGGCAAAACCATACAACCAATTTCATCATAAATTTCCATGGCTTTCTTTAAATTAAGGTTGTTTATGAGCTCCTACTCATGCACACTAGTTTTAGGCCCACCGCATGTGTTTTTTCCAAAATTGGGCATTTAGCCCCATGAGTTCAAAAAGAACCAAGGCCCTTAGCCTATCTGAGTTGTTCTAGCTCCCGTCAAAAATGTCTCCCAAATATTTTAAGCATTGGCATATAGTCATGGGAGAACCCTTCTGAACTTTATCATGCCAACTGGGTGTGATGATATCTCTTCTTACAATTGGTAAGCGGGTTTCTCTTTTCCTTAAGGAAGTTCATCATACCAACCGGGTATGATTATCTCTACTTATGACCAATAAGAAGGTTTTATCAATTAAATATGTACTCCTCATCCCAACCGGGTATGAAGTTAGATAATTCCACTCATAAGTGGTTTTTCATTTCCAAAGTGCTCACCATCTCAACAGGGTATGATGTATAATTAAGCCCACTCACCTGATAACTGTGATGTATTCGTCTCTAGTCGGTTTTAGAATCTACGCTAGCTTTTCCTTGCTAGAGTTATGGTCTCTCATGTCCCTACATGATTTGGGCATCCTTATTAATTAAGCTTTGACATAACAGTCATTGTTTTCTCACATAAGAGCGACTAGGATCAAAATTATTGATTAATTGCACTTAGGTTCCTGAAATTCATTTTCCTTAACTTTAGGTCCCTAATGCCATCTTTTCCTCAAATTGAGTCCTAAAACTTCCAAAATTCCCTTTGAGTCCTCAATTTACTTAAAATTGTACAAGTTTTCCAAATTTCAAATTTGGTCCCCAACTTTTCAAAAATTATGATTTTGCCCCTACTTTCCAAAAATGGCAATTTTGCCCCAATTGTTCCAAAAATTGACCAATTGGTCACCCAACATCTTTCTCATGGCCAATTGGCCTCCAATTTTGGGAAATTGCAAAGAGCTCCCTCAATTTTTTGAAATCTCAAAATTTTCCCCAATTTCTCTTTTTCAAATTGACCGAATTTGATTTCTTCAAATTGGCCATTCAGTTGGGATTAATTACTCCAATTGAAGGTATGGATCCTACACTTCCATACGATTCAATTGAGCTTTGAATCGCAGCATTTGGGTTCGAATTAAACTCAAATAGAGCTTTGCCTAAAAACTGCTCATAAAGAGAGAAAGCTTTCAAAGCTTACCATCGGAGGTACGATAGTCCGAGCTTTTGATCAGGAAAGGTAGCTCTTGTCCGAGGTTTTTTCTAGGATCAAGAATCTCTACAATTGAAGTCAAATTGAGGGTGAATTTAGTTAGTGAAATTTGACACTTTCTCTTTCTAACCCTGATATGCAACAACTAAGAAGGGTCAAATTGGCTTACTTTCAACATTGTTGAGGTCGTGTAAGGGTTGTGGGGGTGTTGGGGAGGCTTTGTTTGGCCGGAGGAGGGTTGAATTTGGCCAAATTCACTGATTGATTCCGCTAACGCTTCTCTAGTGGTTCTGGGGTCGAAAGGTAGATGCTATTAGGTAGATGATTTCCCCCAAAATCTATAGGATCTGACCTTGCCCTCTAAGGCTAAAGAAACTGCCCAAGTCATAGCTCTGGTATGAGCTTCATTGGAAAATGGAGCAGTTAAGAGAAAATGGTGATTTGAGGTATGTGAAGGATGAATGCAGAGGAGTTCTTTATATAGAGAGCTCAAGGACTCTCAACCCGACAACTTTCCATTTTGGTCGAGTTTATCCTCGCCCAAAAATAGCCTGATCGGAGCGGTTACATCTTCGTAGTAGATATAAGTTTTCTACATTAATGAACAGTGATGTCATTTTCAAGAAGAAGATGACACTGTTCCGAACTGGGTTGGACCGGTCCGGCTAGGTTCATTGGCGTAAATCGACCGGTCAGGCTGGATTCGACTAGTTTTCTCAAAATTAAAATTCTCAAAATTAATCTAAATCCATTCTCTATCTAAAGGTGGCTTCAATTTCCCAATTTTAATATTTTAAGCCAACAAGAAAAATAGATTTAAAAACTGGTTCAAGTATGGTTCAAACCGGTTCAAGTTTGGTTCACCCTGAACCGGTCTGGTTTTCTCTTTCAATTTGTTCCAAGATTCCTCTCCATGATTTTTATGACTCTTTGAGTCATTTGGGATTTTCCACTTTCCCAATTTACCCTTTCTTTATCAGTTATGGTTCGTGAAGCGACTCGGTTTTCTCTTTTGAAACAATTGGTTCTTTTCCCAGTTTTCTTATCTTTAATGGGAGAGGGTTTACACCTCGAGCTCCCTCATCTTCCTCATCCCTCAAATGCTTGGAGAAGAAGAAGTGTCCATTTTCCGAAGAAGCACGAACCAAAGCTCCGACTTGGGCACTTTTCTCCACCTCTGAAGTCGAATTTGGGTTCTTACGAATCCGAAGGAAGACAGCTACACGAAGACATCCTCCATTTAGCTCAAGGATTATGGAGAAGCACCAGTGAGCTCGCACAGTACTAACACCCATCAATGGTCTACAACCCAAGTTGCTTGACATCAATTTGAGTCATTTCTAGATCAATTTTGGCCAAACCAAGCACCCAAGACCACTCCTTGAAGTGACCTGACCTTCCCTGAGCTAAATTATTAAGTTCACTCCTCCCCCTTTGCCAAAATTCATTGTTCACAATCAAATTTGCATGAAAACTAAATTTCAAAATTCGCACTGTCCAGGCCACCAATTAAAGTGTGGGTTGATCTAAGAAGGATCTCCATGAAGAGAGCAATCCATTGGAATCAAAAGCTCCAATTATCGAATCCTCATCGATAAAAAATCGAAGCTTTCTCTCTAGACCGATTTTTTGGTGAAGCATCATTTAAGCTTATTTTTTAGCCATTTTTAGCGTTCTAATGCTTGAAATGATGATGGAGACATGGGGAAGAGAAATGAGATCATGAAAGGGTTCAATTAATCGATTTCAAGGGGTCAATTGAACGAAATAATATTTTGGGCATCAAATTGCACTCTTTGACAAAAATAGGGCAATTTGGGGATTTTTGGAAAATTGGAGACAAAATTGCAATTAAATTAAAATTTGGGGATTTCCATGAAATAAACTTCCAATTGAGTGCCAATTGGAAAGTTTTGGAAAATGGGGGATCAATTGGTAATTTTAACGAAAATTAGGACCAATAAGTAATTTTCTAATTCAAGGACCTATATGCAAACACTAATAAGTAAGAGGACTTATGCAAAGTTTTCCTTATGAAAATTCTCGAACCTTGTAGGAACTAGTCATACGAGTATAGGTGCAAGGAAGCACATTTGAGATTACAATTTTTCTAGGACGAATGCATCTTAGTACCCAGTGAGTGGGACTTTTTACGTCATATCCGATTGGGGTGATAATTCCAAACTGTGTGAAACTACTTAAACATTTTGGGATACGTTTCTATCGAGAGCTAAGATAGTTCCAATAGGCTAGAGGCCTCGGTTTGAAACTATTTGGGCCCAAGGCCCAGTTTTGGAAAAACTTGTAAAGTGGGCCTAAGGCCAGTGTGCATGGGTTGGAGCCCATAGACAAATAAAGCTCAAGAGCCGTGAAAATTTTCATAACTAGTCATTTGTGTGAATCGCCACTATGTCAAAACTAGTCCGTTAACTCGTTGGACTAGTAGCAGCTAATCCAAAGCCAGGTCATCGAACCTGTCGGGCATGGTAGTTATGGAGCCGAAGCCAAGTGTGGGGATCGTTGGGCTGGTAGCACCAAAGATAATAGATATAATATCTAAAATTGTTGTTTGTGCACGCACCGATGTTGCGGAACCATCAAGGTGCCCATTTGGGGTAGTGTTGGTTCCAAAGGATGTTGAATGACCCAAGGAATATAAGGGAAGCTCATCATCCAATATGTCTTGAAGCTCGGAGTAGCTTCCTACGCACTAAGACCAAGGTGGAAGGGGGAAGAGGTCTCGTCCCCTAGCAGACACGAAGTATTTTTTAGTCTGGGGGTTGGACTATTGATATCCACTCAGACTCTAGGTAGAAGTTGGGGACTTCTATCAAGATGGACGGTAAAGATGCTTGGATCCACAAGTAGAGTACTCAATGACTACTCTACGAATGTTTGAACCCTTTTTGTTAAAGGGTGTGTGATGGTTTGATAAACAAATCCTGAGAAAAAGGGAAAGCATTAGAAAAGTTAAATCACACATTAATGAACATGAATGATGTTTTAAACCTTTTTGAAAACTTATCCAAATACCCACTCACTAAATTTTAGAAACTCACTCCTCCCTTTAAATCTTTTTCAGGAAAGGAGAGGAGTTCTAGGAAATCTTTTTGCCAAGTCCTATAGATCCAGGTACTTTAATAGTAAGGTTTTCAATTTTGTATAATGTTATTTCAGGGAACAATGACTTACGTACACCTAACTCCTCAAGGATTTTGGGAGTGGTAACTCTTCCTAGACCAAAGGGAGTGACGGGTTGCTCACGAGGTTCCGACCAAACTAGGGTCAGGGCGTGACAACTTTAGTTCCACTAGTGTCATATGGCAGGGTGTTTGCTATATGGGGTGTGTCCCTTGTATCACTTCTATAGTGAACTCTAGTTGGCGATCCAAGGGTAATCCTAATAATTCTTTGGGGAATACGTCTGAGTAGCATTTCACTACTGAAAAACTTTCCAATCCCTTCTTTTATGAACCCTCATTCATGATTAGGGCGAGGAATGACTTACACCCTTTTCACAACATGCTCTATGTATTTATGAATGATACCACATGTACTCCCTCTCTCCTCCTATCTCCTTCAAATACTACCCCTTGTGCCTTCGGGGTATGGAATATTATTCTATTGTTCCCACAATCCACCTTCCTTAATGAGTGCTCAACCAATCCATTCCCAAAATTATTTCTACTTCTTTAAAGGATAATGGAATCAAGTACACCTCCAGGGTGACTCCCATTATCTTGAGTTCGCACTCCTTCAAGAGTTTATCATGGACTAACACCTCTCCTAATGAGGTGAGGATATTGAGGTTCGGATTGAGGGGCGTAAGTTCTCAAAGAAGTATTAGGATCAAGGTTTCCTTGATGAAGGATCGTTTGGCCCCTAAGTCAAAGAGAGTGTACGCTTCTCTCCTGAATAAGTGCACATGTCATGGGTGGAAGAAAATTGCTAGATTTCTTGAGTGAACGAAACTTTTATTCATTTAGAAAGGAAATACACTATTCAGGGCTACATTTTTTTGTCTTAAGGGAGGGTTTTGGACGTACCAGCTACTACATTGGGGGTCCTTTCAGGCCTCCTCTTAGGTGAGGTTATACACCCTAGCTAGGACTCTTGATGTTGGGGTGCCTCCCTTCCTCCACTAGGTGCTTTCTGGGTGTCGAGTGGTGGCTGTGGGGTATTCCTTTGGGCATTGCCCCTAAGGGCTAGGCAACTCCCAGCGAAGTGCTCAAGTTGTCCACACCCAAAATATGCTTGGCATGCCCCCTGGTGGTTCCTCTAGCACCTTAGGCAGTAGGGACTCCTTCCTTGGAAGTCACGCTTGCTTCCTTGTTAGCTTGGTATCCTTCCTCCTTATTGAACTTTTCCCTCGTCCCCCACCATAGGCTACCTTGATCCTTTTGGCTGCTACAACTACTCTGGCCCCTTTCCTCCCTCTAATTTGCATGTTCCACCCTGAGACGTCTTATTTATACTAAGAGTGCACATCATCCCAACCGGGTATGATGTGAATAAGCCAACTCACCTATGATTGTGGTGTATTCTTGTTCAGTCGGCTTTTGCCTCCACGCTAGCTTATCCTTGCTATCATTGCAGTCCCTCATGTTCCTACATGATTTGAATATCCTTATCTATTAAAATTTGGCATAACAGCCTTCGTTTCTCACATATGAATGACTAGGCTCAAATTTGTCAGTTCATTGCACCTAGGTCCCAAATGTTAAATTTTCTCCAACTTTAGTCTCCAAACTTCCAAAAATTCTCTTCAGGTCCTCAATTTACTCAAAATTATTTAAAGGGATCAAGTTTTCCAAATTTCTAATTTGGTCCCCAACTTTCAAATTTTACCATTTTGCCCATACTTTCCAAAAATGGCAATTTAACCCCAATTATTCCAAAAATCGACCAATTGTTCCTCCAACATTTTTACATGGCCAATTGGACCTCAATTTTGCAAAATTGCAAAATGGTCCCTCAATTTTACAAAATCCCCAATTTTTCCCAAAAATTTCCCCCAATTTCTCCCCTTTAAACCGACGAATTTGATTTCTTCATAATGGCCATTCAATCAGGTTAATTGTCATAATTGAAGGTATGGATCAGTTCCTACACTTCCATACGATTCAATTGAGCTTTGAACAGCATCATTTGGGATCGAATTGAGCACAAATGGTGCTTCATTAGAAATCTATGCGTAAAAAGAGAAAGCTTCTTAAGCTTACCATCATAGGTGCAGCGGTCTGAGCTCTCTATTGGAGAAGGTAGCTCTCTTCCTGAGGTGCCTTCTAGGATCAAGAATTCCTACAATTGACCTTAAATCGAATAAGAATTTCACTAGTGGAATTCTATAGTTTCTCTCTCTAACTCCGACCTACAACGACTAAGGAGGACCGAATTGGCTTACATTTTAGCTTAGTTGAGGTCGTATGAGGATTGTGGGGATGTTGGGAGAGCTTGGTTTGGCTAGAGAGGGGCTGAAATTGGTTGAATTCAGCTTAGTCGAAATAGGGCATCTTTGGTCCGTCAGAACTATTTCACTGTTTGATTCCGCCGACACTTCTCTAGCGGCTCTCGAATCGAACAGAGGTTGCTATCAAATAGCTGACTTCCCTCAAAGTCTAAAGAACCCGACCTCGCCTTCTTAGGTTGAGAAAACTGCCCATGTCAGAGCTCTGGTTCAAGCTTCACCAGAAACTGGAGCAGTTGAGAAAGAATGGAGATTTCAGGTGTGAGAAGGATGAATGTAGAGGAGATCTTTATATAGGGAGCTCAGGGACTCTCTACATGACCGTTTAGCATCTTGGTCAAGCTCATTCATAACCTAAAATTGCCTGAACGGAGATGATTCATCTTTGCCAACACTATTCATTCATCCATTGAATGAACAGTGTCGTCATCTGAAGGAAGAAGATGACACTATTCCAAACCGGACCGGACCGGTTTGCCCGATTCGACCGATTTTCTCAAAATTAAATTTTTTTTAAATTCATCTAAATTTATTATCTATCCAATGGTGTCTTCAATTTCCCAATTTGAATATTTTAAACCGCCTAGAAAAATAAATTTAGCAAGTGGTTCAATGATGGTTTAAATCAGTTCAATTTGGTTCAGGTCCAGTTCACCTGAATCAGTCTGGTTTTCTCTTCCAATTTATCCCAATGTCCCTTTCCATGGTTTTTATGACTCTTTGGGTCACTCGAGATTTGTAAATTTCCCAATTTGCCATTTCTCTATCGATTGTGGTTCGTGAACCAATTTGGTTTTCTCCCTTGGGTTGACCGGTTCTTTCCCCAGTTTTTCTTATCATTAAGGGATATGGTTTACAATTAGGGGAGATCAATTCTGGAAAATCATTTTAAATTTTGGAAGGTGCATTCATCAGCCTAACCAGGCGTGATGGCAAAACCCACTCACCCAGTACGTCGTGACTCGTTCCCGATTGGATCTAACTAAGTTATGGGCTCCTCTAAATCGAATGATCTCAGCCAATTAGAGGCTAACATGTGATAGTAGCATTGTGCACCCATTGGGAAACTAAACATATTTAAATCAGCCAATCAGAGGACACCACGTGTCACGGTCATCAGCTACATAAGCATGAGCAACTAATGGGAGACTACCACGTGTCAGGTCAATGGGTCAAAGGCTGATGAGGCCGCTGAGTAGGAAGTCACATCTGCAAAACCATCCAATCACGGAGCACCATGTGGCAAACCACACGTGCGTGCACAGTGTCATCTTCAATCTTTAGATGATAGAATTGTTCATGGAATAATTCCATTTTCCATTTCTAGTAAGGGAATATCTGCACCGACAATGGTAATTTCAGAGAGGATAGGCTCAACCAATTTGGAAACTAGTAGAGCCAAGGGACCCCGAGCTCCCTATATAAATATCTCCTCCCCATTTGTCCTTCTCATCCCTCAAACACTCTAAGAAGAAGAAGTGCTCGATTTTCGATGAAGCTCGAACTAGAGCTCTGACTTGGGTACTTTCTCCACCTCTAAAGGCAAATTTAGGTTCCCTAGAATCATGAAAAAGTCAGCTACCCAACAACACACTCCATTTAGCTCGATGATCACCAGAGAAGCACCGATGGATCCAAACAGTGAAGCTACTCTGAAGGACTCGAAGCTGCTCGATTCTGCCCAGTCAAAGTTCAGCTATCCCCAACCTCCTACGGCCGAACCAAGCTCTCCCCAAGTCTGTCTAGCCTACTCTTGATTCCATGAAGTGTCCACGTAAATTAATTTGGCTTTCACTCTTCGGAATAGCTTAATCTAGAGAGAGAAAGTGTCCCAACTTCACTAACCAAAATCCCATTGCTCGGGATGAGAATTGGAGTTGCTTTTAATCCTTGAAGAACCATCTGGATAACAGCTATCATTCCAAATCAAGAGCTCTGACCACCGTAGCCCCAACAGTAAGCTTCTGAAGCTTTCTCTCTCTACTTTCAATTTTCCAGCAAAGCTCCGTTTGAGCTCATTTTGGACCCAAAAACAGTAATTCAAAGCCTAGTCAAATCATAGGGAGGTGAGGGAACCAATTAGCACAATGATAAGGAGCAATTAATCAGGATTTTGGGCCAATTTGATGGAACCAAATTTTAGAATAAAAATGGGGCGATTTGGGGAAGAAATGGGTGAAAATTGGGTATTTTTGAAAATTAATGGACTCATTTGCAATTTTCTGAAAATTGAGGACCAATTGGCAAATTGGAGGAAACTGGGGGTCAATTGGTGATTTTACAGAACTTAGGAACCAATTTGTCATTTTTTTGAAATTTGGGGCAAATTGGTAGTTTTGGGAAAATTAGGGATTAAAGTACAATTAAGCAAAATTTTGGATTTTTGAAGTCCCCAAAAGGGAATTCGGTGAATATTTACAAGTTGATCATTTATAATGTTAGCATTTAACCGAGGGCACATTACCGTGAGGGTTGATTTCGAGACTTCTAGAATAAGTTGGGACCCAATGTTCCTTATACGGAATGATGTAGTTACGAGAGGGAGCACATCAATCTACAACCACAAAACACCCCAGAAATATGGATGAACAAGCTCGAGAGAAACATCACTACACACGAGTGAGTAGGACTTTCCAACATCATACCCGGTTAGGGTGATGAGCACTATTTTAAAATTTGAAATCCATTTTCTAGAAATGTTCTCCCCCGATTGCATGAAACTGCTTAAAAATAATGGGAGACGTTTCTGATGAGAGTTGAAATAGCTCGAGTAGGCCAGGGGCCTCGATTTTGAAACTTACAGGGCCTAAGGTACAGTTTTGGAAAACACGTGAAGTGGGCCCAATGCTAATGGGCACGGGCCAAAGCACGTAGACAAATAAGTTATTAAGTTATGAAAATCTTTCATAACTAAATATTTGTGTGAACCACCATCGTGCCGAAGCTAGGCCATCAAACTCAATGGGCTAGTAGATGATGAGCCAAAGCGAGGTCGTCAAAATTGTTGGGCTAGCAGTTATGGAGACGAAGCCAAGTTGTCGAGCTCGTTGGGTCGGTAGCACCAAAGATAATTGATATAATTTCAAAAATGATTGTTTGTGCATGCTATGAGTTCAAAACCATCGAGGCATCTAGTATGGGCTAGTGTTGATTCCAAGGGCAGTAGGATGACCCAGGAAGTATAAGGGAAGTCTGTCATCCAGTATGTCAAGAAGCTCCAGGAGCTTCCTACAACCAGAGACTGAGGTCGGAAGGGGAGAGGTCTCGTCCCACTATAGTCGACATGGAGAATATCATGTCTGAGGAATGGGTGGTAAGGCTCACTCAAATTGGTGGTAGAAGGTGTAACCTTTTACCGGGATGGTCGATAAAGATGCTACAGACCACAAGTGGAGTAATCGGGGACTACTCTACGAACATGTGATCCCTTTTTGAAAAAGGGTGAGTATGATTATGTATTAAACTAATCCCGAGTAAATGGAAAAATTGAAGAATTCTTTTCACAAATATACAACCAAAGAAAGACATTATAATGCATGTCTCAAAAACTCACCATAATACCCACTCACTGAGTTCTAGAAACTCACCCCCTCCCTTTAAATTTTTTTCAAGGAAAGAGACGACCCATTGAGGAACCCTTACATCAAGACTATAAATACAGGTATATTATTTTGTTAATTTTAGTTTTATATAATGTTATTCCAAGGAACAATGACAGAAGGTATGTATGACTCCTTGCGGTTTTGGAAGTGGTAACCCTTCCTAGACTAAAGGGAGTGATGGGTTACTCACGAGGTTCCGACCAAACTAGGTCGAGGCATGACAACTTTAGTGGTATCAAAGTTAAGTTCCCTCAAAATAGTTATCAAGACTATATAATCGGAAACTAAAAAGTATCCACCTTGTAGGAGTAATGGCCCCAAGAAAATTTTCCAAACAAACTCGTTCAGTCTCAGGATCGATAGGAACCGCTACCTCAACAAGCAAGTAGAGTAGCAATGGCACCTACGAGCTCAAAAGAGCTCAACCTCAGGAAATGGTCATAGATTGAAGGGCACTCCTCGAATAAATGAGGAAAATTTTCAACATACCAAACCTTCCCTAGGAAAGAGGTCAGCCCCTTGAGGAAAATATACATCCTAAGAAGGACCCAATGCCTCCCTCAACACCTCAATAGCCAAAAAGAACCCCGGCATAGGAAGAGGCCAAGAAGAACTACTATGAGGCATATGCAAACAATGTGAGGGTTTTCCACAAACTCCCACCCATCCAAGTGATCCCCGAATGCATGAACATGATGAGACAAGCCAACAAGTATGAAGTCGTAGTGCTGGAGAGGTATGGGCTCGAAGTAACTTAGGAAGTCAGAGCCCGTGGATCACTTTACAACGCCGCCCCACCACACTCCAAGGAACCTAGCCTGAACTTGTATAAGGGATGTGAGGGACAGTACTTGGATATAAGATCGTCATCCTCGGAACCATCAGACAAGTAGTCCCAAAAAAAGTCGAAGGCAGATTCCCGATCGGGTGGACATGTAGGGATAGGAGGAGAGTGAGACGAGTGCATGTAACTTAGGAAGTCAGAGCCCGTGGATCACTTTACAACGCTGCCCCACCACACTCCAAGGAACCTAGCCTGAACTTGTATAAGGGATGTGAGGGACAGTACTTGGATATAAGATCGTCATCCTCGGAACCATCAGACAAGTAGTCCCAAAAAAAGTCGAAGGCAGATTCCCGATCGGGTGGACATGTAGGGATAGGAGGAGAGTGAGACGAGTGCATGTAATAACACAATTTTGGCAAGAATTTCCTTGAATAAATAAAAGAAGATTCTTTATGTCAAATTATGAACTCAATTAACAAGCAATCAAAGAATTAGATATTAAACTCCACAATAGGATGAAGGTGTCTCAAATCCAATAACCTTCCCTCTAAATGGGTTATCGAGAATTCCCAATGTAAAGGCTAGGAGTTTTGGCCTATGATAGGAAAGATAACTCTCTCACAAAAGGGAGACTAGAGGGTCGGAGAAGGTCCAAAACTCAGCAAAATGACAAACATGATGGAGGAATGGGAAGCATGATAAGTTGACACTAAGGTGAATGAACACAAGAAGATAACTACATAAAGCCAATGGACGAGGAAGGTAGTATGGGACGAGGTAGTTAACTAATTGATCCTCATGGGAGTCATGGATTTAAACCCTAGTAAAGAAGGGAAGAATAGATAGGTTAGATGCTAGAAAAAGAATGATGAAGGAAATTCCTAAGGGAACCAATGACCAAAAAGGATTAATAACAACTGATATGTCAAGGATGGTCAAACTTAAGTCACGGGAAGGACGAAGTAAGCCTCTCACTAAGAGGTCCAAAAACAAATCTCGAAACTAAAGTGATCTAAACTATTCCCTAAGAGAGTAAACTTGTAAAAGAATACAAGTAGGAATAAGGATAAGGTACAAAGGATGTGGCTACAATATTCCCAAAGAAATGGTAAAAAGGTAGGATAATATCAAGGACATCATAAAGTTGCTTTAGGGTCAAATACTTATAAGGACGAATGAAAGGGGAAATTTCAAGAAGAGAGGAAGAAGCCTACCAAGGAAGGGAGTTCCAGAGAGGTATATATCCCAACAAAGAAGTAATAGACCCAATCGAATTAGAATAAGAAGATAAGCTTGCAAATGAAATGCATGTTGGGGTAAAAGAACCAAGTACAAGGGAAGAATACTCATGAGGGCCCAAGGAGTAAGTTAAACCCAAGGAATGGGTGAGCGGGAAGATAGAATCGAATGATGCCATAACAGGTGGGGATGGGTGGAATACCCATAATAAAGGAATAAAAGGAAAGGATATCCAAAAACCTTGGATAAGTACACACTTCAATGAAGAGGTGATTAAAGGAATAATAACGAACATCAAGAGTGGTTGTGGTCCATGCTCACTTAATAGAGATTAAGATTGGATGGTTGGGCATAGCATGGAGTACATGAAATAAGACTGAAAACTAAAAGTTCCTCGGATAGGAAATAAAGATAAATAAATGGAAATTCGAAGTCGATAAAAGATTGAAAATGGAAGAATACACCAATAGAAAAAGGGGTGTAAGGATATGAATGAAGAGAACCTTCCAGGAATGATAAGAAGGTTGGATGCATAGTTCTAAAGATGGAAGTCTCTACTCTGAAGTACAGGAGTAGAGAATGAAATCAATGAGAGGAACCCCTCCAAGTGAGTTCAAGGAGTCAATAAGTAAATTGTGAGGAAGTAACCCGAAATGAATAACAGTGAAATGGTCATGAATGAGTAAGGATGGACTAAGGAACAAAAATACATAGGTAAGGACTCCATCAGCTTTGCGGAAGGACGTGAAGGAGGAAATCCCAAGTATGATAGAAAGTCAAGAGGTGATTGGAAAATTTGATGGTTGGAATCGAGAATGGTCAATAAGGAGTTTGGTGAAGAAGAGTAAATAGGGGAAATCCAAACGATCATGAAAGGCATGACATATAAGGTAAAGGAATATATTACGAGTACGGAAACGGGTAGTAAAATAAGAGTGTGGGAACACGCTTTAAGGAAGTAAGTGGAAGAACTCAGTACTGGAAAGCCTGAATTAATGCTGAAGATAGTTGAGGAACACTACTAGATGGTGAGAAGGGATGGAATATTATGATCCATAAAAGGATTAGTAAGCTATCAACGAATATCTAGAAGAGGTCCTAGAAAAAGGTGCAACTCATATGAGGAAGAGTCGTTTACATAAACATGATGAGGTTGAATGAAAGGTTTGAAATGAACCTGGGTGATAATAAAGAAAGAAGGGGGGTTCATGGAGCAATACAAGATAAAAAGGGAATAATTTCAAAATCCATGAAAATAAGAATGAAAAGCTCGAAAGGATGCCAAGCTAAAGATTTTCAACGACCATTGGAAATAAACAAAAATGGGGAAGGTCAAACAATTTTGAACTCCCAATCCAGTTATCCATGATGAACATTTGGATGAAAACCTCAAGAAGGAGAGCCCTACCCTAAGCGACATAAGAATTGGATCTAAGAAAATACCTTTGGACAAGTGGGTAGGGCAAACCAATCAGAATGGTCCCATGGAATGGATGAATATTTGAGGAGAAGAGAAATCCATTAAGTACGTTGTCTAAAGAACTAAGTGAAAGAGTAATGTTATGGGTATTTTGCCAAGGAAAAGCATATGAGCAAGAAAATGGAAATGGGAGGCCGGATCACTCTGCAATCTTCTTCTCAAGTGGTAAGGACAAATCATGTTGTTAAGGACGATGGAGAAATAAATGATGAAATAATAGATTCCCAAGACCTGGAAATGAAAGATGCCTAAAGGGCGGACAGGCACGAAGGATGCCCAAAGGAGATGCAACCAGGATGGGAACGTACCCCGAGATATCATATCGGAGCAAATTACAAGTCGACCTTAAAGGAAACCATTCACTATGTTAGGAATGTATAACTAGTTTTGGGGACAAAACTCATAAAAGATGGGGGGAGTTATAAACCCCGTCCTCTTAGATCAAGGAAAACGGAAAAGAGAACTGGAAATTTTCGAGAGAAAAAAAAAACCAAGAATCTAAACGAACTAGAATTGGTAAAGAAGGGTTAAAATAGAAATTTAGAAAATCCAAAGTAGCCAATAAATCACAAAAATCATGGAGAAGAACCATGAAGTGGATTGGATGTGAAAATCGGACTAGTTTAAGGTGAATTGACCCTAAACTGGAATGAACTGGGCTGAACCATGAAAAATCAGTCAATGTCAGAAAGGCCCACTTTGTAAGATCGGCCAATGAGGAACTGACACGTGGCAAGGACGCCATGTCAGCATCCGACAAGGATGTCAGAGAAATGACCGGCCAATCAGAGGCTAACACATGGCAGTGCCACATCGGATGATCTCAACCAATCAGAGGTTGACACATGGCAGTAGCACTGTGTGTCTGGTGGGAAACCTGACATATTTAAATTAACCAATTAGAGGACGCCACATGTCATGGTCAACGGTTAGCACGATCAACATCCATGTAAGAACGTGCAGTCAATGGGAGATTGCCACATGTCCAGTCAATGGGTCAAAGGTTGACGAGGCCACTAAGTAGGAAGTCGTGTTAGCAAAGCCAGCCAATCATTGATCTCTATGTGGCAAACCGCACGTGCAAAGCTCACACGTGCACGCACAGTGTCATCTTCAACCTTTAGATGATAACACTATTTCACTAGAGAGAAGACCGAGTATTCCTCAAAGTGTCACCATGGAAGGGAATACTTAAGTTTCAATAGAGAGGAAAGTTGAAGCCAAGGTACATAGGTCCGTACGTTATAAGTCAGTGGATCGAACCAATGGCATATAAGCTAGAGTTTCCTCTAGACCTGCAAAGAATACATGACATATTCCATGTGTCGATACTATGGAAATATGAGCCCGACTCCAGCCATGTGCTAGATCAACCGCCACTAGAGATAGAGGAAGACTTGATCTATGAGGTAGAGCCAATATGAATCCTCAACCAATAAGAGAAGACCTCATGAATAAGACAATCCCCATGGTGAAGATCCCCTAGCAAAATGGCTAAGTAGAGGAGGAAACATGGGAGAGCGAGTGAGTTATAAAGGGTAGATACCCGCAATTGTTCAGTATATAAAAGTTTTGAGGATAAAACTCATAAAAGGAGGGGAGAGTTGTAAAACTCATCCTCTCAAACCAAGGAAAACTAGGAAAAGAACCGACCAATTTTCATATGAAAAAATGAGACAATTAATGAACTCAAAATAGTAAAGAAGGGTTAATATGAGAGATTGGAAAATCCCAAGTGACCAAAAATTCTCAAAAATCATGGGGAAGAACCATGAAGTGAATTGGATGGAAAAACTAGACTAGTTCGGGGTGAACCGGACTAAACCGGATTGAACCATAGTGAACTAGTTTAATCATTCATTTTCTAGGTGGCTTAAAAATGTCAATTTGGGAAATTGAAGCCAACATTAGATAGAAAATAAATTTAGATGAATTTTTAAATTTTTAAATTTCACAAAACCAGTCGAATCGGGCTTGAACCGGTCGATTTTTTAATTTGGGTCACCAAACCTAGTCGGACTGGACCAGTTAACGGTCCAGTCGGTCAATGAACCAGACTGGTTAACGGTCTAGCCAGTCAACAGATCGAACCAGTCAACGGTCAACGGTCAGCGGTGCCTAGTCAGTAGCCACGCAGACACGGGCATCCTATGGGAGGCTACCACGTGTCTAGTCAATAGTTAGCGGAGGACCAATCAGCCTGTCACGCATACACAAGCAGCCAATGGGAGCCTGCCACATGTCTGATCAATCGGTCAATGGCTAACGCGATGGCTGAGTTGGAATGCCATGTTAGAAAAACCAGCCAATCACAGCGTGTCACGTGGCATGCCCGCCATGTCATCGTCTTCTTCCTCAATCAGCTGACAGAATGGAGAGAGAGGAAAAAGGGTGCTTCCTCTGGTGACCCAGGAAGAGCTTCAATATGACCGTCAGCAACCAAGTCAGAGGCTAAATCCTACGCCGGCTGGTAGCTCGGACAGTTGTCGAACTCCCTATATAAAGATCACCCCTCCATTTGTTCTTAGCATCCCATAATCAAGTGAGGAAGGTGAAGTGTCCCAGTTTCCAGTGAGCAGCAAACCAGTGCTCCGACAGTGGAACTTTTCTCAACCTCTAAAGCCACATTCAGTACCTTTGGAACTGGGGGGAAGTCCTCTACCCATGTGCAGCTTCCTTTCAGCTCGAGGACCACCAGAGAAGAGCGAGGAAGCTCAAACAGTGTTGCCACTCCTCAACTAGGCAATAGCCTGAACCACTAAAGCTCAAGTCGAGCCGTCCCCATGCTAATTCCGGCCAAACCGAGCTTTCCAAACTTCTCTCTCTATACTACATTTTCCGGTGAAGCTCTGTCTGAGATTATTTATAAGCCAAATCAAGTGGTTCAAAGCTTAAAATGATGAGGGAAGCATAAGGAAGATGATTCTGGTCACGAATGGGGGCAATTAAATGAGTATTAGGGGTCAATTGAACAAAATTGTGATTCGGGGACCAAATTCTAATTTTTGAGAAATTGGGCAATTTGGGGATGTTTGGAAAATTGGGGGCTGGATTGTAATTTAAGGAAATTTGAGGGATTTCATGAAATTAACTCCCAATTGAGGTCCAATTATGAAAATAGAATGAAAGGAAGGATCAATTGGTAATTTTGAGAAAATTAAGGTCTAATTAGCAATTTTTGGGAAATTAAGTACCAAATGGCAAATTTTGAAAAAAAACGAAGGCCAATTGGTGACTTTGAAAAAATTAAGGACCCAAGAGGGATAATGGAAAATCTTAGGGACTTAATTAAAATTAAAGAATGATTAGGGATATAAATGTAAAATTATAAACTTTAGGGACCTAAATGCAATTAAGGCATAATGTGAGGACCTATGTGCAAATACTTGAAAGTATGTGGCTTCTTACACCAATTCTCCTTATATGGATACTCGTGTCGTGTAGGAGCAGATTGCCCAAGTACCAGCACAAGGAAATGCACCATGAATCGGGAAATTACCAGGACAACCATGTCGCTATCACTAGGTGAGTAGGAAACCTACAACATCGGTTCCGATTGGGATGATTGTTTTGCTTCAAAAATGATTTTCTCAGAATGAGTCTCCCTTGACTGGGTGACTCTACTTAAATCATTTGGGAGCTAATTCTAGGGCTTAGGCTCAGTGATCCAAGTGGGCCCAAGGCCGATGGACATAGGTATGGACTCATTCAGAAGAAGCATGTTATGAACAACTAAAAGTCCTAATAATGTGTAATTGTGTGAGATACCCATTGAGCCAAGGTTGAGATGTTGGGCCTGTTGGGTCGTATTGTCACGCCCCGTCCTAGTTTGGTTGGATCCTTGTGAGCAACTCACCACTCTCCCGGTTTATTAAAGAGTTTTCCCTTCTTATAAACTATAAATAGTAAGGCATCCTTTAAACCTACACCTTTTCCTAGAATAACATAAATCAAAACTGTATAATAATTTAAATTTATCATACCTGTCTCACAAATGTCTTAGTTGATGGTCTTTAAGGGTAGGCTTTTAGGAATTTCCTAAAAGGGTATAAGGGAGAGTGTTTGTTCATTAATTGCTTTGCCTCCACCATTTGTTTGGTCTAAGTTTCTTAGCAGCTGTTTCTCGAGTCCTCCTGTCCTTAACATCTATCTCACTAACCTTTTTTAGGGTGTAGTCCCTTCTACTTCCCGATCTTCCTTAGGGTGTCATTTGTTCCCTCTGACTATCTTGTTGTAACGACTTGCTTTCTCTTGTCCTGTTGGTCCGAACTTCCTATTTGACATAGTTGCTTTTTCCAAGGTGATTTATTCCTGTAATCCCAATACGTCCCGTTTGTCATCAAATGTTCGTCTTGTCTTCTCTTGTGGATGCACTCCTTTCTATGCTCCTAAATGGTTTGGATTTTCTTCTTAAAGGGGGAATTCTCTTCAGCTATCCTTTGTTCCGTTTGTGGTTTTATTAAGGTCCTACCTTTACCCCTTTTTCCTTCTTACCACTTTGCTAAGATTTTGAAGAGTTTCCTCTTATTTGTGGTTGCAAATAGAGTCATGTTTCTTGGGATGGTATCCTTTCGGATTTCCTATAGTTGTGGGGTGTTTATTCTTGGAAAATATTGTCCTGACTCTTGGCGATGTGGGACAGTTTTTCACTTCGTATCCTATTCCCTTCTAGGTTAACTTGATTCCTGTCCTTTGTAGGGTTGGGCACTTCTCCACGTAGTGTCCCTATCATTCATGAACATAAGTGGTTCCTCCTGGCGTTTTCTTGGAAATTGTTAGTTTTAGTGCTCCTTCATCCTTAAGTCTGGATACCGTGAGATTTTTTTTTTTTGAGTCTTCCTTAAAGATCACATCATTTGAGGAACAGGGTTTTTAGGAATTTGGAGTACTTCATTAATACAATAGTACAGTATGTTGGGGATTTTGGCCCTATTACAAAAAAATGGTCACCAAATAACTAGGGAGCTACGCGATTCTTGATAAGCATCCTCCTATGTAAGGTTATATGCCCCATTGTATGGCTTCACGCTTGGCTTCCTTTATACTTAGAGTTGTGACCTCAATAGGTCCTATCATTATTCTCTGGGATACTTTCTCATTTGCTCTTTTGAGATTCCTGCCATGCTTTAGGCATTTGGGAAGCTTCTAGGGTTGTCTTCCTACGAAGATAAGGTGTTGAGTAGAGTCATTCCTAGTTTTCTTGGTTCCTCTCCTAGGAGCCATCTGAAATATTTAGGATAAATCCTATTAGTTACAATATTTTATAGTCTTGATTATGTATTCAAGGAAACAGGCTCTGATACCACTCTAGTTGTCACGCCCCGACCCGGTTTGGTCAAATCCCCATGATCAACCCGCCACTCTCCCGGTTTATTAAAGGGTTTCCCCTTATTATAAACCGTAAAGAGTAAGGCGTCCTTTAACCTGCACCTTTTTCCTGGAATAACATAATCAAAACTGCATGAAATTTAAAACTATACATACTTGTCTTACAGGCATCTTAGTTGACGGTCCTTAAGAGGAGGCTTTCCAAGATTTCCTAAAAGGGATATAAGGGAGGGGGTGAGTATGACTACTCAGTGAATGGGTTTTTAAAAAAACTTTTGACTTTTAAGAAAAATATTTATATGGAGTGTGCCAGACTCCTTTGTTTTCAAAAATCCCTTCATTTAAAAATTTGAGTTTTTTTTCCCATTATTTCTTAGTTACCACGGTGTGTCATCACCCAACACACATCCTTCATCATGAAGGTTACACACATTCGCAAGTCAGTATCACTACTGAACCCGCTAGTGGCTTCGGAGCGACTTTTCCTGCCACCCGGATAGAAGTACGACCACTTCTACCCTAGGAATGAGTGGATGTACGTGACATCCGACCCACAATCCCGAAATCACTTCTTCGTGTCCGTATGAGGACAAAGACCTCATCATGTCCCCACCCCGGTCTCATGCGCTTCATGCTACTCCAAATTTCACACAGACACCTGGAACAACGAACTGCCCTTATAGCCACTAGGTCGTCTAGTGCCCTTAGGATGCATCACTACCCCTCATGGGCATCTTGATGATCCCATACTCACAGTGCATGCACAAACAATGTTTTCTTATATTGCCATGTAATCTGTGGTGCCATTAGTCCAACGGCCCCGACTCTCAACTCAACCCGCAGCTGTTTGTCTTGACTAGTCCGTCGACCTGTCATGTCGCACTGCCGCTAGTTGACTGAGCATGTCGGTCCTATCTTGGTACCATGGCCAAACAATTCACTTATTAAGTTTTATGGCACATATATCATGTTCGTTTACGAGCTCCTGCTCATGCCAACTGGCCTTGGGCCCAATGTACGAGATTTTCAAAATCGGGCATTTAGCCCCCAAGTTCCAAAACCGAGGCCCCTGACCTATCAGAGCTATTCGAGCTCCCGTCGAGAAGTTCTCTCAAATTGTTTAAGCATTTGCACACAGTCAGGAGAGAGATCTTCCGACAAAAATAGGTTTTTACTGTCCATCATACCGACCGGTATAAGGACATCTCCGTTCATAACCGATGAACGGGTTTTCAACTTCCTTCGAGGAAGTCTCATCATACCAACCGGGTATGATCTAATTACAACCAGTAAGTAGTTTTTCCGCATAACTTTCACATCACTTTCTCTAAGTAGTGATGATTAAAATACCACTAAACAGTGGATTTTTATATCGAGGCACTTATCATCCCCAACTGGGTATAATATATAATCCCACTCACAACCGATAAGTGGTTTTTAACTTTAATCTGTGCTCATCATCCCAACCAGGTATGACGTTAGTAAACCCACTCACAACCGGTAAGTGGTTTTTAACTTTAATTTGTGCTCATCATCCCAACCGGGTATGACGTTACTAAACCCACTCACAACTGGGTATGACGTTACTAAACCCACTCACCCGTTAATGCCATGATTTCCACTAGACTGGTTCTTTGTATTCACGCGAGCTTGTCCTTGCTGGTGTTCCTGGTATTTAATGTTCCGGTGAAGGCACGATAGTTCGAGCTTTCGATCTAGGTAGATAGGTCTCATCCTGAGGTTCATCCTAAAATCAAGTATTGTATCAATTTATGTGGAATTGGATTAGAATTTCGTGATTGAAATTCGGTCGATTCTCTTTCTAGCACCGATCGAAAATTATAAAGGGGAGTCGAATTGGCTTACATTTCGGTCCTAATTCGGCCGTGGAAAGGTTGAGGAAATGTTGGGAGGGCTTAGGAGGGCTTGAAATGGCCGATTCCAGCTTGGCCGAAATAGGGTGGCTTCGGTCCACCGGAGTTGCTTCACTATTCCATCATGTCGGCGCTTCTCCAACAGTTCTCGGATTGACTGGAGTTTGCTATCAGATAGCGTCTTCTCCCCGGTTCTAAAGAGCCCGACTTTTGTTCAAGTCGAAGCTCCGGTTCGAGCTTTACTAGGAAATGGAGCAGTAGAGAGAGAGAGAGAGAAGTGTTCGGGTGTGAGGAGAATGAAATGGGGATGACCTCTTTATATAGTCGTAAAACCTGTGTATTAAATAGGCGAGATTTATTACTAGTATTAATATTGCCATAAATTATTGGTATTAATTCCAATAAATTATTGGTATTAATTCCAATAATTAAATATATATTAATTGATGGCTATTTATGATAAGCCATTCATATAAAAATTTTTGACCGAAATTTCAGATTATAAAAAATCACACTTCCTAGGAGGTTACCCATCCTCACACTACTCTAAGGTAAGTACGCTTAACTTTGAAGTTCTTATGTAATCTAGTTCACCTGAACTAATTTGGCTTTTGTTTTCTATTTTGTCTTAAATTTCTTTTCCAATGTTGAATAAATTCTTTGGATCAACCGAAAATTGTAAATTTTCATATTGCTTATTTCCAAATGTAAACCGGTTTGGTTTTTCTTATTCGGTTTGACCGGTTCTTTTCCCGGTTTTCCTTAACTCAAATGTGCGGGGTTTACAAGAGACCTCATCCCATCCCCACCCTGGTCTCATGCGCTTAGCACTACTCCAAATTTCGTCGAGTCACATGGTACGACAACTGCCCTTATACCCACTAGTTCGTCCAGTGCCCTATGGACGCATCACTACCCCTCATAGGCATCTTGATGGTTCTGTAATCACAGCGTATGCACAATTAATATTTTCTTAGCATGCCAAATAATATGTGGTGCCATTGGTCCAATAGCCCCGACCCTCAACTCAAGCTGCAGTTGTTTGTCTTGAATGGTCCGTCAACCTGTCATGTCGCACTGCCGCTAGTTGACTGAGTATGTCGGTCCTATCTTGGTACCGTGGCCAAACAATTCCTTTATTTAAAGTTTTATAGCATATAATTTATGTTTGTTTACGAGCTCCTACTTGTACCAGCTGACCATGGGCCCACTGTATGAGATTTTCAAAATTAGGCATATTAGCCCCCAAGTTCCAAAACAGAGGCCCCCAACCTATAAGAGCTACTCGATCTCTAGATGAGAAGGTCTCCCAAATCATTTAAGCATTGGCACACAGTCAAGGGAGAGCACTTTCGACAAAAATATGTTTTCAATTGTCCATCATACCGACCAGGTATAAGGGCATCTCTGCTCATAACCGATGAATGGGTTTTCAACTTCCTTCGAGAAAGTTTCATCATACCAACCAGATATGATCTACTTACAACCGATAAGTAGTTTTTTCGCATGTTTTTAACATCACTCCTCTAAGTTGTGATGTTTAAAATACCACCTAGTAGTGGGTTTTCATTTGGAGGTACTTATCATCCCCAAGCGGGTATGATATAAAATCCTACTCAACTATTAATGCAGTGAATTCCACTAGATCGGTTATTTGTATTCACGCGAGCTTGTCCTTGTTGGCGTTCCCGATACCTCATGTTCCTACATGATATGAACATCTTGATTCATTATCCCTCGGCCTAATAGCCTTCATTCATTCCAAATGAATGAGAAAACCCAACTTGTATTTATTTGTAATTAGGTCCCTAAAGTTATTTTTCTTTTAACTTTAAGTCCCTAATATCGGTTTTTCCTCAAATTGAGTCCCAAAACTTTTAAAATTCCCCTTGGTACCTCAATTTATTCAATTTCACAAAAAGGGTTTTAATATACCAAATTTTCAATTTGGTCCCCCAACTTTTCCAAAATTACCATTTTGCCCTTCCTTTACAAAATGGTAAGTTTTACCCCCAAAAATTCTAAAATTCCTCAATTGGCCCTCTAACATTCTTATCATGCCCAATTGACCCTCAATTTTATAAAATTGCATTTTGGTCCTTCCAATTTCAAAAATCCCCAATTTTTCCCAAATTTCAACTCCTTAACATAGCCTAATTTGATTTTATCAAATTGACCGATCAAACACATCTAATTGTTGAAATTTAAGTTAAAATCGAGTTCCTACATCTTCATACGATTCAATAGCACTTTGAATCGCAAGTTTTGACGTCGGAACAAGCTCAAACGGAGCTTTGCCGGAAAATAGACTATAGAGAGAGAAAACTTCAAAATCTTACCGTCGGGGCACGACGGTCCGAGCTTTTGATTTGGACAGATGCCTCTTGTCTTGAGGTTAATACTAGAATCAAGAATTGCATCAATTGATGCCGAATTGAGTTAGAATTTTCTCATCAAAATTCTATCGGTTCTCTCTCTAACACCGGCCAAAAATTACATAGGGGAGCCGAATTGGCTTACCTTTCCATTCTAATTCGGCCATGGGAGGGCTAATGAAGTGTTGGGATGGCTTGGTTTAGTCTGAGGAGGGCTTGAATTGGCCAATTTTAGCTTGGCCAAAATAGGGTAGCTTCGGTCCGTCGGAGCTGCTTTACTGTTCCATTATGCTAGCGCTTCTCTAGCAGCCCTCGGAGCAGACAGATACTAAAGGCGTGTAGCTGACTTCTCTCCGATTCTAAAGAGCCCAACCTCTCCTTCTGAGGTTAAGAAAAATGCTCAAGTCGAAGCTCTAGTTCGAGCTTCACCGAGAAATGGAGTAGTAGATAGAGAAAGAAGTGTGCAGGTGTGAGGAGAATGAATGGGGATGAGCTATTTATATAGGTGTAAAATTGTGTATTAAATGAGGGAGATTTATTACTAGTATTAATGTTGCCATAAATTATTGGTGTTAATTCCAATAATTAAATATATATATATATATATATATTAATTTATGGCTATTTATGATAGTGCCTATGTTCGCATAAAAAGTTTTGACCGAAATTTCGGGTTACAAAAAAAACATACTTCCCAGGATGTTCTGAAGGGATCTAGTTCATCTGAACCAATCTGGTTTTTCTCTTCTAATTTTTCTTAAGGTTCTTTTCCAAGGTTTTATGAACCCTTTGGATCACTCGGAAGTTATAAATTTCCAAATTGCTTGTTACCAAATGATCGGGTTTTTAAACCGGTTTGGTTTTCTTACTCGGTTTGACCGGTTCTTTTCCCAGTTTTCCTTAACTAAAAAGGGCAGGGTTTACACGTATAGCTGCTAAGCCAAAGCTAGGTCATTGAACATGTTGTGATGGTGCGCATGGGCCAAAGCCAAGCCAATAGACCCTTGAGCTGGTGGGCTAAAGATGATGACTATAAATGAAAAGACTCTTGATTATGCATTCAAATGTGATGCAAGGCCATCAGGACACCTAGTACGAGGTACTAGTGGTCCCAAAGATTGTTGGACGACCTAGGAAGCATAAGGGCAATCTATTGTCCAGTATGTCCAGAAGCTCTGGGAGCTCCCTACACACTAAGATTAAGGCAGTAGGGGAAAAGAGGTATCTTCCCACAAAGCAAACACGAAGTATGATTGAGGTTTGAGGGTTGGACGAGCAAGGTCCACTCGAACTCGAGGTAGAGGTTGTTAACCTCTATTAGGGTGGACGGTAAAGGCAATTCGGTCCATAAGCGGAACAATCAGGGACTGATCTACAAATGTGTGATCCCTTTCTATGATAGAAAGGGCGTGTGACTATGTGCAAACCCAAGAAGAGGTTGAACGTGAAATGCTATAAAACTGATGACACATAATTAAATACATCCCTAAAATTTTTCCCACTCATTGAGTCGTGGAACTCACCCCCTCCCCTAAATAATTTTTAGGTAAGGAGAAAATGCACGGAAGCCTTCTCATGCCAACACCCAAACCAGGTACAACTGTGATTTCCAGTTTTGTTTAATGTCATTCAAGGAAAGCATAGCATGTAGTACGCCTGACTCTTCCCGCTCTAAGGGGAAGAGCTGCCTCCTCAAGGTCTGGGGGAGTGGTGGGTTGATCACGGGGTTTCTATCAAACCGGGTCGAGGCGTGACACCTTACCCCCTACATACCTACCACCCTACTCCCCAACCACCACCACACTATCCCCTACCCCCTACCACACGACCCCCTCCCTCTACCCCTATATAGCCTACCTCATACCCCACTTACCGCCACTACACCTACCCCACATACTGCCCCTACCCCCAACCCCACTTACCACCCCTATCCCTCCATGTTACCGCCCCTACCCCCTAGCCCTCTACACCCTACCCACCAAGCACCCTACTCCCCTTACCACCCTACCCCTACCCCATTACCACCCCTAACTCCTACCCCCTACCCCCAAACCCCCACCCTACCCCTACCGCCCTACACCTTATGCCTACCATCATACTCCTCTAGCCCCTAGACCCCCTACCCACCTACCACCATACTTCCCCTACCACCATACTTCCCCTCCCCCCTTACTGCCCTAAACCCTACACCACTACCCTCAAGCCAACAAACCCTGCCTACCCCTACCACCCTACCCCTCCTACCCCCTACACCCTACCCCCTAACCCACAACCCCTTAGAAGTTAAGTCTAGTTAACAATTTCATATATTGTATAATCATATTCCAATTCATAGAGTACTTGCTTGGATTGATATTTTAATTAAATTTATCATGGGTTTATTTAGGATTAATAAAGGGAGATATTTTGTCACGCCCTGACCCAGTTTGGCCGAATCCCCATGAGCAACCCGTCCTAGTTTACTAAGGGTTTTCCCCTTCTTTAACCTAGGAGGAGTAAGGTGTCCTTTAAGTGTGTACATTTATTGGAATAACATAAATCAAAACTGAATAAAAATTTTAATTTACATACCTGTCTCATAGATGTAACAAACAAAAGATCTTTGGGTAGGTTTCCCTTGGTTACCTAAAAAAGGGATATAAGGAAGGGGGTGAGTTCAATGACTCAATGAATGGGTGTTTAAAGTTTGACTTTTAGAAAAATAGTTTAAATTAGAGTGTGTCAGACTCCTTATTTTCTTTTAAAACAATTAATCCTAAAAATCTCGGTTTCCATAGTCATTTCTCAATCATTATCACAACCGATGTGTTTATCAACCAACACATGCCCTTCATCATGAAGGGAACACACATTCGTAGGGCAGCAAGTCCACTGCACCCACTTGTGGCATTGAAGTGACTTTACCTATCACACCCCGACCCAGTTTGGTCGGATCCCCGTGATCAACCCGCCACTCTCTCAGTTTATTAAAGGGTTTCCTCTTATTGTAGACCGTAAAGAGTAAGGCGTCCTTTAACCCTGCACTTTTTCCTGGAATAACATTAATCAAAACTACATAAAATTTTAATTTCATCATAACTATCTCACAGACGTCTTAGTTTATGGTCTTTAAGGGTAGGCTTTTTGAAAGTTCCTAAAAGGGATATAAAGGAGGGGGTGAGTACTACTACTCAGTGAATGGGTTTTTAAAGGTCTACTTTATGGTGTGTCAGACTTCTTTCTTTCAAAAATTCTTTCATTTCAAATCTCAGTTTTTACCACCATTTCTTATTAATTATGGTGTGTCATCACCCAACACACATCATTCATCATGAAGGTCAAACACACATTTGCAGGCCAGCCCATCCACTGAACCCACATGTGGCGTCGTAGCAACTTTACCAGCCACCTAGATAGAAGTACATCCACTTCTACACTAAGAATGAGTGGATGTTCATGACACCCAACCCTCAATCTCGAAATCAATTCTCCATGTCTGTATGAGGAGAAAGACATCATCATGTACCCACCCCGGTCTCATGCGATTGGTACTACTCCAAATTTCGCACAGTCACCTGGTACGACGAACTGCCCTTATACCCACCAGGTCATCCAGTGCCCTTAGGACGCATCACTACCCCTCTTGAGCATTTTGATGGCCCTGTACTCACAGTGCATACATAATAAGTATTTTTCTTATCATGCCATATAATCTGTGGTGTCACTGGTCCAATAACCCCGACCCTCAACTCAACCTGCAGTTGTTTGTCTTGACTGGTTCGTCAACCTGTCATGTCGCACTGCCGCTAGTTGACTGAGTACGTCGGTCCTGTCTTGGTACCATGGCCAAACAAATCCTTTATTTAAAGTTTTATGGTATATAACTTATGTTTCTTTACGAGCACTTGATTATGCCAACTGATCATGGGCCCACTTTATGAGATTCTCAAAATTAGGCATATTAGCCCCCAAGTTTCAAAATTGAAGCCCCCAGTCTATAAGTGATATTCGAGATCCCGTCAAGAAGGTCTCCCAAATCGTTTAAGCATTAGCACACAGTCAGGGGAGAGCACTTCCGACAAAAATATATTTTTAGCTGTCCATCATACCGATCGGGTATAAGGACCTCTCCGCTCATAACCGATAAACGGGTTTTCAACTTTTTTCGAGTAAGTTTCATCATACCAACCGGGTATGATCTACTTACAATCGGTAAATAGTTTTCCGCATGTTTTTCACATCACTTCTCAAAGTTGTGATTTTTAAATTAACACTTAATAGTGAGTTTTTATTTCAATTTACTTATCATCCCCAACTGGATATCATATAAAATCTCACTCACCCGTTAATTTAGTGAATTCCACTACACCGGTTCTTTGTATTCACGCGAGCTTATCCTTGCTGGCGTTCTTGGTATTTCGTGTTCCTACACGATATGAACATCTCGGTTCATTATCATTCGGTCTAATAACCTTCATTCATTCCAAATGAATAAGAAAACTAAATTTCATTTACTTAGACCCCGTGAAGGGCCAGCTCATCGAAAAGTTCAAGAGCCTCGGAGTCACCGTGGTCCATGTACGTTCGCCATCGCCTCTTTACTGCTAATTGGTAGATGTATTTTACTGACATATACTCTGTTTCAGGAAGATTTGCATGACCACGAGAGTCTGGTAAAGTTGATCAAGCAAGTCGATGTGGTCATATCCACCGTAGGCTTCCAGATACCAGACCAGACCAAGATCATCGCCGCCATTAAAGAAGTCGGCAATGTCAAGGTAACCAGGGTGTTTTTACGATCACTGAAATATCGGGTCTGCATAGATTTTGGAAAGCCTACCTATAAAGACCATCAACTAAGATGCTTGTGATACATGTATGATAAATCTAAATTATTATGCAGTTTTGTTTATGTTATTCCTAGAAAAGGAGCAGGTTTAAAGGACGTCTTACTCTTTATGGTCTATAATAAGGGGAAACCCTTTAATAAACCGGGAGAGTGGTAGGTTGATCATGGGGATCTGACCAAACCGGGTCGGGGCATGACAAGAGCTATCTGCCCAGATTGAAAGTTCAGACCGTCGCGCCCCCGACGGTAAGCTTTCGAAGATTTCTCTCTCTAAGTCTAGTTTTCTAGTAAAGCTCTATTTGAGCTCATTCTAGCATCAAATTGTGCGATTCAAAGTGTAATTGAATTGTATAAAGGTGTAGGAACTCCAATCTAACTTCAATTTCAATAATTAAACTCATTTGATCAGTCAATTTAATGAAATCAAATTCGACTGAGTGAGAAGGTTGAAATTGGAGGAAATTTTGGGATTTCAAAAATTCAAGGGACTAAAGTGCATTTTAATAAAATTGAGGGTCAATTGGGCATGATAAAGATGTTGGAGGACCCATTGGGCAAATTTTGGAATTTTTGGGGGTAAACTTACCATTTTTGTAAAGTAGGGGCAAAATGGTAATTTTGGAAAACTTGGGGGACCAAATTGGAAATTTGTGAAACTTGAACCCCTTTTTGTAATTTTGAATAAATGGAGGTCCTAAGGTCAAATTTAGAAGTTTCGAGACTCAATTTGGGAAAAATTGGCATTAGGGACCAAAAGTTAAAGAAAAATAACTTTAGGGACCTAATTGCAATTAATCGAAAAGTTTGAGTATTTCATCCATTTATGATGAATGAAGGCTATTAGGCCAAGAGATAATGAACAACGATGTTCATATTGTGTAGGAACACGAAATACCGATAACGCCAGCAAGGATAAATTCACGTGAAAATAAAGAACTGGTCAAGAGGAGATCACTTCATTATCGGGTGAGTGGGATTTAATATCATACTCGGTTGGGATGATAAGCACCTCAAAAATGAAAACCCACTATTAGGTGGTATTTTAACCATCACACCTAAGAGGAGTGATGTGGAAATGATGCGGAAAAATTAATTACCGGTTGTAAGTAGATCATACATGGTTGGTATGATGAACTTCTTAGAAGAAAGTAGAAAACCATCTTATCGGTTATAAGTGGAGATATCCTCATACCCGGTTGGTGTGGTGGATAGATAAAAAGTTTATTTTGTCGGAAGTGTTCTCCCCTGACTGTGTGCCACAATTTTAAACTTTTGGGAGACCTTCTTGACGGGAGCTCGAATAGCTCAAATAGGCCATAGGCCTCGGTTTTGAAACTTGGGGGCTAATATGCCCGATTTTGAAAATCTCGTAGAGTAGGCCCAAGGCCCGTTGGCACGCAAAGGAGCTCATAAACAAATATGATTTTAAGCCATGAAAACATTAAATAAATGTTATGTTTGGATATGGTACCAAGACAGGACTGACATACTTGATGAATTAGTAGCAGTGCGATATGAAAGGTCGACGGACCAGTCAAGACAAATAGCTATAGGTCGAGTTGAGAGTTGGGGTCATTGGACTAGAGACATCAAAGATTAAATGGCTTATGTTGAAAAACTTTGTTTGTGCTTGCACTTGAGGTTCGAGACCATTAAGATGCCCAAGAGGGGTAGTAATGTGTCCTTAGGACTGTTGAATGACATGGTGGCAATAAGGGAAAGAGAAGTTACTGGGTTTGTGTTTCTCATCGTACCAGTTAGTCATGGAGTTCTGTATTTGTACTCCACGGAGTTTCTGTGTTTGGACTCCATGAAGCTATTGTGTTTGGAGCTTCCTAAAGCTTCTGTGTTTGAGTTTCATGCGCACGAGACTGGGATATGGTCTTTGTACTCATACGGTCACGAAGTTTTCTTTACGGGATTGAGGGTCGAATGTGGCATCCACTCATTCTTAGGGTAGATGTCACGCCCCGACCCGGCTTGGTTGGATCCCCGTGAACAACCTGCCGCTCACCTGTTTCAAGAGGAGTTTCCCCTTTCTTTAACTTAAGAGGAGCCATGCATACTTTCAACCTTATTCCCTAGAAAGACATATATCAAATAAAATGCAAGCTTAAGAGAATTTAAGCATACCTGACAGAGGGTAAGGCTTGGTGTTATTCCAAGTCATTTTCTCTATTTCCTAAAAAGGGATAAAAAGAGGGGTGAGTTTCTACAACTTGGTGAATGGGTATTTTAGAAACAAAATGAAGTTTCGATAAAAATAGTTTTCAAGTTGTAGTGTGCTAGACTCCTTAATTCCCTTAAATTTTCTCATATTTAAATTTTAATTTTTATTATCATTTCTTATTACCATGGTGTGTCATCACCCAACACACATCCTTCATCATGAAGGTAAAACACATAATCGCAGGCCAGCCTGTCCATTGAACCCACTTGTGGTGTCGGAGCAACTTTACCGGCCACCTAGATAGAAGTACGTCCACTTCTACCCTGAGAATGAGTGGATGTTCGCGACACCCAACCCTCAATCCCATAACAATTCTCCTTGTCCGTATGAGGACAGAGACCTCATCCTGACCCCACCTTGGTCTCATGCACTTGAAGCTACGTCGAGCATCGCAAAGCTTCTGGTACGACTAACTGCCGTTATATCTACTAGGTCGTCCAGGGCCCTCGGACACATCACTAGCTCTCTTGGGCGTCTTGAAGGTCTCGTAAACACAATGCATGCACAATCAACATTTTTCACATGATGCCATATAATCTTTGGTGCCACTAATCCAACGGCTCCAACCCTCAACTCGACCTGCAGTTGTTTGTCTTGACTAGTCTGGAGGCCTGTTGTAAACCCCGCACTTTTGAGTTAAGAAAAACTGGGAAAAGAACCGGTCAAACCGAGTAAGAAAACCGACTCGGTTTACATTTGAGAACACGCAATATGGAAATTTACAACTTCCGGGTGATCTAAAGGGTTCATTAAACCTTGGAAAAGAAATTTAAGAAACTTTAGAAAATAAAAATCAAATTGGTTCAGGTGAACTAGATTTCATAAGAACTTTAAAGTTAAGCGTGCTTGTCCAAAAGAAGTTTGAGGATGGGTGACATCCTTGGAAGTATGAATATTTTTTGTAACCCGAAATTTTGGTCAAAAATTTTTATGTACGCCTTATCATAAATAACCATAAATTAATATATATTTAATTATTGTAATTAATACCAATAATTTAATACCTAAATTAAATTATTAGAATTAATACAAATAATTTAATACCGAAATTAAATCATTAGAATTAATACCAAAATTAAATTATTGGAATTAATACCAAAATTAAATTATTTGAGTTAATACCAATAATTTATGGCAATATTAATAATAGTAATAAATCTCGCTCATTTAATACACGGGTTTTACACCTATATAAAGAGGTCATCCCCATTTCATTCTCCTCACACCTGAACACTTCTCTCTCTCTCTAATGCTCCATTTCCCGGTAAAGCTCAAACCAGAGCTTCGACTTGAACAAAGGTCGGGCTCTTTAGAACCGGGGAGAAGACAGCTATCTGATAGCAAACTCCAGTCAATCCGAGAATCGTTGGAGAAGCGTTGACATGATGGAATAGTGAAGCAACTCCGGCGGACCAAAGCTGCCCTATTTCGGCCAAGCTGAAATCGGCCATTTCAAGCCCTCCTCAGGCCAAACCAAGCCCTCCCAACACTTCCTCAACCTTTCCACGGCCGAATTAGGACCGAAAGGTAAGCCAATTCGGCTCCCCTTTACAATTTTTGATCGGTGCTAGAGAGAGTCGATCGAATTTCAATGACAAAATTCTAATCCAATGAAATTATTGATTCTAGAATGAACCTCAGGACGAGACCTATCTGCTCAGCTCGAAAGCTCGGACCATCGTGCCTTCACCGGTGAGTAATCAAATCTTTCTCTCTCTACAGTCTGTGTTCCGGTGAAGCTCCGTTTGAGCTCATTCCAGCGTTAAAATCTGCAATTCAAAGTTTCTTAGAATCGTATAAACATGTAGGAGCTCAATTTCAACTCCAATTTCAATAATTAGAAGTGTTTGATCGGTCAATTTGATAAAATCAAATTCGGTAGTGTTGAAGAGTTGAAATTGGGGGAAAATTTGGGGATTTTCAAAATTCAAAGGGCTAAAATACAATTTTATGAAATTGAGGGTCAATTGGGCATGAAAATAATGTTGGGGGACCAATTGAGGAATTTTGGAATTTTGGAATTTTTGGGGCAAAACTTACCATTTTTGTAAAAGAAGGGCAAAATGGTAATTTTGGAAAAAAATTGGGGGACCAAATTGAAAATTTGGGAAATTAAACCCCTTTTTGGTGAAATTGAATAAATTGAGGTCCCATGATAAATTTTAAAATTTACGGGACTCAATTTGAGGAAAAACCGACATTAGGGACTTAAATTTAAAGAGAAATAACTTTAGGGACCTAATTGCAAATAACTAAAAGTTTGGGTTTTCTCATTCATTAGAAATGAATGAAGGCTCTTATGCCGAGTAATAGTGAACAAGGTTGTTCATATCATGTAGGAATGTGAAATACCGGGAACGCTAGCAAGGACAAGCTCGTGTGAATACAAATAACCAGTCTAGTGGAATTCACAGCATCAACGGGTGAGTGGGTTTACTAACATCATACCTGGTTGGGATGATGAGCACAACTTAAAGATAAAAACCACTTACTGGTTGTGAGTGGAAATATTATATCATACCCGGTAGGGGATGATAAGTACCTCGCTATAAAAACCCACTATTTAGTGGTATTTTAATCATCACCACTTAGAGAAAGTGATGTGAAAATTATGCGAAAAAACTACTTACCGGTTGTAAGTAGATCATACCCGGTTGGTATGATGAGACTTTCTCGAAGGAAGTTGAAAACTCATTCATCGATTATGAACGGAGATGTCCTTATACCGGTTGGTATAATGGATAGTGAAAACCTATTTTGTCGGAAGTGTTCTCCTCTGACTGTGTGCCAATGTTTAAACTATTTGGGAGACCTTCTTGACGGGAGCTCAAATAGCTCTTATAGGTCGGGGGCCTCAATTTTGGAACTTGTGGGCTACAATGCCCAGTTTTTTGAAAATCTCGTACAGTGGGCCCAAGGTTAGTTGGCACGAGCAGGAGCTCGTAAATGAACATGATATATGTGCCATAAAACTTAATAAGTGAATTGTTTGGCCATGGTACCAAGATAGGACCGACATGCTTAGTCAACTAGCGGCAGTTCGACATGACAGGTCGACAGACTAGTCAAGACAAACAGCTGCGGGTTGAGTTAAGAGTCGGGGTCGTTGGACTAGTGGCACCACAGATTACATGGCAATATAAGAAAACATTGTTTGTGCATGCACTATGAGTACGGGATCATCAAGACACCCATGAGGGGTAGTGATGCGTCCTAAGGGCACTGGACGACATGGTGGCTATAAGGGCTGTTCGTCGTTCTAGGTGTCTGTGTGAAATCTAGAGTAGCACGAAGCGCATGAGACCAGGGTGGGGACAGGATGAGGTCTCTATCCTCATACGGACACGAAGAAGTGATTTCAGGATTGTGGGTCGAATGTCACGTACATCCACTCATTCCCAGGGTAGAAGTGGTTGTACTTCTATCCGGGTGGCAGGAAAAGTCGCTCCAAAGCCACTAGTGGGTTCAGTAGTGATACTGACTTACGAATGTGTGTAACCTTCATGATGAAGGATGTGTGTTGGGTGATGACACACTGGTAACTAAGAAATAATGGAAAAACTCAAATTTTTAAATAAAGGAATTTTTTGAAAAGAAAGGAGTCTGGCACACTCCATATAAATGTTTTTCTTAAAAGTTAAAAGTAGACCTTTGAAAACCCATTCACTGAGTGGTCGTACTCACCCCCTCCCTTATATCCCTTTCAGGAAATCCCGGAAAGCCTACCTTTAAAGACCATCAACTAAGATGCCTGTAAGACAGGTATGTAAAATTTAAAATTTCATGCAATTTTGATTATGCTATTCCAGGAAATTGTGCAGGTTTAAAGGACGCCTTACTCTTTACGGATTATAATAAGGGGAAACCCTTTAATAAACTGTGAGAGTGGTGGGTTGTTTACGGGGATCCGACCAAACCGGGTCAGGGCGTGACATCTGTCATGTCACGTTGCAGCTAGTTGACTGAATATGTCAGTCATGTTTTGGTACCATGGCCAAACAATTCATTTACTTAAGTTTTCATGACATATAAATAATATTTGTTTACGAGCTCCTGCTCCTGTCAACTAGCCTAGGGCAAACTGTTCGAGATTTTCAAAATCGGGCATAATGGATACTACCACCATGTAGCTAACTTCTCTTCGATTCTAAGGAACCTGACCACCCCTTCTTTGGCTCAGAAAAGACCCTATATCGAAGCTCTAGATCGAGCGTCACCGGAAAACTAAGCAGCTGAGAGAGAGTGAGGTTTTCACGAGTGGAGATGATGAATGGAGAGGGGCTCTTTATATAGGGAGCTTAGGGACTCATCGGTCGTCTGTTTGGCACCTTTATGACAGTCATTGATGGCCTAAAACGTACTGAATGGAAACATTTCCTCTTCATCGGCACTGCTTCAATTTTCCGACAAGTGAACAGTGCTGTCATCTGAAGGAAGAAGATGATGATATTCCGAACCGAACCATACCAGTTCGAATCGACTTCAAAGCTTAAACTGGTCGGTTCACCCCCTATTCGACTGAATTTTTCAAATCTAAAAACTTCTAAATTCATTTTCTATCAAATGATAGCCTCAAATCTCAAATTTAAATTTTTTAAGCCATCTAGAAAAATGAATTTATCATCTAGTTCAATAGTGGTTCAAACCGGTTCAATCCGGTTCACATGAACCGGTTTGGTTTTCATCCCCCATTCATCCTAAAGTTCTTTTTCATGACTTATGTGACTCTTTAGGTCACTTGGGGTCCACATATTTCCCAGTTTTCCCTCTCTCTATCGGTTCTGGTTTATAAACTAGCTTGGTTTATAAACTGGTTCAATTTGGTTTAGGTCCGGTTCACCCGAACTGATCTGATTTTTCTCTCCCAATTTGTCCTAAAGTTCTTTTCCAAGGTTTATGATCCTTTTTGGATCACATGGGAGTTGTAATTTCTCCAATTCGCTCATTCCTAAATAATTGGTTTTGTGAACTGGTTCGATTTTCTCACTCGGTTTAACCGGTTCTTTCCCGGTTTTCCTTAACTCCAAAGAGTGGGGTTTACAATAGAAGTGGATGTGCTTCTATCTAGGTGTCCGATAAAGTCGCTCTGATGCCACAAGTTGGTATAGTGGATGGACTGGCCTGTGAATGTGTGTTCCCTTCATGATAAAGGGCATGTGTTGATTGATAAACACACCAGTTATGGTTAAGGATTGAGTAATGGCTATGAAAATGAGAATTTAAGAATGAATTGTTTTAAAAGAAAAGAGGAGTATGGCACACTCTGATTCAAACTCTTCTCCTGAAAATCAAACTTTAAAAACCCATTTGCTAAGTCATTGAACTCACCCCTTCCTTATATCCCTTTTCAGGTAACCAAGGGAAACCTACCCAAAGACTCCTTGTTAGTCACACCTGCAAGACAGGCATGTAAGTTAAAATTTTTATACAGTTTTAATTTATGTTATTCTAGGAAAGGTATAGGTTTAAATGACGTCTTACTCTTCTCAGGTTAAATAAGGGAAAATCCTTAGTAAACTGGGAGAGTGGTGGGTTGCTCACGGGGATCCGACTAAATTGGGTTGGGGCATGATAGTGCCACTGCTTAAACTTTTTGGGAAACCTTCTTGATGGGAGCTCGAAATGCTCATATAGGCTGGAGGCCTCGGTTTTGGAACTTGGGGGCTAAAATGGCCGATTTTGAAAATCTCGTACAGTTGGCCCAAGGCCAGTTGGCACAAGGAGGAGCTCGTAAACAAATATGAGTTTAAGCCATGAAAATTTTAAATGAATGATTTGTTTGACCATGGTACCAAGACAGGACCAACATACTCGATGGACTGGTGGCAATGCGACAAGACAGGTCGATAGACCAGTCGAGACAAATAGCTGCATGTCGAGTTGAGGGTCGGGGCCGTTGGACTAGTGGCACCAAAGATTAAATGGCTTATGAGAAAAATTGTTGTTTTGTGCATGCACTAAGGTACGGAACCTTCAAGATGCCCAAGAGGGGTAGTGATGCATCCTAGGGGCTACTGGACGACATGGTGGAGATAAGGGCATATTGTCATGCCAACGGTTAGGGAAGCTCAACGTAAATTCATGCGCATGAGACCGGGCTGGGGTCGGGATGAGGCCTCTGTCCTCATACGGACACAGAGTTTCTTTACAGGATTGGGGGGTCAGATGTCATGTACATCCACTCATTCTCAGGTTAGAAGTGGACGGGTTTCTATCTAGGTGGCCAATAAAGTCGCTCTGATGCCACAAGTAGGTGTAGTGGACGTGCTACCCTGCGAATGTGTGATCCCTTCATGATGAAGGGCGTGTGTTAATTGTTAAACACACCGAGTGTGGTTAATGAGAAAATAATGGTTTTTAAAATCGAGATTTTGATAATGAAATGTTTTAAAGAAAATAAGGAGCCTAACACACTCCAATTCAAACTATTTTTTTGAAAGTCAAATTTTAGATACCCATTCACTAAGTCGTTGAACTCACCCCCTCCCTTATACCACTTTTCAGGTAACCCGGGGAAAACTTACCCAAAAACCTCCAGTTAACTACACCTGCAAGACAAATATGTAAAGTTTAAAATTTTATGCAGTTTTGATTAATTTTATTCCAGGAAAGGCACAGATTTAAAGGACGCTTTACTATTCATGGTTTAAAAAAAAAAAAGGGCAAAGCCTTAATAAACCGGGAGAGTGACGAGTTGCTAACGAAGATCTGAACAAACCGAGTTAGTACGTGATAGGTGGGGATGAGTTCTCTGTTCTCATACGAGAAGCGATATTCGGATATGAGGGTCGTATGCTATTAATATACACTCAAACTTATTGTAGAAGTGGATGGGCTTATATATTAGTGGTCGATAAATATGCTACTAGCCAAAATAATAATAATAAAACTATTCTCACTTATTTTAGGTAAACATTTATTTTACTTTATTTATCATGAAATTGTCATCATAACAATATAAGAAAAATTATATAAAAACTTGATCGATAACTAAAAATGATAAAAGTGCACATTATTACCATTAAATTTTTTATCTTATAATATTTTTCTAATACTAAAAATGAGACTTGAAATCAAGTTTAATTTATTAAATTTATTAGATTTAAAATATTTATTATTTGTATATTTTCTAAGAATTTTTAAGTAAATTTTCAGTATTTCCAACCTAAATTAGAATGGGTAGAAAAAATATGGAAAGTTATAAAATGAAACTCCCTATTGTTGCTAGTGATTATTTTAACCATTATTGATTAATAAAATTATTTTACCAAAAATATCATATTGAAAAGCAATCAATTTTCAAAGATATTTATAGGATTTACACAATAATTTCTTCGTGACAACTGTAGGGAATGAAAAACGGGCCAGATGCCGTACATTGGTGGACCGGACCGTCGAATTTAGCTGGCCTGCCGGATGGACTTTGAACCACAGTTTAGTACACACGGGATAGGACCAGCCGATGAAACCGATTCGACCAAGAACCTCCTACCATTAATCTGATCTGGTTAGCATAATGGCTTGTTTTACAAATTAATGCGGGTTTAACCCTTTGATTAGGCTGGTTTCCGGTTTATAACACCAACCCATACAAACCGGTCGTAAAGTCAGTTTTTTTAGCTTAAGAAAATTATTGAGAAATGTAAACCAGGTAGTATCATCGGCTGGGTATTTTTCGTTTTTCGGCTATGTTTCGATAAACATATAACTAATATATAATAATTTATGAATTTATAAATAATCTGAATAACAATTTAATAATTAATATAAAAGCATTATAAATTATATAATTAATAAAATATAATATTAAGATTAATAGAAAAGCGAATATTGGATATATGCAGTATTAATTTTGAGATGTAGTGTTTAACTATTTAATATTATTTTTTATTACTTCAAAAACCGGTTAAACCCATGAAATATCCGGTCCAGTTTTTAAAACTAAGATTTGGATTTCGAGTATCGGTCATCGGTTCTGAATCGAGACGGCGATATCTTTCACCGGCGCAATTCATCGGCGAGTTACCGTTCGGACTTCGGAGAGGGAGGGTTAGAGAGAGATGGCAGCGAAGCAAATGGAGGAAATACAGAGGAAACTGACGATGCTGAACTACCCCAGAGCCAATGCTCCGGCCCAGTCCCTTCTCTTCGCCGGCATGGAGCGCTACGCGCTTCTGGAGTGGCTATTCTTTAGGTCTTTCCTTCTTGGTCTACTTTGTTGCATGTAATAATGAATGGAGCAAATCCATCCAATGTAAACTGCTGATTCAGTTCCTTTGCTGCCGTGCTCGCAGGCTGTTGGGGGACAAGTCACCTTTCTCCCAGCAGAATCCTCAAGGGGATGGCATGGATCGCGATGAAGAGACCTCTCGCATACAATGTATGCTCTCAAACTTTTATCCTACAATCAGTGGGGTAAACTAATTCTACAAGCTCTTGAGCATGAATAGAAGCGGTTTGCTGGTCAAAGAATTCGGATCTATAATTTTCTATGATTCATGTATTTGATAGATTGTAGCATATTTTTTGTTGAATTTTGCAGATTTAGCAGAGATTGCAAAGTTTCTAGGAATTACCACAACTATAGATACCGAAGCTATTCAAGTAAGTAGATTAATCACTTCTTTGCCCTTGTCCAGTACAAGAAAACTAAAATTCTGGACTTCGGGTGGCATGTTGGGTTATACATGCCTTGTTTTGATCAACATTACGAGTCACTTCATTGCAATCTCTTCATTTTATCTGTTTGTTAGTAGTGATAAGTTCTGGCTCAGTTACTATGGATGGTCCTTGGAGTCTATCCTCAAATTCCAAAATTTGAGCTTTGTGTTGACTGTATTTTTTTTAAATTCTACTGTCTTATTGAATGCTAATTTGGAGAAGTGGAGCATATCTCTATGCTGGTGGCATAATTTCATCATTCAATTTTATGCCCTATTCTCTTTCTTGTATTTTTTTCTGTAGTTAGTAAGATCTTGGAAAGGGAAATTAATGCATGTGCCTCAGTGTTTGTATGGGCTGAACCTTCTGTAGTTCGGGTGACATGATACAGAGAGAAATTAAGAAGTGACTCAGTTTACAGCCCTGGAAACTGAAAATTATCAATATATTATACAATCAAAGCTTTTACACACTACTTTTTAGTGATTGTGTTACCAAGGATCGGGCAATTGTCATGACTGGACATTTAGCTTTTACTCTTCATGATTATTGAAACTCTACCCTCATATATGGGACTGTTGCATATCAATAGTGAGAATTGTAGTTTAATTTTAAGTCATATACTGCTAGAACTCCTGGATTTTGGTTGTTAACTCAGATAATTGATCTATTTCTTTATATTGTTACCTGAATCTACATCAATTTGACTGTACCTTTACCACAAAGTTGCAGTGTAGACAATAAACAGGAAGTTGGGTTGTTGAATTGGTCATATCTCTATTATCAACAATTCCCCTGCTTACTATACTTGGTTGCACTGATTGTTGAAGGGACGAGGAAGCTATGAGGACCGTACTGAAATGCTTCGGCTTATTGTAGATCTTGTGGAGGCGAGCATCTATGCTGACAATCCAGACTGGAGGTTTGGGTTGATTAATTGACATTTATCAGAGTATAGTTTGATGATTATGTTGAGACTATCTCTCTCATCTTATTCCATGGAATATTTTTACAGCTAGATATTTTGCAGTCTGCTAAGGATTTGTGGTTAAAAGTTAAAAAGGAGGCTAAAAAATACTTTTTGGCTAACCAATTTGTTGGCACTAAAATCCCAAAAACATATAGGATCCCAGCCACTGGTCACTCCAAACTACTGGAGGCAGATTTACAACTCTCTCTTCCCTAAACAGTATGGAATTCCCCAAAAAATGTAACTTTTGTTCTGTTTTCAATTGGTTGTGCCATTGCAATAAGAGCAATAATTGTTATGTTGATGCTTGTTAATTTTTATAGTTGAAAATGTTTTTTACTCATTTTTTTATTATTCTGCTTAGCTTATTAACACAACAACTGTATTTTGCAGTGTTGATGAGCAAGCAGCGAAAGACATACAATTAATAGATGCTATTGCAGAAAGGCAAGCTCAGATTTTCTCCGAGGAGTGCAAGCTCTTCCCTGCAGATGTTCAGATTCAATCCATTTATCCACTGTAGGAATATTCTCTTTCATTCTCTCTGTGTCTGTTGTGCTTATCTCTCCTTTTCAGCTTTCATCTTCAAAGAGACCTCTCATTGAACTGCTTCATCATCTTTATTTGTTTGTTCCATAAGCCAAAAAGTGCATTCATTCATAAGATACTTCAGGAGTCATGCTTAATAAAGATTTATCTTCTCTCATGCTGTGTTTTCTAGATTCTAGAGAAAAAATATATCCCTTTAATCAATCTAACTCACAGGCCTGATGTATCTGAGCTGGAGTCCAAACTTGCAGAACAGTCAAAGATACTCATAAACCTGCAACAGAAGGTTGATGATTTAGCATCCAAGGTTGGTCTTAACATTTGCAGTGTGATTTTTCATCTATTTTGCACCATAATTAGTTTTTATCTGCCACAAATTCTTATATATCTGTTTTTTCACTTTTCCTACCATTTCAAAACCAGCATGCTTACAACCCAGATGAAGAGTATGGAGAGGTTGAATCACAATTGCGAGTACATCTAGAATCGTTTCTAGAAACTGCAAGGACATTCAACATGATTTACACCAAGGTCCATGAGCTAATATTTTGAGGCATGTGAAAACTTTTGCTTGAGAAAACTGCTGTTGCTTTTTTTTAGTGCTCAAGTACCAATTATTTTATTTGTAGGAAATTCGTCCTTGGACACACATGATGGAGGTTCCGCAACTTCATGGGTTTGGCCCAGCTGCTAATCGTTTACTAGAGGCATATAAGATGCTTTTGAAGGTAGTACTTGAATCCATATAGCATCATCAGTATCTGTTAACTTATCATGCAGAAAATGTCTAGAGAATTCAGAAATATTGTTACTAATTTAAGCCCTGCAAGATGATTGATCGTAGTAGTAATTTTATTGTTACATAGGTTATGCATGGAAGAGATAAGCCTCAGTTCAATTTAAGTTGAATCAATAAAAATTCGGCTAAAATGGAGAAATAGTTTGTCCCACACAGTCAGCAATCAATATACTAAGAACACAAGAAATCCATGCATTTTGTCCTCTGGATGGATTTTATTCGAAAATGTCTTCTCCCAATGCATTTTGAAAATTGTTGTCTTTTATCATTTTAGTGTGCTTTGTGTTGTCTTTAGTAGGTAGCTAACACATAATGGTAACCTGAGCTAGCAGGTATCTCTAATGATGGTGATCATATTGTAACTGCCTTGTGTGGGGTGGATTGCCCTAATGGCAATGGTGTAGTTGAAAACCTAGCAGCACTTATGATAAGATTTCACGAAGAATCCCATGAACGTTGTGTTTAAAACATCTTTTTAGACTAAACAATCATAAAGCAGTCTATAAGCACATTGGTAAACACAGGTTGTGCTTTTTTTGTAAGCACAAGTTGTAATATAAAAAAAAATACAGATTGTGCTTTATTTGCCAGGAACATAGAGTGGTCGAGGCAACAATACCTGGTTTTGTTGATATTACTTTTTTGGGTTAAAGGGGGACTTGGGCCTAAATATGTATTATGGTAATAAATGGACGCAGTTGAACCTACAATCTCTTGATTGTTAGGTCAAGGTTGGTGCCATCCATACTCATGCCCCTTCTCTTATTAATATTATTTTTTGAATGGCTGGCAAGAGATCATAATGGGGAAGCTCATAACTTAGCTGCTTTAGCTGTTAGTGGCATGATTCCAAACTTTTGTATATCTATCTGAATCTGCAATGAGTAATGGAAATAATATATTTCCTTATTTCCCCAAAAAAATACTATTTATAGTTTTGGAAATCAAAACTAGTTCTTAAAATCACCAAAATGAGTTAATTACTAATTTTTTAATTAATCAAGTTTAAGATTTAATGCCCTCTTTTGTGTTTCTCTTCCTTAAAGGATAATGCTTGAACCTATTTCCATTTATAAGTGAACATCCTTTTCTTTTTGGTCCTAGAGTTTGGATTTGTCTATTTAATGATGACCTTCATTTGCTTAAATATCATTTTGAGATTTTCTTCTGTAACTCATATGAGGCGAACCATAGCACCAAATTTGTATAAGATTGATTGTTACATGATGGAGCAGATGTTGGCAACTCGTATAAAAGGACACTTACAATAAATTTCTCTTTTGTTTTGTTTAATGTGCAGTTCCTTGGTAACTTGAGGAATCTCCGGGACTCATATGCAGCTCTGGCTGTTGGGTTGTCTGAGACAAGCACAGGTGAAGCCTCATCTGTGACAAGAATAATCACTGAATGTGAATCTTCCTTGACATTTTTGAACCGGGACCTCGGAATACTCTCAGCCTCAATTGCACGAGAACGAGGTGAGGAGCTTCTCTTGTGATAGTGTAACATCTTCAACAGCTCATAAGTCTGGCCCGCCTCACCTTTTTTTGTCTAGAGGGTGAGTGGTTGGATTTGGAACTGTAGCTTTCTCAAGTGACTTTGAGTGGTTTAAATTACCAACTTGGGTTTCTGGAACTGCCGATTTTATGAATGGGACCATTCATCGGGTGGTAGTTTAGTCCTGCAATTCTAATGAGTCTCATCAGACCTCTTATCCGCTGGTGGTTGGTGGTCACATGAGGATATCTTTTGCCTGGCTTTTCTGTCAGCTTGATGAGGGTCTCGGCCTCACCTGGTCGAAGCCAATGGTGGCTATGGCTTGGGCATGCCCCTGTAATTATAAGCTTGAGTGGTCATATCTATAGGCATTTGGCTGCAAATGAATTGGGCTGATATGATCTTTACTTTGTCATGTATTACACACCTCTCCGGTTATTTTCATCAAAATGATTTCCATATTTTATCACTTTCTATAAGATCAAACACAGTTCCTCCAAAGCTCATCTCAAATGCTCATCTTGAGCCATCCCCTACCATTTCAAGCATCAGAAAAGTGTGACATTGCCCTTTCAATTTGTGCCTCACCTGCATGTTAGTTTTACTTGCTCCATTCTCCCCAGTCTTGAGATATTCTTCCAGTATTGTCTCCCTTAGCCTGAACTTCCCAATGAATTTTCTCCTGAAGATTTTGCAGCCAATATGAGGCTCTTAGCAAACTTTTCAGTCTATCTTGATACCTCTGTGACTTTTCCTTGCTTTTCCTATCTCCGGCCCTGGAGCCTGCACCGGCGAAATCCCCTCTGAAGACATCGGGTTTCTCCATAGATGACCCACCATTCTTCTCGTCCTCATCACACCGTTCCTCCAATCACCTGCACAGAAGCAACATGGCAGAGAACTTCAATAGTCTACAGAAAGAAGTAAACCAGACCATGATGGCAAAACAGACGCATTTATTATCCCTTACCATATGAGACCAATCTTCGCTTCTCGGAATTGGACATGTGAACGAGCATGGGGGTGATTATTGTGAGTAGAGCCCAGAAGACGAATATCACCATAATTGTCCTTCCGTTCATCGATCAACCAGGCAAAGGAATCCTGTCCCTGAAACAGAATCCTGCAACTTCAAGAGAGTTCTGTTCCTGCCAGTCTCTTAAATTCTTTGGAAGAATGATGAGAGGCAGGCTTACATCTGTTCATTAGCTGGCCATGTTTAGCAAGAAAAGGTCAACCCAATAACTCATTGTTTAATCTTTCTGAGTTCAGGAAGGCTCACACTGCAGCCTTTCTTTGCTGTTTAGTAGTTGGGGGTTGTTATATCAGTTTGGTATATGATTGGGATCCTCTCTGTAGACAACAGGAATTTGGGGGACTTTATATGGCCACCCAAAGTTGATACTTAGAATAATACAGATACTAAAGAACTTATCATGTGAATTTGATCATACTGAGTATGGACTAATGAGTCTCCCATCAGTTCAACATGCTTATTAGTGATTTGCTGGAATATGGGATACAGAAGATTAGGCTGGAAGAACATAGGAATGAATCTAAGAACATAGGAGTTAGTAGCTTTCATTGAACACAGATGGTAGATTGCACTTGTTCCATCAAAGATCTTTGCTACAAATCAACCAATTGCATCAGAAAAATTAGTTTCTTGATTCCTGGAGTACTGAAGAACCCAACAACAGCAGTTTATAGGCGTTATATCCCGGTGAAAGTCTTGAATCTGATTTGGCAATAATCATAACCAGTGACCATGCAATCAGTTTGTCCAAGAAACAGCATCAATACCAAATGATAAACACCAGAAAGCATATGCAATATGTTGGATTAAAATTCAACTGCTGGGCAATGAGACATACCATAAATTGGAGGACGTGATGTATCCAGGGTGGCAACAGAAGAAAATCTGATGATAAAATGATAACTTGTGGCAAAATCTGCACTCTGTTCTCATTATGCCAAACAAAAGACAAATAGACCTCAATGCAAGACAAGTAGCAGATAATGATCATCCCGCATCCCTAAATATCCATTGGAGCTGCGCCCTCTTCAGCAACAGGAGCAGAAGCTTCACTCTGATCAGCTACAGCATCACCTGCCTCGGGAGCAGGAGGCTCGTCTTCCCTGACAAGTTCAAAAGAATCAATAAGTTGCTGCACAGTTTCCTGATCTAGAATGTGGAATGCCTCTCCAACTCCGACCACTGCAACCGTGCATATTGAGCTCTTCAGTTTCTCCCCTTGCAAGGTCTCCCTCACAGAAATCAAGGCATCTTTAATAAGATCTTCCCTCGAGGACCCCATGAAGTTCTCAAATCTGCGCTCCAAGTACGTCTTCGCAGCTTGTGAGCGGGACCCAATTGCAAATGCTTGGTACTCAAAGTAGTTCCCACTAGGGCAGTTGTAATAGAGATGAGCCCCCGATTCATCCAATCCAGCAACAAGCAGACCGACACCATAAGGTCGTTTCCAAGATCGTTGAGTGCAGACCTGCCACCAAGGATAATTCAGGATGATACCCTCTATTCAAAATACAGATATCTTATTGTCCACTTATGTAATCCTTTATAGAATAAGCAAGGAAGATGGGAAAAGAAAGGAAACAGTATACAGAAGGTGACCCACATTACATATCACAATCCAGATATTTCATTTTACTTATTAGCTAAATATAGCAACACAAGTCCGCATCTATTGAAACAGTATTGGAGTCCACAGCCTTACCTTCATTCCACCTATACCCCTAATAGGATAAAAGAGATGGAATCCATGCTACTATAAATGACATAACCAGTGTCCTCACCACCAGTTCTGATCAGTGAAATCCAATTAATGCTTCCAAAATCTGCACTTTCCTTGTTCATCCTAAAAGAAACTAATGTTTATGGCATACAGACGTATTGACAAGAAGACAATTTAATAGCTACACCTGCATTGACAAGTTATTCCCCTTCAGACGGAGCAAATTCGGGCAGGTCACTCTAATTACCGCCCTAAACTTAAAGAAGCTGTTGTTCAGGAAATCGAATCAACGACCAGCTACAATATTCAAGCTTTCAATTAGATCAGAAATTCTGGTCAAATCAAAGTTGCAGTTCCATGATAGTTGAGTTTTCACTGCCTTTCTAATTTCCATTCCAATAATTGCAGAATTAACAGCATCTGCTTCGCTCATTCCGTGTAGCGATCTACGTGCAATCAAATATGAGCTAATAACACAGCCAAAGATCGGGCTGAGCGGTGAGAGGTACCTGGGCCTTATCTGCGAGCTGAACTACGAGCCGACCGACAGGGAGCGGCGACTCGTAGGTAAAGTTGTAATTGATGCATTCGTTGCGCATGTACCGGGAGAGGACACGGCCGTCAGCAGTGAGACCGGCAATGGCAACGCCGATATGGTCGTCGACCTTGAAAATCTTCTTCTGGTGGGACGAGAGCTCGGAGCTGGCCTTATTGACGCAGGCGAGGATGACGTGGGTCTTGGATCGGAGGCCGATCGCGGCGGAGCCCTGCTTCACCGCCTCCATCGCGTACTCCACCTGAAAGAGCCGCCCCGCCGGGCTCCAAGTGGTCACATCGGTGTCGTACTGATTCCTGAACATGGTGGAGACAACGCCGTTTCCAATAGATCAGAATTCGAATGCAATTGTTGCAAGTTGGAGTGCAGAAGGGGGCAATTAGGGTTTTGTTCTGTTTCTTACCCCTCTTCCAAGCCAGAGAGAGGACAACACAAGCAGAGCTTCGGTCAAACGACAGTCAACGCATGAAGCGAATGCTTACTGGGCCGTATTTTGATGACAACTTTGTTAATGAATATGAGCCTTGATTGGGCTCGGGCCTCATACAACCATGAAGAACTTAATAAACACTGGAAAATTTATAGAACCCTTATATTTTTTTAAATATATATCTGATTTTACGTCTAAAAGAGTAAATAGTTTAGTAGATAATAAGTCGCTACTTGATAGCATTAGCACTAAGCAGAAAGCACAATTGGGTTAATGGGCCGGGCTGCTCGGCCAATTAATAATATGGATGATATGTCATTTTATTTTTTTTCCACTAAAGGTAATTTATTATACAATTTAGGATTTTTTTTGAAGAATTTCACAAAATTAAAATTTTTTGTGGCACAATTCTCTAATTATGAAATGTGACCATTTCACATCATCACATTTATCACATATAAATTTTAGATTGCAAAATTTTAGCATCTTTTATTTTTAATAAAAAATTAAAATTTATATTAAAATTGATAAAAAAAAACTTAGATTTTATCATAATTTGATCAATCGAATACATTTGTACAACTTTTAAGTAATTTACATTTTAACTTCGTAATTCTAAAATTTTAAAATATAGTAAATTGATACCAAATTTTATAAAATAGAGAATTATAATATATTTATAAAATTAAAAAATTTATATAAATTTTAAGTATATATTAATCTGAATTTTTATATTATCACAATCCCTTCTCGAATAAATCACTTTATAATTATTTTAAGATATTACGATTATTATTTTCTGCATAGTCAAGTGTTTTCCTTTATCAATAATCATTTACCCTGTGGGCACAAAATGCACAAGAAATGGACAAATGTACTTGTAGCCCATCATTTTTTAATCTATAAATAAAATATACATAAAAATTAAAAGAAAAAGGGGGCAGCTATCACTTAAATTATGACAGAAAAATGGGCAATATAGACAAACTAGACCTCTCTGCTTTTTGGAAGCACACAAAAGTTAAAAAAAAAAATAGGGGTTCAAAATTAAAAGGCAGAAAAAAGTAGACAGAATGAGTCATTAAACACCAGCTAGCCTTCTTTTAGATGGATTGAAAGGTATTGCCTTGATTCCTCCACCATGGTGGAAATGGGCCTTTTAATTTTGCAATGATGATAAATTTCACATGATTGATAAATCTTCGAGTTCCTACCTTCCAAATTTAGGCAAACAAACAAGATATTTGGGTGATGGCCCTAGTCCAATGATTACATCTAGAAATCTATTAAATTCATTCTTTGAGATATATTTGTTTCAAAGTTAAAACAACTTCTAATGCACAAACATAAGGGTCCAATTCTCCATGTCAGATAATAGCTTATGGATATACACACTTTATTATTATTATTATTTTAAATAAGTTTTAAAAAAATACGAAATAGCCTAGTTAAATTACGGGTTGAGGCAGGTCATGATTCATGGACCAGATCTTTGGATCTATGAAGCCGTACTAGTACCGACGATGGTCCCCAAAACTCGCCATTTCACTATTAATGTGTCATAAAAACTTGTCAGTTCTCTTACTTCTCTAATACTTTGACATAAAGTTTCTCGTCATGCAGTAGAAGTAACAAGTCGACTGCGTAAAAATCTCTATGTACTTCGCATTTATTGACGTATATACACTTCCGAGCTCCTATTAGAATCTTCGTCCCTCAATGGAGTGTTGGGCCTTCTTCCTATTCAAGCTCATGACATGTCCTCCCCATTAGCTTTAGTCAAAGTAATAGTCAACCAAGACATACACACAAGGAGTTTAGGCTTAGATCATGATTGTAATTTTAATTTGCATAGTAAATAAAATGCTGCAAGCCAGATAATTGAAACTCCCCATAAACCTACAATATATGAATAGAAGAGAAGGCTGCAAATGCCACAATATTTCAGGTGGGATATTTAATTAGATTAATTCAACCGATGGTCATTTTTCGCCATTGATGACTTTCTTACTGCTTCAGCTGACCCTTTCTCGTGACACAGGAGACACTTTTCGCCATTGATAACATCCTTCTGCTTCTGCTGCTTCTTCTCATGGGACAGAGGTAGAAGACCCTTCTCCCTGCAAGTTTCCACAGCCTCAACAAACATGTCCTCCAAGCTGTACTTGAACACGAACCCCAGCTCAGTCAGCTTCTCCGACGAGAAGGACACCTTCTCCAGCTTCTCATCCACCCCCTCGAACCTTCATATCCGAAAAAAAAAACAAAAATTGAACGTAGTCATGGAACCCTAACTCAACCACAATCATGACAGACGAGAGATATCAATGAAGATCAAAGTTTTGAACTCTCAAAATGAGTCAGAACTCTTGAACATTGAGCATTGACCACCATTTCAATATCACTTACTCTGTTGGGATGTCATACTCGGGATACTTCTCCTTCAACAGCTTCGATATGTGGGTGATGTTCTCGGCATGTGATGAGCAGATGTACCGGCCCTTAGCCTCCGGATTCTGGTAGAGGAACAGATGGGACATGACGAGATCGTCGAGGTGGACGAACTGGCCTTGCCTTATGATCGAGTAGTGAGCCTTGTTGCCTGCAGGGATGGATCGCGAACCGATTCTTATGCTAACTGTGATGGGAAAAAAAAAGGGAGTGAGGAAGGATTCGAACCTGTGATGGGAGAGAGGGCGGTGATGAGGCTGGGAGGGAAGGAAGGCATGAGGAAGGGGCCGACCACGAGGGTCGGGATGATGCTGATGAAGTCGAGGTTGTTCTCCTCGGCGAATTTCCAGGCTGCTTGCTCTGCTAGTGTCTTGGACACGAAGTACATCTGCCACGTTGTGCAGACCAAAAACGTCACCATACAAGTTAATAGGTGTTAATCCGGGCTGGGTCTGACCCGGAACCGGTTCTGATCCGGACCGGATCGTGTGAAACCCAACCATTACAAACGGCTGAGGCCCGAGGACAGGATAAATAATTGGGAAAGTGGCGTGTGGGGGTGAGGGTGGGGTCCACGGACACTGGGACCGGTTGGACCAGAACCGGTGGAACCGGACAGTCTTAAGTTCACAATCAGAAACACGCCCAAAATGGAAACTCTGCAAGTTTTTTTAAGATTGTTGGCTTACCCAGCCGGTCATCCTGGTAGACCGGATAAATTCAAGGTCGCTCCATGAGGTCTCGTCATAGACCGGTTTTTGGACCGGCTGGCAATTGACTGTACCGGCCGAGGATGTGAACACGACCCTCCTCACCTTAGCCTTCACGCACGACTCCATTATGCTGAGCATCCCCTCGATCGTCGGCTTGATCACCTCATTCTGTACAGACAGGAAAGGAAAGATCATGATCCAAGGAATGATGATGAGAACCCGAACCAGCAAACAGTCAGTCAGTCAGTCGAGATCCTCTAAGTTTTCTCCCTACCTCGGGATCTTTGGACTCGAAGTCCATGGGGGTCGCGACGTGGAAAACACCATTGCAGCCTTGGATCGGCTCGTCGAAGCTCCCCTCTTCGTTGAGATCAGCCTTCCATAGGCTGAGGTGTGTCTTTGCATTTGGCAAGTCCAGCAAATGCTTCACCTTCTTCATGTTATCTGTGTCCCCCCCCCCACACACAAACACAATCATCAAAACCAAGTTTCACACTCACAACTACATATTCATTTTTTAATGTAAGTGGAGGCTAAATATAGCAGAAAATTGTACTGGGGTCACGGACGGTGGCCCGCACAGTGTAGCCTTGCTCGAGGAGCCTCATGACGAGCCAGGACCCGATGAATCCGGATGCTCCAGTGACGCACACGATCTCACCCCCCTGCCCCATCGACCGTTATATCGCTCCGATTTATTCTCCGATCAAACTCCGGCCGCCTCTGCCGCCAGATACTTGTAAGATCCTGTGTGTCAGGGAGGAGGAAGAAGGTTCAGCAGTGATGGGTTGGTGAATACCATGTGACTTTGAGGGGGGTTATATAGCGGGGACGTACATAAGGGTGGTAGAGCCGCCCTGGATTCTGAATACAAATAATCTAACGGTCAAGGATTCCAAGACATCAAGCGGCGCCCGACAGTTGCTGCACGTGCTTGGCAGTTGGGTACCAGGCAGCTAGCTCTTGTCAAAGTTATTTTATCAATTATCAAAAAAAAGAAAAAAAAAACAACATTGGACTGCATTAAATATCTATAATAATCAACCAAAATGAAATATATATCATATTATCAATTTTTATAATATAATTAAATAATTCCAATTTCGTCTTTTTCTCATATGTTAGAAATTATATGAATTCATTTCATCATAATCTATATTTACTACAATTATTTATTTATTTAGAGAATTTAAATGTGAGATATATCCATTTATATATATTATTTTTAATGTTAGACATAAAAAAATAATATTATCACGCCAAGAGCATCATTTGATGTTGACATGACATTTGTCCATTTCCCTTATTTGAACAAAAGGCCAATCCATATCAAAGTGGTAGAATATGAAGTGCACCTTGAATGGGCAAGAGAGTCCCACCATGTGCGTCATTCTTTCTTCCACATCATCAAAATATTGAGGGTCCATTATTAGAATTCTAAAATTTTAATGGGAGTCAATGTTTTGATATTTAAAAGTACATTTTATAAAATATTTTTTTAAAAAAATAATTATAATTAATGAATTATAAGTGGTATAAATATAGTAAATATATAAATGCACAATTATTTTTTTTATTTTACTTAATTTATGATATTATTCTTAATATTTATAATTAATAATATTAATACATTTTTAAAATTAAATTTTAAACTTAATAACTATTTATAAAACAAATATAATTATTATAAATATACGAGTGAAAATAATAAAAACGAGTTGGATATTCTATTTTATAATAGTATAATATTGGACAAATTAATATATAATTACAAATAGGGTGCAAATTTATTAATTTTAATAATATAAACGAATTTATAATATAAATGTAAAATATTTATTCTCGCTTATTTATTTATTATTGTTGATAATATAATAAAATAAAATAAAATAAAATATAGAATTATTGTGTAACCATAAATACTTGAACTCATTTTTACTTTTTAATATTATAAACATAAAAAACATTCTCTATTTTATTTAATATATTATCATATATTTAAACCGATTTACTAATTTTAATACCATTAATAAATTTATAATATAAATATAAAATATTTATTCTGACATATTTATTTATTATAATATATATAGTAAAAGTAAAAAAAATTGAGAATATAATCAAATTAGATAAAATATAGAATTATTATGTAAAAATAATTACTCAAACTCATTTCTACTTTTTAATACTATAAACACACCACACATTATTTATTTTATTTAATATTTAATTATATTTTCAACCAAGCACTCATAATTTTAATACTACTAATGAATTTATTTATATATTTATTCTCATTTATTTATTTATTATAATATATATAGTAAAAGTAAAAAAATTATAGAATATTATTTTTAAATATTATAAATACAAATATGAATAAAAATGAATATATAGATAAAAGATAAGTATATATAATATTTATTTGAAATATTCTAGTATATAGCAATACATATGTGAGTATATAAATGAGTTTTAAGGTTTTTTCAAAGTTAGTAAAAAATATTTTAATAAACCCTAAAAAATTATAAAATAAATATTTAATTCATGAAAATTGAGAAAATTATTAAAATCTTTATTTTTTACTAAGGAATTTTGGTAAATTTCAATTTTAAGGTTTTTTTCGATATTAATGGAAAAATATTTTAAATATTCGAATATTGAATGCAGTGCTGCTACGAGGAACACACTTTGAATACTGAGTGACATTTGAGTCCAAATTGTAGGGGACAAACAACTAATGGAGTAGATGGGAAGACCACCCAGGTGGTAGATGAGAATATGGCATAGAGCTAACAATTAGAGAGATCTACCCACTTCCATTCTAATCATCATCTACCCCTCATCAATGGAAATAGTATTTCACATATTATATTTTCAAAAGGAAATATTAACTAATTACTCTATGATTAAATATAAAAAAATAAAAAATATTATAAATTTATAAAATTATAAATATAATTATAAATTATAAATTATAATTTTTAAATAAATATATATTTAATCTATTATCGTCCAATAATATTATCTCAAATTATATAAAAAATCAATGTACTTGTACCAATCGAGATAAGAAACACATCTTTTAATTTGCTTGACTATGAATGAAAAATACTAAATTTAAGTTTGTTGTTCTCAATTGTACAAAAACTTAATAACAATACTTATACTCTAAATTGTTGATTGTAAATTTGGAAAAAAATTACACAAAATTGAATAAAATAATGAAGAAAGTGTATATATATATATATATATATATATATTCAATATTAGGATGGTAAATATTAAAAATATAATTAAAAATTAGATAAAAAATGTTATAAATTTATAATAATTTAAAAGTCTTACTATTTAAAAATAATAATTTTTAAATAAATATTATTTTAACCCGTTATCACCCCCACAAATACTATATCATAAATATATTTACCATCAAATCATCATATAAGATAAATAATTAATTTAGAGTTATAATTAGAAAATAATTTATAGATAAAAGGGTTATGGGTATTAATATATAATGTTATTTAACAATTTAGATTTTTTAAAAATGAAATCATTTGAGAATGCAATCAAAAAAATTAATACTAGTAAAAATCATTTATTCATATATAATTGGATAGTGTTTAAAAGTTTATAACAAGATAAAGTTTATGATAATAAGTAAATAAAGTGTATTAAAATATGAGATTGTGTATTAAATAATTGACTAAAAATTATAAATGTACTATAAAATTGAATATAGCCATTTATCCATCCATTCTCACATGTTAAAAGGGAGGGTAATGGAATAGTTTGACTAAGAATGATAGATTGGACTGATTTTAAGATGGGACAAAAATCAATGGTAGCTAATGAGGGGAGTTTGCTGCCAATCAGAGGAAACGTGGTATTGACCTAACCCCAAAGCACATCAGTCAACTTGTCTCGACTGTTAACTGGTTGAATTTTATTGCCTAAATTAATCAAATGGTACATAAACTATTGCTAGTATTTCAAATAAGTGCACAATTATTTTTTATTCCCAAGTAAAAATTCTTTTTTATTTGTTTCATGTTAGGACATATCATCATTTTTAGGTTGGTACATACAAGTTTGAAGCAATGGGTTGGAAGGGATTTACACTAAAAACTACATAAAAAAATATCTCCAGGAAAAGTGGAGCAGTTGGAGTTAGGTTAGGGGTCGATCTCAGCATGAGCTTTCTCTTGGGATCTTACCGTCGGTCGATCGGAGGTGGCGCTCAACGGTAACAACTCCGGTTCCGGCGTACTCACTTTAGGTATCATGCAGTGGATCTTAATGGGCCGAGTCCACGGCGATCATTGGGCCGATTGCCGAGTTGGTTTGGGCGAGCGCAATTGCGCCTCACGTCTAATAATTAGCCGTGGCCCTTTTTGCCTTGAAGTGATTAGTGGATTATTATTTTTTCATTAAATTCAGGTGGACAAATGAAAAATTATTCTTGTTATTCAATCAAAATCATCTATATGTATAGAATACGCTCAATAATAACAATATTTTATATAGTAAAGAAACAAAGCACAAAAATAACCATTTTGTATTATTGAATGAGTGTATTTTATAAGAGCATTTTGTTTTGTCTAAATGTGATACTAGATTTACTCGGTTCTAGTCCATATAAACCTCCATAAAAATTTACTAGTGTAAAATACAAGTTAGATTTATAATATTATGTAGAATACAATTTGGAGTTCATAACTCAATAAAAATTTAATATATATATAATTAATACTATGTTTGTATTGAGAAATTTAAAGAAAAAAGTTTGGAAATCGCAGAGAAATCTATTATCTATTCGTTAATACACTTACTCATTATTTATATTATTTATTTATTTTTATATACTTTAAATAAATTTATATATTAATAATATTTTATATAAAATTATATAATACAAATATTATAAATAAAAAATTATCGTAAAAAATATTTTTAATATAATTTAATAATATATATAATACTAATAAATTATTTAATTTAATTAAAAAAATTAATTTATTTTTCTAATTTTTTTCATTAATAATCATTACACTCCATCAAAACTATTAATTATTAAAAAAATTTAACACTTTTAAATCAATCACTTCACTCCCTAAATTACTTGTTTCACCTCCAATCTACTCAATTCAAGTATAACATAAAAATTATAAATTATAATTAATGAAATATTTTTAATTTTATAAAACTAAAATAATTTAATATTTTATTCAATTTATAATTATATTCTTAATAAAAATAAATAAATATTAGATTTGATGATCAATTAATTTATTATTTATTTAAAATATAAACATTATAATATAAAATTAGTTTGAATGAAAAATTAAAAATTTTATAAATTATTTACTTAATATTCAAAATTTTAAAGTTTTATAATTTAATTTTTATAATATAATATTTATATTTTAAAAATATAAAAAAATTAATTTAGTCAAACGGTTAAAAATAACTTTAGTGGTACATTTAATGTATTCCAATAGTGCTAATTTTAAAATAATATTTTGGATGCATTAAAAGTAAAAAAAATTAGGTTTGTTTGTCTTACCACCTTATTCCTATACTAACCGATATCCCACCACCAAATTTAGTGAATATAGTTGGGATCCAATTATCGACTCTCAGTTATTCCCCATAAAATCTAGATCTAATGAAACCCGATTAAGTTAAGTTCTTGGTATCAACGCCAGATTTAAACATGCTCGGTTGGGAGATTACTACTTGAGTGGGAAACTTTTACCATTAAATCAATTCCTCGTTTATTTTAAAGTATTAATAATATAATATATATTTAAATAGGAAAAAAACAAAAATTCTTTACATCACAATTTTAAAATATGCTATTTGAATTGAAATGAATGGATAGATCCCACTAGATAAGATTAACTGTAAACCTATTGATCCCGTATGCGTTTTCTCTTAATGACCCGACTACCGAATCCGAATATAAAAATAAATACTCGGACCAACGCGTTTTAGACGTCCCTATACAAATATATATAGAATGACCAATAAAGATATTATATGTTCCATTATAGTATAGGGCAAGATTTTATGCAATAAAATGTGGGCATCTGAAACCATAGGAAGCCCAATCATATTCCATGATAAGGATGACAGATTAATAATGTACATACAATTGGTAAGTTGGGGGAGAAAAGTGTAGAGTCTTTATCAATAATTGGTGGGTTTCCTTTCCTTTTCCTCTTCCTCTTCCTCTGCCTCCCTCTTTTTCTTTCTTTCTTTTTGTTAATTACACAGAAAGTAAAGTCAAGTCACGACAATTTGGAAGAAGACGATGGCATTGACTATTGTATTGCGGGCGACAAGTGGCAGCCTGTCCTCTTCTTCCTTAACGAGCAAGGATTGAGAATTATGATATTTGCCGGATGGGCCATGGTCTGGTTTGGTCTGTCTCTCTCTGTTGTGTGTGTCTGTCTTGTCTGGACTTTGTACACACCTATGCATACGCATGGTGATTCATCACACTTGAGTTTTAGTTGGGTCTCCTCAATATTGAATATTGAATGTATACTTTTTTTTGTCTTTTTTGTTACCTTTATTTGATGGTAAGGATGTTAAAAGCTCTTGTTTTGATTGGTCCGACCCTCACATCGTCTGGGTCTTCCATTAAATGTAACACGTGTCCTTGCTAGATATTTGTTTTATAAAAAATATTAATTTTACTAAATAATTATAATTAAAAAATATTTATACTATAAATTTTGCTTATAAATTCGGAAAAAATGTATAAGCAATATTAAAAAACACTATAAAGTCAATAAATTTATTATTATAATGGACTAGAACGTAGCTATTGCCTAATATTTTATTTGGGAAAATGGACTTTTTTTTATTATTATGCTCAAAATTTCAAACTCATATGAGAAAATAAAGAAAAAAATATATTTGTAAATTATGAGAGTACATATAAATATTATTAAAAATATTATAAACTAATAAAGTTGATAATGTGATTTTAATTTGTTTTTTTTCTTCCAGCTCCAATGAATTAAATGCACCCACGGTTTTTTTGATGTCTTTAAGGTTTAAAGGGAGCTGAAATGTGTGGCTTGGCCTCTACATATAAATACACTATATATATATGTAAGTATGCATATATAATTTCCATACCCTTCACTCAAACTAACTAAACACACTATCTCCATAGGATGCCCAAGTCCAATTTCAACATGGACTCCAGGGCGGTGGACACGGTAAAGGCCAGGAAGGGCAAGGCGGCCCGTCGCCGTCTGAGATTCCGCCAGTTTAAGGCCCTCATGCAAGCTCTTGAGGCCAGCCTGGCAGCGGCCCTCCTGCTGCCCTGGTTATTGGACGGCGGAATGTCTCTCACGATAGACCACTTCCTCGGACTTTTTCACTTCACAAAGAGGCCGCTGCTTGTCTTCTTCCTCATTAACTGCATCATTATGGTCATATTTCTCCTCTCCACCTCCGGTGACCGAAACCAGAAATTCGTGGTGGCAGCTGGCTTTCATGAACCTATCTATGACGAGTACCTCTCTCGCCGGAGAACCGCTCCGGTCCTTACGGAGGAGGTGACGGAGGAGACCACGGTGAACAATTTTCAGATTGTCCCTTATGTGGCTGAAGTTAAGGTGAAGACCACTGTCGCCGCAAAGTCCAGCACATTAAAGGTTTCTAGTCCGAAGATCGTCCTGGCTGCAGTCGAGGAGAGAGAGAAAAACTACAGGAGGACAAAGTCGGCACTGGCAGTGAGGCCGGGCAGGCACCATATCGACCGGGAATTGCAGCGGTCGATGACCAAGAACCGCCAAGGAAAGATCACCGGTGGCTGCGGTGGTGGGTCGCCGAGGCGTTCGGTGCTGGTGGACAGCCTCAGCAACGAGGAGTTCAATCGGACTGTGGAAAACTACATCGCGAGGATAAGGTTAAACCTGCAGAGGGAGCTGATGGCCGATGAGGTCCTGCCGACTGCAAGCCACGACAGCAGCGCCAACATGGACATGGCTGCCAGGAACTAATGTCTGACGGGTGACTGTTAATGATTGGAATTATCATGAATTAATTAGTTTGTAGATAATTAATTATATGAATTTCTCACTTTAATCACAAATTAGTGGAGATTATGTCAAGACTGTGGAGATAATTATCCCAGCTAAGGTCGGGCGTAAGATTGAATTCCACTTACCGGCCCACAAAGAGGCCCAAAACATTTCGAAGGCCCATTATGTGGCCCACTCAACCTCCCGGACCGACAGCCTGTTGCTTCTCTAGAGCTTCACCGTATATATATATATATGATCGATACGTTGAGATCTCCTCTTCTTCTTCTTTTTCTTCTTCTCCAAGTAATTGACATTGAGGCGGATTATTTAACTACAAAGCACCAGTTCCGGCAGACGGAGATCCGGAGAGATAGTTGAAGCTTCAATCGAAGATGTTATCCTTGCCGGAGAACTTTGCGCAGCCTTCCAGGGCAGTCCTGTCGTTCGCCGCCACTCTCGTCCTGTCGACGGTGGCGCTGCGTCTGGCCGACCGCTTGCCCGATGCCGTCGAGACGTACCTGATTTCGCGGCTCCGAAGCATCACCGGCCGGTTCTCGTTTCAGATCACCGTGCTGATAAGGGACTCGAACGGACTAACGCCGAACCAGCTATTCGACGCGGCAACCGTTTATCTGAGCACCAAGCTAACACAGTCGGTGAACCGGATCGACGTGCACAAGCCGGTGCAGGTAGCTTATATTGCTTTCCTCATTGGTTTTAATCAATTAATTATTTTAATTATTATCTGGGAAATTATGACAATTTTAGTGTATTTTTTTTTAAATATTAAAATTGACCCTTTATAAATTCAAGATCTTAATTTCACAAAATATATATAATTTGTATCTATTTTCGGTCTAATTTTGGCAATTATTTATTCACACGCACATAAAATCCATATTAAATATTACCATAGTAATTAAATTCCTGCCGTTACAGGAAGATGAACTGGTCGTCACCATCGACCGAGGTCAAGAGCTCATCGACACATTCAATGGCGTGAAGTTGAAGTGGGTGTTCGTATGGGGGCCAGCAGGATCGCGTCCGAGTCCTCAGAAATCCGATGGGAAATACTCGGCCGCTCGGCCCGAACCTCGGCACTTCGAGCTCCGCTTTCCAAAGAGGCACCGGAACCTTGTGCTCCAATTTTACCTCCCGTGGATTCTCCGCCGGGCCAAGGAGATCGGAGAAGAGAGGAAGGCGGTGAAGCTCCACACAATGGATTACGGCGGCCCCAATTACTGGGGATCAATAAACCTGAACCACCCCGCCACTTTCGAAACACTAGCCATGGACGCTGGCGCGAAAGCGGAGCTACTGGAGGACCTCAACGCGTTCGTGGCCGGGAGGGAGTACTACAAGCGTGCAGGCCGGTCCTGGAAGCGAGGGTACTTGTTGTACGGGCCGCCGGGGACGGGAAAGTCGAGCCTGGTGGCGGCCATGGCGAACTACCTCAAGTTTGACGTCTACGACTTGGACTTGAACGAAGTGCAATGCAACTCGGACCTGAGGAGGCTGCTGATCGGGACCGGAAACAAGTCTATTATAGTTATCGAGGACATCAATTTCTCCGGGGACTCGAAAACGTCCGATGGGGATAAGGTAATGAAAAGCCACTGCTGACTCACCGATTTTGAATCATCTGCTCACAAAGGACATCAAATTTTGAGCAACCAATGCTCAAACTACGTCCCTGCTGCAATTAATACGTGGTTTTGGTGCAGATTACACTCTCCGGCCTCCTAAACTTCATCGACGGGCTGTGGTCCAGCTGCGGGGATCAGAGGGTGATCGTGTTCACGACCAACCACAAGGACCGGCTCGATCCAGCCCTCCTAAGGCCAGGCCGGATGGACATGCACATCCACATGTCCTACTGCAGCTTCAACGGGTTCAAAACACTGGCTCGCAACTACCTAGCACTGGCCCAGGACGAGAATCCCTTCTTCGTGGAGATCGAGCGGCTGTTGGAGGTTGTTCAGGCTACCCCAGCCGAGATCGCCGGAGAGCTCATGAAATCTCGGGATCCCGAAATCGCACTCCGAGGACTGGTCAAGTTCCTCCGGGGCAAGTTGGATGAATCCAAACTATAATTGATTTCACCTAATGTCACAGTGAGTCTCCTGTCACAATTAGTAGTCAAATTGATTTTTTTATGCATAACCTATATGGACGTACATGCGACTATTTTATTCGTGATATTTCATATATAATTAAAGAATGAAAGTGACTCTTGATATTCTTCTACCTTTAAGGGGGGGGATGGTAGTCCACAAGGTTGAAGTTGGTAGCCATTAACGAGCCAATATCCTCCTGTGATTTCCTCAAGAAGCTGCAACAACCATCAGACACTTACCACAGAGATGAGCAATCAACAACATCAGCCGATTCATGGTAGGTTGAAAAAGGAAAGTTCTCCATTGAAAACATGAAACTGCAGAGACAAACACCTTCGTGCTAATTGGACCATTGATGAATTGCAGAAATTCTTGTACTATCCCTTGCCAATTCAACCTCTAGGATAAGAGGAGAAGCACACAAAGCCAATGGATGCAACTCAGAAGTTATATATAGTATTTGTTTGAACCCACTGACAGCATCATAACAGAAAGTCCTGCAATGACAATAACTTTTGAAGTTTGAAATTGCACACTTAAGACTGAAAGGGGAAACCGTACCTTTGTTATAAAACAAGTGGAAAAGTTTTTCGAAGATTGAAGATCATCTACAAAACATGAGACCCATTATTCCATAAGAAAGGCAAACATCGATAACAACAAGAAAAAGCATGCGATGATACCCCTGGACCGAATTTTGAGAGACGCACATGGCTTGTACTGTCAACTTTGCGAGTCCCACTGGATAGGACTGACTTCACCAGCTTCAGGTATGCAAATTCCTCAATGTCTCCAAAGGATCATCTTTGTAAGGAAACAAACGCTTTCTACATCTAACATCTCAGAATGGGCAGTAGGGTCGTTCAACTTACCTCCATTATCATCCTGGCCCGACTGGCATTCCATTAAAGGACTTCCGACAAGGACATATGTTACCATCCTCAGTGACTGGTGAAGAAGAGTACCACGGCTTGAAAATGGATGAACTGATAGGAGGCATAACGGTGTTGCAGTCAATGTCCGTGATGTGAATTGCATCACAGAGCTGCGAATTGAGGGCTTCCCTGCAGAGGATACCATCCATCCTATATACTCAATTCTTCAAAAGGTGATATGCAAGAAGTGCACATAAACGATAACGATTCACCTTAGATCTCACCACCGCCAATAACGAAGACACTCTATGGTCGAACAGTAAGGAGGCGAAGAGAGCAATTGAAGGGATGAGCTCCTTGAAGAACTTGAGCTCGCGTGGAAGCTTCCATGGTAACTTCCCGTCCTTGCCTATTCCCATATCCCGAGTCGCCGGCATCACGACCTGGTAGCTCCTCCGAGGCACGTCTGAGCCACCGCCGCCGCCGCCTTCACTGATTTCCCTAGACATCGTACAGTATCTTCTGCCTGTAGAACGGTGCTCAGTACATTAGATGCCACTAGCCATGAAAATGAGGAATCTGGCAAACATTTGAGGCTCCCACGAGGATCCTACAATATTTACATCTAACTGTAAACCCGGCCAACATGTTCGACACGATAGAATGCGCTACTCAGAAACGCGAAATGAGAATGATAGAGGAGAGAGATACAATTGAAGGATGAAGGTGTCTGATGAGGAAGGTGTAGCTCCAGCGAGCGAACCAGAGCTTCTGCAACATTTAAGCCAATGCGAAATGCTCCTTGCATTCGAAGAAGATGATTAATCACTATCAACCCCATATTTTTTCCTCAGTATCAGGATAAAAAATCATACCAGAAATATCGGCCAGTTGTGGAGAGCCAGCCTCACTAGTCACGAGGCTCTTTCCACACCAGCTCCGTAAGATAACATTAACTCGTACAAGATTGCAATTTTTGATAATTCCAACTTCATCGCCTTCACAAGGGATCTGGCCTAAAGAGATTCACTAATAACCGGTCTGCAATTTCTTCGTCCTGGATAAACCAGAACAGCCATTTCCGACAAAACAAACCACGTTAAGAGAACAGGGCAAAGTGAAAGCAAAAGCAGGGTCAATAATTGGCCAGTTCCATTTCCATAGGACACCCACACAGAACCCATTCCAGAATCATATATTGAGATGCATTGATCACAATTCATCAGTCCGATCAATCGAAATAGCAACAGCAGAGATATCAGTCTATACATAATATATATTATATTCACAAACTTGCTATGTACTTATCATATATATATATATGCAGGGTTGGGGGGGACACAACTGATCACTGAGGCAACCTCCTCCGCTTGGAACAATTGTTCCTATGTACATGTTTAGCTCGGACGGGACTGGAAGAAAGAGAAGGCAAGAAATTTGTTAGTTTCCAATATTTAGAGAGGCATGTGGAAAAAAAAAGACAAGGAAGCCAAGCATTCGTACATGTCATGTGAAGTTCCTCTTAGCCCGGAATTGGCTCAGTTTGTCCCTCCATTGAGCTGCAACAATCGCATCACAGCACTTAATCAAATTAGTTGAACGAACTGTAGATGACATTTGAATAACGCTGATGAACTATCATTGCAGATTGTTACTAGTTGACCATAAGCAAAGGTTGTGATCACTCAAGACCACAGAACAGAAACACGAATGCCCTGCAACAATTTCTTAATAGTTCCCATGTTTCCATCTAACTGTGAGCAAAAAAATTATACATGTATGATGATCTTTTCTATAAGGTTAGCAGACAGAGAATCAGTTTCAAATAATTCTTATGCTAAAAATGAGCAAATATAGAAACGTAATACCTACTCATAGAGCAAATAGAAAGGAAGAATATGGACATCAAGCTGCTAATATGACCTAAATAACTCACCCAAAAAACAACCTACCAAATTCTCATGTTTGGCAATCATGACCATGAGAGAACAAGTCACTTCCATCTTTCTAATAATAAGAATGACAGCTGTGAAATAAGAAGAGCTTATCAACATAACTCACCAGCATCCTTGTAGCGTTCCTCGACAGCTGCTATTAACATATTGCGTACAATATCAAACTCTTTTGACTCAATGCACGGCTGATCACTAGGTCTGCATCCAATCACTTCTTAATCAGATCACTGTATCATGGCATAGTGGTCATTGTATCTATGTCATTACCTATCCACGGGATGTATACAGCCCTCATAGAATTGACTCTAAAAAACACAATGAGATGAATAACATACCTATCAAGTTCTGTGAACAACAAACCATCTGATGCAGGAGATTGCGCTGACAGTTTTCCAGAATCAATGACCCTCATGCCGTCACTGTAAGCCAAGTACCTGTTAACTTGAATAGGCACCTGGGATAACAAACTATGGAAATTTGAATCGGAGAGAGTTGACAAAAACTTGATGACTAGTTGACATTAAAGAACTGCAATTTCATTCATGCATAGGACAACATGCTGAAGATCTGACCATTGAGGGAGTGATATAAATAAAGTTTCTCTTTATGTGATTCGTCATAGATAAAAAAAGTAGAAAGTGATAAATTTGTTTTTATTCTGATTCTTAGTATTGCACTTCCAAATGAACCCAGTTAATATTTACCTTGCATCTTACTGCAATATTAATGGCATCTGAAGGACGAAGGTCGAAGCTAACACAATCTGTATTATCACCCACCTGTGGGAATATCCAGTTCATGTAAGTTAATTGCTATAACAAATGCAACAAATCAAATTTGCAATTGTTAGAATTCTTCAACGAAAGTTATGGGGAAATCATGCAATAACAATTACAGTGGAAAACTAGAAGCTTAACAATTGAGATGAAATGCAGCCAGTGGTGAATATTACCTTCGTAAGGTACAGTTGTGCAAAGTAAGCCTCATGGACTCTTTTAGTAACTCGGACCAGTTTGACCTGTAGACATGAAGGAATTACAACAAAATAAATCATGGATTTCCCTTATTAACTAGTCAAGCAAACAAAAGAGGCATACCTCATAGCCCATCTTGTCTATCATCTCTTTCACCACTTGATACAAAGTTGGTCTCACCTAGAATCACAAAAACATTAAAGGTTCATCTCTTCAATCCACCAATTGAAATTAAAGAATGTATTTGAAATAGGAAAAGCGAGGGTCAAACAGACAATCTGAACATTGTGCACAGCAGCCATGAGCAAGACACTAGGCATTTCCACTGCAATTATTCAAAAGAAACATATTTAAGCAAGCATTTTGGCAGGAGCTAAAACAATTTGCATAAGGAGAAAAGGGTGCACTTACAAACGATTATAGGAAGGAGTAGACCGATCCCATCCTCCATCTTCAGGACTATTGCAGGATGTGGAGCATAATCAGGTAAATGTCCTGCCTGAGGGTTATTGTGGACGCATCTCAAATGCCGCCCATCCCTCATCTTTATCATGAAACCTTCTGCTCCACTCTTTACCTCAACTATAAGTATCACAAAAGTAGAAAGACATTTGAGCACTGTAAACTGCAAGACTGACATTGCAAAACTTAGAACCGCGAGTCACAGCTTTCCTCTATTCAGAAAAAGAGCAGGTCGCACTATTTTTTTATTAGCGTGCGTGATCAGCTAAAAATAGAGGAAACTAGATTACCTGCTTCAACAATACTAGAGTTGACATAATCTTCATCGTGCTCGTTGAAATTTTCATCCACGCTTCCATTACCATTTGATGATGAACTTAAGCTACATTGCGGTACCTTGCACCTCCGAGCAACCAATCGTGGGATAGCACCAACTTCAAATCTCTGCCTGAAGAACCCTTTGCATCCCCACAATTCACTTCTGAGGATTGTGGGCTTTGATATAGGGCCATTCACCGAAATTGTGTACACTCCAGCCTGTTTGGCATGGATTGGACAAATACCTGGTCCTTGAAGAGAACCCATACTGCTTCTTCTACAAAAACTATGCCAAACAAAGTATTCGCTTACCTTCAACAACTTACTTTAAATAAAGGGAAATAAATCAACAACCAATGCTAACAACACGAAAATCCACGAATTTATTTGACAAAACAATTATCAGAGGAGATTTCAGCCACGGTCCACGGAAGCGCCAACTCGCAACAAAAACTGATGATAGTAAGACTGATCACGATAAAGCCGAAAAAAGAGACAACTAAAGAGGATCTGCAGCACAAGAAGACGGCGCAAGAGTAAATTTCATTCCCCGATCATCATGGATATAACTACCCCGCCAAAAATTACTCCCGGCAAGTCAACAAACCTAACAAATCCGACGATCGCGGACTGGAGAGAGTAGGTAGAGAGAGACCTGCGAAGCACACACCGCGGGGCACCGATCTCGATGGAGATTCTCCACGAGGATTCAAATCGGACTTGAACGGAGATCGACGCTCTGACACTTCACCAAGGGACCCGATCGCAGCGCGATTGAAGAATAGGAACCTATGGAGTCGGGGATGACCGATAGAGACAAGATCGGATTGGAGAATACGGGAGGACGAGAGGATAAGAAAGATTCTCTGAAGGAAGGGGGGAGATATTATTTGCAAGAAAGTGACTTGGAAGGCTTTCTCTACAGCATGAGTGCTTTCGTCAATGGCGCATCCCCTGAAATGACGTTTATGCCCACGTTCGACGGATAAATGGCAATTCCAGCGAACCAGTCTCCCACCTGGCATGTTTCTTCCAACCACGCCAAAGTATGGATTTCGAAATTAGTATAGGGACTTCTGAGTTTCCTTGTTGGGTAAGTTTTGGTAGGCCGATGTGGTAAAAGCGTAATATGAGAGGGATCATAAGGGTATCATCGACCTTTAGGCAACGCCGCAAGCAGCAGTACACGACATTTGGTGAGGTAGCTGACCTAATCTGTGTGATAATTAATATTTCTTTTAATATATTTATAATATTTGTATTTTAATTAATTTTAAACTAATTCTCTAACACATTATTATTTTTATTTATAATTTAAATTCCGTTTTCACTTGAAGAGATAAGTTGAATATTTTTATTAAATAATTAAAAAAATATTTATAAGTAAACGATAAAATAATAAATATATATTCATTTATGGAAAATTTTTAAAATTATATATTAATAACATTTTTTCTATTTTACAATTAATTTTAAATTTTTTGAAGGAATCTTTTTTAGGGATGATGCACACTTTTTTTTTACCTTCTCCGTTTCCCATCCTTGTATATTATAAATCCATATAGGCTGATATAAGAGAACCAAGGACTACAAAGCATTTTGTTACAACAACCATGATGAAGCGGGTGATGGATCCCAGCAAGAGCAGTAGCCAGAGGCCGCCACCGTTCGTAAAGAGGCCTCCAGCTGGCCAGGCGAGCTCCAGGATGGGCTGTCTGCGTGGCAAGGGAGGCCCTACAAGGGCGTCCGGAAGCGGACTTGGGGCAAGTGGGTGGCCGAGATACACGAGCCCAACAACGGGGCCCGCCTCTGGCTCGGCATGTTCGACACCTCCCATGATGCCGCCGCCGCCGCCCGTAAGCTCTACGGCCCCGGCGCGAAGCTCAACCTCCCTTGTCTCTGCGCCGCCTCGGATAATACCATCAACAGTAACGCCCGTGGCACGTCTCCGGTAGACCCCCGGCCGTCGCCATGGCTGGTGTTGACGTGGTGGCGGACGACTCGGCTTCTTCGTTGGAGAACATCTGCATGAGGGTGGCCGATGAGATCAAGCAGGAGCTCGATGGGATGCTGGCGGACCTCAGCACGAGCCTGCCGGTTTCGGACGAGTCCATGTGAGATGTGGCAGCTATGTCAGTGGACTTCACGGCGGTGGGTGGCGGCATCGGCTTTCTCGGAGGCAGCAGTTTCATGGATCCGAGCACCGGCTACAATTCCCATCTTAACATATTTCAGAGATCCATCAACAATGTAATTTTAGTTAGGAAGGACCCGATCTCACGTACTTGGGAAATAATCATATTTCGGGTTCGGACCCAGTCTCGCGGACCCAAAATTTGGGTCCGCTCGGGCGCTGGTACATTGTACCCACCTTCGTCTGGGATCAGCAAAAACCTAATCCCTAGGGAAGTTTTGCCATGCGTATTTATTACTTGTTATTGAATTAAAAATTAATTATTATTTAAAAATATCAAACTCTTAATCCATCCACTCACACCCCATTTCATTTTTTATCATAATTATCTTTTTTATTTTTTATTTATTATATTTTTATTAATTAAAAAATATTTATCAAGTTTTCATTTTTAAGGCTATACTAAATTAATATAACATTTGATATATTTAATTAATTAAAAAAATCTGTAATAAATATGAAGTTTATTATTAATTTTTATCCAAAAAACCTCATTTTTTACTAAAACATTTTTTTATAAAAAATAAAAGTAAACAATGTGAAAATAAAATTTAATAATAGATAATATCATTAAAATTAATTTTTAATTAAATATCAGATTATTTATCAATTTTATTTTCAGTTTAAAAAGCGGATATAAATTTTTTATCTGACATAAATTATCAATTTATTATTAAATAGATCAATTACAACCTTTTAAGAAATAATGCTTCGAAATCCTTCATTGGTTGGGCTTAAAATTCATTTTTATTTATTAAATTAATAATATATTAAATATTTTAACAATTTATAATAATAATAATAATAATATATTTTAAAATACTTCTTAATTCACCTTGATTGAACCAATTGCAGATCAAACAACCAATTGAATTATAAAAGGATAATTACTTTTAAGATCAATCATATATTGCATCGAAATTAATATAATGGTGGATTTATATTATATATCCTTTTTAATTACTAATATACTTCTCAATTTTTTGATTGAGGTTCTCAATATATGTTCGGATCCGCCACAGAAGAACCCGAACGTATTTGACATCTGTTTCGTGGGATGACCCGTCCTCCATCCAAGTTCGGATTCGTAATACTTGAAATCAAACGGATATAAACCTGACTTGAGCTCACACTAGTCGAGAAATGATATTAAGATATACAAAATCTAAATTCGTCCAAATTAAGAAAATTTATTATTGATTTAAATATAGTTAAAAATAAATTATAAATTAAATTTATAATAATGTAATGATAATCAACTGAAACTGTACTTATACTAGATATGAAATAAATATTCACAAACTCAATCTAAAATCGTACAAATTAAGAAAATTAATTTTTCATTTCAATATAGTTAAACTCGAACTTGAATAGATCCAAAATTAAATAAGTGCGATTATAAAGTTGAACTACGAATAAAGACAAACTCAAATACGTGCTGACGGACACGAAATTGACCCGAGCACAAGTAAAGTTAAGGTGAATTCTCGGGTAATGAGTCCACCTAATATCCATCCATTAGTGAGTTAATACGATCATGATGTATTTGTATAACAACCATTGTTTAGTACATAATTGCATTCATTCTTTTATTTTAGAATTTAGAATTATATATTTTATTATATTTATTTTTTTACAAATTAATTAATATACTAAAAAACAATATTAATGCCTATAAGGCTAATAGAAGGTTGCGGTGGTTGCCATCCGCCGTTCCGTGTCCCTACAAGGACGAAGTCAAATCTGTCGGACCTTCGAGGTCATAGGGACATTGTCGTATCAGGGTAGGCTCTAGCATACGCTATGGGTAGAGAGAGTGCATGCATGTCAGTCCTCTTCCACTTCTTATCATTCTTCTTTGCTACCTTTCCTTCTTGAGGCATGTTCACTTTCCTTTAATAGAAACCCTAACAGACACCTCTCTTAATTAACTAATGCCAGATAAAAAGAGGTAATATTAAGATAGGAACTTGGGTTACTCCATTAGGGCTTCACCATCATCATTAAAGAAGCCCTAACCCTAACACCCACATGACTTTAGGTGAGAGAGCATAAGAGGGAAGATTCAGATCAAGCTGATGGAGAACCATAGCCTCCTCAAGAAGGGCGAGGAGCTCGTCTTCCTTTCTTCTCCGGCAAGGCACATCAGATATCTGCGGCGGCAGCGGAGATGTGTCGGTGACCATGGCGTCTCCTCTTCTCAATTGAACCAAATGGACTTCAATCTCACAATTGAAGTAAATAATGGCAGTTTTCACCCTACACATTTAGGGTAAACCCGATTAAAATCGGGTCTTGTGAACCGAAAGAGATTCAACAAGCAGCCATAACTGGTAAAGAGGACGACATGAAGTGAGGCCTACTACGCCGTTCTATACACATCACATCACATCCCCTACGTATCTCATAGCTTAGAGGGCTTTGGAAATCGAAGGTTGGACTTTTTTTTCCCTTGGCGCCTTCACATGTCTGAGAAATTGACCATTAGATTAGACATTTGATAGGCCCATAGCTTAGGGTTCTTCATATGACAACTTCGGGACTCACAACGTTAACCTCCGCGAAATCTTTCCTTCTATACATATCCCACCATTTATACTCGAATTACTTTAAAAATAAATAAAATATAATATTTGTTTAGAGATTAATGTCACGTTAATTTAAGTGAATATTTACTTCGACAAAACATCACTTATATGAAATAATTCGTATTAATTTTAAATTTTAATCTAATTTTAAAAGATGAAATTTAAAAATTTATTTTTAAAGGTGTTGTAAGTACTTGTAAAATTATACTAAAATATATAATAATTTGATTTATTTTAATTTTTTATTTGGAAATGTATTAACTTTTTGTTTAATATGAAATAAAATAATAAATTTTATATTTATATTTTGAAATTAATACAACCATTGGATTAACCTGCAATAGAACTTGCCCACTTTCCGCTTTTGGCAACCCCACCTTTCCTAGCCATCTTGTATTAACATCCACTCATTCCCCCAATTTCCTTCTTCTCTACAATCTCTATCTCCTCTCTGCAGACAATCACGTCAGGAGACGAAAAACCCTAGTTAGTTGCAGCAGCTCCATCAAGGGAGAGCATCATCCGAAGTGAGATGACGAGGGGAAAGATTCAGATCAAGCCGATCGAGAACGCCACCAACCGGCAGGTCACCTACTCGAAGCGGCGGAACGGTCTGTTCAAGAAGGCGAGAGAGCTCACCGTCCTTTGCGACGCCAAAGTCTCCCTCATCATGATCTCCTGCAACAACAAGCTTCATGAGTACATCAGCCCCACCACCACGTACGTACGCTTGCGGGATATACATATATTTTGCTCGATTTTGCAGAACCCTAGCTAGGTCGTCAATGGTTCGATTGTATATGAAACCTGACCTTCACTTATCTTCCGTTTATCGAAGGACCAAGGAGATGATCGACGAGTACCAGAAAACCCTAGGTGTCGATGTCTGGAGCTCTCACTACGAGGTGCCAGTTATAAGCCTTGCTAGCTAGATTCACAGCCTCTTGCTTCTTTTTATTATAATTTTTTTCCGAGTCCATGAATAGGCCATGGAAAAGGAACTGAGGAAGCTCAAAGAGGTGAACAGTGATCTCCGCCTACAGATCAAGTAGAGCTAAAGCCTATAACCCTTTATTTCTAATTCTTTACCCCACCCTACCCCCCTCATTTTCTGCTAACTTATCGTGTTCATGTCAATTCTAAATTCTTGTTTTCGGGTGAGAGCAGCCGAAGGAAGCTCGGGGAAGGGCTGGACAACCTCGGTATGGGAGAGCTATGCGGGCTTGAGCAAGAAATAGGGGAAGCACTGCAGGTCATTCGTGAAAGGAAGGTATGCAGATTTTTCCAATCTCTTCAATAAGTGCTTATATTTTGCTCCTATGTATCGGAGAGTGAGTGGATGACTAAGGATAAAAGGCAGGATTCCAACATATAAATAGATTAAATAGGCAGATGCAATCTATGGCTCCAAATTGCGTCCATCATGCTTACTCCATGTGTAGCTGCCACCTCTTCTGCTGTTCATAGCATTGAACTGATTACATGATCCACAGAACATACAACTAACGACTTGGCCACATGTTTTCCGTTTTGCCGGGGTAAATGCAGATGAAGGTCCTGACCAGTGAGATCGACAAAACCAACAAGAAGGTCAGGAACAAGCAGCAACCCTTTAGATTCTACTGTTCTTTCATCCTGCATCAGTAATTTTTGAGGGAGCAAGATTGTTAATTGTTTTGGTCACTCAAGACCGTCTCTATAAAATTGCAGAGAAGGAATGCCGAGCTCATAAACAGAAGGCTCGTCCAGCACTTGGAAAGCATCAGCATAGTAAGTCTCCTCATTCTGTCAAGTTGGTTTCTTCAATCAAATTAGTGTTTGAGTGCGGTCTCCTTGCACCCTTTTTTTCTGTGTTCATCAACTGTCTTTGGTACAAGGAGGCCGGAGAAGATGAACCACACCATGGTCTAGTCTACAACTGTGGCATCATCGACCCAAACTGCCTCGTATGTTACCCCGGAAGATCGGATGGCTACTGTGAATTCGCCGCCCGCTTCAATCGCAGCCCTGCGGCTGCGAACCTCTGCAGTGGAGGAGACATATCGGATATCACCACCTATCCCTTGCTCGATCATTGAGCTTCGATATCTCCGGCAGCTCTCCCGTGGTCGGCCCCCTTTGTGTCATCTAGGCTGCTAGTTATATATGGATCCCCCTCTTATTGGGTGTGTACTCGAATCTGAGGCCATATCAGCCGATGTTCGCGTAGACTTTGATGCTGTGATTGCTGTTTAATCCTGGGATGGGTCTTCTTTGTATGATCTGTTTCTATCATGGTACACTCGATTGGATAAGTGCTAGTACTGTCTTAAACACCCTTCTTCTCCTTTGATTCAATGGTGAAGGTCACAAGCACTTTGCACTAAATCCTATTGTCAGAATTGGGTGAGTAAGGCATGAAGTTATTGCGACCGGGACTGGTGGTGGGCTTAGGGCCCGCCGGCGCTGCATGTTCTACTGTGACAGTTGACAGTGACAATGACTAGACAATGGCATTCTCTTTGGCCTAGACACTACGATCTTATACCTAATAAATGTGGCCAGATTTGGGGTTCCCTTCTCCTCCTGCAACACTTCTTCCTCATAACTTCGCTTCATCCAGTGGAGCAAGTGAATCAGATCTTATTGCAAGCAGTCCTCAATGATATTACCCTTTTGCCGGCATTCTAATGGGTCGTGATTGATTAGAGTTGTGACCCTTGTGCGCTTTTGGGGACCCAAAGTGATCCCCCGTAGCTTTCAATGAAGATCAAGATGACCCTAATAGGTATGCCTAGATCACCTTAAACTTGTAGATCTTGCACCCTAAACCAAACCCCCATCTGCTTGGAGAGATTCAGTCTGTCGGGTCTTGGATGCTTTTCTTTCTTTCTTTCTCTTCTTTAAATGGGTGGGTGGCTGTTGCATGGGCTCACTCATCCAATGTGTCTACCATTATCATCCTACTCCGGAGACCTCGATAAGGTGGAATTGGAGGAGGCTGACGAGGACATTCACGGAGCTAATGCGAGGAAGAAAAGTTTCAATTTTATCTCTTTCATTGTTTTCTTCAATTTTGTTGGGTTCTTTTTCTTCATTGTCTAGTTCATCTAGGGTTGTTATTGCGATCAAGACACTGCAAGACATCAGTTCTTACCATCACTGATTAAAGTTTAGACTTTCAACCCAAATCCCCAAGTTGTCGGGTGATCTTTCAGCAGATTATCCACCCATAATCACATGCAGTTCACCATTTTCGATTCCATCCTGTTCGAATTCTAGGCTTACAATATCTCAGATAGTGACAAAAATAAGCTTTAAAAGCACCTGCATTCTTTCCATACTCAAGCATAGTATCCATGGATGGTAAGTTCAGGCATAATTTCCTTTTTTGGCCGACCTTCAATGAAAATGTCTTGATCTCTTCAACCCAGAGGGAGGTGGGCTGATTTGGGGAACCGCAAAACTGTTATCGCTCCATCTCTTGCTGTGTTTCATGGCGGCAGGCTGCCTGGTGATTGTTGTCTCCTCCAGTCCATTATTGGCTGCTGATGGCAGGTGATTGGTAGCCGATGAAGAGGTGGGCATCGGAGCTCGGGGAGCCCATAAGCCAAGATTCTCTGAAGCCATGGAGCTCTTCATCATGTCATCTCCATTCACCAAAGGCAACAACCCATCATGATCATTCTGCAATAAGGAAAAATAGACTATCGGAAAGGCTCCATTTGTCTGGAATCCGGCAGATTTCGACGGTTGAATGGGAAGGAGAAATTAAGAGCCAATGCCAACCTTACAGAAACCAAAGGAAGAAGTGCAGGAGTTCAGAAAGTCCTCGAAGTGCCACCCCGGCAGCATCTCGATCAGATACTCAGATATGCTGCTCGTGACACCGTTCACCGGATTGGCCGCCGCCGCCGCCGATAACGAGGCGTTGCAGCTCCCTTCTTTGTAGGTTGGGGTCTCTGCCGATGATATAGAAGCTAAGACAGGCGGCTTATTGACTGAAGATGCCTCTATTTTAAAGTCAGGGACCTTGTGGGAGCCGACCGAGGCAAGGCGGGGCTTCGCCTCAGAGGTGTAGAGGGTTGAAGCGGCGGAGAGCTTGACGCCGGTGAGAAGAAAGCGAATGTGCTTCTGAGTGTCCTCGTTGGCCGTGTGGATCGAGACGTCGCAGTCCCTGCAGAGGGTAGCTCTGTCCTGATGACAGAACAGGAAAGCTCTCTTATCCTGCTTAATATAAGAAGAAGAAGAAGAAGATCATTTCAAGAACAGATGCAGACCCGAAACGGATAATCCAATGTTAGATGAAACGAGAGACCTGGCAGACATCACAGAGGGGGAAGTCCTTGGAGGAAGGAGATAGGAGGGAGAAGCGCTGGTGCTTGGAGGCGATCTTGTTGGCGTGGTGGACGCGGTGGTCGCAGCCGCCGCAGAGGGCGGCCTCGTCCGCCGTGCAGAACACCGCCGCCTCGTCCTTGCCACACACACCGCACTGTACCTTCATGATCTGCTGTTTCTTAGTTTATCTGGTTCTCTCAAGGGACCCTGGCGATTTTTTCTGATTCCTTCTCGCTTCTACAGATAATGATGCCCGAGCCGAGCTAGAGATGGTGGCTATGGAGTAGAGAGATTGACGGACAAGGTATTTATTCCAAGAAAAAAAAGTAATCATGTGGATCTCATATAATTTTGCAACTTGCAACATTGTTCTTCAAAAATTATTACATGCTCATAGTTATCACATGTGTTGAATTTCATATTTAATGTCTATCCAATTCAAATAATATATCAATCCAAATTATTTATTAGATATTAGTGTCTATGGATAATTTTAATTAAAATCATTTAAATTGTATATATTCAAAATACTCATCTATTTTATTTAATTCTCCATACAGCTTTGGTTGAGTTTGTGTTATAATTTTAAACTCCAACCATGATTATGTACCTGTAAATCCAAGTATGTGGAGAAGTTAGAAAGAAAAAATTTATTATTAATTTTATTAATTAAAGTAAGGAATTTTAGGTTATGTAATAATTTTATTAATCAAAGTAAGGGATTTTGGGGTTATGAAATAATATATATTACAATATAGTCAAATTGGGATATTCTATTATATTAAGAATAATAAAATAAAATACCTTAGAAATGAGTAGATTCGTCAAGTTACTCTCTATTCTTTTAATTTTTTATTTGTTATTGGATAACAAGATTGATTTGAAATCCTTTATTTTTTCAACCTAATTGCTATTTTGATTTTGGAAAAGTTATTTTTCTTAATACACTGTTTATTTTGCACATTTTTTGCCAATGTAAATTACAAGTATGTGAAGAAGTTAAGAAAGTAATCATGAAACTTGATAGCAGAACTTGAATTTTTCTATTTGTTATTGGATAACAAGATTGATTTGAAATCCTTTATTTTTTCAACCTAATTGTTATTTTGATTTTGGAAAAGTTATTTTTCTTAATACACTTTTTATTTTGCACATTTTTTGCCAATGTAAATTCCAAGTATGTGAAGAAGTTAAGAAAGTAATCATGAAACTTGATAGCAGAACTTGGATTGCTCAAACAAGTAATTTGGTAAGTATAGAGAAAAAAGAAAAGTCACAAATCATCATAAAATACATTAGTCAAATGTGAATGAGCAGGATAACACTAAATTTAGTTAAGAAAATACTACTTAGGCATAAGAAGGCAATAAATCACACTATCCTTAAAGCTATGTTTGGATTGAAGGATTTGAAGTGATTTGGAGGGGAGGTGAATCGAGTGGTTTGGATAAGAAGTAAAGTGATGGATTTGAAGCTATTAAAATTTTTTAATAATTAATCGTTTGTATGGTGAGTAATTGAAGAGAATGATTATTAATGAAAAAATTAAAAAGATAAATTTATCCTTTTAATTAAATTAAAAGTACGCCAACTTCTACCCTGAGAATGAGTGTATGTTCACGACATTCGATCCTCAATCCCAAAATTAATTTTTTGTGTCCGTATGAGAATAGAGACCTCATCCCGTCCCCACCTAGTCTCATGTGCTTAGTGCTACTCCAAATTTCGTATGGTCACCTGGAATGACAAACTGCTCTTATGCTCACCAGGTCGTCCAAGGCCCTTAGGACACATCACTACCCATCATGGGCGTCTTGATGATCTCGTACTCATAGTGCATGCACAAACAATATTTTATTATTATGCCATGTAATCTGTGGTGTCATTAGTCCAATGGTCCCAACTTTCAACTCAACCTGCAGCTGTTTGTGTTAACTAGTCTGGAGACCGATCATGTCACACTACTGCTAGTTGACTAAGAATGTCGGACCAGCCTTGGTCCCATGACTATACAATTTACTTATTAAAGTTTTATGGCACATATATCATGTTCGTTTACGAGCTTTTTCTCGTGCCCATTGGCCTATGGTCTATTGTGCGAGATTTTCAAAACCGGGTATATTAGCCCCAAAGTTCCAAAACCGAGGCCTCCGACCTATAAGAGCTATTCGAGCTCCCATCAAGAAGGTCTGGGGAGAGCACTTCCGACAAAAATTATATTTTCATAACTAAGGAACGAGTTTTTAACTTTCTTCGAGAAAGTTTCATCATACCAATCGGGTATGATCTACTTACAACCGGTAAGTAGTTTTTTCACATGGTTTTCACATCACTACTCTAAGTCGTGATGTTTAAAATACCACATAGTAGTGGGTTTTCATTTCAATGAGCTTATCATCCCCAATCGGGTATGACATAAAATCCCACTCACAACCGGTAAGTGGTTTTTAACTTTAAGTTGTGCCCATCATCCCAACCCGGTATGATGTTAGTAAATCCATTCAACCGTTAATGCCATGAATTCCACTAGACCGATTTTTTGTATTCACACGAGCTTGTCCTTGCTGGCGTTCCCGGTACTTCATATTCCAATACGATATGAACATTCATTATCATTCAGCCTAATAGCCTTTATTCATTCCAAATGAATGAGAAAGTCAAACTTTCATTTATTTGCAATTTGGTCTCTAAAGTTATTTCTCTGAAACTTTAAGTCCCTAATGTCGATTTTTCCTCAAATTGAGTCCCCGAAACTTTTAAAATTTATCAAGGGACCTCAATTTATTCCATTTCACAAAGAAGGGATTAATTTCCCAAATTTTCAATTTGGTCCCCCAACTTTTCCAAAAGTACCATTTTGCCATTCCTTTTCAAAAATGGTAAGTTTCACCCCAGAAATTCTAAAATTCTGCAATTGGCCCTCTAACATTTTTATCATGCCCAATTAACCCTCAATTTTAGGAAATTGCATTTCGGTCCCTCGAATTTTTGAAAATCCCCAATTTCCCCCAAATTTTCCCCCAATTCCAACTCTTTAACACAGTCGAATTTGATTTTATCAAATTGACCGATCAAGCACCTCTAATTGTTGAAATTGAGTTTCTCCATGTTCATATGATTCCATAGAACTTTGAATCACGAGTTTTAACGCCGGAACGAGCTCCAACGGAGCTTCGCCGAAAAACATACTGTAGAGAGAGAAAGCTTCGATTACTCATCAGTGAGGGCACAGCGGTTCGAGCTTTTGATATGAGCAGATAGCTCTCATCCTGAGGTTCATCCTAGAATCAAGAATTGCATCAATTGATGCCAAATTGGATTAGAATTTCGTCATTGAAATTCGACCAACTCTCTCTCTAACACCGATTGGAAATTGTAAAGGGTAGCCGAATTGGCTTACCTTTTGGTTCTAATTCGGCCGTGGAAGGGATGAGGAAGTGTTGAAAGGGCTTGGTTTGGCCTGAGGAGTGCTCGAAATGGCCGATTTCAACTCGGTCGAAACACGCCAGCGTTTCTCCGGCGACCCTCGGAGCAAACCGAGACTACAGGCGTGTACCTGACTTCTCCCATTGTTAAAGAAATCGACCTTGCCTTATTTGGCTCAGAAAAGTGCCCATGTTGGAGCTCTGGTTCATCTTTCACCGGAAAATGGAGTAGTTGAGAGAGAGAATGGAGTTTTTAGGTGTGAAGAGGATGAATGGAGAGGGGCTCTTTATATAGGGAGCTCGGGGACCCGTTGGCCGTTCGTTTGGCACCATTATGACTGGCATTGAAGACATGAAACATACCGAACGGAAGCATTTCTTCTTTGCCGGTGTTGCTTTGATTTTCCGGTGAGTGAACAATGTTGTCATCTTGAGGAAGAAGATGACACTGTTCCGAACCGGACCAGACCGGTTTGAACTGGGTTCGAAGCTTAAACTGGCCGGTTCACCCCTCATTCGACCGAGTTTTTCAAATATAAAAATTTCTAAATACATCTAAATTCATTTTCTATCCAATGATGGCCTCAAATCTCAAATTTGAATTATTTAAGCCACCTAGAAAAATGAATTTAGGATCCGGTTCAATTGTGGTTCAAACTAGTTCAAATCGGTTTGGATTTGGTTCACCTGAACCGACTTGGTTTTCATCCCCAATTCCTTCACACGTCCATTTTCATGTCTTTTGTGACTCCTTGGGTCACCTAGGGTCCATAAAATTCTTGTTTTACCATCTATTTATCAATTACCATTCATAAACAGACTTGGTCCTTAAATTGGTTCAATCTGGTTCGGGTCCGGTTCACTCGAACCGATCTGGTTTTCTCTCCCACTTTATTCTAAGGTTCCTTCCCAAGGTTTATGAATTACTTTGGGGTACAAGGGAGTTGAATTTCTCTAATTTGCCCATTATTTATCGATTTCGGTTCATGAACTAACTCAATTCATAAACTAGTTCAATCTAGTTGGATCCGGTTCATCTAAACCGGTTTGGTATTTCTCTTCCAATTCATCATAAGGTTCTTTTACATGATATTATGAACCCTTTGGATCACCCGGGAGTTGTAAATTCCCAAATTATCCGTTCACAAATGATCGGATTTGTGAACCAGTTCGATTTCTCACTCGGTTTGACCGGTTCTTTTCCTAGTTTTCCTTAGCTCAAAAAGGTGGGGTTTACAACATCTCCGCTCATAACCGATGAATGGGTTTTCCACTTCCTTTGAGGAAGTTTCATCATACCAACCAAGTATGATCTACTTACAACCGGTAAGTAGTTTTTCCTCGTGATTTCCACATCACTCCTCTCAGGTGTGATGATTAAAATACCATTTAACAGTGGGTTTTCATTTTCGAGGTAGTTATCATCCCAACCAGATATGATATTAAATTCCCATTCACTACCGGTAAGTAGTTTTTCCTTAAATAAAAGTGCTCATCATCCCAACTGGTATGATGTATAAGATTTCCACTGTAAAACCCGCCCTTTTGAGCTAAGGAAAACCAGGAAAAGAACCGGTCAAACTAAGTGAGGATTTAGAACCGGTTCACAAACCCGATTATTTCTGAACGGGCAAGTTGGGTATTTACAACTTTCGGGTGATCCAAAGGGTTCATTAAACCTTGGAAAAGAAACTTAAGATAAACTAGAAAACAAAAACCAAAGTGGTTTAGGTGAACTACATTTAATAAAAACTTTAAAGTTAAGTGTGCTTGCCTCAAAATAGTGTGAGGATGGGTGACCTCTTGGGAAGTATGATTTTTTTGTAATCAAACGTACGCCTATATAAAGAGGTCATCCCCATTTCATTCTCCTCACACCTTAACACTTCTCTCTCTCTCTCCCTACTACTCCATTTCCCGGTGAAGCTCGAACTAGAGTTTTGACTTGAACAAAGGTCGGGCTCTTTAGAAACAGGGAGAAGACAGCTATCTGGTAGCAAACTCCAGTCAATCCGAGAATCGTTGGAAAAGCGCCGGCATGATGGAATAGTGAAGTAGCTCCAGCGGACTGAAGCTACCCTATTTTGGTCAAGCTGAAATCAGCCATTTCAAGCCCTCCTCAGGCCGAACCAAGCCTTCCCAACACTTCCCCAGTCCTTCCTCGACCGAATTAGGACCAAAAGGTAAGCCAATTCGGTTTCCCTTTACAATTTTAGATCGTTGTTAGAGAGAGAGTCGACTGAATCTCAATGAAGAAATTCTAATCCAATTCGACATCAATTGATGTCATCCTTGATCCTAGGAAGAACCTCTGGAGAAGAGCTATCTGCCTAGATTTGAAAGCTCCACCACCATGCCCTCACCGGAGAACGAAACATCGGGAAAGCCAGTCGAGGTCTAGCTTGCTAAGGACAGAACCCAACTAAGTGGAATTTCATTGCACTATCGGGTGAGTGGGTTTACTAACATCATACCCGGTTGGGATGATGAGCACAAATTAAAATTTAAAACCACTTACCGGTTGTGAGTGGGTTATTCAGATCATACCCGGTTAGTATGATGAGACTTCATCGAAGGAAGTTGAAAACCCGTTCATCGATTATGAACGGAGATGTCCTTATACCGATTGGTATAATGGACAGTGAAAACCTATTTTGTCGAAAGTGTTCTCCCCTGACTGTGTGCCAATGCTTAAACTATTTGGGAGACCTTCTCGACGGGAGCTCGGATAGCTCTGATAGGCTAAGGGCCTCGGTTTTTGAACTTGGGGGCGAAATGCCCGATTTTGAAAATCTCGTACAGTGGGCCCAAGGCCAGTTGGCACGAGCAGGAGCTCGTAAACGAACATGATATATGTGCCATAAAACTTAATAAGTGAATTGTTTGGCCATGGTACCAAGATAGGACCGACATATTCAGTCAACTAGCGGTAGTGCGACATGACAGGTCGACGGACTAGTCAAGACAAACAGCTGCGAGTTGAGTTGAGAGTCGGGGCCGTTGGACTAATGGCACCACATATTACATGGCAATATAAGAAAACATTGTTTGTGCATGCACTATGAGTACGAGATCATCAAGACGCCCATGAGGGGTAGTGATGCATCCTAAGGGCACTGGACGACCTGGTGGCTATAAGGCCAGTTCGTCGTTCCAGGTGTCTGTGCGAAATTTGGAGTAGCACTAAGCGCATGAGACCGGGGTGGGGACAGGATGAGGTCTCTGTCCTCATACGGACACGAAGAAGTGATTTCGGGATTGTGGGTCGGATGTTTTGTACATCCACTCATTCCCAGGGTAGAAGTGGTCATACTTCTATCCGGGTGGCAGGAAAAGTCGCTCCGAAGCCACTAGCGGGTTCAGTAGTGATACTGACTTGCGAATGTGTGTAACCTTCATTATGAAGGATGTGTGTTGGGTGATGACACATCGATAACTAAGAAATAATGGAAAAAGATGAATTTTTAAATGAAATGATTTTTTTGAAAACAAAGGAGTCTGGCACACTCCATATAAATATTTTTCTTGAAAGTTAAAAGATTTGAATCCCACTCACTGAGTAGTTGTACTCACCCCCTCCCTTATACCTCTTTCAGGAAGTCCCGGAAAGCCGAACCTTAAAGGACTTGTGCAATTAAACGCCTGCAAGATTGGTACAACTAATTTAAATTACTATGCAGTTTTGATTTATGATATTCCTAGAAAAAGGTGCAGGTTAACGCCTTACTCTTTACGATTTATAATATAAGGGAAAACCCTTTAGTAAATCGGGAGAGTGGCGGGTTGATCACGGGGATCCGACCAAACCGGGTCGGGGCGTGACATCCACTCACCCGTTAACTGTGATGTGTTCATCCTTGGTTGGTTTTCCAAATTGATGTGAGCTTTCTCTTGCTGGCGTTCTGATCACACTTGTCTCGTTGGAGGTGCGACAGTCCAAGCTTTCTATTGGGAAAGGTAGCTCTCTTCCTAAAGTACCTTATAGGATCAAGAATTCCTACAATTGACCTTTCAGCTTCGTTGAGGTCATATGAGGGTTGTGGGGATGTTGGGAGAGCTTGGTTTGGCCAGAGGAGGGTTGAATTCGACCAATTTTAGCTAGGTTGAAACAGGGCAGCTACGGTTTGCTAGAGCTATTTCACTGTTTGATTACGTTGACGCTTCTTTGACGATCCTCGGATCGAATGGAGGTTGCTATCAAATAGCTAACTCCCCCTGGAGTCTAAAGAACCTGACCTCTCTTTTTGAGGTTGAGAAAAATGCCGAAGTCGGAGCTCTGGTTCGAGCTTCAAAGGAAAATGGAGCACTAGAGAGAGAGAGGAGTTTTTAGGTGTGAGGAGGATGAATGAGGATGTGTAAAGTTGTTTATTAAATTGGGAAGATTTATTACTATATTATGGGTATTAATATTACCATTATTCTCATTAAATTGGGACATTGATGGGTATTTAGGAGTATTAATTCCAATAATTGAATGTAGATATTAATTTATGATATTAATTTCAATAATTGAATATAGTTATTAATTTAGGGGTTTTAATTCTAATAATTGAAAGTAAGTATTAAATTATGGGTATTAATTCCAATAATTGAATGTAGGTATTAATTTATGGGTAGTTATGGTAGGGGCGTAGGACTAATACTACAAAGTGCTAATAGTTTCGTGGTAAACTAAATTTACATAATTATCTCATTATTTTTACCTAAACGAATTTATTAGGTATTTATCCTATCCTTTCCATCAACTTATTTATTTTGGTCAAAATAACACTTTTCATTTTATTTATTCCAATTATATCAATTGAATTTTAAACTTATAATACAATTCTAGAAAACTTTTTGACTGAAATTTCGGGTTACTAAAAATACGGCATGACAACTACTCTCCACTTTTTAGGAGTTTTGTCCCCAAAACTCATGCAACACTAGTCTCTATTTCTTAAATTTTTTTGTGCATTTATTTGGTGTCATTTTCAATAACTATCTACTACACCTCAGGCATTGGAGAGCTTTTAGGGTGGTCTTCCTATGAGAACAAATTGTTGGGTAATGTTGGCGACATCAGTCCTAGTTTTCTTGGTTTCTCTCTTGGGAGCCATCTGAAAATTTTAAAACTTTCGCTTAATTACTATGTTATATAGTTTTGATTATGTATTCGAGGAAACATGCTCTGATACCACTCAAGTTGTCATGCCGCGACCCAGTTTGGTTGGATACCCGTGAGCAATTCGCCACTCCCTTTGGTTCATGAAGGGTTTCGCCCTCTTGTAAACCTCAAGGAGTAAGGCGTCATTTTTCCTGTATTTCCTGGAATAACATTATAAAAAACTGAAAAACAGACATACCTATTTTTATAGTTCCCACACATGGAGGTCTTTAAGTTTGGTTTTTTTTCCCTTGGTTACCTGAAAGGGGTAAAAGGGAGTGGGAGAGTTCTATAACTCAGTGAGCGGGTGTTGGGAGTGAGTTTTAAAAATAACTTTATCCAACCTGTACCACGGGTAATATTTTCTTTTAAAAAGGATTCCTCAAATTTCAATTTCTTTTTCCAAAACCTTTTCCCAAGGTTTACCATTTCTTTTTGTAAGGATTCTCAAATCCTTTCCAAGGTTTTCTTAACATTTTTCCATTTCTATATTAGGTGTGTTTCACAAACAACACACACCCTTCATCAAGAAGGATACACAGATTCGTGAGATGTGGTTACACTAACTGCACCCACTTGTGGATTGGAGCGTCTTTATCATCTACCCTGATAGAAGTCCCTGGCTTCTACATGGAGCCTGATTGAACATCTCAGATGTTCAACCCTCAGACCCAAAAATACTTCATGTCCATATGAGGATGGAGACCTTATTCTCGTCTCTTGCGCATGAAGCTTAAACACAGAAGCTTCAGGAAACCCCAAACACAGTAGTTTTGTCGAGTCCAAACATAAAAACTCCATGGAGTAGAAACACAGAACTCTGTTGAGTACAAACAAAAAACTCCATGACTAACTGGTATGACAAGAAACACAAACCCAATAGTTTCTCTTTTCCCTTATTACCACCGTATGATCTAGCAGCTCTTAGGATGCATCACTACCCCTCTTGGGCGTCTTAATGGTCCTGAACCTCAAGTGCATGCACAAATAAAGTTTTCTACAAAAGCCATTTAATCTTTGGTGCTAGTGGTCTAATGGCCCTGACCCTTAACTCGACTTGCAGCTGTTTATCCCAACTGGTCCGTCGACTTGTCATGTCAAACTATTGCCAGTCTATCGAGTATGTCGGTCCTGTCTCGGTACCATGGCCAAAAAATTCATTTACTTAAGTTTTTATGGCTTAGAATCATTTTTATTTACAAGCTCCTGCTCATGCCTATTGGCCTAGGGCCCACTGTTCAAGATTTTCAAAATCGGGCATATTAGCCCCCAAGTTTCAAAACCGAGGTCCTCGACCTATAAGAGCTATTCGAGCTCCCGTCAAGAAGGTCTCCCAAATTGTTTAAGTAATGGAACACAGTCAAGGGAGAGCACTTCCGACAAAATATGTTTTCAATTGTTCATCATACCGACCGAGTATAAGGACATCTCCGCTCGTAACCAATAAACGAGTTTTCCATTTCCTTCGAGGAAGTTTCATCATACCAACCATGTATGATCTACTTACAACCGATAAGTAGTTTTTCCGCGTGATTTTCACATCACTCCTCTAAGTTGTGATGTTTAAAATACCACTAAGTAGTGGGTTTTCATTTTGAGGTGCTTATCATCCCCCACCGGGTATGATATAAAATTCCCACTCACAACCGATAAGTAGGTTTTTAGCTTAATTTTCTCATCACCCCAACTGAGTATGATGTTAAAAGTCCCACTCACATTGGCTTCCAATTTTAAAAAAAGTGCTAATCATCCCAACCGGGTATGATATGAATAACCCACTCACTCGTTAACTGTAACGTGTTCGTCCACGGTTGGTTTTCCAAGTTGATGCGAGTTTTCTCTTTCTGGTGTTCCGATCACACTTGTCCCTTCGGAGGTGCGATGATCTGAGCTTTCTATCAGGAAAGGTAGCTCTCTTCCTAAAGTACCTTCTAGGATCAAGAATTCCTACTATTGACTTTTCATCATCGTTGAGGTCGTATGAGGGTTGTTGGGATGTTGGGAGAGCTTGGTTTGGCTAGAGTAGGGTTGAATTTGGTTAATTTTAACTAGGCCGAAATAGGGCAGCTTTGGTCTACCGGAGCTGTTTCACTATTTGATTATGTCGGCACTTCTTCGACGATCCTCAGATCAAATGGAGGTTGCTATCAGATAGCTGACTTCCCTTGGAATCTAAAGATCCCGACCTCTCCTTCTGAGGTTAAAAAAAATGCCTAAGTCGAAGCTTTGGTTCGAGATTCACCGGGAAATGGAGTATTAGAGAGAGTAATGAGTTTTTTAGGTGTAAGGAGAATGAATGAGAATGAGCTCTTTATATAGGAGTAGAATTGTGTATTAAATGGGGAGGATTTATTACTACGATATTAATGTTGTCATTATTCTCGGGAGTGCATTTATTAGTATTAATTCCAATAATTAAATATATGTATTAAATTATTTGTATTAATTTCAAAAAATAAACATAGGTATTTATGATATTTACTTTAGGGACGTAGGATAAAAAAATTGAATTTTCAAAATTCCCAAATTTCCACCAATTTTTCCCCCAATTTCAACCTTCTAACTCTGCCCAATTTGATTTCATCAAATTGACCAATCAAATGAGTTTAATTGTTAAAATTGAATTTAGATTGGAGTTCCTACACCTTCATACAATTCAATTGCACTTTGGATCGCACGATTTGGTGTCGGAATGAGCTCCAATGGAGCCTCGCCAGAAAACTAGAGTTAGAGAGAGAATGCTTCGAAAGCTTATTATCGGGGGCGTGGCGGTCCGAGCTTTCGATATAGGCAGATAGCTCTTGTCATGAGGTTCTTCCTAGAATCAAGAATTGCATCAATTGATGTTGAATTGAATAAGAATTTAGTCATCGAAGTTCTTCTAGTTCTCTCTATAGCACGGATCATAATTTATAGAGGGGAGCCAAATTGGCTTACCTTTTCGATCTAATTTAGCTGTACGAGGGCTGTGGAGGTGTTGGAAAGGCTTGGTTTGGCTTGAGGAGGGCTCGAATTAGCCGATTTCAGCTCAGTCAAAACAGGGAAACTTCGGTCCGCCAGAGCTGCTTCACTGTTCGATCACGCTAGTGCTTCTCCGACGACCCTCAGACCAAATGAAGACTACAAGTGTGTAGTTGACTTCTCTTCGGTTCTAAAGAACCCGACCTCACCTTGTTTAGCTTAGAAAAATGCCCAAGTTGGAGCTTTGGGTTCAAGCATCACCAGAAAATGGAGCAGTTGAGAGAGAATGGAGTTTTCAAGTGTGGAGAGGATGAATGAGGAGAGACTCTTTATATAGGAAGCTCGGGGACTTCTTGGCCGTTTGATTGGCACCTTAATGGCGATTATTCATTGCTTGAAACTCCCTGGCCGGAGACTTTTTAGCTTTGTTGGTGCTATGTGATTTTACGCCGAGTGAACAGTACTGTCATATGAAGGAAGAAGATGACACTGTTCTGAACGGGACCAGACCGCTGCAAACCGGGTTCAAAGCTTAAACCGGTTGGTTCACCCCCGATTTGACCGAAGTTTTCAAATCTAAAAATTTCTAAATTCATCTAAATTCATTTTCTATCTAATGGTGGCCTCAATTCTCAAATTTGAATTTTCTAAGCCACATAGAAAAATGAATTTAACATCTGGTTCAATAGAGGTTCAAACCAGTCCAAACCTGTTCAATTCAGTTCGAATCCAGTTCACCTAAATAGGTTTGGTTTCCATCTCCAATTCATCAGAAAGTCCTTTTTTCTTGACTTTTGTGACTCTTTAGGTCACTCGGAATTCCATAAATTTCTCGGTTTGCTCTTTCTCTATCGGTTCATAAATTGGTTCAATCCAGTTGGATCCGGCTCATCTGAACCGGTTTGGTTTTTCTTTTCCAATTCGCCTTAAGGTTCTTTCCCAAGACTTTATTAACACTTTGGGTCACTCGGGAGTTGTAATTTCTCAAATTGCCCATTTTCTAATGATCGGGTTTGTGAATTGGTTCGGTGTTTCTCACTCGATTTGACTGGTTCTTTTCCCAGTTTTCCTTAACTCAAAAGGGCGGGATTTATAACTCTCCCCTTTTGTTAGGAGTTTTATCTCCAAAAATTAACCAGTATATTCCAGAATGGGAATAATTTCCCTTAATGTCAACTTGGGTTTGCTTGACATGCTGACACTTCGATTGCACTTTCACTTAGTCCCCGTAATCATTCATTTAAGGAATTTCTTTTAATTTATAATGCTTACTCCTTCCATGGAGTTATAAAATCGAGGCATGTCTGACTCATAAATCCAAATGTATATCCTTAGGTTCACATCTCCCTTTACTTTGGGTAAGTTTCTTCCTTTTGGGGTTCTTACTCAAGAATTCAGGATTGGGAGTGCCGAGGTGCGAGATCGTTCCTTCGTCTAGCTATTCTCTTCATCGTTGAAACCCTTAGCTTGACGTTCTTTCAAGCATTACATACTTGTTTTCATAGGTTTCGGTGTTATTATTCCTTCGTCCCAATTTGACCCATCCTTCATATGTCATTGATTACAACTTCAGTCAAAATTTATGTTTGACCTTGTTATAACTTACTAAATGACTCTTTCTTACTCGAGTCACATTTCGTTCGGGACTGTTAGTGCTTATATGTCCCTTACGACATGACATAGTCCAGAGCTTGTCTCTGTCCTTCAGACTTCTACCACACCTCCTTTAGGGTTGCTTCCAACTTTCCTACCTTTCAAGGATTGTATAATCTCATCCCTCCTTTCACCGGGTATTATTCCCTTACTACCTTTTGTAAACCACGTCCCTTTAAAATAAGGAAACCGAGGAAATAATCGGTCAACTCGAATGAGAAAAATTGAACCATTTCACAAACCTGATTATCAGGGAATGAGCAATTTGGGAATTTACAACTCCTGAGTGACCCAAAGGGTTCATAAAACCCTAGAAAAGGATCTTAGGATGATTTGGGAGAGAAAACCAGACCGGTTCAGGAGAACCAGATCCGAACCAAATTGAACCGATTTATGAAGCGAGTTGGTTCATGAACCAGAACCGATAGAGAATGGGCAAACCAAAAAATTTATGGATCTCGAGTGACCAAAGGTGTCAAAAAATCATGAAAAAGGACTTTAGGATAAATGGACATGAAAACGAAATCGGTTCAGGTGAACCGGATCTGAACCTGATTGAATCGGTTTGGACCGGTTTGAACCACTATTGAACCGGATGCTAAATTCATTTTTCTAGGTGGCTTAGAAAATTCAAATTTAAGATTTGAGGCACCATTGAATAGAAAATGAATTTAGAAATTTTTAGATTTTAAAAATTTGGTCGAATCGGGGGTGAACCGACCTGTTTAAGCTTTGAAACCGGTTCGGACCGGTTCGGTCCAGTTCGAAACAGTGTTGTCTTCTTCCTTCAAATGACATCACTGTTCACTCACCGAAAAATTGTGCAGCACTGTCGAAGCTAAAAAGTCTCCAGCCAGGGTGTTTATAGCAACGAATGTCCACCATTAAGGTGCCAATGGGACGACCAAGACGTCCCCGAGCTTCCTATATAAAGAGCCCCTCATTATTTATCCTCTCCACACCTGAAAACTCCATTCTCTCTCAGTTGCTCCATTTTCTTGCGAATCTCAAACCAGAGCTCCGATATAGGGTCTTTTTTGAGCCAAAGAAGGTGTGGTCGAGTTTTTTAGGACCGGGAAGAAGTCAGCTACACACATGTTGTCTCCATTTTCTCTGAGGGTTGCCGGAGGATTGCTAGCGTGATTGAACAATGAAGCAGCTTCGATGGCAATCCTCTATCTAAACAAAGCCTTACGAGCTTCCATTTCGGTTGAGCTGAAATTGGCCAATTCGAGCCCTTCTCTATCTAAACAAAGCCCTCCCAACACCTCCTCAACCCTCGTACAACTGAATTAGAGCTGAAAGGTATGCCAATTTGGCTTCCCTCTGTAAATTTCGATCGGTGCTAGAGAAAGAACCAACAGAACTTCAATGACTAAATTCTCACTCAATTCGACATTAATTGATTCAATTCTTGATCATAGGAGGAACCTCAGGACGAGAGCTATTTGCCTAGATCGAAAGCTCGGACCGCCGCACCTCCGACGATAAGCTTTCGAAGCTTTCTCTCTCTAAGTCTAGTTTTCCGGCGTAGCTACGTTTGAGCTCGTTCTGGTACCAAATCATGCGATTCAATGTGCAATTGAATCGTATTAAGGTGGAGGAACTCCAATTTAACTTCAATTTCAACAATTAAACTAATTTGATCGGTCAATTTGATGAAATCAAATTTGGTAGAGTTAGAAGGTTGAAATTAGGGGAAAATTTGGGAATTTAAAAAATTAGAAGGACTATAGTGCAATTTCATACAATTGAGGAACAATTGGGCATGATAAAGATGTTGGACGACCAATTGGGTAATTTTGGAATTTTTGGGGCAAAACTTACCATTTTTATAAAGTAGGGGCAAAATGGTAATTTTGGAAAAGTTGGGGGACCAAATTGGAAAATTGGGAAATTGAACCTCTTTTTGTGAGAGTGAATAAATTGTGGTCGCAAGGTGAATTTTAAAAGTTTTGGGACTCAATTTGAGGAAAAACCGTCATTAGGGACTTAAAGAAAAATAATTTTAGGGACTTAATTGCAAATAAATGGAAAGTTTGGTTTTCTCATTCATTTGGAATGAATGAAGGCTATTAGGCCGAGAGATAATGAACAAGGATGTTCATGTCATGTAGGAACACGAAGTACAGGGAACGCCAGCAAGGACAAGCTCGCATGAATACAAAGAACCGGTCTAGAGGAATTCACTACATTAACGGTTGAGTGGGCTTACTAACTTCTTAACCAGTTGGGATGATGAACACATTTTAAAGTTAAAAACCACTTACTAGTTGTGAGTGAGATTTTTTATATCATACCCGGTTGGGATGATAAGCACCTAAAAAATAAAAACCCACTGCTAAGTGGTATTTTAATAATCACACCTAAGAGGAGTGATGTGGAAATCAAGCGGAAAAACTACTTACTTATTATAAGTAGATCATACCCAATTGGTATGATAAAACTTTCTCGAAGGAAGTGGAAAACTCGTTCATCGGTTATGAGCGGAGATGTCCTCATACTCGGTTGGTATGATGGACAATTGAAAAGTATATTTTGTCGGAAGTGCTCTCTCCTGACTGTGTGCCACTGCTTAAACATTTTGGGAGACCTTCTTGACAAGAGTTCGAATAGCTCTGTTAGGTCGGAGGACTCGATTTTGGAACTTGGGGGCTAATATGCCCAATTTTAAAAATCTCGAATAGTTGGGCCTAGGCTAGTTGGCACGAATGGAAGCTCGTAAACAAACATGATTCTAAGCCATGAAAACATATGTAAATGAATTGTTTGTACATGGTACCGAGATAGGACTGACATACTCAATAGACTAACATCAATGCGACATGATAAGTCAATGGACCAGTTGAGACAAACAACTGTTGGTCAAGTTGAGGGTCGGGGCCATTGGACCAGTGGCACCAAAGATTAAATGGATTTTGAGGAAAACTTTGTTTGTGCATGCACTTGAGGTTCGAGACCATTACGATGCCTAAGAGGGGTAGTGATGTGTCCTAAGGGCTGCTAGATGACATGGTGGCGATAAGGGGAAAGAGAGGCTACTGGGTTTGTGTTTCTCATCATACTAGTTAGTCATGGAATTTTGTGTTTGTACTCCACAAAGTTCTATGTTTGTACTCCATGGAGTTCTGTGTTTGTACTCCATGGAGTTTCTATGTTTGGACTTCGCGAGGTTGCTGTGTTTGGGACTTCCTGAAGCTTTGTGTTTTAGTTTCATGTGTACGAGACCGAGATATGGTCTCTGTCTTCATATGGACACAAAGTTTTAATCATGTGTGTTCCCTTCATGATGAAGGTCGCGTGTTAGTTGATAAACACACTAGTTATGGTTGAGGAGTGAGTAATAGTGATGAAATTAAGATTTTGAAAATGAAAAATTTTAAAATAAAGAGTCTGACACACTTCAATTTAAATATTTTCCCTAAAAGTCAAACTTTAAACACACATTCACTAATTCATTGAACTCACCCCCTCCCTTATATCCCTTTCAGTTAACCAAGGGAAACCTACCCAAAGATCTTCTGTTAGTCACACCTGCAAGACAGGTATGTTAGTTAAAATTTTTATGTAGTTTTGATTTATGTATTACAGGAATGGTACACGTTTAAAGGACGCCTTACTCCTATCAGGTTTAAAAGAGGGGAAAACCCTTAGTAAATCGGGAAGAGTGGTGGGTTGCTCACGGGGATTCGACTAAACCGGGTTGGGGCATGACACCTTTACTATTATTCAATTATCTTTTGTGTCTTGACAACGTGTCTTACATAACTGTGTTGGTTTTCCTTACCCACTCATCTTTTCCCAACTTCTTTATTGGTTCTTTCTAGTGCCAATTATTGAATTTCTTGATGACTTATCGACATGCTGAGATTCTTCCCTTCTTATGTCTTTCTTCATTTCTAGTGACGTCCTTCACTCAGGATTTTCCTTTTCCTTAAACTCATTCTCATTTACTTGTGATCATTTCATGATTCCGTCATTTTTAGGGCATTCTCCTTTAATGATTTTCATTCTCTAATATGTCTATCTAAGTAAAGATTTCCCTTTAGGTGCTAGATGTTCGAATTTCTTACTACTCCTTGAAGGTTTCCTTCCTTCGCATTCTTACACCCTTTTGAATTTGGGATTTTGCGCACCTTTAATCATTTGCCGACCATCGGGTCTTATTTTGTGTATTTAACACTATACCCGCTCTATTACCCTTCTTTAGAGTGCAGTCTCCCCTACTCCCTTTTCTTTCCTATGGTCTCGTTTATTCTCCTTGACCATCCTGTTGTTACTAGTTGCCTCCTTCTTACATCCTCCTGAGTTGGTATTATTTCTTGTTCTTTATCCTTCACTGTCCTCCATTTCCTTTTTATTCCTTATCCTTCAAGAATTCTTGCTGATAGATTGGTTCCTAGCACCCTTTATGTCCAGCTATATACTCCTTGGGCTCTATTAAGTGAGTGTGGATCACGACCAGTCTTGATATCATTGGTTGTTTTCTCCTTACCCTCTTCTGAATTGAAGGGCTTACTTTCCAAATATTTTCTAGATGTTCTTTTCTCTATTTCCTTATGATGGCTAGTCCACCCATTTTCACTTGTCACTGCATCACTTGATGCTATTTCTTACTTAGCCGTTCCTTGGGTTTGAATTTCCCTTGGGTCCTCTTAATGTACTCCCCTTGGTTCTTTCACCTCAAAGTGCACTTCATCTCCTCATCCTTTGTTACTTGGTCCATTATTTCTTAATTGGAATATGTATACCTTCTGAGGGTCCTCTTCCTTAGGAATTTGCTCCAAGACATCTTTGTGCGGGACTTACTAAATCCTCCTTATGGCTTGAGTGTAGTCATCATTTCATTTTTGGCCATTTATTTCTTCAAGGGTTTTCTTCATTATTCCTTTCCACCATTCCGGCCTTTCCACTTCCCCCTTCCTTGCTAAGTTAGTCTACAACCCTACTTGACTTCTTTGATTTTCCAAGGTAGATCATACCTTACTATCTTGAGGCATTCTAGTTGTCTTTCATCATTCAGCTTGTCTTCTATGGAGGAGGTATTTCCTTCTTTGCTCCTATGTGGTTCGTAGTGCTCTTTAAGGAAACTTACCTTTATCTATATTCTACTATTTCCGAGTTTTCTTAAGGTTCTACCCTTTGATCTTCTTTCCGTTATCCTTTCTTGAGCTATTGAGGCATGCTACTGTATTATTAGGGAACAAAGAATTTTTTTTAGAAACTCAGAATCTTATTGAAGTAAGAATACAATTTGTGGTTTTAACATCTCTTGAGAGAGATTGTTACAATGATGGATTGAGGAGTATTTAGTACTAAACTATTTTCTAGGGGGATTTCTTCCTAGTTGAGATTGGGTTCCCTAGTCAAAATTATGGTCCTTGTAATGTCATCCCTTCGAACTTTTGTTGGGGTGGAGGTGTCCTTATTAAAAGGTATCGCTTGGATTCCTTGTATTGTGGGATAATTCCTTGCTATGTGTCCCACCTTCCTACACTCATAGCAGATCATCTCGGGACTTCTCTTCTAAAATGTCGGGCATCTTCTACTGTAGTGTCCCCATTGCCCACATTTATAACAGGTCATCTCCTTGTGTGGATCTTTATGGTTCCTCCCATACTTTGAGCATTGTGGGGCCTTTCTAAGGGGTTGTTGATGGTTCGATGCCTTACCATCCATGAGCCTAAACACCTTGGAGGCTTTCTTGTCAAGTCCCCTTCGACCTGAGGTTAGTCCAAGGGTCCTTTTATACTCTTGGTTCATTTCCTCTGTTGGGATGGGGTTCTCCCTCACTTCCAGGGTAACTATGGTAGCGTGGGTTTGTTTAGCTACTTTTCTTGGGGCCATCTGAAAATTTTAAGATCAATCCTATTAGTTACTATATTTTCTTGTCTTGATTATGGATTCGAGGAAACATACTCTCATACTACTCAAGTTGTCATGCCCCGATCTAGTTTAGTCGGATCCCCGTGATCAACCCGCCACTCTCCCGATTTACGTAAGGGTTTCCCCTGTTTATAAACCATGAGGAGTAAGGCGTCCTTTAAATTTGCACCTTTCATGGAATAACATAAATCAAAACTGTACAAAATTTTAAACTATTCATACCTGTCTTATAGGTGCATTAACTTGTGGTCTTTGGGGTATGCTTTTCGAGATTACCAAAAATGGGATAAAAGGGAGGGGGTGAGTACAACGACTCAGTGAATGGGTTTTCAAAATTTAACTTTTAGGGAAAATGTTTGAATCGGAGTGTGCCAGACTCCTTATTTTCTTTTTCAAAACATTCCATTCTCAAATTCAGTTTTTTGTATCCATTTCTTATTACCATGGTGTGTTATCACCCAACACACATCCTTTATCATGAAGGTAAAACACACAATCGCAGGCCAGCCCATCCACTGTACCCACTTGTGGCATTGGAGCGACTTTTTCGACCACCTAGATAGAAGCACGTCCACTTCTTCCTTGAGAATGAGTGGATGTCCATGACATCCGACCCTCAATCCCATAACAAAATTCCGTGTACGTATGAGGACAAACACCTCATCTTGTCCCATATCCCGGTCTCATACGCTTGAAGCTACTCCGAGCTTCGCAAGACTTTTAGTACGACCAATTGCCCTTATATCCACTAGGTCGTCCAGAGCCCTCGGATGCATCACCACCCCTCTTGGGCGTCTTAAAGGTCCTGTAACACATTGCATGCACAATCAACATTTTTCACATAATTTCATATAATCTATGGTGCCACTTGTCCAATGGCCCCGACTCTCAACTCAACTTGTAGCTATTTGTGTTGACTAGTCCGGAGAGACCTGTCATGTCGCACTGCCGCTAGTCTACTAAGTATATCGGTCCTATCTTGGTACCATGGCCAAACAATTCGTTGACTTAAGTTTTCATGACATATAAATCATATTTTTTTGCGAGCTCCTGCTCGTGCCAACTGACCTAGGGCCAACTATTCGAGATTTTCAAAATTGGGCATATTAGCCCCCAAGTTCCATAATCGAGGCCTCCGACCTAACAGAGCTATTCGAGCTCCTGTCAAGAAGGTCTCCCAAATTATTTAAGTAGTGGCATACAGTCAGGGGAGAGCACTTCCGACAAAATATATTTTTAAACTGTCCATCATACCAACCGAGTATTAGGACATCTCTGCTCATAACCGATGAACGGGTTTTCCACTTCCTTCAAAGAAGTTTAATCATAACAACTGGGTATGATCTACTTAAAATCGGTAAGTAGTTTTTCCACGTGATTTTCATATCACTCCTCTCAGGAGTGATGTTTAAAATACCACTTAGGAGTGAGTTTTCATTTTCGAGGTTCTTATCATCCCCGGTTCTTTGTATTTATGTGAGCTTTATCCTTGTTGGCATTCTCGGTACTTCGTGTTGCTACACGATATGAACATCCTTGTTCATTATCTCTTGGCCTAATAGCCTTTATTCATTCCAAATGAATGAGAAAACTAAAATTTTCATTTATTTGCAATTAGCTTTCTAAAGTAATTTTTCTTTAACTTTAAGTCCCTCATGCTGGCTTTTCCTCAAATTGTGTCCCGAAACTTTTAATTTCACCTTAGGATCTTAATTTATTAAATTTCACAAAAAGGGGTTAAATTTCCCAAATTTCCAATTTGGTACCCCAACTTTTCCAAAATTACCAATTTGCCCCTACTTTACAAAAATGGTAAGTTTTGCCCCAAAAATTCCAAAATTGCCCAATTGGTCCTCAATTTTATGAAATTGTACTTTAGTCCCTCGAATTTTCAAAATCCCCAAATTTCCCCCAATTTCAACCTTCTAACGCAACCGAATTTGGTTTCATCAAATTGACCGATCAAATGAGTTTAATTGTTGAAATTGAAGTTAGATACACTTTCATAAAATTCAATTGCACTTTGATTCGCACGATTTGGTGCTAGAATTAGCTCAAACAGAGCTTCGTTGGAAAATTGGACTTAGAGAGAGAAAGCTTCAAGAGCTTACCGTCGGGGGCGCGATGGTCCGAGTTTTCGATCTGGATAGATAGCTCTTATCCTGAGGTTCCTCCTATGATAAAAAATTGCATTAATTGATGCTGAATTGAGTGAGAATTTAGTTATCAAAGTTCTTCCAATTCTCTCTCTAGCATCGGTTGGAAATTATAGAGGGGAGTAGAATTGGCTTACCTTTCAGCTCTAATTCAGCTGTATGAGGTCTTTGGAGGTGTTGGGAGGGCTTGGTTTGGCCTGAGAAGGGCTTGAATTGACTGATTTCAACTCAGGCAAAATAGGGCAGCTTCGGTCCACCGGAGCTGCTTCATTGTTCGATCACGCCGGTGCTTCTCCAACGACCCTTAGAGCAAATGGAGACTACAAGCATGCAGCTGACTTCTCCCCGGTTCTAAAGAACCTGACCTTACCTTGTTGGGCTCAGAAAATGCCCAAGTCGTAGGTCTGGTTCGAGCTTCACCGAAAAATAGAGTAGTTGAGACAGAATGGAGTTTTCAGGTGTGGAGAGGATGTATGAGGGGCTCTTTATATAGAAAGCTCGAGGACTTCTTTATAACTGCCCTTATATCCACCAGGTCGTCCAGAGCCCTAGGACGCATCACTACCCCTATTGGGTGTCTTGAAGGTCTCGTAACACAATGCATGCACAATTAACATTTTTCACATAATGCCATATAATCTATGGTGCCACTGGTCCAACGGCCCCGACCCTCAACTCAACCTGCAACTATTTGTCTTGACTAGTCTGGATACGTGTCATGTCGCATTGTCGCTAGTTGACTGAGTATGTTGGTCCTGTCTTGGTACCATGGCCAAACAATTCATTTACTTAAGTTTTCATGGTATATTGATTATGTTTGTTTACGAGCTCCTGCTCATGCCAACTGCCCTAGAGCCCATTGTTTGAGATTTTCAAAATCAGGTATATTAGCAATCAAGTTCCAAAACCGAGGCCTCCGACCTTTATGAGCGATTCGAGTTCCCTTCAAGAAGATCTCCCAAAATGTTTAAGTAGTGACACATAGTCAGGGGAGAGCATTTTTTACAAAATATACCTTTCAACTATCCGTCATACCAATCGAGTATGAGGACATCTCCGCTCATAATCGATGAACGAGTTTTCTAGTTCCTTCGAGGAAGATTCATTATACCAATCGGGTATAATCTACTTACAATCGGTAAGTAGTTTTTCTGTATGATTTCCACATTACTCCTCTCAGGTGTGATGATTAAAATACCACTTAGCAGTGGGTTTTCATTTTTGAGGTGCTTATCATCCCAACCAGGTATGATATTAAATTTCTACTCACTCGTTAATGCCGTGAATTACTATTGACTAGTTCTTTGTATTTACGCGAGCTTTATACTTGTTGGCGTTCCTGGTACTTTGTGTTCCTACATGATATGAACATTCTTATTCATTATCCCTCAGCCTAATAGCCTTCATTCATTTAAAATAAATAAGAAAACTAAACTTTTCATTTATTTACAATTAGGTTACTAAAGTAAATTTTCTTTAACTTTAAGTCCATAATGCTGGTTTTTCCTCAAATTGAGTCCCGAAACTTTTAAATTCACATTGGGACCTCAATTTATTCAATTTCACAAAAAGTGGTTCAATAACCCAAATTTCCAATTTGGTCCCTTAACTTTTCCAAAATTACCATTTTGCCCCAAAAATTCTAAAATTTCCCAATTGGTCCTCCAACATCTTTATCATGCCCAATTGGTCATCAATTTTATGAAATTGCACTTTAGTTCCTTGAATTTTTTAAATGCCCAAATTTCCCCCAATTTTAACCTTCTAACTCAACCGAATTTGATTTCATCAAATTGTCCAATCAAATGAGTTTAATTGTTGAAATTGAAGTTTGATTAGAGTTCCTACACTTTCATACGATTCAATTGCACTTTGAGTCACAAGATTTGGTGCTGGAATGTGCTCAAACGAAGCTTTGTCGAAAAACTGAACTTAGAAAGAGAAAGCTTTGAAAGCTTACCATCGGGGGCGCGACTGTCCGAGCTTTTGATTTGGGCAGATAGCTCTCATCCTGAGGTTACTCCTAGGATCAAGAATTGAATTAATTGATGTCGTATTGAGTGATAATTTAGTTATCGAAGTTCTGTCAGTTCTCTCTCTAGCACCAATCGGAATTTACTGAGGGGAGTCAAATTGGCTTACCTTTCAGCTCTAATTCTGCTATAGTAGGGTTGTGGAGGTGTTGAGAGGGCTTGGTTTAGCCTGAGAAGGGCTCAAATTTGTCGATTTTAGCTTGGTCGAAACAGGGCATGTAAACCCCGCCCTTTTGAGTTAAGGAAAACCGGGAAAAGAACCAATCAAACCGAATGAGAAACAACGAACCGGTTCACAAACTCGATCATCAGAGAACAGGCAATTTGGGAAATTACAACTCTCGAGTGACCTAAAGGGTTCATAAAGTCTTGGGAAAGAACCTTAGGGTGAATTGGAAGAGAAAATCTAGACCGGTTCAGGTGAATCGGATCCAACTAGATTGAACCGATTTATGAACCGAGTTGATTCATGAACCGAACTGATAGAGAAAGAGGAAACAAGGAAATTTATAGATCTTGAGTGACCTAAAGAGTCACAGAAGTCAAGAAAAAGGACATTTGGATGAATTGGAGTTGGAAACCAAACCGGTTCAAGTGAACCGGATCTGAACTGGTTTTAACCGCTATTGAACTAGATGCTAAATTCATTTTTCTAGGTTGCTTAAAAAAATTTAAATTTGAGATTTAAGGCCACCATTGGATAGAAAAATGAATTTAGATAAATTTATAAATTTTTATATTTGAAAAATTCAGTCGAATTGGGGGTGAACCGATCGATTTAATCTTTGAACCCGGTTCGTACCGCTCCGGTCCAGTTCAGAATAGTGTCATCTTCTTCCTTCAGATGACAACACTGTTCACTCGTTGGAAAATTGTGCAGTACCGATGAAGCTGAAAAGTCTTCGACCATGGAGTTTTAGGCCATAAATGACTGCCATTAAGGCGCCAATCTGATCTACAAGAAGTCCTTGAGCTTCCTATATAAAGAGCCCCTCCTCATTCATTTTCTCCACACCTAAAAACTATATTCTCTCTCAACTGGTCCAATTTTTGGTGAAGGTCCAACTAGAGCTCTGACTTGGGCATTTTTATAAGCTAAAGAAGGTGAGGTCGGGTTCTTTAGAACTAGGAAGAAGTCAGCTACACATATGTAGTCTCTATTTGCTTCGAGGGTCGCTGGAGGAACGCCAGCATTATCGAACAGTGAAGTAGCTCCAGCGGACCGAAGCTACCCTGTTTCATCCGAGCTGAAATCGGCCAATTCAAGCCCTCCCAACACCTCCGTAGCCCTCCTACAACTGAATCTGAGCTAAAAGGTATGCTAATATGGCCCCCTTTGTAAATTTCAATTGGTGCTAGAGAGAGAACCGACACAAATTCGATAACTAATTCCTCACTCAATTCGGCATCAATTGATGCAATTCTTGATCCTAAGAGAAACCTTAGGACGAGAGCTATCTGCCTAGATTGAAAGCTCAGACCGCCGTGCCCCTGACGGTATTCTTTCGAAGCTTTCTCTCTTTAAGTCCAATTTTCCGATGAAACTCTATTTGAACTCATTTTGGCACCAAATCGTGCGATTCAAAGTGCAATTAAATCGTATGAAGGTGTAGGAACTCCAATTTAACTTCAATTTCAACAATTAAACTCATTTGATCGGTCAATTTGATGAAATCATATTCGACAGAATTAGAAGGTTGAAATTGGGGAAAAAATTGGGGAAAATTTGGGAATTTCGAAAATTAGAGGATCTAAAGTGCAATTTCATAAAATTGAGGACCAATTCGACAATTTTTGGAATTTTTGGGGCAAAATTTACCATTTTTGTAAACTAGGGGTAACATGGTAATTTTGGAAAAGTTGGGGGACCAAATTGAAAATTTGGGAAATTAAACCCCTTTTTGTGAATTTGAATAAATTTAGTCCTAAGATAAATTTTAAAAGATTTGGGACTCAATTTGAGGAAAAACTAGCATTAGGGACATAAGGAAAAATAACTTTAGGGACCTAATTACAACTAAAGGAAAAGTTGGTTTTCTCATTCACTTGGGATGAATGAGGGCTATTAGGCCAAATAATAATGAAAAAGGATGTTCATATCATGTAGGAACACGAGTTTGACTAAGGACAACAAGCCGGATAAGAGGAATTTCACTGCAGGATCGGGTGAGTGGGATTTTTATATTATAACCGGTTGGGATGATAAGTACCTTGATAATGAAAACCCACTAGTAAGTGGTATTTTAAAAATCACATTGAGAGGAGTGATGTGAAAATCACACGAAAAAACTACTTACCGGTTGTAAGTAGATCATACCCGGTTGGTATGATAAAACTTACTCGAAGGAAGTGGAAAACCCGTTCATCGGTTATGAGCAGAGATGTCCTCATACCCGGTTGGTATGATGGATAGTTGAAAAATATATTTTTGTCGGAAGTACTCTCCTCTAACTGTGTGCCACTTCTTAAATAACTTGGGAGACCTTCTTGACAGGAGCTCGAATAGCTCTGTTAGGCCGGAGGCCTCGATTTTGGAACTTGGGGGCTATTATGCCCAATTTTGAAAATCTCGAATAGTGGGCCCTAGGCCAGTTGGCACGAGTAGGAGCTCATAAAAAATGAATTATATGCCATGAAAACATGAGTAATTGAATTGTTTGGCCATGGTACCATGACAGGACCGACATACACAGTCAACTAGCGGCATTGCGATGTGATAGGTCTCTGGACTAGTCAAGACAAACAACTGCAGGTTGAGTTGAGGGTCGGGGCCGTTGGACCAGTAGCACCACATATTATATCGTATGATGTGGAAATTTTGATTGTGCATGCACTATGTTATGGGACCTTCAAGATGTACAAAAGGGGTAATGATGTGTATTAGGGCCCTAGACGACCTGGTGGATATAAGGACAGTTAGTCGTACCAGGAGGCCTTGCGAAGCTCAATGTAGCTTCAAGCGCACGAGACCAGGGTGGGGTCGGGATACGGTTTCTGTTCTCATACGGACACAGAGAATTGCTATGGGATTGAGGGTCGGATGTCACGAACATCCACTCATTCTCAGGGTAGAAGTGGATGTGCTTCTATCTAGGTGACCGGTAAAGTCACTCCGACGCCACAAGTGGGTTCAATGGATGTAATGGACTGCGATTGTGTGTTTGACCTTCATGATGAAGGATGTGCGTTGGGTGATGACACACCGTGGCTAATAAGAAATGGTGATAAAAACTAAAATTTGAAATGAAAAGAATTTAAAGAAAATAAGGATTTTGGCAGACTCCAAATCAAACATTTTTCCTAAAAAAAATTAATTTTGAAAACCCATTCATTGATTCGTTTTACTCACCCTTCCCTTATATCCCTTTCAGGAAACCCTGAAAAGTCTACCCTAAAGACCACTAGCTAATATGCCTATAAGGCAGATATGATAAGTTTAAAGTTTTGCGTAGTTTTAATTTATGTTATTGCAGGAAAGGTACAGGGTTAAAGGACGCCTTACTCCTCACAGTTTATAAACAAGCGGTAACCCTTAGTAAACTGGGAGAGTGGCGAGTTGATCATGGGGATCTAACCAAACTGGGTCGGGGTGTGACAACTTGAGTGGTATTAGAGCCTCTTTCCTCGAATACATAATCAAGAATAGAAAAGATTGTAACTAATAGGAATGATTTTAAAATTTTCAAATGGCTCTCAGGAGAGAAACCAAGAAAACTAGGACTGGCGTTACCAACACCACCCAACTCTCTGTCCCCATAGGGTGATCACGGGGATCTGACCAAACTGGGTCGGGGCGTGACAACTTGAGTGGTATTAGAGCCTCTTTCCTCGAATACATAATCAAGAATAGAAAAGATAGTAACTAATAGGAATGATTTTAAAATTTTCAGATGGCTCTTAGGAGAGAAACCAAGAAAACTAGGACCGGCGTTACCAACACCACCCAACTCTCTGTCCCCATAGGGTGATCACCCTAAAATACTCGATAAGTCCCAAAAAACCAAGAGACATTAGTGGGAAGTATCCAGAAGGATGGTGCCAGTATTTGTTGAGGTCATTATCCTGAGTAAGGAGGAAGCCAAGCCTAAGGCCAGGAACGCCATTAAGGGCTTATAACCTTAGTAAGAAGGACGCTTATCAAGAACCCAGTAGCTTCCCATCTATTTCGTAGGCACTTTTTGTGACGGGCTAAGACCCCAACCTATTGTACTACCTCTCCAATAATAAGAGACTCCAAGTGACTAAAAACCATGTCTCTTAAAAATAATGTGACCTTGCGTCTGACGCTGTAGGAAGATTGACCAAGAAAGGTAAACAAACAAATCCGTGTTACCCTAGACACCACGGAGACCAAGGAGATTCCCATCCCAAATAAATGAATGAATCAAGGGAATTATTAGGCGAAGAAAGCATGACAAGAAAACCATCAAGGTAATTAAGGAGTCTAGGAGAACATTTGAAGTAACAACTGAACAAGAAAATGACCTATTACAAGCTGTAAGGGAAATAGGACATGAAGTGAAGAAATGTCCCAAGTATTTAGAACAATACTTTCCAAGGATAGCGCCCCTACAACTATAGGAATTTGAAAGGATACCATCCCTAGAAATAGGACTCCTGCTCAGAATTTTAACCATATTCAGGAGGAAGCTCTTCAAGATCCTAGCGTAGTGGCGGGAAGGAAAAAGGACTGAAGGTAGGACCTTGATAATCCGCAAACAGAACAAAGGGTTGCTGAAGAGAATTCTCCCTTAAATTTCCAGCCATCTAGGAGCAAGGAAGGAAGCGCCTCTACAAGAGAAGACAAACCGGGCATTTGACGACTAATGGTATGTCACAAGATGATAAGCGTGACCTGCTTTGGAAAAAGCAGAGAAGTCAAATTAGAGTTTCGGACCAACATAGCAGAAGTAAGCAGGCCATAATAACAAGATAGTCAAGGAGAATAAAAGACGCCCTAAGGAGGATGGAGAAGTAGTAAGGACTACACCTTAAAAGGGCAATAAAATGGTCATTAAGGATAAGAAGACTCGAGAGACAACTGCCTCAAAATAATTACATAAGGTGAATAGTAGGGGCAGGACAAGTAACGAACCAACCCTCGTGAGGGTCATAGATTAAACTCTAGTAAATAAAAAAAGATGGAAAGGCCAAACATTTGGAAAAGAATGATGGAGGAAATCCTTAAAGAGATCAATAGCCAAGACTAAATAGACGATCAAACTCAAAGCCAGGAGAAGATTAAGTAAGCCTCGTACAAAGAGGTCTTGAAATAAACGATGTCTGAACTTTTTCCAAGTAAGAAAACTTGTGCAGGATACAAATAGAATTAAGGAAATGGTATAAGGACGTACCGCTAGATTTCCTAGAAAGGGTGCATGAGAAGGATGACATCAAAGGATGTCATTTAATGATTTGATACTTTCAAACAAAGAATAAAAAAGAAATTTCGGGAGAAAGGGAAAGAATCCTAAAAAGGAAGGAAGCCTCGGAAAGGGCATATGTATCCCAACTAAGAGATAATGGAACCAAGTGAAAGAGACAAAGAAATAAACTTGCAAATAAAGGGCAAATTGAGGTGAAAGAACCAAGAAATCATACTAGGGGGACCCAAGGAAATAAGTTAACGAGTAGATATGAAGTTAGCATCAAAAGATGATGTGACAAGTAAGAATGAGTGGACTATCACCGGGTTGGTTCGTTACTTGTCCAAAGTCTTCAAATCAAGACTTTAGATTCTCCAAATCTTCCATCTGGATCCCTGGACTTCCATTATTCTCAGTTATATCCTTAAAATTCACAAAAATTACTTTTGGGTGCACAAATTTCCTTATTTTCACTTTAGTCCATAAACTTTCTATTTTGTTACTTTTAGGTTCTTAGGCATTCCAAACATACCATCCAATTTTCAAAACTTCAACAATCTTTCCATTATTTAGTCCCTTAAAAATACCCCAAAGAAAACTTATCCTCAAATTGGGACTCTAGCTTATTAATAGGTACGCCGGAGGCCTCGATTTGGGAGACCCTAAGTTCCAAAACCGAGGCCTCCGACCTAACAGAGCTATTCGAGCTCCCATCAAAAAGGCCTCCCAAATCGTTTATGTAATGACACATAGTCAGTGGAGAACACTTCCGACAAAAATATACTTTTAACTATCCATCATACCAACCAAGTATGAGGATATCTTCGCTCATAACTGATGAATGGGTTTTCCACTTCCTCCAAGGAAGTTTCATCATACCAACTGGGTATGATCTACATACAACCAACCCGTAAGTAGTTTTTTCACGTCATTTTCACATCACTGCTTTAAGTTGTGATGTTTAATGATATAAAAATCTCACTCATCCGATCGTGCAGTTAAATTCCACTAAGTAGGTTTTCGTCCCTTGTGAGCTTAACCTCAACGGGCGTTCCCAATGTCTCGTGTTCCTACATGAAATGAAAATCATTGTTCATTATCATCTGAATTGGTCACCTCATTCAGTATAGATGACTTAATTCACAACTTTTTCCAATATTTGCAAATTGGTATATAACGTTAATTTTCCTTTTACTTTAGGGCCCAGTTGCCAATTTCTCCCCAAATTGAGTCCCAAAACTTTTAAAATTCCTCTTGAGACTTCAATTTACTCAATTTCATAAAAAGGGGATGTTTCCCAATTTCTCAATTTGGCCCCCAATTTTTCCAAAATTACCATTCTGCTCTTCCTTTACAAAAATTGTAAGTTTTACCCCGAAAATTCTAAAATTGCTTAATTGGCCCTCTGACATTCTTATCATGCCCAATTGACCCTCAGTTTTAAAAAATAGCATTTTGGTCCTTCGAATTTTCAAAAATTCCCAATTTCAACTCCCTAAAATAGACGAATTTGATTTTATCAAATTGACCGATCAAATACTTCTAATTGCTTGAAACTGAAGTTAAAATTGAGTTTCTATGTCTTCATACAATTCAATAGTACTTTGAATCACAAGTTTTGATGCCAGAATGAGCTCAAACGGTGCTTTGTCAAAAAGTGAACTGTAGAGAGAGAAAGCTTCAATTACTCATAGTCAGGGGCGCAATGGCCCGAGCTTTCTATCTGGGCAGATAGCTTGTATCCTGAGGTTACTCCTAGGATCAAGAATTACATCAATTGATGTCGAATTGGATTAGAATTCTCTCATCAAAATTTTGTCTGTTCTCTCTCTAGCACCGGTCAGAAATTGTAGAGGGGAGCCGAATTGGCTTACCTTTCAGTCCTAATTCAGCCGTGGGTGGGCTGAGAAGGTGTTGAGAGTGCTAGGTTCAGCCTAAGGAGGGCTCGAATATGCCAATTTCAGCTCGGCCAAAACAAGGCAGCTTTGGTCTGCCGGAGCTGCTTCACTTCGTTCACGCCAGCATTTCTCCGGTGACTCTCAGAGCAAATGGAGACTACAAGCGTGTAGCTGATGTCATGCCCCGACTTAGTTTGGTCGGATCCCCGTGAACAACTCATCACTCTCCCGATTTATTAAAGGGTTTCCCCTTATCCTAAACCGTAAAGAGTAAGGCGTCCTTTAAACATGACCTTTTTCCTGGAATAACATAATCAAAACTGCATAACATTTTTAAATTCATCATACCTGTCTCACATGTGTCTTAGTTGATGGTCTTTAAGGGTAGGCTTTCCAAAATCTCCTGAAAGGGATATAAGAGAGAGGGTGAGTACGACTACTCAGTGAATGGGATTCAAATCTTTTGACTAAAAAAAATATTTATATGGAGTGTGCCATACTCCTTTCTTTTCAAAAATTACTTCATTTAAAAATTCGGATTTTTTCCATTATTTCTTAGTTACCACTGTGTGTCATCACCCAACACACATCCTTCATCATGAAGGTTACATACATTCACAAGTCAGTATCACTACTGAACCCGCTAGTGGCTTCGGAGCAACTTTTCCTACCACCCGGATAGAAGCACGACCACTTCTATCCTAGGAATGAGTGGATGTTTGCGACATCCGACCCACAATCCTAAAATCACTTCTTCATGTCTGTATGAGGACAGATACCTCATCTTGTCCCCACCCCGGTCTCATGTGCTTGGTGCTACTCCAAATTTCGCACAGTCAGCTGGAACGACGAACTGCCCTTATAGCCACTAGGTCATCCAGTGCCCTTAGGACACATCACTACCCTTCATGGGCATCTTGATGATCCTGTACTCACAGTGTGTGCAGAAACAATGTTTTCTCATATTTCCATGTAATCTGTGGTGCTGCTGGTCCAACGGACCCGACTCTCAACTCAACCCACAATTGTTTGTCTTGACAAGTCCGTCGACCGGTCATGTCACACTACCGCTAGTTGACTAAGCATGTCGGTCCTATCTTGGTACCATGGCCAAACAATTCACTTATTAAGTTTTATGGCACATATATCATGTTCGTTTACGAGCTCCTGCTCGTGCCAACTAGCCTTGGGGCCATTGTACGAGATTTTCAAAATTGTTTAAGCATTGGCACACAGTAAGGGGAGAGCACTTCCGACAAAACACATGTTTTCTCTATCTATTATACTACCTGGGTATAAGGACACCTCTGTTCATAATCGATGAACGGGTTTTCAACTTCCTTCGATGAAGTCTCATCATACCAACCGGGTATGATCTACTTACAATCGTTAAGTATTTTTTTCGCATGATTTTCACATCACTTCCTCTAAGTAGTGATGTTTAAAATACCACTTAATAGTGGGTTTTCATACCGAGGTACTTATCATTCCCAATCAGGTATGATATAAAATTTCCACTCACAACCGGTAAGTGGTTTTTAATTTTAAGTTGTGCTCATCATACCAACCAGGTATGATGTTAGTAAACCCACTCACCCATTAATGCCATGAATTCCACTATACCGGTTCTTTGTATTCACACGAGCTTATCCTTGCTGGTGTTCCCGATATTTCGTGTTCCTACACGATATGAACATCTCGGTTCATCCTTCGACCTAATCACCTTCATTCATTCCAAATGAATGAGAAAGTCAAACTTTCATTTATTTACAATTAGGTCCCTAAAGTTATTTCTCTTTAACTTTAAGTCCCTAATGTCGGTTTTTCCTCAAATTAAGTCCCAAAACTTCTAAAATTTATCATAGGACCTCAATTTATTCCATTTCACAAAAAGGGGATTAATTTCCCATATTTCCAATTTGGTCCTCTAACTTTTCCAAAATTACCATTTTGCCCTTCCTTTACAAAAATGGTAAGTTTTGCCCCAAAAATTCCAAAATTCCTCAATTGGTCCTCAAACATTATTTTAATGCCCAATTGACCCTCAATTTCATAAAATTGCATTTTGGTCCTTTGAATTTCAAAAATCCCCAAAATTTCCCCAATTTCAACCCTTCAACACTGTCGAATTTGATTTCATCAAATTGACCGATCAAACACCTCTAATTGTTGAAATTGGAGTTGAAATTGAGTTCCTACATATTCATACAATTCTAAGAAACTTTGAATCGCAGATTTTAACGCCGGAACGAGCTCAAACGGAGCTTCGCCGGAAAACAGACTGTAGAGAGAGAAAGCTTCGATTTCTCACCAGTGAGGGCACAGTGGTCCGAGCTTTTGATTTGGGAAAATAGCTCTCATCCTGAGTTTCATCCTAGAATCAAGAATCAAATCAATTGATGATGAATTGAGTTAGAATTTCATTATTGAAATTCTGTCGGTTCTCTCTCTTGCACCGGCTAGAAATTTCAGAGGGGAGCCGAATTGGCTTACCTTTCAGTCCTAATTCGGCCATGGGAGGGCTGAGTTATTGTTGAGAAGGCTTGGTTTGGCCTGAGGAGGGCTCGAAATGGCTGATTTCAACTTGGCTGAAATAGGGCAGCTTCGGTCTGTCGGAGCTGCTTCACTGTTCCATCATGCCGACGCTTCTCCAGCGATTCTCGGATTGACTAGAGTTTACTATCAAATAGTTGTCTTCTCCCCGATGCTAAATAGCTATCTGATAGCAAACTCCAATCAATCCGAGTATCGTTGAAGAAACACCGACATGATGGAATAGTGAAGCAACTCCGGCGGACCGAAGCTGCCCTATTTCGGCCAAGCTGAAATCGGCCATTTCAAGCCCTCCCAACACTTTCTCAGCCTTTCCACGACCGAATTAGGACCGAAAGGATGAACCTCAGGATGAGACTTATCTACCCAGATCGAAAGCTCGGACCGCCGTGCCTTCACCGGAACACGAAGTACCGGGAACGCCAGCAAGAACAAGCTCGCGTGAATACCAAGAACCGGTCTAGTGGAATTCATGGCATTAACGGGTGAGTGGGTTTACAAACATCATACCTGATTGGGATGATGAGCACACCTTATAAAGTTAAAAACCACTTACCGGTTGTGAGTGGGTTTACTAACGTCATACCCGGTTGGGATGATGAGCACAAATTAAAGTTAAAAACCACTTACCGGTTGTGAGTGGGTTTACTAACATCATACCCGGTTGGGATGATGAGCACAACTTAAAATTTAAAACCACTTACCGGTTGTGAGTGGGTTATTCAGATCATACCCGGTTAGTATGATGAGACTTCCTCGAAGGAAGTTGAAAACCCGTTCATCGGTTATGAACGGAGATGTCCTTATACCGATTGGTATAATGGACAGTGAAAACCTATTTTGTCGAAAGTGTTCTCCCCTGACTGTGTGCCAATGCTTAAACTATTTGGGAGACCTTCTCGACGGGAGCTCGAATAGCTCTGATAGGCCAAGGGCCTCAGTTTTGGAACTTGGGGGCTAAATGCCCGATTTTGAAAATCTCGTACAGTGGGCCCAAGGCCAGTTGGCACGAGCAGGAGCTCGTAAACGAATATGATATATGTGCCATAAAACTTAATAAGTGAATTGTTTGGCCATGGTACCAAGATGGGACCGACATGCTCAGTCAACTAGCGGCAGTGCGACATGACAGGTCGACGGACTAGTCAAGACAAACAGCTGCGGGTTGAGTTGAGAGTCGGGGCCGTTGGACTAGTGGCACCACAGATTACATGGAAATATAAGAAAATTTTGTTTGTGCATGCACTATGAGTACGGGATCATCAAGACGCCCATGAGGGGTAGTGATGCATCCTAAGGGCACTGGACGACCTGGTGGCTATACGGGTAGTTCGTCGTTCCAGGTGTCTGTGCGAAATCTGGAGTAGCACTAAGCGCATGAGACCGGGGTGGGGACAGGATGAGGTCTCTGTCCTCATACGGACACGAAGAAGTGATTTCGGGATTGTGGGTCGGATGTTTCGTACATCCACTCATTCCCAGGGTAGAAGTGGTCGTACTTCTATCCGGGTGGCAGGAAAAGTCGCTCCGAAGCCACTAGCGGGTTCAGTAGTGATACTGACTTGCGAATGTGTGTAACCTTCATTATGAAGGATGTGTGTTGGGTGATGACACATCGATAACTAAGAAATAATGGAAAAAGATGAATTTTTAAATGAAATGATTTTTTTTGAAAACAAAAGAGTCTGGCACACTCCATATAAATGTTTTTCTTGAAAGTTAAAAGATTTGAATCCCACTCACTGAGTAGTTGTACTCACCCACTCCCTTATACCTCTTTCAGGAAGTCCCGGAAAGCCGAACCTTAAAGGACTTGCGCAATTAAACGCCTGCAAGATTGGTACAACTAATTTAAATTACTATGCAGTTTTGATTTATGATATTCCTGGAAAAAGGTGCAGGTTAACGCCTTACTCTTTACGATTTATAATATAAGGGAAAACCCTTTAGTAAATCGGGAGAGTGGCGGGTTGATCACGGGGATCCGACCAAACCGGGTCGGGGCGTGACAATATGGCTCAGAAAAGACCCTATGTTAGAGCTCTGGTTCGAGCTTCATCGAAAAACTAAGCATGTAAACCCCACACTTTTGAGTTAAGGAAAACCGGGAAAAGAACCGGTCAAACCGAATAAGAAAATCGAGCCGGTTTACATTTGGGAACAAGCAATATGGAAATTTACAACTTCTGGGTGATCCAAAGGGTTTATTAAACCTTGAAAAAAGAAACTTAAGACAAATTAAAAAACAAAAACGAAATTGGTTCAGGTGAACTAGATTTCATAAGAACTTTAAAGTTAAGCGTGCAATGTGAGATCTATTCTCAAGACTCGCCCTCACGTGCAACATGGATACACTTGCCACGTGCAATTCTCAACACTCACCCTCAACACCTGTCTACAAGCCGGGTATTCCCCTTCCGGTCTCGGACGAGGGGGGACACAATGGCCTCGAGTTGGGTATTTTTCCTCCTCCATCCAGGTTTCCAGCCTCGGGTCAGGTATGGGTGCGAGTCCACTGGCTTTGATACCATGTTAGAGAAGGTATTGTGGACCGATAAGGGGTCGGGCCCATGTCTACTTTTGTAACACGAAATTTCGGTCAAAAATTTTTATGTGAATCGTACAACTTATCATAAATAGCCATAAATTAATATATATTTAATTATTGTAATTAATACTAATAATTTAATACTCAAATTAAATTATTGGAATTAATGCAAATAATTTAATACCGAAATTAAATTATTGGAATTAATACCAATAATTTATGACAATATTAATACTAGTAATAAATCTCTCCCATTTAATACACGATTTTACACATATATAAACAGGTCATCCCCATTCATTCTCCTCACATATGAACACTTATCTCTCTCTCTCTACTGCTCCATTTCCCAGTGAAGCTCGAACTAGAGCTTCAACTTGAACAAAGGTCGGGCTCTTTAGAACCGGGGAGAAGACAGTTATCTGATAGCAAACTCCAGTCAATCCGAGAATCGTTGGAGAAGCACCGACATGATAGAATAGTGAAGCAGCTCCGGCGGACCGAAGCTGCCCTATTTCGGCCAAGCTGAAATCGGCCATTTCAAGCCCTCCTCAGGCCAAACCAAGCCCTCCCAACACTTCCTCAGCCTTTCCACGACCGAATTAGGATCGAAAAGTAAGCCAATTCGGCTCTCCTTTACAATTTTCGATCGGTGCTAGAGAGAGAGTCGATCGAATTTCAATGACAAAATTCTAATCCAATTTCGCATCAATTGATGCGATTCTTGATTTTAGGATGAACCTCAAGACGAGAGATATCTACCCAGATCGAAAGCTCGAACCGTCGTGCCTTCACTGGTGAGTAATCAAAGCTTTACATTTATGAAGAATCATATGAACATGTAGAAACTCAATTTCAACTTCAATTTCAACAATTGGAAATGTTTGATGGGTCAATTTGATTAAATCAAGTTCGGTTGTGTTAAGAAGTTGGAATTGGGTGAAAATTGGGGATTTTCAAAATTCAAAGGACCAAAATGAAATTTTATGAAATTGAGGGTCAATTGGGCATGAAAGCTCGAACCGCCGTGCCTGCACTGGTGAGTAATCAAAGCTTTACATTTCTGAAGAATCAAATGAACATATAGAAACTCAATTTCAACAATTGGAAACGTTTGATGGGTCAATTTGATTAAATCAAGTTCGGCTGTGTTAAGAAGTTGGAATTGGGGGAAAATTGGGGATTTTCAAAATTCAAAGGACCAAAATGAAATTTTATGAAATTGAGGGTCAATTGAGCATGAAAATAATGTTGGAGGACCAATTGAGGAATTTTGAAATTTTTGGGGCAAAATTTACCATTTTTGTAAATGAAGGGCAAAATGGTAATTTTGGAAAAGTTGGGGGACCAAATTGGAAATTTGGGAAATTAAACCCCTTTTTGTGAAATTGGATAAATTAAGGTCCTATGATAAATTTTAGAAGTTTCGGGACTTAATTTGAGGAAAAACCGACATTTGGGACTTAAAGTTAAAGAGAAATAACTTTAGGGACCTAATTGCAAATAAATGAAAGTTTGGCTTTCTCATTCATTTGGAATGAATGAAGTCGATTCGGCCGAAGGATAATGAACCAAGATGTTCATATCGTGTAGGAACATGAAGTACCGGGAACGCCAGCAAGGACAAGCTCGCGTGAATACCAAGAACCGGTCTAGTGGAATTCACGACATTAACGGGTGAGTGGGTTTACTAACATCATACTCGGTTGGGATGATGAGCACAACTTAAATTAAAAACTATTTACTGGTTGTGAGTGAAAATTTTATATCATACCCAGTTGGGCAATGATAAGTACCTTGGTATGAAAACCCACTATTAAGTGGTATCTTAAACATCACTACTTAGAGGAAGTGATGTGAAAATCAAGCGGAAAAACTACTTACCGGTTGTAAGTAGATCATACCCGGTTGGTATGATGAGACTTCCCCGAAGGAAGTTGAAAACCCATTCATCGGTTATGAATGGAGGTGTCCTTATACCCGGGCGGTATAATGGATAGAGAAAACATATGTTTTGTCGGAAGTGCTCTCCCCTGACTGTGTGCCAATGCTTAAACAATTTGGGAGACCTTCTTGACAGGAGCTCGAATAGCTCTTATAGGTTGGGGGCCTCGATTTTGGAACTTGCGGGCTAGAATGCCCAGTTTTTTGAAAATCTCGTACAATGGCCCCAAGGCTAGTTGGCATGAGTAGGAGCTCGTAAACGAACATGATATATGTGCCATAAAACTTAATAAGTGAATTGTTTGGCCATGGTACCAAGATAGGACCGACATGCTCAGTTAACTAGCGGTAGTGCGACATGACAAGTCGAAGGATTAGTCAAGACAAACAACTGCAGGTTGAGTTAAGAGTCGGGGCCGTTGGACTAGTGGCACCACAGATTACATGGCAATATAAGAAAACATTGTTTGTGCATGCACTGTGAGTACGGGATCATCAAGACGCACATGAGGGGTAGTGATGCGTCCTAAGGGCACTAGATGACCTAGTAGCTATAAGGGTAGTTCATCGTTCCAGGTGTCTGTGCGAAATCTGGAGTAGCACCAAGCGCATGAGACCGGGGTGGGGACAGGATGAGGTCTTTGTCCTCATACAAACATGAAGAAGTGATTTCAGGATTGTGGGTCAGATGTCACGTACATCCACTCATTCTCAGGGTAGAAGTGGTCGTACTTCTATCTGGGCGGCAGGAAAAGTTGCTCTGAAGCCACTAGCAGGTTCAGTAATGATACTGACTTGCGAATGTGTGTAATTTTCATGATGAAGGATATGTGTTGGGTACCGGTAATTAAGAAATAATGGAAAAACCTGAATTTTTTTTAATGAAGGGATTTTTGAAAAGAAAGGAGTCTGGCACACTCCATATAAATGTTTTTTTTTTTAAATTCAAAAGATTTGAATCCCATTCACTGAGTAGTTGTACTCACCCCCTCCCTTTCAGGAAATCCCAGAAAGTCTACCCTTAAAGACCATCAACTAAGATGTCTGTAAGACAGGTATGTAAAGTTTTAAATTTCATGCAGTTTTTATTATACTATTCTAGGAAAAGGTGCAGGTTAAAGGACGCCTTACTCTTTACGGTTTACAATAAGGGGAAACCCTTTAATAAATCGGGAGAGTGGCAGGTTGATCATGGGGATTCGACCAAACCGGGTTGGGGCATGACAAAGCAACTGAGAGAGAATGGAGTTTTCAAGTGTGGAGAGGATGAATGAGGAGGGGCTCTTTATATAGAAAGTTCGAGAACTTCTTGGCCATTCGATCGGCACCTTAATGGTAGTCATTCATTGCCTAAAAATCCCTGGTCAAAGAATTTTCAGCTTCGCGGGCACTGCGCGATTTTCCGACGAGTGAATAGTGTTGTCATCTGAAGGAAGAAGACGACATTGTTTCGAACCAGACTAGGCCAGTCCAAACTAGGTTCAAAGCATAAACCGACTGGTTCACCTCCAATTTGACCAAAATTTTCAAATCTAAAAATTTCTAAATTCATTTTCTATCTAATGTGGCATCAAATCTCAAATTTATATTTTTTCAGCCACCTAGAAAAATGAATTTAGAATCCAGTTCAATAGTGGTTCAAACCGGTCCAAATTGGTTATATCCGGTTCGTATCCGATTCACCTAAACCGGTTTGGTTTTCATCTCCAATTCATTCTTAAGTCCATTTCCATGACTTTTGGGGCTCTTTGGGTCACTAGGATCCATAAATTTCATGGTTTACCCTTTCTATATAGGTTCGGGTTTGTAGACCCACTCGATTTTCAATTTGAAAATGACTGGTTCTTTCCCCGGTTTTTCTTATTATCAAAGGACGGGGTTTACAACTCTCCCCTCCTTTTAGGAGTTTTGTCCCCAAAATAATTGAGGGTAACTATCCCTCATCATACTCTCGGTTTTCCATGTCTCTTCCTCCATGGGTATGTTCTGCCACAAAACCTTGACCATAGGGATTCTCTTATTCCTTAAATTCTTGTCCCTCTGGTCGATAATTCGTACAGATGTAGAATACATTATGTATTCTTTGCAGGTCAGGAGGTAGTTCCAATTTATAAGCTACCGGTCCTATCCTTTCAATGATGGGATATGGACAACTATATCTTGGTTTCAACTTTCCTCTTTGCTGAAACCTAAGTATTCCCCTCCATGGGGATACTTTGAGGAATACTTGATCTCCCACCTTGAACTCCATATCTTTCCTTCGATTGTTCGCATAACTCTTTTGCCTATCCTATGCGATCTTAAGACAACTCCTTATTAATTTAATCTTCTCCGTGGCATCCTCAATTAGTTCCGCCCTTTCTAATTTTTTTCCCCCACTTCTTCCCAAAATAGAGGGGTACGGTATGGTTATTCATAAAGGACTTCATAGGGAGTCATCTGAATATTGGCCTGATAACTATTATTGTAAGCAAATTCCATTAGGCACAGGTATTCCTCCCAACTTTTATTCATGATGAGTATGCTCGCTCTTATCATGTCTTCCAAGATTTGGATGGTTCGTTCAGACTGTCCATCTATCTGAAGGTGGAATGCCATGCTCATATGAAGCTTGGTCCCCATGGCATTTTGTAAACTTGGCCAAAACCTTTAAGTAAATCTCGGATCTCTATCCAATACTATACTTACTGGAACACCATGAAGTCTTACGATTTCCCTCATGTATAAGACGGCCAGCTCTTCTACTGTGTCTGTCACTCTTATACGAAGGAAATAAGCTGATTTGGTCAATCTATTTACAATGACCCAAATCACATCTCGACCCTTTCTTGTCAATGGTAGACCCGTGACGAAGTCCATGGTGATGTGCTCCCATTTCCACTTCGGAATTGGTAAGGGTTGTAGCAGTTCTGACAATTTTTGATGCTCTGCTTTTATCTGTTGACAGGACAAACATCGGGCTACATATTCTGCAATATCCCTCTTCATGCCTTTCCACCAGTATCCTTGTTTGAGGGTGCGTTATATCTAGGTACTGCCCGGATGCATTGCATACACTGAATCGTGTGCCTCTTCCAAAATTAACCTCTTCAACTCCTTATCTTTAGGCACACATACCCTACCTTTGTAGGTTAGTACTCCATCACCTCGCAAGTCATAGTCTGGTTTCCTTTCTTTGTTAACCAGGTCCAAATGAGATTGGAGTTCTTTATCAGCCTTTTGTTGAGCCTTAATATGCTTGGTTAGATTGGGCCTCACCACCACATTAGCCACAAAGCATTTTTCCTGCTTGTCCATCCTCAGGTCCACCTCCATCCTTCCCAATTGTTGCAATAAGGGTAGGTAACTTGTCTTTACTTGTGTCACCTCAGTTTGGTACTTGACTTAAGGCATCTGCTGCCACATTTGCCTTTTCGGGGTGATACTCTATCACAAGGTCATAATCCTTCACCAATTCTAACCATCTCCTCTGGTGGAGATTTAACTCCTTCTGAGTTAGGAAATACTTAAAACTCTTGTGATCTATGAATATCTTACACTTAACCCCGTAAAGGTAGTGTCACCATATCTTTAGGGCAAACACTATTGCAGCTACTTAGGGTGAATTGGAAGAGAAAAATTAGACTGGTTTAGATGAACTAGATCCAACTAGATTGAACTAATTTATGAATTGAAACTGATAGAGAAAGAGCAAACCGGGAAATTTATGGATTCCGAGTGACCTAAAGAGTCACAAAAGTCAAGAAAAAGGACTTTAGGATGAATTGGAGATGGAAACCAAACTAGTTCAAGTGAACCGGATCCGAACCAGATTGAACCAGTTTGAACCACTATTGAACTGGATGCTATATTCATTTTTCTAGGTGGCTTTAAAAATTAAAATTTGAGATTTGAGGCCACCATTGGATAGAAAATGAATTTAGAAATTTGTAGATTTAAAAATTTTGATCGAATTGGAGGTGAACCGGCCGATTTAAGCTTTTAACATGGTTCGGAACAGTGTCATTTTCTTCCTTCGAATGACAACACTGTTCACTTGCCAGAAAATCTCGTTGCGCTGGTGAAGCAGAAAAGTCTCCGGCCACGGAGTTTCAAGCAATTAATGACTGCCATTAAGGCACCAATTGCATGGCCAAGAAGTCCCCGAGCTTCCTATATAAAGAGCCCCTCCTTATTAATCCTCTCCCCACCTGAAAACTCCATTCTCTCTCAACTGCTCCAATTTCCGGTGAAGCTTGAACCAAAGCTCTAACTTGGGCATTTTTCTAAACCAAACAAGACAAGATCTGGTTCTTTAGAACTGAGGAGAAGTTAGCTACACGCCTGTAGTCTCGGTTACCTCTGAGGGTCACCAGAGAAGCGCGGGCGTGATCTAATAGTAAAGCAGCTTCGGTGGACCGAAGTTGCCCTATTTTGGCCGAGCTGAAATTGGCCAATTTGAGCCCTCCCTAGGCCAAACCAAGCCTTCCCAACACCTCAACAGCCCTCTTACAGCTAAATTAGAGCGAAAAGGTAACCCAATTTGGCTACCCTCTATAAATTTCAATCGGTGCTAGAGAGAGAACCGGCAGAATTTTGATGATGAAATTCTCACTCAATTTGGCATCAATTGATGCAATTCTTGGTCTAAGTAACCTCAGGACACAAGCTATCTACCTAGATCGAAAGCTCGGACCGTCGTGCCACCGACAGAAAGCTTTTGAAGCTCCATTTGAGCTTCAAAAGCTCTCTAAGTCCAATTTTCCGACAAAGCTCCATTTGAGCTTATTTCGACACCAAATCGTGTGATTCAAAGTGCAATTGAATCGTATGGAGGTGTAGAAATTCCAATTTAACTTCAATTTCAATAATTAAACATATTTGATTAGTCAATTTGATGAAATCAAATTCGGCAGAGTTAGAAGGTTGAAATTTGGAAAAAAAAAATTGGGGGAAATTTGGGAATTTCAAAAATTAGAGGGACTAAAGTGCAATTTCATAAAATTGAGGACCAATTGGGCATGATAAAGATGTTGGAGGAAAATTGGATAATTTTTGGAATTTTTGTGTCAAAACTTACCATTTTTGTAAAGTAGGGGCAAAATGGTAATTTTGGAAAAGTTGGGGGACCAAATTATAAATTTGGGAAATTAAACCCATTTTTGTGAATTTGAATAAATTGAGGTTCTAAGATAAATTATAAGAGTTTTGGGACTCAATTTGAGGTAAAACTGGCATTAGGGACTTAAAGTTAAAGAAAAATAACTTTGGAACCTAATTGCAAATAAAGGTAAAAGTTAGTTTTCTCATTCATTTGGAATGAATGAGGGCTATGAGGCCAAAGAATAATGAACAAGAATGTTCATATCGTGTAGGAACATGAATTATCGAGAACGCTAGCTAGGACGAGTTCGAGTAAGGACAACAAGCCGACTAAGAGGAATTTCACTGCATTATCGGGTGAGTGTGATTTTTATACCATACTTAGTTGAAATGATAAGTACCTCGATAATGAAAACTCATTGCTAAGTGGTATTTTAAACATCACACCTGAGAGGAGTGATGTGAAAATCATATGGAAAAACTAATTACCGCTTGTAAGTAGATCTATCACGCCCCGACCCGGTTTGGTCGGTTCCCCATGAGCAACCCGCCACTCTCCCGGTTTACTAAGGGTTGCCCCTTGTTTATAAACCGTGAAGAGTAAGCCGTCATTTAAACCTGCACCTTTCCTGGAGTAACTTAATACGAAACTTTATAAAATTTTAAACTAAGCATACCTGTCTTATAGGCGTATTAGCTGGTGGTCTTTAAGGTAGGCTTTTCGAGGTTACTCGAAAGGAATATAAGGGAGGGGGTGAGACAACGACTTAGTGAATGGGTTTTCAAAATTTATATTTTAGGAAAAAAAATGTTATTTAGAGTGTGCCAGACTCCTTATTCTTTTATAAAAACCTTTCATTTCAAATTTCGGTTTTTATCACCATTTCTCGTTAACCACGATGTGTCATCACCCAACACACATCCTTCATCATCAAGGTCAAACACACAAATCGCAGGCTAGTACATCCACTAAACCCACTTGTGGCGTTAGAGCGACTTTACCGTCCACCTAGATAGAAGCACGTCCACTTCTACCCTGATAATGAGTGTATGTTAGCGACATCTAACCCTTAATCCCGTAACAGTTCTCTGTGTCTGTATGAGAACAGAAACCTCATCCCGGCCCCACCCCGCTCTCATGCACTTGAAGCTACATTAAGCATTGTAAGGCCTCCCCGTACGACTAACTGCCATTATATCGACCAGGTCATCCAGGGACCTAGGACGCATCACTACCCCTCTTGGGCGTCTTGAAGGTCCCGTATAAACAGTGCATGCATAGTCAGTATTTTCACATCATGCCATATAATATGTGGTGCCACTGGTGTAATGGCCCCAACCCTCAACTAGACCTACAGCTATTTGTCTTGACTAGTCCGGAGAGGTGTCATGTTACACCACCGCTAGTTGACTGAGTATGTCGGTCCTGTCTTAGTACCATGGCCAAATAATTCAATTACTCAAGTTTTCATGGCATTTAATTCATATTTTTTTATGAGCTCCTGCTCGTTCCAACTAGCCTAGTGCCCATTGTTCGAGATTTTCAAAAATTGGGCATAATATCCCCCCAACTTCCAAAATCGAGGCTTCTAGCCTAACAGAGCTATTTGAGCTCCCGTCAAGAAGGTCTTCCAAATTGTTTAAGCAGTGGCACACAGTGAAGGGAGAGCACTTCCGACAAAAATATATTTTTAACTATCCATCATACCAACCGAGTATGAGGATATCTCCACTCATAACCGATGAATGGATTTTCCACTTCCTCCGAGAAACTTTCATCATGCCAACTGGGTATGATCTACTGACAATCGGTAAATAGTTTTTCCTTGTGATTTTCACATCACTCCTCTCAGGTGTAACATTTAAAATATCACTTAGCAGTGGGTTTTTATTATCGAGGTGCTTATCATCCCAACCGGTTATGATAAAAAAATCTCACTCACCCGATCATGCAGTGAAATTCCTATTCGAGCTCCCGTCAAGAAGGTCTTCCAAATTGTTTAAGCAGTGGCACACAGTCAAGGGAGAGCACTTCCAAAAAAAATATATTTTTAACTGTCCATCATACCAACCGAGTATGAGGATATCTCCACTCATAACCAATGAACGAATTTTCCACTTCCTCCGAGAAAGTTTCATCATACCAACTGGGTATGATCTACTAACAATCGGTAAATAGTTATTCCTTGTGATTTTCACATCACTCCTCTCAGGTGTAACGTTTAAAATACCACTTAGCAGTGGGTTTTTATTATCGAGGTGTTTATCATCCCAACCGGGTATGATAAAAAAAATCTCACTCACCCGATCATGCAGTGAAATTCCTCTTAGTCGGCTTGTTGTCCTTACTCAAACTCGTCCTAGCTAGCGTTCTCGATAATTCATGTTCCCACACGATATGAACATTCTTGTTCATTATTCTTTGGCCTCATAGCCCTCACTCATTCCAAATGAATGAGAAAACCAACTTTTACCTTTATTTGCAATTAGGTCCCAAAGTTATTTTTCTTTAACTTTAAGTCCCTAATGTCGGTTTTACCTCAAATTGAGTCCCAAAACTCTTATAATTTATCTTAGGACCTCAATTTATTCAAATTCACAAAAATGGGTTTAATTTCCCAAATTTATAATTTGGTCCACCAACTTTTCCAAAATTACTATTTTGCCCCGACTTTACAAAAATGGTATGTTTTGCCCCAAAAATTTCCCAATTGATCCACCAACATCTTTATCATGCCCAATTGGTCCTCAATTTTATGAAATTACACTTTAGTCCCTCTAATTTTTTAAATTCCTTAATTTTCCCCCAATTTCAACCTTCTAACTTTGTTGAATTTGATTTCATCAAATTGACTAATCAAATGAGTCTAATTGTTGAAATGGAATTTAAATTGAAGTTCCTACACCTTTATATGATTCAATTGCACTTTGAATCGCACGATTTGGTGTCGTAATGTGCTCAAACGAAGCTTTGCCAGAAAACTGGACTTAGAGAGAGAAAGCTTTGAATGCTTATCGTTGAGGACACGACAGTCCGAGCTTTCAATTTAGACAGATAGCTTGTGTCTTGAGGTTTCTCCTAGGATCAAGAATTGCATCAATTGATGCCGAATTGAGTGAGAATTTCATCATCAAAGTTTTGGCGATTCTCTCTTTAGCATCAGTCGGAATTTATAGAGGGGAGCCAAATTGGGTTACCTTTTTGCTCTAATTCAGCTGTAGGAGGGCTGTGGAGGTGTTGGGAAGGTTTGGTTTGGCCTAGGGAGGGTTCGAATTGGTCAATTTTGGCTTGGCCGAAACATGGCAACTTCGGTCCACCGGTGCTTCTCTGGTGACCCTTAGAGAAAACGGAGACTACTGGCGTGTAGTCAACTTCTCCCCAGTTCTAAAGAACTCGACCTTGCCTTGTTTATCTCAAAAAAGTGCCCAAGTCGGAGCTCTGGTTCGAGCTTCACCGAAAAATGGAGAAGTTGTGTTAGAATGGAGTTTTAAGATGTGGAGAAGATGAATGTGGATGGGCTCTTTATATAGGAAGCTCGAGGGCTTCTTGGCCTTCCGATTGGTGCCTTAATGGCGGTCATTCATTGCCTGAAACTCCCTGACTTGAGACTTTTTCAACATTGTCGGCGTTGTGCAATTTTCCGGCCAGTGAACAGTGTTGTCGTTTGAAGGAAGAAGAAGACACTGTTTCGAATTGGACCGAACTGGTCTGAACCGGGTTCAAAGCTTAAACTGGCTGGTTCAAATCTAAATATTTCTAAATTCATTTTCTATCCAATGGTGGCCTCAAATCTATAATTTTAATTTTTTAAGCCACCTAGAAAAATGAATTTAGAATCTGGTTCAATAATGGTCAAACCAGTTCAATCTAGATCGGATCCAGTTCACCTGAACTTGTTTGGTTTTCATCTGCAATTCATCCTAAAGTCCTTTTTCATGACTTTTATGACTCTTTAGGTCACTCAAGATCCATAAATTTCCCAGTTGGCCCTTTCTTTATCGGTTCTGGTTCATAAAGTGACTTGGTTCATAAACCGGTTCAATCCTATTGGATTCGGTTCATCTGAACCGGTATGGTTTTTCTCTTCCAATTTATTCTAAGGTTCTTTTCCAAGGTTTTATGAATCATTTGGGTCACTCGGGAGTTGAAATTTCCCAAATTGCCCATTCTCTAATGATCTGGTTTGTGAACTTGTTCGATTTTCTCACTCTGTTTGACTGGTTCTTTTTCCCAATTTTCCTTAACTCCAATGAGCAGGGTTTAAAACTCCCCCCCTCCTTTTAGGAGTTTTATCCCCAAAACTTAATATGCATATTTCACATCTGGATTAATTCCCTTTAATATCCACTTCATCCAATACTTAGGGCAAGATTTTCCTCTTGAGTGTTCTTGCACGGGATTTCAGGATTGGTAGTTCCAAAATACCCAACCATTCCCATGTATAATTATTCTCTTGGTAGTTGAAACCCTTAGTCCGATGTTCTTTCAAGTGTTACATAGTTGTTTCCATGGTTTTCTTTGTTATCACCTTTTTGTCCTATTTTGACCCTTCTTCCATTCGTTGTTTATTATAACTTCGGTCCAAATTGGTATATTCGACCTTGTAATGCTTACTAGCTGACTCTTCCTTACTTTGAGTCATATTCTTCTCGGGACTGTTGGGCTGACATGCCCCGTATAGCATGACATTCTCTAGGACCTATCTCTGTCCATTAGATTTTCTAGAACATCTCATTGAGGGTCATTCTTAACTTTCACACCTTTCAAGGATCGTATAACTTTATCCCTCTTTTCTTTTGATAGCATTCCTCGACTAACTTTTATCGTTATCCTCTCATTCATCGTGCCTTTGAAGTCATGTCTCACATAACCATATCAATTTCTATTTCCTACTCACCCCTTCCCAACTTCTTTATGGGGTCCTTTCGATTCCAATCATTGGGTTTCCTGATGACTTACCGACATACGAGGATTATTCCCTTCTTATGTCCTTCCTCTTCTTTAGCGACATCCTTTATTCAAGGACTTTCTTTTTTCCTTAATCCACTCTTACTTGCTCGTGGCCATTTCACGATTCATTATTTTGAGCTAACCCCTTTTGGTTTATGATTGCTTTGTTTGGGGAGTTTCCTTCTTATGGATTCATTCTCTACTATATCCCTCAAAGTAGAGATTTTTAACCTTAAGAGCTACATACTCAACCTTCTTACCATTCCTTGAATATTTCTTTCTTCCTTTCTCCACCATTAATCCTCCTTGTCTTAAAATTCCCATTTCTTAACTGGAGGACTTACATCTCCAAGATTTCTTAGATGCACTTTACTCTATTCCCTTATTTTGGGCAGTCCACCCATTTCTTATTCGTACGACATCTTTTGATGTTATCTTCCGACTTACCCTATTCTTAAGTTTAACTCACTCCTTATATTCTCTTAATATGCTTCCCTGTGTTCCTTATTTGGAAGGATTCTTACTCTTTTCTCCCGTAATTCTTTTTCATTCGTCTTTGAAGGCACCTAACTTTAAATGATATCCATAGATGTCATTCTTTCATGCTTACCTTTACTTTTGAGATCCTACATGTACGTCCTTCGTGCTCCATCCTCATTATCACTCGTACCCCAGTACATGTCTATTTCTTTCTGGGGAGAGCTCACATCCACCTAGTTTCAAAATCTCTTGATCATCATTCGTGAGACTCACTTAACCATTTCAAGACTTTTAATTGTAAATTCGGTCTTGGCCATTGATTTCTTTGAGGATTTTTCTTCGTCCTTCTTTTCCAATGTTTTAGCCTTTTCACTTCTCCCTTCCTTGTCATGGTTTAAATCTGTGGTTCTCCCAAAGGCCAGTTCATTAACTACCTCCTTTCTACTAGGTTCTCCTGGAATCGTTATTTGGCTCTTCTATTTTTCTATAAGCAGGTCACACTAGGTCATCCTGATGCATCCTTCCTTGGAAATTTTCTTAATTAAGGGTGGGTTCCTTGCACTCCACGTCATGACCATCTGTCCATCAATGATCTCTTCAAGAGGTACTTAGTCTTATGCATCCTTCTAAAGTTCCCTACCTTGGAGTTTCTGGAGAATATTTTCCGTGTTTGTCCCTCCTGAGGGGTTCTAGGTGTACTTTCAATGTACCTTACCTCTATTCTTGTGATATCCCTCTCTGTTTGATCGTCTTAAGAAAAAGTTTAAATTTCGCTTTACCTCGCCATTTCTTTACCTCTTTGCGAACTGTTAACCTGGCTCATGGTTTTAGTCACCAGTCCTTCCTGTCTTTCGCGACATTTCAGAAAGTATTGCCCTAAATCTATGAGGTGTGGGACAGTCCTTCTTTACCTATCCTATCTCCCCTACACCTATAACAGATTGTCTTGGTGCTTGTCCTTAGTAGAGTTGGGCAATTCTTCATGTAATGTCCCCATCTTTCACATATGAAATGGTTATTCCCAGGCGTGAATCGTTGTGGTTCCTCCTTTTCTTCGACTATTGCGGGGCCTTTTTAGGGTTGCTGGTGGTTTGGTGCTTCACAGTCCTTGAGTCTGAACACCTTGATAGTTTTCTTGTTGAGTCTCCTTTGTTAAAGGGTCATTCTAGGAGTGTCCTCCTAGGTTTTTTAATTCCCTAATTCAATTTCCTTAATTGAATGGAATTTTTTTCCTGGTTTCTATAGTAGTGTGGGTTTGTTTGGTTATTTTTCTTAGGCCATTTTCCTAGAAATATCACATCATTGGGAGATAGGAATTTAAGACTTTTGAGTACTTCATTAATAGAGGAACACAAAATGTTGGGGTTTTAGCCCTATTACAAAAAGTAGTCACAAAATAGGTAGGAAGCTATGGTTTTCTTGGTAATTATCCTCGTTGGTAAGATTATACGTCCGTACTGGCATTCCTGACTTTAGGCTTGGCTCCCTTTATAGACATAACTGTGACCCTAACATGTCCTAGCATCGTATTCATTGGTGGTACTAGATACTTCCCCAATTGGTCCTTTGGAATTCTACTATGTCTCGGGCATTAGGAAGATTTTAGGGTTGTCTTCTTACAAGGACAAGGTGTTGAGTAGAGTCATTCCTAGTTCTCTTGGATCCTCTCCTGGGAGCCATCTAAAAATTTTAAGATCAATCCTGTTAATTACTATATTTTCTAGTCTTGATTATTTATTCGAGGAAATAGGCACTAATACCACTCAAGTTGTCATGCCCCAACCCAGTTTGGTCGAATCCCCATGAGCAACCCGCCACTCTCCCAATTTACTAAGGGTTGCTCCTTGTTTATAAACCGTGAAGAGTAAGGCGTCCTTTAAACCTGCACATTTCCTATAATAACATAATGCAAAACTGTATAAAATTTTAAACTGAGCATACCTGTCTTACAAGCGTATTAGTTGGTGGTCTTTAGGGTAGGCTTTCCGGGGTTACCTAAAAGGGATATAACGGAGGGGTGAGTACAATGACTTAGTGATTGGGTTTTCAAAATTTATCTTTTAGGAAAAATGTTTGATTCGGAGTGTGTTAGACTCCTTATTCTCTTTTAAAAACCTTTCATTTCAAATTTCGATTTTTATTACCATTTCTCATTAACCATGGTGTGTCATCACCCAACACACATCCTTCATCATGAAGGTCAAACACACAAATCGCAGGCCAGTGCGTCCACTAAACCCACTTGTGGCATCGGAGCAACTTTACCAGCCACCTAGATAGAAGCACGTCCACTTCTACCCTAAGAATGTGTGAATGTTCGCGACATCCGACCCTCAATCCCGTAATAATTCTCCATGTCCATATGAGGACAGAGACCTCATCCCGACCCCATCCTAGTCTCGTGTGCTTGAAGCTACGTCGAACTTCGTAAGGCCTCTTGGTACGACTAACTACCTTTATATCCACCAGGTCGTCCAAGGCCCTAGGACGCATCACTACTCCTCTTGGATGTCTTGAAGATCTTGTAAACGCAGTGCATGCACAATCAATATTTTCACATCATGCCATATAATATGTAGTACCACTAGTCTAACGGCCTTGACCCTCAACTCAACCTGCAGTTGTTTGTCTTGACTAGTTCGGAGACCTGTCATGTCGCACCGCTGCTAGTTGACTGAGTATGTCGGTCCTGTCTTGGTACCATGGCCAAACAATTCAATTACTCAAGTTTTTATGGCATTTAATTCATGGTTGTTTATGAGCTCTTGCTCGTGCCAATTGGCCTAGGGCCCACTGTTCGAGATTTTAAAAAATTTGGCGTAATAGCCTACAAGTTCCAAAATTGAGGCTTCCAGCCTAATAGCGCTATTCAAGCTCCCGTCAAGAAGGTCTCCCAAATTGTTTAAGCAGTGGCACACAGTTAGGGGAGAGCACGCGCACGTCTAATGCCAATCTTATTATTTAACATGGTTGCCTTAATCCTTAGGTAACTTATATTTCCTTTAATTCATTGAATAGACCATGTTAAATGGGATGCCCCTTTAACTTTAGCCCCATTGATTTTTAAGCATTAAAACTAATAACTAATTATCCTTTTGAGTAGCTAGGAGTTATTACATTTCATCCAATAAAGGTTCAGCGAGACTTTCCTTGATCCATTTTAAGAATTGATATTTATCTTATAGGAAATGAATGTACCTATATATCTCTCCCATCCTATAGAAATTATACAGGCAATTGCTCCTATTATGCTACTCATTTATGTTAAATTATAGTAACTTATTTCGTGACTCATAGACGAGTATTGGATTGGTTAGACTCATATACAAATATCTGAATTGATATTTATTGTGAATTAATTGTCTTATGTTCTAAGATTTCAGAAATGATATTCTATGTGGTTTAATTACTTCATGAAGCATGAAATTCTTTGACATGGTGAATTCTACTCTGTATATAGCTTTGCACAACGTCCATGAAGTATCTGTAGATCAAGAAAATATCAAATGGACTACAAATTTCTAACTATCATTATTTGAACATCATGATTTGAATCTTCACCATTTGGTTATATTATGTTCTAAAATTCTTTCCCTTTAATTGAAATGCTGATTTGTCCTAGAAAAAGTATGTATTTCCCTCAAGTGGTTCAATATCTTAGCCCTTAGTTTACTGGTAGTTGAGAAATTAATTTTATTATAGACTGGTATTGCTTATGATGTTTAGTTGTTTGATGCTGGTTACTAGGAATTGATTAGCTGTTTTATTGGTAATGCATAATATCATAATGTACCATACTTTTATAAAACTTTATAATGTTTAGTCTCTATGTAAGCCACAATAATTGATAGATTGTTACCTCACCCTTTTCATACTAGACTCTCAAAAAACATATCTCTTGCTTTTCATTTCTAGGCTCAATTTACTATTAATCCAACATCAGTACTTTAAAACTCTATAGAGTTTATACCATAGATCTTAGCTTATACAATATATGAAATTGATTACTTGGGTTGTTTCTCACTTTCATAAGCATATCAAACTTTAAGTAAAATTCTTATCATACATTACTTTTCATTAAGCCTTTCGAGGTACTTGGTTGTCCTATATAATTTTTGTCCTATACATTACTTTTCATTAAGCCCAATGGATGAGGGATTCAAGCCACTTGCTTCAATCCTTGACACAAGTAACCACAAATAGCCAACTCCTGATCCTTACAAAGTTCATCATGGATGGATTTTCAAGGGTGTTTGCTATATACAAGGAAGGTCACATTTCATATTCTAGGACAGTCGAGTCTAATGTTTCCCAAGGTCTTTATCAGTTTTACTAAAGTCCAACATTTCTCTTTATTTCGACTTTACTTACCTTGCTTGTTAAGTATTTCTATTTTTAAGGTCATGGATCATGCACCCCCTTTAAGAGCACTTGTAATTAGCCTAGAGACATTACTGCATTTATTTATTTGATATTAATACAAACTCAGTTTTAAAATCCTGAAATTAATCATGTACATGTATATATACGTACCTTTATATGTAAAAGTCTTTTATTCATAATATATATATATAATTATCTAATATATAAAAATATGTATATATATATAAATATTTATTGTTCCGCTTAATTACAATAGAATTAACTGGATTCCATCGAGTTATTTATTTCCATGAAATCAGCCCTTATCATTTTATTTTAAATTAGTTTTGTTTCAATTATATAATTGGGGTTTAAACTTAAATTAAAATTCCGGAAACTTTTCCTACCAAAATTTCGAGTTAATAAAACACGGTGTTACATTTTCTCTAGCACTGATCGAAAATTACAGAGTGAAACCAAATTGTCTTACCTTTTAGCTCTAATTCAGTCGTATGAGGGTTGTGAAAGTGTTGGGAGAGCTTAGTTTGGCCTGATAAGGGCTCGAATTGGACATTTCCAGCTCGGCCAAAATAGGGCAGCTTCGGTCTGCTGGAGCTGCTTCACTATTCGATCACGCCGACGTTTCTCCGATGATCCTTAGAGTAAACGGAGACTACCATCGGGTAGCTAACTTCTCCCCGAATCTAAAGAACCTAACCTTGCCTTCTTTGGCTCGGAAAAATGCCCAAGTCGGAGCTTTGGTTCGAGCTTCACCGGAAAATGGAGTAGTAGGGAGAGAGTGGTATTTTTAGGTGTGAGGAGGATGAATGAGGAGGAGCTCTTTATATAGGAAGCTCGGGGACTTCTTGGTCGTCCGATTGGTACCTTTATAGCAGTCATTCATTTCCTGAAACTCTCTGGCCAGAGACTTTTCATCTTTGCCAACGCTGTTCAATTTTCCGGTGAGTGAATAGTCTTGTCATCTGAAGGAAGAAGATGAAACTGTTCCGAACCGGGTCCAATGCTTAAACCGGCTAGTTTAGGCTCGATTCAACCGAGTTTTTCAAAATTAAAATTTTCTAAAATCATCTAAATTCATTCTCTATCCAATGGTGGCTTCAATTCTTCAATTTGAATTTTCTATGCTACCTAGAAAAATGAATTTAGAAACTGGTTCAATAGTGGTTCAAACCGGTTCAATCTAGTTCAAGTCCGGTTCACCTGAACCGGTCTAGTTTTCAATTCCAATTCATTTCAAAGTCCTTTTTCATGACTTTTATGACTTTTTAGGTCACTCGGGATTTTTAAATTTCCCATTTTGCCCTTTCTCTAACAGTAGGGGTTCGTGAACCGATTCGGTTTTCTCACCCGGCTTGACCGATTCTTTCCCTGGTTTCCTTGTCTTTAAGGAATGGAGTTTACATGATGTGTCCTAGGGCCTACTAGATGACATGGTGGAGATAAGGGCAACTTGTCGTGCCAGCAGTCAGGGAAGGTCGACGTAGCTTCATGCGCACGAGACCGAGGTGGGGTCGGGATGAGGTCTTTGTCCTCATACGGACACGAGTTTTCTTTTCGGGTTTGTGGGTCGGATGTCATGTACATCCACTCATTCCCAAGGTATAAGTGGATGGGCTTCTATCTAGATGATCAGTAATGTCACTCTGACGCCACAAGTGGGTGTAGTGGACGAGCTGCCCTACGAATGTGTGATCCCTTCATGATGAAGGGTGTGTGTTGATTGTTAAACACACTGGTTGTGGTTAATGAGGAATAATGGTTTTGAAAACCAACGAATTGAGGAAATGATTTTAAGAAAATAAGGAGTCTGGCACACTCCAATTCAAACTATTTTTCTGAAAAATCAAGTTTTAAACGTCCATCCACTGAGTTGTCGAACTCACCACCTCTCTTATACCCCTTTTCAAGTAACCAATGGAAAACCTACCCAAAAACCTCCAGTTATCTACACCTGCAAGATAAGTAGGTAAGTTTAAATTTCATGAAGTTTTGGTTAATGTTATTCCAGGAAAGGTACAGGTTTAAAGGATGCCTTACTCTTAATGGTTTAAAAGAAGGGGAAAACCCTTAATAAACCAGGAGAATGGCGGGTTGCTCATGAAGATCCAACCAAACCGAGTTGGGGCGTGACATGGAACCCTAAGTAAAGAACCTCGATGTGAAGAATTATGTATCGAGGAACAAAGGATGAGAATTTAAGGATGTAGCCTTAAACCCTCGAGTGAGAAGGAAAAGAAATTTATAAGTTTGTGTTACATTGGGACAAAATAGAAATAAACGATAAGGTTGTATGCCAATAAATAACAAGTGGTATCAAGGGAAATTCTTTTCAGTACAAAGGATGTGTAATAAGTTTTGGGGAAAAAACTCCTAAAAGGAGGGGAGAGTTGTAAACCCCGCCCTTTGGAGTTAAGGAAAATCGGAAAAAAATCGATTAACCCAAGTGAGAAAACCGAATCGGTTCACAAACCTTGACCACTAGAGAAAAGGAAAATTGAGAAATTTACAACTCCTGAATGACCCAAAGAGTCAAAAAAACCTTTAAAAGAGACCTTAGGAAATTTGGGAGAGAAAAATAGACCAGTTTAAGTGAACAAATCCAAACTGGATTGAACCGGTTTGAACCATCATTTAACCGAATGCTAAATTCATTTTTCTAGTTGGCTTAAAAATTTTAAATTAGAGAATTGAGGCCACCATTGGATAGAGAATGAATTTAGAAATTTTTAATTTTGAAAAACTCGGTCAAATTAGGCTTGAACCGGCCGGTTTAAGAGTTGAACCTAGTTCAGACCGGTCCCGTCCGGTTCAAAATAGTGTCGTCTTCTTCCGTCAGATGACAACACTATTCACTCGCCGGAAAATCGAACATCACCAGCAGAAAGGAAACGTTTCCATTCAGGACATTTCAGGCCATCAATGACTATCATTAAGGTGTCAAACAAATGACCAGATAGTCCCCAAGCTCCCTATATAAAGAGCCCTTCTCCATTCATTCTCTACACACTTGAAAACCTCATTCTCTCTCAACTAATTAGTTTTTCGACGAAGCTCAAACTAGAGCTCCAACATAGGGGTTTTTCTAAGCCAAAGAAGGTGTGGTCAGGTTCTTTAGACTCGGGAGAAGTCAACTACCCGACAATAGTCTCCAATTGCTCTGAGGATCATTGGAGAAGTGCCGGCTTGATCAAATAGTGAAGAAGCTTCGATGGACCGAAGCTAGCTTATTTTTGCCGAGCTAAAATCGGCCGATTCGAGCTCTCCTCAAGCAAACCAAGCTCTTTCAACACTCCCTCAGCCCTCATACAACCGAATGAGAGTAGAAAGGTAAGTCAATTTGTCTCCCCTTTGTATATATTCCGATCAGTGTTGGAGAGAGAATCAATGAAACTTTACTAACCGAATTCTCCCTCAACTCGACATGAATTGAGGTGATTCTTGATTCTAGGAGTAATCTCAAGATGAGAGCTACCTGCCTAGATTGAAAGCTCGGACCGTCGCACCTCCGACGATAAACTTTCGATGCTTTCTCTCTCTAAATCTAGTTTTCCGGTGAAGCTCCGTTTGAGCTCGTTCTAGCGTCAATTCATTCAAAGTGAAATTGAATCATATGGATGTGTTTAATTTTACCTTCAATTTCAACGATGAACCTCATTTGATTGGTCAATTTGATAAAATCAAATTCGGCTAGGTTAAAAGGGGGAAATTGGGGATTTCGAAAATTCGAGGGACTAAAGTGCAATTTCCCAAAATTGAGGGCCAATTAGCCATAAAAAATATGTTAGAGGACCAATGGGTTGAATTTTGGAATTTTTTGGGGTCAAATTGCTATTTTTGTAAAGTAGGGGAAAATGATAATTTTTGAAAAATTAGGGACCAAATTGAAAATTTGATAAACTTAACCCTTTTTGGAATTTTGGATGAATTGAGGACCCATAATGAATTTTTGAAAGTTTTGGTAATCAATTTGGGGGAAAATTGGCATTAGGAACCTAAAGTTAAAAGAAAAAAACTTTAGGGACCTAAATGCAAATAATTAAAAGTTAGGTATATTATTCATTCATGATGAATGAAGGCTATTGGGCCAAAGGTTAATGAACATGGATGTTTATATCATGTAGGAACATGAAGTACTGGGAACTCTAGCAAAAACAAGCTCTCATGAAGGCAAAGAGTCGAATAAGAGGAATACACTACATTATCGGGTGAGTGTGACTTTTCACATTATACCCAGTTGGGGTGATGTGAGAAACACGCGGAAAAACTACTTACCAGTTGTAAATAGATCATACCTGGTTGGTATGATGAACTTTCTAGAAGGAAGTAGAAAACCCGCTTATCGGTTATTAGCGGAGATGTCCTCACACCCAGTTGGTGTGATGGACAGCTGAAAAGTTATTTTTATCAGAAGTGTTATCCTCTGACTATGTGTCACTGCTTAAATATTTTGAGAGACCTTGTCGGGAGCTCGAATAGCTCAGTTAGGCCAAAGGCCTCAGTTTTGGAACTTAGGGGCTAAAATGTCCGGTTTTGGAAAATCTCGTACAATGGGCCCAAGGCTAGTTGGCACGAGCAGGAGCTCATAAACAAACATGATGTTAAGCCATGAAAATTGTAATGAATGATGTAATTTGTCCATGGTACCAAGACAGGACTGACATACTCGATGGACTAGCAACAGTGCGACGAGATAGGTCGACGGACCAGTCTAGACAAACAGCTGCTAGTCGAGTTGAGAGTTGGGGCTATTAGACCAGTGGCACCAAAGATTAATGGCTTATATGGAAAATTATTGTTTATGCATGCACTAAGGTTCGAGACCATCAAGATGCCCAAGAGGGGTAGTGATGCGTCCTAAGGGTTAATGGACTATATGCCGGAGATAAGAGCAATTTGTCATGCCAGTAGTCAGGGAAGCTTGACGTAGCTTCATGCACATGAGACCCGGGTGGGGTCGGGATGAGGTCTGTAAAACCCGCCCTTTTGAGCTAAGGAAAACCAGGAAAAGAACCGGTCAAACCAAGTGAGGATTTAGAACCGGTTCACAAACCCGATTATTTCTGAACGGGCAAGTTGGGAATTTACAACTCTCGGGTGATCCAAAGGGTTCATTAAACCTTGGAAAAGAAACTTAAGACAAATTAGAAAATAAACACCAAAGTGGTTCAAGTGAACTAGATTTCATAAGAACTTTAAAGTTAAGCGTGCTTACTTAAAAGTAATGTGAGGATGGGTGACCTCCTCGGAAGTATGAATTTTTTTTGTAACCCGAAATTTCGGTCAAAAATTTGTATGTACGCCTTATCATAAATTAATATATAATTAATAGCAATAATTTAATACCTAAATTAAATTATTGGAATTAATACAAATAATTTAATACCTAAATTAAATTATTGGAATTAATACAAATAATTTAATATCGAAATTAAATTATTAGAATTAATACTGAAATTTAATTTATTAGAATTAATACCGAAATTAAATTATTGGAATTAATACCAATAATTTATGGCAATATTAATACCAGTAATAAATCTCGCCCATTTAATACACGGGTTTTACAACTATATAAAAAGTTCATCCCCATTTCATTCTCCTCACACCTGAACACTTCTCTCTCTCTCTCTACTGCTTCATTTCCCGGTAAAGCTCGAACGAGAGCTTCGACTTGAACAAAGGTCGGGCTCTTTAGAACCGGGGGGAAGACAGCTATCTGATAGCAAACTCCAATCAATCCGAGTATCGTTGGAGAAACGCCGACATGATGGAATAGTGAAGCAACTCCGGCGGACCGAAGCTGCCCTATTTCGGCCAAGCTGAAATCGGCCATTTCAAGCCCTCCCAACACTTTCTCAGCCTTTCCACGACCGAATTAGGACCGAAAGGATGAACCTCAGGATGAGACCTATCTGCCCAGATCGAAAGCTCGGACCGTCGTGCCTTCACCGGAACACGAAGTACCGGGAACGCCAGCAAGGACAAGCTCACGTGAATACCAAGAACCGGTCTAGTGGAATTCACAGCATTAACGGGTGAGTGGGTTTACAAACATCATACCTGATTGGGATGATGAGCATACCTTATAAAGTTAAAAACCACTTACCGGTTGTGAGTGGGTTTACTAACATCATACCCGGTTGGGGATGATAAGTACCTCGATATAAAAATCCACTGTTTAGTGGTATTTTAATCATCACTACTTAAAGAAAGTGATGTGAAAGTTATGCGGAAAAACTACTTACGGGTTGTAAGTAGATCATACCCGGTTGGTATGATGAGACTTCCTGGAAGGAAGTTGAAAACCCGTTCATCGGTTATGAACGGAGATGTCCTTATACCGGTCGGTATGATGGATAGTAAAAACCTATTTTTGTCGGAAGTGTTCTCCCCTGACTGTGTGCCAATGCTTAAACTATTTGGGAGACCTTCTCGACGGGAGCTCGAATAGCTCTGATAGGCCAAGGGCCTCGATTTTGGAACTTGGGGGGCGAAATGTCCGATTTTGAAAATCTCGTACAGTGGGCCCAAGGCCAGTTGGCACGAGCAGGAGCTCGTAAACGAACATGATATATGTGCCATAAAACTTAATAAGTGAATTGTTTGGCCATGGTACCAAGATAGGACCGACATGCTCAGTCAACTAGCGGCAGTGCGACATGACAGGTCGACGGACTAGTCAAGACAAACAGCTGCGGGTTGAGTTGAGAGTCGGGGCCGTTGGACTAATGGCACCACATATTACATGGCAATATAAGAAAACATTGTTTGTGCATGCACTATGAGTACGGGATCATCAAGACGCCCATGAGGGGTAGTGATGCATCCTAAGGGCACTGGACGACCTGGTGGCTATAAGGGCAGTTCGTCGTTCTAGGTGTCTATGCGAAATCTGGAGTAGCACTAAGCGCATGAGACCGGGGTGGGGACAGGATGAGGTCTCTGTCCTCATACGGACATGAAGAAGTGATTTCGGGATTGTGGGTCGGATGTTTCGTACATCCACTCATTCCCAGGGTAGAAGTGGTCGTACTTCTATCCGAGTAGCAGGAAAAGTCGCTCCGAAGCCACTAGCAGGTTCAGTAGTGATACTGACTTGCGAATGTGTGTAACCTTCATTATGAAGGATGTGTGTTGGGTGATGACACATCGATAACTAAGAAATAATGGAAAAAGATGAATTTTTAAATGAAATGATTTTTTTGAAAACAAAGGAGTCTGGCACACTCCATATAAATGTTTTTCTTGAAATTTAAAAGATTTGAATCCCACTCACTGAGTAGTTGTACTCACCCCCTCCCTTATACCTCTTTCAGGAAGTCCTGGAAAGCCGAACCTTAAAGGACTTGCGCAATTAAACGCCTGCAAGATTGGTACAACTAATTTAAATTACTATGCAGTTTTGATTTATGATATTCCTGGAAAAAGGTGCAGGTTAATGCCTTACTCTTTACGATTTATAATATAAGGGAAAACCCTTTAGTAAATCGGGAGAGTGGCGGGTTGATCACGGGGATCCGACCAAACCGGGTCGGGGCGTGACAAGGTCTCTATCCTCATACGGACATGAAGTTTCTTTCCGGGTTTGAGGGTTGAATGTTGCGAACATCCACTCATTCTCAGGGTAGAAGTGGATGGGCTTCTATCTAGGTGGCCAAAAAAGTTGCTCTGACGCCACAAATGGGTGCAGTGGATGATCTGCCCTATGAATGTGTGATCCCTTCATGATGAAGGGCGTGTATTGATTGTTAAACACACCGACTTGGTTAATGATGAGTAATGATTTTGAAAACTGAGAAAATGAGGAAGAAATGGTTTTAAAGAAATTAAGGAGTCTGGCACACTTCAAATTATTTTATTGAAAAAAATTTTAAATTACCCATTCACTGAGTTGTAGAAACTCACCCACCATTTTTATCTTTTTTCAGGAATAGAGAATGACTATGGATAACACCAAGATTTACCCTCTTTCAGGTATGCATAAATTTTATCTTAATCTTGCATTATTATTGATATATGTTATTCCAGGGAACAAGGTTGAGATTTCTCCTGGCTACTCTTGAATTAAAGAAGGAGAAACCCCTCTTAAACCAAGGGAGCAGCGGGTTGCTCACGGGGATCTGACCAAACCAAGTTGGGGCATGACAGATCCCAAGCCCAATGGGCATGGGCTAGAGCCCATAGAGAAAAGATGATTAAAAGAGCCATGAAAAACTTTCATAATTGGCTAATTGTGTGAATTATCAAGGTACCGAACCCGTTCCGGCAAGACTCGATGGACAAGTGGCAGTGCGCCAGGGTAGGTCAACGGACCATTTAGGCAAACAACTATGGAGTCCAAGTCGAGAGTCGGGGTCATTGGCACCAAAGATAGTGGATTATAAATTCCAAAATTATTTTTTGTGCATGTGCTATGATACAAGACCATTGAGACGCCCAGTAGGGGTAGTGTTGGTTCTAAGGGCTATTGGACGACCTAGATGTGATAAGGGCAGTTTGTCGTGTCAATGAGTTATGAAGCTCGGAGTAGCTTCCTACCTAGAGATCGGGGCAGGGTCAGGATGAGGTCACGTCCCACATAGAGAACACGAAGTTCTTTCAAGTCTGAGGGTTGGACGGGTAATGTCCACTTATACTCAGGGTAGAAGTCGAGGACTTCTATCAGGGTAGACGGTAAAGGCGCTCTGATCCCCAAGTGGGTGCAGTCGGAGTACTGCATCTGCGAACGTTTGTACCCTTTATGATAAAGGGCATGTGATTGCTTGCTAAACACCTCCCGAGCAAGGGGAGGTGTTAAAAGAGCTAAACTCACATAACAAAAAAAAATTAAATAATCATTTGAAAGTTGTGTTTTAAAACTCACCCTAACACCCGCTCACTGAGTTGTATAAACTCACCCATTCCCCATAAATAAATTTCGAGTACAAGCATTAAATCAGGTATGTTAAGATTTTTAAGGTATAGAGTTTTGGGAAGTTGCGACTTTTCTTAGACCAAAGGGAGTAGCAGGTTGTTCACGGGGTTCTAACCAAACCGGATTGGAGCGTGACAAATAATGTGGTGGAGGTTGTGTACTCTCACCAGGGTGGACAGATTTGGGCCACTAGTGGAATGGATCGAGGTTATAGATTATGAGGGCACGTTCTATTACTGTTTGATCAATTTATTGAAAAATGGTTTTTGTGTGTTTCTGTGATACAACCCCATGGTAGGTCTTTAATAAACAAATCATGAAAATTCTTCCAATTAGGAAAAAACCTACATTAACCTTGTAGGAACAAGCAAGCGAACTTAAAGTATAATTCTTTTTCAATGATAAAAAAGTTGTAGCTTATTTATTTGTCAATTAAACCTAATTTAAGATTGTGAGATACATGTAATAGATTTAATGAGAGAAATTCTTTTTAATGAGAATATAAGTTGTAGCTTGTTCAAACCATTTTGCTAAGTAAAGAAAAGTCGTATATACTTTTGGGTAAGTGTTGAATCGTATACATGAAGTCATGAAGTCATATCAGTAGTACCCTCACCCCTTTTAGGTTTTAAATATGTCGAAAAGGACATTTGAAGACAAACTACCAAACTGGTACGTTATTTATCCTTACTCATTTATGTACATTATTATATATTTTGACATATTTTGAAAAATATAAATTATGCATTATTTTATGTTATTTTACGCATTACTTCTACCAATACTATGATACCAAAGATACTATATATTATATTATTGAGAGTAGTGACAATTTATTTATAGGGTTCTGACCAAATCGAGTTGGGGTGTGACATAGAAAGTCTCACCTGGTCGCCTATGGACATGGCCTGATAGAGCGTTGATCCCTTGAGCTCCCTATATAAGTGTTGGTCCTCATCCCAATGACGATTTACCAGAATTCTCTTTAAAAGCCAATTCTCTCAATTTTCTAGTGAACTCCATATTAGAGATTACCATTTCTTCCTCTGACCACCAAAATCATCCATTTAGGTTTCATTAAAACTGGGTGAAAGTCAACTTTTCAATCGCACATTCCTCAACACCGAGGTCCCTCTATTGGTGTCACCATGATTGAACAGTATCAATGTTCATTCGGCCAAAAATAGAGCAGGATCTTTCCGATCTTGCCCATACCTCCTCAACGGTTGAACAAGGGCAAAATTAATTTAGGAAGTTTCTCTCAATCCCTTCTCGTCAACCCTGTCAGTCATTCAGACTATAGGTTAGCCTTAAAACCATAAAATAATCTAAAAAACTCTCTATTACTCACATCTCTCTATAAATCGGGAATTACAGGTGAATCATACCACTGAATCATTGTATTGTTAGTATTACTTTGATAAAATTACACACCATTTTATATTATTGAGTGTAATTTATGGATAGCAATTGGACTTCAACCTAAAAAATCGAGTTGAGGCGTAACATCAGCACAAATGTAACTAGTTCGTGTTAATTTGTATTTTTTTTTTGTAATGAATAGGAATGCCAATAGTTAGGATCAGTACTGATTTCTTATAACCTAACTCGCACGATCATGAATAGGAACCTCCAATCTAAATTGAGTCAAGCTGGATCCGAACATCTCGTGGAGCTGAGCCCATCCCGAGTCAGCGCATAATCGAATAATTGTCTAAGGGAGTTAGCATTATAGATAACTCGAAGGAGGGAGTTGAGGGATAATTGGGTATTCTTCCAAGTTGAGTGTTCCGTCATGAACTACTCAGATCATGGTTTGAAATGCTATGGGACACATTCAGATTCGCTAGTGCATTTTTGGGCATTTCCAGTCTTTACCTTCTACCTTGCCTTCTGTTAGTTCCTAGAATTTTTATATTTTGTTCTCTCCATTTTTATTCTCTTGAAAGTTCTTTTAGCTTCTGTTCTAAATTTGATGCAGGTGTCAAACAGTGGCTGGGCAGTGGGAGAATCATTGTGTGAACCAGACCGGATTTAGCGTAATAACATGGCCGGGGCTTGATCAATCCGGGTCAGTCCAAGTCCGGATTATCCGGTCGGTGTCTGATCACTCTGGCCCAATTTGCAACTCACGGTCCAGGGAAAAACCATCTTCCTTCCTCCAAACTTGATCCATGCAAGAATCATGGTGCTCTCTCATTCCATGAGCATGAAACGCGGAATATCATCCCGTCTCGGCTCAACCACCTCGTCGTGCCAACTGAAAAAGGGAAATTAGTTCGACCATAGACACAGGCACCAAGTATAAAAAGATCTGCTCATGATGCAAATACCACGAACCCTTGTCCGATTTGCCCTCCTCTCTCACGAGAGAGCAATGGACTCACGAATGGCCGAGCATGCATCCCACATGAGGATGGTGTTGGTGGTGGTAATAATATGCGTGATGCTTACAGCTGCCAGGATGTCAGCAAGAGAAGATGAAGAAGAAGAAGGGCATTTGCAGAGCCTGATAGCAGCAACCACAGAGGAGTATGGAAACTGGGGCCCAGCCCCAGACAGTGGAGGCGGCAGTGCGGGTCCCATCCCACATTCCGGCAGCCCATACTCCTGGGCTGGCCACAAGCGGCAGGAGGCAGCTTCATCCGGGTTGGCTGCATCGAGTTACAGAGGATGATGAATATTAGATACACACTGTGCAACTACCACAGACCAAGAGACCAATAAAAGAACTTCACAGGGGTTAAGCAGTTCGGTCATGTGGCAGCATTAGATTGCACAGTAAAGCATCCGCATTTCTCTTTCATGGCTTCCGACTCACTAATGCACTCTCCGAATCTGTACTCTTCCTGCTTGAAGGTTGGAGGCACCTTCCCCTCGCAGTAGCACTGACTGCACAGGCTAAAGCAGGATTTTGTTTCCTTGAACCGGGAGCCGATGATGGGATACCGGCAAACTGAGCAAATGTGGTCACCATGTCGGTTTCTGTCCCCTGTTTCGAGCTTCATTAGGGTGGATAAGATGCCAAATCCCCAGTCTCGGTCATCAAACATCACAAGGAATACGGAGAATGAGATCAATGAAATGTCCATCTCTCCTTGCACCTCATGGAGCTCACTACTTCCTCCCGTAGGGAGATAAATAGCCCTTAACAACCTAATGTAATCCAGGGCATCCACCTTCTTATTTGGGATGGACCGGCCCCATCATCATTCACACTCCGCCATAGCAGAGCATCATAGGCAACACGCTTTCTCTTTTCAGGCTGGCCAATGCAAATGGGGGCGAGAATGGCGTAGAACATCCCCATGTCAACACGACCTGAGCCTGTCCTATCTAGAACAGAGAGGATCCTCTCATTTATCGCCTTTACAGCCCCTTGGAATGCCTCAGGCTTCAGAAAATGAAGAAGCCTGCTGAGGATTTGTTCCAAGTTTGGTTTTCGGACGGATTTCTGGGGAACACCTGTGCCAGAATATGAAACTGGGACATCGTTATCCCTCATTTCCTTCTTCAGGAGCTCCACATCACACTTACTCAACCGGGTGACCCTCTGGAAAACCCTAATTTGAAGGGCACTTGCTAGATCCTGCCTCAGAGTTGTCTTCTCGCTAAGGGTCTTGAACTTTGACGCTTCGATGATGATAAAAGCTCCCTCACCATCTGCAGCCCCATTACCCTTCACTTTCTTCTTCTGCAGCTGCTTAAGATGGGCAATAGCATCATGGAGCTCAACTCTGTTGGTCATCTTCAGTGCCTCCTTCATCGCCTTTTTGGCTTCCCCGGCTTCCTCAGCCCCCAACAGAGAAACGGCCTTGTTTAGCTGAGCTCTCCAATGACTTGGCCAAACGGCCAAAACCCTAGCATACATCTCTGATGCCCTCTGGAACCTACCAAGGTCCATATAAAGCCCACCCAAATTGTAAAGGGCATCAACATGACCAGGATTCAAGTCGATTGCCTTCTGAAACACCTCAATTGCCCTTTCATCCTCACCCATTGCATGTAAAGCAGAGGCCAGGTCACAGTGAGCATCAGCATAGTCAGGTTTCATAAAAATGGCCTCTTCCAAGGCCTTAACATCTGCCCTATACTCTCCCACGCCAAAAAGAGCACTGCCCAAAAGTTTCAAGGCTCTAAAGTGAGTTGGGCACAATATAGCAGCCTCCCTGTAGTACTCACAGGCACTTAGAACCATACCTTCGCCTTCAAGAGCTATCCCGAGGTTAACATATATCTGAGGGAGCAAGTAGGACCACTGGTGCACTCCAGTCTCAGCGGCCTCAAGAGCTAGTAGGAACTCCTCCTTAGCTTCTTTATAACTGCAAAGAGCATACAAACAGTTTCCAAACCTAAAGTGTGGCCTGACATCTACAGGTTGCAGCTCGCAAGCCCTCTTAAAACTAACCAGAGCCTCCTTAAAGAGCTGCTTCTCATAGAGAACCCTCCCAATAGCCATATGCCCATCGAATGCCTCCTCTCTAGATCTGGCCCCATCAGCCCTACTCCTCAGAACTCCCAATTCCTTAACGAAAACAGCATAATCATGCCCTGATTCCGCCCAAAACACCCTCTTCTCGCCTATCTCCGAGGACGGCCTAAGCTCCCGGGACCATCCAGCATCTGAATTCGCATCAAAATTGTTGTTACTGTCATTGTCGCCTTTGAAATTTCCATCTTTCACCTGCCTCTCCTTCATTCGCTTAATCAACATCGTCAAATCGTTAACTAACTTCCACGTGTCATTAAAAACAATCCCATGGTTAGGAGGTACAGCCCAGGCTGCTGTCCTCTGCTTCTTCTGCGACTCCATTACCATCTCTTCCGCAATGGAGGACGACACCTCATCAGACCCCGCCCGAACCATAATCTCCTTGTCCTTAGCGTCCTCGTCGAAGCTGAGCTCGAGGCCCAGCGCATCGAAATCGCGGTCCACGTCGCCGGCACCGTCGTCGTAGGTCCGAAGCAGACCGTCGTAGGAGAGGCCCTTCTCGCCGTCAATGTAATCCCCGTAAGTCCGGAAGACCTCGTCAAGGATAGCCTTGATCTGCTCGTCGCTGAACTTCACCCGGGGGTTAACGGCGATGACGAGCGCCGCCATCTCCTCCCTGTCGAGGCCGCCGTCGCGGTTCAAGTCGAATTGCTGAAATATCCTCTTGACCTTCTCCGATCTATTATTCCCTCTCGTCGCCATTCTATCTCTCTAGGGCTCCCGGACGGCGAAACCTAACCGTTTGTTTCCCTTCGATTTCATGAACTTAAGAGAGACAGAGACAGTGACAGATAAGATGAGAAAAATAAAGGAAAAGGGTTGGTTCCCTTTTCGAAATTTCTATTAATTTTCTCTCATTTATAATCTTCACACAGGTCTAAAACTATCCATCTTGGGGAACAGATACTAATTTGGGCCCATATCTTCCTGAAGTAATTTGGTTTTGCTATCATCCTGATAGTCCTTTGGAGGAAAAACCTTATGGAGTGCTTCAATTGCACTTGCCTTCACAGGCTTCATTTTCACAATAGCAGCAGCTGCCGCTAAAAAGGGAACCACCAACTCTTTCGAGCTTCTCCAAGTTTATAAGGATAGGGGTGCATTCGAACCCGGGAAGAACAGTCATCGGGTTCATTTTAATTTTGTTATATATTGCTGGTTTGGACTGTTGAAGTTGTGAGCATCTTATCATTTTACATTGTGTGATCATCACAACATTATCCAAGAAATCAAATCCGACACACCAGAACATGATTGGAGAAGGTCCAATGAAACTATCATTAGCATTACGGACAAAAAAACCCAAAACTTGCATGTGCATTGGTAGATTTTTCCAAGAAAATGCAAAAAAATAAGCTCACCCACAATTAATTTATGCAATCTATGTTATGTGAGTTTTGGGCAAATTTAAAAAAGAAACTAAAATTTTATTTCGAGGACTTGAACCAACAAGACAACAGCAGAACAGCAGAGTTGTTATTGCCTATCTAAGCCTCATCTGAATGCCAGGGGGATAGTTTAACATAAGAGACTTTCTCCCACGCCTATGCCCCTGTGATCATCAAGACATACAGGAGGAATATGGAAATACCTATGTGAGATATGTGTTGGAGAATAAATAGATGCACACCGAGAATAGCGGTGCTATATTTCATTGAGGTTGTGAGTCCTGCTTGTACACAAACTATTTAAAAGGGTTCACAAAAGCTCATACCTATCTATTAAAATCAGCACAGTTCAATTGAGGCGAGCATCTTGGAGTAGGAGACACTTCCCAAAGCTTCAAACCTCCAAAAACTGATAAAAAACAAGGACAAGTTATGAAAGCATCGCAAGAAACTCATTCTCAATCAGCAGACAATCCTTTCTTGTAAGCTGTCAGAGCAGGAGCGGTGGCTTTTATTCAGCTCTTGACTGGCCCGCTCGAGAAGACAAGATGATGCCAACAATAAGGCCATAGAGAGCTAATGCTTCAGCAAAGATGAGAATGAGGATCATCCCAACAAAGAGTTTGGGCTGTTGCGCATTGGCCCTGAAACATGAAGAAAGTCACATTATGTTTCTCTTTCAAGCACTAATTCAACTGAAAATAATACAACACCAGCAAGAAAAAAAACTCCTTAAAAATTAGGACAACTATAAGCAAATATTTTCCATTTCAATTTAATCAGAACCAGAAAAGGTCGGTGATTGTGATATGATATCATGCTACCAGGTTGGTAGGTATCAATAGATGATTGCAGGCATAAGTACAATACGAGAACAACTGCTACAGCTGATGATTTTCAGCAAGCAACATCATAAGTACCATAAATCTTTTGGTACCCAAATTCTGCCAACATTACAAGCATAAGTAAACAGGTTCAGTATTCTGGATTTTTCTATGTGCTCATCAATCAGACTTATGAATTCTTAAGAATAGCTTCCACACCAAAGACAGTAGACAAACACCAGAGCAAGAAGGCTGAATCCACAAAGTACATGAGGTTTGAAAACCAACCCACTGGTCATATAATATCAAGAAAGAAAAAAAGGAAAAACAATAAACTAAGGATGTTGAAACAGTTGGACAAAGTCCAAGAATTTTGGGAAACAATTTTATTTTACTGGAGGAATCCAATAAATAACACTTGCTGGTTCAATATTATATTGCAAAATTGTAAGACAGCCACCAATTCCAGATAAACCATTTCATTGGCTGATTTGTGAATGAAACGCCATTTACAAATATGATAATAGATGAAAATGAATCACTTAGAAAAAATTACTAGACACACGAATGAATGGATTCACTTCAATCCAGCATAACAAATTAGAAATTTAGAAACTCGATCTTCCATGATCCATTCCTTTACACAACATATTTCAATCCAGCAAATAGTCAGCGCTTAAAAAAATAACTTAGCTAAAACCAAAGGTTGTAATTTTAAGCAGATATTGGATCCCGTTACCTGACACCAGCATCTCCTACTATGCCGATCGCCATTCCAGCAGAGAGACCGGCGAGGCCACAAGCGAGGCCAGATGAGAGATGCGCGTAGCCATCAAAGAGGTAATACGACTTAGCCTTGGGATTAATTCCGGTGCTGATAATCACAGCGATAATTAGACCATATATACCCAGCACACCAGCCATAACCACGGGGACGATCGATTTCATCACCAGCTCCGGCCGCATCACTCCCATCGACGCCACACCCACGCCGCTCTTCGCCGTCCCGTACGCAGCTCCCATACCTGCGAGGAACCGAAATCCAAGCTCGGATCCACAAGGAATCAATCCTGATCCAGTAAACGAAAATTTAAACTACAAATTCGCATGCACAATGACAAAAAACTCTGGGATTACATGAGAAGACGAGCGCAGCTGCTGCGCCAAGGAAACCAAAGAACGGGGCAGTCTCATCGCCGCTGAATGAAGAAGATGGCATCTTCGTGAGGTTATTTCACGATTGATCTGCTGCAATGAAAGATCGGAACTTTCCTGATGCTCGTCTATGTGGTAGATCAATTTGAACAGAGTTAAAAAGGTGTGAGATTTCCGTTAATAGAACAACTTTAAATAAAATTAAATATACTAAAATACATTATAACATTATTTTTATATAGTAAATATTCCAAAAACATATAATTTATTTTTTTATATTTTTTTCAGTTGATATTAAACTTTTAAAAATTCCTTTTTTTTTACCATTTAAAAATTATAGATTAAATGATATTTGGCCTTTGTGGCATTGCTATTAGCAGTGGCAGTCCATGAGGAGATCCCCCTTTTGTTAAGAATAGTTGGACGCCTAAGTAGTGTAAATCACTGTGTAAAATCCTATCAAACAATGACACGTGGAAAACAGAGCATGAAACTAGTTTTTTTTTCACTGAAGACCTGCTCTGAATTCATACTAAGGCTCATAGATGGCAAGTTACTAAATTTCTGATCAACATCATATAGACCTGAAGATCAAGTAAAGCTCAGAGTCCATAGATGCTGTCAATAGAACAGGGACATAAGATTGCAAAGGTATGGCTTTCCAGGTGATTCACAAGCAACAAGGTCTTCTGTTGGTACATTTGGTGCATGCAGTCTTTGCTCTTGAGGTAGCTGCATTAGGTGATCAGCTCTGTCCCGCAAAAATATGAGCCATTCATGACAAAGCAATCTCCATACACCATAGACCAGTATGCAAAGGAGCACAGATTTCTCGAGTGGCAAAGAAAGTATGAAAAAACTAACGAGGCATCACATGCTTCTTATTTTTCAATTATACTTGAATAGTTCGAGCAAAATTCTAGCATAACCACGGAAGGACTATTGCAGGAAACATTAAGTGATCAGCTTGAAGTCAAAGTTCATTTCAGGAGAGGAGAGAGTGAAAAATTTGGTAAGGAAGTCAGAGTAAACTCTCTTTCCCCCTCAACAAGAGGCTCCTGACAGTGCAAATGAATTGATAGGAACCAAGAGATTAGAATCTAAAATATTAAAAAGAAAGACGCTATCCTGCTAGCAAAGGAATGCAATATCAGGTGGGCAGAGGAATTACAGCTTGCAGCATGGCCAATATATGTTCTGAAATGAGGAGATTTAAATGATCATTGCCATAGACGAAGATCATACCTATTGCAGGGATAATGCAACCCCTCCAAATATGTGTATACACCTAGCAAAGATCAAAAAGAAGTAATAAGAACCACTGGTGAAGAGGATTGTTCATTTTGAACCATACATCCCAGCAAACCAGTATGATGATAATAACCTTACCGGTAAGCTATGAACTTAAGAGGATGGAGATTGCTGTGATTCTATTGTAGGGCAAGTAAAGTTCACATCCCGATAGCCCTGCATGCTTTAGCTGGTCCAGCTTACAAAGCCATTCTTTCTTTCTATGGAGATAATGATTCAACACGAAAATAATAATGATGATATGCCTATGAGAGTAAATTAATGGGAGTTCATTTGGTTTAGTGAATAATGTTCAACTAAACAAAATTAAAGCATCTAGAGTTTCTAACGAAGGGACCTTCAAGAGGGTCTTATGGCTCTGAATCACTAAGATCATCCTACTCTGTATGTACATTCTTTGATTGAAACATATAGAAAATGTATGTTTATCCAATGGAAGGGTGATCCCTAAAGAAAATCTTCCAAGTTTCCATCCTTTCCAAATATAGCCTTCAGTAATGACTAATCTCAAACTGATTGCTGTGAGAAATCCTCTTGCTTCCCAGCCATCTTGATGCCAATGCTCATAGATTAGCAAAAAAGCTATGAGATCCAATCTGTTTCAAAATAAAGATTTCATCAACAAAATGGGTCTTCCTGGACACTACTGTAATAAACTTGAGGAATTTGGCCTGCACTGCATGAGTTTGACCTTAAGGAGACTCATTTGAGCAACCAAAATGGTGAAAATCCGATAACCTCTTTACACTCCAATCATCAGCAATGTCCCATCCCAGATCAATTGGTACAAGGAAGCTCAAGGCTTTACAGCTGACTTTGCCCTCATGTGCCTCTCAATTAGTACATCCACAAAGGCTCGGATCTGCAATATAAAACATAAGAGAAAGACTGAGAAGGGAATCATCCAGTAGTTAATTTTTTCCAAAATCATTAGAAGCATGCCAGAGTTGAAACAGGGTAAGGCATATCAGCTTGTCATGATGAAGTATTGAATTTGACAAGTACTTGCTAGGGGAGAGAAACCTCACCTTATTCTTGCGCTTGTAGTCAAGAAACTGGTAAACAGCCATTGCTTTCTCCACATCCGTTGCTTGCTCCATGACCTTAAATTTACACATTGATCAAGAGTTAACATTGTGGATCAACCTCCAAGTATTTGGAAATATAATCAAGGGTGCAGCAAGAATTGGACGAGAAAGAAACCTTAGTAGCTGTTTTCTTCATAATTGACTTGTATCCATCCTTGTCAATTTTCCTTGCCTTATAAAGAGGCATTAGTAATGATGCCACATAATCAACAACTGCATGTTTTATTTTTTCTGCACCTCTCTGCTGATTATCTTTCGAGTCCTGGTTCAATGTGACCTGAGAAACAGAGCTCTCATTTGCAATTATATCGCTCCTCCAAGTGGCTGCTGATAGCGAAACTGTAGTCGAGTCACCCTCGTCCATTAAGTGTATGTTTGAATTGTAGAAATCAGATTCTGCTGCAGCAGCTTGTGACTGCCATCGTTCAATGGCATGATAATCTTTCCCACACTCGCTTCCTGAGGCATCTACCCAAGCTTTTGTGAATATGCTGCTATCTACGGCTACACTTTCTCCCGAGTTCTCAGCCAAATTCAGCTGACCTGCAACTTCATTTGATTGGCTCCTTTGAGAGCGGTTATCAAAGGAGAATCTTGAATCATCGTGATTAACAAAGGCAGCAGGGAAATCCACAGACCAGTCCCTAACTCTGCAGTTACGAGAATCTATTTCTGATACACAGTCCTGCCTTCCCAGGACACTGCCAGGCCACTGAGTATATTGCTCCCGTCTTGCAAATTTTTGGAATGAAGGTATTTTAGGAAGCTGCATCATCGCATTGTATTTTGCTTCTGCTGTTGCAAAGGCCTGCAGGATTAAGATGGAGCGAATTAATTGCATTTATTTCAAACAAACAAAAAAAATAAGGTCAACTGGTAAAAAAGGAAGGAAAATATCATCCCGTTATAGTTAACAAAAGAGGAAGCACTGTTACAGACTGAATAATGTATAAACACTAACACATATTAGGATGAAAACTACCAATAAGAAGTGAATAGTATAGTTAGTAACTTCAGATCCATTTTATTATACATGTAACATGTTCAAGCTACCTAAAAAGCCACAAATCCCCTTCAAAGAGAAAGTAGTAATTCATTGCAAGTTCTGAACACCTTACACGTGTAAAATTAAACAGTAATTCTTTGAGGAGGCTATTCATTGGAATAGCTTGGATAAAACAAAACAGTAGGTACCCAAGTCACATCATGGAGAAAAGGAACACATACCTCAGCAGCCGCAATTGCTTTAGCGCGGGCCGCTTCTGCAGCAGCAAAAGCAGCCTTCTCTTCCTCGGACATCGGAATGCTCTCCTCTTCAATCTGAGAATCATGCCTACCCACTGAGCATCGTGACCTAGATGAGGGACTCTCTGATTTTGTATCGTTAACAGCTTCAAACTTTGTATGTCTTCCCTTCATATTCTTACTGCCACTACAGACAGCTTGGCTTCCTGAGGAAACAGAAGCATGTAAGTTTCCCTTACCATCTGAATAATCATGTTGTGCACGTAAATGTGCCTTTCCAGGAAGTGGCTCTCTAATGGATCTAATCTTGGAATCCATGCCAGTATTCTGCCTCAGTAAGTTCAGTTTACCATTAGAGGCCTTCTCCTTGCGGAACACTTCGAGCCAGACATTGACCAGTTGACTCGCTATAGCCCGTATATCACGGGAAGTATGTACACAGACTTTCTCTTTCACAGTTTTCCCAATACCTGCACCAAAAACAGAACTGGTCAATAAATAATCGCCCTTCTACAGGTATTTTGTGTTTCATGTAACATCAATCATCAACGAGTCCAATCAAATCCTTATTAGTAGCACAGAACAATAGAGAAAATTCTTATGACGATGCTGTATCACAAGAGTAATGGCATCACATGAAGTATTTACAAGCAGTAAAATGCACTGTTGTCAGGTTACATATGATGATAGCACTGCTATGAGAAGTGGAACTTCCATGTCTTATTTATCAATAGGACATTAGCTTACAACAGTTGCTCTATTCTAAATAGGATAATATACAAAAAGAGGCTTATACTTTGTATAAGACCTCTGCCAGACAGTCATAAAGATTATATATTTCAATACCAGGAAACCAGAGTTCATAAGACAGAACCAAGAACGAAACTATGTACTGACCCCATGTACCATATATTTTGCTCCCTAAGAAATTAGCAATGCATGCACAGCATCCTTTTTCTAGTTTTCACAATGCCAAAGACTCAAAATAAATAAAGGTTCAATACCTGAAAGACGAATGGCTAGCAGGTCATCAGAAACAAGGACCAAGAGACGAACACAGTGACGCAGAAGTTGGGTTCCATCCTTCCCCATAGAATCCTAGCAAGATGTAATTCCTTAATCAGAAAAACATATATAATGATGAAATAGATTATGAAAGAAAATAGGCCGTCAAAGCATAGAAACGAGATGAAAAAAATTTACCAGAATCCATGAGTTCAGTGTACTAAGGCCTTCCTTGGTTCCGGCAAAAGTTTTCAATGCCTCAATAGGAAGATTAAGAAGTGCTTTAGCAACAAGCAATCTCCCTGAAGTAGTTTTCGAACTGAAAAACAGATCTCTCAGCAATAATTCCTTGGACAGAATTTGATCCCCTTCCAATGAGTTTTTGTATAGATAATTTGAGAGCTCTGGGGCATCAAGCCTCTTCATGATGTCCCTAACTTCATCCCTTTCCCCATCAGACTGCCTTTGTGCGGCCTCCAATTCCTCAACTTCTGCTCTGTAATCATTTCCAGTACTCAATATATCCATAATTCTCACTGCTTCCCTAAGCCCACTCATCATTGCTCCCCCAACAGTGTCAGGATGTTCCTTGCAGGTGGCTTCACCAGCGAAAAATAAACAGTTTTCAATGGGCTTGCCTATGATATCATAATCCTCTCCAGAAGCTCCGATTGCAACGTATGAGTAAGCACCATAGCTGAAAGGATCCCTTCCCCAATCCGTCACTACTGACCCGACTGGGTTAGGGACCGATGCCTCCCCAAAAAGTTTTCGCAGGACCATTATAGCATGGTCTACATGTTCTTGTGAGCTCACCCGTTCTCCACTTTTAGCTGCTTTACCAACAAGCAAGGCTATAAGAACGGGTGCCCCAACAGTTTTTTGTATATTCCAGAACATAAAGCACTGGCCCCTACAATCAGTTGCCTCAGCAGTTGCACCAAAGTAATCTACAGAATCATCCCAGAAAGCTTCTGGGAATTCAAGAACTACTTTGTTGAGGACTCCAAAGCCAAGTCGGTTAATGGAAGATTGCTTCCATTGAGGTAGAGGAGGAAAAAACTTGATACTTTCTGCCTTCAAGCACCCCAAGGGTACAGTTACAAGAACAGCATCTCCTGTAAACACATTCCCATTTGATGTAGAGACTCTGACCCTGTTTAAATGATCTTCAGTTGTTTTGAAATCCTTGGGGCTGTATGAAATTTCAGTCACGACATGATCTAAAAGTATATTGAGCCCTTGTCCAAGAGATTCGACTACAGAGCTAAAGCCTCCTTTGATCATGCAATGGGCTCCTCCAAATCCTCCATAAACATCATCTTGATTCCAGTTAGGAAGAGATACTTCTTTAAGCAAAGCAGCACAGCCATACTCCAAGTGTGCAAAATGCCAGTTCATAACCCTTCTCTCAAGGGGACTCAATATATCCTCATCTGTGGAACCACTCTTATCTGGAACTTCACCATCAGTGATAGACTTTGAATCAACCAGAGAAAGTGAGGAATCTTTTCGCTCAGGTCCTCCAGGATCAGCACCGATCCGAGCCATCCGGCGTACCTTGAGAGCATACTCCAAACCATCCTCAAGAGACATTTTCATCGCCCTTTCACCATTCTGTGCAACAAGTACCATATCATCAATAAGGCTATTGTACTCAGCTTCAAGAGCTTTATCAAGATCTGAAGGAACTTTCTGACCAGTCACTATATCATAGAGGGGACAGTCACTATTCAAAACAGTCAACTCGATGCCCAACTGAGTACAGATCAGTGATGAAGGATCTGGTCTCCTTTCAGAGGCCACATCAGCTTCAACACCAGTAATGATGCTTGCACCTAGATCAACAGGCACAGAAAGGGATGAATGGTCAGTATATACTCGACCACCTATCCTGCTTCTAGCCTCGAGCACAGTAACAGAAAAACCCTGTCGTTTGAGATGCCTTGCAGCTGTTAATCCAGCAGGACCAGCTCCTATGACTATTATCCTCTTTCCAACATCAGGGTCATGTCTCACATCAGAATTAGCTGCTGCAGAAAAACTTAAGGAGCTGCCAGATAAGTTAGAATCTGGTGTTGCTTTTGGAGTTTCAATTAAAAGAACTCTAGAATCCACCAGTGTGGTAGTAGGGACATTAGAAAAAGCATCCAATTCAACTGATCTTTCAGATGACTTTGTATCAGTCAAATCAATGTTGAAGGTGCCTTTTTCCGGGCAGTCTTTGTTATCTGTGGTACCTGGTGGCTCCATTTTCTCCTGTAGACACACAGTATCTTCTGGTTTGTGACTTTCATCAGCTAGAGCAGTATCAGAAATTTTGGCATCATCTACATTATAAGTGATTCTTTGTTCGGAATCAGTACCAAGAATTGCACTGGACTTCTCAAATTTCTCTCCACCTGAAGGTCCAACATCTTTTCCCTCGCCGAGATCTACACTCTGCTTGGCACATGCGACTCCAATATTTATGTAGCCCTGTAGAGATCAACTGTTAGCACCCAAACTTTCATACACATCAATTCAACCAACTGTAGCACTAGAAAATTATGCTAAAGATCCTGTAGAGAAACCCACAAAATTCTAGGAGAATCCATAAGTACTTTTATCATCAACAAGAAATCCATTCACATTCTTTCTTATGCTGAATAAAGCAATGACCAATGATTTACTAGTTCAGTGACAGCTTACACTTTGATCAAGAAATGTATAGATCTCCCTAATCAAAGATGCGCGTGGTGATTCATCTTCCAACAGAATGTCTGTGACACCACAGTCAGTGAGAGACAATATACGGCTGATATCTCTGTTCCATAGACTCAAGATCCTATTTCTGCATGAAGAAAAGCGATGGGCAATAAATTAACTTTTGGCAAATGAATGTTGTTCCAGAAAATCATCATACACTATATGAAAATTCTAGTATTGAGTCCATCAGCATGGAACAACAGCCCATGCACATCATAGAAGAAGCTAGATATCTCAAAAAAGTAATTATTTGGAGGTCACAGAGCAGTATTTCTCCCACGTTGACAGTGTCAACAGAGGATGCGATTTTATTTCATATTTCTCCCAAGTTGACTAGAATCATGCAGACAAAGTCTGATACCGAGACAAGTCTTTCGAGAAAATCTCACCACTGGAAGATAATACTAATTCATGGATGATGATAAATCTAATATAGAAGCACAAGAGTCACGAGGAGCAATTAACCTGCATTCTAAATACTCCTGCAGCCCACCCTTGCGTTTGAAGACCTCTTTGAACTTTATCTTCTCTGCTGGGCCAGCAGCACGAGCTTTAAGTCCTACCAATACGGCAGCTGCACTGCCATTCACAGAGAAATCAACTTTCCCTCTGCTTCTATAAGGGCGATCATTGTCTATAAGGTGGTAACTTCCAAAAGCCTGCTCACAAATCAGAGTATCCCATTCAGCATCTCCCTCATAGGCCATGTCGTCATGCCTGTACTTTTTAGCTTTGCGACGCTGTGCAGCAGATAGTTTGATTTGTTTATCAACAAAATCAGTCAATGGATTGTCATTCTCATCCGGAATCTCAGCCATTGCAGCGTCATCATTAGCAGGAGTTGCAGATCCTTTAAGGGAATTGTTCATAAGCCCACCTTTTGAAAGAACGTTTTCAGCAGTATTCATTGGAGCTCCGGGGTTACTTCCATTGGATAGTTTTTGTGCATTTTCTGCTGTATCAGAAGATGATTTATTCAATAATTTACCATCCAAAAGATGGTCCTGAACTTCATCTCCAACCCTTGACATAGATATATCAGCTTTATCTTCAGAAATTACATTTTTACACCCTTCTTCAAGTTCATACTTGCTCAATTTGGATTCCATCAAATCTTCCACAGCTAGACGGATCTCGTTCCCTTCAGTACTGGTTATTTCGACATCCCCAGAGCAAATCTTTTCTGAGGCACAAGGTTCTGGTGGGTAAACCTCTTGAGCAGAATCCAGACCCTTAGCCATGTTATGCTTTTGTCTTGAAGCAGAGCACTTATTGTCATCAGAACTTCTATTTTCCACTTGGATACATTCATTTGCAGCCGAAACAGAGGGCCCATGAGAGCTCCGTTTCTTCTGGTTCTTGCAAGCAGATTTCACAGCAGAACTGCAAGATGAAATTTTTCTTTCAAGTACAGAATTCGGAGTTCCTTTACCGCATTCAGAAGAACCACCACTTGGATTAGGCTTCTTGATAATCTTACCCCTCCTTGGCTTAGAGCCAAGAGTATTCATGGCTTTCCTTACTACACCAGCTTGTCCCTTCTCCAAAATTGATGAAAGTGAGTTTTCCAAAACTTTGTCACCCAAATCTTCAGCACTGACTCCCTCACCTTTCTGTAACTTCAAGTTTCCTGAACCATCAAAAGATTCAGAAATGCCATTCCCTAATATCTTTACCCTATCTAACTTCTGTTTTCCCACCTTTTTCCTGTTCCTTTTATCTGTTTTTTTATGAGAACCGTCTTGCCTCACAGGTTGAAACATTTCCACAATGTCCTCTACATATTCTGCACGGACAGACCCATCCTTCAAACTTGATGATTGCTTCAACGAATCAGCTTCTGCTGAAGAAACACTTCTATCCCTAGTATTTTTCAATCCAATGTCTCTCCTAGGACACTTCAACTTCCTCCTGAAGCTCGCAAGTGTATCATCCATCCCACCGAAACTATCATCCTCAACAGCCCCAGCTTTTGCTTCGTCAGCCTCTAAACTTAGCCTGACCTTCTTAACTTTCCGTGGTTTTTTCAGCTTCAGCATGGTGCCAATAGGCTCATCATCATCTGAATCAATACCAACCTCATCAGGCTTCTCCCTTTTCTTTACCCCAGAAATTTTCTTCTCCTCCTCTCCCTCCATCTTTCCAGCCCTAGAATTCCACCAAAACAGACAGAAAAATCTATCCCCAACCCTATCTTCCCAGCCTCAATTGCCAGGTCAAGACACAGAAATCAATCAAAAACAGCATCACCTCCTGCCACTCAACAATCACAGCAAAATGCAAGCCCCGAGAAAGAACATAACCTCTCACAGAAAATCAATCGAACAAAAGCGCAACCCTCGAGACACCTCAACCTAACCCTAAACCTAAACTCAAATTTCAACAACGAATGCTGCTCGATTCAGTGAGCTCCCTCACTATATTCCACTCGAGTGCTATCAAGAATTTCACAAATCCTCCTCGCCGCGTAGAAATCCACGACAGACCCCGAATTCAAAAGGGTATATGCCCGAAGCTTTCCTTACTCTGTGACGCACCTACGGTGGAGAGCGACAGGTGGAGACGGAGATTGAAGAAACAAAGACCTCTGTATTGGAAGAAAAAGCTACCCAATTTCATACATACGCCGGTGGCGTTTAAAGGATTGATTTTTGCGCACACAGCGAGAGTCAGAGAGAGAGAGAGAGGGGGGGAACCAAGGAGTCAGTCACGCGAGGGGTGGAATTAGGTTGCGCAGGTTAGCATCGATCCGGGCATTTGAAGGTCATCGGAGCCTTATAGTGCGCCCATGAAATGCATAGAAAAATAAGAAATTGTGATATAGAGAATTTTGGGGAAAGGCAAAATGAGATTTATGTGATTTTGTAAGCCTATTTTTTCGATTTAATTTATATAATAATTCATTCATATCCTCTCTGTATTGTAATATTAATTATCTTCACTTAAAACTAAGTTTTACTTTAGGAAAATAAATAATTCATTTATATTAACTAATTTCATTTTATGGTAAAACTACTGGCTAAAAAGTTTACCCCCCGAATGGAGAAAACGACATCGTTTTGTTCCTTGGGGAAAATTTTTTCGCACAGTCCAACAAACAAAAAAATAATTTAAAATTTTCAACCGTTGGATCATGTGAGAATTTTATTTTATAACAGACGATAAGGAATTTTATTTTTTATTGTGTATTAGTTTTTATGTTGACATAACAAAAACTAAAAAAACTTCAGTCATAACATAATTTACACTTAATTTCATATATATATATATATATATATATATTATTTTAAACTAATTTCTCATATTACAAATACTAACCATTGTCTATGAATAGTACAAATAAATTATAATATTTGTACAAAATATTTTAATAATATTACACTTAGGTATAAAATCTTAAAAAATAATTTTGATACAAATCATTAAATATGAAATGTTTCTCTACAAAAATTTAAATTTTGACTAACCATGTGAATGTTTAGTAATGTGATATAGTTCAACTAAGGTCACAATGTTGATATCACATTAAATAACAGACAAAATAAAATGGGAGATTGATGGGCTCCTCCCATTTTTCTTGTATTAGTTTTTTCAATTATTATTATTTAATATCACAATCACTTTTAATATTGACTTAAATTTTCAGGTTGTAATAAAAGTTGATTCGTCAAAATTTGATGATTTATATCAAAATATAGTATTTTTAATAGTTTGTATAAAATATTCTTAAATATTTTCTGTATTAAATTATATTGTTAAAAGAAATTGTACTAACAAAATAATTTAGCCTAAATTAAGTGGGTACGACTTTTTTTTACGCATATCAAGTTAAATAAAAGATTTACAAGTTTAGGTTATCATCACACTTGTTTATCATTTTTTAAACGGATTACCTTATTTAGATTTTAGCCTTGAAATCATGCGGCAATATATTGTGTTTTGGTAGGGCTTATATTTATCACCTCTATATATATATATAATAGGTTCTATTTATGGTCCAATTGGTGAAACAAAATGAGTGTAATTTATTCTTAAGCGGGTGGGCATGTAGTCGCTCACATGTAATTGAATAAAATTGTTCCATTTAAAACTCAATTAAGGTTGTCACAAATATGGTAGATTTGTTCATTCTATTCCAAATTTGAACCTTCAAATTGGGGTTCCATTTGGTTTAAATTAAATCAATTTGATTGGTTCAAGTGTTCTACTAAGATTCGAATTAGGTGAATCAAACTAATTTGATTGGTTCATGTGTTCCAATTCAAGTCAGATCCATCTGTTTTGAATCGAGATTCGAATTAAGTCAAGTGAAATGAAAATTAAATTGGGGTAAGATTGAGTGATCATAGTCTGAATTAGGACATATGAGGTGGATTGGGGCGAACATTCCAATGGGGTGGGAAATGATCTAAATAGGGTAAGGTGGATCCAACCCAATTTGACACATGGCATATGAACCTCGCCCTTTTTAGTTAAGGAAAACCGAGAAAAGAGTCGGTCAAACCGAGTAAGAAAACTGAATCGGTTCACGTACCCGATCAATTGGGAACGGACAATTTGGAAATGTACAACTCACGGGTGATCCAAAGGGTTTATAAAACCTTGAAAAAGAACCTTAGGACAAATTGGAAGAAAAAAATCAGACTAGTTTAGATGAACCGGATCCAACCAGATAAAACCAGTTTATGAACCGAGTTAATTCGTGAACCGAAACTGATAGAGAATGGGTAAACCAAGAAATTTATGGATCCTTTGTGATCCAAAGAGACTTATAAACCTTGGGAACCAACATTAGAACAAAGTGGGACAGAAAAATCAGATCGGTTCGGGTGAACCAGACCCGAACCGGATTGAACCGGTTTAAGGACCGAGTCGGTTTATAAACCAAAATCGATAAAGATATGGTAAACCAGAAATCTTATGGACCCTAAGTGACCTAAGGAGTCACAAAAGTAATGGAAATGGACTTGTGAAGAAATTGAGGATGAAAACTAAACCGGTTCAGGTGAATTGTATTCGAACCGGTTTGGACCAGTTTGAACCACTATTGAATCGAATCCTAAATTTATTTTTCTAGGTAGATTAAATAATTCAAATTTGAGATTTGAGGCCACCATTGGATAGAAAATTAATTTAGAAATTTTTAGATATGAAAAACATGATCGAATGAGGGGTGAACCGGTTGGTTTAAGTTTCGAACCCGGTTCGGACCGGTCCGGTCTGGTTTGGAATAGTGTCATCTTCTTCCTCCAGATGACAGCACTATTTACTTACCGGAAAATCAAAGTAGCGTCGGCGAAGAGGAAACGTCTCTGTTCAATACATTTCTGGCCATCAATGCCTGTCATAAAGGTGCCAATCGGACGGCCAAGAAGTCTTCGAGCTTCCTATATAAACACACCATCCCCATTCAACCTCTCCACACTTGAAAAACTCACTCTCTCTCAGTTGCTTAGTTTTTCAGTGAATCTCGAACCAGAGCTCTGATATATGGTCTTTTCTAAGCCAAAGAAGGTGAGGTCGGGTTCATTAGAATTGGGGAGAAGTCAGCTACACGCCTATAGTCTCCGTTTGCTCCGAGGGTCGTCGGAGAAACGCCGACGTGATGGAACAATGAAGTAGCTTCGGCGGACTAAAGCTGCTCTGTTTTGGCCGAGTTGAAATCGGCCATTTCGAGCCCTCCCAACACTTACTTAGCCCTCCCACAGCCGAATTAGGACTGAAATGTAAGCCAATTTGGCTCCCCTCTACAATTTTCAGCCGGTGCTAGAGAGAGAACCAGCAGAATTTCCATGATAAAATTCTAACTCAATTCGACATCAATTGATGCGCTTCTTGATTCTAGGATGAACCTCAGGATGAGAGCTATCTGCCAGATTGAAAGCTCAGATCGTCATGCCCTCACCGGTGAGTAATCGAAGCTTTCTCTCTCTACAGTTCATTTTCCAGCAAAACTCCGTTTGAGCTCGTACCGGCGTTAAAACTTGCGATTCAAATTGCTAAAGAATTGTATGAACATGTAGAAACTCAATTTCAACTTTAATTTAAATAATTGAAAATGTTTGATCGGTCAAATTGATGAAATTAAATTCGGCTGTGTTAAAAAGTTGGAATTGGGGGAAAAATTAGGGAAAATTATGTATTTTCAAAAATTCGAAGGACTAAAATGCAATTTCCTAAAATTAAGGGTCAATTGGGTCTGATAAAAATGTTAGAGGGCCAATTGAGGAATTTTAGAATTTTTGGAGTAAAATTTACCATTTTTGTAAAGGAATGGCAAAATTGTAATTTTGGAAAAGTTAGGGGACCAAATTGGAAATTTGGGAAATTAAACCCCTTTTTATGAAATAGAATAAATTGAGGTCTGATGATAAATTTTAAAAGTTTTGGGACTCAATTTGAGAAAAAATCGACATTATGGACTAAAGTTAAAGAGAAATAACTTTAGGGACCTAGTTGCAAATAAATAAAAATTTAATTTTTCTCATTCTATTAGGCTGAAGGATAATGAACTGAGATGTTAATATCTTGTAGGAACACGAAGTACCAGGAATGCCAACGAGGACAAGCTCGCGTGAATACAACGAACCGGTCTAGTGGAATTCACTACATTAACGGGTGAGTGGGTTTACTAACGTTATACCCGGTGGGGATGATGAACACAACTTAAAGTTAAAAACCACTTATCGGTTTTGAGTGGAATTTTATATCATACCCGGTTGGGAATGATAAGTATATTGGAATGAAAACCCACTACTATGTGGTATTTTAAACATCACAACTTAGAAAAGTGATGTGAAAACCATACGGAAAAACTACTTGCCGATTGTAAGTAGATCATACCCGGTTGGTATGATGAAACTTTCTCGAATAAAGTTGAAAATTTGTTCATATAGGTCAGGGGCCTCGGTTTTTGAACTTGGGGACTAATATGTCTGATTTTGAAAATCTCGTACAGTGGGACCAAGGCCAGTTGGCACGAGTGGGGCTAATATGGCAGTGACATGGCAAGTAAATATGAATGGTGAAGGTCGAGTGGATCAATATGTGAATTATGACAAATCATGTGGATTAGGATCAAAACAAGAGTGTGTGGACCAAAACCCGAATTAGGATATATGGATCAAATTTTAAATCCGAATGGAGGTGTATCGAAATACAATTCGATTTAGAGTTTTTAAGTATTTTTAAAATGATTTAATAATTTTTTATATATTTTTATTTTCTAGGTCAAGTTCAAGTCTCCACATGAGACCCAGACACAACATCGGGTCTAATTGTCCAAAACGAAACTCGGACCTATATTGTCATGCCCCGACCCGATTTCCCTCAGCTGTGAACCCGTGAAACCCTTGTCGATTCCCTCAATGTTATAAATGTAGGACCTTTCACTAGGGTAACACCAACATAATAAAAGTTTATACCTATAAACTTTTTTTCGGAAAAAATAGTAGAAAATTTAAACTTTCATGTAAGGGAATACAACATGATCCCCTTGACTAGTTAGTATAAAAAACCTCGGGAATGTTAGCGAAATGATAATTATTTACTTTGTGTGCAGGTTACGAGATTACCTTGGGCAGTAGGGTGCCTTGGTAGTATGGTCATGCGTCCTCGCATCAGCCCACTTAAACTTACATACAATATGGTTTAGGGGAGGGAGTGAACTAACAGCTAATTGAGTGGAACACTGACATCGTGCCAATATATGGCTTACGACCCAGACCTTTTCTATAATTATCTAGTAGTAAAGTCTACTCTTAATGCTCGTATCACCCCTACGAGCCATATGGTTTACTTCCGCCCCTTGTGTAAACACCGCCCTCTCGAACTAAGGAAACCAGCAGTTTTCAAAAAAAATTGAGGATCAAAGTGAACCGGAATTTGGTAAAGAAGGGTTAAAACCGGAATTTGGAAAATCCCAAGTGGCCAAGAAGTACCTAAACATTATGGAAAAGAACCATGAAGTGGATTGGATATGAATACCGGACCGGTTCAGGGTGAACTAGACTTGAACTGGATCGAACTAGAATGATCCGTGAATAACTAGTTCAAATATTCATTTTTCTAGGTGGCTTAAAAATATCAAATTGGAAAATGGAAGCCACCATTAGATAGAAAATGAATTTAGAAATTTTTAATTTTAAAAAAATCGGTCGAATCGGGCCTGAACCGGCCGATTTTCGATTTTAGGTCACTAAACCCGGTCGGACCGAACCGATCAACGGACCACCGCCGAGTCAACGCCTAATCAGCAAATGCGACCAATCAGCATGCGACATGTGGCGAAGTGTGCCTAATCAGCCGCTCAGTAAGCGCCTGGAAGCACTAATCAATCAAAGGGTAACATGTTTTCTCAGTCAACGATCAAAGGAGGAAAACCCACGTTAGCAACGACTGACCAATAGGGGAGCGACACGTGTCCCGGTCAATGGTCTAGAAGAGCCCAATCAACAAGTTAACTAATGAGGAGCTGACACGTGGCAAGGATGCCACGTCAGCATCCGAAAAGAATGTCGAAGAAACGATTGACCAATCAGAGGTCGACACGTGGCAGTGCCACGTCGGATGACCTCAGCCAATCAGAGGCTAACACGTTGCAGTGGCACTGTGCGTAAAGAGGAAAATCTGATGCATTTAAATCAACCAATCGGAGGACACCATATGTCACAATCAACAAAAATACGATCAGCAGCCACATAGGAACAAGCAATCAATGGGAGGTTGTCGTGTGTCCAGTCAGCGAGTCAAAGGCTGACTAGGATGTTGAGTAGGAAGACACGTCAGCAAAGTCAGCCAATCACAACGTGCCACATGGCAAACTCGCACGTTCGGCATAGTATCATCTTCAACCTTGGACTGACGGCAGCCCACGAGTGTCGGAAGGGAGACCAAATCTTCCACGCCTAGAAAACTTGTTACCGCCGCTGGAATAGGACGAGTCAAACATCGAGTCCAATGTTGGCCAGTAGCCCTGTCGGTTGCCGAGATCCCTATATAAAGAGTACCCTCCCACTCGGCCTCTCCACCGCTCGGGCGACCCATGAAGAAAGACGGTCCATTTTCTAGGGAAGTGCATACCAGAGCTCCAGCGTTAGGCATTTTCTCAACCAAAGGAGCTCCAGTTAGTGGCAACAAAACTGAGGTGAAGTCCTCTGATTAGTCGCACCCTTAGTCCGACTTGAGAACTCCCTCAGAAGCGTCGGAGTGATCGCACAGTGAAGCTGCTCCAACGGCTTGAAGCAGTGAACCTCCAACCAGCATAATTCAGGACACTTCAAGAAATGGAAGGCGAAATCAGGGTGGACGGTAAAGACGCACCGATCCCCAAGTGGGTGCAGTTGGAGTACTGCATCTGCGAATGTTTGAACCCTTTATGATAAAGGGCGTATGATTGTTTGCTAAACACCTCTCGAGCAAAGAGAAGTGTTAAAAGAGCTAAACTCACATAACAGAAAAATGTAAAATGATCCTTTGAAAGCTGTGTTTTATAACTCACCCTAATATCCACTCACTGAGTTGTAGAAAACTCATCCCTCCATTTAACCCTTTTCAGGAAAGGAGAATACTCTTAAGGAACTTTCGAGAACAAGACTTAAGACAGGTATGTTAAAAATTTCTTTAAAAATACTGAGTTTTATATAATACTATTCTAAGGAACAAGATCAGAAATTACGCGTGACTCCTCGTAGTCGTGGGAAGTGTTGACTCTTCTTAGACTAATTGAAGTGGCGGGTTGTTCACAAGGTTCCAACTAAACCGGGTTGGAGCGTGATGGCGAAAATATGACAAGTTAACATGTGTACTCGGTCTAGGGAATCGGTCTGGGGCGTGATACGCCACATGGAAAGTCAACGGTCAAAGGTTGACCAAGACCTTAAGTTATATACCACATCAGCCAGCCTAGTCAATCAATGTGCGCCACATAGCAACTCGCTCATGCAAAGCTTGCATGCACTCATAGTGTTATCTTTAACCTTCATCTTATAGCATTGTTTATAGAACGGAAAGTGCAATATTTTATTTCCATTTCTAATAAGTGAACTGACTCCAACCTCGACTCTACCCAGACCTGATCAAGTTGATTTTGAGTCCCACCGCGCCCACCTACATCACACTCAAAGACCCTCACCATCCCTAGTCATGCCCAAGTCCTCCGACGCCTCCTTGGTAAGTCCCTACCGACGTCGTTCACCAAAAAATCCTAAACTTTAGTCAATTAAGCTAAAGCACTGTTGCAATCAATTTCAGCCTATTTGGGCCACCATTCAAACCACCGATCAATACAGGAAGGATCCACGAGAGCAAGCTTCTCCCACCCTTAGCTCGGACTACCATGCCCTCACCAATGAGTTTTAGAAGCTTTCTCTCTCTAAAGCATATTTTTTTGGCAAAGCTCTGTTTTCGGTCAATTATATGCCAAATGAATTGGTTTATAGCTTAGAATGTTGGTAGGGACTTGGGGAAGATGATTAGTGGTATGATAGGACTGATTTGAGAATATTTAAACAAGTTTATAAGCAAATCAAATTTTGGGGACTAATTTGTAATTTTTGGAAACTTAATGGTTGAATTGCAATTATGTGAAAGTTGAGGGCCTGAATAAAAATAAGAGAATCTTAAGGACCTAAAGGGATTATTAGGAACCATATGGACCTAATTGAGGATAAAGTTAATATTAGGGACCTAAATTAAAGAGTTATAAAATTTAGGGATTTAATTATAATAAAGGCATAACTTGGGAACCTATATGAAAATACATGATAGTATAAGGTTTTTTATTTAAATTTCCTTTGTATGTATTCCCAAACTATGTAGAAACCATTCATCAAAATACATGTGCAAAGGAGCACACTAAGGATCAGAAATTCAGCCATGACAAAATCGTCACAATTATCAGGGTGGAAATTTCTAGCATCAAGTTCGATTGGGGAGATAACTCGTACCTATGATAGTATGAGTTGTTGAACCTATGATAGTATGAACCCTAAGATGGACTAAACCCAATAAGAGAATGAACCTTTTGTAATAGCATGAATCATGTTGTTAGCGCTAGATGTTGTTCATATGAGCCATGTTATAGCCTAATTCCAATAAGAGCATGGGCCTTCTGTGATAGCACAAATAATGTTGGTAGTATTAGTTGTGATAATACAAGTTATGTGATAGATTAAACCCGATAATAGCATAAATTGTGATTTTAGAATTCTGCTAGTATGCTCATATTATATTATAATGCCACATTGAGATCAAGGTCATTATTTTCTAAAATAAAATAGGCCTAAGACCATGTTTTGAAAGTACTCGTCAAGTGGGTACAAGGTCAATGGAAACAGATTTTGTTCTATAAATAACACAATTGTTTTGATAAAGCCAAACTATAATAAAAGTGTATGATAATTAGTTGTGTGAAATAGGTTTCACCTTATAACTTCTACCGAGTCAAGGCAGATCTTAAACCGAAGGACCGGTAGAACAAATACAATGGATTAAAAATTAAAATATATGTATTTATTTGTTAAACGGGATTACTAGATGCCTGGTATTGGATAGTAGTGATTAAAAGGGCTGTTGGATAGAAATATTGGTAAAAGGGATATAAGGTTGGTCCAATATGTTAAAGTATCGGGAGTTTTATGTGCACCAATCCTTAGTGTAGGGACTTTGTTGTCTTAATAGGTTGTAATCTTATCTATTAGGATTGTGTAAAAAAAAATTATCTATTAGAATTACAAGAATTAACACTTTTGTGATAATTTATCTGCAATATAAGTCATTTAATCATGTTTTATATTCTCATACCAAATATATTGGTATGATACTCAAGTTGTAAATCGATTCACTAAATCTCTCTCCACTTAATTTGCACATATACTCTACATGTTCAACATTTATGAACTCCCAATAAGATTGTACGCACAAATAGCAAGTTAATAACATCTTATGTATAGATTAATTTTTATCCAATCCCAAGTATTTTAGTCCTTGAAATACAATATTTCTGGCTCCTACAATGTAAATTTATTTTTAGTGTGTTTGTTTAAATAGGTAAATAAATTATCAATATAATCCAAGCGGTTACTCTCTCCCTTTTTCTTCTCTTATTACTTCACTTTTAGTTATGTGAGTTTTTTTTGTAGTCTTTATTCTTGAAAGATCTATGAACTTGGGAGTTAGTGTAACTCTCTTAAAACCAGTACACTTCAACTACTGAATCAAAGTAGCCAACACCATATAAACAACCTTATTTGGATATGGATAAAGCAATACTCCTCTCTTTGGTGAGGGTGAAATAATGAATTGCACTATATCCTTCCCCCATTAAGCCACTTCCCTGATAATATATATCAGCCATTGATCCAATCTATCAATTTGTGAACAAAGAGCATTAAAGCAAGTACTTTTAATTGGTGGAAGCAGTAAATATTTCCTACATTGCTTAGGCCAACGGCCATTGGGCTTATACATGGCGAGGAGGCGCCAGTCGTATAATAAGCTCTCTATTCATAGTAGCCATGGCTCACTGCACCAAGCACGACTCTCACTTACTCTTTCAATCACTTACTCTTTCAGCGGCATGTAGGTTCGAACGTGATGATGCTTCTCCTCCGTGGTGGCGGCAGCTGGCGGCGGCTGCAGGAGAGCATCCGCATATCGGCCATGCATATGCAGCTCCTCCACAACGACCGCGTGGTCATATTCGATCGGACTGACTTCGGCCGGTCCAACCTCTCCATCCCAAACGGCGGCTGCGTGACGACCCGAAAGACACGGCCCTACATGTGGACTGCACCGCCCACTCCGTCTAGTATGACATGGCGGCCAACTCGTTCCGCCCCTCATGGTCCGTGCAGACACGCGGCGCTCATCCGACTCGGCCATGCCAGACGGCCAGCTGGTCCAGACCGGAAGCTAGAACGATGGAATCCGCAGCGTCAGGATATGCAAACCCTACTCCTCTGGCCGCTCCGACTACGACTGGGAGGAGATCGTTGGCGGAGTCTCGGCCCGATGGTACCACCTCCTCCCAAACGGCCGCCAGATAATCGTCGGCGGGAGGCGGCGATCCACTTATGAATTCTATCCTAAAACCTCTGCCTCGGCTACCTACAGCCTCCCTTTCCTGGCCGAGACATCCGACCCTAAGATCGAAAACAACCACTACCCCTTCCTCCACCTCAACATCGACGGAAACCTTTTCATCTTCTCAAACAACCGAGCCATCCTCTTCGACTACATAAACAACAAGGTGGTCAAGACCTATCCGGTAATCACGGGAGGCCACCGGAGGAGCTACCCGAGCACTGGCTCATAGGTATTGCTTCCGTTAAGGGTCGAGGCCAAGGCGGATGACCTAGCCATCGAAGTCGAAGTTTTGGTCTGCGGCCTGCACCAAGGGGTTCGTATGCTAAAGCCATGGCCGGAGATTTCGGCGAGGCCTTGAGTACTTGCGGTCGGATAGGGTTATGAGTGATATGATGGTGCTCCCCTAACAGCGACGTATTGATCATTAATGACTGTGGGGTGGGAGTACGATCCTCCGGCCGCCCCGCCGGAGGGATGTTCGAGGTGCAGAGTCCGACCGGAACACCCCGGATGTACTACTCGTCTGCGATCCTCCTCCGAGACGGGAGGCTCCTCGTGGGAGGGAGCAACCCTCACATATACTACAACTTCACAGGAGTAAAGAGGAAAGCCAATTCCTCATACACCATTGTTGTGTAAAGAGGAAAGCAACCAACAAAAAGGTAATCTTTGTTTGAGCATGTCAAATTGCAATCTAAGAGGAAATTTTGGGGCAATATCAAATAATCAGATGGTACACCATTGAAGCACTTCCCACTTTAAAAACAGGTTATGATCAATAAGCAAAACCTCATAGATGGGCTTCTAGGGTTTATAAGAAACATCAATTCAAATCAGAAAGTATAAAAGTTCAAAGCTTAAGCGCGCTCGCCGCGGATCCTCCTTGCCAACTGGATATCCTTCGGCATGATGGTGACCCTCTTGGCGTGGATCGCGCAGAGGTTGGTGTCCTCGAAAAGACCCACAAGGTACGCCTCCGATGCCTCCTGGAGAGCCAGAACGGCGTGGCTCTGGAACCTCAAGTCCGTCTTGAAGTCCTGCGCGATCTCGCGGACCAGCCTCTGGAACGGCAGCTTCCTGATCAAAAGCTCGGTGCTCTTCTGGTACTTCCTAATCTCGCGGAGGGCGACGGTCCCCGGCCTGTAACGGTGGGGCTTTTTCACTCCTCCGGTGGTAGGGGCAGACTTCCTAGCAGCCTAAAACCCACTCAACAACCGTCAGAAACTTGGTGGCGAACAAGAAACCCCTAATCCTAAATCGAAAAACAAATTGGTCAATTGAACGGAGCAATTGAATCGGTCGATACCTTGGTGGCGAGCTGCTTCCGCGGAGCCTTGCCTCCGGTGGACTTGCGGGCAGTCTGCTTCGTACGAGCCATTGACTTCCTCTTTGGTCTTGGCCAGGTGTGATACGAATAGAAGAAAATCTTTGCTAGAATCTTTTGATGTGATAGCAAATCAGGGGTACTCAATTTATATAGAGAGAAGTGGAGGTACAGTCAGTCCAGGCAGATGTGGCGATCCATGTACTCGCTCCCCATTGGTCATAAGCTTCACCTTCGGATTGCCAGCGTGGCACCCTGTCTTTCCGAATTGGATTTGGTAAAAAAACCGACCGAATATCCCATATATCTTACCTTTTTTAGCCAAACTAAAATAATTAAATAAGATATTAAATTTAATATAATATCTTTAACGTTTTTTAATTTATTCAAATATATTTGATTATGATAAATAATCTTATTTAATTATTATACATAATTTATGAACGTATTTGAGATATTATTGGGAGATTATAATTTTATTTTGGCCAAAAAAGTAATATATTATTATTTAATATTTCTTTAAAAAGTTTAACTTTATTTTATATTTTATTAAAAAAATCCTAGATCTTAAAATTATTTCTCAGTTTGGTCCAAACTTTTTAACATTGACTAAACCAATTTTGGTCCTTTAACTTAAAAAGATCTCAACTTCAACTTTTATACCAATTTTACCTAGAACTTTACAAGTGTTTCAGTTCATCTTTAAATTAATATACTTTGGGTCAAAAATGATACAACAATAAATATTTAGGTATTGTTGAGTAAAAAAGAAAGTTCACACAAAATTGGTAAATGATCTGGTTCTTTTAAACCAACAAAAAAGAATTTAGGCTAAGTTTGGGAATCAACATAAAAATATGCATTTTCAGCTATTAATCCGAAAAAAATTAAAATATTACTAATATTTACATATTAAATACCTTAAAATATACAAATTTAAGTCATTAACTTTATTTTGTCACTAATTTTTTGGTATATTTTATTAGTACTAAACTTTTGATTTTATTTCTAAGTAAATGATTTTTAACATTTATAAAAACCCAAAATGGTTCATTTAAGAATACATCAAATTATTTTAAATGGTTAAATAATTTATAACTTTTAAAAAACCAAGATGGTCCATTTGAGGAAGACATTAAATTAATTTAAATATTTGATTATAAATTAATTAAAATAATTGTAAAATTATAATGTTTATTATAATTTATCATATTTTACTATTTCCATTAAATAATGTTAGATAATTTCCCAAATTCATCTTCAACATTATTTTTTTGCACAATATCTTCAACATTATTTTTTTGCACAATATCTTCAACATTATTTTATTACAAAGCGTCTAGACGTTATTAATTTTTTTATTAAATTCATTAACACCATTAAACAAAATTATATGTATGGATTTATAATTTATTTTAAGTAAAATTATTTAATTTATGTATATAAACTTGCTCAAGATCATTTTTACTTAATTTGACATGTTTAGTTGAAATTATTAAACGAATTTCAATTCCATTTGATTTTATTTAATATTATTAGTAAATTTATTGGAAAATATTAGAAAGTCTATATATGAACTAAAATGAAATTTAATATTAATTATTCCAAAAAATAATGTTCATGATGAATTTAGGGAATTTGTTGGTAGGTTATAGTCCAGTTGGTCATTTGTTTTAATGGTAAATAATAATATAATTTATAAATTCATTATTATTTTTTACTGGATTTCTAATGCAATATTTGAAATTATGAAAATTGGTTTCTAAAAAGACTATTTTCTAAAAATATTCCATGCATTTGGGGCATAGGATATGGATGGGTTGATGAACATTGGATGTATTGTTATTTTTAGTTAAAATTACTTTATTATCATTTTATATAATTATCTTCTATTTCTTTAATTTATTTTATTTTATTATTATATATAAATAAAATTATATTTTAATAATATTATATATGTAATATATAATCTTATTTTTCATATTATTATTATTATACCATTAATATTTATTATTTTTTTATCTTAATAATAACTTAATTGTTTTATACAATTTAATTGTATAATAAAAATGTAATAAGTGTAATTTATTATATATATGTTATAATTATATATTTTTTATTTAACATTTTATTTTATATCAATATTTATTTTATCATATAATAAACATTTTTAGTAATACAATTTAATCCAATTGCATATAAATAAATTAATATAATATTACTTAATAAATTATTAAATATCATTCCCTTCAAAGATTAATAACCCTTAAAGTTAAAACGTACAAATAAAGTATGGCATAATGTTTATTAAAAAACTATTAACTGACACAGTATGGCATATGTGGCCCATCATGATTCGGGTTATGATTGTTATTGGGCCTTCATTTAATATTATAAATAAGGCCGATATTTCATCCGGCCCACAAGAAAGGAGTCTCGATTTGGATCCTTTATACCTTCTCGTGGGCCGATTTGTCTGGGCCCGAAATGTGATAATATATTTTAAATAATAACGAAACATAATATCATGAAATTATAGCATAATTACTTTATATTTTAAAAATAAAATAAAATAATGAAAATCTTTTACACGATAGAAGGAAAATTTCCATCTCATGCTGCAAAATATTTGAATAATACTACGACGTTTTTTTTCTATTACATGGTTTGGGTTTCATCTCACATGCATTGAAAAATATTTGAATGATACTGCGTCGTTTTTCGATCACTGGTTCTAGTTTCACTGGGTGAACATAATGTGTAAGTAAGGTGCTTTGTTTTCTTCATGCTATGCTATGTTTCATGTCTTGTCACAAACATGTCAATTAGAGAGTGTTTGGGAATGGGGCCACTCAACATGTGATTTTGTCTTATGCATTGATCTACCGTATGTGATATTGTAAAAATAAGTTTTAAAAAAATTGTATATTATTTTTAAAAAGCTAAGTTTTTAAACTACTTTTTTATATTAAAATTTATCTAGATTTATTAAAATTAAAATGTTAAAAAATAAATTAAATATCCGTAAAAGTATCGAAGTAATCTATTTTTAATTTTTTTGCAATTTAAGTTTATGTTTTTTTCTAATTAATTATTTATTTATTTATTTTTACATTCATTTAATATTTTCACAATTAAATTATACTAAGTATAGATTATAAATATAATTTTATTCGTTTATTTCATTATTAGTAAAAAAAATAATATAACTATGGAGAAAAAAATATTAAAATAAATCAAAGTATTATATATTTTACATATAAATAAAATATTGATATACATTGTACCCAAATGAACCACGATTCTTGGCGAATAATAGCCTAAAATTTAGGATTTGGCCTTGTGCCCACTAACATCAAATGTCTTTATGTTCTTTCCATATTAGGATAATGGGTTTCCATATATATAAAATAAATATGACTTACCTGTTCAATTTAAGACATAAGAGCTCAAATGTCAAAGATTTCATTTGCAATTTGGATCTCCTATGTGCAATTTGATGATGGAACTGACTATTTTTTTTTAGATAATAATTTTCTATCGAACTTGATGGATACAGTGTATGAATGGACTATATATAGCATTTGTGACCAAATAAATAAAGAAATAATATATATATATATATATATGTATGTATGAACTCATCAAGTTCCATCCAAAACCCTCTTATATCATGGCATCTACCCACCATGCCATTATTTCATTAATGAACAATCCACCCAGTGACAACATAGCAGAATCTTCTCTGGCTTCATAAAAAAAATAGACATTATTTTAGATGGGTAACATGAAGGGGTAGTCTTCCATGTGGTTGTTGGTCACTTTAATCCTAAGATTCCCTAGTCAATAAAACATTTATTACATGCTTTGTCTTACATGTAATGAATAATCGTGATATAGAAATTAGAAAGGGAAAAGTGGATTTGTGTAGGTGGATATATTTTCCACTATATAATGAAGAAGCTATAAATTTAGAGTAAAAAATAAAATATATATTTTACCTATATTTGTAAGTGCTAATTATGATTTCAATAGTACTTTTATTTATTTTTAGCCAAGTTAATAAAGGCCAAAGCTGGTTGCTGGTTTTCTCATAAATTATTTTTTATGGGCATTTTAGAAAATAGAAGAATAAGAACAATTGCTACATTTTCATATAACTATTTCCAAAATAAATAACTATAATATATCAAAATTATTTAAAATTGAGAGTATAATATATAATTTGAGAAAAACAGCTCTTCCAACATAATTTTTTTTATTTACATGGCTTGAATTAGTTGATTGCATGACTCACATTGGTAAGTGATTAATTGAGAGACTAATTAGATGATCAATTAAAGTTGGGTAGGAAGCAAATGGTGAAAATCTAATATGTGGCACTTCTTTTTCGAGGTGGTGATAGATAAAAATGTCAAGAAGTTCATTTTAGTATTCCATCTTAATTATTGACAACCTTGAGAGCATACCTCTTTTCTTTGTCCATGTGATGTGGGCTCACTCACCCATCAAAAAGATACATTATTATTATTTAAAAATATATATTTTTTATGAATTAAATAAAAATCTATAAAGTGGTCAATAATTGTTTATCAATATTGGTATACCTAATTGAAATGATTCCTCAATTGTTAGCCATCTATTTGACTCCATTTTATGGACACATCCAATCAATAATTCTCTTTACTCCAATAATGTGGAAATATAAATTTTATTGTTATATTAAATGCATTTATATTGTATAGAAATAATTTAATTTTTATTATAATAAAAACATCTATAGTGGTTTATACCATTATTATTCAGCATTATTTGTATTTTATTTTCAATCACAATATATCAAATGAACTAATAATTAGTATTTAATGATGGTTTGATGGTTGATTAAGGTAATGCCAATAACTGCTTAATTACTATGACTCGACAACTCATTGTCCTCCTAGATCTAGCATAAGGTGTTGCAATTCCTTATGTTTTAAGTGATTGTGACCCCCCCAATTCACCTGACATATGCAGACAAATCTGTAACAATTATTCAACAATAGTTGTAACTTTCTTCAATCATTTGCCCTAATTTTGAATTCAATTATGACAGGAAGCCAATGGCCTTAACCATGATGATATAAATAGGGGGATTAAGTAGTTCATAAAGTCAGATAGTTCAAATTGAATCCACTTTCTCTTTATTATGATATATTATATATTTACTCACATTAAGTGTCATAATTTCAACTGTGATTGGACTCAAAGTATGGTATGATGTTAATTTTAAGATGTGTCATTTCTCCTACCATTTTTTTTTGTTAGTCTTGTTAAGTAGGAAACCCTTTGTCACCCTAATATTGAATCTGTCTCTGGGTTATTGTGTTCTATTAGAAGGTGATTACTTTATCGATGGCTTCCTTCATATGAAAGCACGGGTAATGTAATGTTAACACATGGTGTGGATGAAAGCAAGACATGATGACTCCAACAAAACCCTAACTGTACTTTAGATGACAGCTTTCCATGTCCAAATCCATTTTAGCCTCTCACCCAGGATGATGTATTGGAGTCTTCTTTTCATTATACCACACTCGATTTTTGCTATAAAATAAATAAAAATTTTAAAATTTCGGGTATACCCAACTTTATCCTTGTCAATCTGCATTAATTTTTGTGCAAGCTCACGGAAAATAGGTAGAATTAAGAGTTGGGAGAAATTAGCTTGAAAATATTATTAAATATAGAATTATTATAAATTTATAAAATTTTAAATATTTTATTAATTACAAATAATTAATTTTAAGTAAATATAAGATGTATTGTATTAGAATTAATTGACTCACACCATTATTTAACTTGAGATTTAAAATACTAGTGATCTACTTAAGTATAGATAAAAAATGCTAAACTCGAATTTATTATTCCCAATTGTTCGAGAATAGAAAAATAATAATTAGTTATTAAACAGTTATTAAAAATTAATTTAAAATTAAAAATATCAAGTGTAAAAGTTAAATTTAAAATCGATTCATAAAAATATAATATAAAATTAAATATAATAGAGAATTGTTATATATTTATAATATTAAATTTTTTTATTAATTATAATTAATAATTTTTAATTAAAAATAAATACAATTTATTAAATACACATAATACTTATTTATTTTATTTAACACCGTTCAATTATAATAAACCCAAACATAACCATATCTTTACTACTATGAGAGGCTCACGTCTTTAAACTTAATCTCAGCGAAGGCTAGCAGATGATGTTGTGTGAGTGAATGCCGTTCATATTGGGATTTGAGCACTTTTCCCATCCTTTCCATTGAGAAATAATTGTACAAAATTTAATATTTTTTTTATAAATTAATAATATTTTACTAAATATAAAATATTTTTTTTAATATTCACTCTAAGTAAAATAAATATATTTATTACGTATAACTAAATGTATACACGTGAAATATAAAATTTATATTTATTTAAAAATTTAAATTATTAAATAATAATATCTCATATTTTTATAAATTTATTACATTTTTTAATTAAATTAATGTTATATCATTTTGTGAAGGCTATTGACGAGGAGCTCCCGCCGCCATTACTTGCAAGTGAATCCGGCGAATGTGACGAGTGATTTAGCTACTGTCAGAGATGTACGGCTGATAATGCTATCACACGATTGTGTAGGTGAATCGGAGTACACACGATAATCTCTCGGGGATTTTGTTTTGTCTGCTTCTGTAGCGCATTGCAAGACATGTGCTGCCACGTTTGGTCTGAGACAAATTAGCCGTCAAGTTCTTATTTTTATACTTTACTAATGCGGTAATATATGTATTCTATATATATTATATGTAAACAATATTTTACGATAAAATTATTATTAAATATTATAATTTTTATATACTATATATATATAATTCCATTAGAAAATAACCATTATAATTCACATTTACTCTATAATTTATATTCCTACCAATTATTAAAATAATAAAAAATAAGCTCACTATTTTCCCAATCGGCAAGAAATAGAGGATATATGTAAATTACTTATAAATTATAATTTATGTATTTTAAATATTACTAAAAAATATTGTAATAATAATAATACATAATATATTTTTAAAAGTGGAAATAATGTGCCTGCCTTGTATATTTTATTTTTTAGATTATATAAAACCTTAAATAACCTAAATTCTATCCAATATTCCTTTTTGTTGGCAAATTTGTGCTAGCATCGGGTGAGTATCTAAATTTATCAACGTGCATGAATTTATGGACCGACAGTGGGACCTCGATGGCGATATGGCCAAACAGACTCGACCTTAATTCCAACGTTGGTATGGAAAGCCGGTCCAAAATGTTTTTTTTTCCTCAATAACCGGTCCAAAATGTTAGGAAGGTCGATCTAATATGATTTTCTAATTTAACGAGAGACATATCACACTCAATATTATATTTTGAAAATCTAAAACGCCGTAAAATGATTGGATTAAGGAAAAAAAACAGCTCAGATAAAGAGGTCCGACAGTTTTCTTTTTCCCTTGTAAACCATCGTTTATTTCCCTCTTTACCCCTGGGAGGAGACGGAGCAGCAACGGCGGGGCCGACGGCGGACACCTCGGCGAGAGTTATCACGATTTAAGGATGTTTTGAGGTCCAGCTGTAAAAAAAAAGTTGAAAAGGAAAATAAAAAAACTCGCTACATCTTCGTCTTTTCAAGTCTCAGTCGGAGAAGCAGCTTAGGTGGTATTGTCTCCCTCCTATACTAGAGAGAGAGTGAGGCGAGGGTGCGGAACGGCCGCAATGGGAAGGTCCGCCTCTTCTTGCTTCAAGATCATCACTTGCGGTGGCGATTCGGTGGCTGATAAGGACGACGCCGAGGCTTCCGAGGTAGGCCTTGTCTTATCTGATCGCTTTGACCTGTAAAGTTCTCCTTCCCGCTTTACTCCTGGCTGTATCGTAGCGTCGCGAATTGGCTTCGCTGTTGGATTTGACGCCGTCATGAGAGAGTTTCAATGCTTGGAATGGTTTCTCCGAGATTTGTTTCGATTGTTGACTGTTCTGAGCTCGCTCTTCAAGCATCGAAGCTGGAAACATGAGATCTAAAAGATTTGAATCACAGAGTTTCTCATCAGCTAACAAATGTCTGTGTCTGGATTGTGCATTTGGTATTTAAATTCGAATCCTTTTATTCATATGAACAATGGCGATGTTAGCTGAGTGAAGTAGGAGTTTCATCTCGATCTTGTCCTAGCTAGATGATTAGGAAATCTGTATCGTCCATCACATTTCTAGACAGATGCGCATTTCATTAACGATATAATAATTGCACGTTTTCATGGGGTTTCTTGATGACTGGTGTTATGGAAAAAAGTTACTATTGAAAGTTCTATGGGTTGAATTTTCAGATAAAGGGTGACAAGCGTAGATGGAGCTTCCGAAAGAGGTCTGCTAGGCACCGTGTTCTTAGCAACATTGTAATATCAGAGACTGTTCCTTCCCCTCCCCCAGCAGTGAAGAAGGAAGCCTCTGAGTCCACTGCTCCTGTCAATTTTGAACCCATAACTGACGTGCAAGTGCCTGAAAAAGTGCAGATTCTGCAATGTGATGAGAAATCCCAAGTATTTGCTTCTGTTGACTCGAAGCAGTTCTATCCCACTCCCTTGGTTAATTTGAAAAATGAAAGTGCCATGGACATTGAGATTGAGGAATCTACTATTGTGTTGATCCAGTCAGCTGTTCGAGGATTTTTGGTATTGTCAATTCTCTGTGGTAGCTATGATGTATCCAACATACTAAATAAATGGCATACTTCTTTCTAACTTGGTCAAATACTTGTATAGGCTCAAAGAAAGCTCCAAAAGCTCAAGAAGAATGTGATCAAATTGCAAGCTGCCGTGAGGGGTCACTTGGTGAGAAGGCATGCCGTGGGGACACTACGATGTATACAAGCTATTGTGAAAATGCAAGGTCTTGTTCGGGCTCGTAAGGCCCGGACATATTCTCCTGCAGACAACCAAGTAGCAAATGAGAGATCAAATGAGGATGCACCTAAGTCAAATGACTCGGTATTGTGCTAATAAACTTGACAACCCTCAGTGTTTTCTGAAACTTGTAGTCCTGTGGCATCATAATAATCTTGTAGTTGGATGTTGTGATAAGAAATATAACGAGAATATGTGAAATTCAATAAGTTTAAGTGGGAACCAAAATTCATCCTTTGCAATTAATAGTGATTCATGAATTGGCCTTTTAAGGTTTGCTTTGATCCATTTTTTACGCTAGATAATTAATATGGTCAATTGGTGGATATGTTAAAGAGAAACCCAGAATAACTTACAGTTATTTTTCTTTGGCTGCTCGCAGGATAAGGCAAATGCAAAGAATAAATCAACTGTGTCATATGTCTCCATTGAGAAGCTTCTGTCCAATAGGTTTGCTCGGCAGGTGTGGTTTATCGATGTGAATTTTTCTTTACTTGATGCCCATCTCTTGAGTACTCTTAACTGTGTCTATGTTTTGAATGTAGCTATTGGAATCAACACCAAGGGAGAAACCAATCAATATCAAATGTGATAGGTCGAAGTCAAATTCAGCATGGAAGTGGTTGGAGCGGTGGATGTCCGCCTCAACAGCAGAGCCATCACCAAATATCAATTTAACCACTGAACTGCCAGAGAGTGAGAAAGAGGACAGTTCTATTTCACAAGCAGAAACCAAGAATTCAGCTGAAACATCTTTGAAGGCAGCTGATTCATCATCTGGTATACATGAGACGGAAGAAACATCAGTTGATGATGAAAACGTAATTATTTATGAGGAAGAAAAGGTTAAATTCAATGAATATCAGTCAGATTCCCAGGTTATGCAGGAGATTGTAGCTCCCCCTATCGGGAAGGAGATTTTAGAGCCTGAACATCCTCAATCAGATGAAGTGATGGCATCTGATGACATCACTTTAGTCAAATCTTCTGCATCCGAAAGAAATGATCCTCATGATAAGCCTGAAATGGAGTCAGAGCAGCCTAAAGGTTCCATGAAGAGGTTTTCCTCTGAAGAACTTGGGATGGAGGGGAAGAAATCTGCTTTGGGGTCAAAAAAAGCAACAAATCCTGCTTTTCTTGCAGCTCAGTTCAAGTTCGAGGAGTTGAGCTCAGCTGCCAATTCCGGTGCATTAATCAACCGGTCTGATGTGTCAGAACTGGAGGTCGCTATTTCTCGAGAAGACTCTGAGTATGGGGTGAAGGAATCTAACTTAGTGGAAAGTTCTTCGGCTAATGATCAAGCTCGACTACAAGTTGGAGGGTCTGAATGTGGAACTGAGCTCTCCATTTCATCCACCCTTGATTCTCCTGATATGAATGATGCTGCAAAGGAAGAATTTGGGAGGGATGCAGAAATCCCCGAAAAGGATTCATACAGCTCCACTGTCCATAATGACCAAACAATTGAACCTGAATCAACTGAAATTCCTGACACTACCTTATCTAACACTGTCTCAGATCATCCTGAGAAGAATAGTGATGATGTTGTCTGCGGTTCCACTAACAAAGTCCTGGTCGCAGAGGCTGTGCAGCCAGAGGCTACAACACCCAAATTGCTGACAGAAGTTAATTTGGAAATGGTACATCAGGCGCATAATGGAACCTCTGGGCATTCTCCTAGGAACCATATAATTGTCCCCGAATCTCTAGGAACTCCTGCTAGTCAAGTCTCTGTCGATACTAAAGGGAGCAAGTTTGATAAAATTGGGCCAAGCTCAATCCACAAGCGCAAGTCCCTGAGCAACAAGTCGCCATCCAGCCCATACAATGATGCGAGTGCAAGCAGCGTGAACAAACAATCGGGCAAAGACCAGAGGAGTAGCAAAAGGCGCAATTCCTTTGGTTCAGCAAAACCAGAGAATGCTGATCAAGAATCTAGAGAGAGCAGCAGCAGCAGCAGCACCTTGCCTCGCTTCATGCAGGCCACAGAATCTGCCAAGGCAAAGGTTCATGCTAATAATTCCCCGAGGTCAAGTCCTGATGTCGCAGACAGAGAGACCTTCATTAAAAAGCGACAATTACAGCCTGGTGGAAATGGGAGTCATGGTTCTCTGCAGATTCAGCAATCTACATCTCAATCTCAAGTTCAGCAGGGAAGAAAGGCTAATGGTGGGTCTACTCAAGGTAACACTCAGAGTTCTTGTTCCTCCCATCTAACATCGTGAGATGCCTCTTTAAAAGAAGTGTAAGCAACTAGTTTGGTTCCAAAACCATATCTATCCAAAATTTGGAGCTGTTAGGGACAACCTTGTGGGACTACTAAAACCAACTATTAATCTCTTAAAGAAATGGAGTACCCCTACTAGTAACTCTTTAGCCAATCATTGTTCTGACATCTTTGCACGATCACCCTTCCTTTCAGAACGCAAATGGCTGAGATGAGATTAGCCTCGGCATTAACCTCTCTACAACCATGAGGAGGGGTGCCCATATCATGTCAGCAGCAATGGAAGAACTCAAATCTCGTGATCCCTCAAGTTTTCGTTCTTACCAGCTTATTTGACACGGTATGACTACATAAATGGAAGATAAGTGAAGAGGGAATGTAATTTATGTGCCTGCTTCTTTCTCTGCTGATGGGTCTGATATTGTGATTATTTGCTGAAGACTCTCTTGTGGTGTTTGGATGTGTCTGTATGTAGAGGGACATAAATTTGTTGAGCCTTTTGTGTTCTCACGTTTGTTCATACCTTATTACATTTTTACGTGGATTTTCGAGATTGTTCCCTTGGCTTCTTATCTTGGCATTGTGATGACACCCATGTCTTCTTCATAGCAATAGCATCTAATGCGGTTTTAGGCTTTTGGTAAATTATACTAGTGCTACAAAAAGTTTGAATCTCATATAAAATCTTTGAAAAACTATCTCTAGAATATATATTTCACCAATTTTTTTTGCCCAGTAAGTTCACCAATTTTAAATTGCTAAAAATTCACTTTTTTGACCCGATTGGCACCTGACCCTCTTCTGCCGGACTACGATGATAATCCACTGATAAGTAAGTTCAACCATATATATTTTGTGAGTTGAAAATCAGTTAAAGAATTGGACTTTTGTAAACTTTTCTCGATTGTACCAATTGCCAAGCATCTTCTTGCACCTCTCATTGGCTCTCTCATCCCATAACATATAACATTTGTATCAATCTTGAGTTACCTTGAACTTGCCATTTAAAATTTTTGATACCCTTCATATGGGTTCGATTCCTTTCAATTTTTGTTCACCCACCCGCACCTTTTTCCATATAATTCTTTGTATGACCTAATTTTCATTATAAGTAATTGATAGTTAAAAGTAAGAAAAAGTAATTGGGTAATTTATATGTGTATTCATTATTTACTTGTATGGTGATTTATATATTTTGTAACAAATTACAACAGATAAAATATGTAATAAATGGAGTTGATCAATTCTGATAATAAATTTATACATATATGTTGAGTTGCTTGGGGGTGGAGTGGTGGATGTAGCTGTAGATATGCTGAGTTGACTTTTACTCCCCACAAACTCAATGGGAGATCTCAGAGATTGAGTTTGGATCGTAGAAAGCAGAAGCGAGAAGTAGACAAACCTTTGGTAAGAATGTCAGCCAATTAAGAATCGGTACCAATAAAATGAATACAAATATGTCCATTGCTAACTTGTTTACGAATAAAGTGATAATCAATTTAAATATATTTGGTGCGGGTGTGAAAAATAGGGTTGTCTGTGAGATAAATGATTGATAGATATACCATAATATAGGAGAGCCAGAGAGAGGTAGATGAAGTTCATGAAGTAGGGAGCGGAGCCGGATAATCTCTATAGCAGCATTGCCAATGCTTTTATATTTAGCCTCACTACTAGAGCGAGCAATAGTGCATTGCTTACGGGAGCTCCCTGAGATCAAATTACGACCCATAAAAATGGAAAATCCACTAATAGAGCGATATCATCAAGGTTGCTGGCCCAATCGACATCAGAAAAATAATGCAAATCATGAGGTGAGTGACGCCAAAAAGTTAAGCCAATGTAGATAGTACCTTGAAGATAGCAAATGATATGCTTGACGGTAGTCCAATGAGCATCTGTGGGTTGGTGCATAAACTGACATGTTTGGTGTACAAATAAGTGATATTAGGCTGCGTAAGAGTGAGATATTGAAGAGAACCCATAATCTGATGATATTGGGTAGGATCAGAGAGTAAAGTGCCCGTAAGAGCAGACAAACGGGGGCCAGCGCTAATGGGAGTTGAGACGAGCCGACAGGTAGTCATGACAACTTTAGAGAGAAGATTATGAATATATTTGGTTTGGGTAAGGTTGATACCTTGAGAGTAATGCTTAACTTCAATGCCGAGAAAGCAATGCAGTGGACCCAAATCCTTGGTGGAAAATTCAGCCTGAATAGCACAAATAATGGACTCGACAAAAGCAGTGGGCAAGCCCGTGATGAGAAGATCATCAACATAGACAAGCAGGAATATAATAAAATGAGCAGTGTGATAAATGAAGAGAGAACTATCATCAATGGAACCACAAAAATCCAGAGTTTGAAGAAAGGAGCTGAGGCGGAGAAACCAAGCAGGGGAGCCTATTTGAGTCCATAGAGTGACCGCCGAAGTCGACACACATGATGAGGATAAACAGGGTCAGAGAACCTGGGTGGTTGAGACATGTAGAATTTCTTGGTAAGGTGACAATGCACGAAAGCATTATTTACGTCTAATTGACGGATACGCCAATTTGAAGAGACTGCAATGGAGAAGATGACCCGATTGGTGACAGACTTGATGACTGGGCTGAAGGTGACATCATAATCCAAACCCGGTTGTTGGGAGAAACCTTTGGCAATGAGTCGAGCCTTATGTCGAGCAATGGTACCATCGGGATTTTCCTTAATCTTATAAACCCACTTGTAGCCAATAACAAGACAACCAGGAGGGGCATAAACCAAATCCCACGTATGATTGTGAAGAAGCACAGAGAGTTCAGTTTTCATGGCGTCCATCCAAAGGGGTATCCGAGAAAAATACAAGGTGAAGAGCGAGGTTGTAATTTGTGGGAAAGATAAGGATGAAGGTATGGAAAACAAAGACAACAAAAAACACGAATATATTTATAATGAGGAAGAGTATGGGTGAGGACTTGAATAGGCGAACGAAACTCAAGAGACCAAGTAGGAAAACGATTGATGAAGTATACAGTTGTCTCAAAGGTAAAATCCTAGTATTTAACATGAGCATGAGAATGACTTAGGAGAGTAAGACTCATATCGACTATGTGGCGATGCTTACGTTCAAGAAAACCATTTTGTTGAGGTGTATGAGGACATGAAATACGGTGAGAGATTCTTGCAGCCTGCAATTCTGATTACAAAGATTTGGACAAAAATTCTTTAACCCTATCAGATTTTAAGTATTTGATTTTGGAATTAAGTTAATTTTTAACTTATAAACAAAATGCTCGAAAAACAGAGATAATGTCAAAACGATACTTCAGAAGTAAAACCAACAAAACTTACTATAATCATCGAGAAAGTGTACATAGTAAGTATGGCCCGTATGAGAGAGAATGAGAGCGGGTCCCCATATATCAGTATGAATTAGCTCAAGTGGAGTGAGACTCTTATGATGGGTGAGAGGAAATGGTTGTTAAATAATTTTACCACAAGAACAAGATTCACATAATGGCAACGGAGATATATTTTTCATAAAGAGATGATTAGAAAGCACATGACTAAAAATGGGAAAAGCAGGATGTCCCAAACGTTGATGGCAAATAGAAACAAACGCAACATAATTGACATAAGTAGTAGGAAAAACAGAAGAAGATGTACGACTTGTGCGAAGATAGTAGAGTCTGCCTTTATGACTCCTGTGCAGTAACTCCTGATGAGAGAAGAGATCTTTGATAAGGAAATATGTAGAATAAAATTTAAAATAACATGGGTTATCTCGAGTAAATTGAGAGACAGAGAGAAGATTTAAAGAAATTTGAGGAACATAATAGATACGATTGAGAAGAAATTTATGAGGTGTAGAGTGAAGATAAGTAGAACAAGAGGATAAAATTGGTAAACTTGTCCTGCCGCCGATCATTAGATGCTAAGGAAGGGTAGGATCATCCTGAATAGACATGTGAGACAAGGTGTTAGTGATATGTGTGGTAGCACTGAAATCAACATACATTTAATGGGGGGTGGGCTCTGAATTGTAAGAGAAATGAGCTTGAGGTGTGATGGGCTTGAGCTCGTATGATGGACAATGAGTGGCCATATGGCCCATTAATCCACACAATTGGCATGTAGGTTCGGAAGGCCGTAAGTCCGACCTTTTAGATGGACTGCCTTTTTCTTTCCCGGGGAGGCATTGTGCGCCCCAAGTTCTAGAAGAGCGAATGGAACCTACTAGATGACATCCAAATGTTGGATTGGATTTAAGTCATTGGGTTGAAAATCTCCCATTAGGGGTTCTATCATTCCATCGAGTAGAACCTCCATGTGGTGCAATATGTTGACGAGAGCTTGGAAAGAACCTTTGTTGCGATTGTCGACCTGCAAAATGAAAAGGAGGCATCAGAGGCATTAAGAGGAGATTGCGGGAGCTTCAGGTAGCTATAGCAACTACGAGAGGCTGAGGTATGTTGGTAGCTCTTGTGATTCCAAATAGGGGTGCAGATCCTGAATTGATTCCATACTTCTGAACACGATGGATGTCCTGGGCGAGCATCAATGCCTTCAAGGAGCCCAGAGTCATGGCATTCAGAATGGGTGAAATAGCAAGGGTGGGTGCCTTCCATTCCCTATCAAGACCATCAAACAATTTGTCTTTGATTTCATGGTTAGGTTTGTGGCGATCGATTTGGGCGAAGTTAGTGGCGAGGGTTGAGATGATGAAGCGGTAGGTGGCCATGGGTTGATCACCCTTCTGTAGCTCTCAACATTGTTGGTCGAGAATGTCCTTTTGAGCACGAGTTTGAGAGCTGTACAAAGTCTCCGACTTGTTCCATGCTTCAGCTGATGTGAGAACACCAATGATATGCAAATTGACTTCTTTAGACAGAGATACTGTAAACCTCGCACTTTTGAGTTAAGAAAAATCGGGAAAAGAACCGGTCAAACCAAATAAGAAAACCGAGCCGATTTACATTTGGGAACAAGCAATATGAAAATTTACAACTTCCGAGTGATCCAAAGGGTTTATTAACCCTTGAAAAATAAACTTAAGACAAATTAGAAGACAAAAATCAAATTGGTTTAGGTGAACTAGATTCCATAAGAACTTTAAAGTTAAGCGCTCTTGCTCGAGAGTAGTGTGAGGATGGGTGACCTCCTGCTTATCATAAATAGCCATAAATTAATATATATTAATTATTGTAATTAATACCAATAATTTAATACCCAAATTAAATTATTAGAATTAATACAAATAATTTAATACCGAAATTAAATTATTGGAATTAATACCAATAATTTATGGAAATATTAATACTAGTAATAAATCTCTCTCATTTAATACACGGTTTTACACCTATATAAAGAGGTCATCCCCATTCATTCTCCTTACACCTCAACACTTCTCTCTCTTTCTCTACTGCTCCATTTCCTGGTGAAGCTCGAACCAGAGCTTCAACTTAAACATTTTTTTTAACCTTGGAAGGAGAAGTTGAGCTCTTTAGAATCGAGGAGAAGACAACTATCTAATAGTAAATTCCAGTCAATTCGAGAATCGCTAGCATGATGGAACAGTGAAGCAGCTCCGGCGGACCGAAGCTGCCCTATTTCGGCGAAGCTAAAATCAGCAATTTCGAGCTCTCCTCAAACCAAACCAAGCCCTCCCAACACTTAGCCCTTCCACAGTCGAATTAGGATGAAAAGGTAAGCCAATTCGGCTCCCCTCTACAATTTCCAACCGGTGCTAGAGAGAGAACCGACAGAATTTCAATGATAAAATTCTAACTCAATTCAACATCAATTGATGCGATTCTTAATTCTAGGATGATCCTCAAGATGAGAGCTATCTACCCAGATTGAAAGCTCGGACCGCCGTGCCCTCACCGGTGAGAAATCGAAGCTTTCTCTCTCTACAATCTATTTTCCAGCGAAGCTCCGTTTGAGTTCGTTTCGGTGTTAAAATCTGCAATTTCAAAGTTCCTTAGAATCGTATGAACATGTAGGAACTCAATTTCAACTCCAACTTCAACAATTAGAGGTGTTTGATCGGTCAATTTGATGAAATCAAATTCGGTAGTGTTGAAGAGTTGAAATTGGGGAAAAATTGGAGATTTTTGAAATTCAAAGGACCAAAATGAGATTTTATGAAATTGAGGGCCAATTGGGCATGAAAATAATGTTGGAGGACCAATTGAGAAATTGTAGAATTTTTGGGGCAAAACTTACCATTTTTGTAAAGGAAAGGCAAAATGGTAATTTTGGAAAAGTTGGAGGACCAAATTGGAAATTTGAGAAATTAATCCCCTTTTAGTGAAATGGAATAAATTGAGGTCCTATGATAAATTTTAGAAGTTTTGGGACTCAATTTGAGGAAAAACCGGCATTAGGGACTTAAAGTTAAAGAGAAATAACTTTAGGGACCTAATTGCAAATAAATGAAAGTTTGACTTTCTCATTCATTTGGAATGAATGAAGGCGATTAGGCCGAAGGATAATTAATCGAGATGTTCATATCGTGTAGGAACACGAAGTACCAGGAATGCCAGCAAGGACAAGCTCGCATGAGTACAAAGAACCGGTCTAGTGGAATTCACGGCATTAACGGGTGAGTGGGTTTACTAACATTATACTCGGTTGGAATGATGATCACAACTTAAAATTAAAAACCACTTACCGGTTGTGAGTGAAAATTTTATATCATACCCGGTTGGGAATGATAAGTACCTCACTACTTAGAGGAAGTGATGTGAAAATCATGCAGAAAAACTACTTACCGATTGTAAGTAGATCATACCCGGTTGGTATGATGAGAATTCCTTGAAGGAAGTTGAAAACCCATTCATCGGTTATGAACAGAGGTATCCTTATATCGGGCGGTATAATTGATAGAGAAAACATATGTTTTGTCAGAAGTGCTCTCCCCTGACTGTGTGCCAATGTTTAAATAATTTGGGAGACCTTCTCGATGGAAGCTCGAATAGCTCTAATAGGCTGGGGGCCTCGGTTTTGGAACTTGGGGGCTAAATGTAAAACCCGCATTTTTTTTAGTTAAGGAAAACCGGGAAAAGAACCGGTCAAACTGAATAAGAAAACCAAGCCAGTTTACATTTGGGAATAAGTAATATGAAAATTTACAACTTTCGGATGATCCAAAGGATTCATTAAATCATGTAAAAGAAACTTAAGACAAATTAGAAAAGAAAAACCAAATTGGTTTAGGTGAACTAGATTCTATAAAAACTTCAAAGTTAGGCGTGCTTGCTTTAGAGTAGTGTGAGGATGGGTGACCTCCTAGGAAGTATGATTTTTTCTGTAACCCGAAATTTCGGTCAAAAATTTTTATGCAAACGTACGGCTTATCATAAATAGCCATAAATTAATATATATTTAATTATTAGAATTAATACAATTAATTTAATACCAAAATTAAATTATTGGAATTAATACCAATAATTTATGGCAATATTAATACTAGTAATAAATCTCGCCCATTTAATGCACGGGTTTTACACCTATATAAAGAGTTCATCCCCATTTCATTCTCCTCAAACCTTAACACTTCTCTCTCTCTCTCCCTACTACTCCATTTCCCGGTGAAGCTCGAACTAGAGTTTCGACTTGAACAAAGGTTGGGCTCTTTAGAAACGGGGAGAAGACAACTATCTGGTAGCAAACTCTAGTCAATCCGAGAATTGTTGGAAAAGCGCCGGCATGATGGAATAGTGATGTAGCTCTAGCGGACCGAAGCTACCCTATTTTGGTCAAGCTGAAATCGGCCATTTCAAGCCCTCCTCAGGCCAAACCAAGCCTTCCCCAACACTTCCTCAGTCCTTCCTCAGCCGAATTAGGACCGAAAGGAATAATCTCTGGAGGAGAGCTATCTGCCCATATTTGAAAGCTCCACCACCACACCCTCACCGGAGAACGAGACATCGGGAACGCCGGTCGAGGTCCAGCTTGCTAAGGACAGAACCCGACTAAGTGGAATTTCACTGCACTATCGGGTGAGTGGGATTATATATCATACCTAGTTGGGGATGATAAGTACCTCGGTATAAAAACCCACTGTTTAGTGGTATTTTAATCATCACCACTTAGAGAAAGTGATGTGAAAATTATGCGAAAAAAACTACTTACCGGTTGTAAGTAGATCATACCCGGTTGGTATGATGAGACTTCCTCGAAGGAAGTTGAAAACCCGTTCATCGGTTATGAACGGAGATGTCCTTATACCGGTTGGTATAATGGACAATGGAAACCTATTTTGTCGGAAGTGTTCTCCTCTGACTGTGTGCAATTGCTTAAACTATTTGGGAGACCTTCTTGACGGGAGCTCGAATAGCTCTTATAGGCCGGGGGCCTCGGTTTTGGAACTTGAGGGCTAAAATGCCTAGTTTTTGAAAAATTCGAACAGTGGGCCATAGGCCAATGGACACGGGCAAGAGCTCGTAAAAGAACATGATATATATATATATATATATGTGCCATTAAAACTTAATAAGTGAATTGTTTGGCCATGGTACCAAGGCAGGTCCGACATACTCAATCAACTAGTAGCAGTGTGGCATGACCGGTTTTCGGACCAGTCAAGACAAACAGCTATAGGTTAAGTTAGAGGTCGGGACCGTTGGGACAAATGGCACAACATATTACATGGTAATTTAAGAAAACTTTGTTTGTGCATGCACATGAGTACGGGATCATCAAGACGCCCATGAGGGGTAGTGATGTGTCCTAAGGGCCCTGGACGACCCGGTGAGTATAAGGGCAGATTGTCGTTCCAAGTGTCTGTGCGAAATTTGGAGTAGCACAAAGCGCATGAGACCGGGGTGGGGACAGGATGAGGTCTCTGTCCTCATATGGACATGAAGAAGCGATTTCAGGATTATGTGTCGGATGTCGCGTACATCCACTCATTTCTAGGGTAGAAGTGGTCGTACTTCTATCCGGGTGGCAGGAAAAGTCGCTCCGAAGCCACTAGCGGGTTCAGTAGTGATACTAACTTGCGAATGTGTGTAACCTTCATGATGAAGGATGTGTGTTGGGTGATGACACACCGATAACTAAGAAATAATGGAAAAACATGAATTTTTAAATGAAATGATTTTTGAAAACAAAGGAGTCTGGCACACTCCATATAAATGTTTTTCTTGAAAGTTAAAAGATTTGAGTCCCATTCACTGAGTAGTTGTACTCACCCCCTCCCTTATACCCCTTTCAAGAAATCCCGGAAAGCCGAACCTTAAAGGACTTGCGCAATTAAACGCCTGCAAGATAGGTACAACTAATTTAAATTACTATGCAATTTTGATTTATTATATTCCTGGAAAAAGGTGCAGATTAACGCCTTACTCTTTACGATTTATAATATAAGGGAAAAGTATTTAGTAAATCGGGAGAGTGGCGGGTTGATCACGGGGATCCGACTGAACTGGGTCGGGGCGTGACACTAAATGCCCGATTTTGAAAATCTCGTACAGTGGGCCCAAGGCTAGTTGGCACGAGCAGGAGCTCGTAAATGAACATGATATATGTGCTATAAAATTTAATAAGTAAATTGTTTGGCCATGGTATGAAGATAGGACCGACATGCTCAATCAACTAGCGGTAGTGCGACATGATAGGTCGACAAACCAGTCAAGACAAACAACTGCAGATTGAGTTGAGAGTTAGGGCCGTTGGACCTGTGGCACCACAAATTACATGGCAATATGAGAAAACCTTGTTTGTGCATGCAGTGTGAGTACCGGATCATCAAGATGCCCATGAGGGGTAGGGATGCGTCCTAAGGGCACTGGACGACCTAGTGGCTATAAGGGTAGTTCGTCGTTTCAGGTGTCTATGCAAAATTTGGAGTATCACCAAGCGCATGAGACTGAGGTGGGGACAGGATGAGGTCTCTGTCCTCATACGGACATGAAGAAGTGATTTCGGGATTGTGGGTCGGATGTCGTGTACATCCACTCATTCCTAGGGTAGAAGTGGTCGTACTTCTATCTGGGTGGTAGGAAAAGTCGCTCCGAAGCCACTAGTGGATTCAATAATGATACTGACTTGCGAATGTGTGTAACCTTCATAATGAAGGATGTGTGTTGGGTGATGACACACCAGTAACTAAGAAATAATGGGAAAACCCAAATTTTTAAATGAAGGGATTTTTGAATAGAAAGGAGTCTAGCACACTCCATATAAATATTTTTCTTAATAGTTAAAAGTAGACATTTAAAAACCTATTCACTGAGTAGTCGTACTCACCCCCTCCCTTATATCACTTTCAGGAAATCCCGAAAAGCCTACCCTGAAAGACAATCAACTAAGATGCCTATAAGACAGGTATGTAAAGTTTAAAATTTCATGTAGTTTTGATTATGCTATTCCAGGAAATGGTGCAGGTTTAAAGGACGCCTTACTCTTTACGGATTATAATAAGGGGAAACCCTTTAATAAACCAGGAGAGTGGCAGGTTGTTCATGGGGATCCGACGAAACCGAGTCAGGGCGTGACAAATACGGTTAGTGCTGTCAAGGTAAACTTATCTAAGACCACCCACACATCATATTCTAGGTTGACAATCTCCAGTTCCCCATCTTCTTCTTTCACCAACAAGGTAGGTTTTGGCTGAGGTATGCTACGATCGACATAGCTATACAGTTGGTAGGCTTGTAGCATATTACTGATGTTATTTCTCCACAGGTAGTAGTTGGTGTTGTCAAGTTTGATTAGTAGGGGGAGAAGTGCATTGGGAAGAATGATGGTGGTTAAGGAGCTCATTTTGAGTGTTCAAGGTAGTTATGTATTTGAGAAAATGCTTAAATGAGGAAGAAGTGTGCTACACATGCTATGTGTTTGAGAAAATGCTTGAATAAGAAAAGATGATGCTATGCATGAACCAAATTTCCATGAGAAGTAAGCTGTTAATCCATATGCTTTGATACTATAAAAGCAAGGAAAATAAAGTTGGTAATTTCTGTGTATATTCATTATTCACTTATATGGTGATTTATAAGCTTGTACATATAAAATGACAAAACATAGATAAAATATACAATAAATGAAGGTGATCATCGCTCATAACAAATTCATGCAGATATACTAAATTGGCTTGGAGGCAGTGTAGTGGTTGCAGTTACAGATATGCTGAGTTGACTTTTAATAGTAAATAGCAAAAATACTTCAAATTCTTGTTAAATCTCCCTATGCATGCATAAAACATTTTTTCTAGCGTCTGATTCATTTTCTCGAACCACAAGTCGTTTTAGGTGGGATGTTGTACTCATAAATAATAAACTCGTTTTGAACCAGCCTTGTGACCTAAGCTTACCCTGTGTTCGATCAATGCACACTCCATAAATTTTCAATAATTGTCCCAAATTACTTAGCAAAATCTCCCACTAGTTTGTCATTAGTAAGTATACCGTGTGTCTACTTGGTGACTCATTCCTACACTTATCCACACTTTCTTATACCTCAAATGGTAGCATCTTTACTTTAAAATTTCCCACTTTCCACTTTTATATATATATATATATATATATATATATATATATATATATATATATATATATATTAGAAATGTGTCTTTAGGATTCAATGCTAACCCTAGATTCATTATCCGACTAATCACTAATAACAATCATTTCTTGAAATTTCATGGTCTTCACACTTAACCTCCTATCCACTCTCTTCAGTCTTGATACTCCTTGGTACAAACCAATCCTACTCTTACTTTGTAATGCTTCATTTTCAAAAAATGAAAAGTTGATCACTAGGACCGGGAAATGAAGCTAAACTCTATAAATTAAACCGATAAAGAAAATTAAGTTAAATTTGTGGTCAGTTCACACCGGGACTGTAGAGATGAATAGTTTATATTAAATCAAACCTAGTGGACTCCAGTGATAAGAAATCAAGGTTTGAGAAACATTTGATTAAGAACTGATTGAAATTGGATCAAGATTGAATCGAACTAAAAACATGAAGAATTTTTAGATGGGTTTGAGAAACAAAAAAAAGTATTTTTTATCCTAAAATCAAAAGAAAGTGTCGAACAATTTTTAGAAAAATAAATCAGATCAAGAATCGATTAAATTATAATAAACCGACTAAAAAATGCTGAAATTGGACGCATCAACTAAAAAATTCACTGGAAATTAGTTTAAATAATGCTGGTCAATGGGTAGAGTTGGATTGGATTGATCTTGTTAACGAGCGTAGTCAATCACTGTGTTGCATGGGAAGTACACATAGTCAGCATAAATTAAGACACATCAACATGACCAATTACTATGTGTCATATGATAGCACACTCGATCAACGAAAATCCGACCCTAGATAGATGACCACATCAGCGAGACGCAAACAACCCTAGCATATTGCATGACAAAGTTACACAGTGACCCAGGACTAAACCCAATCATATATCCATGACCAATCATTTGGTTCCACTTGGCATGTTTCATGGTCAATGAAGACCAACATGCAATCAGTCAACTATAGCTACAACGAGACACATTCAACCACTACGCACCGCATGGCTGCATAATGTCATTTTCATGCTTTCGACACATACACTGTTTAGAGAAGAAGAAGTCAGGTCTTCTGAATGGTTTGCTTCGATGAGAGAAAAATGTTGGTGAAGAGGACTTTTCAGCTAAATTAACCCCAACAAATTCATGGTTTGAACCATCCGAACAACCTAGAGCTTCTATATAAAGACCACCTTCCTACCTTCTCTCCATATCACAATTTCCCTTTGAATAACAACTACTCCACTATCTAATAAGGCAAATATGAGAGCTCTAATTTTCCCTTTTTTAATTGAACTTTATGCTTTTTGCTTGTTTGAACTCGTGTGGAAGCTCTTTACCTCCTCCTATAGTAACATTGATGCTTGAGAGTCACCGTAAAGGGAGAATTGTGATCATACAATGTTGCGACTCAAAATGCTCAAAATACTATTTGGTATTCACAATCTAATTCCACTGACATTGGCAAACAATCCCAACTGGGCTAGATACCTAAGGACTCCTAAGAAGTGCTTTTTTCCTTTGTGACCTAGGCGACATTCCCTGGGCGACATTCCCACCATTGGCTAGATGAAAACGCGAGTATTTCCCCATTTTTGGTGAGTTTTAAGCAAAGCCGATTCTGACCTCTCTCAATCATCAATTGAGGCACCTCTTAGTCTTATGAGATCCCCATGTAGACAAGCTATCTTCCCATTACCTAAGTTCCAACCAAATCACCAACACCGGTAATGAATCCTTACTCTCTCTAGGAAATTTTCTCGATGAAACTTTGATCTTGGCTAAATCAATCAAATCAAAGTTTAAAATAATTCTAGGAAGATAGGAAAATTAATTAGGTCAAGAAAAACCTAAATGTACGGATTTTTGAATTTGATAGCCATAAAAGGAAGGCAAATATAAATTTGGGGACGTGGGGAATCTAAGGGGTATTTTGGTAATTTAGCTAAAGTAAAAGATTTAAATTTAAATAAAATAAACATGGGGACTTATATATAAATAAGAGAAAATCTAAGTTTTCAAATTAAAATTTAGAATTTGTAATAATACCAGTTTAGAGATTTAAGTGTATATTCAAGCAAAAAATAGTAAGTTCAGGAGAAAAATATATTGATACTAAGGCAATTATCTATGATCTTTGGATTGAAAAAAATTAAATATTTCAAATATTTTCTATATCAAGTTAAGATAAAAAAATACATATTTTTTAAAACTTTAAAAAATTTAAGTTCGAAGTGAATTTACTAATATTACGTCGATTCGACAAATGGAGCTTTAACATACCGCTTTAATAAATTTACAAGAGTGATTTTTGGAAAATTGTGTTAAAAGCTCAAAACAAAGTTAATGGTTATTTTATGACACGGAAACCGTCAAATATCTTAGAAAATTATTCTAAATCTCAAAAATCAGTTAAACCCCAAAATTTAGAACAAATTATTTTTAAGAAGAAAAATAACTTATGATGTGTATATTGAAATGTATTTTATTATTGGACAACATACTTGATAATATTATTTATGATTGATAGAAGTAGTTCCGGGCTAATAGTCATCTTATGAGATGTATTGGTCATTGATGGTAACTAGAAATATGTAATGAATTATGAGAAATGTATATTTTTAATAGGTCGAAACCAAGAGGTATAAGGTATTGATCTAATTAGACTTTGCCATAGTTAGTTAATGGTCGTGCATACTCCTGTTGCTTGACATTCGGACGACATTGGTGCATGTTTCCCATTATACTCTATTCAAAGGTGCATATGTGTGATTTAAATACCATGTCAAGTGAATTTGTCATTAATATTTTTTTATTCACTCTTCTTTGAAATCCAGTTTCAAAATTTTAATTATTCAAATCATATATTTTTATTTAGACATTTTGAGTAAAGGTCGACTTGAGAAAATGACCACTCGATATCAGTACTCTCACTCACTAGGTTAAAGTTTACTCCTCTATCCTATCTAGTAGTCAGAAATCTTGAAGATGTGTTAATTTGATGGTTTGTTAATTTGAGCATACGTGCTCTTTATCTAAGTGTGTTTGGATATACCTGTTGTTGTGTATATGAATGTCGTCACAATGCTTGTTGAGATAGTAACAACGTATATGCTAAGATTGAAAGTGATGGATATAGTAGGTATAGATTGTGCTTCTAGATCACCCCGAGTTCCATGTATGCTTATGTATGTGGTAACTAGGAACATACATGGTATATATATACTGGAGTGCGTGGTCGGATGTGATAGCCAGAGTCTACGGATGGTCGAGTACATATCATAGACATTCATATGAATTATGTATGTGGTTTGAAATATGATGAAATTATGTTCATTACATTGGGAACTTGTAAATGATTCATTACTTATGGTAATCGGTGAGTTGGAGCTCTACCAATACATGTATTTGATTGTGAAACTCTAAGGATGAATGATAAGGGCCTCATAAAATTAAGATCAGCCAAATATATGAATCATGAAATGATTATCATGTATAAACTTTTGAAGTGAAATATGAATTCGTAAACTCTATAGTGGCTCGTCGTTAGTACCCCATTTATTGAGCTGGAGTTTCATGAGACACAAACTGATACATCACCTACAAAACAAGCGTGGGGCGTAGATGTCAAAACTTGCATATAAATAATTTAAATTATTACTTATCAATTGTCCTGATTATTTGTATAATTTTTTTGGGTACACTATTTATTAAATAAAAATTTAAATTTTCACTGAAATTCAAGATATGCTTATTTATTATAAGACTTAGTCCCTTTGATTTTATCTTAGTTAAGATACCCACCATTGTATCATTAAAGGGATTAGCAGGTAGCATAAGACTACCCGACGAGAATGAGATCAGAGTGACAGATATTGTAATACCCAAATTTAGATATTATCAATAAAACTAAAAAATTGTGAACCCAATTAAACAGAGAATAAAATCTGATCTAATAAAAAATTAAGTGAAAGTAAAAAAAAGAATAAGAAAATGAAATAGAGAGCGAATGAAATCCAATGAGATTATCTTAGATTTAAGAATTTAGAGTAGAAAACTTATAATATGAGTAATGAAAAGAAAGTTTAGGTTAAAATTGGAATAAATCAAATCAATCATAAAATAATGGAATTTTTTTTGAGAAAACCAGGGAGTTGTAAAATATAATTCTTTACTCTAAAATGAAGAAAAAAGTTAAAGTATTTTTATAAAAATAAATTGGGGATAAATTGTGCAAAAAAACGGTTGAAATTAGCTCAACCAATAAAAAAATTCATCAAAATTGATATAAATAGTGTTAGTTGGTGGTCGTGGATCAGACCACCACGTTAGAATCCGTGACTAATTACGGTGTATCACGTGACCAAGTGGTCATTTGTCGCTCATCATATGGCTAAACAAATCGATTAGTGGATATTGAGCCATGTAATCACATGCGACCCAGTACACTAAATAACAAAGGATACACTAGATTACCATAAAAATACGTTGGAAAGGACAACCAATCATACTGTATTATTTGTCGATAAATACTATGAATAACTACTAAATACGTTGTACAAGTGCAACTAATCATCGAGTGTACAGTTATACAATTAATAATGTTTAAATTCAATCAAAAAAATGAAAATAAGCAAGTAGTATATATTAAATAAATATAATTATATTATTCTAATCTAATTAAATATATAGTCGATAACTATACATCACCCACAACACGCTGTGTGCATGGAGACACATATATCTACGTTTATTTTGTAATAAATTGAGTTATTTATTAATAAATTCATAATCTTATGTTTAGTTTTATTATCTATCACATATATTTTTTAACTATTTTTTTTATTTATCACATATTTTAAATTTAACATGATATTAAAACAAGTTCTATTAAGTGAAATTGCTACTGAAGAAGTGTTGATTTTGATGCTACCCAAATGTTATCACTTAAGTGTAAGTCCAAAATTTTAAAGATATGAGTAAACCGCTAGCTCAACGATATAGAAAAATAATCCATCTAGTGTTTGCTACCTGATATAATAAAAAATGACTTCCAGTTGAAGTATGCTACGCCCACATAATTGAAAACGACCGTGGTATTTTTAATTAATATTATAATATAATCTTAAAATCAGACAAAGCTAATCTAGTATTTTAAAAAAATAAATTTTACAAATAATTCAAAAAACAGACCTTCAACCCAATTATTAATTTTAAAATCATAAAAAATATTTATTTACGTTCTATTGCCGAAAAAGTCATACATTCCCACTAACTTTGTGTGATATATGAAGGGATCATCATATTTCATACTCATTACAAATTATTATATACAAACAATAATATCGCATATCAATTGAAGTTTGCTTTGAGGTAGAGAGTGACTAACTATCACAATTTTTATACAGTCAACCCCTAGTACGAATTATTGGGACTGCCACTTACTATAATTAATCTTCATATCTCCCTCTCTATGCATTCCCAGCTAAGCGAATGATATCATTAAAATTAAGTTAGAAAATTAATAAATATCATTATACTCCCACCTATGTCACATACCACTATCCATATTGGCAAATGGACATGGAGTGTATACCCAATAAGTCGGTAATGTTGATTATTAAGTTGGTTATCCGACATCTCACTCACCATCCACAAGATTAGTGGATTTGAGTTATGTAACTCACATAATAATTCACAAAAATACGTAATTAAAAAGTGTTGATTCTCAATTTTACTTTTAAAAATTCATATTTATATACAATCAACTTTCAAATAACAAGCTCCATTCAAACAATTATAAGTTAATGCATAAATGATATAAGACCATAATTTCAGTAATATAGGTCTCAACTTTTATAAAAGAATTTAAAAGAGTTTAATTAGACTTGATATCAATAAATTCACTCACCTCAATGATAAGGGAACATAATATCCCAATCAGTACTATATATCTCCTTTAAATCATGAAATCTTGAACATAGTTGTCACCTATTTCATAACTAATATGATTATATGTTATTCTGGTATTCATAATGTTTATACATGTTTAAAGGGTACAACTCATTATTTTCACTCAACAATTTATACCATATATATAAGATACATGATTTTTACTATTTTTAAAAATAAACTCGTATATCATAATATTAAACACCCCTAAAGATGGATGATAAATATTTATCATCCCCATCTTGTTACAAATATTAATCCAGTCATTAGGTTATAACCTTTTAGTTAAGAAATTGACTAATTGTTCTCTAGTCTTCATATCATATAGCTCAATGGTCTTCTTGTCAAGTTTTTCTTTTATGAAAAATCAATTAATTTTAACATATTTGGTGTAAATCCCGTCCTTTTATAATAAGAAAATCAGGAAAAGAACTAGTAATTTCCAAATAGAAAATCGAGTCAGTTCACAAACCTTGACTGAAAGAAAAAAGAGCAACTTGGGAAATTTACAAATTCCGAATGACTCAAAAAGTCATGGAAAAGAACTTTGGGATGAATTGGAAGAGAAAACCAAACCAGTTTAGGTGAACTGGACCTGAACCGGATTAAACTATTTTGAACCGGTTTGAACCACCATTGAACCAATTTCTAAATTTATTTTTCTAGATGGCTTAAAATATTCAAATTGGGGAATTGAAGTCATCATTAGATAAAAAATGAATTTAAAAATTTTTAATTTTAAAAAAATTGATCAAATCAGACCTAAACCGGCTGATTTAAGCATTGAACCCAGTTCGAACAGATCCAGTCCAGTTTGAAACAATGTCATCTTCTTTCTTCAGATGACAACACTGTTCACTCGCTGAAAAAATGAACAACGTCGGCGAAGGTGAAAAGTCTCCGTTTAGGGCATTTCAGGCCATGAATGAGCACCATAACGGATAGGCTGAAGGTCTTAATTTTTTAACTTGAGGGCTAATGTAGGCCCCGTTCCTTGAAGATAAGGAAACTGGAGAAAGAAGTGGTCAACTCGAGTGAGAAAATCGAACTGGCTCACGAATCCCAGCCGTTAGAGAAAGGGCAAATTATGAAATTTACACATCCTAAGTGACCCAAAGAGTCATAAAAACCATGGAAAGGGACTTTGGGACAAATTGGAAGAGAAAACCAAATTGGTTTAGGTGAACCAGATTGAACCGGTTTGAACCATCATTGAACTAGTTGCTATATTCATTTTTCTAGGTGGCTTAAAATCTTCAAATTGGAGAATTAAAGCTACCATTGGATAGGGAATGAATTTAGAAATTTTTAATTTTGAAAAACTTGGTTAAATCGGCCATGAATTGATTGGTTTAAGCATTGAACCTAGTTTGGACCGGTTTGGAACAATGTCATCTTCTACCTCTAGACAATGGCATTGTTCACTCACCGGAAAAACAAACAGCACTAGTGGAAGGGAAACGTTTCTGTTCAGAACATTTCAGACAATCAACATTATTAAGGTGCCAAACGAATGACCAACAAGTCCCCGAGCTCCCTATATAAAGAGCTCCTCTCCATTCTTTCTCCTTACACCTAAAAACTACACTCTCTCTCAACTGCTTAGTTTCTCGGTGAAGCTCCAACCAAATCTCTGACATTGAGGTTTTTCTGAGCCTTAGAAGGTGAGGTTGGGTTCCTTAGATTTGAGGAGAAGTTAGCTACTCCACGACAATCTCCATTTAATCTGAGGACCACTGCAAAAATGCCAACGTAATCAAATAGTGAAGCAACTCTGACGGACTGAAGGTGCCTTGTTTCAACCAAGCTGAAATCGGTCGAATTCAGCTCTCCTCAAGCCAAATAAAGCTCTCCCAACTCTCACACAACCCTCACATGATCAAATTAGAGCTGAAAGGTAAGCCAATTCGGCTCTCCTCTGTAATTTCCGATTAGCATTAGAGAGAGAAACTGTGAAACTTCACCGACCAAATTCTCACTCAATTCGACATGAATTTTTGTAATTCTTGATCCTAGGAGAAACCTTAGGATGAGAGCTACCTGCCCCGACTGAAATCTTGGACTGCTGCACCTCCAACAATAAACTTTCGAAGCTTTCTCTCTCTACACACAGATTTTTGGCGAAGCTCCGTTTGAGCTCGTTTCAGCCTCAATTCATGCAATTCAAAGCTCAATTGAATTGTATGGATGTGTAGAAAGTAAATTATACCTTCAATTTTAACAATTATTCTCGATTGAATGGTCAATTTGATGAAATCAAATTCGGCCAGTTTAAAAGGGTGAAATTGAAGGAAAATTTTTGGGGAAATTGGGGATTTCATAAAATTGAGAGACCAAATTGCAATTTCCAAAAATTGAGGGCCAATTGGCCAAGAAAAGGATGTTGGAGGACCAATTGGTCAATTTTTGAAAATAATTGGGGTTAAATTTCCATTTTTGTAAAGTAGTGGCAAAATGGTAATTTTTGGAAAGTTAGGGACCAAATTGAAAATTTGGAAAACATGAGCCCCTTAAACAATTTTTAGTAAATTGTGGACCCAAAGTGAATTTTGGAAGTTTCGGGACTCAATTTGGGGAAAAGTTAGCATTAGGGACCTAAAGGCAAGGAAAAAGAACTTTAGGGACCTAAATGCAATTAACTAAAAGTTTTGGGCATTTTCATTCATACGTGAGGAATGATGGCTATCATGCCAAATATTAATAGATAAAGATATCAAAATCATGTAGGAACACAAAGGACCGGAACACTAGCAAGGATAAGGTAGCGTGGGGGCAAAACCCGACTAAGAACGAATACACTGCGATTATCAGGTGAGTGGGTTTATTGACATCATATCCAGTTGGGATGTTGAGCATATCGAAAATGAAAAACCACTTCTATGTGAAATTTTGACATCACACCTTATTGGAGTGATGTGAGAACTACGTAGAAAAACTACTTACTGGTTGTAAGTTAATCATATCTGATTGGTTTGATGGACTTCCTGAAAGGAAGTAGAAAACCTGCTTACCGGTTGTTAGCAGAAGTGTCATCACACTCGGTTGGTGTGATGGATGGAAAGTTTATGTTTTTCAGAAGTGTTCTCCCTTGACTATGTGCCAATTCTTAAAAATTTTGGGAGACCTTCTTAATGAAAGCTAGAATAGCTCAGATAGGCTAGAGGCCTCGTTTTGGAACTTGAGGGCTAAAATACCCGGTTTTCTGGAAAATCATGTATAGTAGGCCCAAGGCCAGTTGGCACGAGTAGGAGCTTGTAATGGAATGTGTGATTTTGCCATGATACCAAGATAAGACCGATAAACTCAATGGACTAGCGGCAGTGCGTTAGGGCCAGGTCTATGGACCATCCTAGATAGACAACTGCATGTCGAGTTGAGGGTCGGGGTTGTTGGACCAGTGGCACCAAAGATAAGTGGCATTGTGGAAAAAAAATATTGTTTGTGCATGTACTTGAGGTTCATGACCATTAAGACGCCCAAGAGGGGTAGTGATGAGTCCTAGGGGCTACTAGATGACATGGTGGAGATAAGGACACTTTGTCGTGCCAGTAGTCAGGGAAGCTCGACGTAGCTTCATGCGCATGAGGTCAGGGTGGGGTCGGGATGAGGTCTCTATCATCATATAGACACGAAATTGATTTCGGGTTTGAGGGTCAGATGTCATGAACATCCACTCATTCCTAGGGTAGAAGTGGATGGTCTTCTATCTAGGTGGACGGTAAAGTCGATCCGACGCCACAAGTGGGTGTAGTGGATGGGTTGCCCTACGATTGTTTGATCCCTTCATGATGAAGGGCGTGTGTGGATTATTAAACACACATGATGTGGAAATGAGAAAAGAAATTTGAAAACCAAAATCGTGGAAGGAATGCTTTTAAAAGAAATACGGAGTCTGGCACACTCCAATTAAAAAAATTATTTTTATGAAAAATTCTTTCCCAACACTCATTCACTAAGTTGTAGAAACTCACCCCTTTTTTCTACCCCTTTTCAGGATTTGAGGAAAATGACTAAGGATAACACCTGGACCTACCTTTTGTCAGGTATGCTTAAAAATTATTTTTAAGCTTGTATTATTATTGATTTATGTTATTCCTGGGAACAAGGTTAAATTACGCATGAATCCTCTTGATTAAATAAACATGGGAAACCTCTCTTAAACCAAGGGAGCGGTGGGTTGATCACGGGGATCCAACCAAGTCGAGTCAGGGCGTGACAACTTGAGTGGTATTAGAGCTAAGTTCCCTTGAAGCATTATCAATACTATGCCCTGACACTAATGAAAACTTAACTAATGCATAGGAAGGAGAGTCCTTAGAAAGTTAGTCGTGAAATCCAATACTCCACACTTGACCTTGAAAAAGATGCCTACCACTGCCCCCAGAGGGCAACTGTTCAACGATTCTTGAAGGGTGAGAAGAGAGTGCCCAAGGATATGATTGATGATTATCAGAAACTCGTGGGAGCCCTACTAGAACCAGATGGCATTACATATCCTTCTCCAAGACAAGAGGAACCTATTCCTTCCTCAAGGAGCTCAACACCTCCTTCAGCCCTACAACAACTAGAGAGAAATCCCACTAAGAAAGAGGCTTGGGATAATTTTTAGGATGCTTATGCCACTTTTATGAAAGTCCACCAAGTACCCCCACCTACTCAGTCTAGCTTTAATCCTTCTCATTGGATGAAGTGGATATATGAGTGTAAGGTAGAGGTGTTAAGATGATACGAACTTGAAGTTATACATGAAATTCGTCCCATAAAGGAAATCCAAAGGGAATACGATTGGGCTTCAACAAGTCATTAGAGCCATTAGACCATGAACCCCACAATCGTTCCAAGGCTAACTTTGGACCTATGACCCCAAGGGACTAAGAAGTAGAAAATCTATGTAATAAGCCAAGTATGGCGAGAAATTATTTCCAGAATGAATGAAAATCCAAATTTTCCTTCGTTAAAAATTTTAGTCTCTTTGATAAATACAACTAATAGGAATGGGAGTCTACTAACAAGGATCATCCAAGGAAGAAAATTTATGGGTTACTACTTGTTAACCCAAAAATAACTAAGTTTTCCCTATTTAGAGAATGGGAAACAAGACTTGTAAAGAAATTATAGAAAAGTCTTCCTAGAATTCACCAAGGAAAACATACCCTAACTAAGGGAAGAAGAAGTAGTCTAGTGCAAGGGAAGTAAGTATCGAAGGGTGTAGGAATAGTGAAAGTATAAGTACTATAAGGAGTTAAGGAAATGCCTTATAGATAAAAGTAAGGATTTGACTGTTCCAAGGGAAACTAGGGGAAATGGAAGCTGACCATTAGGAAAGTAAGAAAGATATGGGAGTGCAGAAGATGCTAAGTCACACGGGATAAGATAAGGAGAAAAGAAAGAGGAAAGAAGTATGGTAGGAAGAAAACAAGAGGAATAATACAAGTACCTTGAAGGAGTTGGTGATAGGTAGAACACAAATTATGAGGAACTCAACAACAACCAGGAGACGTCTTGAAGAAATGATAAGGAATAAAAAGGAATAGGAGGATAGGGAAGAATCTAGGGCGAATAACAATACTAAAGTCAGAAAGGTGTAAGAAAAGAATAGAGGAAAAACTTTCAAGAAGTGTTAGGGAGGTTGAACGTGAAACTCCCAGAATGTAAGCCCTTGGAAAGAGGGATAAGGAAAGGAAGTGGAACCATGGGAGGTTAAAGTTCCAAGCTAATGTAACCGATAGATGAACCATCATAAATTAGAACTGAAATAAGGATTTCATTAAAAGGCATTGGTGGTTAAGGACATATCTGGATGGCCAGGTGAGACCTGCTCTTGAAGAACAGATGAGCTAAATAAGGATTTCAGATAGATCTAGTTGAAACAAATAAATAATAACAATAGAATTGTCAGGAAGAATAAACGATACCCTAAGATTGACCGGGAAGTAGTTAGGACTACGCCCTAAAAAGGGAAATGAAATGGGCATTAAGGACAAGAAGATTTAAGAGACGACGACCTCAAGATCACTTGACAGGGGGAATAATAGGATCGAGGCAGTTAATAATTGACACTCAGGAAGGTCATAAATTTAAACTCCAGCAAAGAGGGGAGAGATGAAAAGGCAAAACATTTGGTAAATAAGGATAAAAAATCCTTAAAGAGATCAATGGTCAAGATTAGATTGACGACCAAACTCGAGCCATGAGAATGTTATGTAAGCCTCTCGAAGGATGGTCATGAGATTTTGAAATAAGGAATATGTGAATCCCATCTAAAAGAAATAGATGCATACAGGAAATAAAGGGAATAAAGACGAGGTATAAAAGAAGTACATGTAAGTTTTCAAGGGTAATGTAAACATGAGAGGATGACATGAGAGAATGCCATTTAAGACTAGATGCCCTCAATGGCGAAACTAGAAAAGAACCCTGAGAGAAAAAAAGTACAAACCTATCTAGGACAAAGAGATCTTGAAAGGACATAAGTGTCCCAATTAAGAGACAATGGGATCAACAAAAGTGGAGATGAAATAAACTCATTAAGGATATGCAGGTTGAGACGGAAAGATCAGGTATAAATGAAAGGTACTCAAGAGGATCCAAGGAGTAAGCTAAATCCAAGTAATGTGTAAGTAGGAAAACAACATCAAAAGATGTCGTACAACTGAGAAAGGGGTGGACTGTCCATAAAAGAGGAAACAAAAGAAAGCATGTTTAAGAACCTTTAGAAAAGTAAACCCTCCAGTTAAGAAGTAATTAAAGGTAAATGATCATTGACATCAAGATTGGTGGCGGTCAACAGTCAATTGATGGAGCCTAAAGGGAGGACAACTAGACATAATGTGGAGTATACAAAATAAGACTAAGACTCGGAAGTGTCTCAAGTAAAGAATAAGGGATGAAACTGAAATTTTAGTTAGATTAGGATTCAAAAGGACAAATACCCTAATATGGAAAGGGGTATAAAGAAAGGAAGGAATGAAACCTTCAAGAAAGGATAAGAAGGTTGAACATGTAGTTCCTAAGGTGAACGTCTCTACTGTGAGGGACATAGTAGAGAACAAAAACCGTAATAAGGGGACTTTCCCAAACAAGTAATCGACACTTAGACTAAAGGAAACTAACTTGAAATCAAGAATCGTGAAATAATCATGAGCTAGTAAGAGTGGATTAAGATAAAGGAAAGTTCATGAGAAAAGGACGACATTGAAAGTGAGAAAGGACACAAGAAGGGTAAAAAACTAAACAAAATGAGCTAACACATAAACCTATGAAAACAAGTACATAGCACTCAAAAGGACACCGGGCTAAAGGTTTCAAAGAGAAAGGAAGTGACTACACACAGGAATGATTGAGTATTTTGAAACTCTCAATCCTGAAATCCTGAGTAAAGAACCTCAAGGTAGGGATCTTACTCTAAGAAAAATGAGATACGAATCTAAGGATATACCCTTGAACTCTCAAGTAAGATATGATTATATAGGATAAGCTCCATGGAAGGAGTAAATAATGGAAAGGAAAAGAATTTTCTTAAGTGCGTGTTACAAAGGAGCTAAGTGAAAATAACCGAAATATCAATAAGTCAAAAAAACTTCAAGTTGACATCACGAAAAGCTATTTTTGTGTAAAGGATGTTGAATATGTTTTTGGGACAAAACTCCTAAAAGGAGGGGAGAATTGTAAACCCCGTCCCTTGAAGATAAGGAAACTGGAGAAAGAACCGAACTGGTTCATGAACTCCAACCATTAGAGAAAGGGCAAATTGAGAAATTTACACATCCCGAGTGACCCAAAGAGTCATAAAAACCATGGAAAGGGACTTTGGGACAAATTGGATGAAAAAACAAAACCGGTTCAGGTGAATCGAATCCGAACTGGATTGAACTAGTTGTTAAATTCATTTTTCTAGATGGCTTAAAATTTTCAAATTGGGGAATTGAAGGCACAACTGGATAGAGAATGAATTTATAACTTTTTTTATTTTGAAAAACTTGGACGAATCAGGCCTGGACCGACTGGTTTAAGCATTGAACCTGGTTCGGTCTATATTGGAAAAGTGTCATCTTCTAACTCCAGACAATGACATTGTTCACTCGTCGGAAGAACGAACAGTGCTAGCGGAAGGGAAACGTTTCCGTTCAGGATGTTTCAGGCCATCAATGAGCGCCATTAAGGTGCCAAACAGATGACCAACGTGTCCCCGAACTCCCTATATAAAGAGCTCCTCTCCATTTCTTCTCCTCACACTTGAAATCTCCACTCTCTTTAAACTACTTAGTTTCCCAGTGAAGCTCGAACCAGAGCTCCGACATTGAGGTTTTTCTGTGCCTTATAAGGTGAGGTTGGGTTCCTTAGATTCGGGGAGAAGTCAGCTACCCGACAGAAGTCTCCATTTGATCCGAGTACCACCAGAGAAACACCAGCATAATCAAACAGTGAAGCAGCTCCGATGGACCAAAGCTGCCCTATTTTGGTCGAGCTGAAATTGACCGAATTCAACCCTCCTTAGGCCAAACCAAGCTCTCCCAACACTCCCACAACCCTCATATGACCAAATTAGAGCTGAAAGGTAAGCCAATTCGGCACCCCTCTGTAATTTTTTTTATCAACGTTAGAGAGAAATGATGAAACTTCACTGACCAAATTCTCACTCAATTCGACATGAATTGTTGCAATTCTTGATCCTAGGAGGAATCTCAAGACGAGAGCTACCTGCCCCGATTGAAAGATCGGACTGCCGCACCCCTGACGATAAGCTTTCAAAGCTTTCTCTCTCTACGCACAGTTTTTCAATGAAGGTCCATTTGAGCTCGTTTCGACCTCAATTTATGCAATTCAAAGCTTAATTGAATCATATGGAAGTGTAGGAACTCAATTATCCCTTCAATTTCAACAATTAACCTTGATTGAATGGTCAATTTGATGAAATCAAATTTGACAAATTTGAAATGGGGGGGAGGGAGGGGGATTTTGGGTTGGATTTCGTAAAATTGAGGGATGAAATTGCAATTTTCCAAAATTGAGGGTCAATTGGCCATGAAAAATATTTTGGACAACCAATTGGTCAATTTTTGAAAATAATTGGGATCAAATTACCATTTTTGTAAAGTAGGGGCAAAATGCTAATTTTTGAAAAATTAGGGACCAAATTGGAAATTTGGAAAACTTGAGCCCCTTAAACAATTTTTAGTAAATTGTGGACCCAAATGAATTTTGAAAATTTTAGAACTTAATTTGGGGAAAAGTTAGCATTTGGGACCTAAAGGCAAGGAAAAGCAACTTTAGGGACCTAAATTCAATTAAATGAAAGTTTTGGGCATTTTCGTTCATACGTGAGTAATGAAGGCTATGATGCCAAATATTAATAGATAAGGATGTACAAATCATGTAGGAACATGAAGGACCAGAATTACAATAAGGATAAGTTAGCATGGAGGCAAAACTCGGCTAAGACAGAATATACTACGATTATCGGGTGAGTGGGTTTATTCACATCATACCCAGTTGGGATGATGAGCACATCAGAAATGAAAAACCACTCTATGTGGAATTTTGACATCACACTTGATTTGAGTGATGTGAGAACTGTGCGGAAAAACTACTTACCGGTTGTAAGTAGATCATACCTTGTTGGTATGATGGACTTACTCGAAGGAAGTAGAAAACTCGGTAAGCGAATAAATCATCATACCCAGTTGGTGTGATGAATAGAAAGCTTATTTTTGTCATAAGTGTTCTCCCCTCATTGTATGCCAATGCTTAAAAATTTTGGGAGACCTTGACGAGAGCTAGAATAGCTCAGATAGGCCACATGCCTTGGTTTTGGAACTTGATGGCTAAAATGCCTGTTTTTTTTGGAAAATTATGTATAGTGGGCCTAAGGCCAGTTGGCACGAGCAGGAGCTCATAAACAAACATGAATTATAAATGAATGGAATGTGTGATTTTGCCATGGTACCAAGATAGGACCAACATACTCGATGGACTAGCGGCAGTGCGTTAGGGCGTGGTCGACGGACCGGCCTAGACAAATAGTTGCATGTCGAGTTGAGGGTCGGGGCCATTGGACCAATGACACCAAAGATAAATGGAATTATTAAAAAAAATTAATTTTGTGCATGCACTTGAGGTTCGGGACCATCAAGACGCCCAAGTGGGCTAGTGATGCATCCTCTGTGCTATTGGACGACGTGGTGGAGATAAGAGTAGTTTGTCGTGCGAACATGTCACGCCCCGACCCGGTTTGGTTGGATCCCTGTGATCAACCTACCACTCTCCCGGTTTATTAAAGGGTTTTCCCTTATCGTAAACCGTAAAGAGTAAGGCGTCCTTTAACTTGCACCTTTTTCCTGGAATAGCATAATCAAAACTGTATGAAATTTAAAACTTTACATACCTGTCTTACAGGCATCTTAGTTGACGGTCTTTAAGGGGAGGCTTTCCGGGATTTACTAAAAGGGATATAAGGGAGGGGGTGAGTACGACTACTTAGTGAATGAGTTTTTAAAAGCATTTGACTTTTAAGAAAAACATTTATATGGAGTGTGTCAAACTCCTTTGTTTTCAAAAATCCCATCATTTAAAAATTTGGATTTTTCCATTATTTCTTAGTTACCACGGTGCGTCATCACCCAACACACATCCTTTATCATGAAGGTTACACACATTCGCAAGTCAGTATCACTACTGAACCCGCTAGTGGCTTCGAAGCGACTTTTCCTGCCACCCGGATAGAAGTACGACCACTTCTACCCTGGGAATGAGTGGATGTACGTGACATCCTATCCACAATCCCGAAATTACTTCTTCATGTCTGTATGAGGACAGAGACCTCATCCTGTCCCCACCCCGGTCTCATGTGCTACGTGCTACTCCAGATTTTGCACAGACACCTAGAACGACGAACTACCCTTATAGCCACCAGGTCGTCCAATGCCCTTAGGACGAATCACTACCCCTTATGGGTGTCTTGATGATCCCGTACTCACAGTGCATGCACAAATAATGTTTTCTTATATTGCCATGTAATTTGTGGTGCCACTAGTCCAACGGCCCTGACTCTCAACTCAACCCGCAGCTGTTTGTCTTGACTAGTCCGTCGACCTGTCATGTCGCACTGCCGCTAGTTGACTGAGCATGTCGGTCCTATCTTGGTACCATGACCAAACAATTCACTTATTAAGTTTTATGGCATATATATCATGTTCATTTACGAGCTCCTGCTCGTGCCAACTGACCTTGGGCCCACTGTACGAGATTTTTAAAATCGGGCATTTAGCCCCCAAGTTCCAAAATCGAGGCCCCTAGCCTATTGGAGCTATTCAAGCTCCCGTCGAGAAGGTCTCCCAAATTGTTTAAGCATTGGCACACAGTCAGGGGAGAGCACTTCTAACAAAAATAGGTTTTTACTATCCATCATACCGACCGGTATAAGGACATCTCCGTTCATAACCGATGAACCGGTTTTCAACTTCCTTCGAGTAAGTCTCATCATACCAACCATGTATGATCTACTTACAATCTGTAAGTAGTTTTTCCGCATAACTTTCACATCACTTTCTCTAAGTAGTGATGATTAAAATACCACTAAACAGAGAGTTTTTATATCGAGGCACTTATCATCCTCAAACGGGTATGATGTTAGTAAATCCACTCACCCGTTAATGCCGTGAATTCAACTAAATTGGTTCTTTGTATTCACGCGAGCTTGTCCTTGCTAGCGTTCCCGGTATTTAACATTCCTACATGATATGAACAACTTTGTTCATTATTACTGCGCATAACAGCCTTCATTCATTAATGAATGAGAAAACCCAAACTTTTAGTTATTTGTAATTAGGTCCCTAAAGTTATTTCTCTTTAACTTTATGTCCCTAATGTCGGTTTTTCCTCAAATTGAGTCCTGTAACTTTTAAAATTTATTGTGGGACCTCAATTTATTCAATTTCACCAAAAAGGGGTTTAATTTTTCCAAATTTCCAATTTGGTTCCCCAATTTTTCCAAAATTACCATTTTGCCATTCTTTCACAAAAATGGTAAGTTTTTCCCCAAAATTTCCAAAATTCCTCAATTGGTCCTCCAACATTATTTTCATGCCCAATTGACCCTCAATTTCATAAAATTGTATTTTGGCCCCTTTGAATTTCGAAAATCCACAAAATTTCTCCCAATTTCAACTCTTCAACACTACCGAATTTGATTTCATCAAATTAACCATCAAACACTTCTAATTATTGAAATTAGAGTTGAAATTGAGTTCCTATATGTTCATACAATTCTAAGAAACTTTGAATCATAGATTTTAACGTCGGAACGAGCTCAAACGGAGCTTTTCCGGAAAACAGACTGTAGAGAGAGAAAACTTTGATTACTCACCGGTGAAGGCACGACAGTCTGAGTTTTTGATCTGGTCCGGTAGGTCTCTGAGGTTCATCCTAAAAGCAAGTATTGTATCAATTGGTGCGGAATTGGATTAGAATTTTGTCATTGAAATTTGGTTGACTCTCTCTCTAGCACCGATCGAAAATTATAAAGGGGAGCCGAATTGGCTTACCTTTTGGTCCTAATTCGGCTGTGGAAAGGTTGAGGAAGTGTTGGGAGGGTTTGGTTTGGCCTGAGGAGGGCTTGAAATGGCCGATTTCAGCTTGGCCAAAATAGGGCAGCTTCGGTCCGCCGGAGTTGCTTCACTATTCCATTATGTCGGCGCTTCTCCAACAATTCTCGGATTGACTGGAGTTTGCTATTAGATAGTTGTCTTCTCCCCGGTTCTAAAGAGCCCGACCTTTGTTCAAGTCGAAGCTCTGGTTCGAGCTTTATCGGGAAATGGAGCAGTAGAGAGAGAGAGAGAGAAGTGTTCATGTGTGAGGAGAATGAAATGGGGATGACCTGTTTATATAGTCGTAAAACCCATGTATTAAATGGTCGAGATTTATTACTAGTATTAATATTACCATAAATTATTGGTATTAATTTCAATAATTTAATTTCGGTATTAATTCCAATAATTTAATTTCAGTATTAAATTATTTGTATTAATTCCAATAATTTAATTTAGGTATTAAATTATTGGTATTAATTTCAATAATTAAATATATATTAATTGACCGAAATTTCGGGTTACAAAAAATCATACTTTCCAAGAGGTCACCCATCCTCACACTACTCTCAGGTAAACACGCTTAACTTTGAAGTTATTATTGAATCTAGTTCACCTAAACCAATTTGGTTTTTATTTTCTAGTTTGTCTTAAGTTTCTTTTCCTATGTTTAATAAATCCTTTGGATCAACTAAAAGTTGTAAATTTTCATATTGCTTATTCCCAAATGTAAACCAGTTTGGTTTTCTTATTCGGTTTGATCAGTTCTTTTCCCGGTTTTCCTTAACTCAAATGTGCGGGGTTTACAAAATAGTTAGGGAATCTCGATGTAGCTTCATGTGCATGAGGTCGGGATGGGGTTTGGATGAGGTCACTATCTTCATATGGACATAGAGTTGATTTTGGGTTTGAGGGTTAGATGTCACGAACATTCACTCATTACCAAGGTAGAAGTGGACGGGTTTCTATATAGGTGTCCTGTAAAGTCGCTTCGACACCACAAGTGGGTGCAGTGGATGGGCTGCCTTATGATTGTGTGATCCCTTCATGATGAAGGGCATGTGTTTATTGTTAAACACACCTGATGTGGAAATGAGAAAAGAAATTTGAAAACTAAAATCATGGAAGGAATGATTTTAAAGGAAATAAGGAGTATGACATACTCCAATTAAAAAAACTATTTTTATGAAAAATTCATTCCCAACACCCATTCATTGAGTTGTAGAAACTCACCCCTCTTTTCTATCTATTTTTTAGGATTTAAGGAAAATACTATAGACCTACCTTTTGTCAGGTATGCTTAAAAGTTATTTTTAAATTTACATTTTTATTAATTTATGTTATTCCAAGGAACAAGGTTAAATTACACATGGCTCCTCTTGATTAAAGAACGGGGGAAACCTCACTTAAACTAAGGGAGGGATGGGTTGATCACGAGGATCTGACCAAGCTAGGTTGGGGCGTGATAGCTAAAATGCTCAATTTTGGAAAATCACGCACAGTGGGCCCAAAGCCCATTGGCACGAGTAGGAGCTTGTACACAAATATGATGTTTTAGCCATGAAATTTATTAATGAATGAATTATGTGATTTCACCATGGTATCAAGACGGGACTGGCATACTCGATGGACTGGCGACAGCGCGACAGGACCTGGTCGACGGACTGGTCTAGACAAATAGCTGCAAGTCGAGTTGAGGGTCGGGGTCGTTGGACCAATGGCACCAAAGATAAATGACTTTGTGTAAATCTTTTGTTTGTCCTTGCACTTGAGGTTCGAGACCATTAAGATGCCCAAGAGGGGTACTGACATGTCATAAGGGCTACTGGATGACATGGTGGAGATAAGGGCAGTTTCTCATGCTAGTAGTCAGGGAAGTTGGACGTAGCTTCATATGCATGAGACTGGAGTAGGGTCGGGATGAGGTCTCTGTCCTCATATGGACATGGAGTTGATTTTAGGTTTGAGAGTCATATCTCACGAACATCCACTCATTCACAGGGTAGAAGTGGGCGGGCTTCTATCTAGGTGGCCTGTAAAGTCGTTCAGACACCACAAGTGGATGCAGTGGACGTGTTGCCTTGCGAATGTGTGATTCCCTTCCTGTTGAAGGGCGTGTTTTGATTGTTAAACACACCTGATGTGGAAATGAGGAAAAGAAATTGTGAAAACTGGGAATTTGAGAATATTTTTAAAAGAGATAAGGAGTCTGACACACTCCGATTAAAGATGTTTTATGAAAACTTTCTCCCAACACCCATTCGCTAAGTTGTTGAACTCACCCCTCCCTTTACCCCTTTTTAGGTAACCAAGGGAAAACCCACTTAATGACTTCCTGATAGATGAACTTGTAAGACAGATATGTAAGGTTAATATATTTAGTTTTGATTAATGTTATTCCAGGAAAGCTATGAGTGAAAAGGATGCCCTACTCCTCACGGTTTTGAGAGGGGGAAAACCTTTAATAAATTAGGAGAGTGGCGAATTGCTCATGGGGATCCAACCAAACCAGGTTGGGGTGTAACAACTTGAGTGGAATCAAAGCTTGTTTCCTCGAATACATTATCAAGAGTAGAGAACATAGTAACTAATAGGGATAATTTTAAAATTTTAGATGGCTCCAAAGAGAGGAACTAAGAGAAGAAGAGCTGCAGTCTCTGACACTGCCCAACTACCTCTTCTTGTGGAAACCCCTCGAGGAGCCCTAACAACCCCACCTGGACTAATCTCAGAACACTAGAGGTTGTATGAGGAGTTCACTCGAGTATTTGGGTAACCTAACCTCATCCTTGAGGCAGACACCAACTCTCGAGCTGAACCAAAGGAAGTACAATCTCATCCTCCTCCTGTTAATCATCCCCCTCCAGTTGACATTCCCAAGAATCTCAAGACTCTCCGTCAACTGGGGTGTAAGCCTTTTCTCGGAGAGAAAGATATGGGAGCCGCCATGGACTGGCTAGCTAACATCAAGAAACTGATGGGGATACTCAAGATATCACCAGAGGACATGGTGATCCTGACAAAAGTTTTCCTAGAGGGTAGTGCCAAAAGATGGTGGGACAATGTCCGGAGCCTGCATACCTCCACACCCACCTGGGAGTAGTTTGAGGAGAGTATGTAGAGGAGTACCTGGCCCCTCATCTAATTAATGAGAAGAAGTAAGATTTCTTCCGACTCTGACAAGGGCTTAACTCTATATTAGAGTATGAAACCAAATTCAATGAGTTAAGACCCTTTGCTCCTGACTTGGCTGGACCTGCGAACATATGTCAACGATTCATGGATGGTCTCAATATGGACATACGAGACTGTATGAGAGTACTAGGATGGTTCACAGATTTGGCAGCGATGATCAGTATGGATCACGAATGTGAGCGACTAGTGCAAACCCGATGCTATCGAATGGAGCAGGTGATCCGGAAGGAAGACAAGGGCCAAAACTTCATGGGGGATGGAAGGTGCAAAATGGCCCAAGATGGGGAAATAAGGTGGGTTTCCAAAAGAAAAAGGATGTACCACCACCAAGAATGATTTCCACCCTACCACAAGGAAACCCTCGTTGTCCTAGGTGCTAAAGGTACCACAAGGGAGCGTGCTTGTCCTGTTTTGCATGTGGACAAGTGGGACATTTTGTAAGGGAACGCCCCACTCTTAGGGAGAACAAGTAATGGAATATGCTTGGACCACCCCAAGGAATCCCAAGGACTACTCGGCAGGATGCCACAACTAGAGTACCAGCTAGGGTATATAACCTCACCTAGGAAGAGGTTAGGAAAGACCCTAGTACCGTAGCGGGTACTTCCCAAAACCCTCCCAACTAGATTAATAAAAACCTATAATTTGAAATTTTAGTCAATAAAATAAATCTTTTCTCTAAACATGTGTTTCTTTAATCAGGGTATATACAATTATGGGGATGAAAGGTCTACGCCCTTTTTGACTCGGGAGCATTAAGATCTTTCATCAAAGAGAACCTAATCTCAAGTCTACCCCTAGAACTCACCTCTCTAGGACAAAGTATCAACATTCTCACACCATTAGGAGAAGGGTTAAATAGGGACAAACAATTGAAGGGATGTGAGATAAAGATTGGTGGAATCATATTAGAAGCAGATTTGATTCCATTACCTTTGAGGGAGGTAGAAATAATCCTTGGAATGGATTGGTTAAGTACCCATCAGGCTAGAATGGACTGTGGAAAGAAGATAGTGACCTTTCACACTCTCGAGACAATCTGACTAAAATTCCAAGGAGATCGGAGGAAGAGTATAGATGGTGTCCCATATAAAAGCTCAAAAGATGATACAAGAAGGTTGTAAGGCTTTTTTGGCAACAATCATCAATGAGAAGTTTGAAGAGAAGGGACCCAAAGATATTCCGATAGTTAAACACTAACCAAATGTTTTCCTCAAAGAATTACTTGGATTACCCTCAAGCCAACAATTGGAATTCACCATAGAGATTATACTAGGAACAAATCCCATATCTCAAGCCCCTTATCGCATGGCTCTAGCAGAGCTAAAGGAATTGAAGATGCAGCTGGATGAACTGTTGGAGAAAGACTTCATACGTCCTAGCCAGTCTCCATGGGTGCACTAGTAAAACCGCACCTGTACTCTCCCTTCCTGACCCAAGTTCAGGGTAGTATACCGTTTATTGTAATGCATCCGGACAAGGACTCGGATGTGTACTGATGCAACAAGGAAATGTTATCGCCTACGCCTCGCGACAACTTAAGGTACCTGAGTGAAATTATCCTACCCATGACTTTGAATTAGCTACAATAATGTTTGCCCTAATGATTTGGCGACACCACCTATATGGAGTTAAGTGTAGGATTGTAAACCCCACTCATTTGAGTTAAGGAAAATCAGGAAAAGAACCGGTCAAACCAAGTGAGAAACACCGAACTTCCGAGTTCAGATGAATTGGATCCAATTGGATTGAGCCAGTTTATGAATCGAGTCGGTTCATGAACTGGAACTGATAGAGAGAGGGCAAATCGGGAAATTTATGGATCCCGAGTGACCCAAAGATCCCAAAAGTCATGGAAAGGGACTTGAGAATGAATTGGAGATGAAAACCAAAAAAGTTCAGGTGAACTGTATTGAATCGGTTTAGACTGGTTTGAACCACTATTGAACCTCATTCTAAATTTATTTTTCTAGGTGGCTTTAAAATTTAAAATTTGAGATTTGAAGCTACCATTGGATAGAAAATGAATTTAGAAATTTGTAGATTTGAAAATTTTGAGCGAATTGGGGGTGAATCGACCAGTTTATGCTTTAAACTCGATTCGGATCGGTCTGATACAGTTCAAAATAGTATCGTCTTCTTCCTTCAAATGACAACACTGTTCACTCGCCGAAAAATCACACAGCATTGACGAAGCTGAAAAGTCTCTGGCCAGGGAGTTTCAAGCAATGAATGACCACCATTAAGGTGCCAATCGGACGATCAAGAAGTCCCCAAGCATCTTATATAAATAGTCCCTCCCCATTCATCCTCCCCACACCTGAAAAGCTCACTCTCTCTCAGATGCTTAGTTTTCCGGCGAAGCTAGAACCAGAGCTCCGACATAGGGTCATTTCTAAGCCAAAGAAGGCGAGGTCGGGTTCCTTAGAACTGGGATGAAGTCAGTTACACACATGTAGTCTCCATTTACTTCAAGAGTCATCGGAGAAACTCTAGTGTGATCGAATAGTGAAGCAGCACCGGCGAACTGAAATTGCCCTGTTTCGGTGGAGATGAAATCGGCCAATTCGAGCCCTCCTCAGGCCAAACCAAGCCTTCCCAATACTCCACAACCCTACTACAACTGAATTAGAGCAGAAAGGTAAGCCAATTCAGCTCCACTCTACAATTTTCAACTGGTGCTAGAGAGAGAACCGACAGAACTTCGATGATGAAATTCTAACTCAATTTGGCATAAATTGATGTAATTCTTGATCCTAGGATGAACCTCAGGATGAGAGCTATCTGCCCACATCGAAAGCTTAGACTGCCGCTGTCACGCCCTAACCTAGTTTGGTTGGATCCTCGTGAACAACCCATCACTCTCTCGGTTCAAGAGGAGTTTCCTCCGACTTTAACTCGAGATGAGCCAGGCGTAATTTCGACCTTGTTCCCTGGAAAAACATATATCAAATAAAATGCAAGATTAAGGTAAATGAAGCATACCTGATAGAGGGTAATGCTTGATGTTTTTCCTAGTCATTATCTCTTTTCCTGGAAAAGGTATAGAAAAGAGGGGTGAGTTTCTACAACTCAGTGAATGGGTTTTCAGAACTTTTAACTTTTAGGAAAAAGATTTGTATTGGAGTGTGTTCGACTCCTTTCTTTCCAAAAATCCTTTTATTTTAAATCTCGATTTTTACCATCATTTCTTATTAATCACAGTGTATCATCACCCAACACACGTCCTTCATCATGAAGGTCATACACACATTCGCATGCTAGTATGTCCACTGGACCCACTTGTGGCATTGGAGCAACTTTATCGGCCACCTAGACGGAAGCATGTCCACTTCTACCTTGAGAATGAGTGGATGTACACGACATCTGACCCTCAATCCCGAAATCAATTCTCCGTGTCCGTATGAGGACAAAGGCCTCATCCCATCCCCACCCCGGTCTCATGCGCTTGGTGCTACTCCAAATTTCGCACGGTCACTTGGTACGATGAACTGGCCTTATACTCAATAGGTTGTCCAGGGCCCTTAGAACGCATCACTACCCCTCTTGTGAATCTTGATGGTCCCATAATCACAGTGCATGCACAATCAGTATTTTCTTATCATGCCATATAATATGTAGTGCCACTAGTCCAATGGCACCGATCTTCAACTCAACTTGGAGCTATTTGTCTTGACTGGTCCAGAGACCTATCGAGTCGCACTACCACCAGTTGACTGAATATATCGGTCCTGTATTAGTACCATGGCCAAACAATTCATTTATTTAAGTTTTATGGCACATATCTCATGTTTGTTTATGAGCACCTGCTCGTGCCCACTGGCCTATGTCCTACTTATTCGAGATTTTCAAAATCGGGCCTAATAGCCCCCAAGTTCCAAAATCGAGGCCTCCTGGCCTATAAGAGCTATTCGAGCTCCTATCAAGAAGGTCTCCCAAATCGTTTAAGCATTGGCACATAGTCAAGGGAGAGCACTTCCGACAAAAAAAGATATTTTCAACTGTCCATCATACCAGCCGAGTACGAGGACATCTCTGCTCATAACCGATTAACGGGTTTTCCACTTCCTTCGAGTAAGTTTCATCATACTAACTGGGTATGATCTACTTACAATTGGTAAATAGTTTTTATGCGTGATTTTCAAATCACTTCTCTCAGTTGTGATGTTTAAAATACCACTAAATAGTGGGTTTTCATTTCGAGGTACTTATCATTCCCAACAGGGTATGATATAAAATCCCACTCACCTGTTAATGTAGTAAATTCTACACGACCGATTGTTTGTATTCACGCATGCTTGTCCTTGCTGGCGTTCCCTGTACTTCATATTCTTACACGATATGAACATACTTGTTCATTATTCCTTAGCCTAATAGCCTTCATTCATTCCAAATGAATGAGAAAACCACACTTTCTATTTATTTTCAATTAGGTCCCTAAAGTTTTTTTTCTTTAACTTAAAGTCCCTAGTGCTGATTTTTCTTCAAATTGAGTATCAAAACTTTTTAAATTTATCTTAGGACCCCAATTTATTCAAATTCACAAAAAGGGGTTTAATTTCCCAAATTTCCAATTTGGCCCCCCAATTTTTCCAAAATTACCATTTTCCCCTTCCTTTACAAAAATGGTAAGTTTCACCCCAAAAATTCTAAAATTGCTCAATTGACCCTCTAACATTCTTATCATGCCCAATTGACCCTCAATCACATCTTGGTCCTCCTCCTGAGGGCATGGAGGTCTAAGCTTTCTATCTAGATAGGTAGTTCTCCTCCTAAGGTTCTTCCTAGGATCAAGAATGACATCAATTAATGTCGAATTGGATTAGAATTCTGTCATTGAAATTTGGCTGACTCTCTCTCTAACACTAATAAAAAATTGCAGAGGAGAGCTAAATTGGCTTACCTTTCATCCTAATTTGGCCATGGGAGGGTTGAGGAAATGTTGGGAGGGCTTGGTTTCGCCTGAGGAGGGCTCAAATTGGGTGATTTTAGCTCAGCCAAAACAAGGCAGCTTCGGTCTGCTGGAGCTTACTTCATTGTTCGATCATGTCGACGCTTCTCTAGCGACTCTCAAAACGAGTGGATGTCACCACCATGTAGCTAACTTCTCCCTGGTTATAAGGAACCCGACCTCACCTTCTTTGGCTTAGAAATTACTCTATATCGAAGCTCTGGTTCGAGCTTCACCGGAAAACTAAGCAGTTGAGAGAGAGTGAGCTTTTCAAGTGTGGAGAGAATGAATGGAGAGAGGGGCTCTTTATATAGAAAGCTCGAGGACTTCTTGGCCGTTCGATTGTTTCTTTAATGGTGGTCATTCATTGTCTGAAACTCCCTGGCTGAAGACTTTTCAGCTTCACTAGTGCTACACGATTTTCCGGTGAGTGAACAATGCTGTCATCTAAAGGAAGAAAATGACACTGTTCCGAATCGGGTTCAAAGCTTAAACCGGTCGGTTCACCCTCCATTTGACCGAAATTTTCAAATCTAAAAATTTCTAAATTCTTGTAGATTCATTTTCTATCTAATGGTGGCCTCAAATCCCAAATATGAATTCTTTAATCCCTAGAAAAATGAATTTAGTATCCGATTCAATAGTGGTTCAAACCGGTTCAATCTGGTTGGGATTTGGTTTGCCTGAACCGGTTTGGTTTTTATCTCCAATTCCTTCTCAAGTCCATTTCCATGATTTTCGGGACTCTTTGGGTCACTCAGGATTCATAACTTCTCTGGTTTACCCCTTTCTCTATCGGCTCCTGTTCATGAGTCGACCCGGTTCTATCTGATTTAGACTCGGTTCATAATCCGGTTCTATCTGGTTTGGACCCGGTTCACTTGAACTGGTTCAATTTTTCTTCCCCATTTTATCCTAATGTTCTTTTCCAAGATTTGTGAACCATTTTGAGTCACATGGGAGTTTTAAATTCTCAAATTTGTCCATTTCCTAATAGTCGGGTTTGTGGACCGATTCGGTTTTAAAATTTAAAATTGACCAGTTCTTTCCTCGGTTTTCTCACTATCAAAGGACGGGGTTTACAACTCTCCACTCCTTTTAGGGGTTTTGTCTCCAAAACAGTTACATGTTAAATAATTGAGGGTAACCATCCCTCATCATACTCTCGGTTTCCCATGTCTCTTCTCGCACAAGTCTGTTCTACCATAAAATCTTAACCATAGTGATTTTCTTATTCCTTAAATTCTTGTCTCTTCGATCGATGATTCGTACCGGTTATGTCTGATAGGTCAAGTTCTCTTTTAGTTCCATTGGAGGTTGGTCTAGTACATGAGTAGGATCAGGCTGATATTTCTGATGCACTAAGATGTCGAATATATCATGTATTCTCTGCAGATCCGGAGGTAGTTCCAATTTATAAGCTACCAGTCCGATCCTTTGAATGATGGAATATGGACCAATATATCTTGGTTTCAGTTTTCCTCTTTACTGGAATCTAAGTATTCCCCTCCATGGGGATACTTTGAGGAATACTTGATCTCCCCCTTCAAACTCTAGATCTTTCCTTCGATTGTCCGCAAAACTCTTTTGTTTGTCCTGTGCAGTCTTAAGATGATTCCATAATAATTTTATCTTCTCCATGGCATCCTCAATTATTTCTATCCTTTCTAACTTCCTTTCCCCCACTTCTTCCCAAAATAGAGGGGTACGGTAAGGTCGTCCATAAAGGGCTTCATAGGGAGCCATCTTAATACTGACCTGATAACTATTATTGTTAGCAAATTCCATCAGACACAAGTATTCCGCCCAACTTTTGTTCATGGTGAGCACGCACGCTCTCAGCATGTCTTCCAAGGTTTGGATGGTTCGCTCAAACTGACCATCTGTCTGAGGGTGAAATTATGTGCTCATTTGAAGCTTGGTCCCCATGGCATTTTGTAAACTTGGCCAAAACCTGGAAGTAAAGCTCGGGTCTCTATTCGATACTATACTCACTAGGACACCGTGGAGTCTTATGATTTCCTTCATGTATAGGATATCCATCTGTTCTACTGTGTCCGTCACTTTTATAGGAAGGAAGTGTGCTGATTTGGTCAATCTATCCATTATGACCTAAATTGCATCTCGACCCTTTCTAGTCACTGATAGGCTTGTGACAAAGTCCATGGAGATGTGCTCCTATTTTCACTCCAGAATTGGTAAGGGTTGTAGTAGTCTTGACTGTTTCTGATGCTATGCTCTTATCTATTGGCAGGACAAACATCAAGCTACATATTCCGCAATGTCCCTCTTCATTCCTTGGTTATCTTCTTTTATGATTGACTTCGTTATGTCTTATTCATAGACCATTCCTTGTGTAAGTCGTATTTCTCGGAGTCAGTTGGGTTTACCCGTCCCTCTCACCGCATGACATTCTTCATGATGTTTTAACTTCACGTCCCTATGATAGTATTGGTTTCCGTACTTCTCGTCTTTTCTAAATTTCTTTATTCCTTCATTCCGCCTTCAAACCCTTAAATTCCCCGATACTTACAAATATATTAAAATTTTTGCTCTTTACTTCATTCTGCCTTCCAACTAGTGTCCTTCCACCTTAAGATCTCTTCTCTTTCCAATTCCATCCTTGCCTTTATCAATGTTTCTTCCAGTTTTATTCATTCCGAGTTTAATTTCTTTCTTACTCATATGGAATCTGTTGATGTCATCTTCCTTTCTATATATCACTTGGGTTGATTTATCCCGTGATTTCTTTACGATTTCCTTCTCTTTTTACATGATTCTTTCCTTTCCATTATCTTGTTCTTGAGGAGTTATTCTCTTGCTTATTATGTTTGTTTCACTTTCTTTCCTTGGGACACCAATGTCTTCCCAAAATTTCTTTCTCTAATGAGCTTCACATTCTCTTTCCCCCATATTTCCTTCTATTTCTACCATTGAAACCCTTAAATTTCTAGGGTATCTTATTGCCGATATTTTCACCAACTTACTCTTACTCTTTGAACCCATGAGTACCTTCTATTGATCTTATTTCATTTCCACTCGCTTTGATATTTGTTTATTCCTTTGAGGTGGATCTCTCAGCTTCATCGCGCCCAAACCCCATCGTACCTTCATATCCTTAGTATTTCCCTTTTTGTCTTGGTTAGGTTGTATTCTTCCACTATTCCCTATCTCTGGTTAGACTTCGTTTACTCCTCCAAATAATTTGGTCTAAATAAGATATTTCCTTATATAAGATTCTTCTAAAGTTCCTATTTGAGTTTTCTAGGCCTTCTTGTAGTAGACCATCCTCAGCCTCACAATACTCTCACTTAACCACTCAGACTTCTTACTAAGGACCACATCATGGCCTTGGTGTTGAAACCCTCCTTCGATCAACCATTTTTTCACATGTTGCTTTCTCCTTCCCCGATCCAACTTCCTATTTTCTATCTTCCTTCTAGTGCCTTCAAATTTTGGGATTCCGGTGTTCGATTGCCCTATCTTTTGAAAATTTTCTCCTAAACTTAAGGACCCGGTATGATTTATCTACTCTTATTTTTCTTCTTTCTTTGATTCATGCTCTGTCCTCATACGGACATGAAGAATTGATTTCGGGATTGTGGGTAGGATGTAATGTACATCCACTCATTCCTAGGGTAGAAGTGGTCGTACTTCTATCCGGGTGGCAGGAAAAGTCGCTCCGAAGCCACTAGCGGGTTTAGTAGTGATACTGACTTGCGAATGTGTGTAACCTTCATGATGAAGGATGTGTGTTGGGTGATGACACACCATGGTAACTAAGAAATAATGGAAAAGCCCCGAATTTTTAAATGAAGGGATTTTTTTAAAAAACAAAGGAGTCTGGCACACTCCATATAAATATTTTTCTTAAAAGTCAAAAGCTTTTAAAAACCCATTCACTGAGTAGTCGTACTCACCCCCTCCCTTATATCCCTTTTAGGAAATCCCAGAAAGCCTCCCCTTAAAGACCGTCAACTAAGATGCTTGTAAGACAGGTATGTAAAGTTTTAAATTTCATGCAGTTTTGATTATGCTATTCTAGGAAAAAGATGCAGGTTAGAGGACGCCTTACTCTTTACGGTTTACAATAAGGGGAAACCCTTTAATAAATTGGGAGAGTGGCGGGTTGATCACGGGGATCCGACCAAACTGAGTCAGGGCGTGACACGTTCATTGATTATGAGCAGAGATATCCTCATACTCGATTGGTATGATGGATAGTAAAAAATATAATTTTGTCGAAAGTGCACTCCCTTGACTATATGCCACTGCTTAAACGATTTTGGAGACCTTCTCGACGAGAGCTCGAATAGCTCAGATATGCTGGGGGCCACTGGTTTTGGAACTTGGGGGCTAATATGCCATTGTTTAAAATTTATGCAATTTTGATTTATGTGTTCCAAAAAAGGTACAGGTTTCAAGGACGCCTAAATCTTCACAGTTTATAAATAAGGGGACCCCCTTAGTAAACTAGGAGGATGGCGGGTTGATCACTGGGATCCGACCAAACTGGATCGCGTGATAACTTGAGTGGTGTTAGAGCTTATTTCCTTGAATTCATAATTAAGACTAGAAAATATAATACTTAATTGGATTGATCTTAAAATTTTCAGATGGCTCACAGGAGAGGAACCAAGAAAACTAAGAATGACTATACTCAACACCCTGTCCTCGTAGGAAGACAACCCTAGAAGCTTACTAATGCTCGAGACAAAGTAGAAGCCCCAAAGGATCAAATGGGGAAGTATCTAGTACCACTAAGGAGTATGGTGTCATGACATGTTTGGGTCAGAGTTCTGTGTACAAAGGGAGCCAAGCCTAAAGTCAGGAATGTCAGTACGAAAGTATAATCTTATCAAGAAAATCGTAGCTTCCTATCAATTATGTGACTAATTTTTGTAATAGGGTTAATGTCACGCCCCGACCCGGTTTGGTCGGATCCCCGTGATCAACCCGCCACTATCCTGATTTACTAAAGGGTTTTCCCTTATATTATAAATCGTAAAGAGTAAGGCGTTAACCTGCACCTTTTTCTAGGAATATCATAAATCAAAACTGCATAGTAATTTAAATTAGTTGTACCAATCTTGCAGGCGTTTAATTGCGCAAGTCCTTTAAGGTTCGGCTTTCCGGGACTTCCTGAAAGAGGTATAAGGGAGGGGGTGAGTACAACTACTCAGTGAGTGGGATTCAAATCTTTTAACTTTCAAGAAAAATATTTATATGGAGTGTGCCAGACTCCTTTGTTTTCAAAAAAATCATTTCATTTAAAATTCATCTTTTTCCATTATTTCTTAGTTATCGATGTGTCATCACCCAACACACATCCTTCATAATGAAGGTTACACACATTCGCAAGTCAGTATCACTACTGAACCCGCTAGTGGCTTCGGAGCGACTTTTCCTGCCACCCGGATAGAAGTACGACCACTTCTACCCTGGGAATGAGTGGATGTACGAAACATCCGACCCACAATCCCGAAATCACTTCTTCGTGTCCGTATGAGGACAGAGACCTCATCCTATCCCCACCCCAGTCTCATGCGCTTAGTGCTACTCCAGATTTCGCACAGACACCTGGAACGACGAACTGCCCTTATAGCCACCAGGTCGTCCAGTGCCCTTAGGATGCATCACTACCCCTCATGGGCGTCTTGATGATCCCGTACTCATAGTGCATGCACAAACAATGTTTTCTTATATTGCCATGTAATATGTGGTGCCATTAGTCCAACGGCCCTGACTCTCAACTCAACCCGTAGCTGTTTGTCTTGACTAGTCCGTCGACCTGTCATGTCGCACTGCCGCTAGTTGACTGAGCATGTCGGTCCTATCTTGGTACCATGGCCAAACAATTCACTTATTAAGTTTTATGGCACATATATCATGTTCGTTTACGAGCTCCTGCTCGTGCCAACTGACCTTGGGCCCATTGTACGAGATTTTCAAAATCGGGCATTTCGCCCCCAAGTTCCAAAACCGAGGCCCTTGGCCTATCAGAGCTATTCGAGCTCCCGTCGAGAAGGTCTCCCAAATAGTTTAAGCATTGGCACACAGTCAGGGGAGAACACTTCCGACAAAAATAGGTTTTTACTATCCATCATACCGACCGGTATAAGGACATCTCCGTTCATAACCGATGAACGGGTTTTCAACTTCATACCACTAAACAGTGGGTTTTTATATCGAGGTACTTATCATCCCCAACCGGGTATGATGTTAGTAAACCCACTCACAACCGGTAAGTGGGTTTTAACTTTATAAGGTGTGCTCATCATCCCAATCAGGTATGATGTTTGTAAACCCACTCACCCGTTAATGCCGTGAATTCCACTAGACCGGTTCTTAGTATTCACGCGAGCTTGTCCTTGCTGGCGTTCCCGGTACTTCGTGTTCCGGTGAAGGCATGGCGGTCCGAGCTTTCGATCTGGGCAGATAGGTCTCATCCTGAGGTTCATCCTTTCGGTCCTAATTCGGTCGTGGAAAGGCTGAGAAAGTGTTGGGAGGGCTTGAAATGGCCGATTTCAGCTTGGCCGAAATAGGGCAGCTTCGGTCCGCCGGAGTTGCTTCACTATTCCATCATGTCGGCGTTTCTCCAACGATACTCGGATTGATTGGAGTTTGCTATCAGATAGCTGTCTTCCCCCCGGTTCTAAAGAGCCCGACCTTTGTTCAAGTCGAAGCTCTTGTTCGAGCTTTACCGGGAAATGGAGCAGTAGAGAGAGAGAGAGAAGTGTTCAGGTGTGAGGAGAATGAAATGGGGATGAACTCTTTATATAGTTGTAAAACCCGTGTATTAAATGGTCGAGATTTATTACTGGTATTAATATTGCCATAAATTATTGGTATTAATTCCAATAATTTAATTTCGGTATTAATTCTAATAAATTAAATTTTAGTATTAATTCTAATAATTTAATTTCGGTATTAAATTATTTGTATTAATTCCAATAATTTAATTTAGGTATTAAATTATTGCTATTAATTATATATTAATTTATGATAAGGCGTACATACAAATTTTTGACCGAAATTTCGGGTTACAAAAAAAATTCATACTTCCCAGGAGGTCACCCATCCTCACATTACTCTCAAGTAAACATGCTTAACTTTAAAGTTTTTATGGAATCTAGTTCACTTGAACCACTTTGGTTTTTATTTTCTAATTTGTCTTAAGTTTATTTTCCAAGGTTTAATGAACCCTTTAGATCCCCCGAGAGTTGTAAATTCCCAACTTGCCCGTTCAGAAATAATCGGGTTTGTGAACCGGTTCTAAATTCTCACTTGGTTTGACCGGTTATTTTCCTGGTTTTACTTAGCTCAAAAGGGCGGGTTTTACAGTTAAAAACCCCATCCTTTTGAATTCTTCTATTAATGAAGTACTCAAAATCCTTAAATTCCCGTATCTCAATGATGCAATCTTGTTAGGTAAATGGCCCCAAGGAAAGTAATCAAACAAACCCACATTACCATAAAAACTAGGTGTAATTTTCCATTTCAATTAAGGAAATTGAATCGGGGAATTAAGAAACCTAGAAAGACTATTAGAATGACCCTTAGAAAGGGAGACTCAGCAAGGAAACTATCAAAGTGTTCAAACTCAAGGACAGCGAAGCACCAAACCACCAGCAACCCTAGAAAGACCCGAAAATGCTTGAAGTCAAGGAGGAACCACATCGGTCCATGCAAGAAATAATATAATATGGTATAAGGGAATAGGATAGGTAGTCAAAGACTATTCCATACCCCATGGACTGAGGGCAATGCCACCTAAGGACCAAGCCGACTATCAAAGTCTAAGGTCACGGAATGCTTGTAGGACCGAAAGCCGGAAACTGTTAAGCAAGTTAAGTAAGCTATTCACAGGGAGGAAAAGAAATAGCGAGGTAAAGGAAGGAAATTTGAACATCTTCTTAAGAAGGTCAACCATAAAGGAATACCACAAGAATAGAGGTAAGGTATATGGAAGGTATGCCTAGAATCCCCTCAGGAAGGGGCAAACACGAAAAACGTCCTTCGAAAATTTCAAGGTAGGATATAGTAAGAATGAAGAAGAGAAGAAAGAAGCTACAAAAAGGAACTCTAAAGGATGCATACGATTAAGTACAATCCTGAAGAGATCATTGGTTGGTGGATGGACATAAAGTGGAGTGCAAGGAATCAACCCATCATTAGAAACTTCTTGAAGTAAGGATGTATCGGAGGCCAAGTATGACCTACTTTGGAAGAGTAAAAGAGCCAAATAATGATTTTAGGAGAAACTAGTAGAAAGAAGTAACTAGTAACAATAGGATGGGAATGAAAGACAAGTGATACAACTATCCAAACAATTGGACAAGAAAAATAGTATGAAAGAGGCAGTTAACGAACTGACCTTCGGGAGAACCATGGATTTAAACCACAACAAGGAAGGGAGAAGTGAAAAGGCCAAAACGTTAGAAAAATGGATGAAGTGAAACCTTAAAGAGATCAATGGCCAAGACCGGATTTACAATCAAAGGCCATGAGAGGGTTAAGTGAGCCTCTCAAAGGATGATCAAAGGATTTTGAAGCTAGGTGGATGTGAACTCTCCCTAGAAAGAAATAAACATTTACTGAGGTACGAGTGAGAATGAGGATGAAGTACAAATTACGTACCCATAGGATTGCAAGAGTAAAGGTAAGCATGAAAGAATGGCATCAAGGGACATCATTTTAAGTTAGGTACCTTCAAAGATGAATGGAAAAGAAATTATGGGAGAAAAGGGTAATAATCCTCCCAAATAAGGAAACCCTGAGAAAGGATACATGACCTAATAAACAGGAAACGGAACCAAGTGATGAGAGATGAGGAATTTGCATATAAAATGCATTCTAAGGTGAAAGGAACCTAGGGAAGCATATTAAGAGAATCTAAGGAGTAAGTTAAACTAAAAAAAAAATGTAAGTCGGAAGATAACATCAAAAGATGTTGTACGAGTAAGAAATGAGTGGACTGTCCATAATAAGGGAATAGAGTAAAACGCATCCAAGAAATCTTGGAGAGGAAAATCCTCTAGTTAAGAAATGGGAATTTTAAGACAATGAAGGATTAATAATGGGGAAATACCCAATATAAAAAGGAGTGTGAAGAAAGGGAGAAAGAAATATTAAAGGAATGGTAAGAAGGTTGATCATGTAACTCTTAAGGTTAAAAATCTCTACTTTGAGGGATATAGTAGAGAATGAATCCGTAAGAAGGGAACTCCCCAAACAAAGCAATTGACACATAGACCAAAAGGGGTTAGCTCGAAATAATGAATTGTGAAATGGTCATGAGAGAGTAAGAGTGGATTTAGGAAAAAGGAAAGTACTCGAATAAAGGATGCCACTAAAGAAGAGGAAGGTCATAAGAAGGGAAGAATCCTCATATGTCAGTAAGTCATTAGGAAACCCAATGATTGGAATCGAAAAGACCTAATAAAGAAGTTGGGAAAGGATGAGTAGGTAAGAGAAATCGATACGGTTATGTGAGATGTGACTTAAAAGGCATGATGGATGAGAGGATAATGGTAAAAGGTAGTCGAGGAATGCTATCAAAAGAAAGAGGGGTGAAGTTATATGATTTCTGAAAGGTCGAAAAGCTAAGAGAGACCCTCAAGGAGATGTTCTAGAAATCTAATGGATAGATATAGGTCCTAGAAAATGCCATGTTGTAAGGGGCATGTAAGCCCAGCAGTCCCAAGGAGAATATGACTCAAAGTAAAGAATAGTTAGCTAGTAAGCATGAGAAGGTCGAATATAAAAATTTGGACTGAAGTTATAATAAACAACGAATGGAGGAAGGATCAAAATTTGACGTAAAGCCGATAATAAAGAAAATCATGAAAACAAGTACGTAACGCTCGAAAGAACATCGAACTAAGGGTTTTAACTACCAAGAGAATAATTAGACATAGGAATGGTTGGGTATTTTGGAACTCCCAATCCTAAAATCCGGGGCAAGAACACTCAAGAGGAAAAATCTTGTCCTAAATAGAGGAGGAAGTGGACATTAAAGGAATTTAATCCAGATGTGAAATATGCGGATTAAGTTTTGGAGACAAAACTCCTAAAAGGAGGGGAGAGTTGTAAACCCCACTCTTTTGAGTTAAGGAAAACCAGGAAAATAACTGGTTAAACTGAGTGAGAAACACCAAACCGGTTCACAAACCTGATCATTAGAGAATTAGAAATTTGGAAATTTATAATCCAGGGTGATCCAAAGGGTTCATAAAACCTTGGAAAAGAACCTTAGGACAAATTGGAAAAGAAAAACTAGACCAGTTTAGATGAACTAGATCCAACTAGATTGATCCGGTTCATGAACCGAAACCGATAGAGAGAGGGCAAACTGGGAAATTTATGGATTCCGAGAGACCAAAAGAGTCCCAAAAGTCATGTAAATGGACTTGATAATGAATTGGAGATGAAAACCAAACCAGTTTAGATGAACCAAATCCAAACCGGTTTAGATGAACCAAATCCAAACCAGATTGAACTAGTTTGGATCGGTTTGAACCACTATTGAACTAGATTCTAAATTCATTTTTCTATGTGGATTTAAATTTTCACATTTGAGATTTGAGGCCACCATTGGATAAAAAATGGATTTATATGAATTTAGAAATTTTTAGATTTGAAAATTTTGGTCGAATTGGGGGTGAACCGACCGATTTAAGCTTTGAACCAGTTCCGGTCCAGTTCAAAACAGTGTTGTCTTCTTCCTTTAGATGACAGCACTCTTCACTCGTTGAAAAATTGCACAGCACCGGCTAAGCTGAAAAGTCTCTGGCCAGGGATTTTCAGGCAATGAATGATTTCCATTAACGCACCAATTGAACGACCAAGAAATCCTCAAGCTTCATATATAAAGTGCCCCTCCCCATTCATCCTCTCCACACCTGAAAAGCTCACTCTCTCTCAGCTACTTAGTTTTTTGGTGAAGCTCAAAACAAAGCTCTGACATTGTGTCATTTCTAAGCCAAAGAAGGCGAGGTCATGTTCCTTAGAATAGAGGAGAAGTCAGCTACACACCTGTAATCTCCATTTGCTCCGAGAGTCACCGGAGAAGCGTCAAAATGATCGAACACTGAAGTAGCTTCGGCAAACCGAAGCTACCCAGTTTCGACTAAGCTAAAATTGTCCAATTCGAGCCCTCCTCAGGCCAAACCAAGCCTTCCCAACACCTCCACAGCCCTCCTACAGCTGAATTAGATCTAAAAGGTAAGCCAATTTAGCTCCCCTCTACAATTTTTTATCGGTACTAGAGAGAGAACCAATAGAAATTCAATGATGAAATTTTAACTCAATTCTACATCAAATGATGTAATTCTTGATCCTAGGATGAACCTTGGGATGAGAGCTATCTGCCCAGATCGAACACTTAGACCGCTGTGCCCCCGATGGTATGCTTTCAAAGCTTTCTCTCTCTAAGTCTAGTTTTTCGGTGCTCCATTTAAGCTCATTCCGACACCAAATCGCGTGCTAAAAAGTGCAATTGAATCATATGAAGGTGTAGGAACTCCAATCTAACTTCAATTTCAATAATAAGAAGTGTTTGATCGGTCAATTTGATGAAATCAAATTCAGTTGTGTTAGGAAGTTGAAATTGGGGGAAAATTGGGGATTTTCAAAAACTCGAAGGACCAGAATGTAATTTTAAAAAATTGAGGGTCAATTGGGCATGATAATAATGTTAGAGGGCAAATCGAGGAATTTTAGAATTTTTGGGGTAAAACTTACAATTTTTGTAAATGAAGGGTAAAATGGTAATTTTGGAAAAGTTGGGGGATCATATTGGAAATTTGGGAAATTAAACCCCCTTTTGTGAATTTGAATAAATTGAGGTCCTAATATAAAATTTAAAAGTTTCAGGACTCAATTTTATGAAAAATCGACATTAGGGACTTAAAGTTAAAGAAAAATAACTTTAGGGACTAATTACAAACAAAGAAAAATTAGTTTTTCTCATTCAATTGGGATGAATGAGGGCTATTAGGCCAAAGAATAATGAACAAAATGTTCATATCATGTAGTAACAAGAAGTACCAAGAACGCTAGCTAAGACAAGTTCGAGTAAGGACAACAAGCCGACTAAAAGTAATTTCACTATACGATCGGGTGAGTGATATTTATATATCATACTCGTTTAGGATGATAAGTATCTCATAAATGAAAACTCTCTACTTAGTAGTATTTTAAATATCACAATTTAGAGGCGTGATGTGAAAATGACATGAAAAATCTAATTACTGATTGTAAATAGATTATACCCAGTTAGTATGATGAAACTTCCACAAAAAATGTGGAAAACTCATTCATCGATTATAAACGGAGATATACTCATACTCAATTTGTAAACCCCGCCCTTTTGAGTTAAGAAAAATCAAGAAAAGAACTGCTTAAACCGAATGAGAAAATCGAATTGATTCACAAACCCAATTATCAGGAAATGCGCAATTTGGAAATTTACAACTCTCGGGTGAATCAAAGGGTTCATAAAACCTTGGAAAAAAACCTTAGGACAAATTGGAAGAGAAAAACTAGACCGGTTTAGATGAACCAAATCCAATTGGATTGAACCGGTTTATGAACCGAGTCGATTCATGAACCATAACCGATAGAGAAAGGGCAAACAGAGAAATTTATGGATCCCTTGTGACCCAAAGAGATTTATAAGCCTTTGGAAGGAACCTTAGAACAAAGTGGGATAGAAAAACCAGACTGGTTCAGGAAAACTATACCCGAACCGGATTAAACCGATTTAAGAACCAAGCTAGTTTATGAACTGGAACCGATAGAGAGATGGTAAACCGGGAAATTTATGAATCCTAAGTGACCTAAGGAGTCACAAAATTCATGGAAATGGATTGTGAAGGAATTGGAGATGAAAACCAAACTGATTTGAACCACTATTGAACCAGATCCTAAATTCATTTTTTTCGGTGGCTTAAATAAATTAGATTTGAGATGTGAGGCCACCATTGGATAGAAAATGAATTTAGATGAATTTAGAAATTTTATTTGAAAAACTCGGTTGAATGAGGGGTGAACCAGCCGGTTTAAGCTTTGAACCCGGTTCAAACCGGTCCGATCCGGTTCGGAACAGTGTCATCTTCTACCTCTAGATGACAACATTGTTCACTCGACGAAAAATTGAAGCAACACCGACGGAGAAGAAACATTTCTGTTTGATATGTTTCAGGCCATCAATGTCTGTCATAAAAGTGCCAAAACGATGGCCAACGAGTTATCGAGCTTCCTATATAAAGAGCCCCTTTCCATTCATCCTCTCTACACCTGAAAAGCTCACTCTCTCTCAATTGCTTAGTTTTTCGGTGAAGCTCGAACTAGAGCTGTGATATAGGGTCTTTTCTGAGCCAAAAAAGGTGAGGTTGAGCTCTTTAAAACCAAGTATTTTGAGCTCTTCTCAAGCCAAACCAAGCCCTCCCAACACTTACTTAGCCCTCCCACAGCCGAATTAGAACTGAAAGGTAAGTCAATTCGCCTTTGCAATTTTTAGTCGGTGCTAGAGAGAATCGGAGAATTTCGATGATGAAATTCTAACTCAATTTGGCATCAATTTATGTGATTCTTAATTCTAGGATGAACCTTAGGATGAGAACTATCTGCCTAGATCGAAAGCTTGGACTGTCATGCTCTCACCGGAGAGTAATCGAAGCTTTCTCTCTCTACAGTTCATTTTCCAACGAAGCTCCGTTTAAGCTCGTCCCGACGTTAAAACTTGCGATTCAAATTGCTAAAGAATCGTATGAACATGTAGAAACTCAATTTCAACAATTGGAAATGTTTGATCTGTCAATTTGATGAAATCAAGTTTGTTTGTGTTAATAAGTTGGAAAAAATGCTAGAGGGCCAATTGAAGAATTTTAGAATTTTTGGGGTGAAAGTTACCATTTTTTGTAAAGGAAGGGCAAAATAGTAATTTTGGAAAAGTTGGGGGACCAAATTGGAAATTTGGGAAATTAAACACCTTTTTGTAAAATGAAATAAATTGAGGTCCTATGATAAATTTTAAAAGTTTCGCGACTCAATTTGAGGAAAAACCGGCATTAGGGACTTAAAGAGAAATAACTTTAGGGACCTAATTGCAAATCAATAAAAGTTTAGTTTTCTTATTCATTTGGAATGAATGAAGGCTATTAGGCCAAATGATAATGAACTGAGATGTTCATATCATTTAGGAACATGAAGTACCGGGAATGCCAGCAAGGACAAGCTCGTGTGAATACAAAGAACCGGTCTAGTGGAATTCACTACATTAATGGGTGAGTGGGTTTACTAATGTCATACCCGGTTGGGATCATAAGTAGAACTTAAAATTAAAAAACACTTACCGATTGTGAGTGGGATTTTATATCATACCCGGTTGGGGATGATAAGTACCTCAAAATGAAAACTCACTACTAAGTGGTATTTTAAACATCACAACGTGGAGGAGTGATGTGGAAAAAATGTGGAAAAACTACTTATCATTTGTAAGTAGATCATACACAGTTGGTATGATGAAACTTCCTCGAAGGAAGTTGAAAACCCGTTCATCGGTTATGAGCGGAGATGTCCTTATACTAGTTGGTATGATGGACAGCTAAAAACATACTTTTGTCGGAAGTGTTCTCCCATGATTGTGTGCTAATGCTTAAACGATTTTGTGAGACCTTCTTGACAGGAGCTCAAATAGCTTTTATAGGCTAGGGCCTCAGTTTTGGAACTTGGGGGCTGATATGCCCGATTTTGAAAATCTAGTACAGTGGGCCCAAGGCCAGTTGGCACGAGCAAGAGCTCGTAAAAAACATGAGTTATATGCCATTTGCAACTTACTGATTGACATAATCAGTCAACTAGCGGTAGTGCGACATGACAGGTCGACGGACCAGTCAAGACAGACAACTACGGGTTGAGTTGAGGGTCGAGGTTATTGGACCAGTGGCACCACATATTATATAGCATGATAAGAAAACAATGATTGTGCATGCACTATGGTTACTAGACCATCAAGACACCCAAGAGGGGTAGTGATGCATTATAAGGGCACTAGACGACCTAGAGGGTATAAGGGCAGTTCGTCGTACCAGGTGATCGTGAGAAATTTGGAGTAGCACCAAGCACATGAGACCAGGGTGGGGATGGGATGAGGCCTCTGTCCTCATACGGAAATGAAGAATTGATTTCGGGATTGAGGGTCAGATGTCGTGAACATCCACTCATTCTCATGGTAGAAGTGGACATACATCTATCTGGATAGTCGATAAAGTCGCTCCGAAGCCACAAGTGGGTTCATTGGATGTATTGACCAGCCAATGTATGTTTAACCTTCATGATGAAGGATGTGTGTTGGGTGATGATACACCGTGATTAAATAAAGAAATGGTCGTAAAAATCAAGATTTGAAATCAAAGGACTTTTGAAAAAAAGGAGTCTGGCACACTCCAAAACAAATCTTTTTCCTAAAGTAGTCGTACTCACCCCCTTCCTTATATCCCTTTCAGGAAATCTCGGAATGCCTACCCTTAAAGACCTCAACTTAGATGACTGTGAGACAAGTATTATGAATTTAAAATGTTATGCAGTTTTGATTATGTTATTTCAGGAAAAGGTGCAGGTTTAAAGGACGCCTTACTCTTTACAATTTATAATAAGGGAAACCCTTTAATAAACTAGGAGAGTGGCGGGTTAATCACGGGGATCCAACTAAACTGGGTCAGGGCATGACAACTAGAGTGTTATTAGATCTTGTTTCCTCGAATACATAATTAAGACTAGAAAATATAGTAACTAATAGGATTTATCTGACCAAACCAAGAAAACTAGGAATGGCTCTACTCAACACCTTATCTTTGTACGAAGACAACCCTAGAAACTTCCCAATGCCTAAGGTATGGTAGAAGTCTCAAAAGTCAAATGAGGAAGTATCTAAGAGGATTGTGCTAGGACCTATTGAGATTATAGCTCAAAGTATGAAGGAAGCCAAGCATCAAGCCATAAACGCCAGCAATGGGCATATAACCTTACATAGAAGAAGGCTTATCAAGAATCCCATAGCTCCCTAGTTATTTTGTGATTATTTTCTGTAATAGGGCCAAAACACCCAACATAATGTACTACCCTAATAATTAAGTACTCCAAATTCCTAAAAACCCTGTCCCTTAAAAGATGTGATCTTCAAGGAAAATGACCCCAAAGAAAGTGACCAAACAAGCTTGTACTACCATAAAAACTAAGGAGAATCCCATCCAAGTTAAGGAAACTGAATTAGGGAATCAAGAAACCTAGAAGGACTCTTAGAGTAATCAATTGACAAAGAAGACTCCAAAAGAAACTCTCAAGGTATCCAAACACAAGGATAAATGAAGGAGATTATTATGCAAAGAAGGCATGATAAGAAAATCATCATGGTAAGGAGTGTAGGAGAATTTTGGGGTAACTAAACAAGGAACAACCTATTATAAAGTACAAAGGAAATAGGACATGAAATGAAGGACTGTCCCACACCACTAGGATTTAGAACAATACTTTCCAAGAATAAACACCCCACAACTTTAAGAAATCAGAAAGGATACCATCCCAAGGAACACGACTCCTGCTTGAAATTTCAGACAGGAGGAAACTTTTCGAGATCACAACAGTATGGCAGGAAGGAAAAAAAAAGGCCGAAGGTAAGAACTCGATAAAACTAAAAATAGAACAAAAAGTAGCTAAGGGAACTCTCCCTTAAAGAAGAAATTTCCAATATTTAGGAGAAAATGAGGGAGTACATCCACAAGAGAAGATAAGTCGAGCGTTTGACAACAAATGGGATGTCATGGGATTTCAAGTACGACTTCCTATGGAAAAAGTAGAGAAGTCAAATTGGAGATTAAGAGCAACATAGCAGAAGTAAGCAAATCGTGACAACAAAATAGTTAAAGAAAATAAATGATAGCCTAAGGAAGATTGGGAAGTAGAAAGGACTACACCCTAAAAAGGTCAGTGAGATGGACATTAAGCACAGGAGGACTCAAGAAAACAGCTGCCCTAAGAAAACCTAAACCAAAGGAATGGTGAAGGTGAGGCAGTTAATGAACTAATACGCAGAAAACCATAATGTAATTTCCAACAAAGATGAGAGAGGCGGAAAAGCCAAATACGCAGGAAAAGAAGGATGAAAGAAATCTTTAATGGGATCAAAAGGCCAAATTAACAACTAAACTCAAGCTAAGAAAGTAATAGGCAAGCCTCTCACATAATTGTCAAGAAATCTTGAAACAAGAAAGATTTGAACGCTCCATAAAGAAATACACGATGGAAGTAAACTTTGGAGGGATGCATACAACTAAGTACCTCAAAGGAATCATTGGTTGGCGGATGGACATAACGTTGAGTGCAATGGACCAATCCATCGTTAGAAACTTATTGAAGGAAGAATCTATTGGAGGCTAATTATGACCTACTTTGGAAGAGTAATAGAGTCAAATAACAAACCAAGTAGAAATTACTAACAATGGGATGGTCAAAGAGAATCCTAAGAAAGGCTGAGATGTAGTATAAACTACACTCTATGAAGAACAAAAGGATGGACATGAAGGATGAGTGATACAGCTGCCCAGATGATTAGATCAGAAAAATGGAGAGAAAGATACAATTAAAGAACTATTCTTTGAGAGAACCATGGATTTAAATCACGACAAAGAAGGGAGAAGTGAAATGGCCAAAACATTGGGGAAAAAAAAGAACGAAGGAAAATCCTTAAAGAAATCAATGGCAAAAAACCGGATTTATAGTTTAAAGTGAGCCTCACAAAGGATGAACAAGAGATTTTGAAACAAGGAGGATGTGAACCCTCCTTAAACGGAAATAAGTTAACAGGGTAGCATCAAAAGATGATGTGACAAGTATGAACGAGTGGACAACCCATACTAAGGTAAAAAAGTAAAGAATATTCGAGAAATTTTGGGAAGGTAAGTCCTCCAAATAAGATGTGGCTAAGGAGGAATAACTACAATTGGTAAGACGGGTCATAGTCCACACGTGCATATGGAACCTAAAGAGTGGATGACTGAGCATAGTGTGAACGAAATAAAACCAATAATCGGAAGTATCCCATGTAAGGAATAAGGGATAATACAAAAGTTGTGGATAGAGAAGGATCCAAAGCAAATAGATGCCCAAACATACTTAGGGGTGTGAAGAAAGGGAGAAAGAAACCTTCAAGGAATGGTAAGAAAGTTGAGTATCTAGCTCCAAGAACGAAAGTCTCTACCTTGAGGGACATATTAGAGAATGAAATTGTAAAAAAGGGAACTCCCTGAAATAAATAATAGAATGAAAAGGGGTCAAACAGGAATAATGAACTATGAAATGATTACGAACAAGTAAGAGTGGATTAAGGACAAAGGAAATCCTTGAGTAAAGGAATTTATTGGGAACGAGGATGGACCTAAGAAAGGATGAATCCCAGCATGTCAGTAAAACATATAGAAACAAAATAATTGGAACCAAAAAGACTCAATAAGGAAATTGAAAAAGGACGAGTGGGTAAGGACAAACGAAAAAGTTTTATAAGTTGATGTGGACAACGGTAAAGGTAGTCGAGAAATACTGCCAAAAGAAAAGAGGGATGAAGTTATACAATCCTAGAGAGGTTGGAACGTTAGGAATAATCCTAAAGGAGGTGTTCTAGAAATCTAAGAGACATAGAGACAAGATCTAGAAAACATCATGCTGTAAAGGGTAGGTAAACCCAACAGTCCCAAGGAAAACATGACTCAAAAGAAAGAAGAGTCAGTTAGTGAAAATGATAATGTCAAACCTAAAATTTGGACTGAATTGTAATGAGCAACAGATAAAGGAGGACGAAAAGGTGATGACAAGGAAATATGTGAAAACAGGTACGTAATGCTCTAAAGGACGTCGAGTTAAGGGTTGCAATGACCAAGAGGTAAACTAGACACGTGAATGGTTTGGTATCTTGGAACACCCAATTTTGAGTACGGGACCTCAAAGGGGAAAATGTTGCTCTAAGCAAAGAGAGATGTGAATCTAAGGATATACCCTTAAGTAAGGTATATCTAGTTATGATAAACTCCATGAAGGGAGTAAATGATATAAAAGAAAAGAAATTTCTTAGTTGAAGCATGTAAAAAGGGTTTGTTGGAAGAACAAGAGAAGAGTTTGCATGTTAAGCAAACACCAAATAGATATGTCAGTCCTATCTTGGTACCATGGACAAACAATTCCTTTATTTAAAGTTTTATAGCATATAATTCATGTTTTTTTACAAGCTCCTGCTCGTGCCAACTGGCCTTGTGCCCACTGTACGAGATTTTCCAAATCAGGCATATTAGCCCCCAAGTTCCAAAACCGAGGCCCTCAGCCTATCAGAGCTATTCGAGCTCCCGTCAAGAAGGTCTCACAAATAGTTTAAGCATTGGCACACAGTCAGGGGACAGAACTTCCGACAAAATTATATTTTCAACTGTCAATTATACCGACCGTGTATAAGGACATCTCTGCTCATAACCGACGAACAGGTTTTCCGCATAATTTTCACATCACTCCTCTAAGTTGTGATGTTTAAAATACCACTTGGTGGTGGGTTTTCATTTCGACGTACTTATCATCCTCAACCGGGTATGATATAAAATTCACTCACAACTGGTAAGTGTTTTTTAACTTTAAGTTGTGCTCATCATCCCAATCGGGTATGATGTTATTAAACCCACTCACACGTTAATGCCGTGAATTCCACTAGACCGATTCATTATATTCACGCGAACTTGTCCTTGTTGGCGTTCCCGATACTTCATGTTCCTACATGATATGAACATTTCAGTTCATTATCCTTCGGCCTAATAGCCCACATTCATTCCAAATGAATGAGAAAGTCAAACGTTCATTTATTTGTAATTAGGTCCCTAAAGTTATTTCTCTTAAACTTTAAGTCCCCAAATGCCAGTTCTTCCTCAAATTGAGTCCTGAAACTTTTAAAATTTATCAAATGACCTCAATTTATTCCATTTCACAAAAAGGGGTTTAAATTTCTAAATTTCCAATTTGTTCCCCCAACTTTTCCAAAATTACCATTTTGCCCCTCCTTTACAAAAATGGTAAATTTTACCCCCAAAATTCTAAAATTTCTCAATTGGCCCTCTAACATTTTTATCATGCCCAATTGACCCCCAATTTTAGGAAATTACATTTTTCTCTTTCGAATTTTTGAAAATCCCCAATTCCAACTCTTTAACATAGTCGAATTTCATTTTATCAAAATGACCGATCAAACACCTCTAATTGTTGAAATTGAGTTTCTCCATGTTCATACGATTCCATAGAACTTTGAATCACGAGTTTTAACGCCGAAATGAGCTCAAATGGAGCTTCGCTGAAAAACAAACTATAGAGAGAGAAAGCTTCAATTACTCACCGGTGAAGGCTCAGCGGTCCGAGCTTTCGATCTGGACAGATAGCTCTCGGCCTGAGGTTCATTCTAGAATCAAGAATCACATCAATTGATGCCGAATTGAGTTAGAATTTCATCATCGAAATTCTAAGGGTTCTCTCTCTAGCACCGGCCGGAAATTGCAGAGTGGAGCCGAATTGGCTTACCTTTCAATTCTAATTTGACCATGGGAGGGCTAAGGAAGTGTTGAAAGGGCTTGGTTTGGCCTGAGGAGGGCTCGGAAAGGCCGATGTCAGCTTGGATTGACTATTCCATCATGTCGACGCTTCTCTAGCGATTCTCAGATTGACTGGAGTTTGCTACTAGATAGTTGACTTCTCCCCGGTTCTAAAGAGTCCCACCTCTCCTTCCGAGGTTGAGAAAAATGCTCAAGTCGAAGCTCTAGTTCAAGCTTCACCAGGAAATGGAGCAGTAGGGAGAGATTTATTACTAGTATTAATATTGCCATAAAAAAAATCATACTTCACAAAAGGTCACCCATCCATATGTTTCAGGCCATCAATTCTGTCATAAATGTGCCAAACGGACGACCAACAAGTCCCCAAGCTCCCTATATAAAGAGCCCCTCTCCATTCATGCTCTCCACACTTGAAAAGCTCACTCTCTCTCAATTGCTTAGTTTTTCAGCGAAGTTCGAACTAGAGCTCCAATATAGGGTCTTTTCTGAGCCAAAAAAGGTGAGGTCGGGTTCTTTAGAACCGGGGAGAAGTCAGCTACACACCGCAGTCTCCTTTTGCTCTGAAGGTGGCCAAAGAAATGCCGGTGTGATGGAATATTCAAGCAGCTCCTGTAGACAGAAGCTGCCCTATTTCAGCCAAGTTGAAATCGGCCATTTCGAGCCCTTTTCAAGCCAAACCGAGCCCTCCCAACACTTCCTCAACCCTCTCACAGCCGAATTAGGACTGAAAGGTAAGCCAATTTGTCTCCCCTCTACAATTTTCGACCGATGTTAGAGAGAGAACTGGCAGAATTTCGACGGTGAAATTCTAACTCAATTTGGCATCAATTGATGTGATTCTTGATTATAGGATGAACCTCAGTATGAGAGCTATCTGACCAAATCAAAAGCTTGCACCGTCGTACCCTCACCGATGAGTAATTGAAGCTTTCTCTCCCTATAGTTTATTTTCCGGCGAAGCTCTATTTGAGCTCGTCTTGGTGTTAAAACTTGTGATTCAAATTGCTAAATAATCATTTGAACATGTAGAAACACAATTTAAACTTCAATTTCAACAATTGGAAAAGTTTGATCGGTCAATTTGATGAAATCAAATTCGGCTATGTTAAGAAGTTGGAATTGGGGGGAAATTTGGGGATTTTTGAAAATTTGAAGGACCGAAATGCAATTTCCTAAAATTGATGGTCAATTAGGTATGATAAAAATACTAGAGGGCCAATTGAGGAATTTTAGAATTTTTGGGGTGAAACTTACCATTTTTGTAAAGGAAGGGCAAAATGGTAATTTTGGAAAAGTTGGGGGACCAAATTGGAAATTTGGGAAATTAAACCTCTTTTGTGAAATGAAATAAATTGAGGTCCTATGATAAATTTTAAAAGTTTCAGGACTCAATTTGATGAAAAACTGGCATTAGGGACTTATAGTTAAAGAGAAATAACTTTAGGCACCTAATTGCAAATGGGGGCTAATATACTCGATTTTAAAAATCTCGTACAGTGGGCCTAAGGCTAGTTAGCACAAGTAGGAGCTCGTAAACAAACATGAGTTATATTCCATAAAACTTTAAATAAAGGAATTGTTTGGTCATGGCACCAAGACAGGACCGACATACTTAGTAAACTAGCGGCAGTGTGATATGACAGGTCGACGGACCAGTCAAGACAAATAACTGCAGGTTGAGTTGAGGGTCCATAGATTATATGGCATGATTAGAAAACACTGATTGTGCATGCACTATGATTACAGGACCATCAAGACGCCCAATAGGGGTAGTGATGCGTTCTAAGGGCACTGGACGACCTGGAGGGTATAAGGGAAGTTCGTCGTACCACGTAACCGTGCAAAATTTGGAGTAGCAACAAGCATATAAGACCAGGGGGGGGGGGGGGGGGGGGGGGGACGGGATGAGGTCCCTGTCCTCATACGGACACGAAGAATTGATTTCAGGATTGAGGGTCAGGTGTCGTGATCATCCACTCATTCTCATGGTAGAAGTAGACGTACTTCTATTTGGGTGGGCCGGTAAAGTCACTCCGAAGCCACAAGTGGGTTCAGTAAAGGTTTTGAAAACTCATTCACTGAGTAGTCGTACTCACCCCCTCCCTTATATCCCTTTCAGGAAATCCCAAAAAGCCTACCATTAAAGACCATCAACTAAGACGCCTGTGAGACAGGTATGATGAATTTAAAATGTTTTTATTATGTTATTCCAGCAAAAGGTGCAGGTTTAAAGGATGCCTTACTTTTTACGGTTTATAATAAGGGAAATCCTTTAATAAACCGGGAGAGTGGTGGGTTGATCATGGGGATCTAACCAAATCGGGTTGGGGCATGACACGATTCGTATGATTGATAGTAGAAAATATAATTTTGTCGGAATTGCTCTCCCTTGACTGTATGCTACTGCTTAAACGATTTGGAAGACCTTCTCGATGGGAGCTCGAATAGCTCTAATAGGCCAGAGGCCTCAGTTTTGGAACTTGGGCCTTAATATGCCTGGTTTTGAAAATCTTGAACATTTGGCCATAAGCCGGTTGGCACGAGCGGGAGCTCATAAACAAACATGAGTTATATGCCATAAAACTTTAAATAAATGAATTGTTTGGCCATGGTACCATGACAGGACTGACATATTCAATCAACTAGTGGCAGTGCGACCTGACAGGTCTCCATACTAGTCAAGACAAACAACTACAGGTTGAGTTGAGGGTCGGGGTTGTTGGATCAGTGGCACCACAGATTATATGGCATGATGTGAAAATACTGATTGTGCATTAACTGTGTTTATGAGACCTTCAAGACACCCAAGACGGGTAGTGATGTGACCTAAGGCCCTGGATGACCTGGTGGGTATAAGGGTAGTTCGTCAGACCAGGTGACCTTGTGAAGCTCAAAGTAGCTTCAAGCGCACGAGACCGGGGTGGGGATGGGATGAGGTCTCTATCCTTATACGGACATGAAGAATTGTTATGGGATTGACGGTCGGATGTCGCAAACATCCACTCATTCTCAGGGTAGAAATGGACGTACTTCTATCTAGGTGGCCGGTAAAGTCGCTTCGATGCCACAAGTGGGTTCAGTGGATGTATTGGCCTACGACTATGTGATTAACCTTCATGATGAAGGATGTTCTTTTAAAAATCGAGATTTTAAAGTTGAGAAAATCAAAAGGAAATAAGGAGTCTGGCACACTCTAAACAAATCTTTTTCCTAAAAGTTAAATTTTGAAAACTCATTCACTAAGTCGTTGTACTCACCCCCTCCCTTACCTCCCTTTCAAGAAATCCCGGAAAGCCTACCCCAAAGGACCTTCAACTAATACGTCTGTGAGACATGTACTAATTGTTTAAAATTTATGTAGTTTTTATTTATGTGTTCCAGGAAAGGTATAGGTTTAAAGGATGCCTTACTCTTCATGATTTATAAATAAGGGGAAACCCTCAGTAAACTAGGAGGGTGGCGGGTTAATCATGGGGATCCGACCAAACCGGGTCGGGGCATGACAAAGATATACATTGATCACAAGATTCTTAAGTATTTCTTAACTCAGAAGGAGTTAAATCTCTGCCACATGAGATGGTTGGAATTGGTTAAAGATTTTGACCTTGTGACAGAATATCACCCCGGGAAGGCAAATGTGGTGGCAGATGCCCTAAGTTGTAAGTACCAATCCGAGATGGAACAGATAAAGACAAGCTACTTACCCTTGTTACAATAGTTGGGAAGAATGAAGGTGGGCCTTAGAATGGACAAAAGGGAGAAATGCTTACTAGTTGACGTGGTGGTGAGACCCAGCCTAACAAAGCAAATTAAGGCCTAGCAAAAAGTGGATAAAGAGATTCAATCCTATTTGGATCCAGTCAACAGAGGGACAAAACTAGACTATGACCTTCGAGGTGATGGAATACTAACCTATAAAGGTGTGTGTGGCTCAAGATAAGGAACTGAAGAGGTTAATTTTGGAAGAGGCACATGATTTTGTGTATGTGATGCATCCGGGTAGTACTAAGATGTACTGCACCCACAAACAAGGATATTGGTGGAAAGGAATGAAAAGGGATATTGCATAATACATAGCCCGATGCTTGTCCTGTTAATAGATTAAAGTTGAGCATAAAAAACCATCATGATTGCTACAGCCCTTGTCAATCCCGGAGTGGAAGTGGGAACACATTACCATGGACTTTGTCACAAGACTACCTATGACTAGGAAAGGTCAAGATGCAATTTGGGTCATTGTGGACAGATTGACCATGTCCACTCATTTCCTACCTATAAGAGTGACGGATACAGTGGAACAATTGGTCATCTTATACATGAGGGAGATAGTAAGACTCCATGGCATCCCGATGAGCATAGTGTCAGATCGAGACCCTAGGTTTACCTCAAGGTTCTAGCCAAGTTTGCAAAGTGCCTTGGGAACTAAGCTCTACATGAGTACGACATTTCATCCTCAGACTAATGAATAGTCTAAGCGAATAATCCAAACCCTAGAGGACATGCTAAGGGCATGCATACTCACTATGGATAAGGGTTGTGAGGAATACTTGTGCTTGATAGAATTTGCGTACAATAACAGTTATCAGGCCAGTATCCAAATGGCCCCTTATGAGTCCCTCTATGGACAACCATGTTGTACCCCCTTATTTTGGGAAGAAGTGGGGGAAAGAAAGCTAAAAAGGATCAAATTAATCAAAGATGCCACATTAAAGATCAAGATAATCAAGATTCGACTCAAGGCCGCTCAGGATAGGCAGAAGAGCTATGCAGACAAAAGGAGAAATGATCTGGAATTTGATGTAGGGGACCAAGTGTTCCTAAAAGTATCCCCATGGAGGGGAATACTTAGGTTTCAACAACGGTGAAAGTTGAAACCAAGGTACTTAGGTCCTTATCCCATCGTCCAAAGAATATGACCAGTGGCATATAAATTAGAATTACCTCCAGACTTATAGAGAATACATGATGTATTCCATATCCCGGTACTCTAGAAGTACCAATCTGATCCTAGCCATGTGTTGGAAAGACCTCCACTAAAGCTGGAAGAGAACTTGACCTATCAAGCAGAACTGGTATGAATCATCTCAACTACTCAGTGTTCTGGCGAAACTTGAACCAGAGCTCTGACATTGAGGTTTTTCTTAGCCTTAGAAGGCAAGGTTGGGTTCCTTAGATTCAATGAGAAGTCATCTACCCGACGATAGTCTCCATTCGATCCTAGTACCGTCGGAGAAGCGTCGACATAATCAAATAGTGAAGCAGCTCCAACAGACTGAAGTTACCATATTTTGGTCGAGCTAAAATTGGCCGAATTCAGCCCTCATCCAACCAAACCAAGCTCTCCCAACATCCCCTAATCCCTTAGATGACTTCAACTAAGCTGAAAGGTAAGCCAATTCGGCCCTCCTCAATCATTGCAGGTCGGAGTTAGAGAGAAACTATAGAATTTCACTGATGAAATTCTCCCTTAATTCAAGGTCAATTGTAGTAATTCTTGATCCTAGATGATATTTCAGGAATAGAGCTATCTTCCTCGATAGAGAGATCGGACCGCCGCACCTCTGACAGTAAGCTTTCGAAGCTTTCTCTCTCTACGCACAATTTTCTTGTGAAGTTTCATTTGAGCTCGTTTCAGCCTCAATTCATGCAATTCAAAGCCCAATTGAATCATATGGATGCATAGGAACTCAATTATACCTTCAATTTCAATAATTAACCTCGATTGAATGGTCAATTTGATGAAATCAAATTCAGCCAGTTTAAAACGGGGAAATTTTGGGATTTCATAAAATTGAGGGACTAAATTACAATTTCCAAAAATTGAGGGCCAATTGGCCATGGAAAGGATATTGGAGGACCAATTGGTCGATTTTTTGAATTAATTGGGGTCAAATTGCCATTTTTGTAAAGTAGGGGCAAAATACTAATTTTTGAAAGGTTAGGGACCAAATTGGAAATTTGGAAAATTGGAGCCCCTTGAACAAATTTTCAGTAAATTGAGCATCCAAAGTGAATTTTGGTAGTTTCGGGACTCAATTTGGGAAAAATTTTGCATTAAGGACCTAAAGTCAAGGAAAATAAACTTTAGGGACCTAAGTGCAATTAACTAAAAATTTTGAGTTTAATCGTTCATACGTGAGAAACGAAGGTTGTTATGCCAAGTATTAATTGATAAGTTTGTCCAAATTGTGTAGGAGCATGAAGGAACAGAATGCTAGCAAGAGAAGCTTGCATCGACTTGGGAAAATCAACTGAGGACGAACACGTCATGGTTAACGGGTGAGTGGATTATTCACATCATACCCGGTTGGGATAATGAGCACTTCGGAAATGAAAAACTACTTCTATGTAGAATTTTAACATCACACTCGGTGGGAGTGATGTGAGAACTATGTAGAAAAACTACTCACCAATTATAAGTAGAGAGATCATATCATATTGGTATGATGGACTTCCTCGAAGGAAGGAGAAAACTAGCTTATCAGTTGTAAGTAGAGATGTCATCACACCCGATTGGTGTGATGGATGGAAAGTTTATTTTACCAGAAGTGTTCTCCCATGACTGTGTGTCAATTCTTAAAAATTTTGGGAGACCTTCTTGATGAGAGATAGTAGAGCTCGGATAGGTCGGAGGCCTCAGTTTTGTAACTTGAGGGCTAAAATGCCCGGTTTTGGAAAATCCCGCACAGTGGGCCCAAGGCCAATTGGCATGAGTAGGAGCTTGTAAACAAACATGATGTTTAAGTCATAAAAATTCTTAATGAATGAATTATGTGATTTTGACATGGTACTAAGACAGGATCAACATACTCGATGGACTAGCAGTAGTGCGACAGGACTAGGTCGATGGACCGGTTTAGACAAACAGATATAAATCGAGTTGAGGGTTAGAGCCGTTGGACTAGTGGCACTAAAGATAAATGGCTTTGTGGAAAAAAAATTTTGTGCATGCACTTTAGGTTCGGAACCATTAAGACACCCAAGAGGAGTAGGGATGTGTCCTAAGGGCTACTGGACGACATGGTGGAGATAAGGGCAGTTTGTCATGCCAGCAGTCAGGGAAGCTCGACGTAGCTTAATGCGCATGAGACCGGGGTGGGGTCGGGATAAGGTCTCTATCCTCATACGGACATGGAGTTGATTTCAGGTTTGAGAGTTGAATGTCGCAAACATCCACTCATTCCTAGGGTAGAAGTGGACGAGCTTCTATCTAGGTGGTCGGTAAAGTCGCTCCAATGCCACAAGTGGGTGCAGTGGACGGGCTGTACTACGAATGTGTGATTCCCTTTCTGATGAAGGGCATGTGTTGATTGTTAAACACACCTAATGTGGAAATGAGGAAAAGAAATTGTGAAAACTAGGAATTTGAGAATATTTTTAAAATAGATAAGGAGTCTGGCACACTCCAATTAAAGATGTTTTATGAAAACTTTCTCCCAACACCCATTCAATGAGTTGTCAAACTCACCCCCTCCCTTTATCCATAATAAAGATGTTTTAATTAAAGATGTTTTATGAAAAGGACGCCTTACTCCTCACGGTTTAGAGAAGGGGAAAACCCTTAATAAACTGGTAGAGTGGCGGATTGCTCACGGGGATCCAACCAAACTGGTTCGATGCGTGACCTTTGGTCCTATCATACTGAACTAAATTGTTCACAATGTTGATAATTGATTTATTATCACATCGTAACTTAATATATTATTCTCTAAATAATCATAACTCCACAAGTAAGCTTCTAATCCATATTATCTCACATATGCTTTGAGTTATTATTCATCAGTAAGTTTCTTATCCATATTATCTCACATATACTTTGAGTCATAACTATGTATTCCACCTCTACCATTGATCTGGTGACCACAACTTATTTCTTACTTCTCCAAGACACAAAATTACCTCCAATAAACACACAATAGTATGATGTTGATTTATTATCATTTACAAAACTAGCCTAACCAAAATCACAAAATCCTTCTACTCTAGTATGACCTCAAGACTTGAACCAAAAACCTTTACCTAGGCTACTCTTCTGATATCTCAATATTCACATATCTTCCTCCCAATGTTCTATCATGAGTTTTTCATATATCTACTCACAATACTAACGACATATGTGGTGTTTAGTCGTGTGTGACACAAGTAGATAAATCATCCCACAATTCTCCAGTATTGTTCTTTATTCACCGGATCACCTAATTAAACACATAACTTATAATTTGGCTCAATTGGAGTCCAAGTTATTTGACAACCCAACATCTTTGTCTCAGTAAGTAGATCCAATATATATTTTCTTTGAGAAAATACTAGGCATGTCCTAGACCTAACTCTCTTAATACCAAAAAGATATTTTAGGCGGGCCAAGTCTTTCACTTCAAATTCTTTCCTCAATCTTTGTTTTAGTCGCAATATCTCATCGTTATCATCTCCAATGATAATAATATCATCTATATATATATTACGAGAATAATAACTCGGCTAAATGAGTATCGATAGAAAACTCTGTGATCTCCAATAAATTGATGATACCCCATTGTGACTTATGCATGTCAAAACCGGTCAAACCAAGCTCTTGGTGATTGCTTGAGTTTGTACAAATAATTTTTTAGTTTACATACCCTACAAGTGGTTTTTATCATACCAAATCTATGTGGAATCTACATATACAACTCTTCTTGTAAGTCTCCATGCAAAAATGCATTATTTATATCTCATTGATGTAATTTTCATTTGAAGTTGGCAGCACATGAGATAAGCATCCTAACAGTACTCATCTTAGCAACTGGTGCAAATGTCTCATCATAATGTATTCCATACATTTGAATGTATACTTTTTCTACCAATCTTTCTTTATATCTCTCAACCTTTCCTTTGACATTTTACTTGACAATGCATGCCCATTTGTATCTAACAACCTTCTTTCCGCCTCGGAGTAAGGAAAGTTCCCAAGTTATATTTTTCTCTAATGCATGTAACTCCTAATGCATTTCTCCAAGCCACTTCATATCATCTTTTGCCTCTTGCCAATTTCTTGGTATTTGCACTTATTGTAATGATGTAATAAATATCTTGTATGTAGCTAGAACAAATGTATATGTGACATAAGTTAGATATATCATATTTAAAGTCATATCTAATTGGAGGTTTTTTTGCATTAGATCAAGGTTTTTTACTAATAACAATGGGTAGAGATTTATTACCATTTGATGATGATGTTGAATTATCATAAGATAGGTGACATTGCCTCCAAATGTCACAATCATTGCCTCCAAATGATTGTGGTATCAATATTTGTCCCTATCTATTTCCATCATCTAATTCATCTCACTCCCTCTTAGCACAACTCTTTTTCTAATTGATACTTGGGACATCTAAGGGTATTGATCCTGGTATAAGTACATGTCATCATCTCTCTCAATCTTCTACTTCATATTCCTCCCATCTGAGAATAACTCTTTTTCCACCTACTGTAAACCTTCAATGTTGGTTCACCAATCTCTTCTTTCATGCTACTAAATCTATTATGACACATAATTACACCTATAATGACATTTTCAACTGTCTCATCACTATTCCTCAATTTATTTTACGTCATACTTTAGGAATAGGCAAATCATGTAGCTTTGTGAAAGATTTTGTCGATTCACCATGAAGATTCATTCTCACAAAATATTATATCCATACTCACAAAAGGTATTCTCTTGCTTGGACACCAACACTTGTAACCTTTATGAATGCTTAAATAAACAATATAGACACACTTCAATGAACGTGGATCAAGCTTGGTTACCATGAGATGATGATCTCTCACAATACGCACACAATCAAATACACTAGGACAAACTCAAACTGAATATATGTTGTGTCCCGTCAAAAGCTCAAAAGGAAATTTAAAATTCAATATCCGATAAGGAATCTGATTAATTAGATATGTCGTCGTCAATAGCACTTCACTCCATAGATATTTTGAAACATTCATCATAAATATAAGAGAATGAACTACCTCTAATAAGTATCAATTTTTTCATTCAACCAACCCATTCTGTTCTAATGTATCTAGATAGATGGTATGATGCAAAATCCCTTTTACAGATAAATAAGATGAGAAATTTTGATTCACATATTTGGTACCATTATCCATATGAAGAGTACATACTTTGGCATTATATTGTATTTGTGCAAAATCTAAAAAATCATTTAAATAAATCAATGTCTCATACTTGTTTTTCATCACATACAACAGCATCATCCATGAGTGACAAGCAATAAATGTAACAAACCATATGAATCCACCAATTAAGGGAACCTAACATGGTTCCCAAAGATTATAATGTATCAACGTAAAATGTGAAATACTTCTCAAACTAGTAGAAGCATAACTTGTTATTGTGTGCTTTTTGAATTCACAAATGTTACATACAAGCTTACTACGTTCTATATTATTCATCAAGTCACATCTTACCTACTCCATTGTAACTTCATTCATCATCCATTTAGACATGGTAGTGGTTAGGATTGTGTCAAACCCTTCTCTCCCAAGATACCATAATCCATCACGCTTTCATCCAGTCTCAAGTATCCTCTCAGTATTCCTTTCTTGAAGTACACATGAATCTTGATAAAAAATTAATCAACAGTTCAGTTGATCATTGAGTACACTAATTGATAATAGATTAATAGGGAATAATGGAACATGCATGACCAATGATAATGTAATTTATGAAGTGTATTTAATCAAGTTGGATTCTCTAACCACTTAAAATGTGTCATCAATAGTTTGAACTCTCTTCTGTGAAGAATGTGGATAACAAGTATATATAATAAACCCTATTGATATTCATGCCATGTGTCTAGATACACTTGTATCAATGGTCCATTTTATGAAAGATGGTCTAGAAGAAAATATTATGCAATAGTAAATGAGTTTGCATTAGCATAACACATAGCATCACTTAGAATGCCAACATCTTCGGTTGATACAAGATAGGTTCGTCCCCCAAATCATCCACAACCCTGTCCTTAGGCTCTATATCCTATGAGACTCCCATGACTGGTTTCACCACATATAGGGATGCGTGTCCATGGAAAATTCCAACTAATATGTCCATTTTTTCCACAATTGTAGCATTGTCAATTATTAGTAACCAATATCGTTATAGAAGAACGAATTGGTGTTACTAAAATCTCAGTAGTAGTTTTAACTCTTTGTCTTGACTCCTAATAGATCAAGTCAATAATAACTTCTTCCATTAGACTTATTTGAGATTTGTGACATATCATTGCTCTCTTGTGCACATACTATGTTCACTCCCCTCATGATGTGAATCACATGTTGTCGCTTCACCCATGCTCTAATAGAAGTTGTATCCATGTGATCAATGTGTCATAATAATTATGTTCGGACCATAACTTATTTAGTTCAATACTATACTCTATCATACTTTGCTCCCCCTGCTTCAATGTATCTAATTTATATTCAATCTTAGTCACGATCATTATATTCTCAATACTAGAGAATTGAGTAGCAAATACCTTGCATATATCATATGTATTTCTAATACCTTCTACCAACCTAACAATAGAAGGACAAAGTGATCATATCATCCATGCAACAACTAGAGAATTATTTTCCCAACACACTCTATGTAAACCATGTCCTCTCGGACCAAGGGAACCAGAAGTTTTCGAAGGAAAAATCGAGAATCTAAACAAACAGTAATTAGTAAAGAAAGGTCAAAATAGGAATTTGGAAAATTTCAAGTGGGCAAGAAATACCCAAACATCATGGAAAAGAATCATGAAGCTAATTGGATGTGAAAATTAAATCGATTCAGGGTGAACTGGACCCTCACCGAAGTGAACTGACCCTCACCGGAGTGAACTAGACTCTCACTGGAGTGAAGCGGACCCTCACTGGAGTGAACCAGGTTGAACCATCAAGAACCGCTTCAAATATTCATTTCTCTAGGTGACTTAAAAATATAAAATTAGAAAATTGAAACCACCATCATATAGAAAATGAATTTAGATGAATTTAGAAATTTTTAATTTTTGGAAAATCGATTGAATTGAGCCTGAACCGACCGATTTATGATTTCGAGTCACTAGACCAAGTCGGACCAGACCGGTAAACGGTCTAGCCAGTCAACAAACCACTGCTAGGCCAGCGCCTAGTCAGCAAGTACGACCAATCAGCACTCAACACATGGCGAAGTGCATCCAGTCATCCATTCAGTCAACACCTAGAAGAGCTGTCCAATCAGTAAGTGACATGTGTCCTTAGTCAATGGTTAGAGAAAGAAATTTCACATAACTAACAACCAACCAATAGGGGAGTGACACATCTCCCGGTCAACGGTCAATGTCAGAAAGGCCCCATCAGTAAAGACCGACTAATGAGAAGCTCACATGTGGCAAATGTGCCATGTCAGCATCTAACAAGGATGTTGGAGAAACGACCGACCAATCAGAGGTCAACACGTGGTAGTGCCACATCGGATGACCTCAGCCAATGAGAGGCCGACATGTTTAGGGACCATTTTGAAAGTAAGTTTTCTTAGGGATCTTTATTAATGACTAAATAATGTTTAGGGACCATTTTGAAATATTGGTAAAATTTGGAAACTTGGATGATGAGTTTTGAATGCTTAAGAACCAAAATGGGACAAAAGAGAAAGTTTAGGGACTAAAGTGTAAATAAAGGGATTTGGGCATCCATAAGTGATTTTTTGAGAAATATAAGGACCAAAATAAGACTAAGGAAAGTTTAGGGACCCAAATAAAATATTTAAAGAATTTAAGGTCCCGAAAAGATAAGTTTTAAAGTATATGGGAAAATTGTAATTTTGCCCAGCTTAATAACTATTTTACAAATAGTGAAAATTTGGGACTTATAAGACATTCTAAGGAATTTGGGGACCAGAATTAGATCCAAAAAACTTGAGAATCAAAGTGAAAGACTTGGAAAATGTATAGGGTCCAAAAGGAAGAATTTTAAGTAATAAAGGATAAAATGGTAATTTTGCTTAAATTGTGGACCAAAATTGTAAACCCTGTCCCTTAAAGACAAGGAAACCGGGGAAAGAACTGGTCAACCCGGGTGAGAAAACCGAACCGGTTCACGAACCCCAACCATTAGAGAAAGGGAAAAATGGAAAATTTACAAATCCCTAGTGACCAAAAGAGTCATAAAAGTTATGGAAAAGGACTTTGGGATAAATTGGAAGAGAAAACAAAATGGTTTAGGTGAACCGGACTTGAACCAGATAAAAAATAGTTTGAACCACTATTGAACTAGTTTCTAAAATCATTTTTCTAGGTGGTTTAGAAAATTCAAATTGGAGAATTGAAGCCACCATTGGATAGAGAATTAATTTAGATGAATTTACAAATTTTTAATTTTAAAAAATTTGGTCGAATCGGGCCTGATTGGTTTAAGCATTGAACCTGGTTCGAACCGATTCGAAACAATGTCATCTTCTTCCTTCAGATGACAGCACTGTTCACTCACTGGAAAACCGAGCAGTATTGGTGAAGATGAAAAGTCTTTGGCCAGGGAGTTTCAGGCAATGAATGACCTCCATAAAGGCACCAATCGAACGGCCAAGAAGTCCCCGAGCTTCCTATATAAAGAGCCCCTCCTCATTCATCCTTCTCACACATAAAAACTCTTATTTCTCCCTACTGCTCCATTTTTCGGTGAAGCTCGAACTAGAGCTCCGACTTGGGCATTTTTCTAAGCCAAATAAGTTGAGGTCGGGTTCATTAGATTCGGGGAGAAGTCAGCTATCCAACAGTAGTCTCCATTTGCTCCGAGGGTCACTGAAGAAACGCCGGCGTGATAGAACTATGAAATAGCTCTGGCGGACCGAAGGTGCCCTGTTTCGGTCGAGCTGAAAATGGCCAATTTGAGCCCTTCTTAGGACAAACCAAGCTCTCACAACACTGCCACAGCCCTCATACGACTGAATTAGAGCTGAAAGGTAAGTCAATTTGGATCCACTCTATAATTTTCGATCGGTGTTAGAGAGAGAACCGGCGAAATTTCATTGACCAAATTCTCCCTCAATTCAGCATGAATTGATGCAATTCTTGATCGTAGGATAAACCTCAGGACGAGAGCTATCTGCCCAGTTCAAAAGCTCGGACCACCACACCCCCGACGGTGAGCCTTAGAAGCTCCAATTTTTCAAAAAAGCTTTGTTTGAGCTCAAATCGGATCTAAATGATGCGATTCAAAATTACATTTAATCGTGTGGAAGTATAGGAACTCAATTTTACCTTCAATTTCAAAATTATTCGATTAATCGGTCAATTTGATAAAATCAAATTCGGCCATGTTGAAAGAGGAAATTGTGGGGAAATTTTTTGGACAAATTGGGGATTTCAAAAATTCGAGGGACTAAAGTACAATTTTCCAAAATTTAGGGCCAATTAGATATGGAAAAGATGTTGTAGGACTGATTGGTCAATTTTTGGAAGTTATTGGGGTCGAATTTGTCATTTTTGTGAAATTGGGGCAAAATGGTAATTTTTGAAAAGTTGGGAACCAAATTGAAAATTTGAGAAACTTGAACCCATTTTTGTGATTATGAATAAATTGAGATACCAAAGTAAATTTTAGAAGTTGACTATTGTAGAGAGAATACCACAATAAATCATGTGAGGATCTCACAACCTAAGTTAAGTGGAATATCAGTCAAAACAAATAAATTCTGATAAAAACTGTGAGTTGGAGTAATGATAGCAAGTTTGATTGGGCCGATCGAATGTATTTTACTATTTTTCTATAATATCATGAAATACATGATACATGTTTTGGAAAATTGTTTGAAAAATAATGACAAACTATATGGGTTCATGTTAACTAATAAAGACTATTTTTTAAAATGACTAAACATTATAAGATCAATTGATTGTGAGATAACTATACTCATATGCTAGAACTATGTGAGTAATGGCATTGTACCCAATATTGATTCTCTTATAGGGACATAGTTGAGTTAATGATCAAACACCTCGTATTTTTTTTTTATTGTGAGCATGTTTGTTGTTTGTTGATATTTTGCATTGATCATATAAAAGATAAAACTTTTTATGATTATGATTGAATATGCATGTTGCTTGTCGACTATTATATATACCTATGAGATATCAAGTTGGTTGAATTGAAAACTATACTCTCTAATAATATGAAATGAGTATAAGTGTTATTTATATGTATATTTTTTAATATGTATATATATCGGTTGGAAGTTCGGTATGTCAATAAAACACCAATCGAGGTAGTATTATCTAAGATATATTGGAAGTGACTAATAAGAGAAGATATCGATGTACATGTATGGTTGTTATGGGTACACATTTACGCCTACGTGAATGAAAGGATGTGGCGTAAGTGAGATATTTTCATGAGCTTAATAACATCTGTATGGGAGAATTATCTTATTAGAATTATGATATAATTTTTGGAAATGTCGTGTGCCATTAATTGTCAAAATAAGTTATTATGTGCCTATTATGTTAATATTTATGTAATTTGAGAATATAGAGTTTAACATGATACAATTATGATTAGGGTTGGATAGGCTGAAATATGAATTTTGAGTCTCAAGTAAAAATATAAAAATGATTAAATTCATAAAATTATTAATAAATTTTAATGTATAGATTTATATATCAAAAATGAAGTTGTAAAATATTTAGTAACATAATATTAATATTTTATTTAATAAATTATGTGCTCATTCCACCCTCACAAATAATTATAGGTGTCTTTTGCATGTTTCGCATGTTACAAGTGAGGTTGGCTAGCTAGTTAATGTACAAATCTCAAGATTTACATATGAATTTTTTTAAATTATTATTATCAATTGACATATTAGGTTTCCACCTAATTTTAAGTATAACTTCCTCTGATATATAACTCCACCTAATTTTTAGTTGCAACTTGCAATCATTAAGTGGGGACTATCACTTTCATTTTTAAATAATACCATTAAATACAGACAAAACAAAAATATCATGTCATGTAATGTTTAGGGATGATTAATATTTTAATTATTACATATTTATTAATAATTTAATTTTTTAATTATTTAATTTCTCTTCTACACAATATTTTAGTTTATTAGCTCAAATTATATAATTAAACAGATAGGCCAAAATGTTAATAAAAGTGCCGTGGGATTTTTATTAAAATTTTAATGTAAATTACTATATTAATATGATTTGAATATATCCATTTGTCCTCATTTATTGGCATTCAAGTGATTCTTGATGGCATTATGAGTGCCATTAGTAGGTGATGGTTGCCCAATTGTTAATGAATTTTCGTTCATTTTTAAATATTAGAGAGTAAATTAATGGTTGGGTAAATTATACTTATTATATTAGTATGTTATGACTATATAAAAAGGGATCACAAGGCATTGAAGAGAGAAGAGGTTGTTGTTATTGTACATATTTATAGGGAATTATAATTTATATGTAATTACTTAATTTAATTTAAATTACATAGATTTTTTATTAATAATTTAAATATATATAAATTTTAAAATTTTTATTAAGTAAAAATTATATATAATTAATTTTTTCTTACATACATATATATATCCTCTTCATTATAGAATTTTTTAAGTAAATTATATAATTTTAGTATAAAAATAATATATATATATATATAATATTCACTTAATAAAATTATATGTAAAAATTATATATTATTAAAATTTTGTATAATTAATTTGAAACAATAAATTAAATATTTTATATAAATATATCTCAATCTCTATAATAATAAAATTTTGAAGGTAAATTAGATTATTTTAGTATTACTAAAATGAGAAATTTAAATTAATAATTTATATACTATCATAAATTATATATAAATATTTTATTTAAATTAAATAGCATGTAATTCAAAATGAACTTTTAAATATTTTATTAAGTTAAATTATATATAATTAAAATTTTGTCAATTTTAAAAAGTAAATTTATTATTTAAATATATTTTTTATCCTCTACTTGTATAATTTTATGAGCAAATTATATGATTTTTACAGGTAAAATGTCAAATAATATATATATATATATATAATTAAGATATCTTATAAAATCACACATTGCATTTGGTAGTTTAATATAGCTTCCTTTTCCAACTGCAGATCGGCCTCAGCGGAGCACTGGACACGTGGCCAAGCGTTTGGAGCTAAGCTCTACCGGACCCTCGGTATCCACCTCCAAGCATCCTGCATCATCTCATTCATTTCTCCATCTTCATCTCCATCCTCTGGTACTTCACCCAGCAGGTCTTGATCCTCCTCCACCAAGACCCGGACATCTCCAGGTCCGCCGCCGTGTACACGAAGGCCCTCATACCGGGGATCTTCGCATACGGATTCTTGCAGAACATCCTCAGGTTTCTTCAAACACAGACTATCTTGTTCCCCCTTGTCATCTCCTCAGCCATCCCATTTGCCATACACGTGGGGTCGCCTACTGTCTAGTATACAAGACCTCTCTTGGGTTCGAGGGGGCCTCACTGTCTGCTTCTGTTTCGTTGTGGGTTTCTCTTCTTCTGATGGTTCCGTACTTGGCTTTCTCCAAGCGGTGTGAGCATTCATGGGAGGGATTCTCGAGGGAGTCCTTCCAGTACATTGCAGTGAACCTGAAACTTGCATTGCCATCTGCAGCCATGCAATGGTAGGTGATCTCCATTTACTTACTGCTATTAAATCCTTCAAAATATATACATGATCTCATGGGTTTCAGTTCTAGGAATCCAATTAAAATTATAGGTGTAGGTATATCTCAAAGAGCTCATCCATTTGCATGTTCAATTCTTCTGCATCTTGAATTAAAAATCCATTAAGGGCCCTTCTTTCCACCATGAACACTAGTTTTCTACTCCATTCTGCAGTTTGGAGAATTGGGCGTTTGAAACTCTGGTCCTCCTCGCTAGTTTGATGAAGGATGCTGAAACAACAACGTCCTTGATCGCAATGTGGTGTGTTAAAGCCCCATCTTAATTACTGCTCTTCAATCGGTGCATTACTATTGGAGCGATCTAACCTCATATTATTTCTTTGTGATGAGATAAAAGTGTAACCACAGAGACGATTGCCTTCATGATCACTTATGGACTCAGTGTTGTTGCAAGGTTAGCAAAATCTTCTCATCTATTAGATACTCGTGTCCTGAATATGAAGGAGGATCATACTCATACATTTTATGCAGCACGAGAATCTCCAACGAGTTAGGAGCAGGCAATACACACCAAGAAAAGAATGCCATTTCAGTAACTCTTAAGTTGTCTGTCATACTCGCCATAACTTTTGTGCTTGCCCTAGCCCTCGGCCACAACTTGTGGACGGGCCTCTTCAGTGAAAGTCGCACCATAATAGACAATTTCGCCTCTTCAGTGAAAGTCGCACCATAATAGACAATTTCGCTTCCCTAACACCGTTTCTCGCCATCTCCATAACGCTTGATTCCATAGGCGGTGTGGTGTCCTATCAGGTAAGATTGGAAATCTCCTTATTGTCTTCTCAAAGCGGTTTATTGCTGAAAAGGCAAAAGAGAAAACAACCTATCAATTAGCAAATGAGGAGTGTGTATGAGCTTTCAGGTGTGGCTAGAGGATGTGGGTGGCAACACTTGGTTGTGTATGTTAACATGACCAGTTTTTACCTTATTGGGATGCCGGTGGCAATCCTTCTTGGGTTTAACTTTGAGCTCGATGATAAGGTGATGACACACTATCTATCAAGTCCACCATAACTATAAGAAGAATCTTAAACTTCATCTTGCTAAAGTACTTATGATATTCTCTTTGTTGATCCATGGACTCTGGATAGGATTAATATGTGTCAAGTTCTCACTCTCTTGATCATCACTTTCAGAGGTAGATGGACTAAGTTGGATCTCTTCATGGATGGTGATTGGTGGTGATGATGAGAACACAAGTGCCATTTCAGCATAGTTATTCAGTGGCAACTCTCCCAGAGTTTGATGTGATTCCAATCCCATTGTAGGTATCCCCAATGACTATAATGGGAGATAATCATATTCCATGTATTGGATAAAAATAAAATAAGGATATTATGTTGTTGTATTGCACCGGGATGCATTAGGTGTTTAGAGTTTTGATATATGTTATGATTAATTATCTTTGAAATAAATTATTTAAGTTTTATTAATTTGAAAATGTCATTTTTATTTTTATTAAAAAATTACAGAATATCAACTAATAATATAATATAATATAATATAATATAATATAATATATATATTATACTCTCTCCTTTACTTACTAGGTGATTATATACCTTTAATTATAGCTTATTACTATTAAAATATAATTTAGTATTAGATAAAATAAAAAAAAATATTATATATTTATAATTTTAGAAATTTTTAATAACTTATAAATTATTATTTTTAATTAGATATGGTACGAGGATTTATCGGTACATTGTACCCGACCTATATCTTTAAATTTAATTTATTATCTAACTTAGTATAAAGAAAATATATCAAATTTAAATTATGGGATGGAGTGATTGTTATAAATGTTTTCTTTTAAGTTTGAGAGTTTATTTAAAAATGTACATACTTATGAATAACTTTTATAATTAAATACAACTATACTACAAGTGAAAATTAAATATGAGAATTCAGCCTTAATTATATTAATTTTTATGTCTAATTCATACTAGAATTTTATGTAAGTGTTCATTATTATGAAATATAATGTAACTCTTAAAAGATGTTATATCATATATTTATAAAATAGAGTTGTGACCATAAAGATAATTATGTGTGTTAATTATTTGTTAGTTAAAAAAGAGAAAGATTTAGAGAAAAGTAGGATCGTTGTAAAATCGAGATTTTTTAAAAGTAAAATATAGTTCAGTTGGATCGGGAATTAAAAGTGAACTAAAAATAAAAATTTGAACAAAAAATTGGAATTAGTTTAGATGAATAATTATTTTTAGAACAATAAATTAGTACTTGCGAAAATCTAGTTTGAATTGTATAGAATTTAAAAAAAATAACATGATATAAATTACCGAAAATATTCGAAAGGGATAAAAAAGTAATTTTAAAAAAGTGAAAAAGAGGGTAATCAAGTCGTGTCGAATATGACCCGACTTAGTACACCTGACCCGACTCTGTCTTACTCGACCTAATTCATTCCTCTCCATTCACTCTCACAACTTTTTCTAATTTATGGCACCGGTGAGAAACACGTAAAATTAATTCGATTATTTATCATATTTCATAAAATTAAGTATAAGAATAAGTTGACAACTCATTTAGTGCTCTCCATGTAAAATTAATTACATTTTCTCCTTCTCATTTGGTCGAATTTCACTTCTTAATTCAAAAAACAAGTTATCGGGAGCTCTATCTGTAGCATTATAAATTTTAAAACTGAAATTTAAGTACAATTTGATCAAAAACTAATGTTGAACAACAAATTAAAATCCAATAACCTAAATTTGGAATCAAAATAAATTGAGAATTGTTTTATATTCGAAACTTGTACAATGAGTAAGTTCAAAAAATTATATTTTAAGAATCTAATTTAATCGAAAATTAAGAATGGAGAAAAGTTCAAGTAAAATCGGTTTGAATCGAGATTAAATTATTTTAAAGAAAAAGTTTTTAATTTTTAAGAATAATTAAATAAATAGAAAATTGGTATTTTTTTAATCTACTCACCCTATAATATGATAAAAATTATTAAATGAAATTGAATTGAAGTGAATTTGTATTTAATTGAAATGAGGGTATCATTTGAGGCGAGGAAATGTATTAATTGTTGGCAAAAAATAAATCCTGATGCACCCAAGAGGAAACGAAAAACCATTGTAGTAAATATTTGTACGAGGGCTTTGGTCTTCTATTTCCATATCTCTCAATGTACAACCCAATTCGAGCTTTGAAAGCAATAACAATCAACAAAGTAATGGCACAACCCCACCTACATGTTTTAATGAAAAGAAATCAATTAACCATTAAATGGCAAGAAAAAAAAGAACACTTCTTCTCTTGCTCACTATTAATGAAACTTTATTCGTTACATGGTCTCGTAGTTTTTCTATTTAAATCAATAAAATCGATTTTTTAGAAATTATTCTCATAAGCACTCGAGACAAATCTTTTAAAAGAATCCGAGTCAGGTTCTTCTAAAAGTACTCGAGTTTCGAATTCGGGTCCGGGTTTATGTCCATCAAACCCAAAATTCGAATTGAGTATGACAAAATCCGTCACCATCCAAAATTTTGACAAGCCTAGTCTCGTCACTTCTTTATTAAAATGACTTCATTTTTATTCTTTTTAAACTACTCTTCTCTAAGAAACGCACCCATTTTTTTTAAATGGCTTTTTTGTGCTTTATTCTTTCCCTTCCAAAAATATGAAAAAACAAAGAAATTGCAGTAAATGGCAAAAATATAACGTGTCTCCACTACCCACCTCTCCTATGACAATGAGGTCTGCGCGCGACAATGAGGTCCACGCGCCAGTGAAGCGAGGAAGCTTATTCCCCTAGCCGTAGCACGGTAGCAGCGATGGCGAAAAATAAAATTAAAGAAAAAGGAGAAAAAAATCTTTGAAAATGGGCTGCCGGATAGAAATATCGAATAGAAGGTTGAACGGAGGGTCTAGGGTTTCCTGGTGTCTCTCTGAAAGAGGCGAGTCGATATCGATCACTCTCGTTTCTCTCTCTCTATCTCTTTCAATCTGAGTGTCCATTGCTGTTTCTCTTCCTCCCATGAATCGATAGGGTCGGGTTTTCAGTGATTTTCGCTCTGATAACCGGTCGACTCCGGTTGAGATCGGACCTTACCCATCTCTGACGTAGATTGAGAATCTGGGCATCGGTAAAGGAAGTTTTTGATTGAGAAATTGTTGATCTGAACATGCGGGGACTTGACAAATCCAAAAAGGTTACATGGGCGTCAGATGTGAACCTTTGTCAGGTAATAACCCTAAGAAATTTCTTAACGAATCTAAAGTTTGAGGGTTCGGTCTGCTCGTTGGAGTGACCGATGAGCCTCGGCCGAAAATGCAATGAACTTCAGAGGGATGTCTAAGATTAATTGATTTTGGAGTTATTTCGGCGGATGATACGGTTCGGAAATTTATGGTTTGAGGTCGCATTTTTAAGAAATCCATGTATGTATGGTTTTTGCTTTGGACTCTCTTTCATTCATGATGAATCATGACGGCCTTATACCTCGTCTGGTTTTAACAGGGTATTGGTGCTTATAATGCTTATAAATTGTTCTTCTTTTTTTTTTTCCTCATTTATCTGATTAGATTTCAATTTATATGATTCTTACAATGATCAGGCTGGTCACTGTCGGGGTGCTATCTCTGTGCTTTCGAGTGTAAAGCGTGAAGAGAAGTGGTTTGATGTACTGCTTGCATTTTGAATGTGATCAAAGAGCTTGAGTAGGACGGGAAGCACAGTTAGTATGGAAAGTTCATTCTGGATTCTTTATGTGGATCTAAGTATCGACAAAACTTAAAGTAATTCACAAGTTTATAATAGTGCTCGATTATTTTCTTCAAGCCAAGGAACACAGCTTTCTTTCCCTGGAGAAATCAGATGGAATAGAGCTGGCAATTACATCCTTCTGTGCATTAGTCAAATTGTGGAGGCTACTGCCTATTTAATTAGGATGTATATGCATCACCAGAATGATGAAATTGATTCAGCTAAAATTATGTTTTTTTCTACTGCATATTTTGCATATAGGTTCATAGATCCTACTGTTTTATCACATACAAAGGCTCATGACTTAAAATGATGTTTAATTATCCCCGCCATCCATTAGATGTCAGACGGAGCAATGAATTGAGCCCTGAAAAAAGTTCATGATTAATTGAGCCAAATAAAGGTTTATGTTGCAAAATCAAGATTGAAAGACTGCCTAGGAAGAAAATTTCCAAGTCTCTAAGGACAATCATTGACTTATGATTTATAACAATGTGCACAGAACAATCATAGAGCGATATTAAGGCATTAATGGCTTCCCAAGTTTGTTAGTGTAATAATTGGCAAATGGAGGAACTTATAAGAATTATGTGGTTGAACTAGTTGGGCAATGCTGGAGCCTAATGTGATAAGAGTTTATAGTTCTGGGAAGGGCTGACAAAGCACAATCTAGGTAGAATGGGATTTCATATTGCAATGTAGATATCTATTATGTGCCAAGGTACTAAAACTTTGGGATGACTTCCACCTGTTTTATTAGTGACTGTTGGGGTACATCATTGGGATTGAATTTTCCAATAATTATTATGGTTGTCAATTATAAGTTTTACAGACAGCCATTATATTTGCATTTCGTAGTTCTTAGTGAAGGGCAGGCACAACATTATTATGCCTTTCTCATTTTGCATTTTTTTAATTGATACTACTAAGAGAAAGTATCCTGTGTGATCCAATGCAATTTTTAAGTCCTAATATAATGCAGTCTGCTTGAGAAAGTCATTCTTTGGGTCCTGATGATGAGCCTCTCGTGTATTTTAACTCATGCACTAAACTGTGGTTCAGTTCATCTATTTACTCTTTCCTGGTTATGATATAATATGGTGGGGCTCCAAATTTCTTCTAGTCTTATGAATTGCCTTAAGGCAGATATGATTTAGTAGAACTTTTTTTGTTCTATTTGCAGTTTGAGTGCTAGTGGGTTAACCCACATTGGATACTTAGATATCTGTTTCTTGATAATGGGTTTGCCCACATTGGCTAATTAGTTATCATCATCTGAGTTTGTTGTTATGTTTCATTATGGAGCTCTCGCTTGTGGTTCTTTTTTGGTTTTTTTTTTCATTAGCAGTTTTGCTCTATGAACTTGTCTGAAGTAATAGCTTGAGCTATCTGAGTTTGTCTTTGGCATGTACATTGTTCTGCATTGGCTCACATTGGCTACCTAGATATCTGCATCTGAGTTTGTCTTTGGCAGGTCTATTGTTCTGTCTCTACATTGATATGCTTCTTCATTTGGAGCTCTTGTTGCTCCATTATGACTTGGTTCTTTTTTGTTTTCTATTTTTCATTTGCAGATTCACTCTATGAACTTGTCTGAAGTAACAGCATGAGTAAGACCTATGATCCACATTGTTTGTTTCCTTTGAATCAGGTGAGGCTATTCCTATCAGAAGATGCCCCTCTCCAGGTCAGTTTGGGTGTTCAGGACCACCTTCAAGCAAAGACCTCAGGGCTATCATCACATTCAGCAGGACCTGCCTCTGAAGATTTCTTGCCCCCAGGCTTTGATGCACCTCAAGATTCTTGTCAGAACCAGATTCAGTTGTCTGGGATTCCTCTCATTAGATGGAGATGTCCTAAAAGGGTATTTACAGGTTCCATTTGAGTGCCCTAGTTGTTTGTTCCCTGAAAGTTACTTGATCCAATACTTTGATGCCCAAAAGATTTTTGATACCAAACCGCCCCTTAAATTGTAAATAAAGTATAACACTAAAATATCTGGAAGAATTTTGCCAATAAATGATCCCCTCAAATTTTAAGAAAATTAACACTATTCCGGGTATCAAAGCATTGACTCAAACTGTGTTAGTGCACTCAACAATACCATTGAGTGCTCTAGCTATTTACCCCTTGATTGTTACTGAATCCAATGTTTTGATAGTGAGTGGATTTTTCTAATAAATGACCCCCTCAACTAAGTATGTATACTAGCTGCATAAGAAGGTTTTTTTTTTTCTATCAAACGATCCCTCAAATTAAAAAAAAAATCTACACTTAACCTCATGTCACATCAAACTTTTGTAGGGGAAAAAGGTGGTGGAGTTAAGTGGTAAGACTTTTTAAAGTTGAGGGGCCGTATGATAAAAAAAATATCTTGGGTGTGTTGGTTTTCAACCAACTTTCAGGGGTACATTGTTATGCACTCTATATTATCTTTTGTTGGATAGGATTTCCTGTGGTCCAACTTATTTATTTACTTTCCTCTCCTTGATTTCAACTTATTTATTTACTTTCCTCTCCTTGATTTCAACTTATTTATTTACTTTCCTCTCCTTGATTTCAACTTATTTATTTACTTTCCTCTCCTTGATTTCAATAGATTGTGCTCAATTGTGCATGGCGAGTAGTGGCTGGGGAAGAAAGTGAGGAGGCCGAGGTTGAAAGCCAGAGGGAGATGAGAGTTCTCGAGGCTGTGTACCCTCGAGAATCTTCAATACCACAAAAGTTAGAGCCGCTTTCTTGCATAACATAATTATGAATATCACTCGGTCTCTCATTCTTTAATTGGTTTTTATTTGCTCTCTTTTTGCAGCCCTGCATATACAGTGGATGCAGAAGAATTTCGTCAGTCCGACCTGCAAATTCCTTCAATACCTATCACTCCCATTGAAGATGATGATATCACAGGTTCATCTAGTTATGGTGCACCTATGATACCGCAACCTCTAGTGGGCGGTTGTAGTGCTGGGCCATCTAAGATTTCTGATGAGAAATTGAGCTCTGAAATGACACATGTGGAGCCAGATGTAGTATCTGCTGCATCGGCTGCGCTCAAGGCAATCATGAAGAGTAATGAGAAAGGAAACTCAATTGACCAGGACTTACTGATCCAAATCCTTAGTAACCCAAAAATGATTGAGAAATTGATCAGTGACCATGCAGCCAATGCCACCAGTGTGCAAAACACTCCTGGAAATGTGACCACACCCGTGCCTTTATCAAATCCTTCAGTCACTGGAGCAGCTCCTTCTGCTGGATCATTTTACTCACAGTCACATCCCAATGGGCATAATCCATGGTTTGCTCAGCCAACCTTTTCTTCTCCTACTCCTCAGCCCTCTGCAGGGCCTCTCCCTCCTGCTTCGAGGGACGTGAACTACTACAAGAACCTCATCCAACAGCATGGGGAAGAGCGGCAAGACTTTGCTGCCCCAACCCAGTACAGCAGCAGCCATCCCGAGCCAGCAAGTGTAAACAATTTCAACAATGGCCTGAGGCCAAGGGATGCCAAGGGAAAGATCATGAAGCCCTGTGCATACTTTAACAGTCCGAGGGGTTGTAGGAATGGGGCTAGCTGTGCCTATCTGCATGGTAACTCCATACAGCCTCGAGCAAGCAGCATGAGAGATGTCCAAAACTCAAAGAGGATGAGGTTAGATAGGGAGATCACAGATACATAAAGATGCACATTTCCTGTAAGTAGAAATTTTTGGTTTATGGGCTGATTATGGCCCCAGTTTTTTCTCCCTTGCCGCCCCCTTCCAGTTTCTTTTTGTCCTGCCATGCACTTTGTTTTGCCAGGGTAGTTTGAATATGATATTGACAACCCATTTGCAGATTGCAGTGATGTGTGAGCAAAAAGTTTCGGAGTTCCAATCATTTCTTGCTGTTATCCTAATTTTGCTAGAGATTTGTTGTGGATTGCATTTGGTAGATCTAATACTGCCAGGAAATATGGGATAGTGTCTGCAAGTCTGAAAATGGGATAATTTTGTGCACTTAGAAAGGATGAATGTGATGAACTGTTTGTGTAGGTGTGAGGTCCAATGGCAACATTTAGTGGTAGAGGCAGCTCAAAATGCTGAAATTCTGAAAGGTGGAGATCTTGAGTTAATTCAATCTCAATCCATTCATTGCCTCTGCACGGTGTTCTTTGCTTAGATTCTAGTGACAAAGATGATGTTGAAAGCTGGGGATGGGTATAGTTGGCCCCTATGAATAGTTTATATTTATATTATGGATTTTCTTCTCATATAGTGGAGTCCCTAATAGTCGTACTAGTGTTTCCTATGTGTTTCCTATCTCACTTTGGACCCCGAGATTCAGTTTTTTGCTAAAATTCCAAATGAGGCACTTAAATTTGGCCAATAGATCAATTTAAGTAATTAACTTTTATTTGGTTTAATTTTGATGAACTTCCATTTTAAATAAAGTACTTCATTTTATATTTAATAGAGAAGGAGAATATTTGTTCATTTTCTCTCTTATTTGTTGTTGCTGTTCGGCTCATTATATAAGGAAACCTGACTTTCTGACTATATCTTGAGAAAATCTATTTGTTTTTGCAAAAAAAAATTTCAAGAGATAACTCAAAATTTGGCACTTCCCAGTACTTTTTATTGATTATTATTGCACTTGAAAAATCACAATAGCTTGAGAAAATTTATTAATTTTTACAAAAAATATTCTCAACTAACTCAAACTTTTATACTTCACATACATTTTATTAATTTTTATAGCACTTAAAAAATCATAATATCTTGATAAAATCCTTTTACTTTTGTAAAAAAAAAAATTCTTAACATCCAACTCAAACTTTCATATTTTTTATTTATTTTTATAACACTTGAATAATAACAATATATTGAGAAAATTTATTTTTTAAAATTTCTCAACAGCTAACTCAAAATTTCATACAACATACTCTTTATTGAATGTTATGGCACTTGAAAAATTACAATATCTTAAGAAAATTCATTTTTTTTGCAAAAAAAAATTCTGAACACCTAACTCAAACTTTCATACTTTCAATACTTTATATTGATTTTTATGGCACTTAAAAAATCACAATATCTTCACAAAATTCATTTCTTTTTTTTTAATTCTACAATTAACTCCAACTTTCATACTTACCATAATTTTTATTAATTCTTGTTACACTTTAATAATCACTGTATCTGAGAAGATTCATTCATTTTTGTAAAAGAAATTTTCTAATATCTAACTTAAACTTTCATTCTTCCCGTACTTTTTATTAATTTTTATGGCACTTGAAAAATCATAATATTTTGAGAAAATTCATTCCATTTTGCAAAAAAAAAAAATTAAGGATTAACTCAAACTTTCGTACTTCCGGTAGTTTTTATTAATTCTTATTGCACTTGAATAATCATAATATCTGACAAAATACTTTCCATACTTTTTATTAATTTTTATAACACTTGAAAAATCGTAATATTTTGAGAAAATTCATTCATTTTTGCAAAAAGATTCTCAAACAGCTAACTCAAAGTTTCATACTTTTTATTGATTCTTATGGCACTTGAAAAATCAGAGAAAATTCATTAGTTTTTGTAAAAAAAAAATTCTCAACAACTTCCTATACTTTTTATTAATTCTCATGACACTTGAATAATCACAATATCTTAACAAAATTCATTAATTTTTGCAAAAAAAAAAATTCTCAACGGCTTCCTATACTTTTTGTTATTCTCATGACACTTGAATAATCAAATATCTTGAGAAAATTCATTAATTTTTGCAAAAAAAAAAATTCTTAAGAGCTAACTTAAACTTTCATACTTCTCATATTCTTTTACTGATTCTTATAACACATGAATAATCACAATATCTTGAGAAAATTCATTACTTTTTTATAAAAAAATTATCAACAGCTAATTCAAACTTCTATCTTCCCATATTTTTTTTTATTAATTTTTATAGTACTTGAAAAATCACAATATTTTGAGAAAATTCATTCCTTTTTGCAAAAAAAAATTCTCAACTAACTTAAACTTTCATACTTCACACTTTTTATTGATTTTTATGGCACTTGAACAATCACAATATCTTGAGAAAATCCATTTATTTTTGCAAAAAAAAATTATTTACATCTAACTCAAACTTTCATACTTTTTATTGATTCTTATGGTAATTGAAAAATCATAATATCTTGAGAAAATCCATTTGTTTTTGCAAAAGAAAATTCTCAACAGCTAACTTAAACTTTCATACTTCTCATACTTTTTATTGATTTTTATGGAACTTGAATAATCACAATATTTTGAGAAAAATCCATTCATTTTTGCAAAAATTCTCAACAATTAACTCAAAAATTCATACTTCCCATACTTTTTATTGGTTATTATGCCACTTGAATAATCACAATATATTGAGAAAATCTATTACTTTTTGCAAAAAAAAATTTCAAGAGCTAACTCAAACTTTCATACTTCACATACTTTTTATTGATTATTATGTTACTTAAGAATCACAATATCTTAAGAAAAATCATTCTTTTTTACAAAAAAAAAATTCTAAACGGCTAACTCAAACTTTCATATTTCTTATACTTTTTATTAATTCTTATTGCACTTGAATAATCACAATATATTAAAAAAATTCAATTCTTTTTGTAATAAAAATTTTCAGTAGTCCCATACTTTTTATTGATTTTTTTTGCACAATCCATACTTTTTATTGATATTATGTCACTTAAAAAATCATAATATATTAAAAAAATCCATTACTTTTAAAAAAAATATTCTAAACGGCTAACTCAAACTTTTATAATTTCCATACTTTTTTTATTGATTGTTATAACAATTGAAGAATCACAATATCTTGAGACCAGAAAGTGGAATTGCCTGCTGGAAGATGTATATAATATGATTCAATTCTTTGCAATTTGATTACATTATGTCCATTCAAAATGGGAATGGAGGAGAGAAGGAAAGGAAATAAGGAATGGGGATGAAGATGAATTTTAATTTTTTATATGTGAAATATTTGTTCATGGTGAGTGCTAAGGAAGTCAACCCAGTGGTTGTGCAATTAATGCAAAATGAAGACGGATGTGAATCAGTTCCAACCAATTTGCAGGTGGGTTAGCTCTAACCGAGTGGAAAGCTTTAGCTATGGCTGCAATGCATGTAAATTTAACATTAGGATTGCACCCTTTTGACTCAAAGACAAGAGAGATCTGATCTGGTCTTCCTCCTCGCCAACCGACCGACATCCATTTCCTCAAAGGGTCGCTTTCTTGAGTGTCCTAAGGAATCTCCTCAGCCTCAATCCGCACCTGCTTCTTCCTTCACTTCAGTATTGTCAAGTAAGTAGCAGTGCGATCCCTTAATTTTCCTCTACCGGAAAATGGGTTCCGTGTCGCTGAAGATCGGCGACGGTACCGCCCGCTTCCAGCGGGCCACAATCTGCTCCTCCGCTCTCAACATCCTCATGCTCCTCTCCGTCGTCGCCACCAACATCTTCGCCCTCTACGCCTTCACCTACTCCAAGTCCCAGAATGAGGGCCAGGGTCTCCTCCACCATCACCCCCACAACAACGTCCAGCTCCTCTCCGAGCAGGTCTCCATCATCCTTCGCGAGATTGATTCCTCACAGAAGAAGCTGGCCAAGATGGAGAAGGAGCTCCTCGGCTACGAAAGCCTCGACCTTTCCCGTCCCAACATGGCCTCCGAACTCAAGATCTTCCTCGACCGCCACCCCCTCCCTCTCGGCAAGGACTCGAGGACCGGAATCACCGAGATGGTGGCCTCCGTCGGTCACTCCTGCGAGAAATCAGCCGACTTGCTCTCCCAGTACATGGCCTACAAGCCCCACGGTCCCTGCCCTGACGATTGGAGCCTGGCACAGAAGCTGATCCTTCGAGGCTGCGAGCCTCTCCCCCGAAGGAGGTGCTTCGCCAAGCCGATCCCTAAATTGGGTACTCTAAAACCTCTCCCTGCTTCTCTCTGGAAGCCTGTTAGTAACAAGACTGTGAATTGGAGTGGCTTAGGGTGCAAGAGCTTTGAGTGTGTGAACACTAAGAAGATCACTAGGGAATGTGCTGGCTGCTTTGATTTGGTCAGTAGCTATGAGCCTCAGAAGTTTGTTAAGGCTAGGGGAAAGAATGATTTCCTCATTGATGATGTTCTAGCCATGGCTGGAGGCTCGGTTAGGATCGGGTTTGATATTGGTGGAGGGTCCGGGACCTTTGCAGCCAGGATGGCTGAGAGGAATGTGACTGTGATCACTAATACATTGAACATTGATGCGCCCTTTAGTGAGTTCATTGCTGCAAGGGGTCTGTTCCCGCTCTACTTGAGTTTGGACCATCGATTTCCTTTTTATGATAATGCACTTGATCTGGTTCATGCCTCAAGCTTGTTGGACCTTGGCACTGCTAAGGTGGAGAAGTTGGAGTTCTTGATGTTTGACATTGATAGAATTTTGAGGGCAGGTGGGTTGTTCTGGTTGGATAACTTCTACTATACTAGTGAGGAGAAGAAGAGGACTCTGACTCGGTTGATCGAGCTATTCGGATACAAGAAGCTGAAGTGGGTCATTGGAGAGAAAGCCGATGTTTCAGGATCCAGTAAGTCAGAGGTTTTATCTGCTGTCCTGCAGAAGCCCATCAGGGTGTAGTTTATATACATTGAGAGTTGCTTATGCTGAAGAGGTAATGAATAGCCTTCCTTTGTTTTCCTGGTTTCTCGACTTGGGGATTATGAGGATTCATGTGGCTCTGATCTCAGGCTGGAATTTGTCAAAGATGCCCAATAAATGTTTCCAATTGTTCTCCTCTGCAACCACCCCATATTAGCATAAGAGGATGGTTATATCTGCTGGGACCTTTTGCAATGTAGGAATTGTCAAATCTCTTTTTAGTGTTGTGTTATTCTCAGGGGGGGCAATGATAAGTCTGGATGAACTGTTTATCAGGAATCCAAAGAAGATGGAAGTGTGCTTTAGACATCACTAGAGAATTGCTCTTGGTACTTTCTTACTCTACCATAAACTTCATTTGCTCAATGGAATACAAAGGCTTGATTTTATTACATTATTTACTGCTGGTTGGAAAGCTTCAATGCTTGGTATTGTGTTACTCCCACTGATATATGTTCCATTGGGTACAGCTGAACATCCATGTAGCAGGGATGTTTTCCTGCTGCCTATTAGTTGAACCTTGGGTCAGGTAAAATCAAGAAAAAGCTCTAGTTGTTTATGGTTATTACTGAGTTAGCTGGTAGATTTTGAAGCACAGAGTTGTACAGAGAGACGGAGAGTTGTACAGAGAGAGAGGGAGACTGTGGGAGCAGGTCACACCAGCAAACAGAATCTTCAAAGTCTTTGTTTAGTGCAGAAAGCAGCAGCTCTCATCAACCTTTGATGATGCACTAATTGAACAACTGGAATTGGAGAACAAACACTGATTGGATCTCCATCATGATGCTTGAACAAATGCCTAATGAAATTGAGCAAGGCCCATGCAGTGATTCAAGTGAGATAGCTCTATCTGTCGGAAAGCTGAGTGCATCCATTCACTTCTAAACTATATGAACTTACAAATAAGGACATGCCCACAAGAGAAAAGCAGGAAAATTGGGGGCAGGAAATCATTAGAGAATTCATAGGTATTCTGGCAATGAAGTAGCCAACACCATCATTAATAGGAGAGATGGCATTATTGGGTGTAATGCCCCTTTCCACTTTCCACTTGGGTTCCCTGCAAAATTCTGAGGGCCACAAGACAGCATTTTTAGGTGCCATCTAACATGGGGGCAATCATATTGCTATTATAGACTAAGGTTGACATGAAGGAGAGAAATTCTTAGGCAGTTCCATAAGGGAGGAGCCATGAAAACGGTCTTCACATAGTGTGAGACCAATCCATCTTCATTAATCCATGAACATGAAATTTAAAACTTACTCCCCAAACAAAGCATACTTTCATCTGCAAATGCCTCAAAACACTCACTCATCTCTACTCCCTCAAATCCCAATCAAGGTCTCTAATCCATACCATATACACCTTCCCTTCTAAAATCACATATCTCTTGGGTTTATTTAATCCGATCTCTTGCACTCGATTGATTATAATGGCGGCTCGAGCTCGGGATGACCTGCTAATAAGGCCCTTTTGCCATCTCCAAATGAGCTCTAGCCACCAGATTCCGACTCTCCTGCCGACTATTCACCAAGCAGTTTTACCGACCGGCCCGTCAAGCAGCGGCCGGGATTCAATCCGTATATCGAACCGGCTACCCTTGCAGCATCTGTTCAGGTCCTCCGCATCGACGGTTCGGACCGGGCGAGCCGATGAACCGGAAGGTCCCGAGATGTGGCGGAGAACCTCCTGGAAGAATGCCTCGTCGCAGGGTATCTCCAGCGGGCCGCTTCGGTTGGCAAAACCGTACTCCTCCTCCGCCTGCAAGAGGAGGCTCTGGAAAACCGGATGGTTCAGATGAACCGCCCGGACGACGAACCTCCGGCGGCTGGCGCCCACGCAGACCGCCACGTGCCCTGCCGGAACGTCGTCCGGTACCCTGCTGGCCGCCGATGCCGAGAGATGGGCCTTCCGACGCCACCGCAGCAGCATCTGACGGAGCCGCACGATGCGGCGGATCTTGCTGCTTTTTCCCACCACTTCCTCCGCCACCGGCGACATTCTCTATCCGCGTTGTTCAGGAGAGTGATTCGAAACTCAGAACCGACGACGGTGAAGACTGACAGTAAGAGGAAGATCGGTGGACCCTCAGTTTTATAGACGACAGGCCTTCGAAAGTGACCCTATGATTGCAGAAAATTACGGAATTGCACTCGGAAGGGACCAGTATGATATAACATACATAAACTCTGTAATATATATATATATATACACACTCCATACCCTAAATCTTTGGTATTTTTTCTTAATATTTTATTATATATATTTAATAATCGCTCTAACAATCTAATTTTATTAATAATTGAGTAGAAAATAAAACATGTGCGAGACTCGACTAACTATTATAAAAAATAATAATTTTTAATTTTTTATCTAATATTTAATTATATTTTTTCATTCTAATTATAAATTTTTTATGAGATATATAATTATATTATTTATTTGATGTGACAAATTATCACACCAGCCAATCATCTCAGGAAAATGATTGGTGATCACAAGATATGGATAGTCAAAACTCCAAGCAAGTGTGCCAACAAAATTAGGTAGGATTCCATAATATTTTTTTTTCATTTTGTGTGAATAATTTAACATAAAAATAATTTATTAGATAATATATTATATAAAAATAAACTGTATTATTAAATATCATATACTAATTAAAAAAATAAATTCATCATCTTTAAATTGTTATTAGAATAATAACAAAATCAGTGGTTGAGAATGGATAAACTTATGATAGTAGAGCAAATATAGGACGAAGAAGGAGAAACATAGCTTTCGGATTTGTTGAGATTCCCCGCTCCCACCCCATGTGCTGTCTTTCTGTTGAGGAGATTCCCATTGCATCTACATATTCTAGGGGGAAAAAATTATAATATTTTTTCAATATAATTAATTATATATCGAATTTATTTTCTTCATACATAAATGTGATAAAATATAAAATAAGGTGAGTTAATAATATTTACTTCATATAAATTTAAAAGTTTATATTAATAAGTCTTAATTTATTTAAATTACATGTTAAAAATATTATTGGGAGATAATGATTGAATCACATTTAAGTTGATAACTTATTGTGTTTCATATTATTATAATAAAATAATATTTATTATTTTAGTTATTATTATTATTATTAAAATAATAATAAACAATGCTCAATTTTCTCCATTTTTTAAGGAATGGTGTTATATATTTGTGTGATGATCACATCAATCATAACTCATGATTGCTTTGACCAATAAGAATTTATTTATTTTTTTCAATAATAAAAATATATTTACTAAAGCGCCCCTCCTACAGGTGCAATTCCCTAATTCTTTTAAACAATAAGGTCACTTTCGACCTTTCATTTCTCACTCATTAGGGTCTATTGAAGACCGTTTTCTATCATGCCGCAGGCACTAAACCACCTCGAAATTAGAGAGAACGTGTTGATGTCTTTTGGCACGTGTTTAAAGGTTCGCCCCGATATTTTGATGTATACCAGTAATGTGAGCTGATGCTCAAACAACTAATCCGGGCTGGATCTGTTTTTTTTCCCGGTTCGCTGTAAATCGAACCGGTTTTCTTCTCCAAAGCCAGGTTCCATCCATCGCTTCAATTCCGCAAGTGGCGGTCCCAAATTCTCTAGGAGGTTTTGTTGGCCGCACTAAACCCTCCGAGAATGACACTAGATGATAGTTCATTTTATTTATAATATATCACATTTTTTAAAAATTATAATTTTATGTATTTATATGCAATTGATATATGTACAAATAATTGTGCAAAAAAATATATGTACAAATAATTATTTTTTTAATTTTATGTAAAATAGTCTAAAATTAAATAAATCTATTAAATTAAATAATTTAAAATAATTAGCTGAAGTTAAATGGTTGAGATTAAAAATGGGTTTCGAGTGGTAAGAGAAAGTAAAAATACATGTTGGGCAAAATATATTCTCAATTTTTTTACAACCCTAATTTTATTATATGTTCTTGAATTTGATTCTCATGTTCAACCATTCTTAATATTTTATTTGTGATAATGAAATTTCCTAGCCTCAAACTTATATTCTTACTAATGTGTAAAATTAAAAAAAAATTATTTGTAAATTCTCGAATCACATACAAATAATATTATAACTATTTTAAATTAATAAGATTAATAGTATAATTTGTTATTGTACAGGCTTGGGTTCAAATATTATTATTAATATTTTCTTAATTTAGATATATTTATATTAAGGGTGAACGATAGAGTGGTTGGAGTTATAAGCATACTAGCATACATTTTGGTATCTAATAAAACCTGAAATTTCGGTATTATTCTTTATTTTTGTCCTATTTATCTCCCAAAAGATGCTAATTATTGTAATAACCTAAAAATACTTTAAAAAATTTAAAATTATTCAAATACTAACAAGAAAAGTAATTAAATTTTTTTTCTTTTTCAATCAACATAAATTTATAATTTCACATATAAGAACATTGGTAAAATATTAATAAATCAACTTAATAATTATGCTTAGGTATAAAATAACATATTATTGTATTAAGAGAGTCGATTATTTCCCATTTTTCAAGAAAAAAAAGAGAATGATGCAATATTAAGATAAATATGATTAAAATGTATGATATAGTAAATTTAGAATTTCTTAGGATATTACTCTATCACATGAGTTTAACTCTTATCTTCATATAAATATGATTAAAATGTATGATATAGTAAATTTAGAATTTCTTGGGATGTTAATCTATCACATGAGTTTAACTCTTACCTTGGATTATCTTATGTACGTCTTATGTATCATAGAAGTAATTGACATATGTTTGAGAAGTGGCACTAGCTTGTACATTCGATAAATAGTGTAATACTTAAATTTTAAAAATCAGGATTTAATCCCAATTTGGACCTGAAAATAAATTCGGTCACATAAACCTAAATCGTGATTTAAAATCAAACTGGATTACAAATAAATTTGAAATATAATTTTAGCTGAATAGTAAGTTAATGAAATTATTCTTAAAGAATCTTAATTGATAAAAAATAAATAATCGAAAAAGTTCAAGTGAAAACCAGTTCGAATCGATATCAAACTGACTTGAGGTAAAAAATATCAAATTTTTAGAATTTTATCTTAATTTAAAACCTTTATATTTGTGATACTAGCCCAAGAAACTGTAACCTAATTTGGGTATAATAACTTCAATATGTATTATCCAACTGTGATAATTATTAAAAAACTGTTAAATAAAACTTATTTATGGGATTGGACTCGTTTTCATTGGCCTTATAGGCACTTTTACAATATTTTCTAAACATGAACATGATCCCACTTCATTTTCAGAAAACCATAACCTTCAACCCACTCGCATAGTACTAGATCTAATCTATTATTGTTGATCATGAGTCTCACTCATATGCTGCATCGACGATCGGACTAGACCATACCCCTTTATGTGTATCCAAACACCATTAATAGATTGTCCTAATATCATACTTCATGTTATTATAAAAAATATAATCCCAAATAGTTTAGGTATATTAACATAGTCAGAAAATTATATTTCTGGAAAATTGAGTTTCAAAATGAAGCATAATCTTATAATCGATCCAAACGGTCCCGATGTGAGAAATCTCACTCACTCGTATTTTGAAACTTGGTCATCTCAGGGATTTCTGAGCTTGACATGTATTTACTTTGCAACTTTAGGTAGTTCGTTACATGTTGGGCAATGAAATTCCAAATAATAAGATAATTACACTTAAGCCTCGTAATTTTCCAAAATTATATTTTGGTTCTTAGGTTATACCTTAATTTTGATTAGGTCCCTAAAATTGTCAAATTTTTCATTTGGGTCCCTATTTTCCTCAAATTTTCAATTGGTCAAGTAATTTCTTATTAATTACTGAAAATTCCCAATTTTTCAAAATTACAATTAAGTCCATAAATATTCTAAAAATTATAATTTAGTCCTCTAACTTGAATTTTATCAATTCGACCTTAATTCTTCTCAATTGAGTCCTAACATGATACTAATTTTCACATCCCGACCTAGTTTCCCTGATCGTACCTGTAGACAACTGCCGCATCCTTCTGATCTTACAATGATGTGTGCCTCATTATCGTAAAACCGAAAAGGTGCAAGGCTCAAAATAATATATCTCAAATTATTTTCTAAATTAATAAATTGAATCTTTGGAAAATAAATTTTAGAAACCACATATCGGGACTATATACTGAATGTAAGACATATCTTTGGTTTAGGTTTGACCTTCCCCATCAACACATATCCATTTTCACCATTTTTACCTGAAAGGTCAGAGCTATATTTAATAATTTTTTGGTAAGTGAAAATATTTTTGAAAAGTGAAAGTATCGAAAAAGTACTGTGTAAGACTTATACCTGTCATCACCCAAAGACCTCAATAACTAGCTTTCAATCGGGGCTACTCTTATTAAATGGAGTACTAGGTCCATTACCTTATTTTGGGAGCGACCTTGAGGAAAATGTCAAAATGAAATACCGACTCAAGGATATCAAAAAATATAAATTGGAAAACCACCAACATTTTTAGAAGTACTAAAGAAAGTAGTACGAAAATTTCGAGGAGAAAATTGAAGAAGCATCTTTTGGAAGGATTTACAGATCTCAATGCAATATCAAGTATTGGAAAGGAAATTTTACTCTTGAGATAACATCTAAGATTAAGATCTTAGATAATAATGGCTTCACACAGTTGACATAAATAGTTACTAATTTGAGAATGTAGGGAGAACAAGAATGGTGGAATATGGGCAAAATTTTTGGACAAACTATATGAGAATATTCATAGAGTAAATTGTGAACTATAGGCAAAACTTTTGAACAAAACTCTTTTTTATCAAAACCGAGAAGCATGTATTGCCCAGGGGAATATGCCAATTAGGTGGAAAAATGGTGATGACATACCAAAGGAGAAAAGTTTAGAAGAGTATAAAAAAACCCAAATATCTATTTTGAGTTTGGACCTCTAACAATGATTTCAAAGACAACTCTTGATGCAAGTCTCTTTGGTGACAAGACTTAGTGAAAATTTACCTGAAATGAAGAGCAGGATGAAAGTAAGATGATTGACACCATAGGAAGTGGAGTAAACTAGTACCCCAAGGAAGTCAAAAGATAGAAGACTTGGCCAATAACGATTAAGTATGACGTTATTAAGTATGACACTAGTGCTCATTGAGCACATTAACAATACTTATATCAATAAAAGACTCATGTTTGTAGCTGAAGCTAAACATGATAGATGGGTTGGACAATGAGAAAGGTCATCTCTCGAATGAGTAAACAAGAATATAAAATGTAGAAACAACTTTGAGGATCAATGAAATTAATACACAAGGAATGATAGTATTATGGTAACAATCTATCACCACCTTGTTGTACAAAAGATATAAATGTACAAATGATATAAGATGCCTATTATAAGGAGTTTGAAGTATAAGACAAGATATTTTGAGTTCTATAGAAAGGGTGGTACAATTGACCGACATGTACCTAGATAGTATGTTTGGACAAAAAAGATTACAACTAGTGAATCTTCGTTAAACTAAATGCAACAAATTATAATAATAATGAGTGACCCGAAAGTTAAAATATGGATAATTCAAGGATATGATTACTATTGCACGAAGAGACATCCATAAGTGATAGAAAGAGATGTATAGTTAAAAAGTATAAAGGGAAAATCTATATTACACAAATTTTTGGGACGAAACTTCTAAACTTGTAACACCAAATGTTCTCCAATAATATAATAATGCAATGATGGAGTTCAAACCAAGAGGGAACCAAAAGGGATTTTGAAAATTTGATTGGGCCTATAAAAAAGAAAGATAAAATAAATATTTCCGGATATTTTTTCCGAAATAATAGAAATAAAAGGCTAATGATCGAGGGAGGTAAAATGCAATTGAGGATAATAATAATAAAAAAAAAACTAAATAATAGCGCAACGGTTAATCCTCATTTTCTAGTTTGTCATTTGACGACTTCCTCCTCCCTCTCTCCCTAAGACCTACCGGAAAAGAAGTTAGTTAATGAGAGGGGTTCAAGGAAGAAAGGGGAAGGCTGCAGTTCGGTGTGAAGATCGCTGAGGCACAGGCGAGGCTCATTAGCCTCCGTAAGCAGCAGAAGGTGCAGATGTCTCTGCCCTTCGTAGACAAAAACACCCAAAAAAAATTCTATCGCTTCTTCCTCTTCTCTCTCATTATATTCTCGAATTATCCATTCTTTCCTCTGCCATAAATCTTCTCCCTTCCATCAAGAGGGTCTGATTACGTTTTTGATATTAGATCGTCGGTAGGTGGGGAGGGAGTTTTCTTGCTGAAGAAGAGGAGGGTCTCGTTTAGTGGAGTCTCTAGGGGTTAGGAGTCTGCATAGCGATGGCGCAGATTCAGGTTTGGCATCACGCTGCTGTGGCTGCTAATGAACCTACAGGATTGCCGACTTCTGTGTTTGGTGGCATGAGTCCATACTTGTCGACGTCCTTTACGTCGGGAATCTGAATTTCGACGTGAGTGACTCCCAGCTTTATGATCTATTCAACCAGATTGGTCAGGTTGTTTCTGTCCGTGTTTGCTAGGACTTGACCACGCGACAGTCTCTTGACTATGGCCATGCGAACTACAGCAACCCCAGGATGCGACTAGGGCCTTGGATGTGCTGAACTTTACTCCACTCAACAGAACGTCAATCCACACCATGTATTCACACCGAGATCCCAGTATTCGTAAAAGTGGAAACGCCAATATCTTTATCAAGAATATGGACAAGTCGATTGACCACAAGGCGTTGCATGATACATTTTCTACCTTTGGAAAAATTCTTTCATACAAAATGGTCACTGATACTTAGGCTGGTCCAAAGGCTATGGTTTTGTGTAGTTTGATAATGAGCAGGCTGCTCTGAATGACATGCTGATAAATGATACGCAAGTATATGTCGGGCACTTTCGAACCAAGTACGAAAGAGAAATTGATCTGAATAAGACAAAGTTCAATAATGTATATATATATATATATATATATATATATATATATATGAAGGACTTCTCTAAGTTTGTACAGATAATTTAAAAAGGATTTTTAGTGAATATGAGACCACCCAGTGCTCTGAGAAGGCGAAGGGAGCTAGAGGAGTCATTAGGAGGGCACGTCGTGGCAGGAAAGAAAAGTCACCATAGGTTTATGAGTATTCTTATTCTATTACCCTCAAAAAAGCTGGGAGACTACTATTCTCAAAGTCAAACAAGTACTTGGTAGAGAGATCCTATAAGAGGCAATCACGAGAACCTCCCCTTTTCATTTTGCTGGAGGGTGGCGGAAGTATTAGCCACAAGGCAGCTGCATTAGAGGAGCAGAGTGATGATGAAATAGATTCTAGGGTAGGATTCCATTGTTTGGAAAGATGCACAAGGGCATGAAGAAGGGGGTTGTTGAGAGTTTTCATGAGAGGTAGATTGGGATGAGGATGATTACATGGAAGGAGAATAGGCTCCAGGAGGAAAAGGAGGAAAAAAATGAAGAGGATGAGGTAAATAAGGAATGAGAGGAGGAGCAGGTTAAGAAGGGTTTGCGTGATGATGTTACCGGTCGAGGAGCTGATCAGCAACAGTAGTATTGGGAATATCCCTCCTATAATTTATAAATTTCTATATTTATATATGAGTGCCAACGAAACTCCTTCAACTGCCTCCTCATGTTCTAACTTTTGGAGGGTAGAGGAGTTGTCAATAATTATGATGCAGGCTAACTTGCTACAGAGGCCATGCATGAGAGTGTTTACACTCTCCGAAATATGTTAGAGTGGCTCACAAGCTATATATATATCATGACTTACATAATCAGAAAATTAATTCAAATGGTAGGGAGGGCTTTCTTGCGGGTAGGCCAAGTACATCGGGGAAAGGTCGGAATTAACTACTTGCAGAAGGATTAAACGTCAGATGCCGTAAAAAGAGAAATCAAATTGAAGCAGATAATAAAGTAGAGAGCTCACCCTTTAGTTGCGGTTAAGAGAACTTTTGGGCTTGAATGTACGGGGTTTCTTGAACCCATTGTTCAACTAAAGAATGGTGGAGAGAAGGGCAAAAATTACCCCTACAAATGAGTTTAAATCATGAGACTGCCATTAAGGGCATGTTTGGGCAAATTGGAAATGAGGGATTAATGACATGTTTGATTGCAAAGTAAGATAGAAGGAAAATTACCGAAATGCACCTAAGATCGGGAATTTAGTGGAATACTATCCGATGAACCGGAGAACATTCACACACGATGGTGCAGGAGGAAACACGTGCACTCAGAAATCCCTTCGGGATGAACACGTCCTCAAATAAAAGGTGAGTGAGATTTCTGGTACTGATTGGACCAATGATACAATAGTACGCGAAATTTTCTATATTTTATTATGTAAAAAGTTTTGAGAATATATTCCCCCTTTAACTGTGTGAACCAAGCTAAAAATATTATTTTGGGGGAATATATTATGTATGAGGATTATAATGTCCCAATGGGCCCAAGACCATGTTTTGGAAATCTCGTTAAAGTGGGCCCATTGCCAATGGACACATGCGTAGACCCGTCCAGAATGAATATGTGATGAATGATGCTAAAAGATCTGAATAATGGAAATTTTGTGTGCTACCCATCGAGCCAAGTTGAGTTGTCGAGCTTGTTAGGCCGAACCGCTACTCTACCGAAGCTAGGTTGTTGAACCTGTTAGTCTAGTATGCGTGGGCTGAAGCCAAGCCGACAGACCTATAAAGGCTATAATTCAAAAAGACTATTGATTGTGCATGCACTATGATGTTTGGGCTATCAGGACACCTGACATGAGGTAGTGATGGAGCCTAAGGACTGCTGGACGACCCAGGGAGCATAAGAGCAGTTTTGTCGTTCAGTAGGTCGTGAAGCCGAGGAGCTTCCTGCGCATGGAGACCGAGACAGTAAGGGAAATGAGGTCTCATCCCACTGAGCAGACATGGTAAAGTAATTTGGGGTTTGATGCGTCAAACTATTGATGTGCACTCAAACTCTAGGTAGAGGCAATATCCTTCTATCAGGGTGGACGGTAAAAGCATTCCAATCTACAAGTGGCATGGTCGATGACCATTTTACGAATGTGTGATCGCTTTGATGATAAATGGCGTATGATTGTGTGTGCTAAACTTAAAATGTAAGGTGAAAGGATAACTTTGTTATGATGAAAGAAATGTATTTCAAACTTGTTAAATACAAGTTAATTCTTTAATATCTCCACAAGATTACCATGGTGACCCGTATTTTACCTAAACCTTCCTGAAACCCTATTTAGAGTATAAGTTGAATCATGGACTTGGAGTCACGATGTCAGCAAAGCCCTCTCACTGAGTTGTCGAACGCATTCCCCTCCAATTACCCCTTTCAAGTAAAAATGGTGAAGATGGATATATATTGATGGGAAAGGCCAAACCTAAACCAAAGGTATGTTTTACATTTAGTATATAGTCTCGGTATATGGTTTCCGACATTTACTTTCCAAAGATTCAATTTAATAATTTAGAAAATAATTTGAGATATTTTGTTTTGAGCCTTGCACCCTATCGATTTTATGATGATGAGGCACCCATCGCTGTAAGACTGGAAGGATGCGGCAGTTGTCTGTAGGTCCGACCGGGGAAACCGAGTCGGGGTGTGACACTAATCATCTTCCCTATATTCCTTGATTCATTTCAAGCTTTAAACACTAAATTTGGCTTAAAAATGAGCTCAAATAGAGTTTCATTGGAAAACCATTTTAGAGTGATAAAGCTTCGATTATTCACAGGTGTGGATCCAACAATCAGAGCTTTTGCTTCCACTGAATTTCTCTCTTCCTAAGGATCCTTCCTAGATCAAACCGTGTCTCAATTGATGTACTGAGCAGTGCATGACTTTGATTAATTTCCAAGCAAAACACATTGTGAACAGTCATTTCTGGCGAAAGGCGACAAAGGGGACTTACCACTACGGTTCAGGGAAGGTCTGGGCATCTCTAGGGAAGGTCTAGGGAGCTTAGTTTGGCCAGGGTTGGCCCAAGAGTGGTTCGAATTGATCTCGACCGACTTTGTTTGTGAACTGCCGAGGGAGTGAAGGTACTGAGCGAGCTCACCAGCACTTCTCTAGTGATCTTCGAGCTGAATGGAGTATGCAGTCGTGTAGTTGACTTCCTGAGGATTTCAGGTAACTAGAATTCGCCTTGAGAAGTGGAGAAAAGTGACCAAGTCGAAGCTCTGGTTCATGCCTCGCTAGGAAATGGAGTTGTTCTTCTTCTTTAGTCGTTTAAGGGATGAGGAGGATAAGTGAGGAGAAACTCTTTATATAGGGAGCTTGAGAACTGACAGGTCTATACACTCATCAATCACTCGGCCACAATCTATCCCATTTACGGCAGAGGATTTTTTGGTCGTCAGAGTAATGGCGGCTAGCCGACGTCCTTATTTGCCAAATTTTAGAGGTTGATGACGACACTACGCATGCATGTGCGAGCTACCACATGGCGTACTATAATTGGCTGGTTTCATTGGCACAACTTTCCACTCAATGTTCGAGTCGTCCGATGACTCGTTGACTAGACACGTGGCAACCTCCCATTGGTCACTCGTTTCAACGTGGCCGCTACCGTATTTGACTATTCGTTGACCGTGATACATGTGGCATCTTCTGATTGGCCGATTTAAATTTAACACTTACCCCACTCGATGCACTATGTTAAATGCCACATGTCAGCCTTTAATTGATTGTGGTCGTCCGATGTGGCTCTACCACGTGTCAACCTCTGATTGGTTGTGGTCGTCCGTGGCTCTACCATGTGTCGACCTTTGATTGGTCGACCGTTCTCTGACATTCTAGTCAGTCACTCATGTGGCACCTTTGTCACGTGTCAGCACCTCATTGGTTAAGCCTACTAACGAGACTTATCCTCAGTTGACCGTTGAATAAGAACACGTGTCGCTCTCCCATTGGTCCGTCATCGATAACGTGGCTTTTCCTTCCGTCTGACCATTGACCGAGAACATGTATCACGCTCTGATTGGTCAGTGCTTCCATGCATTGACGAGCGGCTGATTGGGCATGTTTCACCACGCGTCGTATGCTGATTGGTCACACGCGCTGATTGGGAGCTGACCTGGCAGGCAGTCTGTTGACTGGCTAGACCGTTGATCGGTTTGGTCATACCAGATTTGGTAACCCGAAATAAAAAACCGATTAGTTTTCTAGAATTAAATTTTTTTTAAATTTATCTAAATTTATTTTCTATCCAATTGTCATTTCAATCTTCTCAATTGCTTTAAGTCACTTAGAAAAATGAATCTTTGAACCGATTCAATTTAGTTTAATCTAGTTTAGGTCTGGTCACCCTGAACCGGTCTGGTTTTCTCTTCCAATTCCATTCATAGTTTCTTTCCATGATTTTTGGGTCTCTATTGACCACTTGGAATTTTCTAAATCTCTCATTTGGATTCTTTATACCAATTTTGTTTCTCTTTGATACTCGGTTTTCTCTGGTTCAGTGAAAACCAAGTTTTAAAGCTAACCATAATTGGTATAGAGAATAAAAAATGGGGATTTTAAAAATTCCAAAATTATTCCCCATTTAAGCGACGCATAATGAGTTTTAAGTAAAAAAAAAACTCATAAAAGGAGAGAAGAAGTTTTAAACCCCATTCCCAATAATAAGGAAGTTGGAAATGGGAATAAGAAAATTTTGAGTGAAAACCAAGTTTTAAAGAGAACCATAATTGGTATAGAGAATCCAAAATGGGGATTTTAAAAATTCCACATGGTCAATAAAGATAAAAAAAATCATGGAAAAGAACCATTAATGGAATTGGATGTGGAAACCCGATCGGTTCAGTGTGAACCAGACCTGAATCGAATCGAACCAAAAGGAACTGGTTCAAAGATTTATTTTTCTAGGTGACTTAGAAACATCAGTTTGAGAAATTGAAGTCACCATTATGTAGAAAATGAATTTAGACAAATTTAGAAAATTTTAAAATTTATAAAACCGATCGAATCGGGCTTAAACCAGACGATATTCAGTTTTGGGTCACTGAACCCTGTCCGACTAAATTGGTCAATGGTCCAGCCTCTTAACGGACTGCTTGCCAGGTCAGAGCCCAGTCAATGCGCGAGATCAATCAGAGTGCGACGCGTGGTGAAGCACGCCAATCAGTCGCTTTGTCTGCGTTTAGTAGTGATGGTCAATCAGAGTGTGACACGTGTCCTCAGTTAACGATCTGACGAAGAAAATGCCATCACCAAAGACTGACCAATGAGGGAGCGACACATGTCTACAATCAACGATCAACTAAGGAGAAGCCAGGTAAGCAGGGCTAACCAATGAGGTGTTAACATGTGGCAATGATGCCACGTTAGCAGTCGGATAGGATGTGGAAGAATGATCAACCAATTAGAGGTTGAAACATGGCAAAACCACGTCGGATGGTCCCAACTAACCAAGGACCGACACATGGCATTGGCACAATGCGTCAGGTGGGAAAACCAACAAATTTAAATAAGCCAATTAGAGGACGCCACATGTTATGGTCAATGGATAAATAGATTCGGTTAGCGGCCACATTGATGTATGTGACCAATGAGAGGCCACCACATGTATGGTCAATGAGTCAACGGATGACTCAAACGCTAAGTGAAAAGCTACATCAGCGATGCCGACCAATCACATCATGACACGTGGCAGCTAGCATGTGCAAACATCATACATGCACGTATAGTGTTGTCTTCAACCTTCATGTGATAGCACTATTCATGACAGAAAATTGGAATATTTTCTTTCCATTTTTGGAAAGAGAATATTCTCTTCAACAATGGCAATTTTGGAGGAGATAGGCTCGACCAATTTAGAAACTAGTAGAACCAAGGGTCTCCGAGCTCCCCCATTCATACTCCTCATACTTCGAAAGACTAAAGAATAAGAAGAACAACTCCATATTTCGACCACCTCTGAACCAAAGCTCCGATATTGACCTTTTCCTCCAGCTCCGACCATGCAATTTACTTTCCTAGAATCCTAAGAAAGTACTCCACCTTCGTGCATACTTCATTCAGCTCCAAGGTCACCGGAGAAGCCTCAATGAGCTCACACATTACCATTGCTCCCTCGGCAGTCTACGACTAGAATTGATCGAGCTCAATTCAAGCCACCCTCAGGTCAACCATGACCAAACCAAGCCCTCCAAACCTTTCCTAGAGGAGTCCACACCTTCCTAAACTATCGTGGTAAGTCCCTTCCACCGCCCCTTGCCGAAATTTACTGTTCATAGTGCATTTTTTGCTCAAAAATGAAGTTAAGAAATTCGTACCACTCAGGTCACCAATAAAGACACAGTTTGACCTAGGAAGGATCCCTAAAAAGATAGAAATCCATTAGAATCAAAAGCTCCCGTTGTTGGACTCTCACCGGTGAATAATCAAAGCTTTCTCTCTCTATAATAATTTTTCAACGAAGCTCTGTTTAAGCTCATTTCTAACCAATTTTAGTGATTTAAAGTTAGAAATGATTATGGGGACATAGGAAAGATGATTAAATACATGTGAGGACCCAATTGGGACGAATTAAGTTTGAATTGATGAAATTCAAGTTGGAAGACTAAATTGCAATTTTCAAAAAATTGGAGATTTTTCTATAATTTGTGAGAAATATTATAACCAATTGGGAATTTGAGAAATTAGGGACCCAAATGGAAGATTTGACAATCTTAGGGACCTAATTGAAAATAAGGTATAACTTAAGGGCCAAATCGTAATTATTAGAAAGTTACGAGTTTTAATTGTAATTTCCTTATTACTTGGGACTTAATTGCCCAATCTATTGTAGTAACGAATCACCTACAAGTTCATGCAAAGGAAATGCACACCAAGCTCATAAATCCCCGGGGCAAACAAGTCTCAAAATACGGGTGAGTGGAGTTTTTAACATCTAGACCAATTATAAGCATACTTAATATCATGCTTTATTTTGAAATCAAATTTCTAGAAATATAATCATGTGACTGTGTGAAACTAATTAAACTTTTTAGGATTATATTTTTGAAGAAAGCATAAAATATGTTATTAGAACAACCCATTAACGGTGTATGGATACACCTTAAGTGGTATGGTCTAGTCTGACCGTCAATGTTGGATATGAGCGAGGCCCATGGTCGACAAGGGTGGGCTAGATCTAGTTTTGTTCAAGTGGGCCCAAGGCCACAATTTTTGGAAAGTGAAGTGGGGCAATGACCATGTTTTAAAAATTTATACAAGTGGGCTCAATGCCAATGGAAATAGGTCTAGTCCCATATATAAGTTTGATTTAAGTACCTGTAAAAAATTATCACAATTGTATAATGCTTGCTGAAGCTACTATGTTGAAGTTAGGTAGCAGGATATTGGGCTAGTAGCGCAAAGATAAAGGTTTTAAATAAAAAAACACTAGTATGTGATTGCAATCGTGCAGAACTAAAGAGACGCCATGTACGGTGTAGTGTTAGTTCTAAGGGATGTTGAACAGCAAGGTTGACATAAGGGAAGAAATGTTGTTCTAGTATGTCTTAAAGATTTGGGAGCTTCACGTGTATTGAGACCGAGGAAGAATGGGGTAGGGGTCTAGTCACTCAATAGCAGACAAAAAAAGTGATGAGGTCTAGGGGTTGGGCAAAGGTGCTCAAATAAACAATGTGGTGTAGGTTGTGGCCTCTCACAAAGGTGGACGGTAAAAATGCTCTGGCCCACAAGTGGAACAGATTGATTTTGTTGTCTCTGAGTGTCTATTCTGCGATTGTATAAACCCTTTATAGATAAAGGGTATTTGTGTTAAACAAACCATGATAGGTTTATTAAATTCACAATAAAACACCAAAAATATGTTAAATTATTGAAGACGAAAAATGGTAAAAACCAATAAAAATAACCAAAAAAAGTATGAGACACTAAAAAAATTAATAATAATTCAAAAATAAATTGTAAAAATAATAAGTATCTTTAAAAACATCATAAATCACCAAAAATATTGAGAAATGACAAAATAAACAAAAATTCTTAGTAAAATACATTCAAATAAAAAAAATAAAAAGTACAAATAAAACACATAAAATACCAAAAAAGTAAAAAGTAGTAATAAAAAAGCCAAAACACAAGTAAACACAAAAAAAATAATATGGCTAGTTCATTATTCCCAAATGATAAGAATCACTAAAATATAGAGAAAATAGAATAATAATCTCAAAAACACAATAATAATTCAAAAATAAATCACAAATATAATTACGAAAAATAATAATTGAAATTAAAAACGTAAGGATATAATAAACTAATAAGATATAAATATATTGCCAATAAAAAATAATAAGACACATGCTAAGAAATAACACAAATATTAATAAATACTTAAATATATTAATTTTCTAAAAAATATTATACACTAAAAAATCCTACGGAACTTCAAAATTAGTAAGGACAATTAGAGGCATAAACAATTGGAATAATCGATGATAACAATCCAAAATAGTATGAAATACTCAATAACAAACTAAAATTTTAAAATCCAACCGCAAAAGGAACTAAAATAACAAAGACAACAAAAGAACAATAAAAATTAAAAAATGTATTAAACAACACTAAAAATGTAAATGATATGAGAAATTCTAAAATAGTATTGAAAATTCAAATAAACAATAAAAATCCAACGATCCGAATAAGTATGAAACACATAAAATACTGAGTAACTAAAAAAATAATCAATGTGCAAAACATAAAGAAACACAAAAAATAGTAAGGGTCGTTCATTATTTATAAATGTTATTAATCACCAAAAAATATTGAAAATAGTACAAATCACTATAAAACTCGATAAATTTTAAAAAATAAATTTCAAATATAATTACAAAAATTGTAATTGAAATTTAAAACGTAAGGAAATTACAAAATAAAAATATATAAATGAATGCCCAAAAAACATAATAAGATATATTGAAAGAAACAACAAAAATAGAAATAAATACATAAAATTCAAAATATTTATGAAAAATAAGAGACAGTAAGAAATAAAAATAAATTCAAAAAAGAGTTAGTTTCATTGTATATATAAAAGTTTGTGAGAATCAATGGAAACATCCCAAAACAGTTTGAAATATTAAAAAATTATAATAAAAAACAAAAAACAAAATGTAAATGAAAATATACTAGAAACACAATGTGATGTGAATCCGATTAAAGAACACACGAATTCACAATTCCAATAAACTTAATCTACAATGGAGCTGAACAGTTTGTCACCAAATGACATGAATGATCATTTGGGATTACAACAGGGTCCAATTACAAGGTTAAGGACTAAAAGATTTAAAGAAGATTTATATGGGCTGATTACTGAGATTGTAGAAAATCTAAGTGATTGTAGAAAATCTAAGTGGAAGTACAATAGAAGAGCCCAAGAAAAACCTAAGAAAAGGTTCATATTTAATTAATAAGGAGAGATTTATTAATATAATAAATCTTTTAGGATATTAAATAATAATATTTGATATTTAATTAGTCAAATTCAGATATTTAAAGTAGTTATTAAAATATCCTAAATATTTGGATTAGATGAGAAGTGATATGGTTGGCATGTAACCATAAAATATTTTTTTCCTTGTTTTTAGACTATTCATTTGTTATTTGTGCCTATAAAAGGCACACTCCACAGCATTGGAGGACACTTTTTGGGAATTCAATTTGGTGTATTTGTCTTCTTTCTCTCTTGAAAGAACTTTTGAACTTATCAGATTTTTACCTGTGGCGTTTATGCAATCAGACTTATCAACAAGGTTTTCTAAAAGGATTTGGGTGTGGCGTCTACATATCTCATACCTTATTTTTCACATAAATAAGGTATATTTTCATCTTTTCGTACTTGCATCGTGAAAGTCTTGGGATATTTACTATATTTGGTATATGGTGTCGTCAACATATTGGTGAGGTTCGCATCAGTTGGTATCAGAGCACATAGTTACACGACAAGTTTCAACCTTTCTTTTATATCTAGTTCTTTTTTCATCTTCTCTACCTATTTCTATTCTCTATAAAAAAAATAAAAAAAGTCTCATCTTCTTCTATCTATCTTCTTTTCAGTAAGTTAAAAAAAAGGACAAAATAAATTCGTGCCAAAAAAAGAGAAAAAAAGAAAAAAGAGCAAAAAAATCGTGAAAAAAGGCGGCAAAAAATAGATAGGTAAACAATTCTATCTTGATATTCATTCTTATTTGAGTATATTTATTTATTCTGCTCTATCTGAGTTTCCTTTTTATTTATTACCCCTTGAGTTTTTTACTTCATTGCATCTAAGTTTCTTATTTTTTTTCTCTATCTAAATTTCATTCTTCTTTCTTATCTAACTAAGTATATTTGTACCTCTCACTTAAATTCTTTTGGAATTACTTTTTTTGAAAACCTTATTGATTTGTCTTAATTGTTCCTCAAGTTGAATTGCTTTGTGAAAATAATTTGTTTTTAAGTTTAATTAAGATTAAAGAAGACATATGAGAGGAAAAAGGGAAGAGTGTTTGAATTTATAAGAAAAAGTCATTTAAGTGTGAAACATGAGTGATTGAGAGAAATACATAAGGAAGCAATTGCGAGGTTCTTCTTTTGTTTTTAACATTTGTAGGAACTCATGGCATAATGACGAGGAAATACGCCAAATGAAGAAGATTCTCAGCAACCGATTCCAAACTTACAAATGCAAGCTATAATAAGTGAAATGAGATGAATGATGAAGTCTGAGTTGGAGCCACTTCATGAGCGAATGAATCAATTAGAAGAAGGAGTGAGGGGTTTGCGTTAACATACCCCTACTGAACAGCGACCTCAAAGCTTTTAGTCAAGGTGTTTTGATCTACAAGAACTCGAGGAGTTCGATCGTTATGCTCATAGAGAACGACCCTGAGTTATTGGCAACATGGATAATATCAAGTTGAAGATACCCTCTTTTCAAGGAAAAACTAATCCAGAAGCATATCTTGAATGGGAAAAGTGGATGGAGATGGTTTTTTATTGTCATAATTACTCGGAGATGAAAAATGTACGACTTGATGCTGTTGAATTTACTGATTATGCTATAATATGGTGGGATCAGTTGGTGAAGGAAAGGAAACAAAATCATGAACACCATGTGGAGTCTTGGGATGAAATGAAAGGGATTATGCGACGATGATTTGTTCCCAGCCACTATCACTGGGAGTTATCCAATAAACTCCAAAGCCTTACCCAAGGATTAGAAAGCGTCGATGAATACTTCAAGGAGATGGAGATTGGGATGATTCGAGCAACTGTGAAGGAAGATAGAGAGGCAATAATGGCTAGATTTTTACATGGTCTAAACCATGAGATAGCTGACGTGGTGGAAATGCAATATCATGTTGAGCTCCAAGATATAATACATCAAGCTATCAAAGTCAAACAACAACTGAAGAGAAAGAGTTTACACAAAAGGGGATTAAATAATGGTCCCTCGAACTCATGGAAACCATCCTCAAGGCGATTTGAGATTAAGTCGACTCAACCTCAGCATGCTCCACCAAAAGAGACAACCAAGCAAGCTATGGCCCAAAATCAAGGTAACACCTATATCACAACTCCAAAATCTCGTGATATTAAGTGTTTTCGATGCCAAGGTAGGGGTCACATTGCAAGTCAGTGCCCAAATAAGCGAGTAATGGTGATCAATGCTAATGGAGAAATTGAGACTGGTGAAGAAGAAGAAGATATCGATCCTGAGATGCCACCACTTGAAGATGCTGATGAATATGTAGAAGAAGGAGAATTGTTGGTTGCACGATGAACTCTTAGTGTTCAAGCCTAAGAAGAAGAAAATAACTAGCATGAGAACTTATTTCATACTCGTTGTTGTGTGAAAAATAAGGTTTGTTGTGTTATTATAAATAGGGGAAGTTGCACTAATGTAGCTAGCACCGAGCGAGTGGAGAAATTAGCATTACTAACCTTAAGGCATCCAAAACCTTATCAACTACAATGGTTGAACGATCAAGGTGAACTCAAGGTAACCAAACAAGTGTTGGTTGCATTTTCTATTGGAAAATATCATGATAAAATACTATGTGATGTGGTACCCATGCATGCATGTCATATACTTTTGGGATGACCCTAGTAGTTTGATGTCAAGTTATGCATGATGGATTAACTAATAGGTACTTATTTGTGATGAATGAGATACCAATATCTCTTGTACCATTAACTCCAAGGCAAGTTTTTGAGGATCAATTGAAAAAGAAAAAGGCAAATGAAAAGAAAATAGAAGAAAAAAAGAAAGGAGAAATATCAGAGTTAAAAAAAAGAGGGAAAAGCGAGAAGTGGAAAAAAAAGAGTAAAAATAATTTTATTACTAGAAAAAGTGATATTAAGTGAGCTTTACTTTCACAATAGGCTCTTATTGTACATATGTACAAGGATGCCTTTTTTAGTACTAACAATCTTGTCGGATCTTTGCCGAGCAGTATTATTACTATTTTGTAGGAATTTATGAATGTTTTCCCCGATGAGATACCCCTAGGTTTGCCTCCAATTCGAGGAATTGAACATCAAATTGATTTCATCACTGGAGCGACGATTCCTAGCCCACCAACATATAGAAGTAACCGTGAGTAAACAAAGGAACTTCAACGCCAAGTCCTAGAGTTGATGGAAAAGGGGTATGTTTGAGAGAGTATGAGTATATGTGTTGTGCTAGTGCTACTCGTACCTAAGAAGGATAGAACTTGGCGAATGTGCATCAATTGTCGAGCCATCAACAATATCATGGTAAAGTATCATCACTCTATTTCTTGTTTGGATGACATGTTATATGAGTTGCACGGATCTTGTTTATTTTTAAAAATAGATCTTAAGAGTGGATATCATCAAATTCGAATGAAAGAAGAGGATGAATGGAAATTTGCATTTAAAACTAAACAAGAATTATATGAATGGTTAGTTATGCCCTTTGGATTAACTAATACACCTAGCACTTTTATGAGGTTAATGAATCATGTCTTACGTGCTTTTATTGGAAAGTTTGTAATTGTATATTTTGATGACATTCTAATCTACATTAAGACCATGGATGAACATATAGCACATTTAAGAGTTGTGTTAGAAGCTTTAAGGAAACATAAGTTGTTTGCCAACTTGAATAAATGTGTCTTTTGTTCGGATAAACTTATGTTTCTTAGATATATTATAAGTTTAGAAGGGATTGGAGTTGACGAAGAAAAGATTAAGGCAATTTGTGACTGGCCAACACCTAATTCGATAAGTCATGTAAGAAGTTTTCATGGATTAGCTAGTTTTTATAGGCATTTTGTTCCTAATTTCAGTAGTTATGTAGCACCTCTTACCACTGTCATAAAGAAAAATGTACCTTTTAAATGGGTTATTGAACAACAAAATGCATTTCAATTAATAAAAGAAAAACTAACTAGTGCCCCAGTACCCACATTGCCTAATTTTTCTGAAACATTTGAAATTGAGTGTGATGCATCAATAGTAGGTATTGGGGGTGTATTAATGCAAGAGTGAAGACCAATTGTATATTTCAGTGAAAAGTTGAGTGGAGCAACCCTTAACTATCCTACATATGATAAGGAGATGTATGCCCTAGTTCAATCTCTTCAAACACGACAACACTATCTATGGCCGAAAGAGTTTGTGATTCACACGGATCATGACTCTCTTAAGCATCTCAAAGGAAAACACAAGTTGAACATATGTCATGTAAGGTGGGTGGAGTTTATTTAAACATTCTCATATGTGATCAAGTATAAACATGGTAAGGAAAATATGGTTGCAGATGCACTATCGTGAAGGTACGCAATGCTTTCAATGCTTGATTCAAAATTGTTTGGTTTTAATTATATTAAGGATTTGTACGCAAACGATTCTGATTTCTGTGAAGTGTTTAGAAGTTGTAGAAATGGTAAGTTTGGGAAATTTTATTTATAAAAATGGATTTATTTTTCAGGAAAACAAATTATGCATCCCTCAATCTTCTTTGCGTGAGTTACTTGTTAGGGAAGCACATGCTAGAGGACTTATGGGACATTTTGGGGCAGATAAGACTATGGCGATAATGCATGAGCATTTTTTTTGCCCCACATGAAAAGGGATGTTGATAAATTCTCGATGCATTACATGTGAGTTAGTGAATTTTGATGGAAAGAGAAAAGTAGAGTTCATAAAAGAAATGCACGAGAAGACAAAGATGCACGTTGAACGGATGGCTAAAGTTTATGAAAAACAAGCAAACATGGGTCGCAAAAGTACAATTTTTAAACTCGGTGATTGGGTCTGACTTCATATGAGGAAAGAACGATTTCTATAATAAAGGCGATCAAAACTTCTTCCTAGAGAAGATGAACTATTTCGAGTGTTGGAACGCATTAATAATAACGCTTACAAGTTGGAGTTACCTGGTGAGTATGGAGATAATGCAAATTTCAATGTTACTGATTTAATGCTCTTTGATGTAGGTGATGAAAAAAATAGAAGATTTGAGTACAAATCATTTTAAAGAGAGGGAGAATGATGTGAATCCAACTAAAAAGACTACGAATTCATAAGTCCAATCAACCGAACCTGCAATGGAGCTGAACATTTTGTCACAAAATGACATGAATGATCATTTGGGATTATAAGAGGGTCCAATCACAAGGTTAAGGGCTAAAAGATTTAAAGAAATTTTATATGAGCTGATTACTGAGATTGCAGAAAATATAAGTGAAAACCCAATAGAAGATCCCTAGAAAGGCTCAAGAAAATGTTCAAATTTAATTAATAAGGAGAGATTTATTAATATAATAAATTTTTTAGGATATTAAATAATAATATTAGATATTTAATTAGTTAAATTCAGATTTTTAAACTAGTTATTAAAATGTCCTTAATATTTAGATTAGAAGAGAACTGTTATGGTTGATATGTAACCATAAAATATTTTTTTCCTTTTTTTTAGGCTATTAATTTGTTATATATGCCTATAAAAAACACACTCCACAACAATGGATGACACTTTTTTGGGAATTCAATTTGGTGAAATTTTATTTTTTTTCTCTTAAAATAACTTTTAAACTTATAAGATTTTTACTTATGGTGTTCAAAAAATCATACTTATCACCAGAGTTTTCTAAAAGTTTTTCTTAAATGATTTGGTTGTGGCGTTTACATATCTCATAACTTATTTATTACACAAACAAAATATATTTTTATATTTTCGTACTTATGTGGTGAAAGTATTTGGATATTTATCATATTTGGTGTAGGGTGTTGTTAACATATTGGCGATTTCGCATCACAATAAATTAATATAACCACCGGATATTTCCCAAATCAATAAAAATAATAATAAATTACAATTATGCAATAAAATATTTTGGGAGGTTAAATATAAAAAAATATTTATAATCAATCAAAATACAAAAAATAATATGAGAAACTCAAAAATATAATAAAAATACAAAAATAAATAGTAAAAATATTTACTAAAAATAGTAAACAAATCTAAAAACGTATAAAATTTCAAACAATATTGAAAAACACCTAAATACCCAATATAGCATAGTAATTTACACTAAAGTAAACACTATAAATAGGAAAGCAAATAATATAGAACTCAAAGAAACCACAAAAAAAATAAAAAATATATATAAAATAAAAAGAAATGCTAAAAATACTACGTGTCATTGAATATATAAAAATTATAATAATTACTCAAAAAACCTTAAATTGTAAAAATAATGAAAACACAAAAAATTATTTTAAATACAAACCACAAAAGTAAAAATAAAAAATAGTATGTGAAACTATAAATGTAAGCAAATACAAAAAAAACAAAAAAATAAACTGTAAAATAAAAGTAAAATTTATAAAAATAAAAAAATAGTATGATACAATATAAAATAGAAAAAAATTGAAAAATAATTTGTAAAATTTATTATTGAATATTAATTTACATTACAAACTTATAAATGGTGGAACACCTAAATAACATAAACAACAAAGTAATATATATTTAAATATGCACATCATATATTAAAAATCCCATAAAAAATAATAAACACAAAAAAGTAAGAAATACTAAAAAATCCATAAAATGTAAAAACTAGTATTTGTCATTCAATATATAAAATTAGGAATGAATTAAAAAAAATTGAAAATACTATGAAAAGCACAAAAACACATTAAAAATGAAATAAAAAATAAAGTGAAACATGAATTACAAAAAATAGTAAGTCAAATAATAAAATATTGAGAAATAATAAAATAGTAATATATAAATAAATATAAAAACATTGTAAGGAATATTCAAATAAAAAATGAAAATAATAATAAATTCATAAATTACAATACTTTTCAAAAAATTATAAAAAAAATTCAAAAAATACAAAGAAACATAAAAAATAGTTAAGATTATTCAAGACACAAAAAATGGTAAAAATTAATGAAAATAACAAAAAAAAACTATGAAACACAAAATGCAATAATAAAAATTAAAGAGAACTGCAAAAAGAATTACTAAAAATAGTATGTTAAAGTAAACATATGCAAACAACAAAAATATTAAAAAATTACTAAATAATAATCAAATATAGAAAAATGAATTCAAATAAACACCACAAAAATAAAGAACACTTAAAATGGTATAAACTTATAAAAATAATAATAAACAATAAAAATCACAATTAAACACCAAAAATATGTTAAATTATTGAAGATAAAAAATGGTAATAATCAATTAAATTAACCAAAAAATGTATGAAATACTAAAAAATCAATAATAATTTAAAAATAAATTGTAAAAATTATTACTAAAAATAGTAAGTATCGTTAAAAACATCATAAATTACTAAAAATATTGAGAAATATCAAAATAAATAAAAACCCTTAGTAAAATACATTCAAATAAAAAAATAAATCGTAAAAAAAATATATAAAATACTAAAAAAAAGTAAAAAGTAGTAATAAACATGCAAAACATATGTAAACACAAAACATAATAGGGTGAGTTCATTATTCCCCAATGATAAGAATCACTAAAATATAGAGAAAATAGTATAATACTCTAAAAAATACAACAATAATTCAAAAATAAAACGTAAATATAATTACGAAAAATAGTAATTAAAATAAAAAACGTAAGGATATAATAAATTAATAAGATATAAATATATGCTCAACAAAATATAATAAGATACAATCCAAGAAATAACACAAATATTAATAAATACTTAAATATTTTAATTTTTTAAAAAATATTATACACTAAAAAATCCAACAAATTTTCAAAATTAGTAAGGATAATTAGTGACATAAAAATAGAATAATCAATTAAAATAACCCAAAAAAGTATGAAACACTCAATAATAAAATAAAATTTCAAAATCCAACCGTAAAAAAATTAAAATAAGAATGATAATAAAAGAACAATAAAAATTAGAAAAATATATTAAGTAACACTAAAAATATAAATGGTATGAGAAATTCTAAAATAGTATTGAAAATTAAAATAAACAATTAAAATCCAATGATCATACCAAGTATGAAACACATAAAATACTGTGTAACAGGAAAAACACAAATAGACACCAAAAATTTTGAGGAATGGTGGTTCATTATTCAAAAATGTTATTAATCATTTAAAAATACTATAAATTATTATAAAATCTGATAAAATTTAAAAAATAAATGGCAAATAAAATTACAAAAATTGTAATTAAAATTTTAAACCTAAAGAAATAATAAAAATAAAAATATATAAATGAATGACCAAAAAAATAATAAGATATATTAAAAAAATAACAAAAATAGAAATAAATACTTAAAATACAACAAATTTTTAAAAAAATAAAAGACTAAGAAATGAAAAGAAACATAAAAAAGTGTTAGGTTCATTATATACATAAAAGTTTGTGAAAATCAATGGAAAAATAACCAAAAAGTTTGAAAGATTAAAAAATATATAATAATAAATGAAAAACAAAATTTAAATGAAAATATACTAGAAACACCATGAATTAATATAACCACAGTAAATAGTAAAAAAAAAACCCTTATAATACCATAAATTTCCTAAAGCAATAAAAAAATACAATAAATATTTTTTTGAGGTGGGGTTAAAGATTAAAAAAATATTTAGAATAAATGAAAACAACAGAAAATCATATGAGAAACTCAAAAGCACTATAAAAAATGCAAAAATAAATAGTAAAAGTAATCACTAAAAATAGTAAGCAAATCTAAAAATATATGAAACTTCAAACAGTATTTAAAAACACTTAGATACCCAATATAAAGTAGTAATTTACAATAAAGTAAACACTATAATGAGGAAGGCAAATAACATAGAATTCAAAAAAATCACAAAAAAAGTTTAAAAAAACACATAAAAATAAAAATAAATACTAAAAATAGTACGTGTCATTGAATATATAAAATGATAAAAATTACTCAAAAAACTTTAAATTATATAAATATTAAAAACACAAAAAACTATTTTAAACATAAACTGCAAAAGTAATAACAAAAAATAGTATATGAAACTAGAAAGGTAAGTAAATTCTAAAAATAATAAGAAAAAATAAACTATACAAAAATAGTAAAATTTATAAGAACAAAAAATAGTATGATACATAATAAAATAAAACAAATATTAAAAAATAAATTGTAAAAATTATTACTAGAATATTAATTTACACTACAAATTTATAAAAATGAGAAATATTTAGTAGAACACCTAAATAATAAAAACAACAAAGTAATATATATTTAAATAGTAAAAACCCTATAAAATACAATAAACACAAAAAAGTAAGAAATACTTAAAAAATACAAAAAAAAACTAGTAAGTTTCATTGATATACAAAATTAGGAATTAATCAACAAAAATATCTAAAATAGTATGAAAAACTCAAAACACATTAAAAATAAAATGAATCATGAATTAAAAAAAATAGGAAGTGAAATAAAAAAATAATAAAACAGTAATATATAAATAAATATCAAAGCATTGTAAGAAACATTCAAATAAACAATGAAAATAATAATAAATTCATAAATTACAATACTTTTTCAAAAATCATAAAAAATTCAAATATTACAAACAAACACAAAAAATAGTTGAGATTATTTAATACATAAAAAATGGTAAAAATTAATGAAAATAATAAAAAAACTATAAAATACACAATGCAATAATAAAAAATAGAGAGAAACTGCAAAAAAATTACTAAAAATAGTATGTCAAACTAAAGACACATACAAACAACAAAATATTAAAAAATAACTAAACAATAATCAAATATAGAAAAATGAATTCAAATAAACACCAATAAAAGTAAGAATACTTAAAATACTATAAACTTACAAAAATAGTAATAATCAATCAAAATCACAACAAAATACAAAAAATATATTAAATTATCGAAGACAAAAAATGGTAATAACTAATCAAAACAACTTTGACACTAAAAAAATAATAATAATTTAAAAATAAATTATAAAAATAATTACTAAAAATAGTGCATATCCTTAAAAACTTCATAAATTACAAAAAATATTGAGAAATATTAAAATAAACAAAAACACTTAGTAAAATATATTCAAATAAAAAAAGTAAAAAGACACATTTAGTAAAAAATAGTAATAATCATTCAAAACACAAGTAGACACAGAATAATAGGACTAGTTCATTATTTCTAAATGCTAAAAATCACTAAAAATATATAAACTAGTATAATACTCTAAAAAATACAATAATAATTTAAAAATAAATCGCAAACATAACTACGAAAAATAGAAATTGAAATTAAAAATGTAAAGATAAAATAAACTAATAAAATATAAATATATAAACAACATAAAAAAATAAGGCACATTCCAAGAAATAACACAAATATTAATAAATACTTAAATATATTAATTTTCTAAAAAAAATAGTATACACCAAAAAATTCAACAAAACTTCAAAATTAGTAAGGATAATTAGAGACATAAAAAGATGGAATAATTAATGATAACAACCTAAAATAGTATGAAACACTCAATAACAAAATAAAATTTCAAAAATCAACAGTAAAAGTAATTAAAATAACAAAGATAACAAAAAAACAATAAAATTTTAAAAATGTATTATGTAACACTAAAAATGTAAATGGTATGAGTAATTCCAAAATAGTATTAGAAATTCAAATAAAAAATAAAAATTCAACAATCCAAACAACAATAAAACACATAAAATACCGAGTAACTAAAAAAATATTCAACATGGAGAACACAAAGAAACACCCATAATAATAATAATGGTTGTTCGTTATTCAAAAATGTTATTAATCACTCAAAAATATTGAAAATAGGATAAAGTACTATAAAACCCGATAAAATTTAAAAAATAAATGAAAAATATAATTATAGAAATTATAATTAAAATTTAAAAAGTAAGGAAATAACAAAAATAAAAATATATCAATGAATGACCAAAAAATATAATAAGATCTATTGAAAAAAAATAATAAAAATAGAAATAACACTTGAAATATAAAAGATTTATAAAAAATAATAAACAATAAAAAATAAAAATAAACATAAAAAGTGTTAGTTTCATTGTATACATAAAAGTCTGTGAGAATGAATGGAAAAATTCTAAAAAGTTTGAAACATTAAAAAATATAATAATAAATAAAAAACAAAATAGAAATAAAAATACACTAGAAACACAATTAATTAATATAACACGGGAAATAGTAAAAAACCCTTTTAATACCACAAATTTCCTAAAGCAATAAAAAAACACAATAAATTACAATTATGCAAACAAATATTTGGGGGGAATATTTGGAATATTTACATTAAAAAATATTTTGATTAAAAAAATATTTTGAATAAATGAAAACAACAAAAAATCATATGAGAAACTCAAAAGCACCATAAAAATGCAGAAATAAATAGAAAAATTAATTACTAAAAATAGTAAGCAAATCTAAAAAACCCTAAAACACTCCCAACAATATTGAAAAACACTTAAATACCCAACAAAATGTAGTAATTTACAATAAAGTAAACACTATAAATATGAAAATAAATAACATAGAATTTAAAGAAACCATAAAAAAGTAAAAAAAAATATAAAAACAAAAAGAAATGCTAAAAATAATATGTGTCATTGAATATACAAAATGGTAAGAATTACTCAAAAAAACTTTAAATTGTATAAACATTGAAAACACAAAAAACCATTTTAAATATGAACTATAAAAGTAATAACAAAAAATAGTATGGGAAACTAGAAATATAAGCAAATACAAAAAACAATAAGAAAAAATAAAAAAATTTATAAGAACAAAAAAAATAGTATGATACATTATAAAATAAAAAAATTTGGAAAATAAATTATAAAAATTATTACTATAATTTTAATTTATACTACAAACTTATAAAAATGAGAAATATTTGGTAGAACACCTAAATAACAAAAACAACATAGTAATATATATTCAAATATGTACATCAAATAGTAAAAACTCCATAAAATACAATAAACACAAAAAAGTAAGAAATACTAAAAAATATTCTAATATGCACATCATATTGGAAAAAACCCATAAAATACAATAAACATAAAAAAGTAAGAAATACTAAAAAATACAAAAAATGTAAAAAAAAAACTAGTACTGGTCATTTGATATACAAAATTAGGAATGAATCAACCAAAACAAATAAAAAATAGTATGAAAAACACAAAAATACATTAAAAATGAAATAAAAAACAAAGTGAAACATGAACTAAAAAACTAGTAAATGAAATAAAAAATATAAAGAAATAATAAAATAGTAATATATAAATAAATATAAAAACATTGTAAGGGACATTCAAATAAACAATAAAAATAGTAGTAAATTCATAAATTACAATACTTTTCCAAGAATTATAAGAAAAATTTTAAAAATATAAAAAAACAAAAAAAATTGTTGGGATTATTCAAGGCACAAAAATGGTAAAAATTAATGAAAACAACAAAAAAAACCATGAAACACATAATGATAAATAAAAATTAAATAAAAAATGTAAAAAGAATTACTAAAAATAGTATGTCAAACTAAACACACATGCAAACAACAAAAATATTAAGAAATGACTAGATAATAATCAAATATAAAAAAATAAATTCAAATAAAGACCACAAAAATTAAGAACACATAAAATACTATAAACTTGCAAAAATAGTAATAAAAAAATTAAAATCACAACAAAACACCAAAAATATATTAAATTATTGAAGACAAAAAACGGTAAAAACCAATCAAAATAACCAAAAAAAGCGAGACACTAAAAAAATTAATAATAATTCAAAAATAAATTGTAAAAATTATTACTAAAAATAGTAACTATTCTTAAAAACATCATAAATCACAAAACATATTGAGAAATGTCTAAATAAACCAAAACCCTTAGTAAAATATATTCAAATAAAAAAAGTAAAAATACTCATTAAATACCAAAAAAAAACTAAAAGGTAGTAATAATCATGCAAAACACAAGTAAACACAAAAAATAACTAGGCTAGTTTATTATTTTCAAATGCTAAGAATCACTAAAAATATAGGATAATTCACTTTGACAAAAAATCATACTATTTTAAATACAAACCGCTAAATTAATAACAAAAAATAGTTTGTGAAACTAGAAACAAAAAATAATAAGAAACAATAAACGGTAAAAATAGTAAAATTTATAAAAAGAAAAAAATAGTATGATACACTATAAAATATAACAAAAATTGAAAATAAAATTGTAAAAATTATTACTAGAATATTAATTTATGCTACAAACTTTTAAAAATGAGAAATATTTGGTAGAACACCTAAATAACATAAACAACATAATAATAATATATATATATATATTCAAATATGCACTTCAAATAGTAAAAACCCCATAAAATACAATAAACACAAAAAAAAGTCGGAAATACTAAAAAAATGTAAAAACTAGTAGAGGTCAATATTTTATACTATTTTTAATATTTTTAGGTGATTAATAATATTTTTGAATAACGAACCACCCTTACTATTTTTTGTGTTTATTTGTATTTTGCAGGCTTATTATTTTTTTAGTTACTAGGTATTTTATGTGTTTCATACTTGTTCGAGTCATTGGATTTTTATTGTTCATTTCAAATTCCCAATACAATTTTAGAACTTCTCATACCATTTATATTTTTAGTGTTAATTAATACAATTTTTAATTTTTATTGTTCTTTTGTTGTCTTTCTTATCTTGATTCCTTTTGCAGTTGGATTTTGAAAATTTATTTTGTTATTGAGTGTTTCATACTATTTTGGGTTGTCATCATTGATTATTCTATTTTTTATGTCTCTAATTATTCTTACTAATTTTGAAGTTTTATTGGATTTTTAGTGTATAATATTTTTTTAGAAAATTAACATATTTAAGTATTTATTAATATTTTTGTTATTTCTTTAAATGTGTCTTATTATATTTTGTTGGCCATATGTTTATATCTTATTAGTTTATTATATCCATATGTTTTAAATTTCAATTACTATTTTCCATAGTTATATTTGTTATTTATTTTTGAATTATTATTGTATTTTTGAGAGTATTATAATATTTTCTATATTTTTAGTGAATCTTAGCATTTGGGAATAATGAACTAGCCCTATTATTGTTTTGTGTTTACTTGTTTTTTGCATGTTTATTACTACTTTATATTTTTTTGGTATTTGATGTATTTTTTACTTTTTATTTTTTTTATTTGAATCTATTTTACTAAGAGTTTTTGTTTATTTTGATATTTCTAAATATTTTTCGTGATTTATGTTGTTTTTAGTAATTATTTTTACAATTTATTTTTGAATTATTAATGATTTCTTTAGTGTTTCATACTTTTTTTTGTTGTTTTGATTGGTTCTTACCCGTTTTTATCTACTAAGAGTTTTTGTTTATTTTGATATTTCTCAATATTTATAGTGATTTATGATTTTTTAAGGATACTTACTATTTTTAGTAATTATTTTTAGAATTTATTTTTTTTAGTGTCTCGTACTTTTTTTTGTTGTTTCGATTGGTTCTTACCATTTTATATCTTCAATAATTTAACATATTTTTGGTGTAAGTTTATAGCATTTTAAGTGTTCATACTTTTTGTAGTGTTTATTTGAATTCATTTTTCTATATTTAATAATTATTTAATCATTTCTTAATATTTTTGTTGTTTGCATTTGTGTTTAGTTTGACATACTATTTTTAGTAATTATTTTTGCAGGTTCTCTTTAATTTTTATTATTGCATTGTGTGTTTCATAGTTTTTTTTTGTGGTTTTCATTAATTTTTGCAATTTTTTGTGTCTTAAAAAATCAAAATTATTTTTTTTTGTATTTCTTTGTATTTTTTGAATTTTTTCATGCATTTTGGAAAAGTATTGTAATTTATGAAGTTATTACTATTTTTATTGTTTATTTGAATGTTCCTTACAATTTTTTTATATTTATTTATATATTACTATTTTATTAATTTTTAGTTCATGTTTCACTTTATTTTTTATTTCATTTTTAACGTGTTTTTGTGTTTTTCATACTATTTTTTTTATTTTTTTTGTTGATTCATTGTTAATTTTGTATATTGGTACTTGTTTTTGGATTTTTTAGTATTTATTATTTTTTTGGTGTTTATTGTATTTTATGGGATTTTTACTATTTGATGTGCATATTTGGATATATATTACTATTTTGTTTATGTTATTTAGGTATTCCACCAAATATTTCTCATTTTTATAAGTTTATAGTGAAAATTAATATTCAAGTAATAATTTTTACAATTTATTTTTCAATTTTTGTTCTGTTTTACAATTTTTTTAATATTTATCTTTTCTTATTGTTTTTAGTATTTGATTATATTTCTAGTTACACATACTATTTTTTGTTATTACTTTTGCTGTTTATATTTAAAATGGTTATATATTTTCAATGTTTATACAACTTAATGTCTTTTTGAGTAATTCTTATTATTTTTATATATTCAATGACATGTAATGTTCTTAGCATTTCTTTTGTTTTTATGTATTTTTTTTTTACATTTTTTGTGGTTACTTTGAATTCCAGTTGTTTCTTTTCCTATTTATAGTGTTTACTTTAATGTAAATTACTACCTTAAGCTAGGTATTTAGGTGTTTTTCAATATTATTTGGAGATTCACACATTTTTAGAATAGCTTACTATTATTAGTGATAACTTTTACTATTTGTTTTTGCCTTTTTTTTTTATAGTTCTTAAGTTTCTCATATTATTTTTTGTTGTTTTGATTGATTCTAAATATTTTTTTATCTTTAACCTTCCCAAAAAATTTTGTTGCATAATTGTAATTTATTATATTTTTATTACTTTATGAAAATTTTGGTATTAATTTATATTTTGATTTTCATTTTGTATATAATGAATCTAACTCTTTTTTGTATTTCTCTTTATTAGTTATTGTCTCTTATTTTTTATAAATCTTTTGTATTTCATGTATTAATTTTAATTTTGTTGTTTCTTTCAATATATCTTATTAAGTTTTTTTGGCATTCATTTATATATTTTTATTTTTGTTATTTCCTTACTTTTTAAATTTCAATTATAATTTTTGTAATTACATTTGCCATTTATTTTTTAAATTTTATCTGATTTTATAGTGATTTATACTATTTTCAATATTTTTTTTGTGATTAATAACATTTCTAAATAACTAAAGACCCTTAGTATTTTTTGTGTTTCAATGTGTATTGCATGTTGATTATTTTTTTATATATTTCATAGATGTTCAGATCGTTGAATTTTTATTGTTCATTTGAATTTTCAATACTATATTGGAATTACTCATACCATTTATATTTTTAGTGTAACTTAATACATTTTTTAATTTTTATTGTTTTTTTGTTATCTTTGTTATTTTTATTCCTCCAACATTTTTATTTTGAAATTTTATTTTATTATTGAGTGTTTTATACTATTTTAGGTTGTTATCATTAATTATTTCATTTTTTATGTCTCTAATTATCATTACTAATTTTGAAGATTAGTTGGATTTTTTAGTGTATACTATTTTTTTAGAAAATTAATATATTTAAGTATTTAATAATATTTGTCTTATTTCTTGAAATTTATCTTATTAAATTTTGTTGGCATATATTTATCTTATTAGTTTATTACATTCTTATGTTTTAATTTCAATTACTATTTTTCGTAGTTATATTTGTGATTAATTTTTGAATTATTATTGTGTATTTAGAGTATTATAATATTTTTTATATTTTTAATGATTCTTAGTATTTGGAAATAATGAACTAGCACTATTATTTTTTGTGTTTAGTTGTGTTTTGCATGTTTATTAGTACTTTTTACTTTTTTGCTTTTTTATGTGTTTACTTACTTTTTGTTTTTTTATTTGAATGTAATTTCCAAGGGTTTTTATTTATTTTTATATTTCTCATTATTTTTGGTGATTTGATGTTTTAAGGATACTTACTATTTTTAGTAATTATTTTTACAATGTATTTTTGAATTATTGTTGAATGTTTTAGTGTCTCGTACTTTTTTTTGTTGTTATGATTGGTTCTTACCACTTTTTGTTTTCAATAATTTAACATATGTTTGGTGTTTCATTGGGATTTTTATTGTTTATTACTATTTTTGTAAGTTTATATCATTTTAAGTGCTCTTACTTTTTGTGATATTTATTTGAATTTATTTTTCCATATTTGATTATTATTTAATAATTTCTTAATATTTTTATTATTTGAATGTGTGTTTAATTTGACATACTATTTTTAGTAATTATTTTTGTAATTTCTCTTTAATTTTTATTATTGCATTATGTGTTTCATAGTTGTTTTGTTGTTTACATTCATTTTTACCATTTTTTATTTCGTGAATAATCCCAACTATTTTTTTGCATTTATTTGTTTTTTTTATTTTTATTATGAATTTTGAAAAATTATTGTAATTTATAAATTTGTTATTATTTTCATTGTTTATTTGAATGATCATGTATTGATATTTATTTATATATTACTATTTTATTATTTCTTTATATTTTTTTATTTCACTTACTATTTTTTGTAGTTCATGTTTCACTTTATTTTTTATTTCATTTTTAATGTGTTTTTATGTTTTTTATATTATTTTTAATTTTTTTGTTAATTCATTCCTAATTTTGTATATCGAATGACCCGCATTAGTTTTTACATTTTTTAAATTTTTTAGTATTTCTTACTTTTTTTGTGTTTACTGTATTTTATGGGGTTGTTACTATTTGATGTGCATATTTAAATATATATTACAATATTGTTTATGTTATTTAGGTTTTCTACCAAATATTTCTCGTTTTTATAAGTTTGTAGTGTAAATTAATATTCTAAAAATAATTTTTACGATTTATTTTTTAATTTTTGTTCTATTTTATATTGTATCATACTATTTTTTTATTCTTATAAATTTTACTATTTTTTATCATTTATTTTTCTTATTATTTTTAGCATTTGCTCACGATTGTAGTTTCACATACTATTTTTTTGTTATTACTTTTTCTATTTGTATTTAAAATATATTTTGTGTTTTCAATGTTTATACAATTTAAGGTTTTTTGAGTAATTCCTTTAATTTTTGTATATTCAATTACACATACTATTCTAAGCATTTCTTTTTGTTTTTATGTGTTTTTTTACTATTTTTGTGGTTTTTTTGAATTATATGTTATTTCTTTTCCTATGTATGGTGTTTATTTTAATATAAATTATATATTTTTAGATTTATTTATTATTTTTAGTAATTACTTTTATGAATTGTTTATGTATTTTTATAGTACTTTTGAGTTTCTCATATTATTTTCTCTTGGGTGATTGATTCTAAAGATTTTTTTATCTTTAACCTCCCCAAAATATTTTGTTGCATAATTGTAATTTATTGTATTTTTTTTATTTTTTTAGGAAATTTGTGGTATTATAAGAGTTTTTTTTACTATTTCTAATGGTTACATTAATTAATTGTGTTTCTAGTGTATTTCTATTTTTTTATTATATTTTTTAATATTTCAAATTATTTAGAGATTTTTCCATTTATTCTCACAAACTTTTATATACGAAATAATGAACTAAAATTTTTTGTGATTCTTTTTATTTATTATTGTCTCTTCATTTTTATAAATATTGTGTAATTTAAGTATTTATTTCTATTTTTGTTATTTTTTTCAATATATCTTATTATATATTTTGGGCATTCATTTATATATTTTTATTTTTATTATTTCCTTACGTTTTTAATTTTAATTTTAATTTTTGTAATAATATTTGCCATTTATTTTTTAATTTTTTTCCTTATTTTATAGTGATTTATACTATTTTTAACATTTTTAGGTGATTAATAATATTTCTAAATAATGAACAACTCTTACTATTTTTGTTGTTTCTTTATTTTTTACATGTTGATTATTTTTTACTTACTCGGTATTTTATGTGTTTCATAATTGTTCGGATGGTTAAATTTTTTTGTTAATTTAAATTTCCGATACTATTTTGTAATTACTCATATTATTTACATTTTTTTGTGTTACTTAATACATTTTTTTCATTTTTATTGTTCTTTTATTTTCTTTCTTATTTTAATTCCTTTTGTAGTTGGATTTTAAAATTTTATTTGGTTATTGAGTTTTTCATACTATTTTGGGTTATTATTATGGATTATTACATTTTTTGTCTCTAATTATCCTTACTAATTTTGAAGTTTAATTGAATTTTTTTAGTGAATAATATTTTTTTAGAAAATTAATATATTTAACTATTTATTAATATATGTATATTTCTTGAAATAAGCCTTACTATATTTTATTGGCCATATATTTATATGTTATTAGTTTATTATATCCTTACATTTTTAATTTCAATTACAATTTTTTGTATTTATATTTGTTATTTAATTTTGAATTATTATTATATTTTTTATAGTATTATACAATTTTTTATATTTTTTGTGATTCTTAGCATTTGGGAATAATTAACTAGCCCTATTATTATTTTTGTTTACTTGTGTTTGGCATGTTTATTCGTACTTTTTACCTTTTTGGTATTTTATGTATTTTTTTACTATTTATATTTTTTATTTGAATGTATTTCTAAGAGTTTTTGTTTATTTCGTTATTTCTCATTATTTTTGATGATTTATGATATTTTTAAGGATACTTAATATTTATAGTAATTATATTTACAATTTATTTTTAATTATTATTGACATTTTTAGTATCTAATACTTTTTTGGTTGTTTTTCATTTAATTTTTAATGTGTTTTTGTGTTTTACATACTATTTTCGATTTTTTTGGATGATTCATTCTTAATTTTGTATTTCGAATGACACGTATTAGTTTTTTTTGCATTTTTTAGATTTTTTAGTATTTTTTACTTTTTTGGTGTTTATTGTATTTTATGTGGTTTTTACCCTTTAATGTGCATATTTGAATAAATATTAATATACTATTTAGGTATTCCACCCAATATTTTTGTTCTTATAAGTTTATGGTGTAATTAATATTCTAGAAATAATTTTTACAATTTGTTTTTTAATTTTTGTTCTACTTTATAGTTTATTATATAATTTTTTTACAGTTCATTTTTTCTTATTATTTTTTGTATTTGTTTACTTTTCTAGTTTTACCTACTATTTTTTGTTATTACTTTTGTGGTTTGTATTTAAAATAGTTTTATTGTATTATCAATGTTTATACAATTTAAGTTATATTTGAGAAATTATTACCATTTTTATATATTAAATGATAAGTATTATTATTATTAGCATTTCGTTTTGTTTTTATGTATTTTTTTATTTTTTTGTGGTTTCTTTGAATTCTATATAATTTGTTTTAATATAAATTACTATGTTAGGCTAATATTCAGGTATTTTTCAATATTATTTAGAGATTCACACATTTTTAGATTCGCTTACTATTTTTATTGATTACTTTTACTATTTGTTTTTACCTTTTTATTTTATGGTTCTTGAGTTTTTTATATTATTTTTTGTTGTTTTGATTGATTTTAAATATTTTTTTATCTTTAACCTTTCCAAAAAATTTTGTTGCATAATTATAATTTATTGTATTTTTTATTACTTTATAAAATTTTTGGTATTATACGGGTTGTTTTTATTATTTCCGTTGGTTATATTAATTTATTGTGTTTATAGTGTATTTATTTATATTTTATTTTTCATTTTTTTACTATATTTTTTAATGTTTGGGAATTTTTTTATTTATTCTCACAAACCTTTTTTTTTGTATACAATGAACCTAACTCTTTTTTATATTTCTTTTTATTTCTTATTGTCTTATTTTTTTGTAAATCTTTTGTATTTTATGTATTTATTTCTATTTTATTTTTTCTTTCAATATATCTTATTATATTTTTTGTGCATTCATTTATATATTTTTATTTTTGTTATTTCCTTTCTTTTAAATTTTAATTACTTCTAAGGGTTTTTGTTTATTTTGATATTTTTCATTATTTTTTATGATTTATAATGTTTTTAAGGATACTTAGTATTTTTAGTAATTCTTTTCACAATTTATTGTTGAATTATTATAGACATTTTTAGTATCTCTTACTTTTTTTAGTTGTTTTGATTGGTTATTACTGTTTTTTGTCTTTAATAATTTAATATATTTTTGATATTTTGTTATAATTTTGATTATTTGTTATTATTTTTTGTAAGTTTATAGCAATTTAAGTGTTCTCACTGTTTGAGATGTTTATTTGAATTCATTTTTCTATATTTGATTAATATTTAGTAATTTCTTAATATTTTTGTTGTTTGCATCTGTGTTCTGTTTTAATACTATTTTTATAATTCTTTTTGGAGTTTCTCTTTAATTTTTATTATTGCATTGTGTGTTTCATAATTTTTTGTTATTTTCATTAATTTTTACTATTTTTTGTATTTTGAATAATCCCAATTATTTTTTGTATTTATTCGTATATTTGAAAATATTTTTTTAGAAAACTAATATATTTAAGTATTTAATAATATTTGTGTTATTTCTTAAAATTTGTCTTAGTTGGCCATATATTTATATACTATTAGTTAAATATATTCTTATATTTTTAATTTTAATTACTATTTTTCATAGTTATATTTAGAATTTATTTTTGAATTATTATTGTATTTTTTAGAGTATTATATTATTTTCCATATTTTTAGTGATTCTTAGCATGTGGGAATAATGAACAATTGCTATTATTTTTTCTGTTTACTTGTATTTTACATGTTTATTACTAGTTTTTACCTTTTTGGTATTTATGTATTTTAACTTTTTTTTATTTGAATGTATTTTACTTAGGGTTTTAATTTATTTTGATATTTTCAATATTTTTGGTGATTTATGATGTTTTTAAGGATAATTACTATTTTTACTAATTATTTTTACAATTTATTTTAAATTATTATTAATTTTTTTGTGTCTCATACTTTTTTTATTATTTTAATTTGTTCTTACCATTTTTTGTCTTCAATAATTTAACATATTTTTTTGTGTATCATTGTGATTTTGAGTGTTTATTACTATTTTTATAAGTTTATAGCTTCTTAAGTGTTCTTACTTTTGTCATGTTTATTTAAATTCATTTTTCTATATTTAATTATTATTTAGTTATTTCTAAATATTTTTTTTATTTGCATGTGTTTAGTGTGAAATACTATTTTTATTAATTCTATGTGTAATTTCATTTTAATTTTTATTATTGCATTGCGTGTTTTATAATTTTTTTATTAAATTCATTAATTTTTACCATTTTTATGTCTTGAATAATCCCAACTTTTTTTTATGGTTCTTTGTACATTTTGAATTTTTCTTATAATTTTTGTAAAAGTATTGTAATTTATAAATTTATTACTATTTTTATTGTTTATTTGAATGTGCCTTTCAATATTTTGATATTTATCCATATATTACTATTTTATTATTTGTTTATAATTTTTTATTTCACTTAATTTTTTTGTTGTTTATTTTATTTGATATTTATTTCTATTTCATTTTTAATGTGTTTTTGTGTTTTTCATACTATTTTCAATTTTTTTTGTTGATTCATTCCTAATTTTGTATATCAAATGAATCTTACTAGTTTTTGTAATTTTTTGTATTTTTTAGTATTTATTACTCTTTTTTTGTTTATAGTATTTTATGGGCTCTTGATTATTCCATGTGCATATTTTAATATATTACTATTTTGTTTATGTTATTTAGGTGTACTACCAAATATTTTTCATTTTTATAAGTTGTAGTGTAAATTAATATTATAGTAATAAATTTTACATTTAATTTTTCATTTTTTGTTCTATTTTATAGTGTATCATCCTATTTTTTTAATCTTATAAATTTTAATATTTTTTTAGCATTTATTTTTCAAGTTTCACATAGTATTTTTTTGTTATTACTTTTGCAGTTTGTATTTAAAATAACTTTTTATATTTTCAATATTTATAAAATTTAAGGTTTTTTTAAGTAATTCTTAACATTTTTTTAATATTCAATTACACATAATTTTTAGAATTTCTTTTTGTTTTTTTGTATATTTTTTTTTTACTTTTTTGTGGTTTATTTAAATTTTATGTTAATATTTTTCCTATTTATAGCATTTAATTTAATGTAAATTACTATGTAATGTTGGGTATTTAAGTGTTTTTTAATATTGTTTAGAGTTTCATACGTTTTTAAATTTGATTGCTATTTTTAATGATTACTTTTACTATTTGTTTTTGCATTTTTATGGTGCTTTTGAATTTCTCATATTATTTTTTATTATTTTGATTGATTATAAATATTTTTTTATCTTTGACCTCCCCAAAATATTTTGTTGCATAATTATAATTTATTGTGTTTTTTATTGATTTAGGAAATTTGTGGTATTATAAGGATTTATTACAATTTTCGTTGGTTATATTAATTAATTGTGTTTCTAGTGTAATTAGATTGGTTGTTTAATTATATGTTTCTAGTGTTTTTAGTAATTTCTTAATATTTTTTTAATATTTTTTTTGTTTAGATGTGTGTTTAGTTTGACATAATATTTTTAGCAATTCTTCTTGCAGTTTTTCTTTAATTTTTATTATTGTATTGGATGTTTCATAGTTTTTTTATTGTTTTCATTAATTTTTACAATTTTTTATGTTTGGAATAATTCCATCTTTTTGTGGTTCTTTGTACTTTTTGAATTTTTCTTATGATTTTTGGAAAAGTATTATAATTTTTGAATTTTTTACTATTTTCATTGTTTATTTAAATGTGCTTTACAATGTTATGATATTTATTTATATATTACTATTTTATTATTTCTTTATATTTTTTTATTTCACTTAGTTCAAGTTTCACTTTATTTTTTATTTTATTTTTAATGTATTTTTGTATTTTCATACTATTTTCAATTTTTTTGTTCAATTTTTACTAATTTTGTATATCTAATGACCTGCACTAATTTTTTCAATTTTAAGATTTTTTAATATTTCTTACTTTTTTTTGTATTTATAGTATTTTATGGGGCTTTTACTATTTGGTATGCATATTTGAATATATATTACTATGTTGTTTATGTTATTTAGATATTCCACCAAATATTTCACGTTTGTAGTATAAATTTATATTCTAGCAATAATTTTTATAATTTATTTTAAAATTTGATAGTGTATCATATTATTTATTTTTTCTTATTATTTTTTATATTTGTTTACTTTTCTAGTTTCACATACTATTTTTTGTTATTAATTTTGTGGTTGGTATTTAAAATAGTTTTTTGTGTTTTTAATATTTATAAAATTTAAGATTTTTTTAATAATTTATATCATTTTTGTATATTCAATGACACGTACAATTTTTAGTATTTCTTTTTATTTTTTATGTATTTTTATACTTTTTGTGGTTTCTTTAAATTATATGTTAATTATTTTCCTATTTATGGTGTTTGCTTTAATGTAAATTACAACGTTATGTAGGGTATTTAGGTGTTTTTCAATATTATTTGGAGTTTTATACGTTTTTAGATTTGCTTATTATTTTTATTGATAACTTTTACCATTTTTTTTTCATTTTATGTTGCTTTTGAGTTTTTCATATTATTTTTTATTATTTTTATTGATTCTAAATGTTTTTTTATTTTTAACCTCCCCAAAATATTTTTTTGCATAACTGTAATTTATTGTTTTTTTTCTTACTTTAAGAAATTTGTGGTATTAAGAGGGTTTTTAACTTTTTCTAGTGGTTATATTAATTCATTGTATTTCTAGTGTATTTTTATTTACATTTTGTTTTATTTTTATTATACTTTTTAATATTTCAAATTGTTTGGAGATTTTTTCATTAATTCTCATGTATACAATGAAACTAACTAGTTTTTATTTTTGCTTTTATTTCTTATTGTCTCTTATTTTTAATATTTTTTTGTATTATAAGTATTTAATTCTATTCTATTTGATAGTGTATCATATTATTTATTTTTTCTTATTATTTTTTATATTTGCTTACTTTTCTAGTTTCACATACTATTTTTTGTTATTAATATTGTGGTTGGTATTTAAAATAGTTTTTTGTGTTTTTAATATTTATAAAATTTAAGGTTTTTTTAATAATTCATATCATTTTTGTATATTCAATAACATGTACAATTTTTAGTATTTCTTTTTATTTTTTATGTATTTTTATACTTTTTGTGGTTTCTTTAAATTATATGTTAATTATTTTCCTATTTATGGTATTTGCTTTAATGTAAATTACAACATTATATAGGGTATTTAGGTGTTTTTTAATATTATTTGGAGTTTTATACGTTTTTAGATTTGCTTATTATTTTTATTGATAACTTTTACTATTTTTTTTCATTTTATGTTGCTTTTGAGTTTTTCATATTATTTTTTATTATTTTTATTGATTCTAAATATTTTTTTTATTTTTAACCTCCCCGAAATATTTTTTTGCATAACTGTAATTTATTATGTTTTTTCTTACTTTAAGAAATTTGTGGTATTAATAGGATTTTTAACTTTTTCTAGTGGTTATATTAATTCATTGTATTTCTAGTGTATTTTTATTTACATTTTGTTTTATTTTTATTATACTTTTTAATATTTCAAATTGTTTGGAGATTTTTTCATTAATTCTCATGTATACAATGAAACTAACTAGTTTTTATTTTTGCTTTTATTTCTTATTGTCTCTTATTTTTAATATTTTTTTGTATTATAAGTATTTAATTCTATTTTTGTTATTTTTTAGTATATCTGATTATATTTTTTGGGCATTCATTTTTGTTATTACCTACACTTTAAATTTCAATTACAATTTTTGTTATTATATATGATATTAATTTTTAAAATTTTATCGATTTTTCTAGTGATTTATACTATTTTTAATATTTTTAAATGATTAATAATATTTATAAATAATGGCAATCCTTATTATTTTTGGTATTTCATTGTGTTTTGTAAGTTGATTATTTTTTTAGTTACTCGGTATTTTACATGCTTCATACTTGTTCGGATCAGTTGAATTTTTATTGTTCATTTGAATTTTCAATACTATTTTCAAATTTCTCATCTCATTTTACATTTTTAGTGTTAGTTAGTATATTTTTTATATTTTTGTTCTATTTGTTATTTTAATTAATTTTGCGGTTAGTTTTTAAATTTTTATTTTGTTATTAAGTTTTTCATACTATTTGGGGTTGTTATCATTGATTATTTTATTTTTTTATATCTCTAATTGTCCTTACTAATTTTAAAGTTTTCTTAGATTTTTTAGTGTATAATATTTTTTTTATAAAATTAATATATTTAAGTATTTATTAATATTTATGTTATTTTTTGGAATGTTTCTTATTATATGTTGTGAGTGATATATTTATATCTTATTAGTTTATTATATTATTATGTTTTTAATTTTAATTACTATTCTTAGTATTTGGGAATAATGAACTAGCCCTATTATTTTTTGTGTTTACTTTTGTTTTGCATGTTATTACTACTTTTTACTTTTTTGGTTTTTTGTGTTTTTTTACTTTAGTTTTTTATATTTGAATTTATTTTACTAAGGGTTTTAATTTATTTTAATATTTCTCAATATTTTTAGTGATTTATGACGTTTTTAAGGATACTTACTATTTTTACTAATTACTTTATAATTTATTTTTGAATTATTATTAATTTTTTAGTGTCTCATTCTTTTTTGATTGTTTTTATTATTTATTACCATTTTTGTCTTCAATAATTTAACATGTTGTTAGTTTTTCATTGTGATTTTGATTGTTTATTGCTATTTTTATAAGTTTATAGCATTCCAAGTATTTTTATTTTGTGATGTTTATTTGAATTTATTTTTCTATATTATATAATTATTTAGTCATTTCATAATATTTTTGTTATTTGCATGTGTGTTTAGTTTGACATACTATTTTTAGTAATTTTTTTTGAAGTTTCACTTTAATTTTTATTATTGCATTGTGTGTTTTATAGTTTTTTTTTGTTGTTTACAATAATTTTTACCATTTTTATATCTTGAATAATCCCAACTATTTTTTGGAATTTTCTTATAATTTTTGGAAAATTATTATAATTTATGAATTTATTATTATCTTCGTTGTTTATTTGAATGTGTATTACAATGTTTTGATATTTAGTTATATATTACTATTTTATTATTTATTTATATTTTTATTTTACTTACTATTTTTTGTAGTTCATGTTGTACTTTCTTTTTTATTTCATTTTTAATATGCTTTTGTGTTTTTAATACTATTTTTAATTTTTTTTGGTTAATTCATTAATAATTTTGTATATGGAATGATAAGTACTAATTTTTACATTTTTTGTATTTTTTAATATTTTTTTACTTTTTTTTTGTGTTTATTATATTTTGGGGGCTTTTACTATTTGATGTGCATATTTGAATATATATTACTATTTTACATATGTTATTTAGGTATTCCATCAAATATTTCTTATTTTTATAAGTTTGTAGTGTAAATTTATATTTTAGTAATAATTTTTATAATTTATTTTTCACTTTTTGTTTTATTTTATAATGTATCATACTAGTTTTTATTCAAATTTAATATGTTTTTACTGTTTATTTTTTATATTTACTTACATTTTTAGTTTCAAGTACTATTTTTTGTTACTACTTTTATGATTTGTATTAAAAATGGTTTTTTTATATTTTTTAATATTTATATAATTTAAAGTTTTTAAGTAATTACTAAGTAACTACCTTACTATTTTTTGTGTTTCTTTACTTTTTATTTTTTGTGTTTCTTTACTTTTTACATTTTGATTATTTTTTCAGTTACTCGGTATTTTATGTGTTCTATACTTGTTTGGATCATTGAATTTTTATTTTTCATTTAAATTTTCAATAATATTTTGGAATTACTCTTCCCATTTACACTTTTAGTGCTACTTAATACATTTTTTAATTTTTATTGTTCTTTTATTGTCTTTGTTATTTTAATTTTTTTTGCGGTTAATTTTTAAAATTTTATTTTGTTATAGAGTGTTTCATACTATTTTAGATTGTTATAATTGATTATTCCATTTTTTTTCTAATTATTCTTACTAATTTTGAAGTTTCGTTAGATTTTTCATTGTAATTTTGATTGTTTATTATTATGTTCGTAAGTTTATAGAATTTTAAGTGTTCTTACTTTTTGTGGTATTTATTTTATTTTTATATAATTGATTATTATTTAGTAATTTCTTATTATTTTTGTTATTTGCGTGTTTAGTTTTATATACTATTTTAAGTAATTCTTTTTGCAGTTTCTTTTAAATTTTTATTATAGCATTGTTTTTTTTTGTTATTTTCTTTAATTTTTACAGTTTTTTTGTTTTTAATAATCCTAACTATTTTTTGTGTTTCTTTTTATTTTTAAAATTTTTCTTATGATTTTTAGAAAGGATTGTATTTGTGAAATTATTATTTTTTTTATTATTTATTTGAATGTGTTTTATAATATTTTTATATTTATTTATATATTACTATTTTATTATTTCTATATATTTTTTATTTCACTTACTATTTTTTATAATTCATGTTTAACTTTATTTTTTATTTCATTGTTAACGTGTTTTAGTGTTTTTCATACTGTTTTTTATTCTTTTGGTTGATTCATTCCTTATTTTGTTTATCTAATGACACATACTAGTTTTTGCATTTTTTATATTTTTTATATTTTTTGTATTTTTTTTACTTTTTTTAGTGTTTATAGTATTTTATTGGGCTTTTACTATTTTATGTGCATATTTAAATATATATTACCATGTTACACAAATATTCCTTGTTTTTATAAGTATATAGTGTAAATTAATATTCTAGTAATAATTTTTACAATTTACTTTTTAATTTTTATTCTATTTTATATTGTATGGTACTATTTTTTATTTTGATAAATTTTATTATTTTTTTCTTATTATTTTTTATATTTTTTTACGTTTTTAGTTTCACATACTATTTTTTGTTATTACTTCTACGGTTTGTATTTAAAATAATTTTTTATGTTTTCAATATTTATACAATTTAAGATTTTCTAATAATTCGTATTATTTTTTGTATATTCAATTACACGTACTATTTTTAGCATTTTTTTTATTTTTATGAACTTTTTTAATTTTTTTGTGATTTTTTTTAATTTTATGTTATTTATTTTACTATTTATGTTGTTTACTTAATGAAAATTACTACTTTATTTAGGCATTTTTCAATATTGTTTGAACTTTCATGCATTTTTAGATTTGCTTACTATTTTTTATAATTACTTTTAATATTTGTTTTTGAATTTTTATAGCGATTTTGAGTTTCTCATGTCATTTTTATTGATTCTAAATATTTTTTTAATCATAAAACAACCAAAAATATTTTGTTACATAATTGTAATTTTTTTATTTAAGAAATTTGTGGTTATAAGGGATTTTTCCTATGGTTATATTAATTAATTGTGTTTCTATTGTATTTTTATTTAATTTTTTTTCATTTTTATTATATTTTTTAATGTTTTAAATTGTTTGAATATTTTTTCATTGATTCTCACAAATTTTTTTATGTATACAATGAACATAACTCTTTTTTGTGTTTTTTTTTATTTGTTATTGTCTCTTCTTTTTTATAAATCTTTTATATATTATGTATTTATTTCTATTTTTATTGTTTCTTTCAATATATCTTATTATGTTTTTTGAGCATTCATTTATATATATATTTTTATTTCAATTTCAATTTTTGTAATTATATTTACCATTTATTTTTTAAAATTTTATCAGATTTTATAGTAATTTATACTATTTTTAATATTTTTTGTGATTAATAACATTTCTAAATAAAGAATGACTCTAACTACTGTTTAATATTTACTTGTGTTTTGCATGTTGGTTATATTTTTAGTTACTCGAATAGTTAAATTTTTATTGTTCATTTAAATTTTTAATACTATTTTAGAATTTCTCATACCATATACCATATACATTTTTAGTGTTACTTAATACATTTTTTTAATTTTTATTATTATTTTATTGTATTTTTTATTTTAATTTCTTTTGTAGTTGAATTTTGAAATTTTATTTTGTAATTGAGTGTTTTAGAACTATTTTGGGTTGTTATCAATAATTATTCCATTTTTTATATATCTAATTATCCTTATTAATTTTAAAATATTTATTAATATTTGTATTTATTTCTTGAAATGTATCTTATTATATTTTGTTGTCCATATATTTATATTTTATTAGTTTATTATATACTTGCATTTTATTAGTTATATTTTTTATTTATTTTTAAATTATTATTGTATTTTTTAGAATATTATACAATTTTTTATATTGTTAGTTATTCTTAGCATTTGAGAGCACTGAAATAGCCCTATTATTTTTTGTGTTTGTTTTTGTTTCGCATATTTATTACTACTTTTTATTTTTACTTTTTTGGTATTTTATATGTTTTTTTTTTACTTTTTATTTTTTTATTTGAATGTACTTTACTAAATGATTTTATTTATTTTGATATTTCTCAATATTTTTTGTGATTTATGATATTTTTAAGAATACTTATTATTTTAGTAATTATTTTTACAATTTATTTATAAATTATTATTAATTTTTTTAATGTCTCATACTTTTTTGTTCTTTTGATTTGTTATTACCATTTTTTATCTTTAATAATTTAACAAATTTTTTGTATTTAGTTCTGATTTTGATTGTTTATTACTATTTTTATAAACTTGTAACATTTTAAGTGATTTTACTTTTTGTAATGTTTATTTAAATTTATTTTTCTACATCTGATTATTATATAGTTATTATTTAATATTTTTTTTGTTTGCATGTTTGTTTAATTTGACATAATATTTTTAGTAATTCTTTTTATAGTTTTTTTTAATTTTTATTATTGCATTATATTTTTGTTGTTTTCATTAATTTTTATCATTTTTTATGTCTTAAATAATACCAACTATTTTTGTGTTTCTTTATATTTTTTGAATTTTTCTCATAATTTTTGGAAAAATATTATAATTTATGAATTTATTACTATTTGTATTGTTTATTTGAATGTGCCTTACACTGTTTTGATATTTATTTATAGATTATTATTTTATTATTTATTTATAATTTTTTATTTCTAATTCATGTTTCACTTTATTTTTTAATTTATTTTTATATTTTTCATACTATTTTGATTTTTTTGGTTGATTAATTCCTAATTTTGTATATCGAATAATTTTTGCATTTTTTAGTATTTCTTAATTTTTTTTGTGTTTATTATATTTTATGTAGTATTTACTATTTGTTGTGCATATTTGAAAATATATTACTATTTTACTTATATTATTTAGGTGTTACACTAAATATTTCACATCTTTTACAAGTTTGTAGTATAAATTAATATTCTATTAATAATTTTTACAATTTGTTTTTCAATTTTTGTTCTATTTTATAGTTTATCATACTATTTTTTTATTCTTATAATTTTTACAATTTTTTACCGTTTATTTTTTACATTTCTAGTTTAACATAGTATTTATGATTATTATTTTTACAGTTTGTATTTAAAATAGTTTATTGTGTTTTCAATTTTTATACAATTTAAGATTTTTTGAATAATTATTACCATTTTTTATATTCAATTACAATTAATATTTTTTCCATTTCTTTTTATTTTTATGTGTAAATTTTTACTATTTTGTGGTTTTTTTAAATTTTATGTTATTTATTTTTCTATTTAGAGCATTTAGTTTAATGTAAATTATTACCTTATTGGGTTTTTAAGTATTTTTCAATATTATTTAAAATTTTATACGTTTTTAACTTTGCTTACTATTTTTATTGATTATTTTTACTATTTATTTTTACATTTTTATGGTACTATTGAATTTTTTTTGTTTTAATTGATTCTAAATATTTTATTTATTTTCAACCTTGCCAAAATATTTTATTGCATAATTGTAATTTATTGTGTTTTATATTATTTTAAGAAATTTGTGGTATTATAAAGGTGTTTTTTATTATTACTATTGATTATATTAATTCTTATATTTCTAGTGTATTTTTATTTATATATTTTTTTTTATTTTTTATTATACTTTATAATGTTTCAAACTTGAAATTTTTTAATTAATTCTTACAAAATTTTATATATACAATGAACCTAAATTTTTTTTGTGTTTCTTTTAATTTATTATTGTCTCTTTTTTTATAAATATTTTGTATTTTATGTATTTATTTCTATTTTTATTATTTTTTCAATATATATTATTATTATATTTTTTGAGCATTTATTTATATATTTTTTTGTTATTTGATTACATTTTAAATTTTAATCACAATTTTTATAATTATATTTGCTATTTATTTTTTAAATTTTATTCAATTTTATAGTAATTTATATTATTTTTAATATTTTTAGATGATTAATAATATTTCTTAATAACAAAACAGCCCTTACTATTTTTGGTATTTAATTGTATTTTGCCTTTTAATTATTTTTTTAATAACATGATATTTTATATGTTTCATAGTTGAATTTTTATTATTCATTTAACTTTTTAATACTATTTTGGAATTACTTATATCATTTATATTTTTAGTGTTACTTAATACATTTTTAATTTTTATTATTTTTTGTTATTTTAATTTCTTTTACTTAATATTTTTGTTATATTAAATTAATTTAAATAATAAATAAAATAATATATTCATTATTTTATTTATCGTTATTAATTCACTATCAGTAAAACCCTAGAAAATCCTAATTTACGCTGTGTTTATAATACTTGATAATAAATTTATTCATTTTTATTATATAAATAAATTATATATAAATATTCTTTATTTCTATTAAATGATTAAAAGTTGTAAAAATGATATTTTTAAAAAGTTTTACTTGAAAATTTAATTTTTTCTTAGAAAAATAAATTATTTATATCTATTTTATTTGTGTAAGTTATTTGTTAAAAAATCATATATATTAAAACTTATTAGAAAATGTATGATAGCTAATATTATTGTAATATTACATAATTATTATCCATATATAAAAAAGAATATAATGAAATTTTGTGTTAAATGCATTAAATATAGAAAAGATAAATTTAGCCAACAATTACTATTTCAATTCTTAGAGTATTTGATTTGATTGATATTATTATGTAATTTATGAGAATATAGTTTATATTTATTATAGTTATACAATTCTTAAAAATAACATATTTATTTCAATATCATATAATTAAGGGTGTATCAAATGTTATTTATTTATTACTTAGAAAAGTTGTTATATTATATTATATTTCTAGAATTATTAAAGTTAATTATGATTATAAATTATTGATATAATTTTGAAATATTTCGTGTAGTAAATTGGAAAGAAAATTTTTATTTTTAACGGAATATTTATATAATATTTACTTTACATATAATAGTTATATTCCTTATATGATTAGATTTTTATTATTAAAATTTGCTTATTATTTTAATTTCATTGCCTCATTAATATTATTTAATAATGCTAAGTTAATAAGTTTAGTTTGGAAGAGAAATGATAAATTTGTAAAACTAATTTAGAAAAGAGTGTATGAAAATCAAGTTAATCAGAGATTTAAAAAAATGTCTTTGATCCAGGAACATGGGTTAAACTTATTCCTATAGTAGGTTTATCAATTGGAGTGGTGGAGATAATCAATAATACTCACAAAACGGGTATTATCTGGTAAGTGTGATTTTTTTGTTAGTTTTAATATTTCTAATTTAATATTTTTTTACTTAGGTAACAACGAGATCGAATATTTGAGTACAAGTCATTTTCAAGAGTAGAAGAATGATATGAATCAAATTGGATAAGCTGAGATTCACAAGTTAAGGGCCAAAAGATTTGAAAAAGCATTGAATGAACTAACTGTAACAATTGAATAAACCCAAGTGAAAGCCCAAACGAAGAGTTCAATAAGATCTCAAGCCTGAAAAAATAGCCTAATAGGATCTCAAGCCCAAAATAAGATCTCAAGAAAATAATTCAAATTTTAATTTAAAGTGGGAGATTGATGTGAATCTGACAAAAAAGTTTACAAATTCACAAGTCTAATCAACCGAACGTGGAATGGAGCTAAACACTTTGTCACCAAATGGGATAAATGATTATTTGAGACTTCAAGAGGGCCCAATCACAAGGTCAAGGGCTAAAAGATTCGAAGAAGCTTTATATGGGCTGATTAAAGAGATTGCTGAATATTCAAATAGAAGCCCAAAATGAAGAGCCCAAGATGAGCCCAAGAGAAGGTTCAGATTTAATTAATAAGGAGACATTTATAAATATAATAAATCTTTTAGGATAATATTAGGTGGTTAGATTAGATAAGGTTAGCTTATTATGTGGGTCATTCGGTTATTTTCTAAGCCTATAAAAGGCATACTCCACAACATTGGAGACACACTTTTTGGAATTTATATCTTGTGAGGTTTTGTCTTCTTTCTATCTTGAAAGAGCTTTTGAACTTATCAGGTTTTTACCTGTGGCGTTCAAGCAATCAAGACTTATCACCCGGGGTTTTCTAAGAGTTCTTCTTAGAGGATTTGGGTGTGGCGTCTACATATCCCATACCTTGTTTCTCACATAAACAAGGTATATTCCATCTTTTCGCACTTGCGTCGTGAAAGTATTGGGATCGTTGCCATATTTGGTGTAGGGTGTCGTCAGCATATTGGCGAGGTTCGCATCAGTTGGTATCAGAGCACACGGTTGCACGACAAGTTTCATACCATTTTGTTTATCTAGTTCTTTTTTTTATCTTCTCTACCTATTTCTATTCTCTATAAAAAAAATTATCATATTCTTCTATCTATCTTCTCTTCAGGAGGTTAAAAAAAAAGAGAAAAAAAAGAGCCAAAAATTCGTGCTAAAAAAAAGTGCAGAAAAAAAAGAAAAAAAAAAGAGTAAAAAAAGTTCGTTCTAAAAAAAAGCGGAAAAAAAAATTCGTGAAAAAAAAGGCAAAAAAAAAAGGAGGCACACAATTATATCTTATATCTCATTCTTATTCTGCTCTATCTTCTATTACTTCATTTCATCTTAATTTCTTTATTTTCTATCTAAATTTTACTCTTATTTGTGAGTCTATTCATACCTCTCACTTAAATTCTTTGGGATTACTTTTTGAAAACCTTTATCGATATGTCTTGATTGTTCCTCAAGTTGAACTGCTTCGTAAAAAATGATTTGTTTTTAAAGTTCAATTCAGATTGAAAGAAGACATATGAGTGGAAAAAGGCAAGAGTGTTTTAAATCTATAAGAAAAAGCCATTTGAGTGTGAAACATGAGTGTTTGAGAGAAACATGTGAGGGAGAGTTGCGAGGTTCTTTTCTTTCTAACAATTATCAGGTTCAGAAGGCCCAACGACAAGGAAACACAATGAAAGAAGAGGGTTTCATATCGCCTATTCAAAACCTACAATGGAAAGCAATGAAGAGTCAAATGAAACAGATAGTGAAGTCTGAATTTGAACCACTTCATATGCGAATGGATCGCTTGGAGGAAGGTGTGAGACGACACTCACATACTTCCATTGAACGACCATGGAGCAGTCGATCTCGATGCTTCGAACCACAGGAACTGGGGGAGTTCGATGATCTCCAAGTTAATCGCGGCAACATCAATCTCAATTCCATCAATCAACTTACTACTTGGAACAGGCCATGGATTGATGACGTCATGGACAACCAACGTGAGAATCTATTTCATACTCGTTGTTCTATGAAAAATAGAGTTTGTTCTGTTATCATAGATGAGGAAAGCTGCACTAACTTTGCTAGCACCGAGCTTGTGGAGAAGTTGGCATTACATGCAACAAAGCATCCAAAGCCATATCAAATTCAAAGGCTGAGTGATCAACCCAAACTCGAGGTAACCCAACAGGTGATAGTGTCCTTCTCTATTGGGAAATATCAGGATGAAATATTATGTGATGTAGTACCAATGCAAGCATGTCATATTTTATTGGGAGAACCTTGGAAGTTAGATCGTCACGTTACATATGATAGATTAACAGATAGGTACTCATTCGTGATGAATAATAGATCAATATCTCTTGTATCTCTTACTTTACAACAAGTTTTTCAGGATCAGTTGAAAAAGAAAAAGGCAAATGAAAAGAAAATAACAGAAAGACAAGAGAGAAAAGCCATGATTGAAGAGGAAGAGACAAAAGGCAATAATGAAAAAGAACAGAGAAAAATCCGAGAGAGAAAAGCCGAAATTGAAAATGATGAGAGAAAAGGCAATGTTGAAAAAGAAGAGAGAAAAGCCATAATACAAAGAAAAGAGAGTAAAAATAATTTTATGGAGAGAAAAGATGAGATCAAGAGAGATACAATTTCATATTCTATCCTTACAGTACTTATGTACAAGGAATTATGTTTTACTCACCATATTGTCGGATATTTGCCGAGCATTAGTATTTCTCTTATGCAGGAATTCAAGAATGTCATTCCTAAGAAGAAAACTCCTAGTTTGCAACCTGATCGAGAAATGAAGTATCAAATTCAACACCAAATCCTAAATTTGATGAAGCTAGGATATACACGGGATAACATGATTTCAGGTATTGTGCAAATGCCTAAGAAAGACAAAATTTGGCGAAGATGTGTTGGTTTTCGAATCATCTACCATATGAAGGTAATGTATCTTCACTCTATTCCTCAAGTAAATATTATATTAGATGAGTTGCATGAAAACTATTTGTTTTCAAAATTTAATTACAAGAGTGAATATTCTGAAATTCGAAAGAAAGCTAATTATGGATTGAAAACTGCATTGAAAGTAAAACTTGGTTTATATGAATGGTTGGCTATAGTTTTTAGTTTGACTAATGCATATAACACTTTTATGAGGTTAATAAATTATATCCTACATGCTTTTATTAAAAACTTTGTTGACATATATTTTGATAAAATCATTATATACAACAATTATTTAGATAAACATGAAAGATATTTAAAAATTTCCTTGCAAGTTCTTAGGAAAGATCATTTGTTTGCCAAATTGAAAAATTGCGTATTATGTTTGGGTAAACTTGTATTTCTTGGATATGTTATAAGTTTTGAAGGGATTGCCATTGACAAGAAAATTAAGGTAATTCAAGATTGGCAAACACCTTTATCATAAATCTTATAACATATTAAACTTATTAAACTTTAGAAAACTTTAGTCCTAAGAAGAGGAGGAGAAGCAAAGGTGAAGTGGTTGACTGGGAAGATTTTATCATTGAGGCCCTTTTACTTCACCGGGTTAAAAGAGGAGGAAATTGAGAAGGGGCATTATAATACTTTGCTGAACTTGTATGTCTTTGATTCCGTTTAAAACTTCTTCAAGTTGACATGCATATCCTTTTTGCATAAATACAAATAGTAAATAGGGTCCATTGCTACCCCTAGTCAAACTATCCAAGGACTAGTTAAAGTAAATTATGTTAGTTCTTTCTTTTCCTATATGGGCAAAACATGCACTTGTGTAGTGGGTATGGATAGGGAGGGTCCGTTTATAGTAAGAGCATAAATCAGATTTCAAATGCACAAAATTCTTTAAGGGGATGAATCTCACGCTTTCATAGGCAAATTCACAAAATATAGGTAAATTTATACTATTTGGATGGAAGGGTTGAGAGTATACAAGTGTTAAAAGATTAATAAAATTAAATGAATGGTTTGGAATACCTTCAATTCTTTTAATTGTAACTCAAAAACAATCACTCTTTTTTTTTTTTTGCTACTATACTAAACACAATCACTCAACTTTTACGAGATTTTGATAGATTGTGATTTTTTCATTTAAAATAATTATATTACCCTTTTGTATATTTATTATCTTTTTTTTATCATTTTAATTTCATTATTATTATTATTATTATTATCATTATTATATATTTTAAATAAATGTATATATTAATAATACTTTATATTAATTTATAAAAATATATTTATATAATAAAATATTATACATAAAAAAAATATGTGCTATATATAATATAATTTACATACACATTATTTTTTTTATTACGGTTATATAATATTTATATATATTAGTATATAATTAACATTAAATCATCTTCTAATTGTAATAATGACTCATTTGTATTATATAAAATTAGAAATATGATACAATAAATGAATATGGTGTATTTATACTGTAATTTATCATAAAAATATAATTTTGTTGTTATTATATAATATTTATATATAAATATTACTATACTATTAATATTTATTTATTTTCTAATTGTAATAATGATTTATTTATGATATATTATACTAATATATAATAAAAATAGGATACATAAAAATTTATATCTTATATATAATATATTTTATTATATATATATAATATTCATCCATTTTACAATGATTCAATCGTTATATAGGATTACATTATATCATAAAAATATTATAAATATAGTTTATAATTCATGGTATATAATATAGTATAATTATGTATATTTTAATTGGCATTATATTTTATTATACTTATTTTATTTTATTATATATAAATAAATATTATATTATATTATATAATGAATTAATATATATGTATTTTATAATTATAATAAAAAATAATATAAATTTATATAATAAATTATATTATATATATTGTAAGATGATTTTTTATGTATAATATTTATATCATATAATATTATTAATATATAATTTATTTAAAATATATAAAAATAAGTTAGAATAAATAAGAAAATAAACAAATAATAATATAATTTAATACAATAAATATATTAAGTTAATTTAAATGATAAATAAAACAATATCTTCAAAACCCCAATATTAAAGAGATCATTTCTATATAATTTAATTTATTATATATATTAATATTTTATAACATAATATTAAATCATTTTATTATTATAATAATAACTAATTTGTATTATATGATAAATATGTTATATATAAAATATTGTTATTATACCATATTTATATAAACATTATTATATAATTAGTATTTATTTATTTTATAATTGTAACAATGATTCATTTATTTTATATTATATGGTCATATACTAAAAGTATGATAGATAAAAATGTATATTATATATGATATAATTTATTATATATTATTTTCTTAATTATATTATATATTTAATATGTATTTTATATTATATTAATTACTCAATTGTAATATATTATATGATTTAATTATTTATAAAAATAATATATAAATAATTTATTATATATAACATAATTATGTATTTTTTATATTATATTTTATTATATGTCTTTTATTTTATATTAATATTTTATTTTATCATATAATTTATAATTATTAATAATATAACTTAATTTAATTATATATATACATATGAATGCATTTTATATTATTTAATAAATTATTAAAGTAAATTAAAAAATAATATACTAGTCTTTTAATTTTTTATTAGAATTATAAATCACTCAACGTGATTGACACGTGTTGAAGCGAAATGTGCCAACCGAAAAGGAAACAATAATATTTGAAAAAAATATATAAATTTCAAAATTCTCATCTAAGCTTTCTTCTCTTCTCCTCTAGGGACGCGGAACAGCGAGGGGCGGATATCGTGCGCGCGGAGGGGAGAGGGGCGAGGGCGTGCGGTAGGCCGAACTGCGTGCGAGAGACGGGGCCGAGTAGCGAACTGCGGTTCGACCACTTTTCTTGCTGCTAGCACTATGTAAGTAAAGGCACGGTTCTCTTCAGGCTTAAACTCTTACAACTTGGAGTTTTTTTTCTTGTTACGGAAACAAAATCAAGATTGTGACTTTCATTGTGTGGGATTGCATAAAGCTATGTCGATACCACACTGAGGCATGCTGCTTAATTAGGTATGTCGCTTAAAGAAGATGGTGAATTATGAGATTTTTTAATTCGATTTCAAGTATAAATCTGCATAAATCTAGACCTTTCTTTCTGCAACAATTTGAACCAAGTATGCACATGTTCTTAGTAACCTTTCTTTCACGACATTGTCTCTAGAAGAATCTTGAAACTCTACAATCGAGGCTTCTATGGGTTACAAGTTTTGGCTGTATTGGGCAGCTGAGACGATGATACTGACATTGGTAGTTTTTTCCCTCTTATTTTTTAATAAAATATGTTTCTTTGCTTACATTAGCATTGAAAATTCCACTAAAAGACATGAAGATAACAGTTTCTTAACTAATACAATTATTTAAAAAAACCTGCAAGGGAGATCCTTTTAAATATAACCATCTCATAGCTTTTCAACTGACTTGTAACATTTTTGCTCATGTTTCTCTAATTACAAAGTTGATGGTATAAATTTTGATGTGGATAGCTTGAATTTGAGAAGCTTGACATGGGGAATGATGAATAAGCTAACTACTATAAAGGAATAATTTATAAAGATACTAATTTCGGTGATCCCCTCAGTGAATTTGTCTCCAAAACTTCCAACCAAGATACGATTAATCCGTTTGGGGTTTTTCAGAGTTATTAAAAGTAAATTGTAGACTCGTGTGTATATAAATTAGTAACTTTTGAATATGCAAACTGGTGGATTATTTAAACTTGAGCAGTTTTAGATCTTTAACTTGAATTTGGTTATGTTGATATACATACCTATTGTGAATTTATATTTTGGTACTAAAATGAGGTAAATTTGGATTCCCATGCTATATGGGTGATATCATTATGAAAAAATTATATTATTTTTTTATTTTTCTTAGAAATTGGTTGAACCCAAAATTCCAGGAATGTACAGTCTCCCTAATAACTATACATTCTGCACTTCTCAAATTTCTTACTATACATGCTTGTGATATTTCCTTATCTTGGATGTTTTACTCTTGCAGTGTACGGGTGATCATACCATCTCTCCCATCTTCAAAAATGGGGAGAACTTGTTGTAAAAGCTGCAGCTCCAAATTCTTAACACGAGATGTGGTCAGTGGCAGCCTTTTTTGTGCCAATTGTGGCAGTATCATTGAGCTTGAAACTTTTGAAGCTCAAATTGGTGGCATCAATGATCCCACGGGCACCTATGTCCGCATCGGCACTACAGGTACTGGTTCCATACTTCCTCAAAGAGAAAAGAGGATCTTTGAGGCACATAAACTGATTGAAGATTTTGCATTCAAGTTGGGACTTTCTCGTTCCACATCAGATGAAGTAAGGGACATAATTGATAGGATTACTGAAGGTGAATATGGAATGGGGATATGGTTTTCCATCTTGATTGGTGCGTGTGCTTACATTGTCATGAGAAAAGATAATAAGTCACTTTCTGTGGCACAGGTTGCACCTGTTGTAGGTTGTGATGATCAGGAACTTGGTAGAATGATAACACGTGTTGTAGATTTTCTCGAGTTGAAAAAGAATGGTGAATTTCCCATATATAACATTGTGACAACTTTTGATCAGGCAGTGAGAGATTTTTCAGTATTCAGAAGCCTTTCTAAGGATGAGATCACAAGGTTACACAAGCAAGGCATGTTCCTCATTCAATGTGCAGTTAAGTGGTTCATTACTACAGGAAGGAGACCAGTGCCTATGGTGGTGGCAGTATTGATTTTTGTGGCAGAGTTAAATGAAATTGATGTTAAGATTGAGGACGTGGCAGGGGAATTTCATGCTACTGTATCAACCTCAAAGAGAAGATATAAGGAACTTCTTGAGGCTTTGATAGATGCTTCGAGGGCTCTACCATGGGGAAAGGATGTTACACTTAAAAACATAAAGAAGAATGCTCCATTCGTGATTCAGTACATGGAGATGAAGTCGATGCTGAAGATGAAGGGCCAGAATAGTGAGATATTTGATTTGGATGATGTGATAAATGAGTGTTTAAGAAAGGTTTCTGACTATGAGTTTGATGAGAGGGTTGTCGGGGCAAGTGATTCTCAATACTTTGACGTTGAACAGAGAAATGGGAGTGACAGGATGCGTGTAAATGATATGAAGATTTCACACGAGTGCTTAAGCTTGATTTATACGAAGTTCTTGGAGGAGAAGGGGTATGAGACACACTCAAAGGATAAAAGGAATGGAAGCGGGAGAAAGAAAATGACGGGCATTGATCTCTATTCATGCAGTGAATGGTGGAAAGGAATATCGGATTTAAGCAAAAAACTTATGCTTGAGCAGATACTAGAAAAGGATGTAGGGATAGATCCGATGCCTCACTCCTACACTAGGGGGCTCTTGAAAAATGAGAGGAGGAGGGAGAGAATAGAAGCTGCTAAGAAGCGAATTAGTCGGATCATGTCTCCGGACTCTGTGGATATGGAAGTGGTTCGAGGGCTTCAGACAAAAGATGATGTCCGTCCTAAGAAGAGGAGGAGAAGCAAAGGTGAAGTGGTTGACTGGGAAGATTTTATCATTGAGGCCCTTTTACTTCACCGGGTTAAAGAGGAGGAAATTGAGAAGGGGCATTATAATACTTTGCTGAACTTGTATGTCTTTGATTCCGTTTAAAACTTCTTCAAGTTGACATGCAGATCCTTTTTGCATAAATACAAATAGTAAATAGTTTGTGCTTTCTTATTCATGTGTGATTTATTTCTAATAAACATGATGAATATATTCAATAATTGAATATTTATTAATTTTAAAATCAAATTATATTTTATGGGCTAAAATGTCAAGTGTGGTAAAAACATTGGCAAAGTATAAATATTATATTTGTTAAATTTAGGTAGACTTTTCATTAATTGCTTAATTAAAAATGGTTCATTTATAATAATTGAGATATGGGTGAAAGATTTATATACAAATTGAAGTATTATTAAAATATTTATCTATTAATTAGACCAATCATGAAATTATTTCTTGTGAATTAGGTAAAATAAAAGATGTGCCATTAAATTGTATTATCCAACCAAATATTTGTATAGTTAGACATAATAAAAATATATATTATAAATTAATAAAACAATTAAAATTCATACTTAAATATTGCATAATTTCAAATAATGAACAAAACTTTATATGATTACACGGTTTAAAAGGAAATTAAATCACTAATATTTTTCTTAATTAATGCTTAACTCACATAATTTATAGATAATGTTAAAAAGTATAAATAAAACATTTTAAAATTAAGTGAAATAGAAAAAATTACACTAATAATGGTACCTTGATATTTTAACCAAAAAGAAAGTATGAGAAATCAACTAATAAATTAGTAAATACACAAACGAACCGGTGAGACTACCAGATTTAACAAAAATTGAGAATCCCCAAACCCTAAAATTTCACTCCCAGCTTGCATTTCCCCTTTTCCCCGAATCTGACTTTGCTTCCTTGTCCTCGCTAAGTTCGGAATCGGAACCCTTCTTCAGAGGTTAGGCTCTATTGTGTCTCCTGTTTCCTACCCCACTCGAGCTTCTCTCCGTTCGCCATGGGAGTTCCAGCTTTCTACAGATGGCTGGCGGAGAAGTATCCTATGGTGGTGGTCGACGTCGTCGAGGAAGAGCCGGTCGTCATCGATGGAGTCTCCATACCAGTAGACACCAGCAAGCCCAACCCCAACAACATCGAGTACGACAACCTCTACCTCGACATGAACGGGATTATCCACCCCTGCTTCCACCCCGAGGATAGGGTACGGATTCAATGGCTGTTCTGAAATCCAGTTTCATGGCCTTTTTGCGTTATTTTCTCATATTTGCTTTATCTTGCGCGCCATGTAGTGGACATTAGGGTGCTGAAATTTTGATAAGCATTGGTTTGATATGAACTCAGCATCCTATTTTCCTATTTCCGTCATCTGAATTTGGCACAAATCCTGCGGCAATCAATACATTGCTGCTTTCTAGCCCTCGTCTCACAGTGGCAATTTGGGTATTTTCGTATGTTTGGTCTGTCAGTAATTCCTATTTGGCCCAAGTTTTGGTTTCTCTGACCGAAGAACCGTGTTAGGTTATTGTCATATGATTAGGTTTTGTTTTATAATAGAAAGAAAAATATACCATTTCAATCTAATAGAGGAATTTTTTGGGTATACTAATTTGAGAACAATTCAGAAAGAATTTATAAATTGCTCCAATGGTACCTATTGACGCCACATGATTGTTGGCCCTATTTCGTGATCTTTTTCAGCCTGCTCCAACCACATTCGATGAGGTGTTCAAATGCATGTTTGATTACATTGATAGGCTTTTTGTGATGGTCCGGCCTCGTAAATTGCTTTACATGGCTATTGGTAGGTGAAATTCGGTTCAGTCATTTACAACTTAAATTTGGAATACACATTTGTCTTTTCTTATGAAATATATCTGATTCTTTTAAACTATGCTTCATGACAGATGGAGTTGCCCCTAGGGCGAAGATGAATCAGCAACGATCTAGGCGATTCCGGGCCGCTAAAGATGCAGCAGATGCAGTATGCACCCTTCTATGTTTTAAGTATTACTAGATGCCCTCTACCTCGTAGAGTTTGGTACAATATTTGCTTGCTTGTCCTGCTAAAGGCTTTGGTGTTGGTTAACACATCATTTGGAATATCGTGTTGCTTAAGACATTTTAAATTTGAATGGTGAATAAAATTATGTCATGCCACATAGTTCTCTGATAAATGTGATTCCATATCTTTGTTAAAACTAAGAAATCCTGAAGATATGGTTGTTCATCAGCATTGAAATTTGGGAATTGACTGCAGGCAGCTGAAGAAGAACGGTTAAGGGCAGAGTTTGAAAAGGAAGGACGAAAGCTTCCCCCTAAACTGGAATCACAAGTTGTTGATTCAAATGTTATCACTCCGGGAACTGAATTTATGGGTGTTTTGTCAGTTGCACTTCAGTATTACATCCATCTTAGATTAAATAATGATCCTGGATGGAGGTCAATTAAGGTACCCGTAGTTGCACTCATTTTTCTTAACAGTTTAGTTTGTGAACATCCTTTCTCCTCTTAAAGATAATATATTTACTTTTCTTTGTTACATGAATATTTGGTTATATTGACTGAATTATGAGCTATTCATGTTGTATTTGCTGTGGATTAGATCTAGGCAGACCACTTTTTGCTTGTATTTTATGTACTGCCTTTTTGTAGGTTATACTGTCTGATGCTAATGTTCCTGGTGAAGGAGAGCACAAAGTAATGTCCTACATACGTCTTCAAAGAAATCTTCCGGGTTATGATCCAAATACACGCCACTGCCTGTATGGATTGGTATACATTTTTCCTCATCTTTACATTGAAATGATCAATCTAGGGATACACAATTAGCAGATTTAATCCTGTATTTTTATCTTATTGTAGGATGCGGATTTGATCATGCTTGCTTTGGCAACCCATGAAGTTCACTTTTCAATTCTTCGTGAGGTATAATGATTGTCTTGCTATTGTTGCCATTATGTCTATAATATATACATGTATGCCACCTTTTTTGTTCATGTTTGTTACTATTTTCTCTCATTCATTAATTATGTTCCATTTTTTTTCTGTTATTCAGATTGTATTCACACCCGGGCAACAAGATAAGTGCTTCCTCTGTGGTCAGATGGGTCATTTGGCTGCAAATTGTGAAGGAAAGCCAAAGAAAAAGGCAGGAGAATTTGATGAGAAGGACGATGTTTCTGTGGCAAAAAAACCGTACCAGGTTTGCCTATTGAATCCGTGGATTTAATCAGATATATCTCTAATATTTTTGTAACCATGTTTCTGTTGTCTTCTTCACTCAACAGTTTTTGAACATTTGGACCCTCCGGGAGTATTTGGAGATTGAGATGAGGATTCCCCATGCTCCATTTGAAATAGATCTTGAGCGTATTGTTGATGATTTCATCTTCATTTGTTTCTTTGTGGGCAATGATTTCTTGCCTCACATGCCGACACTGGAGATTCGTGAGGTCTGTAACGTAAAAAATATTACTTGGCCTATTTAATTATCTAGTTTAATTTGCAAAAAAACTTGATGACAGAGACTTTCAAAATGCAGATATTATCTGCTAGTAGATACACAAACAAGAATGGACAGAATATATGGATCATACCATATTTATTCTCTTTTTATTTGCTAGCGATAGGAGGAATTATGTTGAACAATTTAGCATTGTGGTGAAAATTTTAAATCTTATGGTAGTTTTGCTGAGTGGCATCATTCTATTTTGCTCTAGGGTGCAATTAACTTGCTGATGGCAGTATACAAGAAAGAAATCAAAGCAATAGGTGGATATTTGACAGATGCAAGCAAGGTTGTTAGTTGTCTATTTTTGTTGTAATATTTAATTTCCATTTTTGGGCCCTTGCCTTACCTTCGTCTTTACTCAGCCCAATCTAGGTAAAGTGGAGCAGTTCATTCAGGCAGTTGGATCATTTGAAGATAAAATTTTTCAGAAAAGAGCACGGTTGCACCAGGTAAGTATCTGTATGTTTTCTTGGCTCTTCCATAGTGATTTTCTTGATAAAAGTGCTGTATAATTCTGAGGAGTTGCCTAGTGTTCATCTTAACTCTAGCATCTATTTAAATGCCTATTAAGGCTGGTTAAATTGTAGCCTATATAACCCATGACAGAATCCTCTATGAAGAATTTAGGGTGTTTATTGGGTTGAATTTAGCTTATTTGACCATGGTGTATAATCCTCTTTAACTCCTCTTCTTTCTACATGCATCCATATAATGGGACAACCTTATAATGGGACAACCTTCTTTCTGCATGCATCCATATAATGGGACAATCTTAGGATTTAAGAAAGTGCTTTTACAAGAATGAGCACTATATCTTACGAACATTTAACAATCAAACAGTACCGATTCATAAATATTTCTTCTCTACCTGCCCAAATTTTCTCAGCGGCAAGCAGAGAGGATAAAGCGTGAAAAGGCTCAGAGGAGAAGAGGGGATGATGCAGCTCCACAAGCTGAACCTGAGTCGTTGGTTCCAGTTGCTCGCTTTCAAGGTTCCCGTCTTGCTTCAGGTGCCTCACCTTCTCCTTATCAGAATGTCAGAGTTGGGAGCAGACGGAAATTGGATGAGGATGGAAATGGTACATTCTCTCGCCCCAGTAAGGTTCCACACATGTCTTCAGGAGCCACTATAGGTGCTGCAATTGTTGAAGCTGAGAACAACCTTGAGACTGAAGTATGTTCTATTATTCATACTTTTTACCTGGAAACTATTCATTAAAATATGCTTCAATGTGTATTCTTATCTGTTTATGCATCTCTATCTGTGATTTGGTGGAAACATAATGACATTTATTTATCTATGAAGGTCTTTGTCATTTTTCTTCTTTCAAAGAGTTATGTATGCCTTCTGTGTCTATCCTGACTTCATTGATCCTGCTAGGCAGATGAAAATGAAAACAAGGAGGAGTTGAAGATAAAGCTTAAGGAGTTACTTCGTGAAAAAAACGATGCTTTTAACTCGGAGAATCCAGAGGAGGACAAGGTTTGTCTCGATGCATATCTTCTCGGTTATGATGACTTGAAATCTAGTGAAAATTTATTGAGCAAATTTTTATCAATTCTGTTGGCAATATTCTTATTGCATCATCTATATGTGTTTTAACTTTTCAGAACTCTATTCTTCTGGTTACCATTTGAGTCCTAGCAAATATTGTGTGATGCAGGACTCTCTCTTACCTTTTCTTTTATATTGGGTTTTATAAGATCAAATTGGGGGAACCAGGGTGGAAAGAGCGGTATTACGAAGAAAAATTTTCAGCAAGAACTCCAGAAGAAATTGAGGAGATTCGGAGAGATGTTGTAAGTCCATAAGTTGGATATACTTGTTTTTCATGTACACAATATGAACATATGTTTAACTTTGATTTCTTCAACTATCTGGTAGGTTTTGAGATATACTGAAGGCTTATGCTGGGTCATGCACTATTATTATGAAGGGGTTTGTTCCTGGCAATGGTGAGTATCTACTCCTTGTCTGTTCAATTTTTTAATTCACGGTATTATTTCTATTCTCTTAAACAGGGCCTGGTGGGCCCTTATCAGCTGGATACCTGGGTTGGATTGATTGATTGGTCTGGATGCATTTCTTCTTGGCCGTGTATCTATAGGATCAAACCTTTTTAACAGTTCATAATCTTATTGATTTATTCATATATTTTCATGGATTCTTGGAGAATAAGTTGCAATCTCCCTTTGACATGGTTTGCCTTTCCTGATTCTTGGAGAATAAGTTGCAGTCTCCCTTTGACATGGTTTGCCTTTCCTGATTCTTGGAGAATAAGTTGCAATTTCCCTTTTACTTGGTTCACCTTTCCTTTCCAAGGCTGAACTGTTTCAGGACTTTTTTTGGGAATTTAACTATTTCAGGACGTAATTTTGTACAGGCCTTTAACTTAGTGATATGAACTGTCTTTATTGTGATTTGTATTAAGATAGTGAATAAGTTCTTACTCTGCCTCATTTGCAGGTTTTATCCATATCATTATGCTCCATTCGCTTCTGATCTGAAGGATCTTGGTGAGCTGCAAATGCAGTTCGAATTGGGGTCTCCTTTCAAACCTTTCAATCAGCTATTAGGCGTTTTCCCTGCTGCTAGGTTTGACAAAGCTTTCTAGTTACATATGTATTTTTTCCTTACAAACACAAATGATCTAATATTCGGAAGGGATGATATATCTTGAGATGCTTCTTTTGCAGCTCCCATGCCCTGCCTGTGCAATACAGAAAGCTAATGACTGATCCGGATTCTCCTATTATTGATTTTTATCCTACTGGTATGAAGTTTTTGCATGACATCGTTGAAATATAAAAATTAGGATAAATTTAATTTTAGTGAATGATTGCATGCATGTCTGCTTTTCATATCAGATTTTGAAGTTGACATGAATGGAAAACGTTATGCCTGGCAGGTTGGTGTCTCTAATAAAGCTGTATTGTGTCTTCTGGAATCGCTTTTAGTATTAGTCCAAGGTTATAATGATTGCTTTTTCTTTCCTATAGGGCATTGCAAAGCTGCCTTTTATAGATGAAACACGTCTTCTTGCTGAGGTTGCAAAAATTGAACATACATTGACGGTGTGGATCCTGCTAATCTCCACTTTTGACGCCATTTCATTTTATTGTTCATCTGAGTTTTTATTTCTGATTACTGATGGCAACATTGGTTATTTAGGAGGAGGAAGCACGGAGGAATAGTGTGATGTTTGATATGCTTTTTGTATCATCATCTCATCCGCTGTCTGTATGCATATATTCTCTTGACAACCGCATTAAACAATTGCCTGATACTGCAAGAGTGAATGTAAAGGAGCCCCTGAAACCTGAATTGAGGTTTGGTACTCTCCAGTGATCAATCTTTTTTGCATTCTCCAGTGTAGTCATAATGTTTTTTTGTAAACTGGAATTGTTCTATGAAATACTCATTCTTGTTATTTGTTTCTAGTAGTTTAGATGTTTCCCATACTTTTTTTTTTCATTTTGAATTTTCTCGGGCTGGGCTCATCTTCTGATTTTACTAGAGCTGCATGCAGTGGCGGGATGAATGGCTATATCTCTCCCTGTGCTGGAGACCCATGCCCTCCCTTTTTTAGGTCTCCTGTTGTAGACATGGAAGACATAATGAACAACGAAGTCTTGTAAGCCTCTCTACCTGCACAGATGCTATTTTCCTTTATGCCTTTTCCTGTCTAATCATATTTTGTTGGATACTGACACCTTGTTGATTGCGTTTGTATTTATATGCATCAGATGTGTGATATACAAACTTCCTGATTTACATAAACATATTGCGAGACCACCTGCAGGCGTCATATTTCCGAAGAAGGTACAAGTGATTATATAATGAAGAAACAATTATGTCACGCATTTCAACATACATGTTCTTTCTATGTTGATTCTGAATTCTGATGGATTCACTTTTGCACATTATCTGTATAAATTCTTTTGCCTGCTTGCAGATGGTGCAACCGGATGATGTTAAACCTGTATCCACACTTTGGCATGAAGATAATGGAAGGAGGCCTATGGAGAACAATGATCGAAGGTTCCAAAATGGTTCTCGGGGTAGGCCAAATGAGAAAGACTTCAGGTACTCATTTTTTTGCTCATCCTTCAGGTACTCATTGACATGGCATATGTGTGCATTTCTCCTTTCATCCTGTAAAAAGTATTAGATCCTGTTTCCCTATTATAGACATGAGATATTTGGTACTCACACGATTCACATCTGAGAAAACCCAATATAAATCACACCTGCTGCATTTGAATGGCTGCCATCTCATCTTCAATTGTGCATTGAAGCACCTCTCTCATACATGGTTTTTGATTTTTAACTAGTGGAGATTGAAAAACTAGGATTATCCTTATGGTTCAGTTTAGCTACTGTTTTTTACATCAGCACTGCTCAGAAACTCAAGTGTGTTTGTATTCTTTTAGACCCACCCCCCCTGGATTCATTTCGGGTCAACAGCTCGGAGAGGCAGCCCACAGGCTTGTTGTCAACAGCTTGCAACTCCGAAGTAACAATTACAGTGTCAGTCAGATGCATGCCTCACAACAGCATTACCAAATGGGCCCTCCTGCTGGAAACTACCCATACCACCAGGGGCAGCAGTATGTTGCAGCTCCCCCTCCCGGCGCAGCCTACCTTCTTGGAGGTTCTCAAGGTGATGGGGTTTTGCAGCCTTACCCTTATGGAAGCCGGAGAAATTACCAACAAGGCGATGCCAATGTCCCTTCAAGTTACCCACCAAGACACAATGTGCCGCCTATAAACCCTCACACTAGATCTCATCCTCCTCCCTATGGTGGCCCTGCCGGAAACAGCCATACTCAACAATGGCAACAGAGGAACTGGAACCCAAGGGGTGGCTACAACAGCCGCCCTGCCCCACCCCAGTCAAGCAATCCCTACTCTGCACTGGACCGGAGATCAGACAGGCGGCCTCCTCCAAGGCATGACTACAACCACCGGTAGAATAACATCACTGCCACAGCTTCGAGCCTGTAGGCTGTATGATGTACCATTTTCCTTGGTAGGTTTTGGTGAGTATTTTGTGCTATGTGAGGCCATAAGCTGTATCATTACATCTGTCTGATTGCTTCTTCATTTTCAGTAATAGATATTTGCATTCCTTTCTTCCTTCCTCTTTCTGCCAGTTGCCATTTTTGTCAATGTTGTGTTATAGTCTGTTGGATGATATCATGATAAGTAATCATTAAGTAAACCTAGAAGACAATAATCTATATTTAATCTCGTCAACATCCTGTAGACATCTTATTGCCTTAAAAAGTCTAATATTTCATTTTGTATTATTTAATTTCGTCAATATTTGATGTACCCATATTATCGTGTAGCCAACGAAAAGACGGCTAAGTTGAGAGACTAGAGTAGCGAGCGAGTTGAGCCGCACATTCATGCTTTGATGAGGAGAACCGGTCGGTCTCCTGTCCCTAATTATATAACATCAAAGTTAGACTCATCCCACGTCCCTAATTATATAACTGGGTTGGTGATTATTCTAATTATCAAATAAAAAATTATATCAAACTTTTAAATAATTTTTAAAATAAATAATTATACCTATATTTATTTAAATTTTATAAATTATAATTAATAAAAAATTATAATATTACATAACTTATTTATTTGACTTTATTTGAAGTCAATTTTGTTAAAACTGTATTCAACCACTTTTATTAATTTTTTAGTGCATTATGATTATTTATTTTTATTTACAGTAGAAAATAATTATTTATTATATATTTTTCTTTAATATTCGAATATTCACTAAACAATTTTTATTGATTATGTAAAAAATTATAAAATATTCTTAAAACGGATTTCGTATAATATGAAGTCTAGATTGTAAATCTTGGTTTAGATAAACTGTATTTGGACGTTTCGATCGAGAAACGAGGTGTGCCCGTTCGTGTCTCGGGATTAGGATCGGGTCCCACGCCATGAAATCAACGCGGGACGGCGCACGCATGGTTTGCTTTTCAGTGCTTTAAATTTTGTGGGGGGCGGTTGGCCGGAAAATTTCATGAGAGCGCGGTGACCGATTGCCCTCTGTTTTTCTTTCTTGGACAACACAGACATTTCCAACGTGCAGTCTTGTTATATATTTATGTTAGAGATTATTGATAATATTAATAATAAATTTTTATATTTAATAAAATATAGAAATTTTATTAGTTTATAAAATTGATTGGGTTACTAATATTTTTTTTATAACTACAATTCTCACACACATATTTAATAATAATTACACAACTATTTAAAATACACCATTAATTCTTATATATAATTTCAAGTAAAATATTGAGAAATATGATATTCAACATTTTAGAGTTATATTATTATACAAATATTTTAACTAATTAAATATGATATTTCTTACTGTTAATATAATCTTCACACTTTAGTTGATCTCAATGAATTTATGTTTAATGCAAGACATATTCAACTCACTTAATTTCATGTTCATATCTATACTATAAGATATTATTAAATTAACAACTCAATCAAAAGTTTACCTATTTGGATGATAACTCAATTTAGGTGTAAATATTTTATTTGACTTAATTTAAATACAAATATTTCATTAACTACTCAATTTAAAGACTCGGTTTAAATATTTACATGTGAATCAAACTATTATTAAAAAGATTATCTCTAGATTGGACAATTAATGAAATGAAAACCCTAAATGAGGAAAATAATATTTATATATAAAGATTTCTATCTCATTTTAGATTTAGCCAAAAACTAATAGGTTTAGTGTGTTATATTCACACTAATAAGTGTACTTAAATTATGTTTTCAATGAAACCCTTATATTCCAATAAAAAATGGGTACATTTTTTCCAAATTTATATTATTATCTAAATCGTATTTTATTTACGGTATGAACCATTTTGTGTATTATCCTAATTAAATTTTTTAATACTCGAATTATAGAATTTAATATTGTATGATGTATTTGAATTTACACAAAATTAAAATTTAAATTCTAGCGGTCAAATTTGTACCCGAACTGATATTAATATTGTGTATTGTAGATTAAAATTCGAATATATCTGAACTTAATTTAATATTATACATTATAGACTTAAATTCATACAAATTCGAATTTTATATCCAGTTGTTATATCTAAATTCGAAACGAATCTCCTTTCAATATTAGTACCTGATAGGAGCTCGAATGAGTTGGTGCACATTGCTGGTACCCGACCCAATCTCGAGTAAGATACTGATAAAGTGTAGGGTTGGGGTCTAAACTGACAAGGCTACCTGTGCCTACCTCTCCATCCCATGTTGCCATCTTTATCCCTAGTACACAAGTAGGACCACATGAACGCTACAAGTCTCTCCATCCCATGTTGCCATCTTTGTCCCTAGTACACAAGTAGGACCACATGAACGCTACAAGTCATAAGTGTTTCGACATCAGCACATGAAATATGGAAGACTCAAAAGACGCTGGACAATACGTGCCCTAAAGTGGGAATATGCACCAAATGGATCTATCATTTGTCACACTTTCGAGTGATAAAATAAGTTATACACATATTTTTCATATTTAATATGCTCCCACTTGAATATGAAGTTTAATATTATGTAGTAGATATGACAAAGTTACTACATATCCATGTGCTGGGACTCAATATCCATGTTCATACAAAAGATGGTCAACGAATGGATTTTGAGTCAAATGGGGCAGCAGTGAAAGATGACAATTGAGCATACTTTTATTAAATTGTGATTAGACAGTCTATGTCCAATGAATTTTTACAAACATCTTATCTTTTCTGTCTGACAAATATTGTCACCTGTTTTGGTCGATACTCGTGATCAACTCGTCACCCTTCAAATTTGTTAAATAATTTCCTCCTATTATAAACAGTAAAAAGTAAGGCATAATTTAAACTTGCACTTTTTTCTATAATAACATAAATCAAAATTACATAATATTTTAAATTTGTCACAACTATCTAATAGGCGTCTTAGTTGATGGTATTTAAAAGTAAACTTTTCGAAATTTCTTGAAAAGTAATATGAGGGGGAGTGAGTATGACTACTCAGTAAATGGATTTTTCAATACTTTTACTTTTATGAAAATAATTTGTATTAGAGTGTGTCATACTCCTTTTTTTTCAAAAACCTTTTATTTCAAATCTCGGTTTTTACCACTATTTTCTTATTAATTATGGTGTGTCATCACGCAACACACATCAATTATCATGAAGGTCAAACACATATTTGCATGCCAGTACGTCTATTGAACCCACTTATGGTGTTAGAGTGACTTTACCGACCATTTAGATAGAAGCACATTCACTTCTACCCTAAAAATGAGTGGATGTACGCGACATCCGACCTTCAATCCCGAAATCAATTCTCCGTGTCCGTATGAGAACAGAGACCTCATCCCGTCCCCACCTCGGTCTCATGCGCTTAGTGCTATTCCAAATTTCGCACGGTCACCTGGTACGACGGATTGCCCTTATACCCACTAGGTCGGCTAGTGCCCTTAAAACATCATTACCCCTCTTGGGCGTCTTGATGGTCCCGTAATCACAGTGCATGCACAATCAGTGATTTCTTATCATTCCATATAATCTGTGGTGCCACTGGTCCAACGGCCCCGGCCCTCAACTCAAACCGTAATTGTTTGTCTTGTCTGATCTGTCGACCTGTCATGTCGCACTGCTGCTAGTTGACTAAGTATATCGGTCTTGTCTTGGTACAATGGCCAAACAATTCATTTATTTAAAGTTTTATGGCATATAACTCATATTTGTTTACGAGCTTCTGCTCGTGCCAACTGGCCTTGGGCCCACTGTACGAGATTTTTAAAATCGGGCATATTAGCCCTCAAGTTCCAAAATCGAGGCCCCCGACCTATATGAGCTATTCGAGCTCCCGTTAAGAAGGTCTCCCAAATCGTTTAAGCATTGGCAAACAGTTAGAGAAGAACACTTCTGACAAAAATATATTTTCAACTGTCTATTATACTGACTGGGTGTAAGGACATCTCCGCTCATAACTGATGAACGGGTTTTCAACTTCCTTCAAGGAAGTTTTCTTATACCAATCGAGTATGATCTACTTACAACCGGTAAGTAGTTTTTCAGCATGATTTTCACATCACTTCTTTGCGTTGTAATGTCTAAAATACCACTTAGTAGTGGGTTTTCATTTTGAGGTACTTATCATCCCCAACTGGCTATGATATAAAATTCTACTCACAACCGGTAAGTGGTTTTTAGTTTAATTTGTGTTTATCATCCCAACCGGTATGATGTATAAGATTTCCACTCACCTGTTAATGTAGTGAATTCCAATAAACTGGTTCTTTGTATTCACACGAACTTATCCTTGCTGGCGTTCCCGATACTTCGTGTTCCTACACGATATGAACATCTCGGTTCATTATCGTTCGGCCTAATAGCCTTCATTCATTCCAAATGAATGAGAAAAATCAAACTTTCATTTATTTGCAATTAGGTCCCTAAAGTTATTTCTCTTTAACTTTAAATCCCAAATATCGATTTTTCCTTAAATTGAGCCCTGAAACTTTTAAAATTTATCATAGGACATCAATTTATTCCATTTCACAAAAAGGGGTTTAAATTTTCCAAATTTCCAATTTGGACCCCCAACTTTTCCAAAATTACCATTTTGCCCTTCCTTTACAAAAATGGTAAGTTTCACCCCAAAAATTTTTAAATTCCTCAATTGGCCCTCTAACATTTTTATCATGCCCAATTGACCCTCAATTTTAGGAAATTGCATTTCGGTCCATCGAATTTTTGAAAATCCCCAATTTTTCCCAATTTCCCCCCAATTCCAACTTTTTAACACAACCGAATTTGATTTCATCAAATTAACCAATCAAACACTTCCAATTGTTGAAATTGAAGTTGAAATTGAGTTTCTACATGTTCATACGATTCTCTAGCAATTTGAATCACAAGTTTTAACGCCAAAATGAGTTCAAACAGAGCTTCGCCGGAAAATGAACTGTAGAGAGAAAAAGCTTTTATTACTCTCCGGTAAAGGCGCGAAGATCTGAGCTTTCTATCTGGGTAGGTAGTTTTCATCATGAGGAATCAAGAATCGCATCAATTGATGTCGAATTGAGTTAGAATTTCATCATCAAAATTTTGTTGGTTCTCTCTCTGGCACTGGGCGGAAATTGTAGAGGGGAGCCGAATTGGTTTACCTTTCAGTTCTAGTTCGGCTGTGGGAGGACTGAGGAAGTGTTGGAAGGGCTTGGTTTGGCTTGAGGAGGGCTCAAAATGGCCAATTTTAACTTGACCAAAATAGGGCAGCTTCGGTCCGCCGGAGCTATTTCACTGTTCCATCACGTTGGCGCTTCTCTAATGACCCTCGGAGCAAACGAAGACTATAGGTGTGTAGCTGACTTCTCCCCAGTTCTAAAGAACCTGACCTCACCTTTTTTTGCTCAGAAATGACCCTATATCGGAGCTCTGGTTCGAGCTTCGCTGGAAAACTAAGCAAATGAGATAGAGTGAGCTTTTCAGGTGTGGAGAGGATGAATGGGGAGGGGTCTTTATATTGGAAGCTCGGGACTCCTTGTGTCACGCCCCAGCCCAGTTTGGTTAGATCCCCGTGAACAACCCGCCACTCTTTCTCGGTTCAAGAGGAGTTCCCCCTTCTTTTAGTCGAGAGGAGCCATGCGAAATTTCAACCTTGTTCCCTAGAAGACATATATCAAATAAAATGCAAGCTTAAAGACAAATTTAAGCATACTTGACAAAGGGTAAGGCTAGATGTTACTTCTAGTCATTTTCTCTTTTCCTGAAAAGGGGTAGAAAAGAGGGGTGAGTTTCTACAACTCAATGAATGAGATTCAAATTTTTTGACTTTCAAGAAAAATATTTATATGGAGTGTGCTAGACTTCTTTCTTTTCAAAAATCCCTTCCTTTAAAAATTCAGGTTTTTCCTTATTTCTTAGTTACCGGTGTGTTATCACCCAACACACATCCTTCATCATGAAGGTTACACACATTCACAAGTCAGTATCACTACTGAACCCGCTAGTGGCTTCGGAGTGACTTTTCCTGCCACCCAGATAGAAGTATGACCACTTCTACCCTGGGAATGAGTGAATGTATGCGACATCCGACCCACAATCCATTAATCACTTCTTCATGTCTGTATGAGGTCAGAGACCTCATCCCGTCCCCACCCCGGTCTCATGCGCTTGGTGCTACTCTAGATTTCGCACAGACACCTGGAATGACGATCTACCCTTATACTCACTGGGTCGTTCAGGGCCCTTAGGACACATCACTACCCTTCATGGGCGTCTTGATGATCCCGTACTCATGGTGCATGCACAAGCAAAGTTTTCTTAAATTTGCCATATAATATGTGGTGCCATTTGTCCCAATGGTCCCGACCTTCAAGTTAACATGTAGCTGTTTGTCTCGATTGGTCCAAAGACCTATCATGTCACATTGCTACTAGTTGACTGACTATGTCGAATCTACCTTGGTACCATGACCAAACAATTCACTTATTAAGTTTTAATGGTACATATATATATCATGATCTTTTACCAGCTCCTGCTCGTGCCCATTGGCCTATGGCCCACTGTTCGAGTTTTTCAAAAACTAGGTGTTTTAGCCCTCAAGTTCTAAAACTGAGGCCCCCGACCTATAATAGCTATTCGAGCTCTCGTCAAGAAGGTTTCCAAAATAGTTTAAGCATTGGCACACAGTCAGGGGAGAACACTTCCAACAAAAATAGGTTTTTACTGTCCATTATACCGACTAATATAAGGACATCTCCGTTCATAACTGATGAACGGGTTTTCAACTTCCTTCGAGGAAGTCTAATCATACCAACTGGGTATAATCTACTTACAACCCGTAAGTAGTTTTTCCGCATAACCTTCACATCACTTTCTCTAATTAGTGATGATTTAAAAAAATACCACTAAGCATTGGGTTTTTATACCGAGGTACTTATCATTCCAACTGGGTATGATACATAATCCCACTCATCCGATAGTGCAGTGAAATTCCACTTAGTTGGGTTCCGTCCTTAGCAAGCTGGACTTCGACTGGCGTTCTCGATGTCTCATTCTCCTACACGAAATGACATAATTGTTCATTATTCTTTGGCCTAATATCCCTCATTCGTTCCAAATGAATGAGAAAACCCAACTTTACATATATTTGCAATCAGGTACCTAAAGTTATTTTTCTTTTACTTTAAGTCCCTATTATCGGGTTTTTCCTAAATTCGAGTCCCGAAACTTTTAAAATTTATCTTAGGACCTCAAATCATTTGATTTCACACAAATAGGTTTAATTTCCCAAATTTCCAATTTGGTCCTCCAATTTTCCCAAAATTACCATTTTACCCCTTCTTTAGAAAAATGGTAAATTTTGCCCCAAAAATTCTAAAATTTCTCAATTGGCCCTCTAATATTCTTATCATGACCAATTGACCCTCAATTTTAGAAAATTACATTTTGGTCCTTCGAATTTTCAATAATCCCCAATTTTCCCCTAATTTCAACTCTTCAACACTGCCGAATTTGAATTCATCAAATTGACTGATCAAACACATCAAATTATTGAAATTGGAGTTGGAATTGAGTTCTTACATGTTCATACGATTCTAAGGAACTTTGAATCGCATATTTTAATGCTGGAATGAGCTCAAACGGAGATTCGCCGGAAAATAGACTATAGAGAGAGAAAGCTTCGATTTCTCACCGGTGAGGGCACGACGGTTGGAGCTCTCTATCTGGGTAGGTAGCTCTCCTCGAGAGGTTCTTTCTAGGATAAAGAATGATATCAATTGATGTTGAATTGGATTAGAATTTCTTTATTGAAATTCGACCGACTCTCTCTCTAACAACGATCTGAAATTGTAAATAGGAGCCGAATTGGCTTACCTTTCGGTCCTAATTCGGTCGTGGAAGGGTTGAGATGGTGTTGGGAAAGCTTGGTTTGGCCTGAGTAGGGCTCGAATTGGCCAATTTCAACTCGGCTGAAACAGGGTAGCTTCGGTCCGTCGGAGCTGCTTCACTGTTTGATCACGTCGGCGCTTCTCCGACAACTCTCGGGACGAATGGATGCTACCACCATGTAGCTGACTTCTCCCCGGTTCTAATGAACTTGACCTTGCCTTCTTTGGCTCAAAATTGACCCTATATCGGAGCTCTAGTTCGAGCTTCACCGAAAAACTATGCAACTAAGAGAGAGAGAGCTTTTCAGGTGTGGAGAGGACGAATGGAGAGGGGCTCTTTATATAGGGAGCTTGGGGACCCGTTGGCTGTCTGTTTGGCACCGTTATAACAGGAATTGATGACCTGAAATGTACCAAACGGAGGCGTTTCTTCAGTTTCCCGACAAGTGAACAGTGTGTCATCCTGAGGAAGAAGATGATACTGTTCCGAACCGGACCGGATTGGTCCGAACTAGGTTCAAAGCTTAAATCGGCCGGTTCACCCCTCATTCGACCGAGTTTTTCAAATCTAAAAATTTCTAAATTCATCTAAATTCATTCTCTATCCATTGGTGGCCTCAAATCTCTAATTTGAATTATTTAAGCCACCTAGAAAAATAAATTTAGGATTAAGTTCATTAGTGGTTCAAACCGGTCTGAACCGGTTCGGATCTGGTTCACCTGAACCGGTTTGGTTTTCATCCCCAATTTCTTCACAAGTCCATTTTCATGTCTTTTGTGACTCCTTGGGTTACTTAGGGTCCGTAAGATTCCCGGTTTACCATCTCTTTATCGATTTCGGTTCATAAACCGACTTGATCCTTAAATCGATTTGATTCAGTTCACTCGAACCGATTTGGTATTTCTCTCCCACTTTGTTCTAAGGTTCCTTCCCAAGGTTTATAAATTTCTTTGGGGCACAAGGGAGTCGCATTTCTCTGTTTTGCCCATTCTCTTTCGGTTCGGGTTCATGAATCGACTTGGTTCATAAACCAGTTCAATCCAGTTGGATTCGGTTCATATAAATCGGTCTGGTATTTCTCTTCCAATTCATCCTAAGGTTCCTCTCCATAGTATTATGAACTCTTTGGATCACCTGAGAGTTGTAAATTCCCAAACTGCCCGTTCACAAATGAATGGGTTTGTGAACCGATTCTGTATCCTCACTTGGTTTTACCGGTTCTTTTTCCGGTTTTCCTTAGCTCAAAAGAGCGGGTTTTACAACTCTCCCCTCCTTTTAGGAGTTCTGTCCCCAAAACTTAATTAGCAACTTGTATGAGGAGTCATTTCCTTTTATGCCCCTTTGGTGTTTGATTAACCTGCAAACTCTTCTCTCGTTCTTTCAATTAGCCCTTTTTACAAACTTCACTTAAGGAATTCCTTCCATGGAGTTTGTCATAACTAGACATACCTTACTTCAGGGTATGTTCTTAGATTTTTATCTCTTTCTTTGCTTTAGAGCAACATACTTCCCCTTGAGGTTCTGTACTCAAAATTGGGAATTCCAATATACCTAACCATTCTTGTTTCTAGCTAACTCCTAGGTCATTGAAACCTTTATCTTGTTGTTTTTTTTTAGCGTTAAGTACTTCCAAGGTTTTCTAAATTATCACTTTTCGTCCTATTCTAACCCTTCTTCCATTGGTTGTCTATTATAACTTTAGCAAATTATTATATTTGACCTTGTCATGCTTATTAGCCGACTCTTCCTTTGAGTCATATTCTCCTTGGGTTGTTGGGCTTACATGCCCTTGTAGCATGGCATTTTCTAGGATCTATCTCTGTCCATTTGATTTCTAGAATACCTCCTGGAGTGTCTCTCTTAGCTTTTAGACCTTTTAGGGATCGTGTAACTTCATTTCTCTTTTCTTTTAATAGCATTTATCAGCTATTCTTTTTACCGTTATCATCTCCTCCATCATGCCTTTGAAGTTATGTCTCACATAACCACGTAGACTCCTCTTACCTACTCACCTTTCCCCCAACTTCTTTATTGGGTCTTTTCGGTTCCCATTGATTGGGTTTTCCAATACTATATCGACAAGCTGGGTTTCATCCTTTCTTAGGTCTATCCTCGTTCCCAATGACATCCTATACTCAAGGATTTTACTTTGGCCTTAATCCACTCTTACTTGTTCATAATCATTTCACAATTCTTTATACCGAGTTGATTCCTTTCAGTCTACATGTCGATTTACTTGGTTTGGGGAGTTTCCCTTTTTATGGTTTCATTCTCTACTATCTCCTTTAAAGTAGAGACTTTCACCTTAGGAGTTACATGTTCCACCTTCTCACCATTTCTTGAAGGTTTCCTTCCTTCATCTCCTTACACCCTTTCTATATTGAGGCATTTGTCCGCTTTCAGTCTTCCATTGTCTTAAATTTTTCATTCTCTTTAGCTGTCCGCCATTTCTTGAAGGTTTCCTTCCTTCATCTCCTTACACCCTTTCTATATTGAGGCATTTGCCCGCTTTCAGTCTTCAATTATCTTAAATTTTTCATTCTCTTTAGTTGTCTGCCATTACTAGTTTTCTTCTTTCTACATGGTTCTCCTGTTCTCTCCAAATAGGTCACACTGGGTCATTACAATACTTCCTTCCTCGAAAACATTTCCTAATTAAGGGTTGGTTCCATTTCCTCTTAATTGAGATACGCATGTCTTTCCGGGGGTTCATTCCTTTGTAGGATTCTTAGCCTTTCCCCTAACATTCTTTTTTTACATTTGCTCTGGGGGATTTCTACTCTTAAATAACATCCCTTGATGTCGTCTTCTCTTATTTACCTTTACTCCACTATTCTTGCAGACATATTCTTTATACTCTATCTGCATCCTCATTCGTACCCAGCACCTGTCTTTTTCTTTAGGGAGCTTACAAATCTTCCTTATTTCAAGATTTCTTGACCATACTGTGAGAGTCTTGTCTATCCCTTTCCTGGCTTGGGTTTAGTCATTAATTGGCCTTTGGTACTTTTAAGGGTTTTCTTTCATCCTTCTTTTTCCCGAGTATATGGCCTTTCCACCTCTTCCTTCTTTTTGCTCGTTCCCCAATAAACGGGTTTGTGAACCTATTCAGTTTTCTTACTCTGTTTTACCAGTTCTTTCCCCAGTTTTCCTTAACTCAAAAGGCCGGGGTTTACAAATATGAAAGGAAAGAAACGAGGCAAAGTATGCATGATAGAAGACCTTCACCAACTTGTTGTGGATGAGAAAAATAGAAGTATACCTGAGTATAATAGCTTGAGGGTCAAGAGAGCCTGCTACATTGTAGCAAGATCAGGAGGACAAGTGCAGAATGTTGAGGATATCCCAGCTAAACCCCACTCCCTTTCTTCTCTTTTTTTTCAAATTTAATTAAATTACTTTTTCCCATACCATTAGTAATTTAACCTAAAATCAAGATTCCAATTGGTCGAAAACTAGCTTTTTTCCATAAATCTTAGTTTTCTTGCTTGTGAAATTGATCCATAATCTGATTGGATATGACACGCCCCAACCTAGTTTGGTTGGAATTTTCGTGATCAACCCACCACATTTTCTTGTGCTATCCAGGTATTTCTATTAGGGTAGTACATGAAAAGTGAAGGTGTACAATGGACATGTTTTCCATTACATAGTAAATAAAAAAAATAATAACAATTACCTCTCTAGGGCAATTCTAGCGCGTGTCTTCAGCTCTCTCTCTCTCTCTTTTTTGTCATAGAAGGTTTCCTAAAAAAGGGTTTAAGAGAAGGGGGTAAGTTATACAGCTCAGTGGGTGGGGGTTTGGACACGTATTATGGAAACTTGTCATTTTCTTTAATTGAAACGTGTTACGATTTTTTGCTCTTTCATCATTTTCATCATTAAAGGGATGTCTCAATTTTTTCATTATTAATCATGTTTATCACACATCACCGTGCCCTTTATTATCAAATGGATCACACGTTCACAGAACAGTCTCTGACTATTCCACTTCTAGACCGGAGCGCCTTTACCGTCCACCTTGTAAGAAGTCCTGGACCTCTACCACAAGTCTGAGTGGGCATCAATTGCTTGACCCTCACACCTCATCATACTTTGTGTTTGCATATGTAAACCCCGCTCTTTGGAGTTAAGTAAAACTAGGAAAAAAAACCGGTCAAACCGAGTGAGAAAACCAATATGGTTCACAAACCCGATTATCAAGAAACATGCAATTTGGGAAATTTACAGCTTCCAAGTGACCAAAGGGTTCATAAAACCTTGGAAAAGAACTTTAGGACAAATTGGAAAAGAAAAATCAAATCGATTCATATGAACTAGATCCAACTGGATTGAACCGATCTATGAACCAAGCATGTTTATGAACCGGAACCCATAGAGAGAGGGCAAACCAAAAAATTTATGGATCCCAAGTGACCTAAAAAGTCACATAAGTCATGAAAAAGGATTTTAGGATGAATGGGGGATGGAAACCAAACCAGTTCAAGTAAACCAGATCTGTTTAAAAATTCAGTCAAATGGGGGTGAACCAGTTAGTTTAAGCTTTAAACCCGGTTCGGACCGGATTGGTCCAGTTCAGAACAGTACTGTCTTCTTCCTTTAGATGACAACACTGTTCACTCACCGAAAAATTACGTAGTGCCGACGAAACTGAAAAGTCTCCAGCTAGGGAGTTCCAAGCAATGAATGGCTACCATTAAAGTGCCAATCGAATGACCAAGAAGTCCCTGAGCTTCCTATATAAAGAGCTCCTCCTCATTCATCCTATCCACACCTGAAAACTCTATTTTCTCTTAACTGCTCCAATTTCCAGGGAAGTTTGAACCAGAACTCCGATATAGGATTTTTCTTAGCCAAAGAAGGCATGGTCAGGTTCTTTAAAACCGGGGAGAAGTCAGCTACCTGACGGTAGTTTCCATTTGCTTCGAGGGTCGCTGCAAAGACACTGGCGTGATAGAATAGTGAATTAGCTTCAGTGGACTGAAGCTGCCCTATTTTGGCCGAGTTGAAATCGGCCAATTCGAGCCCTTCTCAGGCCAAACCAAGCCCTCCCAACACCTCAACAGCCCTCCTACAGTTGAATTAGAGCAAAAAGGTAAGCCAATTTGGCTCCCCTCTGTAAATTCCGATCGGTTCTATAGAGAGAATCGACAGAATTTTGATGACTAAATTCTCATTAAATTTGGCATCAATTGATGTAATTCTTGATCCTAGGAGGAACCTCAGGATGAGAGCTACCTACCCAGATCGAAAGCTCGGACCGTCATGCCCTTGACGGAAAGCCTTCGAAGTTTTCTCTCTCTAAGTCCAATTTTCAGGTGAATCTCCGTTTGAGCTTGTTCCAGCATCAAATCGTGCGATTCAAACTGCAATTGAATCTTATGAAGATGTAGGAATTCCAATCTAACTTTAATTTCAACAATTAAACTTATTTGATTGGTCGATTTGATGAAATCAAAATCGGCTGAGTTACAAGGTTGAAATTGGAGGAAAAATTGGGGGAAATTTGGGAATTTCAAAAATTTGAGGGACTAAAGTGCAATTTAATAAAATTAAGGACCAATTGGGCAATTATGAAATTTTTGGGGCAAAACTTTCCATTTTTGTAAAGTTTGGGCAAAATGGTAATTTTGGAAAAGTTAGGGGACCAAATTGGAAATTTGGGAAATCAACCCCCTTTTGTGAAATTAAATAAATTGAGGTCTCAAGGTAAATATTAAAAGTTTTGGGACTCAATTTATGGAAAAACCGGCATTAGGGACTTAAAGTTAAAGTAAAATAACTTTAGGGACCTAATTGCAAATAAATGAAAAGTTCGGTTTTCTCATTTATTTGGAATGAATGAAGGCTATTAGGCCGAGGAATAATGAATAAGGATGTTAATATCATGCAGGAACACGAAGTTTCAGGAACACCAACAAGGACAAGCTTGGAGTATAAGGGTACTTAGTCGTACAAAAAGTCTTGCGAAGCTTGGAGTAGCTTCAAGTGCACGAGATCGGGGTGGGGACAGGATGAGGTCTCTATCCTCATACGGACATGAAGATTGTTACGGGATTGAGAACATTCACCCATTCTCAGGATAGAAGTGGACGTACTTCTATCTAGGTGGCTGGTAAAGTCACTCCGATGCCATAAGTGGGTTTAGTGGACAAACTAGCCTACAATTGTGTGTTTTACCTTTATGATGAAGGATGTGTGTTGGGTGATGACACACCGTGGTAATAACAAATGGTTATAAAAATCAAAATTGAGAATAAAAGGTTTTTAAAAGAAAATAAGGAGTCTAGCACACTCCGAATCAAACATTTTTCCTAAAAGTTAAATTTTAAAAACCCATTCACTGAGTTGTTATACTCACCTCCTCCCTTATACTCCTTTTAGGTAACTCCAGAAAGAATAACCCAAAGAACACCAGCTAACACACCTATAAGGCAGGTATGATGTAAACCCTGCCCTTTTTAGTTAAGGAAAACTAGGAAAAGAACCGGTCAAACCAAGTGAGAAAATCGAACTGGTTCATAAACCCGATTATCAGGAAATGGGTAATTTGGAAAATTACAGCTCCCGAGTGATCCAAATGATTCATAAAACCTTGGAAAAGAACCTTAGGAAAAATTGGAAGAGAGAAACTAGACCGATTCAGATGAAAGAGATCCAACTTCATTGAACCGGTTTATGAACCGAGTCGGTTCATGAACCAGAAACAATATAGAAAGAGCAAACCGGGAAATTTATGGATCCTGAGTGACCCAAAGAGTCCCAAAAGTCATGGAAATGGACTTGAATGAATTGGAGAAGAAAATCAAACCAATTCAGGTGAATTGGATCCAAACCGGATTTAACCAGTTTGAACAACTATTGAACCAAATGCTAGATTCATTTTTTTAGGTGCTTAAAAAATTCAAATTTGAGATTTGAGGCCACCATTGGATAAAAAATGAATTTAGAAATTTTTAGATTTGAAAATTTTGGTCGAATGGTGGTTAAACCGGTCGGTTTAAGCTTTGAACTAGTTCGGACCGGTCCAGTCTAGTTCGGAATAGTGTCGTCTTCTTCCTTTAGATGACAGCACTGTTCACTCGCCGAAAAATCATCCAGCGCTGGCGAAGCTGAAAAGTCTCCAACCAGGGAGTTTTAGATAATAAATGACCACAATTAAGGCACTAATGGAATGACCAAGAAGTCCCCGAGCTTCCTACATAAAGAGCCCCTCCCCATTCATCCTCTTCACACTTGAAAAACTTCATTCTCTCTCAATTGCTTCATCTTCCGGTGAAGCTCGACCTAGGGCTCCGCTTGGGTACTTTTCTAAGCCAAACAAGGCAAGTTTGGTTCTTTAGAACCGGGGAGAAGTCAGCTACATGCCTATAGTCTCCATTTGCTTCGAGGGTCGCCGGAGAAGCGTCGGCGTGATGGAAGAGTGAAGCAGCTCCGATGAACCGCAGCTGCCCTATTTTGGCCGAGCTGAAATCGACCAAATTGAGCCCTTCTCAGGCTAAACCAAGCCCTCCCAACACCTCCATAACCCCATACAGTTGAATTAGGACTGAACGATAAGCCAATTCGGCTCCCCTCTGCAATTTTTTACCAGTGCTAAAGAGAGAATCGATAGAATTTCAATGATAAAATTCTCACTTAATTCGGCATTAATTGATGTAATTCTTGATTCTATGATGAACCTCAGGACGAGAGCTACCTGCCCAAATCAAAAGCTCAGACCGTCGTGCCCCCAATGGTAAGATTTTGAAGCTTTCTCTCTCTAAGTTTAATTTTCTGGCGAAGCTCCATTTGAGCTCGTTTTGACGTTAAAACTTATGATTCAAAGTATTATGGAATCGTATGAAGATGTATGATCTCAATTTTAACTTCAATTTTAACAATTAGAAGTGTTTGATCGGTCAATTTGGCTATGTTAGTGAGTTGAAATTAGGGGAAAATTGGGAAAATTGAGGAATTTTGAAAATTTGAAGGATCAAAATACAAATTTATAGAATTAAGGGTCAATTGGGCATGATAAGAGTATTAGAGGGCCAATTGAGCAATTTTTAAAATTTTTGGGGTAAAACTTACCATTTTTGTAATTAAGGGCAAAATTGTAATTTTGGAAAATTTGGGGCCAAATTGGGTATTTGGGAAACTTGAACCCCTTTTTATGAAATTGAGTAAATTGAGTTCCCAAGAGGAATTTTAAATGTTTTGGGACTTAATTTGGGGAAAAACCGGCAATTGGGGCCTAAAATAAAAAAGGAAAAATAACTTTAGGGACCAATTTGCAAATATTGGAAAAGTTGTGAATTGAGTTATTCATATTAAATGAGGTGATCAAGCTAGATGATACTGAACAATGATGTTTATATCGTGTAGTAAAATAAAGTACCAGGAATGCCAGCAAGGACAAGCTCGCGTGAATACAAAGAACCGATCGAGTGGAATTCACTACATTAACGGGTGAGTGAGATTTTTATATCATACCCAGTTGGGATGATAAGCACCTCGAAATGAAAACCCACTACTTAGTGGTATTTTAAACATCACAACTTAGAGGAGTGATGTGAAAATGACGCGAAAAAACCCTTTTATCGATTATGAGCGGGGATATCCTAATACTCGATTGGTATGATGGATAGTTAAAAATATATTTTTCCCGGAAGTGCTCTCCCCTAACTGTGTGCCACTACTTAAATGATTTGGGAGACCTTTTATACGGGAGCTCGAATAGCTTTGTTAGGCCGGAGGCCTCGGTTTTGGAACTTGGGGGCTAATATGTCCAGTATTGAAAATCTCGAACAGTGGGCTATAGGACATTTGGCACGAGCAGAAGCTTGTAAACAAACATGAGATATATGCCATAAAACTTTAAATAAATGAATTGTTTGGCCATGGTACCAAGATAGGATCGACATATTCAGTCAACTAGTGGCAGTGTGACATGATAGGTCTCCGAACTAGTCAAGACAAATAGTTGCAAGTTGAGTTGAAGGTCGGAGCCATTGGACCAGTGGCACCATAGATTATATGGCGTAATATGAAAATATTGATTGTGCTTGTACTGTGTTTACAGGACCTTCAAGTCGCCCAAGACGGGTAGTGATGTATCCTCGGGCCGTGGACGACCTGGTGGGTATAAGGGTAGTTAGTCGTATCAAGTGACCTTGCGAAGCTCGATGTAGCTTCAAGCGCACAAGATTAGGGTGGGGTCAGAATGAGGTCTCTGTCCTCATACGGACATAGAGAATTTTTATGGGATTGAGGGTCGGATGTTGCGAACATCCACTTATTCTTAGGGTAGAAGTGGACGTACTTCTATCTAGTTAGCCGGTAAAGTCGCTCCGATGCCATAAGTGGGTTCAGTAAACGTACTAGCCAACGATTATTTGATTTACCTTCATGATGAAGGAGGTGTGTTGGGTGATAACACACTGTGATTAATAAAAAATGGTGATAAAAATAGAGATTTGAAATAAAAGGATTTTTGAAAGGAAATAAGGAGTCTGATACACTCCAAAACAAATCTTTTTCCTAAAACTTAGATTTCGAAAACTCATTCACTAAATCGTTGTACTCACCCCCTCCCTTATATCCCTTTTAGAAAATCTTGAAAAGCCTACCCTCAAAGACCATCAACTAATATGCCTGTAAGACAGGTATCATCAATTTAAAATTTTATGCAGTTTTGATTTGTGTTATTCCAAGAAATTGCAGGTTTAAAGGATGTCTTACTCTTTACAGCTTATAACAAAGGGAAACCGTTAAATAAACCGGGAGAGTGGCGGGTTGATCATGGGGATCCGACCAAACCGGGTCGGAGCATGACAACTTGAGTGGTATCAGAGCCTGTTTCCTCAAATACATAATTAAGAATAGAAAATATAGTAACTAATTGGATTGATCTTAACATTTTTAGATGGCTCCCATGAGAGAAACCAAGAAAACTAGGAATGACTCCACTCAACACCCTGTACTCGTAGGAAGACAACCCTAGAAGCTTCCCAATGCCCGAGGCATGGTAGAAGTCTCAAAAGTCCAAATGGGGAAGTATCTAGGAGGATGGTGCTAGGATCTATTGATGTCACAACTCTAAGTACAAAGAAAGCCAAGCATGAATCCATAAATGCCAGCAAATGGCATATAACCTTACCTAGGAGGATGCTCATCAAGAATCCTGTAGCTTCCTATTTAATTTGTGACCATTTTCTATAATAGGGCTAAAACCCCCCAACATATTGTACTCCTCTATTAATAAATTACTCCATATTCCTAAAACCCTGTCTCTCAAAGGATGTGATCTTTCTAGGAAGATGGTCCCAAGAAAAGTAACCTAACAAAACCATGATACCCTAGACACCACGAAGACCATGGATCAAGGAAATTATTAGTCAAAGAAGGCATGACAAGAAAACCATCAAGAAAAACTCCTGGAGTAACAATTAAGCAAGGAAACAACCTATTACAAGGTGCAAAGGAAATATCCCACTAGGATTTAGAATAATACTTTCCAAGAATAACACTCTTACAGCTATAGGAAATCCGAAAGGATATCATCCCAAGAAACATGACTCCCGCTCGTAATTTCAACCACAGACTGAAGGAAGCTCTTCAAGATCTTAATAAAGTGGCAAGAAGGAAAAAGGGTTGAAGGTAGGACCTCAATAAAACCACCAACATAACAAAAGATAGCTAAAGAGAACTCTCCCTTAAAGAAGAAATTTTCAAAAATTTAAAAGCAAAGAAGAGAGTGCATCCGCAATAGAAGACAAGTCAAGCGTTAGACGACAAATGGGATGTCTTGAGATTTCAAGTACAACTTCCTTTGAAAAAGTAGAGAAGTCAAATTGGAGTTTCTGACCAACATAACAGAAGTAAGCAAACCATAACAACAAGATGGTCAAGGAGAATGAACATCACCCTAAGGAGGACCAGGATGTAGTAAGGAATACACCCTAAAAAGGGTAATGGAATGGTTATTAAGGACAAGGAAACTCGAGAGACAACTGCCTCAAGAGAATTAGACAAGGTGAATAGTAGAAGCTAGGTAGGTAATGAACTAACCCTCGTGAGGGTCATAAATTAAGCTCTAATAAAGAAAGGAAAGAAGGAAAGGCCAAACACTTGGAAAAGAAGGATGGAGGAAATCCTTAAAGAGATTTATTAGCCATGATCAAATTGACAACCAAACTCAAAGCCAGAAAAAGGTTAAGTAAACCTTGCACAAAGAGGTCTTGAAACAAATTATGTATGAACTTTTCCCAAGTAAGAAAACTTGTGCGGGATACAAGTAGAATTAAGGAAAATAGTATAAGGACACACCGCTAGATTTCCCAGGAAGTGTGCATGGGAAGGACGACATCAAAGGATGTCATTTAATGATTTGATACTTCCAAAGAACGAATGAAAAAGGAATTTCAAGAGAAAGGGAAAGAATCCTACCAAGGAAGGAAACCTCGGAAAGGGCATATGTATCCCAACTTAGAGATAATGGAACCAAGTGAAAGGGACAAAGAAATAAACTTGCAAATGAAGTGCAAACTAAGGTGAAAGAACCAAGAAAGCATACTAGGAGGACATAAGGAAATAAGTTAACGAGTAGATAGGGAGTTAGCATCAAAAGATGCTGTGACAAGTAAGGATGAGTGAACTATTCATAATAAGGTAATAAAGAAAAGAACGTCTAAGAAACGTTGGGAAAGTAAGCCATCCAAATAAGATGTGGTTAAGGAGGAATAACCATAATTGGTAATACGGGTCATAGTCCACACGCGCATATGAAGCATAAAGAGTAGACGGTTGAGCATAGTGTGGAATGCACAGAATAAAATCAATAATAGGAAGTATCTCAAGTAAGGAATAAGGGATGAAACAGAAGTTGTGGATAGAGAAGGATCCAAAGCAAACAAATACCCTAATATAGATAGGGGTGCGAAGAAAGGGAGAAAGAACCCTAAAAGGAATGATAAGAAGGTAGAGCATGTAGCTCTTAAGAGGGAAGTCTCTATTGTGAGGGAAATAATAGAAAACCAAATCGGAAGAAGGGAATCTTCCCAAGCAAAGGAATCGACACATAGATCAAAAGTGATTATTTTAAAATGAAGAATCATAAAATGATTACGAGTAAGTAAAAGTGGATTAAGGAATCAGAAAAAAAAATCCTTGGATAAATAACGCCAAGGACTTAAGAAGGAAAGAATCCCAACTTGTCGGTAAATTATTGGGAAACTAAATAGTTGGAATAAAAAAGACTCAATAAGGAAGTTGAGAAAAGACGAGTGGGTAAGAAGAACCGACACAGTTTTGTAAGTTGATTGGATAACAGTAAAGGTAGTCGAGGAATACTGCCAAAAGAAAAGAGGGACAATCCCTGAGAGGTTGGAAAGATGGGACTAACCCTAAAGGAGGTGTTCTGGAAATCTAATGGACATAGAGACAAGATCTAGAAATTTCATGCTATAAGGGGCGCATGTAAACCCAACAATCTTGAGGAAAACATGACTCAAAATAAGGAAGAGTCGAAATAGGATAAAAACAGGTATGTAATACTCTAAAGGACGTCGAGCTAAGGGTTTCAACGACCAAGAGGTTAACTAGACACGAGAAAATAAATTTTCAGATTTGAGACCACATTGGATAGAAAATAAATTTAGAAATTTTTAGATTTGAAAAATTCGGTCGAACGAGGGATGAACCAGCCGGTTCAGAAAAGTGTTGTCTTCTTTCTTTAGATAACAGTATTGTTCATTTGCTGGAAAATTGTGCAGCGCCGGTGAAGCTGAAAAGTCTCAGGCCAGGGCATTTCAGGCAATGAATGACTGCCATTAAGGCGCCAATTGAATGACCAAGAAGCCCCAAGCTTCTTTTATAAAGAGCCCCTCCCCATTCATCTTCTCCACACTTGAAAACTCCATTCTCTCTCAACCACTCCATTTTCTGGTGAAGCTCGAACCAGAGCTCTAACTTGGGCACTTTTCTGAGCCAAACAAGGTGAGGTTGAGTTCTTTAGAACCGGGGAGAAGTCAGCTACACACCTTAGTCTCAATTTGCTCTAAGGGTCGCCGAAGAAGCATCGGCTGATGGAACAGTGAAGCAGCTCTCGCGGACTAAAGTTGCCCTGTTTCGGCCAAGCTGAAATCGGCCAATCCGAGCCCTTCTCAAGCCAAACCAAGCCCCTCCAACACCTCCACAACCCTCCTACAGCTGAATTAGGACTGAAAGGTAAGCCAATTCGGCTGCCCTTTGTAATTTTCGACCAGTGATAGAGAGAGTATCGACAAAACTTAGACGATAAAATTCTCACTCAATTCAACATCAATTGATGCAATTCTTAATCCTAGGATGAACCTCAGGATGAGAGCTACCTGCCTAGATTAAAAGCTCGGACCGTCGTGTCCCCAAGGGTAAGCTTTCGAAGCTTTCTCTCTCTAACTTCAATTTTCTGGTGAAGCTCCATTTAAGCTGGTTCTGGCATTAAAACTTACAATTCAAAGTGCTATGGTGTCACGCCCCAACCCGGTTTGGTTGGATCCCTGTGATCAACCCGCCACTCTCCCGGTTTATGAAAGGGTTTCCCCTTATCGTAAACCGTAAAGAGTAAGGCGTCCTTTAACTTGCACCTTTTTCCTGGAATAGCATAATCAAAACTGTATGAAATTTAAAACTTTACATACCTGTCTTACAAGCATCTTAGTTGACGGTCTTTAAGGGGAGGCTTTCTGGTATTTCCTGAAAGGGATATAAGGGAGGGGGTGAGTACGACTACTCAGTGAATGGGCTTTTAAAAGCTTTTGACTTTTAAGAAAAACATTTATATGGAGTGTGCCAAACTCCTTTGTTTTCAAAAATCCCATCATTTAAAAATTTGGATTTTTCCATTATTTCTTAGTTAACACGGTGTGTTATCACCCAACACACATCCTTCATCATGAAGGTTACACACATTCGCAAGTTAGTATCACTACTGAACCCGCTAGTGGCTTCGGAGCAACTTGTCCTGCCACCCGGATAGAAGTATGACCACTTCTACCCTAGGAATGAGTGGATGTATGTGACATCCTACCCACAATCCCGAAATCACTTCTTCATGTCCGTATGAGGACAGAGACCTCATTCTGTCCCCACCCCGGTCTCATTCGCTTCGTGCTACTCTAGATTTTGCACAGACACCTGGAACGACGAACTGTCCTTATAGCCACCAGGTCGTCTAGTGCCCTCAGGACACATCACTACCCCTCATGGGCGTCTTGATGATCCCGTACCCACAGTGCATGCACAAATAATGTTTTCTTATATTGCCATGTAATTTGTGGTGCCACTAGTCCAACAGCCCCGACTCTCAACTCAACCCGCAGCTGTTTGTCTTGACTAGTCCGTCGACCTGTCATGTCGCATTGTCGCTAGTTGACTGAGCATGTCGGTCCTATCTTGGTACCATGGCCAACCAATTCACTTATTAAGTTTTATGGCACATATATCATATTCATTTACGAGCTCCTACTCGTGCCAACTGGCCTTGGGCCCACTGTACGAATTTTCAAAATCGGGTATTTAGCGCCCAAGTTCCAAAATCGAGGCCCCCGGCCTATTAGACCTATTCGAGCTCCCGTCGAGAAGGTCTCCCAAATTGTTTAAGCATTGGCACACAGTCAAGGGAGAGCGCTTCTGACAAAAATAGGTTTTTACTGTCCATCATACCGACCGGTATAAGGACATCTCCGTTCATAACCGATGAATGGGTTTTCAACTCCTTCGAGGAAGTCTAATCATACCAACCTGGTATGATCTACTTACAACCCGTAAATAGTTTTTTTCGCATAACTTTCACATCACTTTCTCTAAGTAGTGATGATTAAAATACCACTAAACAGTGGGTTTTTATATCGAGGCACTTATCATCTCCAACCAGGTATGATGTTAGTAAACCCACTCACCCGTTAATGCCGTGAATTCCACTAGACTGGTTCTTTGTATTCACGCGAGCTTGTCCTTGCTAGCGTTAAATAGCCTTCATTCATTAATACCAGGAACGCCAGCAAAAAGGGGTTTCCAAATTTTAGGCCAAACCAAGCCCTCCCAACACCTCTACAGCCCTCCTACAGTTGAATTAGTGCTAAAAGGTAAGCCAATTTGGCTCCCCTCTACAATTTCCGATCGGTGCTAGAGAGGGAATCGTTAGAATTTTGATGATAAAATTCTCATTCAATTCGGCATCAATTGATACAATTCTTGATTCTAGGATGAACCAATGACGAGAGCTATCTGCCCAGATCGAAAGTTTGGACCATCGTGCCCCCGACGGTAAACTTTCGAAGCTTTTTCTCTCTAAGTTTAGTTTTCCGGCGGAGCTCCGTTTGTGCTCATTCCGACACCAAATCGTGCGATTCAAAGTGCAATTAAATTGTATGAAGGTGTAGGAACTCCAATATAACTTCAATTTCAACAATTAAACTTATTTGATCGGTCAATTTGATAAAATAAAATTCGGCAGAGTTAGAATGTTTAAATTGGGAAAATTTTGTGAATTTTGAAAATTAGAGGGACTAAAGTGTAATTTCATAAAATTGAGGACCAATTGTGCATGATAAAGATGTTGGAGGACCAATTGGGTAATTTTTGGAATTTTGGGGGCAAAACTTACTATTTTTGTAAAGTAGGGGCAAATGGTAATTTTGGAAAAGTTGGGGGACCAAATTAGAAATTTGGGAAATTAAACCCCTTTTTGTTAAATTGAATAAATTGAGGTCCCAAAGTGAATTTTAAAAGTTTTGAGAGTCAATTTGAGGAAAAACCAGCATTATGGACTTAAAGTTAGCGAAAAATAACTTTAGGGACCAAATTGCAAATAAATAAAAAGATTGGTTTTCTCATTCATTTAGAATGAATGAAGGCTATTAGGTCGAAAGATGTTTATATCATGTAGGAACACGAAGTACTGGGAATGCCAATAAGGACAAGCTCGCATGAATACAAAGAACCCGTCGAGAAGAATTCACTGCATTAACAGGTGAGTGAGATTTTTATATCATACTCGGTTGGGATGATAAGTACCTCGGTAAAGAAAACCCACTACTTAGTGGTATTTTAAATGTCACAACTTAGAGGAGTGATGTGAAAATGACGCGGAAAAACTATTTACAGGATGTTAGTAGATCATACCCGGTTGGTATGATGAAACTTCCTCGAAGGAAGTGAAAAACCCGTTCATCGGTTATGAGCAGAGATATCCTCATACTCGGTTGGTATGATGGATAGTTGAAAATCTACTTTTGTCGAAAGTGCTCTGCTTTGACTGTGTGCCATTGCTTAAACGATTTAGGAGACCTTTTTTATGGGAGCTCGAATAGCTCTATTAGGCTAGGGGCATCGGTTTTAGAACTTGGGGGCTATTATGCCCAATTTTTGAAAATCTCGAACAGTAGGCCAGGCCAGTTGGCACGAGTAGGAGCTCGTAAACAAACATGAATTATATGCCATGAAAACTTGAATAATTGAATTATTTTTGGCCATTGTACTAAGACAAGACCGACATACTTAGTGAACTAGCGATAGTGTGACATAATAGGTCTCCAGACTAGTTAAGACAAACAGCTGCATGTTGAGTTGAGGGTCAGGGTCGTTGGGCCAGTGGCACCACAGATTATATGGCATGATGTGAAAATATGGATTATGCATGCACTGTGTTTATGGGACCCTCTAGACACCCAAGAGGGATAGCGATGTGTCCTAGGGCCCTAGATGACCTGGTGGGTATAAGGGCAGTTCGTCGTACCAGGTGACCTTATGAAGCTCGAAATAGCTTCAAGCACATGAGACCGGGGTGGGGACGGGATGAGGTCTCTGTTCTCATACGGACATGGAGAATTGTTACAGGATTGAGGGTTGGATGTCGCGAACATCCACTCATTCTTAGGGTAGAAGTGGACGTACTTCTATCTAGGTGGCCGGTAAAGTCGCTCCGACGCCACAAGTGGGTTCAGTGGATGTACTAGCCTGTAACTGTGTGATTGACATTCATGATGAAGGATATGTGTTGGGTGATGACACACCATGATTAATAAGAAATGGTGATAAAATAGAGATTTGAAATGAAAGAATTTTTTTTCTAAAGGAAATAAGGAGTCTAGCACACTCCAAACAAATCGTTTTCCTAAAAATTAAATTTTAAAAATCTATTCACCGAGTCATTGTACTCATCCCTCCCTCGTATCCATTTTCAGGAAAATTCCGGAAAGTCTACTTTCAAGTACCACCAACTAATACGCCTCTGAGACACGTATGATGAAATTAAAATTTTATATAATTTTAATTTATGTTATTCTAGGAAAGGTACAGGTTTAAAGGACGTTTTACTATTTATAGTTTATAATAAGGAGAAACCCTTAAATAAATTGGAAGAGTGACGGGTTGATTATAGGAATCCGACCAAACCAGGTCGGAACGTGATAACTTGAGTAGTATTAGATCATGTTATCTCGAATATATAATTAATACTAAAAAAGATAGTAACTAATAGGAATAATTTTAAAATTTTTAGATGATTAAAAAGAGAGAAAACATGAAAAATATTAATTTTAAGCCTGTTATATAAATATCATTACCTACCTTCACTTGCCAATTTACTATAATGCATTAAATATATATTAGTATGCCATGTGAAAAATCTTAAACTTATATATTATATATTTATAAAAATTCTCGATAAAATATTAAAATATTTATATTACTATTAATAATATATATTCTTTTTTTGTTAATATAATTTGGAAATAAGTACATATTTTCTCATTTTAATATTTGAGATTATTAGATAGTATTATAATTTGATAAAAGTAACAAATATATTTATTTAAAAATTATAATTAAGTATTTTTTTATTTTAATTAATATAATTTCAATTATTTGCGTATTTTGAAAATCAATTTAGTATTTTTTATACTTGTATATATTCGGTTTTTAAGAATTAGGTAAGGTAGGGTAGCCATGTTGTAAAAAAATTATAATTACCAAGAAATATATTTACCATGGTCTGAATTGGCCATGTTGTACTGCATTTAGTGTAAATTGCCATGAAATTTTCTAAAATTTCTCATAGAATTGTACTAATAGCCTTATAAAACATGAACTATATTATTTGAATCATCATATATACATTCATACATATTGATATGCATAATTCTATATTTTGTGAAATAAATAGTAAATATAATATTTTATTAAAATAATTACTACAAATTATATATATTTAAAAAATTATAAAATTTTATGCTTTTTAGATAAATTTTCATATTCATTAATATTGTGGAATGCATTCAAACATATATATCATATGTTATTTGAATGAATTGGGTGTGAAGCAATCAATTTCATGACAAAATTTCAATGGAAGCAACTTATAAGACAAAATCAAGCCATCCCTCTTTTCGATGCCCCAAGAAAATATGAAGATAAAGAGAAAGAGATTCTTTCCTCTATATATAATAAAATTTTTCATAGTATTGAATTTTAACTATAATTATATAGATATATTTAATTGAAAAAGTTGTGTGTACTTTATACTTAAAATTTATAATTTATAATTATTAAAAAAATTAATCTTATAAATTTATAATATTTATTTATTATATTTTATATAATATATAATCATATTTTCAATACTCACTAAAAAATAGTTTAGAAATTAAGTATTACAAATAAATAAAATATAAAAATACACTAAAATATTGCATAAATAAGTGAGAAGTAATGAAAACCAAAAAAAGGATATTACCTACATACTATTGTTCACTCGAACTAGAATTATTCCATTAAATTAATTAATTTTTTCTAATTATACCATCATAAATATGAAATAAAGGAGAAGAAAAATTGTATTAAGAGAATCAAAACTATTACATCTTATTATTGAAAAAAAAAACTAAAATACAGAATATTCTCTCATAAATTACGCATGTGCTTATATATATTAATTATTAAATAAAAATAGTGTAACTACACCATATCTCATCTCTCTCCCTTGTCTTTTTCATTTCAATACAAGACAAAGGGTAAGAGTATTCTTGTCGCAAGAGCCACGAGGGGAATTAGGAATATATGAGCATATAGTTATAGAGGTATGGCCCCCAGTGGCTATTATAAATTACTTACACTCTCACCCAACTCTCTCATCTCTTGGCAGCCTCTCCCTCACCTCCCTCCTCTTCAATCCTCACAGCTTCAACCCACGATTCGACCACCAAGCCAGTCCGATATATAGCTCAATACCGTTCCCGGAAACCGGTTCATATAGCCATGGTGAAACAGACATCGAGGTTCCGGCGTGTGTGCGTGTTCTGCGGCAGCAGCTCCGGCAACCGGCCCAGCTACCAGCTTGCAGCCCTCCAACTGGCCAAACAACTCGTACGTTATATATACATATGCGTGTTTGGTTTTTTATATTTTTTTGTGGATAATATTTGCCTGTCAGGTGGAGAGGAACATTGACTTGGTATACGGCGGAGGCAGCATCGGCCTCATGGGCCTCATCTCTCAAGCTGTCTTCAATGGCGGTCGTCACGTTTTAGGGTATACATTGATTTGCCATATCCATGATCTTCATCTTCTGGGATTTTCAGTCAAATGCATATATACCATCTAATCCACGGTGTATGACTGGTCTCAATACTAATCATCCGTGTGTTCGTGTTCGTGTTGTTGTTGCAGTGTGATCCCCAAGACTCTCATGCCCAGAGAGGTAAGACTTCTTCTTCGTCTTCTTCTTCTCCTTCTTTTTCTCCTTCTTCTTCTTCTTCTCCTTCTTCTTCAGATCACGGGAGAAACCGTTGGAGAAGTCAGAGCTGTCTCGAGCATGCATCAGAGGAAGGCCGAGATGGCCCAGCAATCCGATGCTTTCATTGCCTTGCCCGGTACTTGCTTGACTCCACCATTGTATCCAGAATTGAATTTCTCACTTCGAGAAGAGTATGTGTACAATTACTTAGGTGGCTATGGGACACTGGAGGAACTCTTGGAGGTCATCTCTTGGTCACAGCTGGGAATCCACGATAAGCCGGTAACCCCATTGCTCATCAAGTTTAACTCCTGATTAGTCTATAGTTCCATCGTGATGCTAATTATATATATAAATATATATATTCAATGCAGGTGGGCTTGCTGAACGTCGATGGGTACTACAACTCGCTACTTTCGTTCATCGACAAGGCTGTCGATGAAGGCTTCGTGACCCCCTCGGCTCGGCACATCTTCGTCTCAGCCCCAACTGCCCATGAGCTCATCTCCAAGCTCGAGGTAAGTTCATAACATCAACCACAGATGATCAGTCAACCTAACGACGAGAAAATTAACGGTAAGATTCATGTAGGAATAAAGACAGTCCTAAATTTTTAAAAAGGTCAGACATCACAAAACCTATAAGTCATGGACGCACAGAAGATTCCATAATTCGTTTCTTTTGGAGCAGGAATATGCGCCGGAGCACTGTGGGGTAGCTTCCAAATTGAGTTGGGAGATGGAACGACAGATCGATTGTGACACAATGCTTGAGATTGGTCGTTGAATCGATTTTATTTTATGCACGAGAAAGTTCCTCGAACCAACACCAAAACACTAAAAGATAAATGTTTTTAAGTTCAAAGGGTGTTTGACAGAACATTCTTTTTGAATATAGGTGTTGGTTTGAGCAACTTTTAAGGGGCAAACAGATAGGACAATGGTGAAATAACAAGGGCTAGAAGATGATGATCATATAGATGCCGAGATCAGTTATCATCTAGCTAGCTCCCTCCCATGTGCAGATAAATATATATATATATACGCACATGCCCATATGGTTAGATCATGTATTTTCTGGTGGATTCTTTGAGTATAGATCATGAAATCTTGACCATTCCTGCTATTTGTGCTTGTGCAACTAGAATCGAGTTCGATTTTGGTACAGTAAAGGGTACTTACCATAAGAACTGAAATCCACCCATATAATGATCCGACCTGATTGGGAAAATAACACATGACTTGTGGAGAAGGAGAAAAAGGGAACACAGGAGTTTGAGCAGAATGGCAAACGAAAAGGGGTGAGGGAAGTGAAATGGTTGTGTTGACAGTAAAATGTGTAAGTACAATAAGGAAGGGTTAAGGTTGAAAGTACGAGTAATTGGTTGGTTTTCAGTGAATATTAACCTAATCTTTTATTTATATACAGTAATTTATCATGATATATAAGTGCTTATATTCATGAGGAGGCCATTGAATCTTCCCTGGCCTTTAATCGGTTCGACATTGCCGTCTCGATGAAAGGTGGTTAGAGTATTTTTACTTGAGCTTAGTATTCAGAAATCCATAGTGGCCCTTCTCATTGTCTGGTCGCTCGAGTCTGTGCTCCGATTCATAGTCACCCCACCATGCTCGTACCCTCAACTGTCACTTAGCACGTTGGCGTGGAGAGTTATCCCTCACATAATAGTTGAAGTTGGTCGTCTATTCCTAGCATCGCAGGGATCATAGGCTTCGATATTTCCTATTGTCTTCTGCTTCAATCAAGGATGTTGGGTATTGGGATGTGTTTGAATGTTTTCTCTATCTGTCTGTGCAAGTTCTAGGCGTTTCCCTATCATAAGATAAGTAAGCAGACGGATGCATACGAGCCCTGAGGACGTCCTAGGGTGGCAGGAAAGGCTCCGGTGCTTAATATTCAGGCACTTTAATGGGAGTATTGAAATGGGCTTGGAGATGTATGGAAATAGTGAAGGTTGAAGATATTAATTATCACGTTCCAATCCGTTTGATTGGTACCGATTCATCAATTGGCCATCCCTTCTTTCACTAATATGATATTTCTACCTATATAGTTAGTAAAGATAAATACTTACTATATACATTTTTTTATAACAAAATAAATAAAACAACTTAATAAATTACTTATTTGTGTTAATTCTGGTTTGATTTACAGTATTTTGCTTTGCTTATATAGATGCTTCCTAAAGGGGGACGAGCTAGGGGTAAGTTTCACAAATTGTTAAGTGGGTGAAAAGTGAATAAGGGTAATTGATTATTCAATTTTTATATTATATTTTATACTAACATTAAACTTTCACATTTTTTTTATTATTAAAAGGATAATTTAAATTTTTATATTTATTTATCTTGTTTAACAATTACACATATTTTATAATCAAATGATTATATATTCGTAAAAAGTTTCAAAATAACTTCAAGCTTCACCATTAATAAGAGATTATATATTTTATAAGTGCTCAATTTCCATATTTAATTCAATTTGTGTAAACAATTATAAGATTATAAGATAATAACTCTCCCATTTTTTATCCTTACTATTTCATTTAATAGTGCTTAAAATCAACAATTTTCTATATGGGTAGTTTTACCTCTAAACATACATAAAACATATATAAATGATAGTTTTTTTAATTTAAATATTTATATTTAATTTTATTAGTACAACGAGTTCAATATCTCATTTACGGTTCGCTAACTATCAGTTAAACAAGTTAAATAATTCGATTTCGACTTGATAGCTACCAGTATAACGAATTAAACCATTCAAATTCGACTATATATATATATATCAAATAAACTAATTATTTATAAAAAATTTTCATATGCTTAAATATATTAATTTATATACAAGTTTAATATCAATTTATAAAAATTTTTTTATATGCTCAAATATATTAATTTATATACGAGTTTAAGTCAGTTTCTATTACTTTTAAATCCCCTTAACAAGTTTTTTTAATACTTGATTTTGACCTATATTAATTTTAAAAATAGAGTAATTGTTCCTATTAGAACAATTATACCTTTAAATACATATGTTTTTTGCTCTATCAAAAATAAATCTTAAAAAGTTTGAAATAATTCATATAATAAGGGAATAATATTTATAAAAAAAGGATTTATAATAAAATTATATTTATCATATAAAAAAGTATTATACTAGAATTTTGGCATACTCAAATAATATGTTATTTAAAAAGTTTAAAGATGATTCATATACAGAGTAGCAAATACTTGTATTGATGTATTATTACAATAATTTATAATAAATTATGAACTAAGAACTAGGTTTACTACTATATCCACTTTTTTATTGTCGAACAAACTCTCATATTTTAAATTAATACACTAATAAATTTTCTTAAAAAAACTTCGTATTCAAATTTGTGCTGTGGGATTTAGTATCTTCGAATTTGTTACAGGGTACAAGATAAAATTCCATGATTAGTACAGGTTAAAGTTATCCCGTAGGACAAAGAAAGATACACTAGATATGAGCCCTATATCAAATCAAAGGTCTTCCATTGTACACCAATGAATTCACATTCTCCACACCAAAGAGATCAAAATTATCAGCAGTGAACAAGATGCCATTCCGATGCCTCAATGATGTGACTGCGACAAGACCCATTGACTCAAAAAATTACACAATTTCGAAACTCACCAGGAAGGATCAAAATTTGACAAACTAATTAGTATAAAGACAAAACGGAACTTACTGAAACATAACAAAGTAATATGGATATTGTCACCCGGTAAAGGCCCTGTCGTGCTCTGATACTTTCCGTTCTCCCGACTTATCGGTGGTCGTCCATAGCGCTACAGCTCGTCGTGGCCAGATCATCTGTCCTTTCGCCGGACCCATTTTCTGATTCCTGGCGAGCGATTCTGGTGCCCTCTCTCCGTGTAAGGCACTCTGGTATCGAGTTCAACGCAAGGTATCTCCTTTATCTAAAGCTGCTTCGGGAAGCAAACTCAGAATGATCTTATACGTCTTCCCTTGTTCATATTGATGTTATGGTGCCGTTTATATTGCCACTGGAAGGAGGTCTAGCTTTAGTTCATCCTTGATAGCCTCTCTGTCTGAATTTCTATCCGAATAATCATGATCAGGTATAGTTGGGTTTAACAAATGATGAATTGTCCTGGACCTTCAAATCTTTAGGGCATAGTTCTGCAAACTAAAGAATAAAGAAGAGAAGGCGTATTGTTCCGTGTTCTGCCACTGAGGGTATGGAGTATGTTAAGTTTGGAGGAAAGAGGGATAATAACAGAAATTGATAAGAGAATACTTGATTGTCCAGGTGTACTTGTGGAGGTTATTTTCCACAGTTTACTCTTCTATTCAATACGGAATTAGACCAGTGGATATTAGTGGATGCCTGCAAAGTTTTTATCTTTGTTTCTCATTTATTCTCTTTAATACTTTTTTCTAATTTCAATATAGTTTTTCTTGGTGAGAATCATTGCTAAAAGGGTCCTTATTTTTTTGGTGATTCCAAGGTTACAAGATGATCATTTCCACTCTCATCAAGGGCCTCATGTATGTTGATCTCATATAGACTCTCGTGTTTCAGTTTGATAAGCTTATTTTATTAGTAATTGTGATGCATGTGATTTGCAATTTTATATCAACATATTGGTAGGATGGTTTTTGGCTATATGTATCCTGCGTATGAGTGCTACAAGGCTGTTGAAAAGAATAAGCCTGAGATTGAGCAACTCCTCTTTTGGTGTCATTACTGGTATCTTATTCCTAAAGTATTTATTTTGGCCCATCACCATATTTGTGAATAGCTAAATTTGAATCTGTTTTCTGTTCCATTTTGCACAGGATTCTTCTTGCCTTTTTGACTGTATTTGAAAGAATTGGTGATGCTTTTGTTTCATGGTATGTTATTTGGACTTGATCAGAGGATTTTTATGCCTTGAGTGCTGTTTTTTTTTTCTGCTGCAACTAATCCATGTTTTGTTCTACCTTGGTTCTTGAAGGATTCCTATGTACAGTGAAGCTAAGCTGGTTTTTGTCATTTATCTCTGGTTTCCTAAAACAAAGGTTCAATCATCATTGGGATTAGTTAATTCAAACCTTTTCTGGATGTTTTGTTAACATCTTTGACTAGACTAATGTTGACTCCATATGTTTTTTATTTCAGGGGGCAACATATGTATATGATGCCTTCTTTAGGCCATATGTTGCAAAGCATGAGAGCTACATTGACCGTAACCTATCTGAGCTGAAGACAAGGGCAGGGGATGCTACAGTTTTGACTTGGCAAAGAACAATTAGTTATGGACAGATAAGAGTTTTTGAGATTCTTCAGTACATTGCATCACAGTCAGCATCTCCTCCTCGTCAAACCCAGGTTTGGATTTTCCCAGTTGATTGCTATTTCCTAATATAAGCTAATCCCTTGTGCTTTGGGGTGGTACAAATTACAATAGTAAAATCTTAAATCATAATGTTCGGTGAGATTATGCTTCTTGAAGTTGATATTTTTTGTTTTGTTCATAGTTGATTGGGCATATTGGTTATCTTTTGTTTTCCTTCATGACATGATCTGTCAATTTTCATCTCACTTTCTACTACACAATTAAGATGTGGACACGTTTGATCTTTTTCGGCTCGTGTCTTTCTTGTGAAATGCTCGTGACATGGCAAAATTACAGCCACAACAACAAATTCCAAGGGCTTCACCCTCAACTTCTGCGGTTAACTTCCAAGAGCCTGTGAGATCATGGTCAGAGAATGATAACCCACCTTTTCCTAAGTCCAGCACATCATTGGGCCACAGTCAGATGGACAATACAGAGGTTGCAGATCCTTCAAATGTGCCAAAAACAGCCCTTCCCGTCTCTGCTCTCAGTAATTCGAGCAATGACACCTTATCTCAGAACTCTTCCCCCTCTGGTACAATTGAAGCTGGTGCTGCAAGGAGTGAAGACCCTTCACCAATGGACTACGAGATCATCGATTTTCCACCTACCGAGATACTGATGGAAGATAATGAGACATTGAGTAGCTTGAGAAAACGACTAAGAATGGGCCGTTCTGCGCCAGTTAAATAACCATCTGGGGAATGATTGCTGCTAGTTACTCTTCCTTCTGGATCCACACCCTGACTGGTAGGTGGAGAGAAATTGTAATGACTCACACCCTATGCTGTTGATTTTGTACATTCCTCAGACTGCTTCTAATCAATGTATAAAAAGTCTAGCTAGATTTCCAGTTGGTACATTAATGCTTCAAAGTTCATGGACTTGTGCCACATTTAGCTGCCTGCTTTAAGCATATCATCATATGCTGAAAGGTTATGTCTTTGTCGCCTTGTTAAGAATGTAACTGATAAAGGCAATCACACAACACACCAGAAATCAACACTTATGCAGAAGAATTGTGAGAAAGCTTCCGTGTTCTATAATATCTTCTGATCATATACTGCTGGTGAAACTCTGGCTTTGTTAGCCGAGGTTAAGGTATGTGCATGGAAAGCTGGTTGCAGAGAAAATATTTTATGTAATTCATGTAAGGCTGATAGCCACACAGGTAAAGACACTGATAACTCTCAATGCCTGCAAATTATGTGTGTATATGCTTAGAGATACTACTATATGAAATTCTGAATCATTATATTTTCATTTATTATAATTCAAAAACCGAGCTGGAATCCAATATTTTTACATTATTGAGCTTATTTTTTTTGTTAAATTTAGTATAATTAATCAATTTGATTTGGTTATATAGATATTGAAGTTCCAATATTTTGGGCGCGGAAGCTGCCCTATTCAATATACTATACAAATTGGATCCTCCATGAAAATAGTACTATATACTATCTTCAGTTCGTTTTAATATTAATATTTAATCATTGATAAATAATCAAATTAAGCAAAAAAATTATAATTTTTGTTTACTATGCATGAATCAAATTTAAAATGCTAAATATGATAATTTAATTAATATACACAATTCTTATATCAATTGAACTGATTGTCTTAGGAATAATTTCGTTGAGGACAAATAGGCATCTTTATTCAGGAATCCACTCTAGTTACTGTAATGGTTTGAGGAAGGGAGCCTATATATTCTCATTTTAGTTTTACAAGCACACTTACGATAAAGTTTATTACAAATTTTATAGCTAGTAGTGTAGGTGCTTGAAATAACTAGTAGTGTAGGTGCTTGAAGACATTCTTGTGATAATTTTATAGCATAAAATTCTATTGACTTTACAAATGAACAATGTCAATAGATGATTAGATTTCTGGGTAATCAGTTGCAACATTCATGCCTACAATTCACTTTATGTGTTGTGATATGGCCATATTGAGTAACTTGGTTGAAATTTAGCAGAGTAGTGCATCTTTTTGATGGAATAACTGTTGAAGTAACTCACACAGGATTAACCATTTTAATATAGCATTTAACTGTACATGATGTTTTGTAAATTCCAATATTCAAGTTTAATCTGATAAGTATGTGCATGCTGGCTGATGCTTTTGGTTATAATAGCAATTTCTATTATGACTATTTCAAAATTCTATTTGTTGTTGTAAACTATTTATGTTGATGTTTCTGCTATTATTCCAAGTGTTGCTGTTGTTTCTTATGCATACTAGATCAGGACACCCTTCTCAAGGACCCTTGAAGCTCCTCAAGTCAATTCTAGAGATCAAAGACATTTCAAGTTTATTTTCGCTGTAAAACTTTTTGTCTTGTTAAACAAAAAAGATTGCCCTTTCTTTCTAGACAAAATAAAGCTGCTAATGCAATTGATCTTGTACATACAGATGTATGGGCCTCTTTACTATTGAAAATTGACTTGCATAGATAATTTTACTAGAATGATTTTGAATTTATTTGCTGAAGGAGAATAGTGAGGGTGTTCAACTTCTATATGAGTTTATCTTGACTCAATTTAGAACCAAAATCAAGAGAGTTAGGTTGACAGTGTACCATGATTTAATTTCCATAATTTTTTTCTCTGAAAAGGGAATTCAAGCCTTATATTCATGCATAGAACTACCACAGTGGAACTCTGTTGTATAGAGAAATCTCCAACACCTTACACCTGATGCAAATCTATTTTTTTTATATAGGTGGTGCCTAATTACTGATTCACTGGATTGAACACACAACACCATTGATGTTTCATTCATGAGTATTCAATTAGTGAATGAACTTGGCATGAATTCTTTCTATGTATTTGAATGGTATTTGGTGATACTTTTTTGTTGAATTATATGATTGATATTAAATTTAAATTTACCATGTCATTTTGAAAGTAGATATTGCATGTCATACGAATATGGTTTCATTATTAGTCTAAAACATATAATGAACTTCATGAACCAGTTGCACTTTGTTTTCGCAGCAACCAAAGGGGTTGTGTCGGAGGGGACCACAGCTAGGCCGATGATGACGTGGTGACGTGTGATTGGGGCTTGATGACACTGATGAGAAAGGGAATAGATTATGATTTGTTTGGGTTATAGATTAAAAGGCAATTCGGTTCGAATCATTGAGCCAAAGGTTGATATTGAATGTATTGGGGGTAAATAAATTGAACCATATCAAACCGGTTAATATTAGACCGGTTTCATTCGGTTTGGTTAGATTAACAAATTCGGTTTACCAAACCGGTTATTTATATCAGGCTACATGAGTTGAAGCAAGCAAGCACTCTTAAGCCCAGGCCTAGCCCAATTTTTGAGTTGGCAATCTCCTTTCTCATCTGCTGAATTGAAATAGCATATCATCGTCACTGCTGGGCTCGGTGGCTTCTGCTTCGGCCGCCGCGCACCCCCTCTCTCTCCCTTCCGCCGCTCCCAACGGCCGACGTGGCTCCTCCCGCCCAGTCCGGCTGCCACTCATTATCACTGTCAAAGTGGTTACTTCTTCAATTTGCTTCGGATGACCGCTTACATGGGCCGGCTTCCTTCCTTTAGATTCATCTCTCTTAAACCTCCTGAAAGCCTCATTTCCCAACCCAGAAGTTCCTTCTTCTCGTGTCCTTTCAGCAGTTCTTGCTCCGAATCCTCTGGTAATAGCAGCTCTTTTGATTACTTATATCAGTTTTCCCCTCATTCTAGCCATGCCCATTTCATTAGTTGGAACTGCATTAATCCTCATGAACGGCGTAGGATCACCGTTGGCTTGTCGAAGATCATTAAGTGCCACAAGGGTCATATCTTGAAGAGATTCTCTCGTAGTTTCTGCCCATTAATCCTGGTAGAGATAATGAAATGCTTGGACAGCAGAGATACTGCACTTGCGTTCTTTAAATTCACTTTCCGTGACCATTCAGACATTGCGCTTCGCTCCTGTAGTTTAGCCGCACATGGTCTAGTGGCCCAGGGCCTTCGGTTACTCGCTCAAGATGTTGTTTCCTGGGTGATCAGTAGAATTGGTTCATATAAGAGTAAGGAATTCATGAAGTTCATGTTGGAGAAGCACTGTTTATTTGAATCAGATTTCTCAGTACTTGATACACTCATGAGAGCTTTTCTAAACACTGGAATGGTCTCTGAGGCACTGGATATTGTGGGTTGGATGAGGGAGGCGTATCTGAGACCCAGTGCATCGGCAATGACTATTCTTTTCAAGTTATTGTTGAGGTCTGGTGACTATGGCAGTGTTTGGAGGTTGCTTAGAGACATGATTCGTGCCGGGCCTTGCCCATCCAATTACAATTTCAATGCACTGATGTTCGGGTTTTGTAAAAAAGGGCAGGTTCAGATTGGAGAAAGTCTACTTCATGTGATGGAAAAGTTCAGGTGCAAGCCAGATGTTTTCACCTTTAACATTTTGATTAATGCCTACTGTATGAATGGAAAAACATCAAATGCACTTAAGCTTGTGCACATGATGATTGATGCAGGCTGCCAACCCAGTTTTGCTACCTTAAATACAATAATTAGTGCCTTTTGTAAAGAGGGAAATGTCCCAAGAGCCAGAACCTTGTTTGATGGGATTGTTGAGATGGGTATTTGTCCAAATGTTTTTATATATAACACTCTCATGGATGGATATGTTAAAGCGAGGGATATGGAACAGGCCAACATGCTTTACGATGATATGAAAAGAAGGGGTGTGGCTCCTGATTGTGTCACTTTTAATATCTTAGTTTCGGGTCATTACAAACACGGAAGAAAAGAAGACGGAGATAAGTTGTTGAAAGAACTATCTGTGTCTGGGTTGGTTCAAGATTATTCCTTGCATGATATATCCGTAGCTGCATTATGTTGGGCTGCTCGATTGGAAGAGGCTGTGGTGCTCTTGAAAGATATGCTCGAGAAAGGAATAACTATGAGCTTGTTCGCCTTTAACTCAATCATTGCTGCTTATAGCAAGGCAAAATTAGAGAATAAAGCTTTTGAAGTTTATGAGGTTATGGTGCAATTTGGATTGTCTCCTTCATCATCCACTTACAGTTCAATGCTTATGGGACTATCTAAGCTGGGGAGGCTGCAACAGGCCAGAAGTCTCTTGGATGAAATGCTGGAAAAGGGCTTTCCCATCAACAAACAGGTTTTTACTGTGCTATTAGATGGCTATTCCAAGGTAGGAGATCTACAAGAGGCTCAAATTTTGTGGAATGAGATGAGATCTCGGGGTTTATTTCCTGATGCTGTTGCTTTTTCAGCTTACATTGACGGACTCTCCAAAGTAGGGTTGATGGATGATGCATATAACATATTCCTAGAAATGTTGGGCAACGGTCTAGTCCCGAACAATTACGTGTATAACTCCCTAATAGGCGGATTCTGCAACTGTGGAAAGCTAAATGTAGCAGTGAAATTGGAGAAAGAGATGCGGCGCAGAGGTCTTCTTCCAGACATCTTTACCTTCAACATAATAATAAATGGGCTTTGCAAAATGGGGAAATTGAAATCTGCTACTGATGCATTTATGGACATGCACCAGATTGGGCTGACCCCAGACATAGTTACCTACAACACTTTGATTGGTGGTTATATTAGAGCATTTGACATGGCTGGTGCTGATGAATTCCTGGATAGGATGTATGCCAGTGGATGGAATCCAGACATTACCACATATAACATCCGAATCCATGGCTTTTGCTCATCTAGGAATATGCGCGGAGCAGTAAAAGTGCTCAATGAGCTTGTATCATTGGGTGTGATTCCAAACACAGTGACATACAACACTATGATGAATGGTATCTGCCAGGACATTCTTCATCGTGCAGTGATTCTAGCTGGAAAATTAATTAAGATGGCTTTTCTGCCAAATGTGGTAACTGCAAATTTATTATTATCTCAGTTTTGGAAGCAAGGGATTCCGGAGAGAACATTGACATGGGCACAAAAGTTGAGAGAAATTTCTTTTTGCTTTGATGACATTTCCTACAAAATTATGGAGAGAGCAAACAACATTGTACATAATGATACTCCGTTGTGCAGGGGAACATCTGAAAAGCTACTGTTTTTAGATTTCCTGATGTACATTACCTACGATTACTTGCGCAGTAATCAATCTCAACATGCTAAGGGCTACGTCCCTCTTAAACTTATTGGAAAATATTATGATGGATCATGATAGATCTCTTTGCAAGTCAGAGTTATTGCACGCCGACTAGTGGTACAAAAATTTATATGCTTATTGCTCAGATTAAGCATACTATACACTTAAGAGCACTTTCTTTTCTTAATTTTCATGTATCTGAAGTTTGCATGCATATTCCACCATCAAAACTGAATACGGAACTTTGTTGTGCAGGTTAACATGTCGTTTCTGAAGGTGATAATCAAAATTGAATAAGGCACATATTGATCTGTGTTTTGCTCTTGAGAGTATGCAGTATGTTAAGTTGTGGAGGATAGTGGGATGATATTATAAGTTGATAAGATAATGCTTGATTATCAAAGTGTACTTGTGGAGGTTCTTTGCTGCAGTTTATTCTTACATTTCTATACAGGGATTAAACTGAGTAGAGAATAGTGAATTCCTGAAAACTTTTTATCCTTGTTCATCACTTATTCTCTTCATTACATTTTCTAGTTTCAGTAAGTTTTTCTTGGTAAGATTGAATGCTAAACTAATATGATTATTATTTTTTAATTCCAAGGTTACAAAATGAACATTTCCATTCTTATTGGGGACCTCATGTATGATCTCATACTCTTTACTATATGATATGCCAATTTGCATCTCACTTTTTACTGCCCAATTTAGATATGGACATTTTCATCTTTTTGTTCTCATATCTTTCTTGCAAATTACTCTGGTTAGGGAAATATTACAGCCACAGCAGCAACCTCCATGGGCTTTTCCTTCAGCTTCTGCCATGAACTGCCAAGAGCCTGTGATATTGCATTGATGGAATGATGTTCTGCCTTCTGCTATGCCCACCACATCATTGGGTCACAATCAAAAGGACAATACGCAAGTCACGTGTCCTTCAGATGTGCCAAAAGCAACACCTCCTCCACTCTCAAGTATTCAGGCAATGGCACCTTATCTCACAACTCTCAAGCAAACTGAAGCTGGGACTGCTGTGAGTAAAAACACTCTGCGATGTACTATGAGATCATCGATTCTGAACCAGTTATCTGATGTTCCAACCTTGCCGAGCCGCCTATAAGCAAATTATTAAACAAGAACAAAATCGAAGAGATTATTATGATGATGATGTGCCCATCTAGAAAGCATCAAGTGCAAAGAAAGAGAAGGTAGTTGTGTGCTCTTCAAAATGAAAAGTTGGGATCTTTTGGTTCCCATTGAAACTTGAATGACTACTTTATGATGACTTGCATGATTGTTTTACCGTGCACTATAATACTCTGCACAATGTGGCTTTGTTACAGTCAATTTTATTGACTATATGATAGGATCTGATGGAGATTATAGATGGGTGAAATTATTTTTAATCAGTATGCCTGCAGGGAATTATGGCTTTGTTGTGACAATTCTTGTGTGTATTATGGCGTGATATAATGCTATTTCATTGAATATATGATAGGATTTGATGGTTGATTGTCTTATAAATGAATCTTAAGATGTATGCAGAATTAGAGTCTCAGTTTGTAACTTGTTTGAGCAGATGCTGTCTCAATCTGAAGGGCAGTTTCAAGATTAGGCGTGAAACTAATATTTTCTAAATGGCTCTTTTGTAGCATATTCATTTGTGGAAGGACTGTCAAGGAAGGGCTTGTTAAATAGTGAACTTTGGGATAGTTAATATGTTACATGGAGCAATGCAATGACTGTGAATTGAAGAAGCTGAACCAGAAAAGGAAAGTTGAGGAACCAGAGAAAAAGCCACAAAGAAATCAAAAATGGAAAAAAGAGAGATAATAAGGTCTACCACCTGTCTGGCAAATGGGATAACCCAGAGGAAGTATGAACTCAGGTTATACACTGGAACCTTACTTCCCTTCTGTTGATTGACCGTTTCACTGCTGGAATGATTATTGCATTCATCTACAAAGTGGATAAAATAAATAGAAAATTTATTTATATTTATACCATATAGTGGAATCTCCCATGTTTTTCCAAAGTTTATTAAGAACTCAATTACACTGCATTTCTCATATATACTTTTTTAATCTCATATTATTCTTTCCCTCCTCTTTTTGTATTAAAAAACTGGAAATACTCTTGAAAAATAAATATATTATTATAAGTCACCATTCCTAGTATAAATGTACTTCATTGGCATAAAACTATTTTGTTCATGTACCACTTGGGTTGATAACGATAATTTTTTTAAATAACTTTATATACGAAATTACACAAGGAAATTAGACGAAGGTAGGTCATGTTTTCTAGGGCTCTCATGTTTGGTGTAATAAAAATATTCGTCCCCTTTAGGAGTTGTGGTAGGTTAATTGATGGAATCTAATTAACCATAATGCAAATTCGCAATATCGTACATTTAAGCTCATAAATAAAATTAATGTTATGTTAAAAAATTGATCAATTATGGATTTATTACCTAAATAAATATTCTAAAATATTGAAATATAAGATTAGGTAATATACATTAAATATTTTAGATTTTTACTCTAAATTAAAATTGGTTTTATTGTCAATAATAATATATTCTTTTTTTAAGGATGTTACTAGTAGGAATATGTGCCTAAAACTCATTTAATAGCAGGGTAAACACACAATTCAATATGCAATATCACATGTTCCAAAAAATGGGAAACAATTGACCTACGGAATAGCGGGGAATGAGAGTTAAACCGACAAATTGAATCGATTTGGGATAATAACCAAAATTGATCAAGAAACGAGTTCGAGCCATGGTTTGGGAGACGATAGAATTAATGTTTAACTAATGCTAAAGGATCTTACACGAATATAAATTAATTATCGAGAAATATTCGATTGATAATTAAATTTAAGTAAAATCGAATTACCTATAATGGTAATCTTTGACTAGGTAAAATTTTTTTAGAAAATTAAATTGAGTTAAAAACTGGTTAAATTAGTTGTGAACCAACTAAAAAATGTAAAAAAATGATTGAATTGGTTAAAACATTCACGGTAAACTGGTCTAGCTCAATATTTAACCGATTAATGGACTGGAAAAAATGTGCGTGCACGCATTGTCTTTGCCCGACTTAGATGACACAAATTCGAACAATTAACCCGTCTTAGCTGAATTCTCATCACAAATCTAGGTTTTCTACCCCTAAAAAAAATAAAAAATCTGACCTATGTACCCCTATTGTGACTAGACGAGGCTATAGACTAGTTGTCCATTGACCTATAAAGCTCCCTATATATGCCATCGTTGCTCCCTTGTCGACGTTTCATTGGATTTCCCTTTGCAGCCCGATAACCTTAGTTTTCTGGAGAGGTTGCTAATAGAGAGTATACAATACGCTGTTGAAATATATATAGGAGGGGGCGATAGATAGATGGTTAACGAGGTTATACTGTCGTTCAAGTGAAAAATGGGAAGGGGTTCGGGGAGATGCAAAATAACTCCCAATTTTTTTGGTACACTCGATTGATATATGAGTACTGTTTTAGCACACAGTTGCTATGAGAAAATGGTAGAATTGAGTCACGTGTGAGAGACATGTGCCAACGAGTGAGGATTGTTGCAGCCGTGACCCCGGGTTGAGAGATGAAGATGATTAATGGAGTGAAACTTTTTATATAGGCAACTTGGGGACTAACAAGTCTATCCACATTTATCGAATTACTATTAACTGTTCGATTTAATGTCTTATTAGAGAGGTTAAATGGCCGTCAAAGTTAAGGAAATCATTCGACCCTTTCTCTTCCCGACTAATAAGAGGTTGAAGACGACGACACAATGCATGCGTGAGCTTTGCACATGTGAACTGTGAAACCCGTACTCATGTACCAAAGAAATTAGGGAAAAAATGGACAAATTTTTTTTTCGAGAAAAACTGAGTCAATTAATGAACCAAAAATAGTAAACAAGGGTTAATATGAAAAATTGAAAAATCCCAAATAACAAAAAATTCATAAAAATTATGTTAAGAACCATAAAGTTAATTGAATGGGAAAACTAGACTAGTTCGCGATAAACCGGACCCAAACTACATTAAACCATAATAAACTAGTTCAATAATTCATTTTTGTTGGTGGTATAAAAACGTAAATTTGGAAAATTGAGTTCACCATTATATAAAAAATGAATTTAGATAAATTAAAAAATTTTTAATTTTGAGAAAATCGGTTTAATCGGTCGATTTTCGGATTCGTGTCACCGAATCCGATCGTACCGGACTGATTAACGGTTTAGTCGGTCAATGAACTGTATTGATCAATTGGTTAACGGTCAGCGGATGCCCAGTCAATAGCCATGTAGACACGTATAACCAATGGGAGGCTACCACGTGTCCGGTCAACGTTCAGCGACCGCCCGATTAGCCGACCACGCATACACATGCAGCCAATAGGAGGCTGTCACGTGTTCGATCAACCGGTCAACAGCTAACATGACGATTGAGTTGGAAAGCCACCTTAGAAAAACCAATCAATTATAGCGTGCCACGTGTCATGCTCGCCATGTCATCATCTTCTTCCTCAGTCAATTGAAAGAAAGGAGAGAGAGGATGAAGAGCACTTCCTCCGGCAACCTAGGAAGAGCTCCGGTATGACTACGAGCGGCTGAGTCGGAGGCCGAGTTCTACGCTGGCCGGTAGCTCGGTCAGTTGCTGAGCTCCCTATATAAAGAACACCCCTGCATTCGTTCTTAATATCTCACAATCGAGTGAAGAAGGTGGAATGTCCTAGATTCAGGCAAGCAGCAAACTAGAGCTGTGACGGCGGGACTTTTCTCAACCTTTGAAGCTACATTCGGTGTCATTAGAACCGGGAGAAAGTCTTCTACCTAGCTGCACCATCCCTTTGGCCCGAGGACCACCAAAGAAGAGCAGGGAAGCTCACACAATGCCACCGCTCCTCGGCTGTCAGCAACCCAAGCTACTCGAGCTCAAGTCGGGCTGTCCCCATGCCAATTTCAGCCAAATCGAGCTCCCTAGACCCTACCTAGAGGTGTCCCAACCTTCCCCGAGCTAAAGACGGTAAGCCCCCCCACCGCCCCTCGCCGAAAAATACTATTCACAATACGTTTATGTAAAAAGTTATACCGAGAAATTCCTACTATTTAGGCCACCAAATGAGGCATGGTTTGATTCAGGAAAGATCCCCATGAGTAGAGCAATTTAGTGACGGTAAGAGCTCCGGTCACCGGACCCTCACCGATAAGATATTAAAGATTTCTTTCTCTATACTGAATTTTTCGGTGAAACTTTGTTTGAGCTCATTTCTAAGCCAAATGAAGCGGTTCAAATCTTGAAATGACGTGTGAAACATAGGGAAGGTGATTTAGATCACGAATGGAGGAAATTAACCGAGTTTTGGGGATTAATGGGATGAAATAATGATTTGGGGACCAAATTGCAATTTTTGAGAAATTGAGAAATTTGAGGATTTTTGAAAAATTGGGGGTTGAATTGTAAATAAAGGAAAATTGGGGCATTTTCATGAAATTAACTTCTAATTGGGGCCCAATTGGGCAAGTGGATGAAATAGAGGGCCAATTGGTAATTTTTGAAAATTCAAGAATTGATTGAAAATTTTTAGGAAATTAAGGACCAATTGGCAATTTCAGAAAAATTGAGTAACAATTGGTAATTTTAGAAAATTTAAGAACCCATGAGGGATAATTGAAAGTATTAGGCACTTAACTAAAATTTAATGAAGATTAGGGACCTAAGTATATAATTTTAAACTTTGAGAGACCTAATTATAAAAAAAGCATAACGTGAGGACCTATGCGCAAATACGCTAAAGTAGGAGGTCTGTTATGCCAATTCTCCTGATATGAATACTCGTACCATGTAGTAGTGAATTTTCCTAAGTGTTGATGTAAGGGAGAGAACCACGAAGTGATGTTTCACTGGGACGACCGCGTCACTGTTACAGAGTGAGTGAGAACCTTACAATATCAGTTTCGATTGGGATGATGGCTTCGCCTCAAAAATGATTTTTCTCGTAATTAGCCTTCACTGACTGGGTGAGTTTTCTTAAAATATTTGGGAGCTAATTATGGGGCTTAGGCTCTATGATACAAGTGGGCCCAAGGCCAATGAACACTAGTATGGAACTGTTAAGAATGAGCATGTTATAAACTAATAAAAGTTATAATAATGTATAATGTTGTGTGATAGCCACCAAGACAAGGTTGAGATGTTGGGCCGAATGCTGCTAAGCTGAAGTCGGGTTGTTGAATCCGTTGGGTTGATGCGCATGGGCCGAAGTCAAGCCAACAAACCCTTCAGTTGGAGGGCCAAAGATGATGGATATAAATGAATAAAACTCTTGATTGTGCATGCAAGGTGATGCGAGACCATAAGGACATCTGGTATGCGGTAGTGGTGGTCCCAAGGGCTGATGGATGACCGAGTGAGCATAAGGGCGGTCTGTCATCTAGTATGTCGAGAAGCTTCGGGAGCTTATTGCGCACTGCGACCGAGGCAACAGGGGAAAGAGGTCTCATCCTACAAAGTGGACACAAAGTGTGATTGAGATTTGAGGGTCGAATGAACAAGGTCCATTCAAACTCGGGGTAGAGACTATTAACCTCTATTAGGATGGACGACAAAGGTGCTCCGGTCCACAAGTGGGACTGTCGGGGACTGTCCTACATACGTGTGATCCCTTTCTATGATAGAAAGGGTGTGTGATTGTGTGCCACCCTGAAAAGGGGTTGAACGTGAAATGCTATAAACATGATAAAACATAATTAAATACACCTCCAGATTTCTCCTACTCACTAAGTCGTGGAATTCACCCCCCTAAACATTTTTTCAAGAAATGAGAAAACTGCACGAAAGCCTTCCCACGCTAAGACCCAAACCAGTTACGAATGTGATTTCCAGTTTTGTTTAATGTTATCCAGAGAAAGCACATAAGGTAATACGCCTGATTCTTCCCGATCAAAGGAAGGAACTACCTTCTCAAGGTCTGTGGGAGTGACACGTTTATTACGATGTTCCCACCAAACGGGGTCGGGATGTGACAACTTAGGTGGTATTAGAGCGTGTGTTTTCCTGAATGCATTATCAAGACTTTATAACCTAAAGACTAATTAAAAACCTTAAACCAACTATGGCACCAAAAAGGGGAACTAAGAGAACAAGGGCGGCAATCACGAACTCCACCAACAACCCCTTCTGAGATGAAGAATCCCTGGGGGCACAACTGACCCCACAAGATCTCAGCTCCGATTACCAATGACTGTACGAATGGTTTACTAAGGTGTTAGGAGAACCCCACCTTAGAAAAAAACCTCATTTGTACTTCAAGTCCCAAACCTGACCTGAGGAAGTGTAGTTAGAGTCCACTTTTGCCCCTACCTTGCCCCTCGTTGACATCCCTAATTACCTAAAGACACTCCGACAACTGGGGTGCAAGCCCTTCCAAGGGGAGAAGGATGCCGGGGCTGCCATGGATTGGCTATCTAGCCTTAAGAAGTTCATGGGGATCATAAGGATGCCCCCGGAGGAGACGGTGACACTAGCAAAGTTCTTTCTAGAGTTCAACGCAAAAAGGTGGTAGGATAATATGAGGAGCCTCTCCCCCGTCACCCCCACCTGGGTGGAGTTTGAAGAGAGGTACTTAGAGGAGTACCTGACTCCCCACTTAATCAACGAAAAGAAGATGAAGTTCTTCAAGCTTTGACAAGGAGCAAGTACGGTCTCAGAATATGAGACCAAATTTAATGAGTTGAGACTCTTCGCCCCCAACTTGGTGGGACCAGTAGACATCTACCAAAAGTTTATCGATGGACTCACTATGGACGTGAGAAATTGGATGGGGTATTGGGACACCCCACCGACTTGGCCGCCATCATCAGCATGGCCCACGAGTGCGAGTGGCTAGTCCAAATGAGATGCTGCCAAATAGAGCAAAACGGGCGAAGGAAAGAGAAGGGCCAAGGCAGTAGAAGAGGCCGGAGGGAACACGGTGAACTACAATGGGGCAACAGGCCAAGGTTCCCAAGGAGAGAGGAGGGTTACCAAACCCAAAGGGATGTGAACGCACCCCTCCGAGAATGGGCCCCTACTACCCCAGGTGTCAAAAGAATCATGAGGGGGCATGCCCAACGTGTTTTGGGTGTGGACAGCTTGGGCACTACCTAAGGAATTTCCCGACCCTATGAGGCAACACCCAGTGAAATACCCCGCAACCACCACCCAAAATTTTGAGGGCACCCAACGAAGGGAGGGAGGTGCCCACCCGAGTCCCAGCCCGAGTCATCATCCAAGAAGAAAATCGGAAGGACCCCAACGTAGTGGTTGGTACATCCCAACCACTCCCTTAAACTGAGTCTGTACTACTGAGTCATGTAGTCTCTCTTTTCAAATTAATAAAGTGTGTTCCCTTAAATGTTTTGTTAACTCTCACTAGGTCATGTACAAATATTCGGGAAGGAGATATACACTCTCTCCGGTTCAGGGGCAGAGCAATCCTTTGTTAAGGAAACCTTGGTTCTAGACCTTCCTAGGGAACTTGCCCCTCTCACACCACCCCTCAACATCCTTACACTACTAAGAGAAGAACTAGTGCGACACAAGCTCCTCTAGGCATGCAAGATTCAAATAGGGGGAATAACTTTGGAAGCAAATTCAATTCCCCTTCCACTAAGAGAAGTGAAAGTTATCTTAGGGATGGACTAGCTAAGCACACACCAAGCCAAGGTGGACTGTTGGAATAAGAGGATAACATTCCACGCTCCTGGAAAGGAGCAAGCCGTATTTGAAGGAAACAAGGAAAGAGTCAGGATACAGTTGGTGTCCTGCATAGAGGTGCAGGACCTACTACGAAGAGGTTGTAAGTTATTCCTCGCACAGATCACTTGCAGGGATTCAATGGGAAAGGACTAGAAGAAATTTTGATAGTCAACCATTACCTTGATGTGTTCCCAGAAGAACTACTCGGCCTACCTCCAGATTGCCAACTAGAATTCGTGATTGAAGTAGTGCCAGAAACCCACCCCATATCACAAGCTCCTTACTGTATGGTGCATGCCGAACTTAAGTAACTGAAGTACCAATTGGACGATCTACTAGAGAAGGGCTTCATATGCCCGAGCCAATCCTCGTGGGGTGCATCGGTTCTGTTCGTCAAGAAGAAGGACATAAGTATGAGGCTCTACATCGACTATCAGAAGCTGAACCAGGTTACCATTAAGAATAAGTACCCTCTCCCCAAAGTAGATGATTTGTTCGACCAGCTACATGAAGCAGCCTACTTCTCTAAGATTGACTTGCGATCTAGGTACTACCAGTTGAAAATTCGGGAGGAGGATATATAGAAAACCACATTCCGATCATGATATGGACATTACGAGTTTAGGGTAATGCCTTTCAGACTGACAAACACACCTGCAGCCTTCATTGACCTGATGAACCGGGTGTTCCAGCCATACTTGGATAAGTTCGTGATCATATTTATAGACGATATCCTTATATACTCCCGAATCGAATAGGAACACAAGGCACACCTAGAGACCACACTGAGCACGTTACGGGAAAATCAACTCTACGCCAAATTTTCAAAGTGCGAGTTTTGGCTACAGGAAATGGGCTTCTTAGGACATATAGTGTAAAATGATGGAGTAAAGGTGGACCCAGCTAAGATACAGACCATATCCAACTGGAAAGCACCCACTAGCCCAACTGAAGTACGTAGCTTCCTCGGACTCGCAAGATACTATTGGAAATTCATAGAGGATTTTTCCAAAATTGCAGCTCCGTTAACCTGCCTCCCAAGAAAGGGGGTTGATTACAAGTGGGATGCTAAGTGTGAGGAGTCATTTCAGGAGCTTAAGTCTGGACTAACAAGGACCCTCGTGTTGGCATTACCCAACTCAGAAATGGGGGAGTATACGGTGTATAGTGATGCATTCGAACAACGATTAGGATGTATCCTAATGCAGTAGGGAAGAGTCATTGCATACGCCTCTTAACAGTTGAAACCACACGAGAAGAACTACCCCACCCATGACCTCAAGTTGGCGGCCATAGTGTTCATCCTCAAGATTTGGCATCACTATTTGTATGGAGTTAAATGACACAAATACACCGATCACAAGAGCCTCAAATACTTCCTAACCTAAAAGGAACTCAACCTATAACAACGGAGGTGACTGGAGTTGGTAAAAGACTATGACTTGACAATTGAGTACCACCCTGACAAGGCCAATGTGGTAGCAAGTACTACACGAGAGTAGCCTCGATGAAGACTAGTTACCTAACCCTACTAAGCCAGTTGCATAGCTTGAGGGTAAACCTTAGCCTAGATAAGGGTCGGAGTAGTCTAATGGACAACCTAGTCGTATGACCCAACTTAGTAGGCCAAATACGAGCTCTACAAAAGGAGGACGAGGAGCTTCGTCGGCATTGGAACCTATCTGTTAGCGAATCGACCCAAGATCATGCAGTTAGAAATGATGGGTTGATGACCTTGAAAGGGAGGATATGGGTGCCAAACAACCTAGAACTAAAGAGGATGATACTGGAGGAGGCACATGACTCAATATACGCCATGCATCCTAGTAGCACAAAGATGTACCGAACCATAAAACTAGGATACTGGCGGAAGGTGATGAAAAAGGACATTGTGGAATATGTGACTAGGTGCTTGTCGTGCTAGTAGATTAAGGCTGAACATCAGTGTAAACCCCACCCCTTTGAGCTAAGGAAAACCAGGAAAAGAACCGGTCAAATTGAGTGAGAAAATCGAACCCGTTCATAAATCTGATCATTTGTGAATGAGCAATTTGGGAATTTACAACTTCCAGGTGATCCAAAGGGTTCATAATATCATGGAAAAGAATCTTAGAAAAAAGTGGGAGAGAAAAACCAGACTGGTTCGGGTGAACCGGACCCGAACCAAATTAAATCGGTTTAAGAATCAAGCCAGTTTATGAACCGGAACTGATAGAGAGATGGTAAATCGAGAATTTTGTGGACCTTAAGTGAACTAAGAAGTCATAAAAGTCACTAAAAAGGACTTGAGGTGAATAGGAGATGAAAACCAAACTAGTTCAGGTGAATCGAATTTGAACCAGATTGAACCGGTTTGGACCAGTTTGAATCACTATTGAACCAGATGCTAATTTCATTTTTCTAGGTAGCTTAAAAATTTCAAATTTACAATTTGAGACCACCATTGGATAGAAAATGAATTGAGATGAATTTAGAAATTTTTAAAATTGAAAAACTCGGTCAAATGGGGGTGAACCGATAGGTTTAAGCTTTGAACCCGGTTCGAACCGGTCTGGTCCGGTTTGGAACAGTGTCATCTTCTTTTTTAGGATGACAACACAGTTCACTCGCCAGAAAATTGAAGTAGCACCAACGAAGAAGAAATGCTTCCGTTCGGTACGTTTTAGGTCTTCAATGCTTGTCATAACAATGCCAAATGGACGGCCAACAGGTCCCCGAGCTCCCTATATAAAGAGCCCCTCCCCATTCATCCTCTCCACACCTGAAAACTCTATTCTCTCTCAACTGCTCCATTTTTCGATGAATCTCGAACTAGAGCTCTGACATGGGCACTTTTCTGAGCCAAACAAGGTGAGGTTGAATTCTTTAGAACCGGGGAGAAGTCAACTCCACGCCTGTAGTCTCTGTTTGCTCCGAGGGTCGCCGGAGAAACGTCGGCGTGATGAAATAGTGAAACAGCTCCGGCGGACCGAAGCTGCCCTGTTTCGGCTGAGTTGAAATCGGCCATTTTGAGCTTTACTCAGGCCAAACCACACCCTCTCAACACTTCCTCAGCCCTCCCACGACTGAATTAGGACTAAAAGGTTAGCCAATTCGGCTCCACCCTACAATTTCCAACTGGTGCTAGAGAGAGAACTAGTAGAATTTTGATGATGAAATTCTAACTCAATTCGGCATCAATTGATGTGATTCTTGATTCTAGGATGAACCTCAGGATGAGAGCTATCTGTCCAGATAAAAAGCTCGGACCACCATGCCCTCACCGGTGAGTAATTGAAGGTTTTTCTCTCTCTATAGTTCATTTTCCGACGAAGCTCCGTTTGAGTTCATTCCGGCGTTAAAACTTGCGATTCAAATTGCTGGAGAATCGTATGAACATGTAGAAACTCAATTTCAACTTCAATTTCAACAGTTGGAAGTGTTTGATTTGTCAATTTGATAAAATCAAATTCGGCTGTATTAAGAAGTTGGAATTGAGGGAAAATTGGGGATTTTCAAAAATTTGAAGGACCGAAATGCAATTTCCTAAAATTGAGGGTAAATTGGGCATGATAAAAATGTTAGAGGGCCAATTGAGGAATTTTAGAATTTTTGGGGTGAAACTTACCATTTTTGTAAAGGAAGGAAAAAATGGTAATTTTGGAAAGGTTGGGGGACCAAATTAGAAATTTAGGAAATTAATACCCTTTTTGTGAAATGGAATAAATTAAGGTCCTATGATAAATTTAAAAGTTTCGGGACTCAATTTATGGAAAAACCAACATTAGGGACTTAAAATTAAAGAGAAATAACTTTAAGGACCTAATTGAAAATAAATGAAAGTTTGATTTTCTCATTCATTTGGAATGAATGAAGGCTATTAGGCCGAAGGATAATGAACTGAGATGTTAATATCGTGTAGGAACACGAAGTACTAGGAACGCCAGCGAGGACAAGCTCGCGTGAATACAAAGAACCGGTTTTGTGGAATTCACTACATTAACGGGTGAGTAGGTTTACAAATGTCATACTCGGTTGGGATGATTAGCACAATTTAAAGTTAAAAACCACTTAACTGTTGTGAGTAGGACTTTCTATCATACCCGGTTGGGGATGATAAGTACCTCAAAATGAAAATCCACTACCAAGTGGTATTTTAAACATCAGAACTTAGAGTAGTGATGTGAAAATTATGTGAAAAAACTACTTAACGGTTTTAAGTAGATCATACCCGGTTGGTATGATGAAACTTCCTCGAAGGAAGTTGAAAACCAGTTCATCGGTTATGAGCGGAGATGTCCTTATACCCGGTCGGTATAATGGATAGTTGAAAACATATTTCTGTCGAAAGTGCTCTCTCCTGACTGTATGCCAATGCTTAAATGATTTGGGAAAGCTTCTTGATGGGAGCTCAAATAGCTCTTATTGGTGGGGGGCCTTGGTTTTAGAACTTGAGGGATAGTAAGCTCGATTTTGAAAATCTCGTACAATGGGCCCAAGGCTAGTTGGAACGAGCAGGAGCTCGTAAACAAACATGAGTTATATGCTATAAAACTTTAAATAAAGGAATTGTTTGGCCATGGTACCAAGACATAACTGACATACTTAGTCAACTAGCGGTAGTGCGACATGACAGGTCGACAAACCAGTCAAGACAAACAACTGCGGGTTGAGTTGAGAGTCGGGGTTGTTGGACTAGTGGCACCACAAATTATATGGCATAATGAGAAAATATTGATTGTGCATGCATTTTGAGTACAAGACCATCAAGGTGCCCAAGAGGGGTAGTGATGCGTTCTAAGGGCACTGGACAAATTGGGTATAAGGGCAGTTTGTCGTACTAGGTGACCGTGTGAAATTTGGAGTAGCACCAAGCACATGAGACCAAGGTGGGGATGGGATGAGGTCTTTGTCCTTATATAGACACAAAGAAGTGATTTCAGGATTGAGGGTTGGATGTCGCAAACATCCACTCATTCTCAGGGTAGAAGTAGACGTACTTCTATTTGGGTGGCTGGTAAAGTCCCTTCGAAGCCACGAGTGGGTGTAGTGGACGGGCTGGCCTGTGAATGTGAGTTTAACCTTCATGATGAAGGATGTGTGTTGGGTGATGACACACCGTGATTAAATAAGGAAATGGTGATAAAACCCGAGATTTCAAATGAAATGGTTTTGAAAGAAAGGAGTCTGGCACACTCTAATATAAATGTTTTTCTTGAAAGTTAAAAAGTTTTGAAAACCCATTCATTGAGTAGTCGTACTCACCCACTCCCTTATACCCTTTTCAGGAGATTTTGGAAAGCCTACCCTTAAAGTCCATCAACTAAGATGTTTGTGAGACAAGTATGATAAATCTAAATTATTATATAGTTTTGATTTCAGGAGATTTTGGAAAGCCTACCCTTAAAGTCCATCAACTAAGATGTTTGTGAGACAAGTATGATAAATCTAAATTATTATACAGTATTGATTTATGTTATTCCAAGAAAAGGTGCAGGTTAAAGGACGCCTTACTCTTTACGGTTTATAATAAGGGGAAACCCTTTAATAAATCAGGAGAGTGGCGGGTTGATCATGGGGATTCGACCAAAATGGGTTGGGGCGTGACAATTAGAAACCCACTAGACTACTACAACCCCTTCCAATTCCTGAATGGAAATGAGAACACATCACCATGGATTTCATAACCGGGCTGCTTGTGACGAAAAGGGGTCGGGACGGATATGGGTTATCGTAGACTGACTAACAGAGTTCGCTCACGTCCTGCCTATAAGGGTGACCGACCTTGTGAAAAGGCTAGTTGCCTTGTACGTGGGAGAAATTGTGAGACTCCACGGGGTCCCCATTAGCATAGTATCAGATCGGGACCCAAGGTTTACTTCTTGGTTTTGGCCTAGCCTACAAGCTCCCCTTGGAACTAAACTTCATATGAGTACCACCTTTCATCCTTAGATGGATGGGTAATCTGAGCGAACCATCCAAACCTTGGAGGACATGCTCCAGACTTGCGTCTTAACATTGAGTAAGGGCTGGGAGGAGTATCTATGCCTCATATAGTTCGCATACAATAACAACTATCAGGCCAGCATACAGATGGTACCCTACGAGACCCTCTACAGGCGACCCTATTGCACGCCCCTATTTTGAAAAGAGTTAGGTGAAAGAAAACTTGAAAAAGTCAAGCTGATAGAGGTTGTGACATAAAAGATCCCAATAATAAGGAGGCGACTCGAGGCAACTTAGGGTCGACAGAAAAGTTATGTCGACCACTGGAGAAAGGACCTAGAATACGAAGTAGGAGACCAAGTATTCCTCAAAGTGTCACCGTGAAAGGGAATACTTATGCTTCAATAGAGAGGAAAGTTGAAACCAATGTACATAGGTTTGTACGTCATAGTTCAGAGGGTTGGACCACTGGCATACAAGCTGGAGTTGCCTCCGGACTTGTAAAGAATACATGACATATTCCATGTGTTAGTGCTGCAAAAATATGAGCCCAACCCCAACCATGCGCTAGATCAGCCGCCACCTGAGATAGGGGAAGATCTAGTTTATGAAGTGGAGCCGATATGAAACCTCGACTGATGAGAGAAGAACCTAAGGAATAAGAGGATTCCCATGGTGAAGATTCTTTGGCGAAACAGTCAAGTAGAGGAGGAGACATGGGAGACCGAGTCAGTCATAAAGGGTAGATACCTGCAATTGTTCACTATGTAAAAGTTTTGAGGACAAAACTCCTAAAATGTGGGTATAGTTGTGAAACCTTTCCTCATATACCAAGGAAATTGGGGAAAAGGACCGCAAATTTTCTTTTAAGAAAAACCGAGTCAATTAACAAATCAAAAATAGTAAAGAAGGGTTAATATGTGAAATTGGAAAATCCAAAATGATAAAAAATTCATAAAAATCATGGGGAAGAAGCATGAAGTGAATTGTATGGGAAAATCGGATCGGTTTGGGGTGAATCGAACCTAAACTGGATTGAACAGATTTAAACCATAGTGTACCAGTTCAATGATTCATTTTCCTACGTAGCTTAAAAATCTCAATTTGGAAAATTGAGTCCACCATTAGATAGAAAATGAATTTAGAAAATTTTAATTTTGAGAAAATCGGTTGAATCGGGCTAAAATTGACCAATTTTTGAATTTGGGTCACTGAACCTAGTCGGATCGGACTAGTCAACAGTCCAGCTGATCAACGAACCGGATTGATCAACCGGTCAACGGTCAGGGAACACCCAATCAGCAGCCATGTAGACACGAGTAGCCAATGGGAAGTTGCTATGTGTCCGATCAATGGTCAGTGGTTGCCTGGTCAACCTGCCATTCAGACACTAACAACCAATAGGAGGTTGCCACGTGTCCAATCAACCGATCAACGGTTGACACCGTAGTTGTGTTGGAATGCCACGTCAGAAAAACAAGCCAATCATAGCACGCCACATGGCACGTCCGCTACGGTATCGTCTTCTTCCTTAGTGAGCTGACAAAAAGGAGAGAGAGGAGGAATGGCACTTCCTCCAATGACCTAGGAAGAGCTCCGGTATGATCACCGATAGTTGAGTCGGAGCCCGAGTCCCATGCTGGACAATAGCCTAATCAGTTGCTGAGCTCCCTATATAAAGAGCACCCCTCCATTTGTTCTCAGCATCCTACAATTGAGCGAAGAAGGTGAAGTGTCCCAATTTCCAGCAAGTAGGAAACTAGAGCTGCGGCCAGAGGAAAGGAGAAATCTGCTTACCGATTGTAAGGGGAGATATCATTAAACTTGGTTGGTGTGATGAAGTTGAAAAAACAACTTTTTGTAAGAAGTGTTCTCCCCTAACTATGTGCCAATGCTTAAAATATTTGGGAGACCTTTTTGACGGGAGCTAGAACAGCTCACATAGGTTAGAGGCCTCAGGTTTTGAACTCATGGGGGCTAAATGCCCCGATTTTGAAAAAACACGTGTAGTGGACATGGACAGGAGCTCGTAAACAAACTAATTAAAGAAAGCAATGAAAATTTCTAATGAAATTGGTTGTGTAATTTTTCCATGGTACCAAGTAAGGACTGAGAGTATTCGATGAACTGGCCAAAGTGCATTAGGGCAACGTTGACAGACTAGCCTAGACAAACAATTGTAGGTTAGGTTGAGCATCGAGGCCATTGGACCGTTGGCACCAAAGATATTGACCATATGTGAAAACTGTTGTTTGTAGATGCACTTATGGTACAAGACCATTAAGACGACCAAGAGAGGTAGAGATGGGTTCTAAGGGCTACTTGACGACATGGTAGAGATAAGGGCAGTTCGTCGTGCCAATTAGTCTTGAAGCTTAGAGTAGCTTCTTGCACATGAGACCAGGGTGGGGTTGGGATAAGGTCTCTATCCTCATACGAACATAGAGTGGCATTCAGGTCTGAGGGTCGGATGTCGAGAACATCCACTTAGATGCATGGTAGAAGTGGATGGGCTTCTATCTTGGTGGATGGTAATGACGCTCCGATCCACAAATGGGTGTAGTGAACGGGCTGCACCTACGAATTTGTATACCCTTCTTGATGAAGGGCGTGTGTTTGTTTGCTAAATGCCTCCTGAGGCAAGGGGATGAGCTAAAAGAGCTAAACACACCTAAATGGTAATGGAAAAAGGTTTTGAAAACCTGAATTTGAGGAAAAATCCTTCTCAAAAGAAATGATAACCTTGGCACAGTTTGAATAGCGTTATTTTTCTTGAAAACTCACTCCTAACACCTGTTCACTAAGTTGTAGAACTCACCCCTCCTTTTTACCCCTTTTTAGGAATAAATAGATATAATAAAGAAAATGTAAAGATGTATCCTCTGTTAGGTATGCTTAAAATTTCTTTTTAAGCTTGCATTTGATTGATTTATGCTATTACATGAAACACGGTTTGAAATTTTGCCTAGCTCCTCTTGATTAAAAGAATGGGAAACCCCTTTTAAACTAAGGGAGCGATGGGTTGATCACGGGGATCCGACCAAACTGGGTTGGGGCGTGACAACTTGAGTGGTATCAAAGCCATGTTCCCATGAAAACATTATGAATACTATGCCCTGACACTAAGAAAAACTTAACTACCATATAGGAAGAAGAGTTCCTAGGAAGTTCACCGTGCGAATCAAACGCACACATGAGATTGTGAAAAAGACACCTACCTCCAGAGAGGCGGCTGTTCAAAGGTTCATAGAGGTCGAGAAGAGAGTGCCCAAAGATATGGCCGAAGACTATAGGAAACTGGTTGGAGCATGGTTAGTGCCATGAGGCATAATGTATCCTCTTCAAAGGTAGGAGAAACCTACCCCTCCTTCAAGGAGCCTGACAACCCTCTAGCTCCGCGACAACCAAAAAGGACTCCAACTAAAAGGAGGTTTGGGATAACTATTGGGATGCCCACATAACCTTTATGAAGGTTCACTAGGCACCCCACCAGTTGAATGCACCTTTAACCCTTCCCAATGGATGAGGTGGACCTATGAGTGCGAGGCTGAGGTGCTAAGGAGGTACGGACTTGAGGTATTCCATGAAGTTCATCCAAGCAATGAAGCCTAACGTGAGTATGGATGGACGTCAACCGGTTCATTAGAGCCCTCAGACCACGAATCTCAAAACCATTTGAAGGCTAACTCCCGGCCTATTACTCCAAGAGACTAGAAAGTAGTGAGAAAAAATTTTCTTTAATAAGCTGAGTACGACAAGAAACAACCTCTTTGAATGAATAAAGATCATTTTTCTTTATTTAAAAGTTAGTCTCTCTAATAATGACAAGTACAACTAACAGATTGGAGTATACCAATTAGCACCTGGGGTAATAGATGGAGAGAAGGCCACCAAAGGAGGAAGACTACAGGTCACCTCTAGTTAAATAGTTCCCCCACACAAACCCTAAGATAGCCAACCTAAATAGTTCCCCCACAAGAACTAGGAAACACAGAGTAACAGGGCAACAAGATGAGATAAAAGACTAAGAAGGAAGTTTTTAGAAAGGAACAAAAAGCTTGCCTAGAAAGGGAGTCATCAAAAAGGACATACCCTAACCAAGGATAGGAAAAAGGGAAAGAGTGTTCATAAGGGGTCCAATATAAAGGAAGTAGAGTAAAAGAATAGGATGAACCTGGGAAAAAGGAAGGCATCATCAAAAGATGCAGGAGGAGTCGAAGAAAGCCTAAGGAACCATTGATGAGCAGCTGAACATAACGTATGCTAGGATCCCTCCCATAATCAGGAGCTCCTCGAAGGAAGGATAAAAAACAAAAAGGGAATTGGAGGACAGGGAAGGATTAAGGGTAGATAAACATACCGATATTAGAAGGGTGTAAGAAAGGAAAGAAGGAAAAGCCTTCAAGGAGCGTTAGAGAGGTTGAGCGTGAAAATCCTAGGATGGGAGTCTCTAAGAAAAAGAATAAAGGTAGGAAGTGAGACCATAAGAAAGAAATTCTCAATCTACGGAATCGACAAGGGGATCATAAGTGGCTTAAGTTGAAATAAGGAACCTCAAAAAGGGGCATAAGTAGTTAATGATGTCTTGGGATAGCAAGTGTAACCTGTTTTGGGAAAAGGAGAGTTGTCAAGTAGGAAGCAACTAGAAACAACGGAATGATCAAGGACAATAAACGCTACCCTATGAAAGACCGAAAAATAGTGAGGCCTACACCCTAACAATGACGATGGGATAAGCATCAAGGACGAGTAAACTCGAAGGATAACTATTCCAAGACAAGTGAACCAGGAGAATAGTGGGGACGAGGTAGTTAACGAAATGACCCTCGAGAAGACCATAAATTTAAATTCCAACAAGGAAGGGAAAGGTGCAAAAGCCAAGACATTGGAAAAGAAGGATGAAGAAATCCATGAAAAAATAAATGGCCAAGAACAAATCGACGACCAAATTCAAGCCTTGGAAGGGATTAAGTAAGCTCTCATAAGGAGATTAAGAAACATTGAAAGGAAAAACGATCGAAAACCCTTCCCTAACAAAAAAAAATATTAGTGAGTACATGTGGAATAAAGACAAGGTACAAGGGATGTGCCAACAAGATTCCTCGAAGTAAGGGTAAGCATGAGAGGATGACATCAAAGGATGTCATGATGTTAACTTAAAGATAGATACCCAAGAAGACGAAGTAAAGAGGAAATTCGGGAAAATAGGAGGAAACATACCAAGGAAGGGCAGCCTTGAACAGGCATACATATTCCAACGAAGAAGTAATAAACCCAACTAAAGTGGAATAAAAGGTAAAATCGCAAATGGAATTCAAGTTGGGGATAAAGGACCAATTACAAAGGGAAGTTTACCTAGAACCCAATGAGTAAGTTAAACCCAAGGAGCGAGTAGATAGGAAGATAACATCGAAAGATGTCAAACAAGTAAGAAAGGGGTGGATTGCCCATAATAAGAAAATAGAGGAAAGACTACCTGAGAAACCTTGGAGAAGTAAGCCCTCCAATTAAGAAATGGATAATGGAAGCGACCACTAATATCAAAATTATCATGGTCCACGCTTACTTAATGGAGCCTAAGGAGAGATGGTTGGGCATTGTGTGGAATACACGAAATAAGGCTCGATAATAAGAAGTTCATTGGATAGTGAATAAGGGACAAAATGGGAATTTTAAGACAATGAAGTATTTAAAGCGGGCAAATGCCCCAATATAAAAAGGGTGTAAGGAGATGAAGAAGGGAAACCTTCAAGGAATGATAAGGAGGAACACGTAACTTCTCCACCTTGAAGGAAATAATAGAGAATGAAATCGTAAAAAGTGACCACCCAAAATAAAAGAATCGACACGTAGACCGAAAGGGATCAACTCGGAATAAGCGATGGTGAAATGGTCACGAGTGAGTAAGAGTGGATGGAAGGAAATAAAGTCATTGAGTGAAGGATGTCATGGGAAATGAGGAAGGACATAAGAGAGGAAGAATCCCAATGTGTCGGTAAGTCATCAGGAAACCCAATGGTTGGAACTAGGAAAAAATCAATAAGGAAGTTGGTAAGGAATGAGTAGTTAAGGAAAGACCGACACGATCATGATGTCAAAAAAAATTTAAGGGATAATGGGATAACACCGAAGGTAGTTGGCAAACACTACCAGGTAATAAGAGATGACAAAGCCACACGACTCCTAATGGATGGAAATGCATAAACCGTTATCGAGAAAATGTTCTAGGACTATAATGGACAGAGAAAATTTTGGAGCACGTCATTTTGTAGAGGACATGTAGTGCCAACAGTTCCAAGAAAGGTGACCCAAGTAAGATCGAGTTCGTTAGTCAAATCTAAGAAATGGAATCAGAGGCGTAGTAAACCAAAAATGGAGGAAGGACCAAAATAAGATAAGGAATAAATTATATTAAAACCTGCGGGTTAAGGACAAAAAGTCCTAAAGGATACTAAACTAAAAGCAACAATGACCAATGAAATAAATGGGAATAGGGACGATAAGACATTGTGGAACATCCAACCTAATGACCTGAACGAAAATCCTCAAGAAGAAGAGTTTTACCCTAAACAGAGTAAGAAGTGGACCCAAGGATGTATGTTTGGACCCGTGGGTAAGACATGACTAATCATGATAAACTTCAAGGAGTGAGTAAACAATGAAAGGAAAAGAATATCTTAGGAACATGGTTAAAAAGGGGTGAGGTGAAGGAACCACCAAAGTGACAATATGTCAAACAAACTCCAAGAGTACATCAAGGGAAAAATTACTCTCGATGCAAAGGATTGCGACCTAGTTTTGGGGACAAAACCCCTAAAATGAGGGGAGAATTGTAAACCCATCCTTTAAAGATAAGAAAATTGGGAAAAGAATCGGTTGTTTTAGAAGAGAAAACCAAACCAGTTCACAAACCTTAATCGATAAAGAAAGGGTAAAATGGGAAATTGACAAATCTCGAGTGACTCAAAGAGACATAAAATTCCTGGAGAAGAACCTTGGGATAAATGGGAAGAGAAAACCAAACTGGTTTTGGACGAACCGAACATAAACTGGATTGAACTGGTTTGAACCACACTTGAACCATTTTCTAAATTCATTTTTCTTCATGGCTTAACATGTTCAAATTGGGAAATTGAAAACACAATTAGATAAAAATAAATTTAGATTAATTTATAAAATTTTAAATTTTAGAAAACCAGTCGAGTCAGGCCTGAACTGGGCAATTTACACCATTGAACCCGATCGGACTGGTCCAGTTCGGAACAGTGTCATCTTCTTCCTCAAGATGACAACACTATTCATTAATGTAGAAAACGGATAACGCCGATGAAGTTGAAACTACTATGTTCAGGCCATTTGAGAGCGAGGATAAGCTCGACCAAAATGGAAAGTGATTGGGAGAGAGTCCCCGAGCTCCTTATATAAAGAACTCCTCTCCATTCATCCTCCACACACCTCAAATCTCCATTCTCTCTCAACTGCTCCATTTTTCGGTGAAGCTCGAAGCAAAGCTCTGACATATGTCTTTTTCTCAGCCTTAGAAGGCAAGGTCAGGTTCTATAATTTCTGGGGGAAATCAGCTACCTAACAACAACCTCCTTTTAACCCGAGGACCACTTGAGATGTAAACCCCGCCCTTTTGAGCTAAGGAAAAATTGGGAAAAGAATCGGTCGAATCGAGTGAGAAAACTGAACCAGTTCACAAACCTGATCATTTGTGAACGGACAATTTGGGATTTTACAACTCTCGGGTGATCCAAAGGGTTTATAATACTATGGAAAAGAACCTTAGGACGAATTGGAAGAGAAAAACTAGACCGGTTTGGATGAACCAAATCTAACTGGATTGAACCGGTTTATGAAGGGAATCGGTTCATGAACCAGAACCGATAGAGATCGGGAAAATCAGATAAATTTAACTCCCTTGTTCTCCAAAGAAATTCATAAACCTTGGGAAGGAACCTTAAAACAAAGTGGGAGAGAAAAACCAGACCGGTTTGGGTGAACTGGACCCGAACCAGATTAAACCGATTTAAGAACCGAGCCAGTTTATGAACCAGAATCGATAAAGAGATGGTAAATCGGGAATTTTAGGGAACCTAACTAACCTAAGGAGTCACAAAAGTCATGGAAATGGACTTGTGAAGGAATTGGAGATGAAAACCAAACTGGTTTAGGTGAATTGGATCCGAACCAGTTTGGATCGATTTGAATAACTATTGAACGGTATGCTAAATTCATTTTTCTAGGTGGCTTAAATATTTCAAATTTGAGATTTGAGACCACCATTGGATAGAAAATGAATTTAGATAAATTTAGAAATTTTTAGATTTTAAAAACTCGGTCGAATGTGGGGTGAACCAACTGGTTTAAGCTTTGAACCTAGTTCGAACCGGTCCGGTCTGATTCAGAAAATTGTCATCTTCTTCCTCAGGATGAAAACACTGTTCACTCGATGGGAAATCGAAGCAGCGCCGGTGAAGAAGAAACGTTTTTGTTCGGTATGTTTTAGGCCATCATTGACTATCATACAGGTGCCAAACGGACGGCTAACGGGTCCCCGAGCTCCCAATATAAAGAGCCCCTCCCCATTCATCACCTCCACATCTGAAAACTCCAGTCTCTATCAACTACTCCATTTTTCGGTGAAGCTCAAACCAGAGCTTCGAATGGGTACTTTTCTGAGCCAAACTAGGCGAGGTCGGGTTCTTTAGAACTGGGGAGAAGTCAGCTACACGCATGTAATCTCCATTTGCTCTGAGGGTCGCCGGAGAAACATCAGCGTGAAGGAATAGTGAAACAGCTTCGTCGGACTGAAGCGACCTTATTTGGGTTGAGTTGAAATCAGCCAATTCAAGCCCTCCTTAGGCTAAACGAAGGTCTCCCGACACCTCCTCATCGCTTCCACGATCAAATTAGGACTGGTAAGCCAATTCGGTTCCCCTTTACAATTTTCGATTAGTGTTAGAGAGAGAGTCAGCCGAATTTCAATGACAAAATTCTAATCCAATTCGCCATCAATTGATGCGATTCTTAATTCTAGAATGAACCTCAGGACATGAGCTATCTGCCCAGATCAAAAGCTTGGACCACCATGCCCTCACTGGTGAGTAATCGAAGCTTTCTCTCTCTACAGTCTGTCTTCCGGCGAATCTTGGTTTGAGCTCGTTCTAGCGTTAAAACTCGTGATTCAAATTTCTATGGAGTTGTATGAACATGGAGAAACTCAATTTCAACTTCAATTTCAACAATTAGAGGTGTTTGATCGATAAATTTGATGAAATCAAATTCGGCTGTGATAAAGAGTTCGAATTAGGGAAAATTGAGGATTTTTGAAAATTCGAGGGACCAAAATGTAATTTCCTAAAATTGAGGGTCAATTGAGCATGATAAAAATGTTAGAGGGTCAATTGATGAATTTTAGAATTTTTGGGGTGAAACATACCATTTTTGTACAGGAAGGGCAAAATGGTAATTTTGGAAAAGTTAGGGGACCAAATTGGAAATTTAGGAAATTAATCCCCTTTTTGTGAAATGGAATAAATTGAGGTCCTATGATAAATTTTAAAAGTTTCAGGACTCAATTTAATGAAAACCAGCATTAGGGACTTAAAGTTAAAGAGAAATAACTTTAGGGTCCTAATTGCAAATAAATGAAAGTTTAACTTTCTCATTCATTTGGAATAAATGAAGGCTATTAGGCCAAGTGATAATGAACTGAGATGTTCATATCGTGTAAGAACATGAAGTACTGGGAACGCCAGCAAGGACAAGCTCGCGTGAATAGAAAGAACCGGTCTAGTAGAATTCAATGCATTAATGGTTGAGTGGGTTTACTAACATCATACCCGGTTGGGATGATGAGAACAAATTAAAGTTAAAAACCACTTATCGGTTGTGAGTGGAATTTTATATCATACTCGGTTGGGGATGATAAGAACATCAAAATAAAAACCCACTACTATTTGGTATTTTAAACTTCACAACTTAGAGAAGTGATTTGAAAACTATGCGGAAAAACTACTTACCGTGTCACGCTCCGACCCGGTTTGGTCGGATCCTCGTGATCAACCCGCCACTCTCCCAATTTACTAAAGGGTTTTCCCTTATATAATAAACCATAAAGAGTAAGGCATTCTTTATACTTGTACCTTTTTCTAGGAATATCATAAATCAAAACTGCATAGTAATTTAAATTAATAGTACCTGTCTTGTAGGCTTTTAATTGTGCAAGTCTTTTAAGGTTCGACTTTTCTAAAACTTCCTAAAAGGGGTATAAGGGAGGGGGTGAGTACAACTATCCAGTGAATGGGATTCAAATCTTTTGACTTTCAAGAAAAACATTTATATGAAGTGTGCCAGACTCCTTTCTTTTCAAAAATCCCTTCATTTAAAAAGTTGGGTTTTTCCATTTTTTTGTTACCGGTGTGTCATCACCCAACACATATGCTTCATCATGAAGGTTACACACATTCGCAGGTCAGTACGACTACTGAACCCACTAGTGGCTTCGGAGCCACTTTATTGGCCACTCGGATAGAAGCACAACCACTTCTACCCTGGGAATGAGTGAATGTACGTGACATCCAACCCACAATCTCGAAATCACTTCTTCGTGTCTGTATGAGAACATAGCCCTCGTCTCATCCCCACCTCGGTCTCATGCGCTTGGTGCTACTCCAAATTTTACACAAACACTTGGGATGACGATCTGCCCTTATACTCACCGGGTCGTCCAAGGCCCTTAGGACACATCACTACCCCTCATGAGCATCTTGAAAATCCTGTACTCATAGTGCATGCACAAGCAAAGTTTTCTTAAATTGCCATGTTATATGTGGTGCCATCTGTCCCAACGGTCCCGACCTTCAACTCAACATGTAGCTGTTTGTCTCGATTGGTTCGGAGACTCGTCATGTCACACTACTACTAGTTGACTGAGTATGTCGGACCTACTTTGGTACCATGACCAAACAATTCACTTATTAAGTTTTAATGGCGCGCGCGCACACACACACACACACACACACACACAGATATATATATATATATATATATCATGTTCTTTTACAAGCTCTTGCTCATGTCCTTTGGCCTATGGCCCACTATTCAAAATTTTCAAAAATAGGGCATATTAGCCCTTAGGTTCCAAAACCGAGGCCCCTGGCCTATAAGAGCTATTCGAGCTCCTGTCGAGGTCTCCCAAATAGTTTAAGCATTGGCACACCGTTAGGGGAGAACACTTCTGATAAAATAGGTTTTCACTGTCCATTATACCGACAGATATAAGGACATCTCCGTTCATAACCGATGAACGGGTTTTCAACTTCCTTCGAGGAAGTCTCATCATACCAATCGGCTATGATCTACTTACAACTGGTAAGTAGTTTTTCCACATAATTTTCACGTCACACTCTCTAAGTGGTGATGATTAAAATACCACTAAACAGTGGGTTTTTATACTGAGATACTTATAATCCCCAACCGGGTATGATATACAATCCCACTCACCCGATAGTTTCGTCCTTAGCAAGTTGGACCTCGACTAGAATTCCCGATGTCTCATTCTCCTACATGAAATGAACATAATTGTTCATTATTCTTTGGCCTAATAGCCCTCATTCATTTCAAATGAATGAGAAAAGCCAACTTTACATATATTTGCAATTAGGTCCCTAAAGTTATTTTTCTTTAACTTTAAGTCCCTATTGTGGGTTCTTTCCTAAATTCGAGTCCCAAAACTTTTAAAATTTATCTTAGGACCTCAAATTATTTGATTTCACACAAAGGGGTTTAATTTCCCAAATTTCCAATTTGGTCCTTCAATTTTCCCAAAATTACCATTTTGCTCCTTCTTTAGAAAAATGGTAAAATTTGCCCCAAAAATTCTAAAATTTCTCAATTGGCACTCTAATATTCTTATCATGACCAATTGACCCTCAATTTTAGAAAATTACATTTTGGTCCTTTGAATTTTCAAAAATCCCCAAATTTCCACCAAAATTTCCCCCAATTTTAACTCTCCAACACTGCCGAATTTGATCTCATCAAATTGACCAATCAAATACCTCTAATTGTTGAAATTGGAGTTGAAATTGAGTTCCTACATGTTCATACAATTCTAAGGAACTTTGAATCGCAGATTTTAACACCGAAACGAGCTCAAACAAAGCTTTGCCGGAAAATAGACTGTAGAGAGAGAAAGCTTCGGTTTCTCACTGGTGAGGGCACGACAGTCAGAGTTTTCTATCTTGGAGTTGAAATTGAGTTCCTACATGTTCATACAATTCTAAGGAACTTTGAATCGTAGATTTTAACACTGAAATAAGCTCAAACAAAGCTTCGTCGAAAAATAGATTGTAGAGAGAGAAAGCTTCGGTTTCTCACTGGTGAGGGCACGACAGTCGGAGTTTTCTATCTGGTTAGGTAGCTCTCTTCCAGAGGTTCTTCCTAGAATCAAGAATGACATCAATTGATGTCGAATTTCTTCATTGAAATTCGACCAACTTTCTCTTTAACAACGATCTGAAATTGTAAAGGGGAGTCGAATTGGCTTACCTTTCGGTCCTAATTCGGCCGTGGAAGGGCTGAGGAGGTGTCGAAAGAGCTTGGTTTGGCTTGAGGAGGACTCAAATTGACCAATTTCAACTCAGCCGAAATAGGGCAGCTTCGGTCCGCCGGAGCTGTTTCACTATTTAATCACGCCGGCACTCCTCCGGTGACTCTCGGGATGAACGGATGCTACCACCGTGTAGCTAACTTCTCCCCAGTTCTAATGAACCTGACCTCACCTTATTGTGCTCAGAATGGACCCTATATCAGAGCTCTAGTTTGAGCTTCACTAGAAAACTAAGCATCTGAGAGAGAGTGAGCTTTTCAGGTGTGTGAGATTTTGTCTTCTTTCTCTCTTGAAAGAACTTTTGAACTTATTAGATTTTTACTTGTAGCGTTTAAGCAATCAACACTTATCACTAGGGTTTTCTAAGAGTTCCTCTTAGAGGATTTGAGTGTGGCGTCTACATATCGCATACCTTATTTCTCACATAAACAAGATATATTTTCATATTTTCGTACTTGCATCGTGAAAGTCTTGGGGTCTTGCCATATTTGGTATAGGGTGTCGTCAGTATATTGGTGATGTTCGCATCAGTTGGTATTAGAGCACACGGTTGCACGACAAGTTTCCTCCTATCTTTCATATCTGATTCTTTTTTTTTCTTATCTACCTATTTCTATTATCTTAAAAAAATATAAAAAATGTATCATCTTCTTCTATCTATTTTCTTTTTAGTTGGTGCAAAAAAAAAGAAAGAAAAAGCCAAAACAAATTCTTGCCAAAAAAAGAGGAAAAAAAAGCAAAAAAATTCGTGCATAAAAAGGGCAAAAAAAGAGGCACACAATTTTATCTTAATTTTCATTTTTATAAGAGTATATCTCTATCTAAGTTTTCTTTTTATTTATTACCCTTTGAGTTTATTAATTCATTTTATCTAAGTTTCTTATTTTTATTCTCTATCTGAATTTGATTATTTTTTCCTATCTGACTAAGTCAATTCGTACCTCTCACTTAAATTCTTTTGAAAACCTTATTGATTTGTCTTGATTGTTCCTCAAGTTAAACTGTTTCGTAAAAAATAATTTATTTTTAAGTTCAATTAAGATTAAAAGAAGACAAATGAGTGGAAAAAGGCAAGAGTGTTTTGAATCTATTAGAAAAAGCCATTTTAGTGTGAAACATGAGTGCGTGAGTGAAACATGTGAGGGAGAGTTGCGAGGTTATTTTATTTCTACCAATTGGTAGAATCAAAAAACCCAACGACAAGAAAACACTTTGAAAGAAGAAGATTTCATACTGCCTATTCAAAACTATGGTGGAAAGTAATGAAGAGTAAAATGAAATAGATAGTGAAGTTTGAACTTGAGCCACTTCATACGTGAATGGATCGCTTGTAGGATGGTGTGAGACAATGCTCACATCAACATGCTTCTACTAAACGACCATGGAGTATTCGATCTCGATGCTTTGATCCACAGGAACTGGTGGAGTTCGATGATCTCCAAGTTAATCACAACGACCTCAAGCTCAATTCTTTTAATCAACCTACTACTTAGGACAGACCATGGATTGATGATATCTTGGACAACCAACGTGAGAAGTTATTTCATATTCGTTGTTCTATGAAAAATAAGATTTATTCTGTTATCATAGACGGGGAAAGCTGCACTAACTTTGCTAGCACCGAGCTTGTGGAGAAGTTGGCATTACATACAATGAAGCATCCAATGCCATATCAAATTTAAAGGTTGAATGACTTACCCAAACTCAAGGTAACCAAATAGGTGATAGTGTCATTTCTATTGGGAAATAGCAACATGAAGTATTATGTGATGTAGTACCAATACATGCATGTCATATTCTATTAGGAGAACCTTGGAAGTTAGATCGTCAAGTTACATATAATAGATTAACAGATAGGTACTTATTTGGGATGAATAAAAAAGTAATATCTCTTGTACCTTTGACTTTACAACAAGTTTTTTAGGATCAATTGAAAAAGAAAAAGGCAAATGAAAAGAAAATAGTAGAAAAACAAGAAGAGAGAAAAGCCAAAATTGAATAGGAAGAGAGAAAAGGCAATATTGAAAAAGAAGAGAGAAAAATCAAAGTTGAAATTGAGGAGAGAAAAGGCAAGGTTAAAAAAGAAGAGAGAAAAGCCATAATAAAAAGAAAAGAGAGTAAAAATAATTTTATGGAGAGAAAAAGTGAGATCAAGAGAGGTTTAATTTCATATTCTATCCTTAAAGTTCTTATGTACAAGGATTTATATTTTACTAATCGTATTGTTGGATATTTGTCAGGCAATATTATCTCTTTTTTGTAGGAATTCAATCTTGTCAATGCTAAGAAGATAACTACTGGTTTGCCACCATTTCAAAAAATCAAGCATCAAATTCAACGCCAAACCTTAAATTTGAAGAAACTGGGATATGCACAGGATAACATGATTTCAGGTGTTATGTAAGAGCCTAAGAAAGATAAAATTTGGTGAAAATGTCTTGATTTTTGAATCATCAACTGTATGAAGGTAATGTCTTTTCACCCTATTCCTCGATTAAATATGATGATAGAAGAGTTTCATGGAAACTATTTGTTTCCAAAATTTGATCACAATAGTGAATATTCTCAAATTCAAATAAAAGGTAATTATGGATTGAAAACTGCATAAAAGTAAAACATGGTTTATATGAATGGTTGATTATGATTTTTGGTTTGACTAATGCATATAACACTTTTATAAGGTTAATGAATTTTGTACTGCGTACTTTTATTGAAAACTTTGTTTACATATATTTTGAAAAAAAATATAATATACAACAATTACTTAGGTAAATATGAAGTATATTTAAAAATTACCTTGCAAGTTTTTAGTAAAGATAAGTTGTTTGCCAATTTGAAGAATTGCATATAGTGTTCAGATAAACTTGTATTTCCTGAATATGTTATAAGTTTTGAACGGATTGCCATTGACAAGGAAATTAAGGTATTTCGAGATTAGTAAACACCTTATTTGGTAAGTCAGGAAAGAAGATCAATTGCATATTAATGAAAAGTTCGGCAGAGTAGCCCTCAAGCTAAACAAGTGTCATGCAAGGTGGGTGGAATTCATTTATACATCAACTTACGTGACCAACTTTAAGCAAGGTATCAAAAATGTATTTATTGATACATTATTAGGAAGGTACGTTATGCTTACAGTCATTGATACTAAGTTGCTTAGTTTTGCTTGAAATACTTTGTTGGATACAAAACTTCTATTTTCAACTGCATGTTTACCACATGATGTATTTGCATATAATTGTTATATTTATTTAGTGATTAAGTTATCACCATTAAAGATTATCTATGGTTTTAATCCATTGGATAGAAAATGCCAAACTCAAAAAAATATTAATATGGGCAACAAGAGTTTCAAGAAGGATGTTTTTTTATCTAGGGAATTGGATTAGCCAACATCTGAGGAATGAACGGTTTATGGATAGAAAACTATCAAAAATTCTTAAATTAGAGGGATTATTTAAAGTGTTAAAACTCATTATTAATAATTACAATAGTAAGTTATTTAATAAATATATTGTTAGCTATTGCATAAATATTTCTAATTTAACATCTTTTGATGTTGGTGATGAATGAATAGAAGATTTGAAGACAAATCATTTTAAAGAGGGGGAGAATGAGGTGAATCCGACTAAATACACTACGAATTCACAAGTCCAATCAACCGAGCGTGCAATGGGGCTGAACAGTTTGTCACCAAATATGATAATTGATCATTTGAGACTGCAAGAGGGTCCAATCACAAGGCTAAGGGCTAAAAGATTCAAAGAAGTTTTATATGGGCTGATTAAAGAGATTGTACAAAATCCAAGTGCAAGCCCAATAAAAGAGCACAAGAAAAGCCCAAGAGAAGATCCAAATTTAATTAATAAAGAGAGAATTATTAATATAATAAATTTTTTAGGATATTAAATAATAATATTAGATATTTAATTAGTCAAGTTCAGATTTTTAAAATAGTTATTAAAATATCCTAGATATTTAGATTAGATATGGTTGGCATGTAACCATAAGATATATTTTTCCTTATTTTTAGGCTATTCAGTTGTTATTTATGCCTATAAAAGGCATACTCCACAACATTGGAGGAGTAACATTGTTGGAAATTCAATTTTGTGAGATTTTGTCTTCTTTCTCTCTTGAAAGAACTTTTGAACTTATCAGGTTTTTACTTGTGGCGTTCAAACAATGAAGACTTATCACTAGGGTTTTCTAAGAGTTCCTCTTAGAAGATTTGGGTGTGGCATCTACATATCTCATACCTTGTTTCTCATATAAGCAAGATATATTTTCATATTTTCGTACTTGCGTTGTGAAAGTCTTTTGGTCTTACCATATTTGTTGTAGGGTGTCGTCAACATATTGGCGAGGTTTGCATATATAAGTTAGTCCCCAAAATATAATTCTTCATGTAACCAAGTTTAAATCCCTTTAATTCAGTTACATCATGCCACTAATCATATTCCCTAAGTCTCTACTAGCATTTTAAGCTTTGAACCACCTTATTTGGCCTAGAAATGACTGAGAATGGAGCTTCAGGTTCTTTCCGGCGAGGGCACAACGACCGAAGTTCTTGGTGGGGGAAGCTAGCTCACCTACCAAGGGTTCTTCCTTAATCAAATGGCACCTTAATTGGTGACCTGGTCTATCTATATTTTGATCAAATATTGTTTGGTGAAATTGAAAGTATATTCATAAATTCTTGCAAACGACAATAGTAGAGACTTACCAAGGAGGTGTAGAGAGGAGGTGGACATGACTAGAAATGGTGTGGAGTCTTAGTTTTGTCGTGGGTGGTGCGAAAATACTCGAATTTGGCTTGATCAGAACTAAGTGTTTTTGAAGGTTGGAGTCGCGCCAAGGATTTCTTTTAGTGTAATTGACTATTTACTTATCAACCCTTTTGGCTTTAATTGACCCAAAGATTTTCTTCATCCTTATTTTCCTAATGTTTTGGTCTTTACAACCTTTTTACTAAAGGTTTTTCTTTCCTTTACTCAAATTTATGGGTTTTTCAGTTAAGGTATTGAATCATAAAACTTTGGTGCATAAAGTTTTATTTATTGATTTCGTTAGCCATAAATATGGCTTAGTACATTGGAAAAGAAATTACACCAACTTACTATCTCTTACTCTAGCCACACTTGTTGACTGGCTTAGAGTTTATCACCGGTAGATATTGAGATTTTCCTCTAAAGGTTCAATAGTTGGTGTTGGTTCCTTTGGGGGACATGATTCTCCATGGTATCTACCACACTGGGTACAACTATTTATGTTAGGCTCTTCATATTTTGAGAAAAATGCTTTGACTCTGGGAATTTGGAAGTTTGGCCCTCCTTATTATCGAGACTCCATATCTCCTCATTATTATGGCTTCACACTCATAGGTTTATTTTAATAGAGTTGTGGGTCCAAACTCTTGGTGGGTTTGCATAGATGGAAGTCTTTTACCCTCACATAGTTGGCATAGGATACCTAGAAATTTTCCTCAGCGTCCTATTGAGTCAGTGTTGGGTTAGTAATTCCAATCCCCAAACCAGGTTGAGTTCTCGGTTTTGGAGGAGGTGTCTCAACCTCAATCGACTTTGGTGGAGTTCAACTCATTTTGGGAATTCTCCTAGATGAATGGTGGTTCTTTTAGTTTGATAATTTACAAAATTTATGCAGCAATTATTTTCGACATATGTTCAAAATTCTTTTCCCATGGTTTTGGATTTTCAAAAATGATTTTATTTCAAAAAATTCAAGTTTGAAAATTTTAAACTCTGATAGCACTTAAGTTATCACACCACGATTCGGTTTGGTTGGAACCTTGTAAAAAACTCGCCACTCCTCTCAATATTATAATAGAGGCCACAATCATTACTATTTTATCGGTAAGAGCAAAGCTCAAAATAACGTGAAAACAGTGCATCAGTTTATGTTTTCAAGATATGCTAGAATATATAATGTTGCATATAAATCTATAAAAGAGAATAATGTACCAATTAGGTAGTTAATCTTCTAATGTCCTTCTTAACATTTTAATACCTTAAAAGGATAAGGGCGGGTGAGTTTATGACTCAATGAACAGGGTTTCATTGACATCGTGACTTATTGTCCACGATTCAGCACATACTTAAAAGATATAAGAATTTCTTTTTCCTTAAATCAAAGGGATTGGATGATCAAATAAACAAGCTACAACTTGTTTTATCTTTTAAAAATCTTTCACATGATAACTTGGTTAGATCCACTACTTGTATCTCACAAGCTAAAAAGATGTTACTTCATACCCGAAAGAACTTTTCATAATTTGTTTGAGGTAAACTTTTCATAGGTTTGTATCGGGCAAACAAACAATTACCCTTTCTCATTCAAAGGGATTTGCATGCCTTGTATCTCAAAAGCTAAAAATATGTTCCTTATCCCTGGAAGAACTTTTCATAATTTATTATGGTATAATTTCCATAGGTTTTATATGAAAAATAAATACACACCCTTTCTAATTAAATAGATCAATCATTCATAGAACATACCTTATAAAGCTACAACCTCAATTGATCCCACTTGTGGCCCATAGCGTCTTTACTGTCAATTTCACACCCCGATCTAGTTTGGTTGGATCACTGTGATCAACTCGATGCTCCCTTGGTTTAAGAAGGGTTTCCCCTTCTTTTAATCAAGAGGAGCTAGGCAAAATTTCAAACCTTATTCCCTGGAATAGCATAAATCAATCAAATGCAAGATTAAAAAGAAATTGTAAGCATACCTCATGGAGGATACATCTTTATGTTTTCTTTATTATATCTTCTTATTGTTGAAAATGGGTAAAAGTGACGGGGTGAGTTCTACAACTTAGTAAGCGGGTGTTGGGAGTGAGTTTTCATGAAAAATAGCTTTATTCAAACTATGTCAAGGTTATCATTTCCTTTAAGAAGGATTTTTCCTCAAATTTTGGTTTTCAAAACCTTTTTCCATTACCATTTAGGTGTGTTTAGCTCTTTTAGCTCATCCCCTTGTCTCAGGATGCATTTAGCAAACAAAAGCATACCCTTCATCAAGAAGGGTACACACATTTGCAAGTGCAGCCTGTCCACTGCACCCACTTGTGGATTGGAGCATCTTTAATGTCCACCAAGATAGAAGCCCATCCACTTCTACCCTAGGTCAAAGTGGATATTCTCGACATTCGACCGTCACACCCGAATGCCACTTTGTGTCTGTATGAGGACAAAGACCTCATCCCAACCCCACCCTGGTCTCATGCACAAGAAGCTACTCTGAGCTTCAAGACTGACTGGCACAATGAACTGCCATTATCTCCACCATGTCATCCAGTAGCCCTTAGGACCCATCACTACCCCTCTTAGGCATCTTGATGGTCTTGTACCACAAGTGCATGCACAAACAATAGTTTTCACATATGGCCATTATCTTTGGTGCCAACAGTCCAATGGCCTTGACGCTTAACCTAACCTACAACTGTTTGTCTAGGCCAGTCTATCGACTTGGCCTTGACACACTGTCGCCAGTCCATCGAGCACTATCGGTCCTAACTTGGTACAATGGCAAAATCACACAACCAATTTCATTGGAAATTTTCATGGCTTTCTTTAATCAGTTTGTTTATGAGCACCTGCTCATGCCCACTAGCCTTGGGCCCACTGCATGTGTTTTTCCAAAACCGAGACATTTAGCCACCATGAGTTCAAAAATTGAGGCATCTAGCCTATCTGATCTGTTCTAGCTCCCGTAAAAAAGGTCTCTCAAATCTTTTAAGCATTGGCCCATAGTCAGAGGAGAGCACTTCTGACAAAAATTTTATTTTCAACTTCATCACACCAACCGAGTGTGATGAAATCTTCGCTTACAAACCGGTAAGTGGGTTTCTCCTTTCCTCAAGGAAGTTCATCATACCAACGGGTATGATTATCTCTACTTACGACCAGTAAGTAGGTTTTCTTTTCATATAGGTGAGCTCATAATCCCAACCGGTATGATATATAAAATTCTCACTCACCCGATGACTGTGACATGCTCGTCCCTAGTTTGTTTTTGAGTCCATGCTAGCTTTTCCTTGCTGGCATTCCATCTCTCATATCCCTACACATTTTGGGCATCTTTGACAATTAAGGTTTGACATGGCAGCCTTCGTTTTCTCACGTATGAGTGACAAGGCTCAAAATTATTAGTTAATTGTACTAAGGTCCCTAAAGTTCATTTTCCTTGACTTTAGATCCCTAATGCTATATTTTTCTCAAATTGTGTCCCAATACTTCCAAAATTCTCTTTGAGTCCTCAATTTACTCAAAATTTTATAATGGGCTCAAGTTTTCCAAATTTCAAATTTGGTCCCCAATTTTTCAAAAATTACAATTTTTGCCCCTACTTTCAAAATTGGCAATTTGACACCGAATTTTCCAAAAATTCACCAATTGGTCCTCCAACATCTTTCTCATGGCTAATTGGCCTTGAATTTTAGGAAATGGCAAAGATGTCCCTCAATTTTCTGAAATCCCCAATTTTCCCCAAAAGTTTCCCCAATTTCTCCCCTTCAAACTCACCGAATTTGATTTCTTCAAATTGGCCATTCAATCAAGGTTAATTACTCCAATTGAAGGTATGAAGCAGTTCCTACACTTCCATATGATTCAATTGAGCTTTGAGCTACAGCATTTTGATCCAAATTGAGCTCGAATGGAGCTTCGCCGAAAAATTGCTCGTAGAGAGAGAAAGCTTCAAAAGCTTACCATCGAAGGTGCGGGGGTGCAAGCTCTCTTTCTAGGGAGGTAGCTCTCATCCTGAGGTTCCTTTTAGGATCAGGAAGTGCTACAATTGATATCCAATCAAGTGAGAATTTTATTAGTAAAATTTAGCACTCTCTCTCACCTTTCAACTCTGTTTATATCGTGTGAGGGTCATGGGTGTGTCGAGGAGGCTTGGTTTGGCCAGAGGAGGGCTGAATTTGGCCGAATTCAGCTCGGCCAAAACCGAGCAGCTTCGGTCCTTCGAAGATGCTTCACTATTTGATTCCACCGGTGCTTCTCCTGTCATGCCCCGATCTGGTTTGGTCAGATCCCCATGATCAACTCGCCACTCTCCCAATTTATTAAAGGGTTTCCCCTTATTATAGACCGTAAAAAGTAAGGCGTCCTTTAAACTTGCACATTTTCTAGGAATAACATAAACAAAACTGCATAATAATTTAGATTTATCATACTTGTCTCACAGGAGTCATAGTTGATGGTTTTTAAGGGTAGGCTTTCCGAAATCTCCTGAAAGGGATATAAGGGAAGGGGTGAGTACGACTACTCAGTGAATGGGATTTTTCAAAACTTTTTATCTTTAGGAAAAAGATAAATTTTGGAGTGTGCCAGACTCCTTTCTTTCAAAACCATTTCATTTGAAATCTCGGGTTTTATCACCATTTCCTTATTTAATCACGGTGTGTCATCACCCAATACACATCCTTCATCATGAAAGTTAAACACATATTTGCAGGTCAGTACATCCACTGAACCCACTTGTGGCTTCGGAGTGACTTTACCGGCCACCCAGATAGAAGTACGTCCACTTCTACCCTGAGAACGAGTGGATGTTCGAGACATCCAACCCTCAATCCTGAAATCAATTCTTCGTGTCTGTATGAGGACAGATACCTCATCTCGTCCCCACTCCGATCTCATGCGCTTGGTGCTACTCCAAATTTCACACGGTCACATGGTACGATGAACTGCCATACTCACCAAGTCGTCTCGTGCCCTTAGGATGCATCACTACCTCTTGGGCGTCTTGATGGTCTCGTACTCATAGTGCATACACAATCAATATTTTCTCATTATGCTATATAATATGTGGTGCCACTGGTCCAATGGCCCCGACTCTCAACTCAACCTACAGTTGTTTGTCTTGACTGGTGTGTCGACCTGTCATGTCGCACTATCACTAGTTGACTGAGTATGTCAATCCTATATTGGTACTATGGCCAAACAATTCCTTTATTTAAAGTTTTGTGGCATATAACTCATGTTTGTTTACAAGCTCCTACTCGTGCCAACTGGCCTTGTGTCTACTGTACGAGATTTTCAAAACCAGGCATATTAGCCCTCAAGTTTTAAAACCGAGGCCCCGGCCTATAAGAGTTATTCGAGCTCCCGTCAAGAAGGTCTCCCAAATTGTTTAAGCATTGGCACACAGTCAGGGGAGAGTACTTCTGACAAAAATATGTTTTCAGTGTCCCTTATAAGGACATCTCTGTTCATAATCGATGAACAGGTTTTCAACTTCCTTCGAGGAAGTTTTATCATACCAATTGGGTATGATCTACTTACAACCGATAAGTAGTATTTTCGCATGGTTTTCACATCACTACTCTAAGTTGTGATGTTTAAAATACCACATAGTAGTGGGTTTTTATTTCGATGTTTTTATCATCCCCAACCGAGTATGATATAAAATCTCACTCACAACCGGTAAGTGATTTTTAACTTTAAGTTGTGCTCATCATCCTAACCGGGTATGACGTAAGTAAACCCACTCACCTGTTAATGCAGTGAATTCCACTAGACTAGCTCTTTGTATTCACGTGAGCTTGTCCTTGCTGGCGTTCCCGATACTTCCTATTCCTATGTGATATGAACATCTCGGTTCATTATCCTTTGACCTAATAGCCTTCATTCATTCCAAATGAATGAAAAAGTCAAACATTCATTTATTTGCAATTAGGTCCTTAAAGTTATTTCTCTTTAACTTTAAGTCCCTAATGCCGGTTTTTCCTCAAATTAAGTCCTGAAACTTTTAAAATTTATCATAGAACCTCAATTTATTCCATTTCACAAAAAGGGGGTTAATTTCCCAAATTTCCAATTTAGTCCTCCAAATTTTCCAAAATTACCATTTTGTCCTTCCTCTACAAAAATGGTAAGTTTCACCCCTAAAATTCTAAAATTCCTCAATTGGCCCTCTAACATTTTTATCATGCCCAATTAACCATCAATTTTAAGAAATTACATTTTGGTCCCTCAAAATTTTGAAAATCCCCAATTTTTCCCCCAATTCCAACTCTTTAATACAACTGAATATGATTTCATCAAATTGACCGATGAAACACTAATTACTGAAATTGAGTTTCTCCATGTTCATATGATTCAATAGAACTTTGAATCGTGGGTTTTAACGTCGGAACGAGCTCAAATGAAGCTTCATCGGAAAATAGATTGTAGAGAGAGAAAGCTTTGATTACTCACCGGTGAGGGTACGGCGATCTGAGCTTTCGATCTAGGCAGATAGCTCTTGTCCTATGGTTCATCCTAGAATCAAGAATCGCATCAATTGATGCCGAATTGGATTAGAATTTTGTCATTGAAATTCGACCGACTCTCTCTCTCTAACACCGATCGAAAATTATAAAGGGGAGCCGAATTGGCTTACCTTCCGATCCTAATTCGACCGTTGAAGGGCTGAGGAGGTGTCGGGAGAGCTTGGTTTGGCCTGAGAAGGGCTCAAATTGGCCAATTTCAACTCAGCCAAAATAAGGCAGCTTCGGTCCGTCGGAGCTGCTTCACTGTTCCATCATGCCGGTGTTTCTCCAATGACCCTCAGAGCAAACAGAGATTATAGACATGTAGCTGACTTCTTCCTAATTCCAAAAAACCCGACCTCACCTTGTTTGGCTCAGAAAAGTACCCATTTGGAGCTCTGGTATAAGCTTCACCGAAAAATGGAGCAGTTGAGAAAGAATGGAGTTTTCAGGTGTGAAGAGGATGAATGGGGAGGGGCTCTTTATATTGGGAGCTCGGGGACCCGTTGGCCATCCGTTTGGCACCTTTATTACAACCATTGATGGCCTGAAATGTATCGAACAGAAACGTTTCCACTTCGCCGATGCTGTTTCAATTTTCGAACGAGTGAACAGTGTTGTAATCCTAATGAAGAAGATGACACTGTTCCAAACTGGGCTGAACTAGGTTCATAGCTTAAACTGGTCAGTTCACCCCCCATTCAATCGAGTTTTTCAAATATAAAAATTTCTAAATTCATTTTCTATCCAATGGTGGTCTCAAATCTCAAATTTGAAATATTTAAGCCACCTAGAAAAATAAATTTAGCATTCGGTTCAATAGTGATTCAAACCAGTCCAAACCAGTTTGGATCCGGTTCACCTAAACCGGTTTGGTTTTCATCTCCAATTCCTTCACAAGTCCATTTCCATGACTTTTGTGACTCATTAGGTCACTTAGGGTCCATAAAATTCCTGGTTTACCATCTTTTTATCGATTCTGGTTCATAAATCGACTCGGTTCTTAAATCGGTTTAAAAAGGTTCGGGTCCGGTTCACCCAAACCGGTCTAGTTTTTCTATCCCACTTTATTTTAAGGTTCTTTCCCAAGGTTTATGAATTTCTTTGGAGCACAAGGGAGTTGAATTTCTCTGATTTTCCTGATCTCTATCGGTTTTGGTTCATGAACCGATTCAGTTCATAAACCGGTTCAATCTAGTTGGGTCCGGTTCATCCAAATAGGTCTGGTTTTTCTCTTCCAATTCATCCTAAGGTTCTTTTCCATAGTATTATAAACCCTTTGGATCCCGAGAGTTGTAAATTCCCAAATTGCTCGTTCACAAATGATCGGGTTTGTGAATCGGTTTGGTTTTCTCACTCGGTTTAATCGGTTATTTTCCCGGTTTTTCCTTAGCTCAAAAGGGCGGGGTTTACAACTCTCCCTTCCTTTTAGGAGTTTTGTCCCCAAAACTTAATTATCAGCCTTGTATGAGGAATCATTTCCTTTGATGCCCCTTTGGTGTTTGCTTAACATGCAAACTCTGCTCTTGTCCTTCCAATTAGCCCTTTTTACAGCCTTCACTTAAGGAATTCCTTTTCCTTTATATTTTTTACTCCCTCTATGGAGTTTATCATAACTAGACATACCTTATTTCAGGGTATATTCTTATATTCATATTTTTCTTTGCTTAGAGCACATTTTTCCCTTGGATGTTCTGTACTCAAGATTGGGAATTCCAAGATACCTAACCATTCACGTGTCTAGTTAACCCCTTGGTCATTGGAACCTTTAGCTCGATGTTCTTTCGAGCGTTACGTACTTGTTTCCACGGTTTTCTTTATTATCACTTTTTCTTCCTATTTTGACCCTTCCTCCATTCGTTATCTATTATAACTTCGGTTCAAATTGTTATATTTTACCTCGTCATGCTTATTAGCCGACTCTACCTTACATTGAGTCATATTTTCTTCAAGGTTGATGGGCTTACATGCCCTTGCAGCATGGCATTTTCTAGGACCTGTCTCTGTTCATTTGATTTCTAGAACATCTCCTTGAGTGTCTCTCTTAGCTTTTAGACCTTTCAGGGATTCCTCAACTATCCTTTTTATCATTATCCTCTCATCCATAATGCCTTTGACGTTATGTCTCACATAACTGCATGGATTTCTCTTACCTACTCATCCTTTCCCAACTTCTTTATAGGGTTCTTTCGATTCCAATCATTGGGTTTCCTAATGATTACTGACATACGAGGATTTTTCCCTTCTTATGTCCTTTCTCTTCTTCAGTGACATCCTTTATTCAAGGACTTCCTTTTTCCTTAACCCACTCTCACATGCTCGTGACCATTTCACGATTTATTATTTCGAGTTGGTCTTCTTTTGGTTGATGTATTGATTGTTTTGTTGAGGAATTCCCATCTAACGATTTCATTCTCTACTATATTCCTCAACGTAGAGGTTTTAACCTTAAGAGTTACATGTTCAACCTTCTTGTCATCCTTTGGAGATTCTTTCCTTTATTTCCTTACACCTTCTTCTATGTTGAGGCAATTTCCCACTTTGAATCCTCATTCGCCTTAAAATTTCCTTTCATTCCTTATCTAAGAAATTTCTGATTGTTGGTCTTATTTCATATATTTTACACTATGCTCATCCGTCCATTCTTTAGGCTTCATTAAGTGAGCATGGACCACGTCTTGATGTCAATGGTCATTTTCCCTAATTGATTTCTTAATTGAGGGCTTACTCTCCAAGATTCCTCATATATTCTTTCTCTTATTCTCTTGTTATTGTAGTCCACCCACTTCTATTCGTTAGGACATTCTTTGATGCTACTATGCTATTTATCCATTTCTTTGGTTTAATTTACTTCTTAGGACCTCATGAGTATTTTTCCTTTATACTCGATCTTTCCATCTCAACCAACATTTCATTTGTAAGCTTATCATTCTTTCCATTTCGGTTGGTTCCATTTCCTCTTAATTGGGATAGGCATGTCTTTCTAGGGCTTCCTTCCTTAGCAGGATTCATTCCCTTTTCTCCTGAAATTCCTTTTATACTTGCTCTAGGGAATTTCTATCCTTAAATGACACCCTTTGATGTCATCTTCTCTTGTTTATCTTTACTCTTGAAATCTTGTAGGCATATCTTTTGTGCTATATCCTCATCCTTAAATGTACTTCAAGATCTCTTGATCATGCGAGGGGCTTAGCTACTCCTCTCTTGTCTTATGTATGGCCATTGGTCTTTTTAAGGATTTCCTTCATCCTTCTTTTCCCCAATATTTGGCCTTTCCACTTCTTCCTTCTTTGTTGGAGTTCAATCTATGACCCTCACAAGGGTTAGTGTGTTATCTGTCGCACCTCTACTATTCTCCTTGTCTAATTCTCTTGAGGCAGTTGTCTCTCGAATCTTCTTGTCCTTAATAACTCTTCTATTGTCTTTTTTTTAGGGTGTCGTTCATTCTCTTTGACCATCTTGTTGTCACGGTTTGCTTACTTCTGTTATGTTGCTCTGAATCTCCAATTTGACTTCTCTACATTTTCCAAAGGAAGTTGCACTTAAAATCTCAAGACATCCCATTTGTCGTCAACCATTCGGCTTGTCTTCTCTTGTGGATGCACTCCCTCCTTTGCTCCTAAATTATTGGAAATTTCTTTTTTAGGGGAGAGTTCTCTTCAGTTACCTTTTGTTCTGTTTATAGTTTTATCGAGGTCTTATCTTCAGCCCTTTTTCCTTCCTACCACTTTACTGTGATCTCGAAGAGTTTACTCCTGTCCGTGGTTGAATTTACAAGTGGGAGTCGTGTTCCATGGGATGGTATCCTTTCAGATTTTCTATTGTTGTGGGGGTATTTATTCTTGGAAAATATTGTCCTGACTCCTTACGGTGTGGAATAGTTTTTCACTTCATGTCCTATTCCCCTGTAGGTTAACTTGATTTCCGTTCTTAGTAGGGTTGGGCACGTCTTCACATAATGTCCCCATTGTTCATACTTGTAATAGACTATTCCCTTGTATGGATTGTTGTGGTTCCTTCTTTCCTTCGAGTATTGTGGGGCTTTTCCAGGGTCACCGATGGGTTAGTGCTTTGTCGTCCTTGAGTCTGAACACTTTGACAATTTTCTCTCCTTTGCTAAAGGGTCATGGTAAGAGTCTTCCTAGGTTTCTTAATTCCCTTATTCATCTTCCATAACTAAAATGTAACTTTTCCTTAGTTTCTAGGATAGTGTAGGTTTGTTTGGTTTATTTGCCTAAGGCCATCTTCCTAGCAATATCACATCATTGGGAGCTAGAGATTTAAGAAATTTGAGTATTTCATTAATAAGGGATACAAAACATTGGGATTTTAGCCCTATCACATAAAGTAGTCACAAAATAGATAGGAAGCTACGATTTTCTTGGCAAGTATCCTCCTTGGTAAGATTATACGTCTGAACTAGCATTCCTGCCTTTAGGCTTGGCTCCCTTTGTACACAGGACTGTGACCTTAACATGCCCTGGTACCGTACTCCATGGTGGTACTAGATGTTTCCCCATTTGGTTATTTGAGGCTTCTACTATATCTCGGGCATTGGGAAGCTTCTAGAGTTGTCTTCCAATGAGGACAGGGTGTTGAGTAGAGTCATTCTTAGTTTTCTTGCTTACTCTCCTGGGAGCCATCTGAAAATTTTAGGATAAATCCTATAAATTACTATATTTTTTAGTCTTGATTATGTATTCAAGGAAACATGCTCTAATACCACTCTAGTTGTCACGCCCCGACCCGGTTTGGTCGAATCCTTGTGATCAACCCGCCACTCTCCCAGCTTATTAATGGGTTTCCCCTTATTATAGACTGTAAAGAGTAAGGTGTCCATTAAACCTACATATTTTCCAAGAATAACATAAACAAAACAGCATAATAATTTAGATTTATCATACCTATATCACAGGCGTCTTAGTTGATGGTCTTTAAGGGTAGGCTTTCCGAAATCTCCTGAAAGGGATATAAGAGAGGGGGTGAGTATGACTACTCAGTGAATGGGTTTTTTCAAAAGTTTTTATCTATAGGAAAAAGATAAATTTTGGAGTGTGTCAGACTCCTTTCTTTCAAAACCATTTCATTTGAAATCTCGAGTTTTATCACCATTTCCTTATTTAATCACGGTGTGTCATCACCCAACACACATCTTTCATCATGAAGGTTAAACACACATTCACAGGTTAGTACGTCCACTGAACCCACTTGTGGCTTCGGAGCGACTTTACCGATCACCCAGATAGAAGTACGTCTACTTCTACATTGAGAATGAGTGGATGTTCGTGACATCCAACCCTCAATCCCGAAATCAATTCTTCATGTCCATATGAGGACAGAAACCTCATCCTATCCCTACCCAGGTCACATGCGTTTGATGCTACTCCAAATTTCGCAGAGTCATATGGTACAACGAACTACCCTTATACTCACCAAGTCGTTCAGTTCCCTTATGACGCATCACTACCCCTCCTGGGCATCTTGATGGTCTCATACTCACAGTGCATGCATAATCAATATTTTCTCATTATGCCATATAATCTGTGGTGTCACTGGTCCAACGGCCCCGACTCTCAACTCAACCCGCAGTTGGTTGTCTTGACTGGTCCATCGACCTATCATGTCGCACTACCGTTAGTTTTATGGCATATAATTCTTGTTTGTTTACGAACTCCTGCTCATGTCAATTGGCATTGGGCCAACTGTACGAGATTATCAAAACTGGCATATTAGCCCCCAAGTTTCAAAACTGAGACCCCCGGCCTATAAGAGCTATTGGAGCTCTTGTCAAGAAGGTCTCCCAAATTATTTAAGCATTGGCAACAAAAATATGTTTTCACTATCCCTTATACCGCCCAGTATAAGAACATCTCCATTCATAACTGATGAACGGGTTTTCAACTTCCTTCGAGGAAGTTTCATCATACCAACTGGGTATTATCTACTTAAAACCGATATGTAAACCCCGTCCTTTAGTAATGAGAAAAACCGGGAAAGAACCGGTCAATGTGATCTATAAACTAAATTGGTCTACAAGCCCAACTATTAGGGGACGAGCAAATTCGAAAATTTCTAACTCCCATGTGACTCAAAAATATTCATAAACTTGGGAAAAGAACCCTAGGATGATATGAGGAAGAAAGACCAAAGCAGTTCAAGAGAATCGGGTTCGAACTGGATAGAACCAGTTTATGAACCAAGTTGATTCATGAACCGGAACCAATAGAGTATGAGTTAACCAAGAAGTTTAAGGATTGCCTTGTAATTTATAATCCTTGGGAAGGAACCTTAGAATAATGTGGGAGAGAAAAACCAGATCGGTTCGAGTGAACCGGACCCAAACCGGATTAAACCGGTTTAAGAATCGAGCTAGTTTATGAACCGAAATTGATTAAGAGGTGGTAAACCAGGAATTTTCTGGACCCAAAGTGACCCAAGGAGTCATGAAAGACATGGAAATGGACTTGTGAAGGAATTGGGGATGAAAACCAAATCGGTTCAGGTGAACCGGATCTGTACTGGTTCGGACCGGTTTGAATCACTATTTAACCGAATCTTAAATTCTTTTTTTCTAAGTGGCTTGAATAATTCAAATTGGAGATTTGAGGCACCAATGGATAGAGAATGAATTTAGATGAATTTAGAAATTTTTAGATTTGAAAAACTCGATCGAATGAGGGGTGAACCGACCGGTTTAATCTTTGAACCCAGTTCGGACCGGTCTAGTCCGGTTCGGAATAGTGTCATCTTCTTCCTCAGAATGACAGCACTGTTCACTCGCCAAGAAACTGAAGAAACACCGATGAAGAAGAAACACCTCCGTTTGGTACATTTTAGGTCATCAATTCCTATCATAACGGTGCCAAATGGATGGCCAACGGGTCCCCGAGCTCCCTATATAAAAATCCCCAACATTGTTACTCCTCCAATGCTGTGGTGTATGCCTTTTTATAGGTACATATAACAACTAAATAGCCTAAAAACAAGGAAGAATATATCTTATGGTTACATGCCAACCATTGCTAATCTAAATATATAGGATATTTTAATAACTACTTTAAAAATCTGAACTTGACTAATTAATATCTAATATTATTATTTAAAATTCTAAAAGATTTATTATATTAATAAATCTCTCCTTATTAATTAAATTTGGATCTTCTCTTGGGCTATTCTATTAGGCTTCCACTTGTATTTTATACAATCTCTTTAATCAACCCATATAAAGCTTCTTTGAATCTTTTAGCCCTTAACCTTGTGATTGAGCCCTCTTGCAGTCTCAAATGATCATTTATCACATTTGGTGACAAACTGTTGAGCTCCATTGCACATTCAGTCGATTGAACTTGTGAATCCGTAGTGCATTCGGTCAGATTCATACCACTTATAATTTTGGAAAACATGAGGACTAAATTAAAAGCAAGGATAGGTTAATGACTTAATTGAAAATAAGGTATAACTTAGAGTTCTTTGTGAAAATAGATGAAAGTATGAGGTCTTAAGTGAAATTCCCTTATACCTGACTTATTGTAGTAGTCATCCACCTACGTACGCATGCCAAAGAAGGCACGAAGGATTAGGAATCCCTCCATTATGAACACGTCATAGAACACGAGTCAGTGAGATTTTTAGCATTGAGCCTGATTGGGCCTATGACGTATTATTACTCGTAAACTAATAGCAAGAGCTAGCTGAAAACCATTTTGAAATGACATATATCATTGAAAGCATTTTCTAAAGTTCGGGTATAAATTCATCCCCAATGTAGGAAATGGGCCAAGGTCATGATCGATGAAAATGGGCTAGATACATGCTTGTTGAGCGTGAGACCAAGGCCATCATTTTTAAAAGAAGTGTGCCCAATACCATATTTTAAAATTTCTCATGATAATGAGCCCAATGTCATGTTTTAAAACTTTGAACAAGCTTTGTCTCATAAATAACACCTATAGTGGAGTAGCGATGCGAATCTCAAAGATAAAGACTAAACCAATTATTTTGATAAACGAGCCATAGCTGATAAATTATATCGAGCTAGAAACAAGTCTCATTCCATAGAGCTAATAAAATAAAGATGATGAAATATTGATAAAACACCATGTATGTGATTATTGATCAGAATCATGAGACTCCTGGTATGGGGTAGTGATGGTTCTAAGGGCTACTGGATGATAAGGCAGGAATAAGGGATGTGAACACTGGTCTAGTATGTCAAGGGCTCTAGGAGTTCTATGCGCACCAAATCTTGGTGAAGGGCAAAAGGTCTCGTCCATCAATAGTGGACAAAATTTGATATATTTGGGGGTTAGGCAACAATGTTCATACAGATAGTCTGGTATGGACACCTTGGTCCATACAAACGAGTGGTTGGTAAAGGTACTCCATACCACAAGTACAAACAAGTGGTTCGTATGATCCTTCCATGTTGGAACATATGTGTTTGTGATGTGACATATGTTTACCAAATACAAGTTTTACATATTGAAACCTTAACCTTTTTATATGATTAAACCCTTGTGAAGTATTTCTTAAAAATAACCCATATAGATATTTTAGAGTACGTGCTGAGTTGTAGCCATTACGTCCTGTTGCTAGAAAATCCATATTCATTGAGTTGCAATCACACCCCTCTCCCTTAAACCCCTTTCGGATAGTAGATACGGCGAAGAGGAACTTAAAAGTCGACATAAAAGCCTGGTACGTTCCTTTCCTACTACTAATTTATATTTAGCATAAAACTATGTTAAATATGTTTTCCAAAAATGTTCTAATAAAAATTTTAATTATATTATGAGCTTTATTTCTGTCGAGACTACGATAGTGAAGGTACACACTATCATAGTACCAGGAAATGTGGTGGGTTGTTCATAAGTCCAGCTAGATTAATTGAGTTGGGGTGTGATAGTAATTGTCAAAATTTCTTTAAACACTTTGAGACATTAAAGTCTGGAATGTCTTGAACTTGCATTCCTTGAGGGGTGTGTGTTCTATTGCACTTGAACCTCAATTTCCCCTTAAAAAGAAGTAACTCTTGCTATCTCTGACATCTACACTCCAAATGCCCTCATGCACTCTTGATAAGCCTTTCATTGCCCAAGGAGTCATCTATAAAGGGCGTCCCTTGGTCTGGGTTTCTCTAGCCTCGAGTATTATAGTTTCTCCTCCTAGATGTTGCGCTAATTGATTTACAAAGTCAGCGGTGTGGTTTTCCAAATTTAGTTGTTCCATAGTCAGTACAACACAATGATTTCTTCTCTTATGGTTCATTGGTGTTGAAGGCTTTTCAATACACCCTTTTAAGGATTTTAATTTTTAATTATTATTTTTATATATAAGTCTCCAAGTAACACTATTTTCCATATTTTACAAAACTTCACACTTTATTATTTTCAAAACATGTTTTTGAAAATTTGGCTCTTACCCTAGTTTGATTATAAAGCCCTGACCCAATTCTTGGGACGATTACACATCACAATCACAATCACCATGCCCTCACAATACTACAATAGTGAGGCTCACACCACTATAGTATTGACATAACATAAGGCTTAGATAAAACAAAACCATCAAATTTCCCAAGAAATTTAAACCTTTTAACATAAAATTCACAATTTATAAAATCAGTACATAAACACTTATTAATCTTCTAATTGAAAACCCGATGAATGATCATTAAGATATTTACCTTGAAGCACTTCCTAATCTTAAAACTCTCCCTCAATCAAGTAGTTCAAAAGGGTTAGGGAGAGAGGTGAGCTATAAGTCCTAGTGAAGGGAGTACTTGAATCAAGAAATCAAGTCCACGATCTTAGCCCCTATAGAAACATCTTACATTGAGTAATATTTTAAGAATGTAATCTTTAAAAATTCTTCCATTAAGGATTAATTGATTCATATCATTATCTTTTTCCAAGGATTAATCTCACTACCATATTTTTATGTAATCATAGGAAATTTCATATAAACATAACATATGCACGTAATTGGATCACAACCTAGCAGCATGCACAACACATTTCTGTCGATATCCTATGAATGTAGAAATTTCCCACTATTTATGGATTTTGACCAAATTCATTCTCTAAATGCAGAATATTTCGACTATTAAGGAATAATGACCATATCCAACCAACTCATTGTCAATAAATGGACACTACCTTATTACTCCCAAGTCTTGGATATTGGGATGACCAATCTCCCCTTATACTCTCTCATCCTAAATGTCCCTTGGTATTGATACATCATCTCTATATTGGGGTCTACTGGAATATCATACCTCATCAGTCTTAATCACAAATAATGCATAAAACCATAAAATCAACTAAGGTTGGTTTGCTATTTGGAAAACCCTCTAAGATAACCACAAAAAATTCAAGTGGGGCCACCAAGATCCCTAAATTACATGGTCATTACCATGATTTTTGAAATAATTGAGCACCTAGCATGCTTCAAAAGTTGTAGACTATTGTTGCTTATTCATAAAAGTTGAGCATCTGCTTGCTTAAATAAACTATAGCCCTTCGCACATTTTCTTAAACATTGGGCCTAAGCTCACTTTCCTAAAATACGGGCATTTGTCAATCTTTCACAAACATTGGGCATGTTGACTAAAAAAATAAACATTGGATCTAAGCCTACTTTCATAAATTTTGGGCATTTGATCGATTTCATAAAAGTGAGCGTAAGCCCACTTTCATAAATTATGGACTTGCTCATTTTCTCAAATATTAGGTTTAATCCAACTTTAATAAATTTTGTTACTTCACCCATTTTCATAAACATTGAGCATAAGTCCATTTTTATAAATTAGGGTGTTAATCTATTTTCTAAAATAGTGGGTCTTAGTCCATTTCATAAAATAGTGAGTCTTTGCCTATTTTCAAAAGGGTCTTAAATTGAATCTGTAAACCCCGTCCTTTGATAATAAGAAAACAATGAAAAGAACTGACCATTTCCAAAGAGAAAACTGAGTCGGTTTATAAATCGTAATCGATAGAGAAAGGAAAAACCGGGAAATTTATGAATCCCAAGTGACCTAAAGAGTCACAAAAGTCATGAGAAAGGACATTAGGATGAATTGGAGGTGAAAACTAAACTGGTTCAGGTGAATCAGACTTGAACCAGATTTAACCGGTTTGAACTACTATTGAACCAATTTCTAAATTCATTTTTCTAAGTGGCTTAGAAATTTCAAATTTGAGAATTTAGGCCACCATTTGATAGAGAATTAATTTAGATCTATTTAAATATTTTTAATTTTGAAAAACTTGGTTGAATCGGGCCTAAACCGGCCAGGTTTAAGAATTGAACACTGTTCAGACTGGTCCGGTTCGGTTCGCAATAGTGTTGTCTTCTTTCTTTAGATGATAACACTATTCACTCGCCGAAAAATCGAGCAACGCTGACGAAGATGAAAAGTTTCCGACCAGGGAATTTTAGGCAATGAATGACCACCATAAAGGCGCCAATCGGATGACCAAGAAGTCCCCGAGCTTCCTATATAAAGAGCTCCTCCTCATTTGTCCTCTTCACACTTGAAAACTCCTCTCTCACCCTATTGCTCCATTTTCTAGTGAAACTCGAACTAGAGCTTCGACTTGGGCATTTTCCCGTGCCAAAGAAGGTGAGGCTGAGTTTATTAGATTTGGGGAGAGGTCAACTACCCAATGGTAGTCTCCAATTGCTTTGAGGATCACCAGAGAAGCACCGACATGATCGAACAATGAAGCAGCTTCGGCGGACTGAAGCTGCTCTATATTTGTTAAGCTAAAAATGACCAATTCGAGCGCAACTCTAACCAAACCAAACTCTTCCAACACTTCCACAATAGTCATACGATAGAATTAGAGTGGAAAGGTAGTAAGCCAATTTAGCTTCCCTCTATAAATTTCGATCAGTGTTAGAGAGAGAACCAATGAAACTTCACCGACCAAATTCTCCCTCAATTCAGCATGAATTGATGTGATTCTTGATCCTAGGAGAAACCTCAGGATGAGAGCTATTTGCCCAGACTGCCGCACACCCGATGGTAAGCTTTCGAAGCTTTCTCTCTCTAAGTCCAATTTTTGAACGAAGTTTCGTTTGAGCTTAATTCGGATCCAAATGACATGATTCAAAGCTCCATTAAATTGTGTGGAAGTGTAGGAACTTAAGTTTACCTTCAATTTCAATAATTAACCTCGATTGATCGGTCAATTTGAAATTGGGGAAATTGGGGATTTCAAAAATTTGATGGACTAAAGTGCAATTTCTAAAAATTGAGGGCCAAATGGCCATGGAAAAGATGTTGGAGGACAATTGGTCAATTTTTTTGAATTATTGGGGTCAAATTTGCCATTTTTGTAAAGTAGGGGCAAATGGTAATTTTTGAAAAATTGGGGATCAAATTGGAAATTTGGGAAACTTGATCACCTTTTTGTGATTTTGGATAAATTGAGATCCCAAGGTGAATTTTAGAAGTTTCAGGACTCAATTTGAGGATAAATTGGCATTAGGGACCTAAAGTTAAAGAAAAAGAACCTTAGGGACCTAAATGCAAATAAGTAAAAGTTTAGACATTTTATTCATTCGTGATGAATGAAGGCTATTAGGCCAAAGGTTAATGAACAAGGCTGTTCATATTATGTAGGAACACAAATTATCAGGAATGCCAGCAAGGATAAGCTCGTGTGAGGCAAGGAGCCGGTTAAGAGGAAATATAAACTACACTTATCGAGTGAGTGGGAATTTTCACATCATACCCGATTGGGATGATGAGTATATCAAAATTGAAAACCCACTATTATGTAGAATTTTAAAATCTCACCTGGATGGGGTGATGTGAGAAAACACATGAAAAAACTACTTACCAATTGTAAGTAGATCATACCCGGTTGATAAGATAAACTTCTTGGAAGGAAGTAGAAAACCTGCTTATCGATTATGAGCGTAGATGTCCTTACACCCAGTTGGTGTGATGGACAACTAAAAAGTTATTGTTGTTAGAAGTACTCTCCTTTGACTACGTGCCACTACTTAAACATTTTGAGAGACCTTCTTGACGGGAGCTCGAATAGCTTAGATAGGCCAGAGGCCTTGGTTTTGGAACTTGGGGGCTAGAATGTCCGATTTTGAAAATCTCGTACAGTGGACCCAAGGCTAGTTGGCACGAGCAGGAGCTCATAAAAAACTGATGTTAAGCCATGAAAACTTTAATGAATGATGTGATTTGGCCATGGTACCAAGACAGGTCCGACATACTCGATGGACTGGTGGCAGTGCGACAATACAGGTCGACGGACCAGTCGAGACAAACAGCTGTAGGTCGAGTTGAGGGTCGGGGCCGTTGGACTAATGACACCAAAGATTATATGGTTTATATGGAAAACTATTTATTTTGTGCATGCACTGAGGTTTGGGGCCATCAAGACGCCCAAGAGGGGTAGTGATGCATCCTAGGGGCTACTGAACGACATGGTGGGGATAAGGGTAGTTTGTCTTGCCAATCGTTAGGGAAGCTTGACGTAGCTTCATGTGCACGAGACTGGGGTGGTTTAAGGATGATGTCTCTATCCTCATATGGACACAAAGTTTCTTTTTGGGTTTGAGGGTCGGATGTCATGTAGATCCACTCATTCCAAGGGTAGAAGTGGACGGGCTTCTATCTAGGTGGTCGGTAATGTCGCTCCGTCGCCACAAGTGGCTGGAGTGGATAGGCTGCCCTGCGAATGTGTGATACCTTCATGATGAAGGGTGTGTGTTGATTGTTAAACACACCAACTATGGTTAATGAGGAATAATGGTTTTGAAAATCGAGAAATTGAGGAAATGGTTTTAAATAAAATAAGGAGTCTGACACACTCCAATTCAAATTATTTTTCTGAAAATCATATTTCAAATAGCCATTCACTGAATTGTCAAACTCACCCCCTCCATACCCCTTTTCAGATAACCAAGGGAAAACCTACCTAAAGACCTTCAGTTAGCTAACCCTGCAAGATAGGTATGTAAGTTTAAATTTTATGCAGTTTTGAATAATGTTATTCTAGGAAAGGTACATGTTTAAAGGACACCTTACTCCTTACGATTTAAAGAAGGGGAAAATCCTTAATAAACCAAGAGAGTGGTGGGTTCCTCACGGGGATCCGACCAAACCGGATCGGGGCATCACAGCATCCATGTTGTTTTCTAGTTTTAGAACAATATTTCAATATCACGAGCAATATTATGGTTTCAAAATTTATAAAAAGTGAAGGTCGGTCCAATCAAACTCGACACCCGTATAAACGACTCACGTGGACTATAACTTAGTGAAGCAATGAGTACTGACTTAGCTTTCTATGTGCGTGGTCTACCTCCCAATGTCTACAAATATTTCAAATAAATTTGATTAATATTCAATTCGAGTATCATAACTCAATTATAATGAAATTAGTTCACACCATCTCTATTTTCCTTTATTTAATATTAGGTACCTAAGTCTCTTCTATTTTGCACTTAGGTTCCTACAAGTTCTCAATTTCCACATCAAGCTTGAAAATCTTTTAATATGCTCATTTGGTCCCTAAATTTTCATTTATTGCAATTTAGATCTCTAATTTATTACAATTTTCCCCAATTTTGAATTTCTCCTAAATTCACCCTATGAAGTTCAAATTTTCTCCTACCAAGCCTTCTATTATCTCCCTCATCCTCCTAGGATGCAACCAATTTTTGAACGTACCAATTTGATATGTTTTAGACCTTGATTGGAGATTCCCCAGAAAATTACATAGTTAACATAATTTATTAGAATCTTACTAGGGACGGACCTCTCTAGATTAAGACGGACCCTAATTGGCCACCAAAGATGCCTAAAACATCAGTCAAATTACCTATCTAAAACTGACCAGAAAAACTTAAGGAAAAAATAAAGGAAAATGCTGAATTGGCTCAACTCAAATTCTCCTATTCCGTGAGGGAGGAGAAAGAGATTGGAGGGATCCTAACAATCCTTCCATGGCCACTTTTAGTTGTTGGGAAGGGTTAGAGGGCCTCTGAAATGATTTGCTCTTTTTTTTCACTCCCTAACATGAGTTACTGTGTGACCTATCTCAACATTTTGACCTATGTCGACATTGTGATAGTAGTGTTCGACAAAGTTGCCAGTGCGTAGAAAAAGCAAAGAGTAAACTTTAAAATTAAATGGGGAATTGTTCATGCATGAGAAGGTACTCGACTAAGCTAAAAAGTAGTGATCGTAAAAAATCAGAGTACCTTGAACACCAGACAAAAAATCGATGAGTTGGGGAGGAAAGAAGTACTGATTTTATAGGTCAAGCTCCCCAAGTTGTATGTGAATACACACTTGCAGGATTTGTGAAATTTGATGGCAATTTTTCACTGTTTCTAAGCTGATAAGCATAACTCAAGAAGTTCCTAAAATACTCTCATGATGTTGCATTGTTTTTTTGTCAAGTTTCATCAGGAAAGATGATAAGACACATGCACGCTATAAACCCCACTCTTTGGAGTTAAGGAAAACCGGAAAAGAGCCGATTGAATGAAGTGATCAAACCCGATTTTCGGGAAACGGGAGAATTGGAGAATTTACAACTCCCGCGTGACCAAAAAGGGTTAATAAATCTTGGGAAATAACCTTAGGACAAATTGGGAGAGAAAAACCAGACCGATTCGGGTGAATCGAATCTAAACCGGTTTGAACCATAATTGAACCAGATGCACAATTCATTTTTCTAGGTGGCTCAGAAAATTCAATTTGAGAATTGAGGCCACCATTTGATAGATAATGAATTTTGATAAATTTAGAAATTTTTAATTTTGAAAAACTCAGTCGAATCAGGCTTGAACCAGCCGGTTTAATCTTTGAACCCGATCCGGTTCGGTTCGGAGTAGTGTCTTCATCTTCCTTTAGATGACAACACTATCATTCGTCGGAAAATTGAAGCAGTGCCAATGAAGAAGAAACATTTCCGTTCAATAAGTTTCAGGCCATTAAAGACTGTCATAAAGGTGCCAAATGGACGGCCAACGAGTCTCCAAGCTCCTTATATAAAGAGCCCCTCTCCATTCATCCTCCATATACCTGAAAACCTCACTCTCTCTCAGCTACTCAGTTTTTTGGTGAAGCTCAAACTAAAGCTCCCATATAGGGTCTTTTCTGAGCCAAAGAAAGCATGGTCGGGTTCCTTAGAATCGGGGAGAAGTCAGCTACATTGTGGTAGTCTTCATTCGCTTCGAGGGTCGCTGAAGAAGCGCCGACAAATCGAATAGTGAAGCAGCTCTGCGGACCAAAGCTACCCTATTTCTATCGAACTAAAATTGGCCAATTTAAGCCCTCCTCAGGCCAAACCAAGCTCTCCCAACACTTTCTCAGCCCTCATACGGCTGAATTAGAACTGAAAGGTAAGCCAATCCGGCTCCCCTCTATAATTTTTGACCGGTGCTAGAGAGAGAACCGACAGAATTTTGATGATAGAATTCTCACCCAATTCAGCATCAATTGATGCAGTTCTTGATTCTAGGAGGAACCTTAGGAGTAGAGCTATCTGCCCAGATTGAAAACTCAGAACCGTCAAAACTTGCGATTCAAAGTGCAATTGAATCGTATGAAGATGTAGGAACTCCAATATAACTTCCATTTCAACAATTAAACTTGTTTGATCAGTCAATTTGATGAAATCAAATTCGACTATGTTGGAAATTTGAAATTGGTGGGAAAATTAAGGATTTAAAAAATTTGAGGGACTAAAATGCAATTTTATAAAATTAAGGGACAATTGAGCATGATAAGAGTGTTAGATGACCAATTGAGCAAATTTTAGAATTTTTTGGGTAAACTTACCATTTTTGTAAAGGAAGGGCAAAATGGTAATTTTGGAAAATTGGGGACCAAATTGGGAATTTGGAAAACTTGAACCCCTTTTTGTTAAATTTAATAAATGGAGGTCTCAAGGGGAATTTTAAAAGTTTCGGGACTCAATTTGGGGAAAAACTGGCATTTGGGGCCTAATATAAAAGAAAAAGAACGGGACCAAATTACAAATATTTAAAAAGTTAGATATTTTTAGCCATTAATAATGAATGAAGGCTATCAAGCTGAATGATGATGAACAAAGATGTTCATACCGTGTATGAATACTTGATATAGGAAACGCTAGCTGAAGTAAAGCTCGCAAGGGACAAAAATCGATTTAGAGGAAATACACTACACGATCGGGTGTGTGGGATATTTAATATCATACCCGGTTGGGATGATAAGTACCTCAGAAATAAAAACCCACTACTAAGTGGTATTTTAATCATCACATCTGAGAAGTGTGATGTAGAAATCTCGCGGAAAAATTACTTATCATTTGTAAGTAGATCATACCCGATTGGTATGATGAAACTTCCTATAAGGAAGTGGAAAACCCACTTGTCGATTATAATCAGAGATGTCCTCATGCCCAGTTGGTATGATGGATAATTGAAAAGTTTATTTTGTTAGAAATTCTCTCCCCTGACCGTGTGCCACTACTTAAAATTTTTGGGAGACTTTCTTGACGGGAGCTCAAATAGCTCATATAGGCTGGAGGCCTCGATTTTGGAACTTGGGGGGCTAATATGCCCGATTTTAAAAATCTCGAACAGTGGGCCCTAGCCTAGTTGAAACGAGCAGGAGCTCGTAAACAAACATGATTAATATGGCAAGAAAACTTAAGTAAATGTGTTGTTTCGTCATGGTACTGAGATAGGACCGACATACTCGATGGACTAGTGGCAGTGCAACATGACAAATCTTCGGACTAGTCAAGACAAACAACTGCAGGTTGAGTTGAGGGTCGGGGCCGTCGGACTAGTGGCACCACTAATTATATGGCATTATGTGAAAAACTATTGATTGTGCATGAACTGTGTTACAGGACCTTCAAGATGCCCAAAAGGGGTAGTGATGTGTCCCAGGGCTATGGACAACCTAGTGGGTATACGGGTAATTAGTCGTACCAGAAGTCTTGCAAAGCTCACGTAGCTTCTAGCGCATGAGATCGTGGTGGGGACAGGATGAGGTTTTTGTCCTCATACGGACACGGAGTTTTGTTACAGGATTGAGGGTCGGATGTCGTGAACATCCACTCATTCTCAGGGTAGAAGTGGACGTGCTTCTATCTAGGTGGCCGATAAAGTCGTTCTGACGCCACAAGTGGGTATAGTGGATGGGCTGGCCTGCGATTGCATGTCCTTCATGATGAAGGGCGTGTGTTGGTTGACTAACTCACCGTTGTGATGAGAAATGATTATGAAAACTGAGATTTGAAAATAGAAAATTTTAAAGAAATTAAGGAGTCTAACACACTCCAAATTTAAAACTATTGTTTATTAAAAAATTATTTTTTGAAAATACCCATTAGATGCCCAACCTTACGGAGGATAAGACTTGAAAGTACCAGTTATGAGTGTAGGAGGGTGGGACACATAGCAAAAGACTATCCCACACCGCAAGGAATCGACATAATACCTTCCAATAAGGACACCTCCACCCCTACAGAAGCCCAAAGAGATAACATTATAAGAACCACAATTTCGGTTAGGGATCCCAATCTCACCTGGGAAGAAATCCTTCTAGACCATAGCATAGTACTGAGTACTTCCCAATCTATCACTGTAACAATCTCCTTTAAGAGATGTTAAAACCCCAAACTGTATTCTTACTTTAATAAAGAATAAGGTTATAATTCCTAAAAAATTTATATCCCTCAATAATACAATCATGTGCCTCAATTATATGAGGAAGGATCATGAGAAGAAGACCAAGGATAGGATCTTATGAAAACCTAGACAAAGAAAAATATGGATAAAAGGGAATTTTCCCTTAAGGAGCGTTACAAGCCACCTAGGAGCAAAGAATGAAGCATCTCCTCCATAGAAGACAAGCCCCTAACGATGAAATATCTCAGGATAATAAGGTGTGACCTACTTTGGAAAAGTAGAGGAGCCAAGTAGGGTTGTAGACTGAGCTAGCGAGAAGGTGTAACTAGAAACTTTCGGAGAAGACGCCCTAGGAAGAACCGAAAAATAGTAAGGAATACACCTTAAAAAATGACGAGATAGGCATCAAAGGACGTCGTGACAAGTAAGAATGGGTGGGTGACCCATAATAAGGAAATAAAGGAAAGAACATCTGAAAAACCTTGGAGAAGTAAGCCTAATAATTCGGAAGTGGTTAAGGAATAACAACCAATGACATCAAGACTGGTCGTAGTCCACACACACATAATTTAGCCTAAAGAGTGGGCAACTGGGAATAGGGTGAAGTACATGAAATAAGACCAATAATCAGAAATTGATCAGATAAGGAATAAGGGATGAAATGAAATTTTAAAACGAGTAAGGATTTAAAGTGGGAAATTGCCTCAACATAGAAGGAGGTGTAAGGAAATGAAGGAATAAATCTTCAAGGAATGGTAAGAAGGTTGAGCATGTAACTCTTAAGGTTAAAAATCTCTACTTTGAGGGATATAGTAAAGAATGAAACCGTAAGAAGGAAACTCCCCAAACAAGACAATCAACACATAGACCAAAAGGGATTAACTCGAAATAATGAATCATGAAATGGTCACGAGCGAGTAAGAGTGAATTAAGGAAAAAGAAAGTCCTTGAATAAAGGATGCCACTAAAGAAGAGGAAGGATATAAGAAGGGAAGAATCCTTGCATATCGGTAAGTTATCGGGAAACCCAATGATTGGGAAAGGATGAGTAGGTAAGAGAAATCAACACGGTTATGTGAGACAAGACGTCAAAGGCAAGATGGATGAAGGGATAATGGTAAAGTTAGTCGAGGAATACTACCAAACGAAAAGAGGGATGAAGTTATACGACCCCTAAAAGGTTGGAAAGATTAGAACGACTCTCAAGGAAGTATTCTAGAAATCTAATGGACAGAGACAAGTTCTAGAAAATGTCATGATTGTAAGGGGCATGTAAGCCCAACAGACCCGAGGAAAATGCGGCTCGAGTAAGGAAGAGTTAATTAGTAAGCATGATAAGATCAAATATAAAATTTGGACTGAAGTTGTAATAAAAAACAGATGATGGAAGGGTCAAAATAAGACAAAAAAAGGTGATAACATCGAAACCTGTGAAAGCAAGTATGTAGTACTCAAGAGGACATAGAGATAAGGGTTTCATTGACCAAGAGAATAAATAGATAAGGGAATGATTGGGCAGCTTAGAACTCCCAATCCTGAAATTTTGAGCAAAGAACCCTTAAGAGGAAGAATCTTTCCCTAAGTAGAGGAAGAAGTGAACTTAAGGATGTACCTTGGAGTAGTGGGTAAGACATGCCTAATTATGATAAACTCTATGGAGTGAGTAAACAATGGAAAGGAAAATGAATTCCTTAAATGAATGATATAAAAAGGGCTAACTAAAAGAAAAACTAAAGAGTTAGCATGTCAAGAAAACTCTAAGTTGACACCAAAGGAAATTATTCCTGGTGCAAAGGCTGCTAATTAAGTTTTGGGGACAAAACTCCTAAAAAGAGGGGAGAGTTGTTGTCATGCCCGAACCCAATTTGGTTGGATCCCCATGAACAACCAGCCACTCTCCCAATTTATAAAAAGTTTTCCCCTTCTCTAAACTATGAGGAGTAAGGCGTCCTTTTCACATGTATCTTTCCTGGAATAACATTAATCAAAACTAAATATAAATTTTACATACCTGTCTTAAGGTTCAGCTATAGTCAAATCTTTAAAGTTGGTTTCCCTTAGTTTCTTGAAAAGGGGTAAATGGAGGGGTGAGTTCGACAACTTAGTAAATGTGTGTTGGGTGTGAGTTTTCACAAAAACAACTTTAATCGGAGTGTGCCAAACTACTTATTTTCTTTAAAGACATTCTTTCCTCAAGTTCTGGTTTTCAAAACTTTTTTCCAAGGTTTACCAATTCTTTTCCAAGGATTCTCAAATTCTTTCTAAGGTTTTCATAAACTCTTTCCCATGTCCATATTAGGTTTGTTTCACAAACAACAATTTCCCTTCATCAGGAAGGGTAGACACACATTCACAAGATGCAGGTACGCTGACTGTATCAACTTGTGGATCGGAGCATCTTTACCATCCACCCTGATAGAAGTCACTAACTTCTACATAAAGTCTGAGTGAACGTTTCTAACGTCCTACCCTCAGACCCAAAATACTTTGTGTCCATATGAGGACGGAGACCTCATCTTGACCCAACCTCGGTTCCATGCGCATGAAGCTACATCGAGCTTTCCTGATTGCTAGCATGACAAACAACCATTATCTCCACCATGTTATCCAATAGCCCCTAGGACACATCATTACCCCTCTTGGGCATCTTGATGGTCCCGAACCTCAAGTGCATACACAAACAATAATTTTTCCCCAATGCCATTTATCTTTGGTGCCACTAGTTCAATAGTCCCGACCCTCAACTCGACCTACAACTATTTGTCTAGATCGGTCCATCGACTTGGCCCTGGCGCACTACCGCCAGTCCATCGAGTATGTCGGTCCTATCTTGGTACCATGATGAATTCACACATTCCATTCATTTAGAATTTTTATGGCATAAATAGATCATGTTTTTTTATGAGCTCCTACTCGAGCCAACTAGCCTTGGGCCCACTGTATGTGATTTTCTAAAATCGGGCATTTTAGCCCTCAAGTTCCAAAATTGAGGCCTCTAGCCTATCTGATCTATTCGAGCTCTCATCAAGAAGGTCTCCGAAAATTTTTAATTCAGGAAGTCCATCATACTAATCGGGTATGATCTACTTACAACTGATAAATAGTTTTTTCGTGTAGTTTTCACATCATTCCATTTAGGTGTGATGTTAAAATTCTACATAGAAGTGATTTTTCAATTCTAAAGTACTCAACATCTCAATCGGGTATGATGTGAATAATCCCACTCACGGTGGCTTCCAATTTAGGAAAGGTGCTCATCATCCCAATTGGGTATGAAGTGTAAATTAGCCCACTCACTTGATATTTGTAGTGTATTTCCTCTTAATCGACTTTTTACCTACACGCAAGCTTATCCTTGCTGGCATTCCTGTCCTTCATGTTCCAATATGATTTGGACATCCTAGTTTATTAACATTTGACATAATAGCCTTCATTCCTCAAGTATGGATAAAATGCCCAAATTTTTTAATTATTTACATTTAGGTCCCTAAAGTTCTTTTTCCTTGAGTTTAGGTCCCTAATGCTAATTTTCCCCAAATTAAGTCCCAAAAATTCTTAAATTCACTTTGGGTCCTCAATTTATTCAAAATCACTTAAGGGGTTCAAGTTTCCCAAATTTCCAATTTGGTCCCCAACTTTTCAAAAATTACCATTTTGCCCTTACTTTACAAAAATGGAAATTTATCCCCAATAAATTTAAAGAATCAACCAATTGGTCCTCCAACATCTTTTTCATGGCCCATTGGCCCTCAATTTTGGGAAATTGTATTTTGGACCCTCAATTTTACGAAATCCCCAATTTCCCCCAAAAATTTCCCCCTTTTAAACTAGCTTAATTTGATTTTATCAAATTGACCATTCAATCGAGGTTAATTGATCCAATTGAAGGTATGGATCAGATTCTACACTTCCACATGATTCAATGGAGCTTTGAATCATGTCATTTGTGTCTGGATTGAGCTCAAATAGAGATTTGTTAGCAAACTGAACTTAGAGAGAGAAAGCTTCGAAACCTTACCTTCAGAGGTGCAACGGTCCGAGCTTTCGATCGGGGCAGGTAGCTTTCGCTTTGAGGATCCTCCTAGGATAAAAAATTGCAACATTTCATATTGAATTGAGTGAGAATTTGGTTAGTGAAGTTTAATTGTTTCTCTCTCTAACGCTGATCGGAATTTATAGAGGGAGCCAAATTGGCTTACCTTTCAGCTCTAATTTGGTCGTATGAGGACTGTGGAAGTGTTGTGAGAGCTTTGTTTGGCATGAGTAGGGCTCAATTTGGTCGTTTTCAGCTCAGTCGAAATAGGATAGCTTCGGTCTGTCGGGGCTGCTTCACTATTTGATCATGCTGAGGCTTCTCCGGCAATCCTTAGAGCAAATGGAGACTACCGTCAGGTAGCTGACTTCTCCTCGAATCTAATGAACTCGACCTCGCCTTATTTGGCTAAAAACAATGCCCAAGTCAAAGCTCTGATGATCATTCATGGCTAGAAACACCATGAACGGAGTCTTTTCATCTTCGCTGGTGTTGCTCGCTTTTCCAGTGAGTAAACAGTGCTGTCATCTGAAGTTGGAAAATGACATTATTCTAAATCGGACCGGTCCGAATCTGGTTCAATGCTTAAACCGGTCGGTTCAAGCCTAATTTCATCAAGTTTTTCAAAATTAAAAATTTCTAAATTTATTCTCTATCCAATGGTCACTTCAATTATCCAATTTGAATATTTTAAGCCACCTAGAAAAATGAATTTAGCATTCGGTTTAATGATGGTTCAAACAGGTTCAATTCGGTTTAGATTCGGTTCACTTGAACCGGTCTGGTTTTCTCTCCCAAATCGTCCTAAAGTCCCTTTCCATGGTTTTTATGACTCTTTGGGTCACTCGAGATGTGTGAATTTCCCATTTTATCCTTTCTCTAATGGTTGGGGCCTGTGAAGAAGTTCAGTTTTTTTCACTTGGGTTGATCGGTTATTTCCCAATTTTCCTTAACTTCAAGGGATGGGGTTTACAACTCTCCCCTCCTTTTAGGAGTTTTGTCCCCAAAACTTATTCAACATTCTTTGCATTAGGAATAACTTCCCTTTTGGTCAACTTTAACGTTATTAACATCCAACCATTTCGGTTATTTTCACTTAGCCCATTTATAACCCACACTTTAAAAAAGGTCTTTTCCTTTCTAGTGCTTACTCATTCCATGGAACTTATCCTAGCTAAGCATACCTTACTTGAGAGTTCAAGGGTATATCCTTAGTTTCACTCGAGATGTGTAAATTTCCCATTTTGTCGTTTCTCTAATGGTTGGGGCCTGTGAACAAGTTCAATTTTTCTCATTTGGGTTGATCGGTTATTTCCCAATTTTCCTTAACTTCAAGGGATGGGGTTTACAACTCTCCCCTCCTTTTAGGAGTTTTGTCCCCAAAACATATTCAACATTCTTTGCACTAGGAATAACTTCCCTTTTGGTCAACTTTAACTTTATTGACATCCAACCATTTTGGTTATTTTAACTTAGCCCATTTATAACCCGCACTTTAAAAAATTTCTTTTCCTTTCCAATGCTTACTCATTCCATGGAGCTTATCCTAGCTAAGCATACCTTACTTGAGAGTTCAAGGGTATATCCTTCGTTTCACATCTTTCTTTGCTTAAAGTAAAATTCTTTCCCTAGAGGTTCTTTACTCGGGATTTTAGGATTGGGAGTTCCAAGATGCCCAATCGTTCCTGTGTCTAGTTATTCTCTTTATCATTGAAACCCTTAGCTTGATGTTCTTTCGAGCATTTCATACTTATTTTCACAAGTTTCGGGGTTATTACCCCTTCATCCTATTTTGACCCTTCCTCAATTCGTTTTTTATTACAACTAAGGTCCAAATTATGTTTGACCTCGTCATGCTTACTAGCTCACTCTTCCTTACTTGAGTCATATTTTCCTCGATACTCTTAGGCTTACATGTCCCTTTCAACATGACATGTTCCAGAACCTATCTTGGTCCATCAGATTTCTATGACACTTCCTTATTGTGTCTTTCCAGTGCCAATCATTGGATTTTCTGATGCTTTACCGACACACTCATATTCTTCCCTTCTTATGTCCTTCCTCATTTCGGGTGGCATCATTTACTCAAGATTTTCCTTTTCCTTAACCCACTCTTTCTTGTTCGTCACCATCTCACGATTCCTTTGTTTGGGGAGTTCTCCTTTCACGATTTTCATTCTCCAGTATGTTTTACAAGGTAGAGATTTCCCCCTTAGTTGCTATACATTCGAATTTCTTAATATTCCTTGAAGGTTTCCTTATTTCGGGTTAAGTCTCTTATGATCTATCTGTCGGTTCCTTAGTTTGGAATTTCCCCTTTTCGGGTATCACTTCCTACCTTCATCCTTGTACCTAGGAACTCTCATCCCGGTTCAACCTCCCTAATGCTCCTTGGGCTCTATTAAGCAAGTGTGGACCATGACCAACCTTGATGTCAGTGGTTGTTTCCCCTTGACCACTTCCAATTTAGAGGCTTACTTTTCCAAGGTTTCTTGGATGTTCCTTCCACTATACCTTTGTTATGGGTAGTCCGCCCCTTTCCTACTTGTCACTACATCCCCTGTTTCTATCTTCCTACTTACCTGTTCCTTGGGTTTAACTTACTTCTTGGGTCCTCCTAATATGCTTCCCTTGGTTCTTTCACTTCAGCATGTTCTTCATTTCCTCATCCTTCATCACTTGGTCCATTACTTCTTAGTTGGGACATGTATGCCTCCCTAGGGTTTCCTTCCTTGGGTGAATCCTTTCCCTACTTTCCCAAAATTCCTTTTTATTCGCTATTGAGGGCATCTAACCATAAATTTACTTTCCTGTCATCTTCAGATGCCATACTTCTTATTTTCCTTTCTTTGGAGATTGGGTGGATATGTCCTTAGAATTTTTCTTTTACTTGTATCTCATCACAAGTTTATTATTGTAGGAAATGGAACTTTTATTTATTATAATGATAGTGAATTACATGGTTTTGGCTATATTTGTCTAGGGGAGCAATGGTAAGTACTAGCTATGGTACTAGGATCATTTTGTGCTTCCTCCTAGGTAAGGTTGTATGCTCTGGTTGGTACTGTCATGCCCCGACCCGGTTTGGTCAGATCCCCGTGAGCAACCCACCACTTTTCCTGGTTTACTAAGGGTTTTCCCCTCTTTTAAACCCGGGAGGAGTAAGGCGTCCATTAAATTTATATCTTTCCTAGAATAAAATTATAAAAAATTGAAAAATAGACATACCTGATTTTATAGTTCTTATATAGGGAAGTCTTTAAGATTGATTTTCCCCTGGTTTCTTGAAAGGGATATAAGGAAGGGGGTGAGTTCTACAACTTAGTGAGCGGAGGTTGGGAGTGAGTTTTCATAAACAAAACAACTTTAATCGGAGTGTACCAAACTCCTTATTTCCTTTAAGAATATTCTTTCCTCAAATACTAGTTTTAAAAACCTTTACCCTATCGAGGGTGACATTTTCAGGTTGGAGTGTGCCAGACTCCTTAATTTCCTTGAGATTTTCTCCACTTTAAAAATCTTAGTTTTTCACCATTTCTTATTAATTACTGTGTGTCATCACCCAACACATATCCTTCATCATGAAGGTCAATCAAACACACATTCGTGAGATGTAATTATGCCGACTACACCCACTTGTAGATCGGAGCGTGCAAACCTCGCACTTTTGAGCTAGGGAAAACTGGGAAAAGAACTGGTCAAACCGAGTAAGAAAACCGAGTCGGTTTACAAACCCGATCATTTGGGAACAAGCAATTTGGAAATTTACAACTTCCGGGTGATCCAAAGGGTTCATTAACCTTGTATTTTCTCAATTAGGGACTTCAAGTTAAAGAGAAATAACTTTAGGGACTTAATTGCAAATAAATGAAAGTTTGATTTTCTCATTCATTTGGAAAGAATGAAGGCTATTAGACTGAAGGATAATGAACTAAGATGTTCATATCGTGTAGGAACATGAAGTACCGAGAATGCCAGCCAGAACAAGCTCGCGTGAATATAAAGAACTGGTCTAGTGGAATTCACTGCGTTAACAGGTGAGTGGGTTTACTAACGTAATAACCAGTTGGGATGATGAGCATAACTTAAAGTTAAAAACCACTTACCGATTGTGAGTGTGATTTTTATATCATACCCAGTTGGGAATGATAAGCATATCGGAATGAAAACCCACTATTATGTGGTATTTTAAACATCACAACTTAGAAGAGTGATGTGAAAACTATACAAAAAAAATACTTACCAGTTGTAAGTAGATCATACCCGGTTGGTATGATGAAATTTCCTCGAAGGAAGTTGAAAACCCATTTATCGATTATGAGCGGAGATGTCCTTATACCAGGTCGGTATAATGGATAGTTGAAAATATATTTTGTCGTAAGTGCTCTCCCCCGACTGTGTGCTAATGCTTAAACTATTTGGGAGACCTTCTTGACGGGAGCTCGAATAGCTCTTATAGACCGGGGGCCTCGGTTTTGTAACTTGGGGTGGCTAATAAGCCCGATTTTGAAAATCTTGTACAGTGGGCCCAAGGCTAGTTGGCACGAGCAAGAGCTCATAAACAAACATGAGTTATATGCCATAAAACTTTAAATAAAGGAATTGTTTGGCCATGGTACCAAGATAGGACCGACATACTCAGTCAACTAGCAGCAGTGCGACATGACAGGTCGACGGACCAGTCAAAACAAACAACTGCGGGTTGAGTTGAGGGTCGGGGCCATTGAACTAGTGGCACCACAAATTATATGGCTTGGTAAGAAAACATTGTTTGTGCATGCACTATGAGTACGAGACCATCAAGATGCCCAAGAGAGGTAGTGATGTGTCCTAAGGGCACTAGACGATTTGGTGGGTATAAGAGCAGTTCGTCGTACTAGGTGACTGTGCGAAATTTGGAGTAGCACCAAGCGCATAAGATTGGGGTGGGGACAGGATGAGGTCTTTGTCCTCATATGGATACAAAGAATTGATTTCAGGATTGAGGGTCGGATGTCGCGTACATCCACTCATTCTCAAGGTAGTAGTGGACGTGCTTCTATCTAGGTGGCTAGTAAAGTCACTTCAAAACCACAAGTGGGTTCAGTGGACAGGCTGGCTTGCGAATGTGTGTTGGGTGATGACACACCATGATTAATAAGAAAATGGTGGTAAAAATTGAGAATTGAAAGAAAGGAGTCTAGCACACTCCAATACAAATGTTTTTCTAAAAGTTAAAAGCTTTGAAAAACCCATTCACTGAGTAGTCGTACTCACCCCTCCCTTGCAATCCCTTTTCAGGAAATTCTGGAAAAGCGTACTCTTAAAGACTATCAACTAAGACGCCTGTGAGACAGGTACGTTTAATTTAAAATATTATGTAGTTTTGATTTATGTTATTCCAGGAAAAGATGCAAGTTTAAAGGACGTCTTACTCTTTACAGTTTATAATAAGGGGAAATCCTTTAATAAACTGGGAGAGTGGCGGGTTGTTCACGGGGATCTGACCAAACCGGGTCGGGGCGTGACAACTAGTGTGGTATTAGAGCCTGTTTCCTCGAATACATAATCAAGACTAGAAAATATAGTAATTGATAAGATTTAACTTAAAATTTTCAGATGGCTCCTAGGAGAGGAACCAAGAAAACTAGGAATAACTTTGCTCAGCACCCTGTCCTCGTATGAAGATAACTCCAGAAGTTTCCCAAATGCCTGGGGCATGGTAGAAATCCTCAAGGACCAAATGACAAAGTATCCAAGAGGATGATGCTTGGACCTATTGAGGTCACACCCCCGAGTACAAAGGGAGCCAAGCCTGAAACTAGGAACACCAGCTTGGGCTTATAACCTTACCATGGAGGATGCTTATAAAAAACCTCATATCTCTCTATCTATTTCATAACCACCTCTTTGTAAATGGTTAAGATCCTAACATATTGTACTCCTCCATTAATGAAGAATTCCAAGTTCCTAAAACTATGTCTCTAAAAAAGGATGTAAGCCTATGCCCAACTGTAGGAAGATTGCCTCAAGCAAAGTAAACCAAACAAATCGCAGGGACTAAGGAGAATCCCATGCCAAATAAGGAAATGAACGAAAAGACTAAAGTGTCTAGGAGAACTCCTAGGGGAAAACTAGTAGGCAAAGAAGGCTCAACAAGAAAACCGACAAGGAGACTAAGGAGTGAGAACTCTGGTAGTAACTATTGGGCAAGGAAATGACCTGTTACAAGGTGAAGACAATAGGAACACTACTCGAGAAAGTGCTCAACACTACTAAGGACAAGTATCAAGATAACCTTTTATAGGTGTAAGGGAAATGGGGCATGAAGTGAAGGATTGCCCCACATCGCAAGGATTTAGAACAATGCCTCTATAACTACATGAATCCAAAAGTATTCCACCCCATGGAGTATGACTCCTGCTCGAAACTTCAACCATACTAGGAGGAAGCTCTTCATGATACTAGCATAGTGGCGGGTACTTCTTGACCCAATCTCCTTTAAGAAAAGCTAAAGCCCCAAGTTGGTACTCGTATTTTGAAAATAAATTTTGAGTTCCTAAAACATTTTGTCCCTCAATGATGGTGTAATGGTGTACCTCAACTAGATAAAGGAGGAAAAGAACTGAAGGTAGAACCTCGATTAACCGCAAATAAAACAAAGGGTAGATGAAGAGAATTCTTCCTTAAGAATAAATTTCCAGCCATCTAGGAGCAAGGAAGGAAGCACCTCTACAAGAGAAGACAAGCCGAGCATTAGATGACAATGGGATGTTTTAGGATGATAAGCATGACTTGCTTTGGAAAAAGTAGAGAAGTCAAGTTTCGGACCAACATAGCGGAAAGAAGCAAATGGTAACAACAAGATAGTTAAGGAGAATAAACGACGCCCTAAGGAGGACTGGGAAGTAGTAAGGACTACACCCTAAAAAGGGCAATGGGATGGGCATTAAGGACAAGAAGACTCGAGAGACAACTGTTTCAAGATAATTAGACAAGGAGAATAGTAGGGACGAGCCAGTTAACGAACTAACCCTCGTGAATATCATAAATTTAATCTCTAGTAAAGAAGGGAGAGGTGGAAAGGCCAAATATTTGGAAAATAAGGATAGAGGAAATCCTTAAATAAATCAATGGCATAGAACGGATTGACGACCAAACTTAAAGCTAGGAGAAGAATAAGTAAGCCTCTCACAGGATGATTAAGAGATATGGAAACAAGGAGGATTTGAGCTCTACTTAAAGGAAATAGACATGTACAGGGGTACAAGTTGGAATGAGGATGGGGTACAAAGGATGTACCCGCAAGATTTCAAGAGTAAAGGTAAACAGAAGGGGATGGCATCAAAGGACATCATTCAAGGATATATACATACAAAAACGAATGAAGGAGGAATTTTGGGAGAAAGGGAAAGAATCTCACCAAGGAAGGAAACCTTGAGGAGGGATACATGTCCCAACTAAGAGGTAATGGGACCAAGTGACAAGGGATGAGGAGACGAACTTGCAAATGAAGTGCATGGTGAGGTGAAAGAACTAAGGGAAACATAATAGGATAACCTAAGGAGAAAGTTAAACCCAAGGAACGAGTAGGTAGAAAGATAACATCAATAGATGCCGTAACAAGTAAGAATGGGTAGACTACCCATAATAAGAAAATAAAGAAAAGAACGTTCGAGAAAACTTGGGAAAGTAAGCTCCCTAAATAAGAAGTGGTTAAGGGGGAACAACCACTAATATCAAGATGGATTGTGGCCCACACTCACAAAATAGAGCCTAAAGAGTGGATGGCTAGGCATAGGGTGGAGTACATGAAATAAGACCAATAATCGAAAGCTACCCAAATAAGGAATAAGGGATGGAATGGAAAATTTAAGACAATGGAGGACTGAAAGAGAACAAATGCCCCAATATAAAGGGTGTAAGGAGATGAAGAAAGGAAACCTTCAAGAAATGGTAAGAAGGTTGAACATGTAACTCCTAAGGTGAAAGTCTCTACTTTGAAGGAAATAGTAGAGAATGAAACCGTGAAAAGGGAAACTCCCCAAACCAAGCAAATCGACATGTAGATCAAAATGAATCAACCCGGTATAAAGAATTGTGAAATGATTACGAACAAGTAAGAGTGGATTAAGGCCAAAGTAAAATCCTTGAGTAAAGGATGTCATTGGGAATGAGGATGGACCTAAGAAAGGATGAATCCCAGCTTGTCGATATAGTATTGGAAAACCCAATCAATTGGAATTGAAAAGATCCAATAAAGAAGTTGGGGAAGGATGAGTAGGTAAGAGGAATCCATGCGGTTATGTGAGACATAACTTCAAAGGCATGATGGAGGAGAGGATAATGGTAAAAAGGATAGTTGAGGAATGCTATCAAAAGAAAAAAAGGATGAAGTTATATGATATTTGAAAGGTCAAAAAGCTAAGAGAGACCCTCAAGGAGATGTTCTAAGAATTTAATGGATAGAGATAGGTCCTAGAAAATACCATGCTTTAAGGGGCATGTAAGCCCAACAATCCTGAGGAGAATATGACTCAAAGTAAAGAAGAGTCAGCTAATAAGCATGACAAGGTCGAATATAAAAAAAATTTGGACCAAAGTTATAATAGACAACGAATGAAGGAAGAGTCAAAATAGGACAAAAAAATGATAATAAAGAAAAACTGTGGAAACAAGTACATAACGCTCAAAAGGACATTGAGCTAAAGGTTTCAACTACCAAAAGGATAACTAGACTCGGGAATTATTAGTTATCTTGGAATTCCCAAATCTTGAGTACGAAATCCCAAAGGAAAGAATGTTGCTCTAAGCAAATAAAGATATGAATATAAGGATATACCCTAGAATATGGTATATCTAGTTATGATAAACTCCATGGAGGGAGTAAATAATATAAAGGAAAAGAAATCCCTTAAGTGAAGCAGGTAAAAAGGGCTAATTGAAAGAACAAAAGAAGAGTTTGCATGTTAAGCAAACAACAAATGGACATAAAAGAAAATGGTTCCTCATGCAAGGTTGCTAATTAAGTTTTGGGGACAAAACTCCTAAAAGGAGGGGAGAGTTATAAACCCCGCACTTTTGAGTTAAGGAAAACCGGGAAAAGAACCGGTCAAACCAAGTAAGAAAACCGAGCTGGTTTACAAACCCGATCATTTGGGAACAAGCAATTTGAAAATTTACAACTTCTGGGTGATCCAAAGGGTTTATTAAACCTTGGAAAAGAAACTTAAGACAAATTAAAAGAGAAGAACCAAATTGGTTCAGGTGAATGAGATCCCACAAGAACTCTGAAGTTAAGTTGCTTGCTCGAGAGTAGTGCGAGGATGGGTGACCCGAAGTATGAGTTTTTTTCTAACCCGAAATACGGTAAAAAAATTTTTATGTGAAGTACGTCTTATCATAAATAGCCATAAATTAATATATATTTAATTATTGTATTAATACCAATAATTTAATACCTAAATTATATTATTAGAATTAATAAAAATAATTTAATACCTAAATTAAATTATTAGAATTAATAAAAATAATTTAATACCTAAATTAAATTATTAGAATTAATAAAAATAATTTAATACCTAAATTAAATTATTAGAATTAATACCAATAATTTATGGTAAGATTAATAATAGTAATAAATCTCTCCCATTTAATACACGATTTTACACTTATATCAAGAGGTCATCCACATTCATTCTCCTCACACCTGAACACTTCTCTTTCTCTCTCTTCTGCTCCATTTTTAGTGAAGCTCGAACCAAAGCTTCGACTTTAGCATTTTTCTTAATCTCGGAAGGAGAGGTCGGACTCTTTAGAACTGGGGAGAAGTCAACTATATGATAGAAAACTACAGTCAATCTGAGAATCGTCGGCATGATGGAATAATGAAGCAGCTCCGGCGGACCGAAGCTGCCTTATTTTGGCCAAGTTGAAATTGGCCATTTTGAGCCCTCCTCAGGCCAAACCAAGCCCTCCCAACACTTTCTTAGCCCTCTCACGACCGAATTAAAACTGAAAGGTAAGCCAATTCGGCTCCCCTCTACAAATTTCCAGCTGGTGCTAGAGAGAGAATGGGTAGAATTTTGATGATGAAATTCTAACTCAATTTGGCATCAATTGATGCGATTCTTGATTCTAGGATGAACCTCAGGTTGAGAGCTATCTGCCCAGATCAAAAGCTCGGACCGCCGTGCCCTCACCAGTGAGTAATTGAAGCTTTCTCTCTCTACAGTCTGTTTTCCGACTAAGCTATGTTTGAGCTCGTTCCGACATTAAAACTCGCGATTCAAAGTTCTATGGAATCATATGAACATAGAGATACTCAATTTCAACTTCAGTTAGAGGTGTTTGATCGGTCAATTTGATGAAATCAAATTCGGCTGTGTTAAAGAGTTGGAATTGGGGAAGGGGGGAGGGGGAATTTGGGGAAATTGAGGATTGTCAAAAATTCAAGGGACCAAAATGCAATTTCCTAAAATTGATGGTCAATTGGGCATGATAAAAATGTTAAAGGGCCAATTGAGAAATTTTAGAATTTTTGGAGTAAAATTTACCATTTATGCAAAGGAAGGGCAAAATGGTAATTTTGGAAAAGTTGGGAAAATTAACGGGTGAGTGGGTTTACTAACGTCATACTTGGTTCGGATGATGAGCATAACTTAAAGTTAAAAACCACTTACTGGTTGTGAGTGGGATTTTTATATAATACCCGGTTGGGAATGATAAGCATATCAGAATGAAAACCCACTATTATATGGTATTTTAAACATCACAACTTAGAAGAGTGTTGTGAAAACCATATGGAAAAACTACTTACTGGTTGTAAGTAGATCATACCCAGTTGGTATGATGAAACTTCCTCGAAGGAAGTTGAAAACCCATTCATCGGTTATGAGTGGAGATGTCCTTACACCCGGTCGGTATAATGGACAGTTAAAAATATATTTTGTCAGAAGTGCTCTCCCCTGTCTGTGTGCCAATGCTTAAACTATTTGGGAGACCTTCTTGACGGGATCTCAAATAGCTCTTACAGGTCAGGGGCCTCGATTTTGGAACTTGGGGGCTAATATGCCCAATTTTGAAAATCTCGTACAGTGGGCCCAAGGCTAATTGGCACGAGTAGGAGCTCATAAACAAACATGAGTTATATGCCATAAAAATTTAAATAAAGGAATTGTTTGGCCATGGTACCAAGATAGGACCGACATACTCAGTCAACTTGTGGCAGTGAGACATGACAGGTCGATGGACCAGTCAAGACAAACAGCTGCGGGTTGAGTTGAGGGTCAGGGCCATCAGACCAGTGGCACCATAGATTATATGGCTTGATAAGAAAACATTGTTTATCCATGTACTATGAGTACGGGACCATCAAGATGATCAAGAGGGGTAGTGATGCGTTCTAAGAGCATTGGATGATCTGGTGGGTATAAGGGCAGTTCGTCGTACCAGGTGACCGTTCGAACTTTGGAGTAGCACCAAGTGCATGAGACTAGGGTGGGGACAAGATGAGGTCTCTGTCCTCATACGGAATCGGAGTAGCACCTGAAATCTGAGTGAACATCCCTGACGTCCTACCCTCAGACTAAAAATACTCCTTGTCCGTATGAGGACAGAGACCTCATCCTATCCCCACCCCGGTCTCATGTGCTTGATGCTACTCCAAATTTCGCATGGTCACCTAGTCCAACGAACTGCCCTTATACACACCAGGTCGTCTAGGGCCCTTAGGATGCATCACTACCCCTCTTGGGCATCTTGATGGTCCTATAATCACAGTACATGCACAGTCAATTTTTTTACAATATGCATTATAATCTATGGTGTTGTTGGCTCAACGACCCTGACCCTTAACTTAACCTATAGTTGTTTGTCATGACAGGTTCGTCGACCTGTCATGTCGCACTACCGCTAGTTGACTAAGTATGTCGGTCATGTCTTGGTACCACGACCAAACAATTCATTTATTAAAGTTTTATAGCACATATCTCATGTTTGTTTATGAGCTTCTGCTCATTCCCACTAGCCTATGGCCCACTGTTCGAGATTTTTAAAATTGGGCATAATAGCACTCAAGTTCCAAAACCAAGGTCTCTGGCCTATAAGAGCTATTCGAGCTCCCGTCAAGAACGTCTCCCAAATCGTTTCAACAATGGCACACAGTTAGGGGAGAGCACTTCCGACAAAAATAAATTTTCAACTATCCATCACACCATCCGAGCATGAGGATATCTCCGCTCATAGCTGATGAATGGGTTTTCCACTTCCTTTGAGGAAGCTTCATTATACCAATCAGGATCTACTCATGACTTGTAAGTTATGTTGTGATGTTTAAAATATTACTAAGTAGTGCGTTTTCATTTTGAGGTAGTTATCATCCCCAACCGGGTATGATATAAAATCCCACTCACAACCAGTAAGTGGTTTTTAACTTTAAGATGTGCTCATCTTCTCAACCGGGTATGACGTTAGTAAGCCCACTCATAGTGGCTTCCATAGAAAAGGTGTTCATCATCCCAACCAGGTATGAAGTGTAAAACCCGCCCTTTTGAGCTAAGGAAAATAGGGAAAAGAACCGGTCAAACTAAGTGACGATTTAGAACCGGTTCACAAACCTGATCATTTCTGAATGGGCAATTTGGGAATTTACAACTCTCAGGTGATCCAAATAGTTCATTAAACCTTGAAAAAGAAACTTAAGACAAAATAAAAGGCAAAAACCCAATTGGTTCAAGTGAACGAGATTCTATAAGAACTTTGAAGTTAAGCATGCTTACTCGAGAGTAGTGTGAGGATAGGTGACCTCTTGGGAAGTATGATTTTTTTGTAACCCAAAATTTGGGTCAAATCTTTTTATGCGAACATAGGTCTTATCATAAATGGCCATAAATTAATATATATTAAATTATTGGAATTAATACAAATAATTTAATAAAAAAATTAAATTATTGGAATTAATACCAATAATTTATGGCAATATTAATACTAGTAATAAATCTCTCCTATTTAATACATTATTTTCAAACCTATATAAAGAGGTCATCCCCATTCATTCTGCTCACACCTTAACACTTCTCTCTCTCTCTCTCTCTATTGCTCCATTTCCCAGTAAAGCTCGAACCAGAGTTTTGACTTGAACATTTTTTTTAACCTTGGAAGGAGAGGTCGAGCTATTTAGAACAAGGGAGAAAATAGCTATCTAATAGCAAACTCCAGTTAATCCGAGAATCGCTGGAGAAGCGTCGGCATGATGGAATAGTGAAGCAGTTCCGACAGACCGAAGCTACCCTATTTCAGCGAAGTTGAAATCGGCCATTTTGAGCCCTCCTCAAACCAAACCAAGCCCTCCCAACACTTCCTCAGCTTTCCCACGACCGAATTAGGACTGAAAGGTAAGCCAATTCGGTTCCCCTCTGTAATTTCTGGCCGGTGCTAAAGAGAGAACCGACAGAATTTCAATGATGAAATTCTAACTCAATTCGGCATCAATTGATGTGATTCGTGATTCTAGGATGATCCTCAAGATAAGAGCTATCTGCCTAGATCGAAAGCTCGAACCGCTGTGCCCTCACTGGTGAGAAATCGAAGCTTTCTCTCTATATAATCTGTTTTCTGATGAAACTCTGTTTGAGCTCGTTCCGGCGTTAAAATCTGCAATTCAAAGTTCCTTAGAATCGTATGAACATGTAGGAACTCAATTTCAACTCCAATTTCAACAATTAGAGGTGTTTGATCGGTCAATTTGATAAAATCAAATTCGGCAGTGTTGAAGAATTGAAATTGGGGAAAAATTGGGGGAAATTTGGGGATTTTCGAAATTCGAAGGACCAAAATGAAAATTTATGAAATTGAGGGCCAATTGGGCATGGAAATAATGTTGGATGAACAATTGAGAAAATTTAGAATTTTTGGGGAAAAACTTACCATTTTTGTAAAGTAAGGGCAAAATGGTAATTTTGGAAAAGTTGGAGGATCAAATTGGAAATTTGAGAAATTAATCCCTTTTTAGTGAAATGGAATAAATTGAGGTCCTATGATAAATTTTAGAAGTTTCGGGACTCAATTTGAGGAAAAATTGGCATTAGGGACTTAAAGTTAAAGAGAAATAACTTTAGGGACCTAATTGCAAATAAATGAAAGTTTAACTTTCTCATTCATTTGGAATGAATGAAGGTGATTAGGCCGAAGAATAATGAACCAAGATGTTCATATCGTGTAGGAACACAAAGTACCAAGAACACCTGCAAGGACAAGCTCATGTGAATACAAAGAACCGGTCTAGTGGAATTCACGGTATTAACGGGTGAGTGGGTTTACTAACATCATACCCGGTTGGGATGATGAGCACAACTTAAAATTTAAAAATCACTTATCGGTTATGAGTGGAAATTTTATATCATGCCCGGTTGGGAATGATAAGTAACTCGGTATGAAAACCCACTATTTAGTGGTATTTTAAATATCACTACTTAGAGGAAGTGATGTGAAAATCATGTGGAAAAACTACTTACTGGTTGTAAGTAGATCATACCCGGTTTGTATGATGTGACTTCCTCGAAGGAAGTTGAAAATCCGTTCATCGGTTATGAACGGAGGTGTCCTTATACCGACCGATATAATGGATAGAGAAAATATATGTTTTGTCGGAAGTGCACTCCCCTGACTGTGTGCTGATGCTTAAACAATTTGGAAGACCTTCTCGACGGGAGCTCAAATAGCTCTGATAGGCAGGGGGCCTCGGTTTTGGAACTTGGGGGATAAATGCCCGATTTTGAAAATCTCGTACAGTGGGCCCAAGGCCAGTTGGCACGAGCAGGAGCTCGTAAATGAACACGATATATGTGCCATAAAACTTAATAAGTGAATTTTTTGGCCATGGTACCAAGATAGGACTGACATGCTTAGTCAACTAGCGGCAGTGCGATATGACAGGTCGACAGACCAGTCAAGACAAACAAATGCGGGTTGAGTTGAGAGTCGGAGCCATTGGACCAGTGGCATAACAGATTACATGGCAATATGAAAAAACATTTTTTGTGCATGCATTGTGAGTACGGGATCATCAAGACGCCCATGAGGGGTAGTGATGCGTCCTAAGGGCACTGGACGACCTGGTGGCTATAAGGGCAGTTCGTTGTTCCAAGTGTCTGTGCGAAATCTGGAGTAGCACAAGCACATGAGACCAGGGTGGGGACAGGATGAGGTCTCTATCCTCATACGGTAACGAAGAAGTGATTTCGGGATTGTGGGTCAAATGTCACTTACATCCACTCATTCCCAGGGTATAAGTGGTCGTACTTCTATCCGGGTGGCAGGAAAAGTCGCTCCAAAGCCGCTAGCGGGTTCAGTAATGATACTGACTTGCGAATGTGTGTAACCTTCATGATGAAGGATGTGTGTTGGGTGATGACACACCGTGGTAAATAAGAAATGGTCGAAAAATCTGAATTTTTAAATGGAGGGATTATTGAAAAAAAAAGGAGTCTGGCACACTCCATATAAATATTTTTCTTAAAAGTCAAAAGTTTTTAAAAACCCATTCACTAAGTAGTCGTACTCACCCCCTTCCTTATATCCCTTTCAGGAAATACTGGATAGCCTCCCCTTAAATACCGTCAATTAAGATGCCTGTAAAACAGGTATGTAAAGTTTTAAATTTCATGCAATTTTGATTATGCTATTCCAGGAAAAAGGTGTAAGTTAAAGGACACCTTACTCTTTACAGTTTACAATAAGGGGAAACCCTTTAATAAACCGGGAGAGTGGCGGGTTGATCACGGGGATCCGACCAAACTGGGTTGGGGCGTGATATGAAGTGTAAGTTAGCCCACTCACCAATTAATCATGACGTATTCATCCACGGTTAGTTTTCCAAGTTGACGCGAGCTTTCTCTTGTTGGTGTTCTGATCACACTTGTCCCGTCCAAGGTGCGATGGTCCGAGCTTTCTATCGGGAAAGGTAGCTCTCTTCCTAGAGTACCTTCTAGGATCAAGAATTCCTACTATTGACCTTTCAGCATCGTTGAGGTCATATGAGGGTTGTGGGGATGTTGCGAGAGCTTGGTTTGGCTACAGGAGGGCTGAATTCGGCTAATTTTAGCTAGGCCGAAATATGGTAGCTTTGGTCTACCGGAGCTGTTTCACTGTTTGAGTATGTCGGCACTTCTTCAGTGATCCTCGGATTGAATGGAGGTTGCTATCAGATAGTTGACTTCTCTCGGACTCTAAAGGGCCTAACCTCTCCTTCTAAGGTTAAGAAAAATGTCCAAGTCGAAGCTCTAGTTCGAGTTTCATCGGGAAAATGGAGTAGTAGAGAGAGAGAAGTTTCAGATGTGAGGAGAATGAATGGGGATGAGCTCTTTATATAGGTGTAGAATTGGGGAAGAATTATTATTAGGGTATTAATATTGCCATTATTCTCATTAAATTGGAAATTAATGGGTATTTATTAATATTAATTCCAATACTTCCATGCTTGTATGTTTTTTAATTTCGAGTTACTAAAAAAATACGATTTAACAACTATTAAAAGGGTGCAGCATGAATAATTCTAAGGAGGTCACCCATCCTAGCACTAGTCTTACCCAAGCACGCTTAACTTTAAAGTTCTAATCGGATAGATGCATTAGTGCTAGTATGTTTTTTTTTCTGGTTACTAAAAACACGGTGTTATAATTACTTCCCATCTTTTTAGAAGTTTTGTCCCCAAAACTCATGCAACATTAGTCTCTACTTCTTACCCCTTTTTTTGTGCACTTATGTGGTTTCATTTTCAATAATTTTCTACTATACCTTAGGCATTGGAGAACTTTTAAGGTGGTCTTCCTATGGGAATAGATTCTTGGGTAATGTTGGAGACATCAGTCCTAGTTTTCTTGGTTCCTCTCTTTGGAGCCATCTGAAAATTTTAAAACTTTCTCCTAGTTACTATGTTATATAGTTTTGATAATGTATTCGAGGAAAAAGTCTCTGATACCATTCTAGTTGTCACGCCCCAACCCAGTTTGGTTGGATCTCCATGAGCAACCCGCCACTTTTCCCAGTTTACTAAGGGTTTTCCCCTCTTTTAAACCTAGGAGGAGTAAGGTGTTCTTTAAACTTATACCTTTCCTAGAATAACATTATACAAAATTGAAAAACAGACATACCTGATTTTATAGTTCCTATATAGGGAAGTCTTTAAAATTGGTTTTCCCTTGGTTTCTTGAAAGGGATATAAGGGAGGGGGTGAGTTCTACAAATCAATGAGCGAGGGTTGGGAGTGAGTTTACATAAACAAATCAACTTTAATCAGAGTGTGCAAACTCTTTATTTCCTATAAGAATATTCTTTCTTCAAATACTAGTTTTTAAAACCTTTACCATATAGAGGGTGACATTTTCAAGTTAGAGTGTGCGAGACTCCTTAATTTCCTACAGATTTTCTCCACTTTAAGAATCTTAGTTTTTCACCATTTCTTATTAATCACAGTGTGTCATCAGCCAACATACATCCTTCATCATGAAGGTCAATCACACACACATTTGCAAGATGCAGTTACGCTGACTGCACCCATTTGTGGATCAGAGCGTCTTTACTATCCACCCTATTAGAAGTCTCTAACTTCTACCTGAAGTCTGAGTGAACGTCCCTGACATCCTACCATAAGATGAAAAATACTCCTTTATGTATATGGACAGAGGCCTCATCTTGTCCCCATCCCAGCCTCATGTGCTTGATGCTACTCCAAATTTCACATGGTCATTTGGTCCGATGAACTGCCCTTATACACACCAGGTCGTCCATGGCCCTTAGGACGCATCACTACCCCTCTTGGGTGTCGTGATGGTCCCGTAATCATAGTGCATGCACAATCAATATTTTTACATTACACCTTATAATCTGTGGTGTTGCTGGCCCAACGGCCCTAACCCTCAACTCAACCTGCAGCTGTTTGTTTTGACTGGTCCTTCGACCTATGATGTCGTACTGCCACTAGTTGACTGAGTATGTTAGTCCTGTTTTGGTACCATGGCCAAACAATTCATTTATTAAAGTTTTATGACACATATCTAATGTTTGTTTACGAGCTCCTACTTGTGCCTACTAGCCTATGGCCCACTATTTGAGATTTTTAAAGCTAGGCATAATAGCCCTCAAGTTCCAAAACCGAGGCCTCTAGCCAATAAGAGCTATTAGAGCTCCCATCAAGAAGGTCTCCCAAATTGTTTAAGCAATGGCACAGTCAGGGGAGAGCACTTCCAAAAAAAAAGTAAATGTTCAACTATCCATCATACCAATCGAGTATGAGGATATCTCCACTCATAACCGATGAACGAGTTTTCCACTTCCTTTGAGGAAGCTTCATCATACCAACCGGGTATGATCTACTCACGACTTGTAAGTAGTTTTTCCGTGTCATTTTCACATCACTCATCTATGTTGTGATGTGTAAAATATCACTAAGTAGTGGGTTTTCATTTCGAGATACTTATCATCCCCAACCGGATATGATATAAAATCTCACTCACAACTAGTAAGTGGTTTTTAACTTTAAGTTGTGCTCATCATCCAAATCGGGTATGACGTTAGTTAGCCCACTCACAGTGGCTTCCAATTTAGAAAAGGTGCTCATCATCCCAACCAGGTATGAAGTATAAGTTAGCCCACTCATCCATTAAGCTGACGTGTTCGTCCACGGTTGGTTTTCCAAGTTGACATGAGCTTTCTCTTACTGGCATTCTGATCACACTTGTCCCGTCGGAGGTGCGACGATTCAAGATTTCTATCAAAAAAGGTACTCTCTTCCTAAAGTACCTTATAGGATCAAGAATTCCTACTATTGACGTTTCAGCATTGTTGAGGTCGTATGAGGGTTGTGGGGATGTTAGGTGAGCTTGGTTTAGCTAGACGAGGGCTGAATTCGACCAATTTTAGCTAGGCCGAAATAGGGCAGCTTCGGTCTACCGGAGCTGTTTCACTGTTTGATTATGTCAACGCTTCTTTGGCTATTCTCGGATTGAATGGAGGTTGCTATCAGATAGTTGACTTCCCCCAGAATCTAAAGAGCCTGACCTCTCCTTCTGAGGTTAAGAAAAAGGCCCAAGTCAAAGCTTTAGTTCGAGTTTCACCAGGAAAATGGAGTAGTAGAGAGAAAGAGAGGAGTTTTCAGGTGTGAGGAGAATGAATGGTGTAAAATTGTGGAAGATTTATTACTAGTGTATTAATGTTGCCATTATTCTCATTAAATTGGAAATTAATGGGTATGTATTAATATTAATTTCAATAATTAAATTTAGGTAGTAAATTATTGGTATTAATTATAATAATTAAATGTAGGTATTTACGTGTATTTACGGGCGTAGAATTAATACTAATTAAACAATATATATATATATATATATACTTATCTCATTATTTTCACATAAAGGAATTTACTAATTATTTATTTATTTTAGTCAAAACAACTCCTTTTATTTATTCAAATTATATCAATTGAATTTTAATAATATACTTCCATAAAATATTTTTTACCGAATTTTTGGGTTACTAAAAAAATAACTTTCGAGGAGGTCACCCATCCCATCCTAGCACTACTCTCACCTAAGCATACTTAACTTCGGAGTTCAAATGGGATCTTGTGCATTAGTGTTGGTATGTTATTTAATTTTGTGTTACTAAACAAATATGATTTGGTAACTATTGATGGGATGTAACATGTATACTTTCGTGCTGGTATGTTTTTTAATTTCGAGTTACTAAAAAAATACGATTTAACAACTATTAAAAAGGTGCAACATGAATACTTCCCAAGATGTCACCCATCCTAACACTACTCTAGCCCAACACACTTAACTTTGGAGTTCTAATCAAATACGATGCATTAGTGCTAGTATGTTTTTTTTTTCTAGTTATTAAAAACATGGGGTTACAAGTACCCTCAACGTAATGGCTATGTCTTGTTCTCCATTTGGTGCCCTTGGGTTCCCTTGAGGTGGTTGATTGATACTTCATCGTGTATTACCTCGAAGGGCTAGACAACTCTTTGCAAAGTGTTCGAGCTGTCCACATTCGAAGCATGCTCGACATGACCCTTCATGGTTTTTTCGGCACCTAGGGCAATAGGGGTTTCTCCTATCTGGGGTTGTACTTGCTTCCCTTTGGGCATGATAATCATCATTTCTCTTAAAGAGCCCCATTCTTGTTCCCCATCTTTGCCCACCAGACTCCCTTTAACTTCTTTGGCTATTTTGTCCTCCCTCTTCCTTCTGGCCAGCTTGCTCTATCCAGTGGCATCTTGTCTATACCAGACAGACGCTCACACTTATCAGCCATGCTGATGATGGCTACCAAATCTGTGGGGTGTCCTGATATTCCCATCTGGTCTCATATGTCAATGTTGAGACCGTCCACAAACCGTTGGCAAATATCTTCTAGTTTGGCTAAATCTGGAGCAAAAGGTCTTAGCTCATTAAATCTAGTCTCATACTCTGAGATGGTGTGAGATCCTTGTCGGAGTCGGGAGAATTCTTGTTTCTTCTCGTTGATCATATGTGGAGCTAAGTATTTCTCTAAATACCTCTCCTCAAATTGCTCCCAAGTGGGTGTAGTGGCATTAAAGCTTATGACATTATCTATCACGCCCGACCCGGTTTGGTCGGATCCACGTGAGCAACCCGTCGCTCTCTTGGTTCAAGAGGGGTTTCCCCCATCTTTAATTCAAGAGTAGCCATGCGAAATCTCAACCTCGTTCCCTGGAATAACATATATCAATAATAATGCAAGCTTAAGAGAAATTTAAGCATACCTGATAGAGGGTAAATCTTGGTATTATCCCTAGTCATTTCTCTATTCCTAAAAAGGGATAAAAAGGTGGGTGAGTTTCTACAATTCAATGAATGGGTGATTGAAAAAGAGTTTCAATAAAATGATTTGGAGTGTGTCAGATTTCTTAATTTCTTTTCAAAATTATTTCTTCATCATATTATCAGTTTTCATAAAAAAAACTTATTCACATTATCCACATTATGTGTGTTTAACAATCAACATACGCCCTTCATCATGAAGGGATCGCACATTCACAGGGCAACTCGTCCACTACACCAACGTGTAGTGTCAGATCGACTTTACCAGCCACCTAGATAGAAGCCCTCCACTTCTACCCTGGAAATGAGTGGATGTTCGTGACATCCAACCCTCAAATCCAAAAAGTTACTCCATGTCCGTATGAGGATAGAGACCTCATCCCAACCCGACCCCGGTCTCATGCACATGAAGCTACATCGAGCTTCCCTCATTGCTAGCATGACAATCTGCCCTTATCCCCACCATGTCGTCCAATAGCCCTTAGGACGCATCACTACCCCTCTTGGGCATCTTGATGGTTCCAAGCCTCAGTGCATGCATAAACAAAGTTTTCCATATAAGCTATTAATCTTTAGAGCCACAGGTCCAACGACCCTAACCCTCAACTCAACTTGCAACTGTTTGTCTAGTCCGGTCCGTCGACCTGGTCTTGTCGCACTGCTGCTAGTCCATCGAGTATGTTGGTCATGTCTTGGTACCATGGTCAAATCACATCATTCATTAAAATTTTCATGGCTTAACATCATGTTTATTTGCGAGCTTCTACTCATGCCAACTGGCCTTCAGCTCACTATACGAGATTTTCAAAATCGGGCATTCTAGCCCCCAAGTTCTAAAATGAAGGCCTCCGGCCTATCTAAGCTATTCAAGCTGTCATCAAGATGGTCTTCCAAAATTTTTAAGCAATGGCACACAGTAAGGGGAGAACACTTCTAACAAAATAACTTTTACTCGTCTATCACACCAACTAGGTGTAATGACATCTCCGCTTACAACCGGAAAACGAGTTTTCCACTTCCTTCTAGGAAGTTCATCATACCAATCGTGTATGATCTACTTACAACCGATAAGTAGTTTTTCTGCGTAGTTTCCACATCACTCCAACCAAGTGTGATGTTAAAATTTCACATAGTAGTGGTTTTTCATTCCGAGGTACTCATCATCCCAAACGGGTATGATGTGAAAATTCCCACTCACTAGATACGTGCAGTCTATTTTCCTTTAAAGCGGCTTTTTGCCTCCGCCTGAGCTTATCCTAGTTGGCGTTCCTGGTCTTTCATGTTCCTACACAATATGAATATCCTTGTTCATTATCATTTGGTCTAATAGCCTTTATTTCTCACGAATAAATAAAATGACCAAACTTCTAATAATTTGCATTTAGGTCTCTGAAGTTTTTTCCTTTAACTTTAGGTCCCTAATGCCAATTTTTTCACAAATTGAGTCCCGAAACTTTTAAAATTCACATTGGGGCCTTAATTTATTCAAAATCACAAAAAGGTGTTCAAGTTTCCCAAATTTTCAAAAAATACCATTTTGCCCATACTTTGCAGAAATGGCAATTTGACCCCAAAAATTCCAAAAAAAGTCAACCAATTGGTCTTTCAATATCTTTTTCATGGTCAATTGGCCCTTATTTTGGGAAACTTCACTTTGGTCCCTCAATTGTTTTTGAAATCCCCAATTTCCCCCAAAATTTTCCTCCAATTTCCCTCTTTTAAATTGGCGGAATTTGATTTCATCAAATTAACCGATCATTCGAGGTTAATTGTTGAAATTGAAGGTAGATTTGAGTTCCTACACATCTATACGATTCAATTGAGCTTTGAATCGCATCAATTGACATTGGAACGAGCTCAAATAGAGCTTCGCTGGAAAACTAGACTTAGAGAGAGAAAGTTTCGAAAGTTTACCATCGAGGGTGTGATGGTCCGAGCTTTCGATTGGGGCGGGTAGCTCTCATCCTGTGGTTTCTCCTAGGATCAAGAATCACCTCAATTTATGTTAAATTGAAGGAGAATTCAGTTAGTAAAATTTCACTAGTTCTCTCTCTAACACTGATCGAAAATTTCTGAGGGGAGCTAAATTGGCTTACCTTTCTGCTTTAATTCGGTCATATGAGGGCTAAGGAAGTGTTAGGAGAGCTTGGTTTAGGCTTGATTCGACTGAGTTTTTCAAAATTAAAAAATTCTAAATTCATTCTCTATCCAATGGTGGCCTCAATTCTCCAATTTGAATTTTCTAAGACACCTAGAAAAATGAATTTAGCACCTGGTTCAATAATGGTTCAAACCGGTCCAAACTAGTTCAATTCGGTTCGGATCCGGTTTACTTGAGCCGGTCTAGTTTTCTCTCTCAAATTGTCCTAAGGTCCCTTTTCAAGGTTTTTATACCCCTTTAGGTCACTCAGGAGTTGTAAATTTCCCAATTTGCCCGTTCTTTAATGGTCAAAATTTGTGAACTGGTTCGGTTTTCTCACTCGGGTTGACCGGTTCTTTCCCGATTTTCCTTAACTCCAAAGGGCGGGGCTTACAACTCTCCCCTCATTTTAGGAGTTTTGTCTCCAAAACTTACTTAACATCCTTCGCACGAGAAGGAACTTCCATTGATATCAACTTGTTATTTATTGACATACATCTTTCTAGGTTATTTCCACTTAGTCCCTTTATAATCCATACTTAAAGTTTTCTCTTCATTCCATTACTTACGCAGTCCATGGATCTTACTTTAGCTACTCATATCTTACTTGAAAATTTAAGGTTATATCCTTAGATTTACATCCTTCTCTCTTTAAAGTATAATTCATTCTCTTGAGATACTTTACTTAGGATTTTCGGATTTGGAAAATTCCAAGATACTCACTCATTATTGTATGCAGTCATTTCCTTTGCCGTTAGGACCCTTAACTTGGGGGTCCTCTCGAGCACCACTTACTCACTTCATAGATTTTGGTGTCAACTACTTTTATCCAGTTTTGACTCTTCTTCTATCCTTCCTTAGTTTCAGTGGCGTTCTATTCTCAAGGACTTTCCTTTCCTTTAGTCAACCCTTACTCTCTCATGATCACTTCAAGATCCTTATAAGAGTTAATCTCCTTCAATCTTAAGTGTCTATTGTTTATTTGTGACAGCTCCCTCATTCCGGGTTTGCTCTCTACTATATGGCCTTTACAGTAGAGACATTCATCTTAGGAATTACATGCTCAATCTTCTTATCATTCTCTGAAGGTTTCGTTCCTTCCTTTATTCATACTCTTTTCTATATTAAGGTATTTGTCCATTCAAATCCTTTTCTAACTAAGATTTCAGTCTCTACCCTTATTCTTTACTTGCGACATTTCTAATTATTGATATCATTCCGTGTACTCCATCCTATGTTTAGTCGTCCTCACTTTAGGATTTTCAATTTGAGCGTTTGATCACTACTGATCCTGATGTCAATGGTCCTGACGTCAGTGATCCTGATGATATTGAGACCGTCATCTCTTGAGTTGTATCATCTTTAATACCCGTTTCCTTTTTTAGGGTGTAGCCCTCACTTCCTTCTGATCCATCCTAAGGTGTTGTTTATTCTTTTGGTTGATCAAGTTGTTATGAGTTATTTTCTTCAACTAGATCTGTCTAAAATCCCTATTTAGTTTCTATGCTCTTTTGCAAGTAGATTACACTTGGACTTCCAGGTATTTACTTATATCTTTTAATGAGGTCCTAACTTCAACTCCAATTTATGATATTTCATTTGTTGATTATCTTAGCTTGAAACTTCCTCCTTTCCACATTTCCACTTCTTATCCTTGTCCTTTTCCTAGGGGCTCCCATCCAAGGATTTTCACGTTCATTCTCCTAAATGCTCCTTGAAAGTTCTTCCTTTATTCTTTTCTTATACTTCTCGACATTTGTATGGTTATTCACTCTGGATTTCTTCCCTACCTTCTATTCCTTTTTGTTCCACATCCTTGATTCCAAAAAGTCCCTTATTACTATTGAGTTTCTAAGGATTTGTGTCCTAACTCTCTTCTAAGTATTGGTATTATTTTTGGAGCTTTCTTTCTATCGTACTTCTTTCCTTTTTCCTTTCTCCTTTTTCCTATCATGTCTTAATTGTCTTAACATCTCCAGTGCTCCTCATAACCTTCTTTCTTTCTTCTTGGTCAGCTTCCATTCTTTTGGTTCTCCTTGGAATAGTCTATTCCTTATTGTTTCCTTACTTTTATTCTTTGAGTCTTTCCTTAACTCCTTAGACTCTCACTAGTCCCATGCTTTTGATGCTCACTTCCGCTACTCCAAACTTCTATTTCCTTTCCTTAGGATTTGTCTCCCTTGGGTGAACTCTAGGAGTCTCTTATTTGCCAAGTCTCATTGTCCCTTTGAGGGAAATCTTACCATAAAGGTTGAGGTTAACTAGTGATGACCCGTTTTTCCTTCCTTAGGTGATTTCTACCCTTTCTTTGATTTTTTATTAGTATACTCTTATTGCTTGAATTCAACAAGGAAACCAATAAATTTTATCAAAAAAAATTAGACTTTCATTTATTCAAGAAATATTTTCTTGCCATACTTGGCTTATTATAGATATTTTCTACCCCTAATCCCTTGGGGTTATAGGTCGGGAGTTAGCCTTAGAACGGTTGTGGAACTCTTGATCATATGGCTTTGAGGAACTAGTTGGAGTCCATCCATATTCCCTTATAGGACTAACTTCATGTATGGCCTCCAGTCTGTACCGCCTTAATACACCTACCTCACACTTATATATCCACTTCATCCATTGAGAGGGATTGAAGCTGGACTAAGTAGGAGGTGTTACTTGGTGGACTTTCATGAAGGTGGCATATGCATCCCAGTAATTGTCCCAAGCCTCCTTCTTAGTGGGATTTCTCTCTAGTTATTGAGGGGCTGGAGGAGGGGTTAGGCTCCTAGGAGAAGGGACATGTTCCTCTTGCCTTGGAAGAGGGTATGTAATGCCTTATGCCAAATCACATCATTCATTAAAATCTTCATGGCTTAACATCAGTTCAGCTCTTGCTCGTGCCAACTGGCCTTGGGCCCACTGTACAAGATTTTCAAAATCGGGCATTCTACCCCCCAAGTTCCAAAACTGATGCCCCTGGCCTATCTGAGCTATTTGAGCTATCGTCAAGAAGGTCTCCCAAAATTTTTAAGCACATTGTCAGGGGAGAACACTTCTGACAAAATAACTTTTACTCGTCTATCACACCAACCGGGTGTGATGACATATTCGCTTATAACCGGTAAACGGGTTTTTCACTTCCTTCCAGGAAGTTCATCATACCAATCGGGTATGATCTACTTACAACTGGTAAGTAATTTTTCCGCGTAGTTTTCACATCACTCTAACCAGGCATGATGTTAAAATTCCACATAGTAGTGTTTTTTTTATTATAAGGTACTCATCATCTCAAACGAGTATGATGTGAAAATTCCCACTCACCCGATACATGTAGTGTATTTTCCCTTAAAGTGGCTTTCTACCTCCATGCGAGCTTATCCTTACTGGCGTTCCCCGTCCTTCGTGTTCCTACGCGATATGAACATCCTTATTCATTATCATTTGGTCTAATAGCCTTTATTTCTCACGAATAAATAAAATGACCAAACTTTTAATGATTTACATTTAGGTCTCTGAAGTTCTTTTACTATAACTTTAGGTCCCTAATGCTAGTTTTCCCCCAAATTGAATCCCAAAACTTTTAAAATTCACTTTGGGACCTAAATATTTTCAAAATCACAAAAAGAGGTCCAAGTTTCCCAAATTTATAATTTGGTCCCCAAATTTTCAAAAAATACCATTTTGCCCTACTTTGCAAAAATGGCAACATGAACCCAAAAGTTCCAAAAAAATTGACCAATTGGTCCTCCAACATATTTTTCATGGCCAATTGACCCTCAATTTTAGGAAATTGCACTATGGTCCCTAAATGTTTTCAAAATCCCCAATTTCCCCCTTTTAAATTGGCTGAATTTGATTTCATCAAATTGACCAATCATTTGAGGTTAATTGTTGAAATTGAAGGTAGATTTGAGTTTCTACACATCCATACGATTCAGTTGAGCTTTGAATCGCATGAATTGATGCCGGAACGAGCTCAAACGGAGCTTCGTCGGAAAACTGGACTTAGAGAGAGAAAGCTTCAAAAGCTTACCGTCGGGGGTGTAGCGGTCCAAGCTTTCGATCGGGGCAAGTAGCTCTCGTCCTAAGGTTCCTTCTAGGATCAAGAATCACCTCATATCATGTTAAATTGAGGGAGAATTCAGTCAGTATAATTTCAACGGTTCTCTCTCTAACACTGATCAGAAATTTTAGAGAGAAGCCAAATTGGCTTACCTTTCTGCTCTAATTCGGTGGTATGAGGGATAAGGAAGTGTTGGGAGAGCTTAGTTTAGCCTGAGTAGGGATCAATTTGGCCATCTTAAGCTCAATAGAAATAGGATAGCTTCTGTCCACTGGAACTGCCTCACTGTTTGATTGCGCCGATGCTTCTCCGGCGATCCTAGGACCAAATGGTGACCACCATCGGGTAGTTGACTTCTCTCCGAGTCTAAGGAATCTAACCATGTCTTGTTTGGCTCAGAAAAACCCCTAAGTCAGAGCTCCGGTTCAAGCTTCGTCAGAAAACTGAGTAACTGAGAGAGTGTGAAGTTTTTAGGTGTGTGGATGATGAATGGAGAGGGGCTCTTTATATAGGGAGATCGGGGACTCTCCGGTCGTCTGTTTGGCACCTTAATGACAGTCATTGATGGCTTGAAATGTCCTAAATAGAAACGTTGCCTTTCCGTCAGTGCTGTTTGATTTTTCGACGAGTGAACAATAATGTCATAGGAAGGAAGAAGACGACACTGTTCCAAACTGGACCAGACTAGTCTAAACCGGGTTTAATGCTTAAAATGGTCGGTTCATGCCCGATTCAACCGAGTTTTTTAAAATTTAAAATATCTAAATTCATCTACATTCATTCTCTATCCAATGGTGGCCTCAATTCTCCAATAAGAATTTTCTAAGCCACCTAGAAAAATGAATTTAGCATCCGGTTCAATGATGGTTCAAACCGGTCCAAACCAATCCAAACTTATTCAATCCAGTTCACCTAAACCTATCTATTTTTCTCTCCCAAATTGTCCTAAGGTCCCTTTTCAAGGTTTTTATGCCCCTTTGGGTTACTCGGAAGTTGTAAATTTTTCAATTTACTCGTTCTCTAATGGTCAGGATTTGTGAACTCGTTCGAATCTCAATCGGCTTGACCGGTTCTTTCCCAGTTTTTCTTAACTCCAAAGGATGAGGCTTACATTATCCTACCACCTCTTCGCATTGTCTTCTAAGAAAAATTCTGTCAGGATTACTATATCTTCTGATGAAATCTTGACTATGCCCATGAGTTTCTTGATAAGTGGGAAGGAGATTGGTTTGAACTAGTACTACTCTTTGTATAAATGGTCATTTTATTAATTATTCATCAAAATATAATCATTATAACCTCTATTGAGTAAAATAATTATTTTCCCATATTTAATAATACAATTACTATTTTCTCATTTATTCACAAAAAAAAAATTTGACATATTCATTTGTACTAAAATCATTTTCTAGATACCCATGCTTCACTTAAAGACTATTTGCACAACTTTTCTCATTTTTATAATTCGGAACCAAAATTTTAAAATTTTGTAATTTATTTTTTGAACTTGAAAATTCACTCAAGTAACTTAAATTTTCACAAATCTCTCACAAGTACTTATATTTATCTCCCAATGACTCGTGAGAGAAGTTTAGGGTCCTACACTTTCCAAATTTGCTCATTTTTCAAAAGTGTCTTAAATAAAGTATGTGAAATGAAGTCAAGGATATGTCATTCTATAGTAGTGGTTAACCAAGTGGTTACCGAAGTTGTGCAAACTTTGGCCTTAAACTACTGTGATCGAAAGTTACACCATGGTCCACTCAATGAAAATCGGCTCGTGGCGACCAAAAATTGTCCTGTGAGAGATCGTCCAAGGCATGTGAGAGGCAATCATAGGTATGAGATTTTTTTTCTACTGGTGCTAACTCGAGTGGTGGCCGAATTTGGATTTGAAAGGGCAATGACAACCTATGATTTTTTTGTCCTAGAAATATAGTTAGGAAAAGGACTCCCATGCAATGTTTTCCTAAACATTCTAGTTTAGATCTAACTACAAAACTCAAATGGAGTCCATTGGTATTATTTTGAGACAAAAATGATTTCATTTGATGGTCGGGTGAATGATAATTTTGAGGTCAATTACTCAATGGACGAGAGTGTGTCCGGTAACTAGCAAGGGATTGTTAGCTCAACCAGCATGTAATTTGGTCAAAAAATCAAATCAATTAGGCTAATATTTCTGATAATGTGTATCCATAATTCGTTAATATAAGGGGAAGGAGGCAATGATGTGAATTAAATTGGGCATGATATAATTTAAAAGTTAAAAGCTAAAAGATTTTAAAAGTATTAGATGGGCTGATAGCCGATGCCAACAAAAAAGTTTAACAAAATCTCATGAGAAAATTTTTAATTTAAATTTTAATGTGAGATTTATTAACATAATAAATATTTTAAAATATTGGAGTATAATATAATATATTTTATATATATCTCTAATATAAACGATCAAATTTAGAATATTCATTATTTTATATATTTAAAAAAAATATTCAAGAAATATATTAAATATATTTTTTATATATTTAATGAATAGTTTACATATCAACCATAATATATTATTTATTTATTTTTAGGATATCTAGTATTAATAAGTGATTAGGTTATTTCATATCCTAATAAAGATATTTTTTATTTTAATAAAATTATGAGATTTATTTTTTCTTTATATTTTGAGAGATCTTTTGAAATTATTATGTTTTTACTTGTGATGCTCAATCAATTTATTATCAAGTTTTCTAAAAGTTATTTTTAAAGTAGTTTGGTGTGAATTATACATCTATCATATCTTATTTCTTACATAAACAATGTATAATCTATTCTTTTTACTTGTATAGTGAAAGTATTAGGTTTTTTGAAATATTTGGTGTAGGATATTATCAATATATAAGTAGGATTAATCAAATTTGGCACATTGTGATTAACAAATTAAGTATAGAAGGATTTAAATAAGTATTGTATGGGTTGATTAAAGCAATTGTAGAAATCCAAGCTAAAGGCCTAAAGAAGTTCAACAAGAGTTTAAAAACATAATTGAAATTCAAATATTAAAATATAATATAGTATATTTAATAAATATCTATAATATAACCTTTTAAATTTAGAATAATTAATAATTTAAATATTTTTATAAATATATACAAGAAATATACTATGTATATTTTCTATATATTTAGTGGTTCACAATTATATATTATTTTATTATTTTTAATATAGCTAGTATTTATAATTGATTATAAGAAGTTTATTTGATTCCAATAATATTATATGGTTTACTTTTTATTTATTTTATAGAATTTTTTAATTTATCAAGTTTTTAATGACCACGTTTAAGGATTTTTTTAAAAATTTTCTTAGAATATTTGGGTAGAACGTCTATATTTACCTACTAGCTTATTTCTCATCTAAATAAGTTATAATATAATATTTTTTTATTTAGGTCGTAAAAATTTTACATTTTTTTCATAATTGGTATATGGCATTGTCCATATATAAGTCTATAACCCATAAAAACAAATCTTTTTAAATCTAGTAGCTCTACCAGGATTGCACATATACTTTGACAACATTTGATAGGGTTTTAATGCAATTGGCCCTTTGGTTCATCCCATTTCGGTCAATATGCTTTATTTTTCCATTTTTTTTTACGATAATTACTTTGATACATCCTTTCAAAAATATTTTTTTAAACTATTATTGTTCAACTTAATTTATGTCAATTTTCATTCTAATTTTTTTTAATGAATTTAATTCTTAACTTTCTATCAATGCAAATTTTTTCACGTACAAATCTATCTTTATTTAATCCATTAAAATTTATCGTCTAGAATTAATTATCAGGTAAATTTAACATAGAATCCTAATTTAAAATTTAACTTTTACTTAAATGGTTCTCCAAATTTACTTTGACTAATTCAAATTGTTATGTTCTCTATTAAATATTTCTTCACATAAATTTACTTTTTTATTTGTTTATCTACTCTCAAAATTTTAAATTATAGTTTTTATTAATCCATATTTAATATATTATAAGGTTTTAAAATTCTGATTTTACATTAAAAAAAACTTTAAATTTTATCATATATATATATATATATATACCAAAAAATTATACTCCCTAATATTTAGTAGATATTTTTTAAATTTGTAAAATAGTTACTAAACTTTTTAAATATTTCAAAATAATCCCTAAACTCTTATTAATTTTATTTTACCTATATTATATTTATAAGTATCAAATTCAACCAGTTAATTATTTTCATTTCACTTATTTATCCCAACTTTAAAACTCAATAGCCAGTTAATTATCCCCATTTCAAAGAGGGCAACAAAGGTTTTCTTTAATTTGCAAAAAAAAATGATCTAAATAATCTTAAGGGAATTATAAAGGGAGTTTTGAACTGGTTTATCTTTTTATTGCGTGAAAATAATAAATATTGAGATTTTGTTAAGCCATTTCCATGTAGGACAAGTACAATTTTCACCGGAAAAAAACAGTTTACACTAATTTGTTCTTTAGACTAATTCAATTAATTAATAAATAAATCTCATTTTATTATAATTTTTAAGATTCAATTCTTAAATAAATGAAGTAGGTGATTGATATACAACCCCAACTAATACATAAATTAATGTATATATATATTAAGATTCAACAAATATTATTTATTATAGGGTTTTTTATTCATGGAGTTCTCAAGTACAGTCAAGTACAACGAAAAAAAGTCCAAAATAAAAAGAAAACTTCCAAAAAATATGGTGCCTCTAATTGTGACATTGATTTTTGTGGAAAGGGTTCAAGGAAAATAAAAAAATTGTCCCATCAAATGAGAAACATTACATTTGAAGAAAAAAGTGTGTATATCAGACTTGCACATGATCTTCTACCAATGTTTTAATTAAATAAGTTATATTTGAATTTTAATTAATATAAATATTATTAAAATATAAATTATAGAATGTAACAAATATAGGAGACTAATTTAATATTGAACGGAAGAGTACTAAGAGTACATATAGTCATTTTATTGCATCAATTTACATTTTTTTTTATAATTTTATAGATAAAAGTTATTCAAAATTTTAAGGTGCACCTTTCTAATTTTATTCACTCTAAATTCATTCAGAGTGTTTAAATATTCCGACCTTCTCGCTCAACATTGTCCTTTTATTGAGCTTATATCCATTAATCTGTTTAGATCTTTCAATCTCCCACTCACCTTTGATCATTTCTTCATACTAAATATAACTTCTCTTCTACCCTATAAAGTACCCTCATTCATTCCAACCATAACCATTCATCTCATAAACAATAAAACCAAAACTATTTCTATATCTCGAAAAAGAAGAGAAGGAAAAAGGAAGAATCATGACCAAGGTAACACTCGTGTCCTTATTCTCGCTCATGTTGCTCGTATCCATCTACACTGCCATTGCCGAAGATTCCCATGAGGATTCAAGCATTTGGAGCACAATGACCAGCAAAGTCAATAGTGTCTTCAAATTAGGCACTAATGAAAACGAGGACAGTAGCGCCAATCCGGTTGACATGCGGGTGGACAGCCCACCGGAGCCATAGACAAGATCCAAGTGACGGCTGGCGCAGCGTTTGCAAGCATGAGAGGTAAAGCGTTCACCGGCCATGCAAGCACCAGAATGTGTGATTGATTTTATAGTTTTAATAAGAGCATAAGTTTCATAGTTTTAATTGCCGGGAATATCTTATGTGGTTGTGGCTACTTTGATAGCCTAAGGCCTAAATTCTTGTTATGATAGAAAATTTATGAATGTAAGATAATGTGTTTGCTTTATATAATTACGATTATAATTATTATGATGGGCAATGCTATACATTATTTAGCCTAATATAAAATATTTTAACTTAATTTATATATTAATTATGAGAATATATTGTATAACGATTTGTTCTTATATATATAAATATATATAAGTTATTAATGGTAAGTAATACAACATTTTCAATCTTATAAATAAATAAAATATCTCTATTTTATCTAATATATTATCATATTATTAACTGCAACCTATATACAGTTATCACGGACAATTTTAAACACACACTAAACAATTATTTGCGAGCCGTATATTATTATTTCGGTATTGAACAAGTGAGAACAATTAATTCGAATTGGGTATTTTTTTTTATATACTCGAACAGACCAATAAATTTTAAATAGATATGGGTTCGAGTACTTACCGTTCTACAATATCTTCTTATACTAATAAGTATGTATTACAGATTATTTTTTTCTAAATGTACATAATTTGTAACACTCTGACCCAATTTGGTCGTATCCCCGTAAGCAACCCACCACTCTCACGTTTTATTAAGAGCTTCTCATTTTCTAAACCGCGAGAAATAAAGTATCCTTTCACATGTATCTTTCGTGGAATATCATTAAATAAAACTGAACATATTAAATTTTACATAACTGTCTTTTAGGAAGTTTTTAAATTTATTTTCCATTAGTTACTTGAAAATGGGTAAAAGGAGGTGGTGAGTTCTACAACTCAATGAATGAGTGTTGAGAGTGAGTTTTCATAAACAAATAATTTTAATCAGAGTATGTCAAACTCTTTATTTCATTTAAAAATATTATTTCCTCAAATATCAATTTTTAAAAAAAATTTCTAATTTTTCACATTAGGTGTGTTTAACAGTCGACACATGCCCTTCATTAGGAAGGGATCACACATTCGCAGAGCAACCCGTCCACTATACCCACTTGTGGCTCGAAGCAACTTTACTGTCCACCAGGATAGAAGCACGTTCACTTCTACCCTACATTTGAGTGGATGTTTATGACATCCGACCCTCAAACCCGAAAATAACTTTGTGTCTATATGAGGACAAATACCTCATCCTAACCCCACCCTAGTCTCATGCGCATGAAGCTACATCGAGCTTCCCTAACTACTGGCACGACAAACTGCCCTTATCTCCACCATGTCATCCAATAGCCCTTAGGACGAATCACTACCCATCTTGGGTGTTTTGATGGTCCTGAACTTTAAGTGCATGCACAATTAATAGTTTTTCCACAAAAATATTTATCTTTGGTGCCACATGGTCCAATAGCCCCGACCCTCAACTTGACCTGTAGCTGTTTGTCTAGGTCGGTCCATCGACCTGACACGCATTGCTGCTAGTCCATTGAGTATTTTGGTCATGTCTTGGTACCATGGTGAAATCACATAATCCATTTATTAAGAGTTTTCATGTCTTTAATATCTTATGCTTATTTACGAGCTCCTGCTCATGCCAACTGGCCTTGGGCCCATTGTAAATAATTTTCCAAAATCGGACATGTAGCCTCACAAGTTAAAAAACCGAGGCCTCTAGCCTATCTGAGTTGTTCTAGATCCCATCAAAAAGGTCTTCCAAAAAGTTTAAGCATTGGCACATAAGTCAGGGGAAAATATTTTTGACAAAACATATTTTCACTACATCACACCAACCAGGTGTGATGATATCTCTACTTACAAGTAAGTGGGTTTCTCCTTTCTTTTAGCAAGTCCATCATACCAACTGAGTATGATCTCTACTTATAATCGGTAAGTAGATTTTAGCTGAGTTCGCACATCACTCCAACCGGGTGTAATGTCAAAATCCCACATATAAGTTGATTTTTGTTTCTAAAGTGCTCACCATCTCAACCGATTATGATGTGAATAAACTCATTCACCTATTAATCGTGAAGTATTCATCCTCCATTGGTTTTCCAAGTTGACGCAATCTTTCTCTTGTTAGCGTTCTGATCACCCTTGTCCCTACACGAATTGGGCAACCCTTTTCACTTAAGGTTTAGCATAAAAACCTAGACTAACAATTTATCGATAAATTGTGTTTAGGTCCCTAAAGTTTATTTTTCTTAACTTTAGGTCCCAAATGCAATCTTTTACCCAATTTGACTCCCAAAGTTTCCAAAATTCTATTTTGAGTCCTCATTTTACTCAGCATTATATAAGGGGCTCAAGTTTACCAAATTTCCAATTTGGTCCCCAACTTTTCAAAATTACTATTTTACCCCTATTTTCCAAAAATGGCAATTTGACCCCAAATGTCATGACCTAACCTAGTTTGGTCGAATCCCTGTGAGCAACCTACCACTCCTTTAGTTCAAGAGGGGTTTCCCCTTCTTTAATTCAAGAGTAGTAAGGCAAAATCTCAACCTTGTTTCCTGGAATAAAATATATTAATAATAATGCAAGCTTAAGAGAACATTTAAGCATACCTGACAGAGGGTAAATTCTGGTGTTATCCCTAGTCATTTCTCTATTCCTAAAAAGGGATCAAAAGGGTGGGTGAGTTACTACAACTCAGTGAATAGGTAATTTAAAAAGATTTTCAATAAAAATAATTTGGAGTATGCCAAACTCCTTAATTTCTTTAAAACCATTTCTTCCTACATTTTTCGGTTTTCAAAACCATTACTCATCATTAATCATAGCCGGTGTGTTTAACAATTAATACACACATTATTATCATGAAGGGATCACACATTCGTAGGGCAACTCGTCCACTGCACACACTTGTGGCTTCGGAGCGACTTTACCAGCCACCTAGATAGAAGCCCATCCATTACTACCCTTGGAATGAGTGGATGTATGTGACATCCGACCTCCAAACCCAAAAATAAACTCCATGTCCGTATGAGGACAGAGACCTCATCCCGACCCCACACCGGTCTCATGTGCATGAAGCTATGTCGAGCTTCCCTAACTGCTAGCAGGACAAACTGCCCTTATCTCCACCATGTTGTGTAGTACCCCTAGGACACATCACTACCCCTATTGGGCATCTTGATGGTCCTAAACCTTAGTGCATGCACAAAACAATAATTTTCCATAGAAACCATTTAATCTATGGTGTCATTGGTCCAACGGCGCCGACTCTCAACTCGACCTATCTTGTCGTACTATCACTAGTCCATCAAGTATGTCAGTCTTGGTACTATGGCCAAATCACATCATTCATTAAAATTTTCATGGCTTAATCTCATATTTTTTTACGAGCTCCTACTCATGCCAACTAGCCTTTGGCCCACTGTATAAGATTTTCAAAATCGGGCATTCTAACCCTAAGTTCCAAAATTGAGGCCTCCTGCCTATCTGAGCTATTTGAACTCCTGTCAAGAAGGTATCCCAAAATGTTTAAGTAGTGGCACATAGTCAAGAGAGAGCATTTCTAACAAAAATAACTTTTCACCTGTTCATTACACCAACTGGGTGTGAGGACATCTCCATTCATAATTGATAAGCGGATTTTCTACTTAATTCAAGGAAGTTCATCGTACCAATCGAGTATGATCTACTTACAACCGTTAAGTAGTTTTTCCGCATATTTTCCCACATCACCCAACCAGGTGTGATGTCAAAATTCCACATAATAGTCGATTTTAAATTACAAGGTAATCATCATCCCAACCGGGTATAATGTGAAGATTTTCATTCACCCGATAATGTAGTGAATTCATCTTATTTAGCTCTTTGCCTCCACGCAAGCTTGTCTTTGTTGGCATTCCCGGTCCCTCGTGTTCCTACACAATTTAAACATCCATGTTCATTGTCATTTGGCCTAATAGCCTCCATTCCTCACAAACGAACAAAATGCCCAAACTTTTAATTATTTGCATTTAGGTCCCTAAAGTTCTTTTGCTTAACTTTAGGTCACAAATGCTAATTTTTCCCCAAATTGAGTCCCGAAACTTTTAAAAATTCATTGTGGGTCCTCAATTTATCCAAAATCTAAAAAATGGTTCAAGTTTCCCAAATTTCCAATTTGGTCCCTAGTTTTTCATAAATTACCATTTTGCCCCTACTTTGTAAAAATGGAAATTTGACCCCAAAATTCGAAATTTTTACCCATTGGTCCTCCAACATCTTTTTCATGGCCAATTAGCCCTCAATTTTGGGAAATGGCACTTTAGACCCTCAAATTTTTGAAATCCCCAATTTGCCCCAAAAGTTTCCCACAATTTCTCCCTTTCAAACCTTGCTGAATTTGATTTTATCAAATTGACCGATCAGTCGAGGTTCATTGTTGAAATTGAAGGTAAAATTAAGTTCCTACACATCCATATGATTCAATTGCACTTTGAATAGCATGAATTGACGTCAAAACAAGCTCAAATGAAGCTCGCCGGAAAACTAGACTTAGAGAGAGAAAGCTTTGAAAGCTTACCGTCGGAGGTGTGGCAGTCTGAGCTTTCGATCTGGGTAGATAGCTCTCGTCCTGAGGTTGCTCCTAGAATCAAGAATCACCTCAATTCATGTCGAATTGAGGGAGAATTCGGTCAGTAATGTTTCATTGGTTCTCTCTCTAACATTGATTGGAATTTACATAAAGGAGCCAAATTGGCTTACCTTTCGGCTCTAATTAAGTTGTATGATGGCTGAGAGAGTGTTGGAAGAGCTTGGTTTGGCCTGAGTAGGGCATGAATCAGCCGATTTTCTCTCGACAAAAATAGGGCTGCTTTGGTTCGCCGAAGCTACTTCACTATTCGATCACGCCAGCACTTTTCCAACAATCATCGGAGCAATTGGAGACTACCGTCGGGTAGCTAACTTCTATCCAACCATGCCTTCTTTGGCTCAGAAAAACCCCTATGTGGGAGCTCTTGTTTGAGCTTCATCAAAAACTGAGTAGGTGAGGGAGAGTGAAGTTTTCAAGTGTGTGGAAGATGAATGGAGAGGGGCTCTATATATAGGGAGCTCAGTGACTCTCCCACCGTCCATTTGGTACCTTAATCATAGTCATTGATGGTCTGAAATGTCCTAAATGGAAATGTTTCCTCTCCGTCGGCGCTATTCGATTTTCTGGTGAGTGAACAGTGTTGTCATCTAAAGGAAGAAGACGACACTATTTCGAACCGGACTGGACCGGTCCAAATCGAGTTCAATGCTTAAATCGACCGGTTCAGGACCGATTTGACAGAGTTTTTCAAAATAAAAAATTTCTAAATTCATTCTCTACAACGGTGTCCTCAATTCTCCAAATTGAATTTTCTAAGCCACTTAGAAAAATGAATTTCGCATTCGGTCCAATGATGGTAAAAACTGGTTCAATCCGGTTCGGATCTAGTTCACCTAAACCGGTTTGGTTTTCTTTCCCAAATTGTCCTAAAGTCCCTTTCCAAGGTTTTTATGGCTATTTGGGTCACTCGGAGTTGTAAATTTTCCAAATTGCTCATTCTCTAGTGGTCGGGGTTTGTGAACCAGTTCGGTTCTCTCACTCGGGTTGACTAGTTCTTTCCTCGGTTTTCCTTAACTCCAAAGGGAAGGTTTACGCCAAATGTTCCAAAAATCGACCAATTTGGTCCTCCAGCATCTTTTCCATGGCCAATAGGTCCTCAATTTTGGGAAATTGTAAAATGGACCCTCAATTTTACAAAATCCCAAAATTTCCCTAAACTTTTCCCCTTTCAAACTGGCTGAATTTGATTTCATCAAATTGACCATTCAATCGGGGTTAATTGCTCCAATTGAAGGTATGAATCAGTTCCTACACTTCAATATGATTCAATTGAGCTTTGAACCGCGTCATTTGGTTCTGAATTGAGCTCAAACATAGATTTGCCGAAAAACTATACGTAGAGATAGAAAGCTTATCATCAGAGGTGCGATGGTTGGAGCTCTCTATCGAAGAAGGTAGCTCTCTTCCTGAGATACTTTATAGGATCAAGAATTCCTACAATTGACCGCGAATTGAAGGAGAATTTCGTCTATGAAATTTAGCAATTACTCTCTCTAACTCCGACCTGTAACGACTGAGAAGGATCAAATTAACTTACCTTTCAGCTCAATTTAGGTAGTATAAGAGCTGTGGGGATGTTGGGAGGGCTTGGTTTGGCCGGAGGAGGGCTGAATTTGGCCGAATTCAACACAACCAAAATAGGGCAGCTTCGTTCCGTCGAAGCTACTTCACTATTTGATTCTACTGGCGCTTCTCCAGCTGTCCTCAGATTGAACAGATGTTGCTATCTGACCATTTGGCATCTTCGTCGCACTCATTCATGACCTGAAGCGCCCTGAACGAAGGTGATTCATCTCTACTGGCACTATTCATTCTTCTGTTTAATGAATAATGTTGTCACCTGAAATGCCCTGAACCGAACCGGTCTGACCGGGTTCAATGCCACTAGTCCGGAGACCTATCATCTAAATAGTGTTGTTTATCTTGACTAGTCCGAAGACCTATCATGTCGCACTGTCACTAATCCATCGAGTATGTTAGTCCTGTTTCGGTACCATAACCAAACAACTCATTTAGTTCAGTTTTCTTAGCATAATAATCATGTTTGTTTACGAGCTCCTGCTCATGCCAACTAGCCTAGGGCCCACTGTTCAAGATTTTCAAAATTAGACATATTAGCCCCCAAGTTCCAAAAATGAGGCCTCCGGCCTATAAGTGCTATTCGAGTTCCCATCAAGAAAGTCTCCCAAAAATTTTTAGTAGTGGCACACAGTCAGGGGAGAGAATTTTCGACAAAATAAACTTTTCAATTGTCCATCATATCAACTGAGCATGAGGACATCTCCGCTTATAACCGACAAGTGGGTTTTCCACTTCCTTATAGGAAGTTTCATCATACCAATCAGGTATGATCTACTTACAACCGGTAAGTAATTTTTTCTCAAGATTTCCACATCACTCTTCTTAGATGTGATGATTAAAATACTACTTAGTAGTGGATTTTCATTTCTGAGGTGCTTATCATCCCAACCATGTATGATATTAAATATCCCACTAACCCAATCGTGTAGTGTATTTCCTCTAAATCGGGTTTCGTCCCTTGCGAGCTTTACTTTAGTTGGCATTTCTGATATCTCATATTCCTACATGGTATGAACATCTTTCTTCATTATCATTCCGTTTCAAAGTCTTCATTCATTATGAATGGCTAAAAATAACTAACTTTTCAAATATTTGCAATTTGGTCCCTATAGTTCTTTTTTTTTTACTTTAGGCCCTAAATGCCGGTTTTTCCCCAAATTGAATCTTGAAACTTTTAAAATTCCCCTTGGGACTTCAATTTATTAAATTTCATAAAAGGGGGTTCAAGTTTTTCAAATTAGCAATTTGGTCCCAATTTTTCCAAAATTACCATTTTGCCCTTCCTTTACAAAAATGGTAAGTTTTACCCCAAAAATTCTTAAATTTGCTTAATTGGTCCTCTAACACTCTTATCATGCCTAATTGGACCTCGATTTTATAAAATTGGATTTTAGTCTCTCGAATTTTTGAAGTCCCCAAAATTTCCCCTAATTTTAACTTTCCAACACAGCCGAATTTGATTTCATCAAATTGATTGATCAAACAAGTTTAATTGTTGAAATTGAAGTTAAAATGGAATTCCTACATCTTCTTATGATTCAATTGCACTTTGAATTGCAAGTTATGATGTCGGAATGAGCTCAAATGGAGCATCGCCAGAAAATAGAACGTAAAGAGAGAAAGCTTCAAATGCTCACCATTGGGGGCGCAGCGGTCCGAGTTTTCAATCAAGGCAGATAACTCTCCTGCTAAGATTCCTCCTAGGATCAAGAATTGCATCAATTGATGTAAATTGGGTGAGAATTTTATTATCGAAATTCTGTCGGTTCTCTCTCTAGTACTGGTAAAAAATTATAGAGGCGAGCCGAATTGGCTTACCTTTCAATTCTAATTCGGTCGTAAAAGGGTTGAGAAGGTGTTGGGAGAGCTTGTTTTGGCTTGAGTAGGGCTTGAATTGGCTGATTTTAGCTTGACAGAAATAGGGCAACTTTGATCCGCCAGAGCTACTTTACTATTCGATCATGTCGGCACTTCTCCGGAGACCCTCAAAGCGAATGAAGACTACCACCCTGTAGTTGACTTCTCCCCGATTCTAAGGAACTCAACCATGCCTTCTTTGGCTAAAAAAAGACCCTATATCAGAGCTCTGGTTTGAGCTTCGCCAGAAAACTGAGTAGTTGAGAGAGAGTGAGGTTTTCAGGTGTGGAGAGGATGAATGGAGAGGAGCTCTTTATATAGGGAGCTCGGGGACTTGTTGGCCGTCCGTTTGGCACCTTTATAACAATCATTGATGGCCTGAAATGTATTGAATAGAAACATATCTTCTTCCTTGATGCTGCTTTGATTTTCCAGTGAATAAAAAGTGTTGTCTTCTGAAGGAAGAAGACGACACTGTTCTGAACCGAACTGGACTAGTCCAAACCGGGTTCAAAGCTTAAACTGGACGATTCAGGCCCAATTCGACCGAGTTTTTCAAAAATAAAAATTTCTAAATTCATTTTCTATCAAATGGTGTCCTCAATTCTCAAATTGAAATTTTCTAAGCCACCTAGAAAAATGAATTTAGCATCAGGTTTAATAGTGGTTCAAACCGGTTCAATCCTGTTCATATCCAGTTCACCCGAACCGGTATGATTTTTCTCTCCTAATTTGTCCTAAGGTTCTTTCCCAAGGTTTATGAACCCTTATTGGTCACTCGGGAGATGTAAATTCTCCAATTTGCTTGTTCCCTGATAATCAGGTTTGTGAACCGGTTTGATTTTCTCATTCAGTTCAACCGGTTCTTTTCCGGTTTTCCTTAACTCCAAATAGTGTAGTTTACAACTCTCCCCTCCTTTTAGGAGTTTTGTCCCCCAAAATTTATTTCACACTTTTTGTGTATTGGATTAAACTTTTCATTGATATATAAATTTTCTAGTTTATTGTCTTACAACCCTCTCGGTTGTTTTCATTCATCCCTTTCATCACATACCTAAGATTCTCATCTCATTCTCATCCTTTCCTCATTTCATGAAACTTACTTTAGCTAAGCATATCTCCCTGGAAGATTTAGAATAATTTCCTTTAATTATATCCTTCCTTTCCCAAGGCACCATTTCTCAATTCCAAACTTCTTTTATCAAAATTTTCAGAACTGTTAGTTCCGGACATTTTCTTCCACAGGTTTTGGCGTTTATCACCTTTTCATTCTACATGCATCCCTTCCTCATTCTTTGGTTATCACCTTTATGCTTGACTTCGTTATGCCTTAATCATAAATCCTTCCTTGCCTAAGTCATATTTTTTCATGGAATAGTTGGGTTTACATGCCCCTTACCGCATGACATTCTTCAGAACTTGTCTTTGACTTCACATCACTATAGCCGCATCGATTTCCTTACTTACTCGTCTTTTCCGACTGCTATATTTGATCATTCAATCTTCAAGTCCTTGAGCTTCTGATAACTTATTGACATACTAAAGCTCTTCCTTTCTTATTTCATTCCTCATTCCCACTAGCGTCCTTCCCTTTTTAAGTCTCTTCTCATTTTAAATCCATTTTTAATCACATCGTGATCATTTTAGGATCCTTTATTCCGGTCAGTCCCTTTCTTACTTGTATGACATCTTCATGCTTACACGTTACTTGAGTTTGACTTATCTCCTGGATCTTCATGATTTCTTTCCCTTTTCACTTGACCCTTTCATTTCTAGTAGCTTGTCTATTAGGAGATTATCTTCTTCCCAATTTTTGTTGGTTCCATTTCTTCTTAATTGGTACTCATGTGTCCTTCCACAGTTTCCTTTCTAGGTAAGTTTTACTCTTCTTTTCTCCCGAAATTTCCTTCTAACCTTGACCATTACGAATACTCACTCTCAAATGTCCTTCCTAGCTGTTATCTTGATCTGCTTACTTTACTCTTGAGATCCTACAAGTACTTTTCATTTATCTTACTAGTCTCATTTGTTCTCAGAACTTAGTTATTCCTTTGAGGTGAACCCCTTATCCTTATTATATCCAATCTTTCGTATCTATGTGTCCTAGGTATTCCTCCCTTATCTCGATTAGGGTTTATTCCTTAATACTCTCCAGTTCTTATTAAAGCATCATTTTTCTCTTTTGGACGATTGATCAATAGGAGTTTATTTCCTTCAATTGGATTTGTCTTAAATTCCAACTTGGGTTTTCATGTCTTTCGGCAAGTAGGTCGTACTTATCCTTCCCAAACACTCACTTAGTTATTTGTATATTTTACTGAGGTCCTTATTCGGTTCAATCTTTTACGACATTTCCTCAGTTGTTTTTCTTAACCTAGAGCTTTCTCCTTCCTCAATCCAACTTCCTACTCTCATCCTCTTTCTAGTGTCTCCTGTTATGTGATTCTTTTGTTTGATTACCCTACCATTCTTTAAAAGTTCTATCTTTTTAATCTTCGCTTATACTTAAGGATCTTGTATGGTTCATCCACTTCGACTTTTCTTCCTTTTTTGGTCCATACCTCTGCTTTCTACAAGTCTCCCTACCTTATGGAGTTCCTAAGTAACTGTATCTTTGCTCTTTACAAGTAGTTGTTATACCTAGGCCTTCTTATTATTCTACTTTCTTTCTATCTTTCCTTGGTGGTCTTGACAATCGTTGGGTTTCCCCATACTTATTTTCTTTTTCGTCTTGATAAGCTTCTATTCTTTTGGTTCCCTTTGAAATATTCTACTCCTTGTTTTTCCTTACTCTTATTCTTTAAGCCTATCTTTAACTCCTTGGACTCTCCATGAATCTGTACTCTTTGATGATTGCTTCCCAACTTCTTTTTCTTTTTCTTAAGATCCCTCTTGGATGGATTCTTCCTTATTGTACTTCTGAGGATAAGTCTTAAGGGTTGAGGTTAACTATAAATAACTCATCTTTTCCTCCTTAGGTGATTTCCTACCTTTTACTTTAATCTTTATTATCATACTCTTTTTGTTTTGAATTTATCAAGGAACTTAGGAGTTTTAACAGAAATTTCACTTTTATTTATTCAATAAATATTTTCTTGCCATACTTGGATTATTACAGGAATTTTCTACCCCCTAATCCCTTGGGGTCATATGACTAGAATTAACCTAAGAACGGTTGTGGGACTCTTGATCAGAAGGCTCTAAGGAATTGGTTGGGGTCCATTTGTATTCCCTAATAGGACGAATTTCATGTATGACCTCCAATTTGTACCGCTTTAGTACCTCAACCTCACACTTATAGGTCCACTTCACCCATTGGGAGGGATTAAAGCCAGGTTGAGTAGGTGGAGGTACTTGGTAAACCTTCATGAATGTGGCATATGCATCCCAGTAATTATCCCAGGCCTCCTTCTTGGTTGGATTCCCCTCCAGTTGTTGTGGGACTGGAGGAGGAGGGGTTGGGCTTCTAGGAGGTGATATTGGTTCCTCTTGTCTAGGAGGAGGGTATATGGTGCCTTTCATTTCCAGTAAGGCTCCTACTAGTTTTTGGTAGTCTTCCACCATGTCATTGGGTACTCGTTTCTTGCCCTTTAGGAACCTTTGTATGGATTCCTCCCTTGGGTTGGGTGTCTTTTTTAGGGTTATGGATGGAGGACTGGATTTCACCGTGAATTTCCTAGGAACTCTCCTTCCTACATGATAGTTTAGAGTTGGATTAATGTAAGGGCATAACATTGATAATGTTTCAAGGGAACTAGGCTCGAATACACTTCAAGTTGTCATGCCCTAGCCCAGTTTGGTCGAATCCTCATGAATAACCCGCCGCTCTCCTGGTTCAAGAGGAGTTTCCTCCTTCTTTAACTCGAGAGGAACCAAGCATACTTTCAACCTTGTTCCCTGGAAATACATATATTAAATAAAATGCAAGCTTAAGAGAAATTAAGCATACTTGATAAAGGGTAAGGCTTGGTGTTATCCTTAGTCATTTTCTCTATTTCCTGAAAATGGATAAAAAGAGAGATGAGTTTCTACAGTCCTCATTGCCCACATCTATAGGCACCACAGATTATATGGCATCATGAGAAAAATGTTGATTTGTGCATACATTGTGTTTACGGGACCTTCAAGACACCCAAGAAGGGTAGTGATGTGTCTTAGGGCCGTGGACGACCTGGTGGATATAAGGACAATTAGTTGTACCAGGAGGCCTTGCGAAGGTCGACATAGCATCAAGCGCATGAGACCGGGATGTGGTCGAGATGAGGTATTTGTCCTTATACGGACATGGAGAATTTTTACGGGATTGAGGGTCGGATGTCGCGAACATCCACTCATTCTCATGGTAGAAGTGGACGTGTTTCTATCTAGGTGACCGGTAAAGTCGCTCTGACGCCACAAGTGGGTTCAGTAGACGTACTGGCATGTGATTTTATGTTTGACCTTTATGATGAAGGATGTGTGTTGGGTGATGACACACAGTGATTAACAAGAAATCATGATAAAAACTGAAATTTGAAATGGAAGATTTTTTAAAAGAAAATAAGTAGTTTGGCACACTCCAAAATAAATATTTTTCCTAAAAGATAAATTTTGAAAACCCATTCACTGAGTTGTTGTACTCACCCCCTCCCTTATATCCCTTTCAGGAAATCCTGTAAAGCCTACCCTCAAGGACCATCAATTAATACGCCTGTGAGACAGGTATGATCAGTGTAAAATTTTATGCAGTTTTGATTTATGTTATTCTAGGAAAGGTGCAGGTTTAAAGGATGTCTTACTCTTCATGGTTTATAAACAAGGGGCAACCCTTAGTAAACCAGGAGAGTTGCAGGTTGATCACGAGGATCCAACCAAACCAGGTCGGGGCGTGACAACTTGAGTGGTATGAGAGCCTGTTTCCTCGAATACATAATTAAGACTAGAAAATATAGTAACTAATAGGATTGATCTTAAAATTTTCATATGGGTCTCAGGAGAGTAACCAAGAAAACTAGGAATAGCTTTACTCAACACCCTGTCCCCGTAGGAAGACAACCCTAGAAGCTTCCTAATGCCCGAGACATAGTAGAAGCCCAAAGGACCAAATGGGGAAGTATCTAGTACCACCAAGGAGTGCGGTGCTAGGACATGTTAGGGTGACAATTTTGTGTACAAAGGGAGGCAAGCCTAAAGCCAGGAATGCCAGTACAGATGTATATTCATACCAAGGAGGATACTTACCAAGAAAATTGTAGCTTCCTATCTACTTTGTGACTACTTTTTGTAATGGGACTAAAACCCCTACATTTTGTGTCCCTCTATTAATGAAGTACTCAAAATTCTTAAAATTCTATCTCCTAATGATGTGATCTTGCTAAGAAGATGGCTCCAAGGAAAGTAACCAAACAAACCCACACTACTATAGAAACTAGGGAAGAATTCCATTTCAATTTAGGAAATTGAATCAAGGAATTAAGAGACCAAAGAGGTCTCTTAGAGCAAAGGAGACTCAGCAAGAAAACTATCGAGGTGTTCAGACTCAAGGATGGCGAAGCACCAAACCATCAGCAACCCTAGAAAGGCTCCGCAATACTTGAAGTAAAGGAGGAATGACAATGATTCACGACTGGGAATAACCATTTCATATGTGAAAGATGGGGACACTACATGAAGAATTGCCCAACCCTACTAAAGACAAACACCAAGACAATCTATTATAGGTGTAGGGAAGACAGGACAGGTAAAGAAGAACTGTCCCACACCTCATAAATTTAGGGCAATACTTTCTGAAAAGTTACAAAAGATAGGAAGGACTTGTGACTATAACCATGAGGCAGGTTAATGGTTCACAAAGAGGTCAAGAAATGGCGAGGTAAAGCGAAATTTAAACTCCTTCTTAAGATCAAACAGAAAGGGATATCACAAGAATAGAGGTAAGGTACATTGAAAGTACACCTAGAACCCCCTCAAGAGGGACAAACATGGAAAATGTCCTCCATAAACTCCAAGGTAGGACATAGTGAAGAAGAGAAGAAATACGCTATGAAAAGGGAACTTTGGAAGGATGCATACGACTAAGTACCCTTGAGGGGATCATTGATGGGTGGATGGTCATGATGTGGAGTGCAAGCAACCCACCCTTAATTAAGAAATTTTCCAAGGAATAACATCAGGATGACCTAGCATGACCTGCTTGGAGAAAAACAGAAGAGTCAAATAACGATTCCATGAGAACCTAGTAGAAAGGAGGCAGTTAATGAATTAGCCTTTAGGAGAACTATGGAATTAAACCACGACAAAGAAGGGAGAAGTGAAAAGGCCAAAACATTGGAAAAGAAGGACGAAGAAAAATCCTCAAAGAAATTAATGGCCAAGACTGGATTTACAATTTAAAAGTCTTGAGATGGTTAAGTGAGCCTCACGAAGTATGATAAAGAGATTTTGAAAACTAGGTGGATGTGAGCTCTCCCCAGAAAGAAATAGACATGTATTGGGGAACAAGTGATAATGAGGATGGAGTACGAAGGACGTACCTGTAGGATCTCAAGAGTAAAGGTAAGCATGAAAGAATGGCATCAAGGAACATCATTTAAAGTTAGGTGCCTTCAAAGATGAATTACAGGAGAAAAGGGTCAAAATAGGATGAAAAGGTGATAACAAAGAAAACCATGAAAAAAAAGTACATAACGCTCGAAAGAACATTGAGCTAAGGGTTCCAACTACCAAAAGAATAACTAGACATGGGAATGGTTGGGGTATTTTGGAACTCCCAATCCTAAAATTCTGGACAAGAACACTCAAGAGGAAAAATCTTGCGCTAAGTAGAGGAGGAAGTGGACATTAAATGAAATTAATCCAGATGTGAAATATGCGGATTAAATTTTGGGGACAAAACTCCTAAAAGAAAGGAAGAGTTGTAAACCTCGCTCTTTGCAATTAACGAAAACCAGGAAAAAGAACCAGTCAAATAGAGTGAGAAAATAAAACCGGTTCACAAACTGATCATTAGAGAACGGGCAATTTGGGAAATTTCAACTCCTGAGTGACCCAAAGGATTCATAAAATCTTGGAAAAGAACCTTAGAACAAATTGGAAGAGAAAAATCAGATCAGTTTAGATGAACCAGATCTAATTGGATTGAACCAATTTATAAATCGAGCCGTTTATGAACCAGAACCGAGAGAGAAAGGGAAAACCGGGAAATTTATGGATCCCGAGTGACCTAAAGAGTCACAAAAGTCATGAAAAAGGACTTTAGGATAAAATTTAGAATGAAATCCAAACCGATTCAGGTGAACTGAATCCAAACCGGATTGGACTGGTTTGGACCGGTTTGAACCATTATTGAACCGGATTCTAAATTCATTTTTCTAGGTGACTTAAAACATTCAAATTTTAGATTTAAGCTTTGAACTCGGTCCGGTCCAGTTCAGAACAGTGCCATCTTCTTCCTTCAGATGAAAGCACTATTCACTTGCTGGAAAATCGTGCTGTACCGATGAAGCTGAAAAGTCTTTGGTCAAGGAGTTTTTGGCAATGAATCACTACCATTAAGGTACCAATCAGACGTCCAAGAAGTCCTCGAGCTTCCTATATAAAGAACCCCTCCTCATTTATCCTCTTTATACCTGAAAACTCCATTCTCTATCAGCTGCTCCAATTTCAGGTGAAGCTCAAACCAGAACTTCAACATGAGCACTTTTTTAAGCCAAACAAGGTGAGGTTAGGTTCTATGGATTCGAGGGGAAGTCAGCTAGATGTCTGTAGTTTCCATTTTCTCCGAGGGTCGCCGGAGAAGCGCCGGCATGATCAAATAGTGAAGTAGCTCTGGTGGACAGAAGTTGCCCTATTTCGGCCGAGCTGAAATTGGCCAATTCGAGCCCTTCTCAGGCCAAACCAAGCCCTCCCAACACCTCCACAGCCTTCCTACATATGAATTAGAGCTAAAAGGTAAGTCAATTTGGCTCCCCTCTGTAATTTATGACCGGTGTTAGAGAGAGAACTGGTAGAATTTCAATGATAAAATCCCCATCCAATTCGGTGTCAATTGATGTAATTCTTAATCCTAGGATGAACCTCAAAATGAGAGCTATCTGTATAGATCAAAAGCACGGACCGTCACGCCCCCGTCAGTGAGCAATTAAGGCTTTCTATCTCTACGCTCTATTTTTCGATGAAGCTCTGTTTGAGCTCGTTCCAACATCAAAACTTATAATTCAAAGTGCTATTGAATCGTATGAAGATGTAGAAACTCTTTTTTAACTTCAATTTCAACAATTAGAAGTGTTTGATTGGTCAATTTGATGAAATCAAATTTGGTTGTGTTAAGAAGTTGGAATTGGGGGAAATTGGGGATTTTCAAAAATTCGAAGGACCAAAATGCAATTTTATAAAATTGAGGGTCAATTGGGCATGATAAGAATGTTAGAGGGCCAATTGAGTATTTTAGAATTTTTGGGGTAAAACTTACCATTTTTTAAAAGGAAGGGGAAAATGGTAATTTTGGAAAAATTTAGGGGCCAAATTGGGAATTTAGTAAACCTTGAACCCCTATTTATGAAATTGAGTAAATTGAGGTCCCAAGAGAAATTTTAAAAGTTTTGGGACTAAATTTTGGGAAAAAACCAACAATTAGGGCCTAAAGTAAAAGGAAAAATAACTTTAGGGACCAATTTACAAATATTGGAAAATTTGTGAATTTAGTCATTTATACTGAATGAGGTGGTCAAGCCAGATGATAATGAACAGTGATGTTCATTTTATGTAGGAACATGAGATGTTGGGAATGCGAGCTGAGGTTATGCTCGCAAGGGATGATAATCGACTAAGTGGAATTTCACTACACTATCGGATGAGTGGGATTTTTATATCATACCTAGTTGGGATGATAAATACCTCGAAAATGAAAACCCACTACTAAGTGGTATTTTAAACATCACAGGTTAAAGGAGTGATGTGAAAATGACGCTAAAAAACTACTTACTGGTTATAAGTAGATCATACCCAGTTGGTATGAAGAAAACTTCCTCGGAGGAAGTGGAAAACACGTTCATCGGTTATTAGCGAAGATGTCTTCATACTTCGTTAGTATGATGGACAGTTGAAAATATATTTTTGTCAGAAGTGCTCTCCCTTCACTGTGTGCCATTTTTTAAACCATTTGGGAGACCTTCTTGATGGGAGCTTGAATATCTCTGTTAGGCTGGAGGCCTCGGTTTTGGAACTTGGGGGCTATTATGCCTAATTTTGAAAATCTCGAACAGTGGGCCCTAGGCCAATTGGCATGAGCAGGAGCTCGTAAACAAACATGATTTATATGCCATGGAAACTTAAGTAATTGAATTGTTTGGTCATGGTATCAAGCCCGAACCAACATACTCAGTCAACTAGCAGTAGTGCGACATGATAAGTCTCTAGACTAGTCAAGACAAACAGTTGTAGGTTGAGTTGATGGTCAGGGCCATTGGACCAGTGGCACCACAGATTATATGACATCATGAGAAAAATGTTGATTTGTGCATGCACTGTGTTTACGAGACCTTCAAGATGCCCAAGAGGAGTAGTGATATCTCCTAAGGCCCTGGACAACTTGGTGGATATAAGGGCAGTTAGTCATACCAGGAGGCCTTGCAAAGCATGACGTTGCTTCAAGCGCATGAGACTAGGGTGGGGTTAGAATGAGGTCTCTATTCTCATACGGACATGGAGAATTTTTATGGGATTGAGGGTCAGATGTCGCGAACATCCACTCATTCTCATGGTAGAAGTGGACGTGTTTCTATCTAGATGGCCGGTAAAGTCGCTCCGACACCATAAGTGAGTTCAGTGGACGTACTGGTCTGCGATTGTGTATTTGACCTTCATGATGAAGGATGTATGTTAGGTGATGACACACCGTGATTAACAAGAAATGGTGATAAAAACTGAAATTTGAAATGAAAGTTTTTTAGAAGAAAATAAGAAGTTTGGCACACTCCAAAATAAATATTTTTACTAAAAGATAAATTTTAAAAACCCATTCACTGAGTTGTTGTACTCACCCCCTCCCTTATATCCCTTTCAGGAAATCTCGGAAAGCCCACCCCTAAGGACCATCAACTAATATGCATGTGAAACAGGTATGATCAGTGTAAAATTTTATGCAGTTTTGATTTATTTTATTCCAAGAAAGGTGCAGTTTAAAGGATGCCTTACTCTTCACGGTTTATAAACAAGGGGCAAGCCTTGGTAAATCGGGAGAGTGGCGATTTAATCATGGGGATCCAACCAAATCGGGTCGGGGCGTGCCATGGTTCATTTCCTCCCTTAGGATGGGGTTCTCCCTAGCTTTCGGGGTGGCTAAGGTAGTGTGGGTTTGTTTTTAAAATTATTCCTATTAGTTATTATGTTATATAGTCTTGATAATGTATTCGAGGAAATATCACTCAAGTTGTCACACCCCGAACTAATTTGATCAGATCTCTATGAACAACCCGCCACTCTCCCAATTTATTAAAGGTTTTCCCCTTCTCTAAGTCGTGAGAGTAAGGCATCCTTTTTCACCTGTATCTTTCCTGGAATAACATCAATCAAAATTAAATATATTAACATTACATACCTGTCTTACAGGTTCAACTTTAGGTGGGTTTTCCATTAGTTACCTGAAAAGGAGGTAAAGGGAGGGGGTGAGTTCGACAACTCAGTGAATGGGTGTTGGGTGTAAGTTTTCACAAAATCAATTTTAATCGGAGTGTGTCAAACTTCTCAAAAAATGTTTTTTTTTTTCAAATTTTGGTTTATTAAAACCTTTTTCCAAGGTTTACCAATTAATTTCCAAGGATTCTCAAATCCTTTCCATGGTTTTCATAACCTTTTTCCCATTTTCATATTAGGTGTGTTTCACAAACAACACACGCCCTTCATCAGGAAGGGTACACACACATATTCCCGAGATGCGGTTATGCCGACTGCATCCACTTGTGGATAGGAGCATATTCTCCATCCACCTTGATAGAAGTCCCTAACTTCTACCCGGAGTTTAAGTGAACATCTCTGATGTTCAACCCACATACCCAAAAATACTTCATGTCAGTATGAGGACGGAGACCTCATATTGACCCCACCCCAGTCTCATGCGCATGAAGCTACGTCGAGCTTCCCTGACTGCTGATACAACAAACGGCCCTTATCTCCACAATGTCGTCCAATAGCCCCTAGGACGCATCACTACCCCTCTTGGGTGTCTTAATGGTCTCGAACCTCAAGTGCATGCACAAACAAAGTTTTCTATAAAGCCATTTATCTTTGGTGCCACTAGTCCAAAGGCCTTGACCCTCAACTCGACCTACAGCTATTTGTCTAGACAGGTCCGTCGACCTAGTCCTGTCACACTAATGTCAGTCCATCTAGTATGTCGGTCCTGTCTTGGTACTATGGCCAAATCACATCCATTCATTAAAATTTTCATGGCTTTTTACCATGTTTTTTTACAACTGGCATTAGGTCCACTGTACGTAATTTTCAAAACCAGGCATTTTAGCCCCAAGTTCCAAAATTGAGGCCTCTAGCCTATCTGAGCTATTCCAGCTCTTATCAATAAGGTCTCCCAAAATTTTTAAGCATTGGCACACAGTCAGAAGAGAACACTTCTAACAAAATAACTTTTCAATTTGTCTATCACACCAACCGAGTGTGATGACATCTCCACTTACAACCGGTAAGTAGGTTTTCTACTTCCTCCTAGGAAGTTTAACATACCAATCGGGTATGATCTACTTACAACCAGTAATTAGTTTTTCTACGTAGTTCTCACATCATTCCAACCAGGTGTGATGTTAAAATTTCACATAGTAGTGATTTTTCATTTTCGATATGCTTATCATCCCAACCAGGTATGATGTGATTAATCTCACTCACCTAATATTCGTAGTGTATTCCTCCTTAATCAACTTTTTGCCTCCACGTGAGCTTATCATTATTGGCATCCTGGTCCTCAATGTCCCTAGCCTTCATTCTTCACGTATTAACGAAAATGTCCAAAATTTTCAATTAATTGTATTTAGGTCCCTAAAGTTTTTTTTATTTGACTTTAGGCCCCTAATGCTAACTTTTCCCCAAATTGAGTCCCGAAACTTCTAAAATTCAATTTGGGTACTCAATTTATTCAAAATTACTTAAGAGGTTCAAGTTTCCCAAATTTCCAATTTGGTTTCTAACTTTTCAAAAATTACTATTTTGTCACTATTTACAAAAATGGCAAACTATGAAAATGAATATTAAAAAATATTTTTTATAATTAATAATCATAAATATTATCATACAAATTTACGAGTTATTTTTATTTGGAGTATTATTGCTTCTGAAATATTTATTTTAATTGTATTTGTTAATTCTTTAATATACTAACAACTATTAAAATATAATTTATGTAAATTATGAAATAAACCTCTAAAAAAAATTAAAGTAATTTAAAAAAACTTGGTATCCAAATTAGAATAATATAATTCATCTATGCCCAATAATATTCAATTAATTAATAGCTAATACTTCAAAAGTTTCATGTTTGCCTATCTTTGGTGTACAATTATAGAAGAAAATTATACGTGTGATACGTACTTATTATTAGTGTTAAAAAATATTATGAATCGATAAGTACTCGAACTCATATTTATTTAAAATTTATATCTTTTATATAAATATAGATGCGATCTCTTATCCAATACAATACCTTCTCACATAGTAATAGAATCAATGGAATCACACCTATACCTAACCCGAGACTATAAATCCATCTCGTGGTATATTCGAGATTATTATTCCCTTCATTTAACACTAAAATAATAATATCCGGCTCGTAAATAGCTCTTGAGTATGGGTTTAAAATTACACGTGCTACGTGTATACAAGTTGCAAAAGTTGCAAATAAGGGCGTGTGTTGATAATATGGTTACAAATTGAATAAAATTGAGAAGTATGGTGTATTTATAAGATTAAAGAGGTTGCACTAATTACGAATAATAACTTTTATATATATATATATATATATATTACATCAAACCTTTCTGGGTACATAATATATTTTTATAATTAGTACATAAATCAAGTTAAAATATTTTATATTAGGGCGTAATTATATAAAGCAAACACATTATCTTACATTCATAAATTTTCTATCATAGCAAGAATTTAGGCCTTAGGCTATCAAAAGTAGCCACAACCACATAAGATATTCCCGGCAATTAAAACTATGAAACTTATGCTCTTATTAAAACTATAAAATCAATCACACATTCTGGTGCTTGCATGGCCGGTGAACGCTTTACCTCTCATGCTTGCAAACGCTGCGCCAGCCGTCACTTGGATCTTGTCTATGGCTCCGGTGGGCTGTCCACCGGCATGTCAACCGGATTGGCGCTACTGTCCTCGTTTTCATTAGTGCCTAATTTGAAGACACTATTGACTTTGCTGGTCATTGTGCTCCAAATGCTTAAATCCTCATGGGAATCTTCGGCAATGGCAGTGTAGATGGATACGAGCAACATGAGCGAGAATAAGGACACGAGTGTTACCTTGGTCATGATTCTTCCTTTTTCCTTCTCTTCTTTTTCGAGATATAGAAATAGTTTTGGTTTTATTGTTTATGAGATGAATGGTTATGGTTGGAATGAATGAGGGTACTTTATAGGGTAGAAGAGAAGTTATATTTAGTATGAAGAAATGATCAAAGGTGAGTGGGAGATTGAAAGATCTAAACAGATTAATGGATATAAGCTCAATAAAAGGACAATGTTGAGCGAGAAGGTCGGAATATTTAAACACTCTGAATGAATTTAGAGTGAATAAAATTAGAAAGGTGCACCTTATAAATTTTGAATAACTTTTATCTATAAAATTATAAAAAAAAAATGTAAATTGGTGCAATAAAATGACTATATGTACTCTTAGTACTCTTCCGTTCAATATTAAATTAGTCTCCTATATTTTTTACATTCTATAATTTATATTTTAATAATATTTATATTAATTAAAATTCAAATATAATTTATTTAATTAAAACATTGGTAGAAGATCATGTGCAAGTCTGATATACACACTTTTTTTCTTCAAATGTAATGTTTCTCATTTGATGGGACAATTTTTTTTATTTTCCTTGAACCCTTTCCACAAAAATCAATGTCACAATTAGAGGCACCATATTTTTTGGAAGTTTTTTTTTTATTTTGGACTTTTTTTCGTTGTACTTGACTGTACTTGAGAACTCCATGAATAAAAAACCCTATAATAAATAATATTTGTTGAATCTTAATATATATATATATATATATATTAATTTATGTATTAGTTGGGGTTGTATATCAATCACCTACTTCATTTATTTAAGAATTGAATCTTAAAAATTATAATAAAATGAGATTTATTTATTAATTAATTGAATTAGTCTAAAGAACAAATTAGTGTAAACTGTTTTTTTCCGGTGAAAATTGTACTTGTCCTACATGGAAATGGCTTAACAAAATCTCAATATTTATTATTTTCACGCAATAAAAAGATAAAACAGTTCAAAACTCCCTTTATAATTCCCTTAAGATTATTTAGATCATTTTTTTTTTGCAAATTAAAGAAAAACTTTGTTGCCCTCTTTGAAATGGGGACAATTAACTAGCTATTGAGTTTGAAAATTGGGCTAAATAAGTGAAATGAAAATAATTAACTGGTTGAATTTGATACTTATAATATAGGTAAAATAAAATTAATAAGAATTTAGGGATTATTTTGAAATATTTAAAAAGTTTAGTAACTATTTTACAAATTTAAAAAATATCTAGAGTATAATTTTTTGGTAGATATATATATGATAAAATTTAAAGTTTTTTTTATGTAAAATCGGAATTTTAAAATCTTATAATAGATTAAATATGGATTAATAAAAATTATAATTTAAAATTTTGAGAATAGATAAACGAATTAAAAAATAAATTTATGTGAAGAAATATTTAATAGAGAACATAACAAGTTGAATTAGTTATAGGAAAGAGTAAATTTGGAGAACCATTTAAGTAAAAGTTAAACTTCAAATTAGGATCATATGTTAAATTTACTTAATAATTAATTGATAATTGATTCTTGACGAGAAATTTTAATGGATTAAATAAAATTAGAAATTTTAAGAATTAAATTAATTAAAAAGAAAATTATATTGAAAATTGACATAAATTAGCTTGAATAATAATAGTTTAAAAAATTATTTTTTCGAAAGATATATCAAAAACAAAATAGTAATTATCATAACAAAAAAATAAAAAATAAATAAAGCATACTTCCCCGAATCCAATCAACCAAACGGCCAATGGCACTAAAACCCTGTCAAATGTTGTCAAACTATCTGCGGCAATCCTTGTAGTGCTACTAGATTTAAAAAGTTTCGTTTGGTCTTAGGAGTCATACACTTATATACGGACAAGGCCATATATCAAATATAAAAAAATGTAAAATTTCCGCGACATAAAAAAATATATATATTATATCTTATTTAGGTGATAAATACACCATATAATATTATTGTTTACCAGGTATAAAATTACCTTTTTATAATCAATTATAAATATTAAATATATTAAAAATAAGAAAATAATATATAATATTTAATATATGAACAGCTTATTAAATATATAGAAAATATATATAATATATTTCTTTTATATATCTATAAAAGTATCTATAATATTAATTATTCTAAATTTGGAATGTTATTTTATAGATATTTATTAAATATATTATACTTCAATATTCAAGAAAATTTAATAAATTTCTATTTGAAAGTCAAATTTGAATTATGTTTTAAAACTATTGTTGATGTTCCTTAGGCCTTTCACTTGTATTTTTGTAATTACTTTAATCAATTCATGCAATACTTATTTAAATCCTTCCATATATAACTTATTAATCTCAAATTTGATTAACATCATTTAAGTGATGTGAACCCTACTACTAATATATTGACAATACCCTACATCAAATATGTAAAAAAAATTTAATACTTTTATTATATAATTAAAAATAATATCTTATAATTTATTTAGGTATAAAACAACATATACATCAAACTATTATAATAATAATAAATCTTATTAAGCATCATAGGTAAAAATTTGATAATTTTAAAAAATTTTCTAAAATAGAAATAAAAAATAAATTTTATAATTTTATTAAAATTAAAGATAACTTTAGAAAAATATCTCAATTATTAAATATCCTAAAAATAAGTAAATAATATATTATGGTTGAAATGTTAATCATTCATTATATATAAAAAATATATATCTAATATATTTCTTGAATATTTTTTTAAATATATATAATAATAAATATTTTAAATTTGACCAGTTATATTAGAGATATATATATATAATATTATATTATACTCTAATATTTTAAAATATTTATTATGTTAATAAATCTCCCATTATAAAATAACCATTTATACAAAGAGGAGTACTAGTACGAACCAATCTCCTTCCCACTTATTTAATTTATTTTTTATATTTTATTTATTTATACCTTGCAAAATTTTAATAATTAACCTTAATTACAAAAAATAAATTCTAATTAATATTATTTTCCACATCCAAATACTAAATAAACTATCTCATAAAATAAAACAAACATTATATAACAAAATTTAATATATAAAATTAATGCACAAATATTTCAAAATTCCACAAATCTTAATATTAATTCGATCAACCTATTAGTAATATCATATTTTTTAAATAAAAAATCTCTTTTTTCGTTTGTAATGGACTTAATATGGTAGAGTTGTAAACTTTGTCCTTTAAATATAAGAAAATCGGGAAAAGAACTGGTCAATTCAAAATAGAAAACCGAGCCGGTTCACGAACTAGAACTGATAAGTAAAGGGTAAAATGGGAAATTTACAAACTTCGAGTGACCCAAAAAGTCATAAAAACCATGGAAAGGAACCTTGGGACAAATTGGAAGAGAAAACCAGACCGATTCAGGTGATCCGGATATGAATCGGATTAAACCAGTTTGAACCATCATTGAACCATTTGCTAAATTCATTTCTCTAGATGGCTTAAAATATTCAAATTGGACAATTGAAGCCACCATTGGATAGAGGATGAATTTAGATGAATTTATAAAATTTTAATTTTGAGAAAATCGGTTGAATTGGGCCTGAATTGACTGGTTTAAGCATTGAACCCGGTTGAACCGGTCTGGTCCTGTTCATAATAGTATCATCTTCTTTCTTCAGATGATGGTGTTGTTCATTCAATGTAGAAACTAACAGCATCGGTGAAGGAAAAACGACTCTCTTCAAGGCATTTTAGGGCGATAATAAGATTGACCAATAAGTGAAATAGTCGAGCAAAGAGTACCCAAGTTCCCTATATAAAGAGCTACTCTTCATTCATCCTCTTCACACCTAAAATCTCCATTCGCTCTCAACTACTCCATTTTTCGGTGAATCTTGAACCAAAGCTCCGACTTGGGCAATTTTCTTAGTTCAAAAGGCGATGTCGGGTTCTTTAGACTTCGGGGGAAGTCAGCTACCTGGCAGTAACCTCTATTTGATCCTAGGACCGCCAGAGAAGCGTCGGAGGAATCAAACAGTGAAGTAGCTCTGAAGGATCGAAGTTGTCCTGTTTTGACTGAGCCTAGGCTTTTGTGTCAAACGGTAAATGATAAGGATGCACAAATCGTGTAGGGACAAGTGTGATCGGAACGCGAGCAAAAGAAAGCTCATGTCAACTTGGGAAAACAACCGAGGACGAACATGACACGGTTATCAGGTGAGTGGGCTTATTCACATCATACCTAGTTGGGATTATGAGCACTTTAGGAACGAAAAACCACTTGTAAGTGGAATTTTTATATCATACTCGGTTGGGGTGACGAACAAACAAAGTTAAAACCTACTTATCGGTCGTAAGTAGAGGAAATCATACCTTGCTAGTATGATGGACTTCCTTAAAGGAAGGAAAAATTCGCTTGCCAGTTGTAAGTGGAGGTATCATCACACCTAGTTGGTGGGATGAAATGAAAATTATATTTTGTTAGAAGTGTTCTACCCTATCATGCCCCGACCCTATTTGGTCGGATCCCCGTGATTAACCCGCCACTTTCTCGATTTATTAAAGGGTTTCCCCTTATTATAGACCATAAAGAGTAAGACATCCTTTAAACCTGCACCTTTTTTGGTAATAACATAAACAAAACTGCATAATAATTTGGATTTATCATACCTGTATCACCGGTGTCTTAATTGATAGTCTTTAAGGGTAGGTTTCCGAAATCTCCTGAAAGGGATATAAGGGAGGGGGTGAGTACGACTACTCAGTGAATGGGTTTTTACAAAGATTAGACTTATAAGAAAACATTTTTTATTGGAGTATGCCAGACTCCTTTATTTTCAAAAATCATCATTTCATTCAAATTCTCGTGTCAATAATCATTTCTTTTTATCCACAGTGTGTCATCACCCAACACATATCCTTCATCATGAAGGTTATACACATTCGTTGGTCAGCACAACCACTGAACCCACTTGTGGCTTCGGAGTGACTTTACCGACCACCCAGATAGAAGTACGTCCACTTTACCCTAAGAATGAGTGGATGTTCGTGACATCCAACCCTCATTCCTAGAATAAATTCTTCATGTCCGTTATAAGGATAGAGACCTCATCCCGTCCCCACCCCGGTCTCATGCGCTTAGTACTACTCCAAATTTCGCACGATCACCTGGACAACGAACTGCCCTTATACTCACCAGGTCGTCTAGTGCGCTTAGGACGCATCACTACCCCTCTTGGGTGTCTTGATGATCCCGTACTCACAGTGCATGCACAAATAATGTTTTCTTATCAATCCATTTAATCTGTGGTGCCACTGGTCCAACGACCCTGACTCTCAACTCAACTCGCAGTTGTTTGTCTTGACTGGTCTATCGACCTGTCATGTCGCACTACCACTAGTTGACTGAGTATGTTAGTCCTATCTTGGTACCATGGCGAAACAATTCCTTTATTTAAAGTTTTATGGCATAAATTCATGTTTGTTTACGAGCTCCTGCTCGTGCCAACTGGCCTTGGGCCCACTGTACGAGATTTTTAAAATTAGCATATTAGCCCCCAAGTTCCAAAACCGAGGCCCCTGGCCTATCAGAGCTATTTGAGCTCCCGTCAAGAAGGTCTCCTAAATAGTTTAAGCATTGGCATACAGTCAGGAGAGAGCACTACTGACAAAATAGGTTTTCACTATCCATTATACCGACTGGTATAAGAACATCTCATTCATAACCGATGAACGGGTTTTCAACTTCCTTCGAGGAAGTTTCATCATACCAACTGGGTATGATCTACTTACAACTGGTAAGTAGTTTTTCCGTATGGTTTTCACATCACTACACTAAGTCGTGATGTTTAAAATACCACATAGTAGTGGGTTTTTATTTCGATGAGTTTATCATCCCCAATCGGTTATGATATAAAATCCCACTCACAACCGGTAAGGGGTTTTTAACTTTAAGTTGTGCTCATCATACCAATCGGGTATGACATTAGTAAACCCACTCACCCGTTAATGCCGTGAATTCCACTAGATCGGTTCTTTGTATTCACGCGAGCTTGTCCTTTTTGGCGTTCCTGGTACTTCATGTTCCTACACGATATGAACATCTCGGTTCATTATCATTTGGCCTAATAGCATTCATTCATTCCAATTGAAAGAGAAGGTCAAACTTTCATTTATTTGCAATTAAGTCCCTAAATTTATTTCTCTTTTACTTTAAGTCCCTAATGCCGATTTTTCCTCAAATTGAGTCCTGAAACTTTTAAAATTTATCATAGGACCTCAATTTATTCCATTTCACAAAAAGGGGATTAATTTCCCAAATTTCCAAATTGGTCCCCTAACGTTTCCAAAGTTGCCATTTTGCCCTTCCTTTACAAAAATGGTAAGTTTTACCCCAAAAATTCTAAAATTCCTCAATTGGACCTCTAACATTTTTACATGCCCAATTGACCCTCAATTTTAGGAAATTGCATTTCGGTCCCTCGAATTTTCGAAAATCCCCAATTTTCCCCCAATTCCAACTCTTTAACACAGCCGAATTTGATTTCTTCAAATTGACCGATCAAACACCTCTAATTGTTGAAATTGAAGTTGAAATTGAGTTCCTCTATGTTCATACAATTCCATAGAACTTTGAATTGCGAGTTTTAATGTCGGAACGAGCTTAAATGGAGCTTCACTAGAAAATAGACTATAGAGAGAGAAAGCTTCGATTACTCACCGGTGAGGGCACGACAGTCTGAGCTTTCTATCTAGGCAAGTAGCTCTCATCCTGAGGTTCATCCTAGGATCAAGAATCGTATCAATTGATGTCGAATTGAGTTAAAATTTCATCATTGAAATTTTGTCGGTTCTCTCTCTAGCACCGGTCGAAAATTGCAGAGGGGAGCCGAATTGGCTTGCCTTTCAGTCCTAATTCGGCCGTGGGAGGGCTGAGGAAGTATTGGAAGGACTTTGTTTGGCCTGATAAGGGCTCGAAATGGCCAATTTTAGCTCGGCCGAAATAGGGCAGCTTCGGTCCATCAGAGCTGCTTCACTGTTTCATCACACCGACGTCTCGTCGGCGACCCTCGGAGTGAACGGAGACTATAGACGTGTAGCTAACTTCTCCCCAGTTCTAAAGAACTCAACCTCACCTTGTTTGGCTTAGAAAAGCCCCCATGTCGGAGCTCTGGTTTGAGCTTCATCGGAAAATAGAGCAGTTGAGAGAGAATGGAGTTTTCAGGTGTGGAGAGGATGAATGGGGAGCGGCTCTTTATATAGGGAGCTCGGAGACCCGTTGGCCGTCCGTTTGGCACCGTTATGGCTGTCATTGAAGACCTGAAATGCCCCGAATAGAAGCGTTTCTTCTTCGCCAGCGTTTCTTTAGTTTCTTGGCAAGTGAATAGTGTTGTGATCCTGAGGAAGAAGATGACACTGTTAAGAACAGGACCAGACCGATCCGAACCGGGTTCAAAGTATAAACCGGTCGGTTCACCCCTCATTCGATCGAGTTTTTCAAATCTAAAAATTTTTAAATTCATCTAAATTCATTTTCTATCCAATGATGGCCTCGAATCTCCAATTTGAATTACTTAAGCCACCTAGAAAAATGAATTTAGGGTTCGGTTCAATAGTTATTCAAACCGGTCAAAACCAGTTCGAATCCGGTTCACCTAAACCGGTTTGGTTTTCATTCCCAATTCCTTCACAAGTCCATTCCCCTAACTTTTGTGACTCCTTAGGTCACTTCAGGTCCATAAAATTTCCAATTTACCATTCCTTTATCGATTCAAGTTCATAAAGCAACTCGGTCCTTAAATCGGTTCAATCTGGTTTAGGTCCGATTCACCTGAACCGGTCTGGTTTTTCTCTCCCACTTTGCTCTAAGGCTCCTTCCCAAGGTTTATGATTTTCTTTGGAGTACTATGGAGTTAAATTCCTTTGTTTTGTTGATCTCTATCGGTTCCGGTTCATGAACCGACTTGGTTCATAAACCAGTTCAATCCTATTAGACCTGATTCATCCAAACCGGTCTAATTTTCCTCTTCCAATTCATCCTAAGGTTCTTTTTCATAGTATTATGAACCCTTTGGATCATCTGGGAGTTGTAAATTCCTAAATTGCCCATTCACAATTGATCGGGTTTGTGAACCAGTTCGGTTTTCTCACTCGATTTGACCGGTTCCCTTCAAGGTTTTCCTTAGCTCAAAAGGGTGGGCTTTACATACCCTAAATGTGTTCCAATGCTTAAACTCTTTGGAAGACCTTGACGGGAGCTAGAACAGCTCAGATAGTATAGATGCCTCGAGTTTTGCACTTGTGGGGCTAAATGTTCAATATTGGAAAATTACGTGTAGTGGGCCCAAGGTCAATGGGCATGATCAGGAGCTCGTAAACAAACATAAGTTATTAAAGCCATGAAAACTCTTAATGAAATGGTTGTGTGTTTTTGCCATGGTACCAAGTGAGGACCGACAGTACTCAATGCACTAGTGGCAGTGCGTTAGGGCCAAGTCGACAGGCCAACCTAGATAAACGGCTGCAGGTCGGTTGAGGGTCAAGGTCGTTGGACTAGTGGCACCAAAGATAAATGGCCAATTATGAAATTTATTGTTTTGTGCATGCACTTGAGATAGAAGACCTTCAAGACACCCAAGAGGGGTAGTATTGTGCCCTAAGGGCTACTCGATGACATGGTTAAGATTAGGGCAGTTTCTCGTACCAACAGTCGGGAAGCTCGACGTAGCTTCTTGTGCATGAGACCAGGGAGGGGTCGGAATGAGGTCTCTATCCTCATACAGATAAGAAGTGATATTTGGGTCTGAGGGTCAGATGTCACAAACATCCACTCAGATCTAGGGTAAAAGTGGACGGGCTTCTATCTTGGTTGTAAACCCCATCTTTTTATAATAAGAAAATTGGGAAAAGAACCCGTCATTTCCAAAGAGAAAACCAAGTCCATTCATAAACGTCAACCGATATATAATGAGCAATTTGGAAAATTTACAAATCCCGAGTGACTCAAAGAGTCATAAAAGTCATGGAAAAGAACTTTCGGATGAATTAGAAGAGAAAACCAAACCGGTTCAGGTGAACTAGACCTAAATCGGATTGAACAGGTTTGAACCACCATTGAACCGATTTCTAAATTCATTTTTCTAGGTGGCTTAAAAAATTAAAATTGAGAAAGTTTCGTCTTCTTCCTTTAGATGACAACATTGTTCACTCACTCGAAAAGCAAATAGCACCAACAAAGGTGAAAAGTCTCCATTCAGGGCATTTCAGGCCATGAATGATCTCCATAAAGGTGCCAATCGGACGGCCAGAGAGTCCCCGAGCTCCCTATATAAAGAGCTCCTCTCCATTCATCCTCCTCACACCTGAAAACTCATCTCTCTCTATTGCTCCATTTTTCGGTGAAGCTAGAACCAGAGCTCCGACTTGGGCATTTTTCTCAACCATAGAAGGCAAGGTCGGGCTCTTTAGAGTTCGGGCAAACTCAACTATTTGATAGCAGCCTCCATTCGATCCGAGGATCGCCGTAAAAGCTCCAACGTAATCAAATAGTGAAGTATCTCCAACGTAATCAAATAGTGAAGGATCGTCGCACCTCTGATGGTAAGCTTTCAAAGCTTTCTCTATCTATGCATTATTTTCCAATGAAGCTCTATTTGATCTCATTTTGACCTCAATTCATGCAATTCAAAGTTCAATTGAATCGTATGGATATGTAGGAATTCAATTATACCTTCAATTTTAATAATTAACCTCGATTGAATGGTCAATTAGATGAAATCAAATTCGGCAAGTTTGAAAGGGGGAAATTGAGAATTTCGTAAAATTGAGGGACCAAATTGCAATTTCTCAAAATTGATGGCCAATTGGCCATGAAAATGATGTTGGAGGACCAACTGGTTGATTTTTTTAGAATAATTTGGGTAAAATTGCTATTTTTGTAAAGTATGGGCAAAATGATAATTTTTGAAAATTTAGGGACCAAATTGAATATTTGGGAAAGTTGAACCTCTTAAGTGATTTTGAGTAAATTGAGAACCCAAAGTGAATTTTGGAAGTTTCGGGACTTAATTTGGGGAAAAGTTTGGATTAGGGTCCTAATGTCAAGGAAAAAGAACTTTAGGGACATAAATGCAATTAAATAAAATTTTGGGCATTTTCATTCATATGTGAGTAATGATGGCTATCATGTCAAATATTAATAGATAAGGATGTCCAAATCATGTAGGAAAATGAAGGACCAAAACGCTAGCAAGGATAAGCTAGCGTGGAGGCAAAACCCGACTAAAAAGGAATACACTATGATTATCGGGTGAGTGGGATTTATTCACAGCATACCCGGTTGGGATGATGAGCACATCGGAAATGAAAAACCAATTCTATATGGAATTCTAACATCACACCCGATTAGAGTGATGTGAGACTATGCGAAAAAACTACTTACCGATTGTAAGTATATCATACCAAGTTGGTATGATGGACTTTCTTAAAGGAAATAGAAAACCCTCTTACCAGCTGTAAGGGAGGATGTCCTCACACCCGATTGGTGTGATGGATGGAAAATTTATTTTTGTCAGAAGTGTTCTCCCTTGACTCTGTGTCAATGCCTAAAACTTTTGGGAAACCTTTTTTATGAGAGCTAGACAGCTCAGATAAGCCAGATGCCTTAGTTTTAGAACTTGGGGGGCTAAAATGCCCGGTTTTGGAAAATCACATACAGTAGGCCCAAGGCCAGTTGGTACGAGCAAGAGCTCATAAAAAAAAACATGATGTTTAAACCATAAAAATTCTTAATGAATGAATTATGTGATTTCGCCATGGACCGACATATTCAATGGATTGGCGGCAGTGCGATAGGACCAGGTCAACGGACCGGTCTAGACAAACAGCTGCAAGTCGAGTTGAGGGTCGGGGCCATTAGACTAGTGGCACCAAAGATAAATGGCTTTGTGGAAAACTTTTTTTTTTGTGCATTCACTTGAGGTTCGGGACCATCAAGACACCCAAGAGGGCAAGTGATGCATTCTAGGGGCTACTAGACAATATGGTGGAGATAAGGGCAGTTTGTCGTGCCTGCAGTCAGGGAAGCTCGACATAGCTTCATACGCATGAGACCGAGATGGAGTCAGGATGAGGTCTCTATCCTCATACGGACACGGATTGATTTATAGGTTGAAGGTCGGATGTCACGAACATCCACTCATTCCTAGGCTAGAAGTGGGCGGGCTTCTATCTAGGTGGCTAGTAAAGTCTCTCTGACGCCACAAGTGGGTATAGTGGATGGGTTGCCCTGCGAATGTGTGATTCTCTTCCTCATGAAGGGCATGTGTTAATTGTTAAATACACCTGATATGGAAATGGGGAAATAGTTTGAAAAACTAGGAATTTAAGGAAAGAATATTTTTTAAAGAAATAAGGAGTCTGGCACATTCCGATTAAAGATGTTTTAATAATGAACACTTTCTCCCAACACCCATTCACTGAGTTGTTGAACTCACCCTTCCCTTTACCCCTTTTCAAGTAACCAAGGGAAAAGCCACTTAAAGACCTACCTGTAGATGAACCTGTAAGACAGGTATGTAAGGTTCAATTCATTTAGTTTTGATCAATGTTATTCCAAGAAAGACAGGAAAAAGGGCGCCTTACTCCTTATGGTTTAGAAAAGGGCAAAACCCTTCATGAACCAAAGGGGGTGGCGGGTTGATCACGGGGATCCGACCAAATCGGATCGAGGCATGACAACTTGAGTGGTATTAGAGCCTGTTTACTCAAATACATTATCAAGACTATATAACATAGTAACTAATAAGAATAATTTTAAAATTTCAGATGGCTCCTAAGAGAGGAACCAAGAGAACAAGAGTTGCAGTCTCTAACACTGCCCAACAACCCCCTACATGTGGAAACTCCCTGAGGAGCCTAGACAACCCCACCTAGACTAAGCTCAGAACACCAAAGGTTGTATGAGGAGTTCACTCGAGTATTTAGGTAACCCAACCTCATCCATGAGGTAGGCACCAACTCTCGGGCTGAACCAGAGGAAGTACAATCTCATCCTCAACCTATTAATCATCCCTCTTGAGTTGACATTCCCAAGAATCTCAAGACTTTTTGTCAACTGGGGTGTAAGCCTTTTCTCGGAGAGAAAGATGCGGGAGCCGCCATGGACTGGCTGGCTAACATCAATAAGCTAATGGGGATAGTCAGGATATCATTAGAGGACATGGTGTTCCTGACAGAATTTTTCCTAGAGGGTAGTGCCAAAAGATGGTTGGACAATGTTCGAAGCCTGCGTACCTCCATACCCACCTGGGAGTAGTTTGAGGAGAGGTACGTGGAGGAAACAGGATGGGTTTCCAAAAGAAAAAGAACGTACCACCACCAAGAGTGATTCCCACCCTACCACAAGGAAACCCTCGATGTCCTAGGTGCCAAAGGTACCACGAGGGAGCATGCTTGTCCTGTTTTGCATGTGGACAAGTGGGGCACTTTGCAAAGGAATGCCCCACTCTTAGGGAGAACAAGCAAAGGAATATGCTTGGACCACCCCCAAGGAAACCCAAGGACTCCCCAGCAGGACGCTATAGCCAGAGTACCAGCTAGGGTATACAACCTCACCTATGAAGAGGCTAGGGAAGACCCTAGTACTATAGCGGATACATCCCAAAACCCTTCCAATTAGATTAAGAAAGAACTATAATTGAAATCTTATTCAATAAAGGAAATCATTTCTCTAAAAATATGTGTTTCTCCAACCAGGGTACTTGCATTTGTGGGGACAAAAGATCTACGCTCTCTTCGACTTAGGAGCTAAGAGATCCTTCATCAAAAAATGCCTAATTCCAAGTTTATCCCTAGAACTCACTCATCTAGAACAAAGTTTCAATATCCTCAAACCCTCAAAAGAGAAGGGTTAAATAGGGGCAAACAGCTGAAGGGATGCGAGATAAAGATCGAAGGAATCAAACTCGAAGCAGATTTGATTCCATTACCTCTGAGGGAGGTAGAAATAATCCTTGGAATGGATTGGTTGAGTACCCAACAAGCTAGGATGGATTGTGGAAAGAAGATAGTAACCTTCCACACTCCCGAGACAATCGAATTAAAATTCCAAGGAGACCGGAGGAAGAGTAAAGTACAAATGGTGTCACATGTAAAATCTCAAAAGATGATACAGAAAGGTTGTAAGGCTTTTCTAGCAATGATCATCAATGAGAAGTCCAAAGAAAAGGAACCCAAAGATATTTCGGTAGTGGAACACTAACCAGATGTATTCCCAAAAGAATTACCTAGATTACCCCTAAGCCGAGAATTGGATTTCACCATAGAGACTATCCTAGGATGAAACCCCATATCCCAAGCCCCTGATCACATGGCTCCAACAAAGCTAAAGGAATTAAAGGAACAACTAGATGAGCTATTAGAGAAGGACTTCATACATCCTAGCCAATCTCCATGGGGTGCACCTATCCTATTCATAAAGAAAAAGGATGGGAGCATGAGACTGTGCATAAACTATAGTAAGTTGAACCAGGTCACCATCAAGAACAAGTATCCACTTCCATGGATTGATTATTTGTTCGACCAACTAAAAGGAGCAGCCTACTTCTCTAGGATAGACCTTCAGTTAGGCTATCACCAACTCAGAATCTATGAGAAAGATATTCCTAAGACTGTATTTCGGTCCCAATACGACATTATGAGTTTAGGGTGATGTCGTTTGGATCGACAAATGCCCCTGTATCCTTCATGGATTTAATGAACCGAGTATTCCAGCCTCACTTGGACAGGTTCATGATAGTATTTATAGATGACCTTCTTATATACTCACGAACCAGGCTGGAGCACAAAGAACATCTGGCAATCACCTTGGAGATACTACGGGAAAACAACTTATACGCAAAATTCTCTAAGTATGAATTCTGGTTGCAGGAAGTAGGAGGCACCCAGGAATCCCTCAAAAATACGAATTTCCTTACGCTTGGTGGGATACTAAAGATGGTTTGTGCAGGATTTCTCTAAGGTAGCTGCCCCTCATGTACTCTCCCTTCCTGATCCAAGTGTGGGGGAGTACATCGTATATTGTGATGCATCCGAACAAAGACTCAAATGTGTACTCACATGAGCGGAATTATCCTACCCATGACTTGGAATTAGCTGTAATAATGTTCGCCCTAAATATTTAGTGACACTACCTATATGGGGTTAAGTGTAGGATATACACTAATCACAAGAGTCTTAAGTATTTCTTAACTTAGAAGGAGTTAAATCTCCACTAGAGGAGATGGCTAGAATTGGTCAAAGATTATGACCTTGTGATAGAGAATCATCTCGGGAAGGCAAATGTAGTGGCAGATGCCTTAAGTCAAAAGTACCAAACTGAGGTGGCACAGATAAAGACAAGCTACTTACCCTTGTTGCAATAGTGGGGAAGAATGGAGGTGGACCTTAGAATGGATAAAAAGGAGAAATACTTACTGGCTGATGTGGTGGTGAGACCCAGCCTAATATAGCAAATCAAGGTCTAGCAAAAAGTGGATAATGAGCTCCAGTCCTATTTGGATTTAATGGACAAAGGGACAATTCTAGACTATAACCATCGAGGCGATAGAGTACTAACCTATAAAGGTAGGGTGTGTGCACCTCAATATAAAGAATTGGAGAGATTAATTCTAGAGGAGGCACACTACTCTGTATATGAGATGCATCTAGGCAGTATTAAGATGTACTGCACCCTCAAACAAGGATATTGGTGGAAAGGAATGAAGAGTGATATTGCAGGAATATGTAGCTCGATACTTGTCCTGTCAATAGATCAAAGTTGAACATTAAAAACCATCAGGATTGCTACAACCCTTGCCAATTCCAGAGTAGAATGGGAGCAAGTGTTCCTAAAAGTAACCCCATTGAGGGGAATGCTTAGGTTTCAACAGCAGGGAAAGTTGAAACCAAGGTATATCGGTCCTTATCACATCGTTCAAAGGATAGGACCAGTGGCATAAAAATTGGAACTACCTCCAGACTTATAGAGAATACATAATGCATTCCATATCTCAATACTTCGGAAGTACCAGCTTGATCCTAGCCATGTGTTGGACCGACCTCCACGAGAACTGGAAGAGAACTTGACCTCTCAAGTAGATTCGGTATGGATCATTAATCGGATGGACAAGAACTTGAGGAATAAGAGAATTCCTATGGTCAAGGTTCTTTGGCAAAATGGACTAGTGCAAGAAGAGACATGGGAGACCGAGAGCGTGATGAGGGAAGGGTACCCTCAATTGTTCGACATGTAACTATTTTGGAGACAAAACTCCTAAATGGAGGGGAGAGTTGTAAACCGTATCCTTTTATAATAAGAAAACTGGTAAAAGAACTGGTCATTTCCAAAGAGAAAACTGAGCCGTTTCATAAACCTCAACCGATAGAAAAAGATCAATTTACGAAATTTACAAATCCCGAGTGATTCAAATAGTCATAAAAGTCATGGAAAAGGACTTTGGGATGAATTGAAAGAGAAAACCAAAACCGGTTCAGGTGAACCGGACCTGAACCAGATTGAACCACCATTGAACCGATTTCTAAATTCATTTTTCTAGTTGGCTTTAAAAACTCAAATATCGAATTGAAGCCACCATTGGATAGAGAATGAATTTAGATGAATTTATAAATTTTTAATTTTGAAAAACTCAGTTGAATCAAGCCTGAATCGGCCGGTTTAAGCATATTGAACCCGATTCGGACCGATCTGGTCCAGTTCGAAACAGGGTCATCTTCTTCCTTCAGATGACAGAACTATTCACTCGCTAGAAAAGTGAACAACGCCGACGATGGTGAAAAGTCTCCATTCAGGGCATTTTAGGCCATGAAGGATCACGCTAAACACGCCAATCGGATGGCCAAAGAGTCCCCGAGCTCCTCCCCATTCATCCTCTTCACACCAAAAAACTCGTCTCTCTCTTTCTCCCTCTCTCTCTCTACTACTCCATTTTTCGGTGAAGCTCAAACCATAGCTCCGACTTGGGCATTTTTCTCAACCTCAGAAAGTGAGGTCAGGCACTTTAGATTTAGGGGGAAGTTAGCTTTCTGATAGAAATCTCCATTCGATCCGAGAATCGTCGAAGAAGCACCAACATAATCAAATAGTGAAGCAGCTCTAGTAGACCGAAGCTGCCCTATTTTGGCCGAGCTGAAAACGACCAAATTGAGCCCTCCTCAGGCCAAACCAAGCTCTCTCAACACTCCCACAGCCCTCATACGACCGAATTAGAGCTGAAAGGTAAGCCAATTTGGCTCCCCTCTGTAATTTTTTATCAACGTTAGAGAGAGAAATGGTGAAACTTCACTAACCAAATTCTCACTCAAATCGACATGAATTGTTGTAATTCCTGATCCTAGGAATAACCTTAGGATAAGAGCTAACTGCCTCGATCGAAAGCTCGAACCACTGCACCTCCGACGGTAAATGTTTGAAGCTTTCCCTCTCTACGCACAGTTTTTTGGCGAATCTCCGTTTGAGCTCGTTTTGGCCTCAATTAATGTGATTCAAAGCTTAATTAAATTATATGGATGTGTCAAAACTCAATTATACCTTCAATTTCAACAATTAACCTCAATTGAATGGTCAATTTGATGAAATCAAATTCCGCCAATTTGAAAGGGGGAAATGCCATGTAATCTGTGGTGCCACTGGTCCAACGGCCCCGACTCTCAACTCAACATGCAGTTGTTTGTCTAGAGTGCTCCATAGACCTGTCATGTCGCACTGTCACTAGTCCATCGAGTATGTCAATCCTATCTCGGTACCATGGCTAAATAACTCATTTACTTAACTTTTCATGGCTTAAAAATCATGGTTGTTTATGAGCTCCTGCTCGTGCCAACAGGCCTCTTGCCTATATGAGCTATTCAAGCTCCCGTCAATAAGGTCTCCCAAAACTTTTAAGCAATGGCACACAGTCAAGGGAGAGCACTTCAGACAAAATAAATTTTTTAGTCGTTCATCACACCAACCGAGTATAAGTACATCTTCGCTTATAACCAATAAGCAGTTTTTCCACATCCAGGAAGTTTCATCATACCAACCGGGTATGATCTACTTAAAATTGATAAGTAGTTTTTCCACGTGAATTTCACATCATTGCTCTCAGGTGTGATGGTTAAAATACCACTTAGCAGTGGGTTTTCATTTCCGGGGTGCTCATCATCCCAACCGGGTATGATATTAAATATTCCATTCACCCGATAGTGTAGTGAATTTTCTCATAGTTGGCTTATATTGCCTTCTCGCAAACTTGTCTTAGCTGGCGTTCCCAGTACTTCATGTTCCTACACGATATTAACATCTTGTTCATTATCCTTTGCCCTAATAGCCTTCATTCATCCCGAATGAATGAGAAAACCAAACTTTTCATTTATTTGTAAATAGGTACCTAAAGTAATTTTTCTTTAACTTTAAATCCCTAATGCCAGTTTTCCCTCAAATTGAGTACCAAAACTCTAAAATTCACCTTAGGACATCAATTTATTCAAAATCACAAAAAGGGGTTCAAGTTTCCCAAATTTCCAATTTGGTCCCCAACTTTTGCAAAATTACCATTTTGCCCCTACTTTACAAAAATGTAAAGTTTTGCCCCAAAAATTCAAAAATTTGCCCAATTGGTCCTCTAACATCTTTATCATGCCCAATTGGCCCTCAATTTTATGAAATTATACTTTAGTCCCTCGAATTTTTGAAATTCCCAATTTTCCCCCAATTTAAACCTTTCATTTCAATTGAATTTGATTTCATCAAATTGATCGATCAAATGAGTTAAATTGTTGAAATTAAAGTTAGATTAGAGTTCCTACATCTTCATATGATCCAATTTCACTTTGAATCACACGATTTGATGTCAGAATGAGCTCAAACGGAGCTTCGCCGAAAAACTAGACTTATAGAGAGAAAGCTTTGAAAGCTTACTGTTTAAGGCACAGTGGTTTGAGCTTTCAATCTGGATAGATAGCTCTTGCCTGAGGTTCCTCCTAGGATCAAGAATTGCATCATTTGATGCTGAATTGAGTGAGAATTTAGTTATCGAAGTTTTGTTAGTTCTCTCTCTAGCACCGATCTGAATTTATAGAGGGGAGCCAAATTGGCTTACCTTTCAGCTCTAATTCAGCGGTCGGAGGACTATGGAGGTGTTGGGAGGGCTTGGTTTGCCTTGAGAAGGGCTAGAATTGGCCGATTTCAGCTCAGCCAAAACAGGGCAGCTTCGGTCTGCCTGAGCTACTTCACTATTTGATCATGCCAGCGCTTCTCTTATGACCCATGAAGCAAATGGAGACTACTGCGTGTAGATGACTTCTCTCTGAATCCAAAGAACCTGACCACACCTTCTTTGCCTCAGAAAAGACACTATATTGGAGCTCTGGTTTGAGCTTCACCAGAAATTGGAGCAGTTGAGAGAGAATGGAGTTTTCAGGTGTGAGGAGAATGACTGAGGAGGGGCTCTTTATATAGGAAGCTCCAAGACTATTTAGTCGTCCGATTGACACCTTAATGGTGGTCATTCATTGCTTGAAACTCTCTAGCCTGAGACTTTTCATCTTCACTGGCGCTGCGCAATTTTCCGGTGAGTGAACATTGCTGTCATCTGAAGGAAGAAGACGACACTATTCCAAATCGGATCGGACCGGTCCGAACCGAGTTCAAAGCTTAAACCGGCCGGTGCAGGCCCGATTCGATCGAGTTTTTCAAAAATGAAAATTTTCTAAAATCATTCTCGATCTAATGGTGGCCTCAATTTTCCAATTTGAATTTTCTAAGCCATCTAGAAAAATGAATTTAGCATCTAGTTCAATAGAGGTTCAAACCGGTCCAAGTCGGTTCAATCCAGTTCGAATCTGATTCACCTGAACTGGTTTGGTTTTCACCTCTAATTCATCCTAAAGTCCTTTTTCATGTCTTTTGTGACTCTTCAAGTCACTCGGGATCCATAAATTTTCCAGTTTTCCCTTTCTCTATTGGTTCTGGTTCATAAACTAACTCAGTTCATAAACCGGTTCAATCCCGTTCGAATCCGATTCACCTGAACCAGTCTAGTTTTCTTTCCCAAATTGTCCTAAAGTCCTTTTCCAAGGTTTTTATGAACCCTTTGGGTCACTCAGGAGTTGTAAATTTCCCAAATTGACCATTCTCTAAGGATTGGGTTTGTCAATCGGTTCGGTTTTCTCACTCGGTTTGACCGGTTCTTTTCTCTGTTTTCAACTCCAAATAGCGGGGTTTATAGAAAATGTTTGGGGAAATTAGGGATTTCATAAAATGGAGGGACCAAATTGTAATTTCTCAAAATTGAGGGCCAATTGGCCATGAAAAGAATGTTGGAGGAAACCAATTGTTCAATTTTTTAGAATAATTAGGGTCAATTTACCTTTTTTTGTAAAGTATGGGTAAAAACGTAATTTTTGAAAAGTTGGGAACCAAATTGAAAATTTGGAAAACTTCAACCCGTTAAGTGATTTTGAGTAAATTGAGGGCCCAAAGTGAATTTTGGAAGTTTCAGGACTCAATTTGGGGAAAAGTTTGCATTAGGGACCTAAAGTCAAGGAAAAAGAACTTTAGGGACCTAAATGCTATTAACTGAAACTTTTGAGCATTTTCGTTCATATGTGAGGAATGATGGCTATCATGCCAAATATTAATAGATAAAGATGTCCAAATCATGTACGAATACAAAGGATCGAAACGCCAAAAAGGATAAGCTAGCGTGGAGGCAAAACTCGTTTAAGAAGGAATACACTACGATTATCGAGTGAGTAGGATTTATTCACATTATACCCGGTGTGGATGATGAGCACATCGGAAATGAAAAACCATTTCTATATGGAATTTTAACAACATACCCGATTGGAGTGATGTGAGACCTATGCAGAAAAACTACTACCGATTGTAAGTAGATCATCCCCAATTGGTATAATGGACTTCTTGGAAGGAAGTAGAAAACCCGCTTACCGGTTGTAAGCGGAGATGTTCTCACACCCAGTTGGTGTGATGGATGGAAAGCTTATTTTTGTTAGAAGTGTTCTCTCCTGATTATGTGCCAATGCATAAAAAGTTTGGGAGACATTCTTGATGAGAGCTAGAACAACTCAGATAGGCTAGAGGCCTCGGTTTTGGAACTTGGGGGCTAAAATGCCCGGTTTTGGAATATCACGTGCAGTGGGCCCAAGGCCAGTTGGCACGAGCAGGAGCTTGTAAACAAACATGATGTTTAAGCCATGAAAATTCTTAATGAATGAATTATGTGATTTTGCTATGGTACTAAGACAAGACCGACATACTCGATGGACTAGCAGCAGTGCGACAAGACCAAGTCGATAGACCCATCTAGACAAACAACTGCAAGTCGAGTTGAGGGTTAGGGCCGTTGGACCGGTGGCACCAAAGATAAATGGATTTATGGAAAACTTTTGTTTGTGCATGCACTTGAGGTTCGGGACCATCAAGATGCCTAAGAGGGGTAGTGAAGCGTCCTAGGGGCTATTGGACGACATGGTACAAATAAGGGTAGTTTGTCGTGCTAGCGGTCAAAGAAGCTCGACATAGCTTCATGCACATGAGACCAAGGTGGGGTTGGTATGAGGTCTCTGTCCTCATAAAGATACATATTTGATTTCAGGATTGAGGGTCGGATGTCACAAACATCCACTCATTCTCAAGGTAGAAGTGGACGGGCTTCTATCTAGGTGGCCGGTAAAGTCGCTCCGATGCCACAAGTAGGTGTAGTAGATGGGCTGCCTTGCGAATGTGTGATACTCTTTCTAATGAAGGGCGTGTGTTGATTGTTAAACACACCTGATATGGAAATGAGGAAATGGTTTGAAAAACCAAGAATTTAAGTAAATAATATTTTTGAAAGAAATAAGGAGTCTGACACACTCCTATTAAAGATATTTTAATGATGAACACTTTCTCTCAGCACCCATTCACTGAGTTGTCGAACTCACCCACTCCCTATACCCCTTTTCAGGTAACCAAGGGAAAATCCACTTAAAGTCCTACATGTAGTTGAACCTAAAAGATAGGTATGTTAGGTTCAATTTATTCAGTTTTTATTAATGTTATTCCAAGAAATACAGGAAAAAGGGCACTTACTCCTTGCGGTTTAGAAAAGGGTGAAACCCTTAATGAACCAAATGGAGTGGCGGGGTTGATCATGGGAATCCGACCAAACTAGGTTAGGTCATGACATTGGTGGTTGGAAAAGACACTCGGAGCCACAAGTGGGTGTAGTGGACGAGCTGCATCTAAGAATGTGTGATCCCCTCCTAATGAAGGGTGTGTGTTGACTATTAAACACACCTAATGTGGAAATGAGGAAAAATGTTTTGAAAACCCGAAATTTGAGGAAAGATCATTCTCAAAGGAAATAAGGATTTTGGCATACTTTGATTAAAGCTGTTTTATTTACGAAAACTCACTCACAACACTCATTCACTAAGTTGTAGAACTCACCCCCTTCCTTTACCCTTTTTCAGTTAACCAAGGGAAACCAACCCTAAAGACCTTTATGTAGTTGAACCCTTAAGACAGATATGTAAGATTTAATTTGTTCAATTTTTTTAATGCTATTATAGGAAAGATATAGGTAAAAAGGATGTCTTACTCCTTATAGTTTAGAAAAGGGGAAACTCTTGATAAACCATGAGAGTGGCGGGTTGTTCATGGGTATCCGACCGAACCGGGTCGGGGTGTGAAAATTTGAGTGGTATTAGAGCCTATTTCCTCGAATGCATTATCAAAACTATATAACATAGTAACTAAGAGAAATAATTTTTAAAATTTATAGATGGCTCCTAGGAGAGGAACCAAGAAAACTAGGACTGACACTACCTAACACTTTGTCCGTATAGGAAGTCCACCCTAAAAGCTCTCCAATGCCTGAGGTGTAGTAAAAGTCACGAAGTCCCAAGAAAACATTATGGGGAAGCATCCAATGCCACCAAAGAATGTGGTTCCAATGCCACCAAAGAATGTGGTGCCAACGCCTGTTGAGTTCATGAGTAGGAGGAGAGTTAACCTGACACTATGGACACCGTAAGGGACTTATAAACAAGAATGACGCTTACTAAGAACATAGTATAGTAGTTCCACAAGCTGAAACTACTTCTTGTAATGTGGTTAACGCCCAAAATGTATTGTACCCTTAATAAAAATTCTAATTTTTAATAAAACTCTATCACTCAAACAAAGTCGCGTTCTCATACCTCAACTATATGAGGAGGGGTCATGGAAGATAAGAAGGACCAAAGGAAGAAAACACAACGAAGCATAGTATAGATAAAAGGAAAGGATAAGTAGGAGGATTGTCTTGGATGAGAAATGCAAGCATCAAGGAAGGACCGGTGACCAAAACCGTGGAGTGGGTTAAGTAAGCAGTTCACAAAGAGGTCAAGAAATAGCGAGGTAAATAAAAATTTAAACTTCTTCTTAAGAAGGTCAAACAGAGAAGAATACCACAAGAATAGAGGTAAGGTCAAATAGTAGGAACCATGGATTTAAACACCGACGAAGAAGGAAGAAGTGAAAAGTGCCAAAACATTGGAAAAGAATGATGAAAGAAATCCTTAAAGAGATCAATGGCCGAGAATGGATTAACGACCAAACTCAAGCCATGAGAAGGTTAAGTAAGCCTTTCGCAAGGTGATTAGGAGACCTTGAAACAAGGAGGATTTGAACACCTCCCTAAAGAAATAAACTAGTACTAGGGTACAAGTGGAAATGAGGATGTGGTACAAAAGATGTGCCCGCAAGATTTCAAGAGTAAGGGTAAGCAGGAGAGAATGACATCAAAGGTTGTCATTTAAGGGAAGATATTCCCATGGGCAAATGAAAAGGAATTTTGGAAAAAAAGGGGAAGAATCCTACCAAGGAAGGAAACCCTAGAAAGGCATACATATCCCAACTGAGAGATAATGGAACCAAGTGAAGAGGGATAAGAAGATAAGGTTGCAAATAGAATGCATGTTGAGGTGAAAAGACCAAGGGAAGCGTATTGAGAGGGCCCAGCGGAGTAAGTTAAACCCAAGGAACGGGTAAGTAGGAAGATAGCATCAAAAGATATCGTACAAGTAAGAAAGGGGTGGACTGCCCATAATAAGGAAATAGAGGAAAGAACATTTGAGAAACCTTGGAGAAGTAAGCCATCCAATTAAGAAGTGATTAAGGGAAATGACCACTGACATTGAGACTAGTCGTAGTCCACGCTCACTTAATGGAGCCTAAAGAGTGGATGGTTAGACATAGTATGCAGTACACGAAATAAGACCCGATAATCGGAAGTTCCTCGGATAGAGAATAAGGGATGAAATGGAGATTTTAAGACAATGGATGATTGAAAGCGGGCAAATGCCCTAATACAGAAAGGGTGTAAGGAGATGAAGGAATGAAACCTTCAAGTAATGGTAAGAAAGTTGAACAAGTAGCTCCTAAGGACATAGTAGAGATGAAACCGTAAAAAGGGAACTCCCCAAATAAAGCAATCAACACGTAGACCGAAAGGGCTCAACTCGGAATAAAGAATCGTGAAATGGTCACTAGCAAGTAAGATTGGATTAAGGAAAAGGAAAGTTCTTAAGTAAAGGACGCCACTGGAAATGAGGAAGGACATAAGAAGGGAAGAATCCTAGCGTGTCGATAAGTAATCGGGAAACCCAATAATTGGAATCGGAAAAACCCAATAAGGAAGTTGGGAAAGGATGAGTAGGTAAGAAAAACTGACATGAATATGTAAGACATGACGTCAAAGGCAAGAAGTATGACTGGATAACGGTAAAGGCAGTCGAGGAATACTACCAGACAAAAAGAGGGATGAAGTATACGATCCTTGAAAGGTTGGAAAGTTGAGAACAACCATCAAGGAAGTGTTCTAGAATTCTAATGGACAAAGACAAGTTCTAGAAAATGTCATGCTGTAAAGGACATGTAAGCCCAGCAGTCCTGAGGAAAAATGTGACTCAAGTAAGGAAAAGTTAGTTAGTTAAGCATGACAAGAACAAACATAAAATTTGGACCAAAATTCTACTAAACAACGGATGGAGGAAGGGTTAAAATAGGATGAAAAGGTGATAACACCGAAACTCATGAAAACAAGTATGTGACGCTGGAAAGAACATCGAGCTAAGGGTTTCAATGATCAAGAGAATAACTAGACATAGGAACGATTGGGTATTTTGGAACTCCCAATCCTGAAATCTTGGGCATGAACCCTTAAGAGGAAGAATCTTGCCCTAAGCAGAGGAAGAAGTGAACCTAAGGATGTACCTTTGGACTAGTGGGTAAGACATGCCTAGTTATGATAAACTCCATGGAGTGAGTAAACAATGGAAGGGAAAAGAAATTCCCCAAGTGTGTGATTTAAAGGGGCTAAGTGAAAGAACAACCGAAGTGTTAGCATGTCAAGAAAACCCCAAGTTGAAATCAAGGGAAATTATTTTCGATGCAAAGGATGCTGATTAAATTTTAGGGACAAAACTACTAAAAGGAGGGGAGAGTTGTAAACCCCATCCTTTAAAGATAAGAAAACCGAGAAAAGAACCGATCAATTCAAAAGAGAAAACCGAGCCGGTTCACAAACCACAACCGATAAGAAAATGGTAAAATGAGAAATTTACCAATTGTGAGTGACCCAAAGAGTCATAAAAATCATGGAAAGGAACCTTGGGACAAATTGGAAGAGAAAACCAAACCGGTTCAGGTGAACTGGATCCGAACCTATTTGAACCATCATTGAACCGATTGCTAAATTCATTTCTCTATGTGGTTTAAAATATTCAAATTGGGGAATTGAAGCAACCATTGAATAGGGAATGAATTTAGAAAATTTTAATTTTGAGAAAATCGGTTGAATCAGGCCTGAACTGGTCGGTTTAAACATTGAACCCAATTGGACCAGTCCAGTTAGGTTTGAAACAATGTCGTCTTCTTCCTTCAGATGACGACAATGTTCATTCAATGTAGAAACTGACAGCACCGATGAAGGAAAAATGGCTTCGTTCAGGGCGTTTTAGGGTGAGGATAAGCTTGACCAAGATGTGAAACGGTTGGGCAGAGAGACCCAAGCTCCATGTATAAAAAGCTCATCTCCATTCATCCTCCTCACACTTGAAATCTCCATTCTCTCTCAACTGCTCCATTTTCTGGTGAAGCTTGAACCAAAGCTCCGACTTGGGAAGTTTTCTCAGCCTCACAAGGCGAGGTCAGGTCCATTAGACTCCGGGGGTAGTCAACTATCTGACAGCATCCTCCGTTCAATCTAAGTATCGTCAGAGAAGTGCCAGCGGAATCTAACAGTGAAGCAGCTCCGAATGACCGAAGCTGCCCTATTTTGGCCGAGCTGAATTTGGCCAAATTCAGCCCTCCTCCAACCAAACCAAACCCTCTCAACATTTCCACAGCCCTCATACGACTTTAATTGAGTTAAAAGATAAGCAAATTTGGCCCTCCTCAATCGTTGTAAGTTGGAGTTAGAGAGAGAAACTACCGAACTTTATTAACAAAATTCTCCCTCGATTCGAGATCAATTGTAGAAATTGTTGATCCTAGAAGGTACCTCAGGAAGAGAGCAACCTTTCGTGATAGAGAGCTTGGACTGCCGCACCTTCTCTATGCTTTCTCTCTCTATGCACAGTTTTTCGGTGAAACTCCGTTTGTGCACGTTTCAGCCTTAATTCATGCGATTCAAAGCTCAATTGAATCATATGGAAGTGTAGGAACTAATTTACACCTCTAACTAAAACAATTAACCCCAATTGAATGGTCAATTTGAAGAAATAAAATTCGGTCAATTTAAAAGGGGGAAATTTTGGGGAAATTTGGGGATTTCGTAAAATTGAGGGACCTCTTTGCAATTTCCCAAAATTGAGGGTCAATTGGACATTGAAAAGATGTTGGAGGACCAATTGGTCGAGTTTTGGAAACATTGAGGTCAAATTGCCATTTTTGGAAAGTAGGGGCAAAATAGTAATTTTTGAAAAGTTGGGGACCAAATTGGAAATTTGAAAAACTTGAACCCCTTATACAATTTTGAGTAAAATGAGGACTCAAAAGGAATTTTGGAAATTTTGGGACTCCAATTGGGCAAAGGTTGACATTAGGGGCCTAAAGTTAAGAAAAATAAACTTTAATGGACCTAAATACAAGTTATCGATAATTTGTGAGCCTAGACTTTTGTGTCAAGCGGTAAGTGATAAGGCTACCCAAATCGTGTAAGGACTAGTGTGATCGGAACACAAGAAAGAGAAAGCTCGCGTCGACTTGGAAAATCAACCAAGAACATGTCACGGTTATCAGGTGAGTGAGCTTATTCACATCATAACTAGTTGGGATGATAAGCACTTTAGAAATGAAAAACCACTTGTAAGTGGAATTTTGACATCATACTCGATTGTGGTGATGGGCAAACGAAGCTAAAACCTACTTACCGGTTGTAAGTAGAGGAAAACAAACTCAGTTGGTACGATGGACTTCCTTGAAGGAAGGAGAAACCCACTTGCCAGTTGTAAGCGAAGGTATCATCACACCCGGTTAGTGGGATGAAATGAAAATTATATTTTGTCAGAAGTATTCTACCCTAACTATGTGTCAATACTTAAACTTTTTGGGTGACCTTCTTTACGGGAGCTAGAACGGATCAGATAGGCCAGAGACCTTAGCTTTTGAACTTGTGGGGCTAAATGCCCAATTTTGGAAAATCACGTGTAGTGGGCCCAAGGCCAGTGGGCACGAGCACGAGCTCGTAAATAAACATGAGTTATGAAAGCCATGAAAACTCTTAATGAAATGGTTGTGTGATTTCGCCATGGTACCAAGTCAGGACCAACAGTACTCGATGAACTGGTGGCAGTGCGTCAGGGCTAAGTCAACGGGCCGGCCTAGACAAACAGCTGCAGGTCAGGTTAAGGGTCAAGGTCGTTGGACCAGTGGCACCAAAGATAAATGGCCAATTGTGAAAATTATTGTTTTGTACATGCACTTGAGGTATAGCACCTTCAAGACACCCAAAAGGGGTAGTGATGCATCCTAAGGGCTACTGGATGACATGGTGAAGATAAGGGCAGTTTGTCGTGCCAGCAGTCGGGAAGCTCGACATAGCTTCTTGCGCATGAGACCATGGTGGGGTCGAGATTAGGTCTCTATCCTCATATGGACACAGAGTGATATTCGGGTATGAGGGTCGAATGCCGCGAACATACACTCAGACCCAGGGTAGAAGTGGACGGGCTTCTATCTTGGTCGCTAGTAAAGACGCTCCGAGCCACAAGTGGGTGTAGTGGACGGGCTACACCTACAAATATGTGATACCTTCCTGATGAAGGGCGTGTGTTATCTGTTAAACACACCTAATGTGGAAATGAGGGAAAAGGTTTTAAAAAATTGGAATTTGAGGAAAGATCATTCTCAAAGAAAATAAAGATTTTGGTACACTTTAATTAAAGCTATTTTGTTTATGAAAACTCACTCACAACACCCATTCACTGAGTTGTATAACTCACCTCCTCCCTTTACCCCTTTTCTGGTAACCAATGGAAACCGACCCTAAATACAGTCGAACCCTTAACACAAGTATGTAAGATTTAATATATTCAATTTTGTTTAATGCTATTACAAGAAATATACAGGTAAAAAGGACGTATTACTACTCGTAGTTTAGAAAAGGGGAAACTCTTGATAAAACGTGAGAGTGGCGGGTTGTTCAAGGGATCTGACCAAACCAGGTTGAAGCGTGACAAGAGTAGAGTACTCCATTAAACCTATGTTTTAAAGAAAGCACTTAAGGAAATTTTAAAAAAGAAAAGATTTGCATCAAGCATAAACCAATTTTTTTAACTAAATAAATTATATTTAAATCTGAATTGCAATACATATCTTAAAATATAAATTATAGGATGTAAAAAATATTGGAGACCAATTTAATATTGAATCAAACCTATTTATATTTTTAGGTAAGCAAAATTATTTATTGTGAGAAAATATTGTGTACTTATAAGTGAACAGGTAAATTTCTACTTAAAAGTTATTATTTTTAAGTATTGAAATATTTTTAATATTATAAACCCACAAAACTTGTCTATTTTATCTAATTTGATATTATATTCCCAAAATTCGCCCTTACAAAGTGTATACACTTATCATATGCAATTTTAAATGTGCTCTTAATAATTATCTACTAGCCGAATATTATTATTTCGATATCATACGAGTGAGAACAATAGCATAAAGTTGGATATTTTTTTGTCCATGCTCTGGCAGATTACAAGCCGGATTTCTAGTATCAAGTCGAGTATAGGTGTAAATTTAATAATTCTGATAATATGTGAGAAAATATTGTGTGTCGATAAAGTGTAAAACCAATTTTTATTTAAAAGTTATAATTTGTAAGTGGTATAATATTTATAATATTATAAATTTAAATAATTTTTATATTTTATCAAATATAGATAATATTCTTAATATTTATAATTTGAATAATCAAGCCTCTTATTTTATTATATATCCATTCACCGTGTTTAACTCTTCCCAACTTCTCGCCCAAACTCACCACGCACATTTAATTTTGATCATTTCTCCAAACTAAATATGACTTCTTTTCCTCCCTATAAATTACCGTCGCTCATTCACACGGTAACCATCCATCATTTTTTTTCTCGACAAAAATACTCAAAAAAGAAAAGCATGGCCAAGGTAGCACTCGTGTCCTTGTTCTCGCTCATGTCGATCTTCACTGCTATTGCCGCAGATGCGTCTGGTGAGTCGAGCGTATGGAGCACATTGACCGACAAAATTAGTGGTGTTTTCGGATCAGCCGCTAATGAAAACCAGGACAATAGCCCGAGCTCGATTGGCAGCCCGGTCGGAAGCCCAGTCGGCAGCCCACCAGTGCAATAGATGAGATCTGGCTAGCGGTCACCCCAACCTATGCAACGCCTTCACCGGCCGGTCTTCCGATGTGGTCAATGACACCGAGCATGATATGCAAATGTTAGCAGGAGAATGGGTGATTGATTATTATTATTATATAGATTTATATACACTCTCAATATGGGGTTTTTAAGCAATTTTACTAAGATCATAGGCCTCATTATTCTAGTTGTCGTGAATCTTATGTGGTAGCGGCTACTATGATGTTCCAAGACCTAAATCCGTCATGTGATTGAAAATTTATGAATGCAACACCATGTGGGTATTTGCTTTATATAACTACAATTATGATATCATTTCTCTCAAGCATTAATAAGATATTATAAACTTGACAATTTGATGAAATATTTTTTTCACACAAAGTTTGATGAAGTTTTAGATGTTAATTATTTGAGTACTATTCTCAATTCAATATATCAAATGTATTATTTTTCTAATTTTGTTACTGATTTTTTTTTTCAAAATTACTTTAAATTTTTAAGAGTTTTATTTCATAATCTACTTAAATTATATTTTAATAGTAGTTAGTATATTACAAAATTCAATAAATATGATTAAAACAAATAATTTGAAATTAATAATAGTCTAAATAAAAATAACTCGACAATATTCAAGATTATTAATTACAAAAATATTTTTAAAATTTATTTTCACAGTTTAATTATGAGACCTCACATTTAAAATTCCATGCATGTATAATATATTCTATAATTGTGGATGTTATATTGCTATTTTATATTAATAATGTAAAACTCGTATTATAAATATAATATTTATAATTGTAGAACTAAATTTATAAATAAAATATTTACTATATAAAATCTATTTTTAATATTCGTGTATTGTATTAGAGAAATAAATTTTATCCTAATTATTATATTTATTTTTGAATATTTTAATTTAAATAAAATATTTGGAGTGAGCTAGACTGATTGCTTATGATGTTAGTCCTTTCGACTAAAATCATTCAACTCGTCACAAGAAAATTAGGAGTAAACATAGCATATAAAAAAATATTTGAGGGAGTTTACCTTAGATAATCAAAAGATGCATGGATACTGAGATGCTAGGATGGAGATCGGTGAAGGTGGAGAATATAACATCTGAATTTCAAAAATCTTATTAGATCAATTTAGACCAAATATGAATTTATTTACTAGGACGAATAGAAAATGAAAAATATATAAGTTTTGAGCAAAATTATAAATAAAAAAATTTGTACAAGTCAAATCAGGTTAAACCATATTGACTCATTTCTTCTCTCTTGTGCTCAATTCCCTTGCACATATCTTATTGACCTCTGTTTTTGGATGCCTAATAAGCAGAGAAAAATTCAAAGTAAAGCTCAAATGTTTGATAGATTTATGACCACTAGTCACATGGAACTCCATATAAAGTCTAACTCATCAATCACTGTCATTTTATAAAATTGTAATCCCTTTTATCAAATTAAAAATTAGGGTTAAAATGGAATAAAAAATATATTTAAATTAAAAACTTAGAAATTGGTCAAAATAAGATTGAACAAATTAGAAAAAACCTAAAGTGGAGGATAAAGGGTGAGGCTGGTTTCACATAGCCATCCATCACCTCTGGCTCTTAGTAGTGGAAGGATTACAAAGTGAAGCCTCGCCAGCTCTCCATGTTCTAGTTGCCCTAATCATTTGAACCACCACCTTTTAAAAATGAACGAGAGCAAAAAAAGTACGAAAGAACCTCTTTGATAAAAAATTGAGGAAAAAAAATAATTTAAATTGAAATTGAATGAAAAATTGAAATGGATTGTAATTTAATAAATTAAAACAATTTAATCGGGTCAACCAGAGTGATCTCGTGTAGGAAGGCATAGGCAGCCCAAGTACCCTTTTGTGGGAGCGTGATGCATCTAAGAAGAATACGAACGAATACTAACTTTTGACTAGTTTTCAAGCAATTAAACGCATAGATTAGCTTAAAACTAATTATTCTTTCGGGGATTTTAATATATAATTGTGTTGATAACTTTCTTTTAATATTTTTTGTGAATAATTATTCAGTTAACTCATGGCTATAAGTAATATTTTGGTTCGGAGATTTAGTCACTGGAAAAATGTCATATATTTTTTCACAACTTACACACTTGATAAAAATTTCTTATAAAAATGTCATAATATAATTATATTTATCACAATAAAAAGTATGAATAATCTTAAAACTTCAACCCTAATATTTTCTTTATTAGGATTCTAGTAAATACCTCATCATTCGATTGAAATTCTCTCTAAAAATTGAAATAAAATTCAACATATTTTATTTAGAGTTTTTAGAGCTTTTTTGAGAAATCACAATTTACTTTTATAAAACTCATTTAATCTCTTATATACATTGGACGAGCACAAGGGTGATAGGAGAAATTGAGGTAAGCCTAGGAGTCCAACTTTGTTTTATTAATTGAAAACAAAGAATCACTACTCCGCCACCTCCGGCCGCCCCAATGGACAAAGATGGTCGAAGCTCTCTAAGGATCCCCAAGGCATTCCTCAACCTCGCTTGTAACCATTGTGCATAACTGGAAAGTCAATTGACCTCTCATGATTGTGAAAAGTATGATTGACATTCAAATTGGATTGAACTCCATAGAGCTTATATTTCAGGCCACTATAACAATTTTTTTGAACACTACTTGATTAAAGAAGAATCTCAAGAGACTCAAATACCTACTAATCAGTTTTTACAAATTCTTTATTGTTGTTGAGTTCTCATCCATTTTCCCATTATTCTTTTTTTTTTATGAACTACAAATGTCATAATGAGGGCTCAGATCTATTGTGAGAATAAGGTGAAGATATTTAAGGTCAATCTCAAAACTTAAACTCAATCAATGTAGAAATCGAACGATTGAGTTCTAATATGGACCAACTTGTGCAACTTCAAGGATGATAAGCTGAAATACTTGAGGCTAGAGAAACCAAGATCATGAGTTACAGATTACTCCTAGGAAATGGAAGGCTTATCCATGGTTTAGGAGGGCATTTGGAGTGCAGATGCTAAAGATACTAAGAGTTACTACTTTTGAAGGGCCAACTAAGGTTCATGTGCAAAAAGACGCACCCCTCAAGGAATGTGAGTTTTAGATAACCCAAACTTTGATGTCAGAGAGTTTTTAAAGACATCTGCGACAATGGGTTGTTTTCCATTAATTGGGAAAAAGAGTTTTGGATCATCCATGGAATGACTTAAGAATACAAGTAGACTTATGGATGTGATCAAAGTATGTGAGAAGGAAAGAGTTATTGTAACACACAAAACTTTTGGAATCAGGTTAAGTCAAATTGGATGTTAAAAGAGGAATAAAACCTAAGTCAGTAATAAAATTTCAAACTAAGAATTAAAATCAAAATTGGAAAATAGAATACAGAACTAAGAATGAGAACTAAAAATCGGGAAATAACATCTGAACTGGGAATGAAAACTAAAATCGGGAATTAAACAACGAGAATTGAAAAGTCAAATCAGAAATAACCCAAGGTTGGAAGTGGGAAAAGTTTAGGGAACAAAATGTAAATATTAAAGATTTGAAGACTTAGAAGTGATTCTTAGGAACTCAAATGAGACTAAAGGAAGTTTAAGAAACTAAGAAAAAGATTTGAGAAGTTTATGGTATAAAAATAAATAATTTTAAATTATAAGGGCAAAATTATATTTTTTTTTCATCTTAAGGATCAAATGTAAACTTAAAAAAAGTTAAAGATTTAGGTTGGAAATTTAGATAATTTTAGAAATTTTGGTAAATATAATCAAATATGGGTGTAACCTTTGATTTATGCAAATATATGATAGAATAAGGTTAATCCAAAATGAGTTAGTCGATAAGTAAGTCGAGCGAGTAGGATATAAGGAGCAAAATCGTAACTTTTGTAAAATTACAAGATGGTACTGGAACACCAAATAAAAACTAAATATTACCACATTTTATATAATTTGATTAATATATAGTAACTTTACAAATTGTGATATGGAATCGCACATTCTAAATAAATGAAAAACCCTAAAAAACCTATCGGAACAAACAAGTATTGATTAAAACGGTGAGTGGAATTATTAATTACGAATTTAATTGAAATTAGTATTACACTTTATAACTTTCTATGAACTTTTTTAATGTGGTATAATATTGAAAAATTATTTTATGAGCTCAAATAAAATTATGAACTTTTTAATGGGTGTATGATATTGGAAAATTATTTTATGAGCTCAAATAAAATAAGATAAAGTTATACTTTATAGTAGATAAATTATAGATATCATGATATTTTTCGAAAAAAATTTTAAATTTTAATTATAAATTTCAAGTAAAGGGAATAAGTTCTAAGATAAATTATAAACCAATTATGAATATTTCTAAATAAATGCATAAGAAAATATATATTATATATGTTGAATTATTCTCTCATATTATATATATATATATGTTATATTTATTGCATGAGAGTATATTATGAGAAAATTAGTTAGATTGTAAACTAATTCTCCAATGACAAGTATTTCCTTTATTTGTTAAAATTATTTTTTTTTCATTTTATATATGTATTATATTTATTATCGTGAGGACGATACTACCAATTAACATAATAACATTGGGAAGTTGTATTGACGATAGGAGTTAACTTAAGCTGTTGAGATATTTTTTTAATTTCTTGGTCACTTGTGATCTAAAGGAGGGGATAGTTCAAGCATATTTATGACTATGAATGATGTACTACAACCTTAATATGTGAATGTTCGATATAATCCCTTAGATCATTCCGTACGTGGAAGAATGTATCCCATTAAAAGGAAGAATGGGTGGCCCAAAAGTGCTTTTACACTCGACACAATGATCAAAGAAAATTGATAGTTTCCGGAATTAGAGGTATTGTCAATAGGATTGGGAAAGGATAGGGTAGACTATGGCATTTTGAGAAAATGGGGTATGGCATAACACTACAAAAAAAATAAAAATACTTCAAGAAAGTCGGATGGGACGATGATTCATATTTAATGTTAAAAAATAATCTAATTGATATATAAATTTTATTGAGAATCTAATTAATGTACAACTACCGACTCATATTCATATATTTACTCTCAAATTTGTTGACCCTCTCCCTATTTTGGCACCCATTTCATTTAAAGTTCATGAAGTGGTTTCTTGTGATGATCTTCGAATTAGGTAATGCCCAATTTGGCGTTAATAATAAAATATTGGTTTATAGAGAAAAGCCTTAAAGGATGTTACTACAATGGCGAACCGCACGTCATATGGGCATTATAAATTCCCTCTAACAGTGCATCCACCGAGTTTTCACTGAATGCATGACCCATTCAATTTTCCACCCGGGTACCGAAGTTCTTTCCTCGATTACTTCGATTTGGTGTTGTAGACTGGGTGGCAAGTTTGAAACCAAGAAATGGCCAATGGGCTAAGAATTTCTCGAAATGTGCAGGAACCACTCCATCTGCTAGGTTAATTTCGAGTGAGAAGATTATTCCGCACGTGGCCATGTGTCTGCAACATGGACAAGAACAGCGAAAAAGATTAATGAAATAGTACATGTGTATTGTATCTAATATTACGTGTGAGTGTATTTTTAATCAATAATAAATTGCATTTATATTTATTTAAAAATTATTAATGGTAAATAGTATAATATTTTTAATTATTTAAAAATATTATATTTAACATTTAATTGTAAAAGATGAGATTTCTGTATTATCTAATTTTCCAACAAAAATGTTTCTGTCAACATCATTCAATATATGAGAAGACAAGCTCAAAAATAGAGACGACAAGGGAGATGAAGAAGCACGTGGTCTCAATAAATTTAGAGAGGAAAGAAAGGAGTGGATTTTAATGGCGCTGCAGTGAGGGTGGTTAGAGTATGAGTACCACTTGACAATGCCATAACTAGGGATGGCTTAAATTTGGCAACATGAATTTGTTTGTCTACCTTTTCTTCCCCACATCCATTAATCTGTATTAGATCATTAATTAAGAGTGCAATCCTCAATAATACCACACTCTGTATGTATGCTGTAAATGCTCAAACCTGAACACATGAACATGCTTAACAGAAATATGTCATGAACTGTGTTGGCTGGCCATCTTGTGTTCATCTTATGTTGATAGATGGAATGTGTTCCTTGGTGATTGGTGGTCCATCTGTGTAGTTTGTCAATAAATATGCTGCAGCGGAGAGTTAAATGGTCATTTCCTATTAATGTTTTTTTGGAAAAAAAACATTCTGGATGTATTCTCTTTTTTTTACAAAGGTATAAACCGCAGTGGATTAAATTAAGAGATGATGCAAAAATGGTTGTTGAACTGCTGCAAATATTCCCTTCTCAATGAATTTTATGTGTAATTAATTAAAATTAAAATATTATTTCTATCATTTATCTATTACAACCTTGCCGACAACTAATCCTTGATCTAGTGGATCACTTGTCTTGCTTTTTGTCTTCAAGAATATCTCACTCACACACATGCCATTGTCTCTGTCAACTGCTGGCCATTATACCCTCCTCCTTTTATGCTGTTTGCCTAAGCATTGCAATTAGTATAAAGTGCAAAAACTTTCACTTTTTTTTTTATTTTTTTTCAATATTTCCATTTTTATAACTTTTCTAGCCAACCTCCATTGCTTATATTTATTAAAATTTTAAAATTAATTAAATATATATTATTAATATTTATCTTTTTTATTAATATAAAATCATAATATCAACCATATTATCAATCTCTTATTTTAATGAATGATTTGAAAGAAGCAGGTAGATCCACCACTATGGTCACCGGTGCCCCTATTCCTTTTCCATGTCTTACGATACTTCTTGATGTTTAATTTTTTTTGCCCACAACTCATTGTCTCATTGGCTTTGCCCTTTTGCTCTCATAGGAATCCGGGCCCTATTTTACAAAATTGCCCTCATCTCCCTATTAAAATTACTACCACCACTATGTTAAATATTGGAAAATAATTAAAATATTATGGAATGATTTTGAAATTTTTTCTTAATCACAAGAAACCATTATCCACTTATTTATATAAAGTATACAAAATTACTTTTTTTTTTAAAATTTTGGAAAGAATTTTCAATTTATTATCAAAATATAATAATATTAATACTTTGAAAATTTGATTGATGTGTGGAATTTGGCGTGCATGCATCGAGGAGGTGGTTAGTGTGCCCAAAGAGAGTTGACCCACCTAAGCTGACCTAATCCATTTGCAAATGGCATAGTGAAATACATCCCTTGTAGTAAATTGATTTTTTGGTTGGTTTATTAAATATATAGATGCCAAGCAGTGGCACATAAGAAAGTAGGCATATCATTCATTATAAGGGAATATCTAGAAATTATGCTAGTGAAATAATCTAGGGCAGTCATAGGATCACATATCTGGTGGTCACATGGGTCCATAGATATGCAAATATGTCAATCATATGGACAAAAATACTTAGAGGAGGACATGGGCATATCTCCTGAAAGAAGTACATCAGAATAGATCCAACACCAAACATGTTACATGCATGCATTGCCCCATCTTTGTCAGCCCTCTAACCACATCACATGGTCCATAATCTTACCCCCACTTCATTTATCCTCCAATAATCACGAAGTTGATGTCTTGCCCACGTTGTTCTAACGTTTGCTGTCGTGAAAATTTGATTGATGTGTGGAATTCGTCACGTGGAATTTATCAAACTTCAACTTGTATAGTGATGTACTTTTATTAAAAAAAATGCAATTTCTAAATATTATTCATAATAATTATATAAATTTATAATATTTCTCTATTTTATTTAATATATTATTATATTTTATAAAACGTAAATACTAAAAATGTATATATCATTGCTATTATTTTTTTGGTTTTGGACGACCCAACAATTGAATCTTACATCTCCAGTTCAATTATAATTAATATTTCTAAACTTATAAAATAAAATAATTATCTATTTTATTAAACGTATTATAATATTCTCAACATTAATAATAAATAATAAACGTGAAAATAATTAAAAAAATAGTATATATGAAAATTAAAAAATATAGATTGTATATAATGCTCGTTAATCAACTATACTATATGTAAACGTATTTAATTAATAATTTTTTGCACAAAAATATTAATTTACTTTTTTTTTCAATTAAAAAGTAAAAAGGGAAGAATTAGAAGAGAAAGAAGACGGAGATTGCCCTGATCCTTGCCCCCACCGCCACCACACCGTCTCTCTGCTTTCCCATTTAACACTTCTCCATTTAGTCCTTTCCCTTCTCTCTCTCTCACAGGATGAAAATTAACTTCTCTCTCTCCTTCTCGTGAAAGAGAGAGCTTGAGCTCCCCTCCGTAATTCTCTGGCCTTCATTTCTCTAGCACTTTTCCTTCTAATGGCTCTAGTCACTTTCCTCCCTGATGAGCCCGCTCCCTTTCCTCCTCCCCCCGACCACTCGCTGCGCAAGCAGAGTCGCCGGAAGGGCCACCCACAGCTGCCGCCATCGTTGGCTCCGCAGAAGCCGAATCCCGAGAAAAATCCCACTGGCGCCGCCTCCAAGCAGCCCTCGTCGTGGGGCCAGTTCAAGAACCTCTTCACCTGCAAGCAAGTCGAGAGCGGCCGCGTCCACGACCCTTCTCGGACCTCCACCGGCAGCTACCCCAGGATCGCCTCCTCCTGCGGCTCCATTTGCAGCTTCCGCGACGTCGTCCATGGCAACACCCGCGTCGTCCATCGTGCCGACAGCTCCTCCCCCGAGAGCAGCTCACTGGGCCAGGAGGCCGGTCTCCTCAGCCGCAGGGCCGGCAGTATCCGTTCCTCCTCGTCCCGATCCCTCGCCGGATCCACATCCAAGTCCCACAATGGCGGATCCGTCGCCGGAGGCGGCCACAGCTCTTCCCGAGGCATGCAGTTCAGGAAGCTTTCTGGGTGCTACGAGTGCCACATGATCGTCGACCCCAGCAGGTAAAAAACATCCAAAATATAGCTACAAAACCCAGCTGGCTCTAACATTTGACCCGATGATGATTAATATAATTAATTGCAGGTACCCATATGCACCAAGAACCACCATATGCCCTTGCCCGCAGTGCGGGGAAGTCTTCCCCAAGATCGAGAGCTTGGAGCTTCACCAAGCTGTCCGTCACGCTGGTATTTTCAAGAAATGAAATTGTTTGCATTTATTCCATATAGTCAATCAACTGTCATATTATTATTACAAACTGACCCATCAGCATTGAAGTTGCACAAGAAAATTACTATACTCATCAGTCTTCCCCTTAATAGCTTCTAGCTTTTGCTCCCTACTTGCCAGATGCATGCCCCACCAAACAGCATTCACGTTTACTTTTTAAATGATCTGCTACGTCACAGTGTCAGAGCTGGGGCCCGAGGACTCGGGGCGAAACATCGTGGAGATAATATTCAAGTCGAGCTGGCTGAAGAAGGACAACCCCATCTGCAGGATCGAGCGGATATTGAAGGTCCACAACACCCAGCGGACCATCCAGCGGTTCGAGGATTGCCGGGACGCGGTCAAGGCTCGGGCCATGGCTAGCACCCGGAGGAATCCACGGTGCGCCGCCGATGGCAACGAGCTCCTCCGCTTCCACTGCACCACCCTCTCCTGCTCCCTCGGTCACCGCGGCTCCACCAGCCTCTGCGGCTCCGTCCCTGGCTGCGGCGTCTGCACCATCATCCGCAACGGCTTCCAGGTTTGTCCCCTACCCACCTCTCTTCGTAAATCCTTCTGACAATGAGAGGTGAGCTGACGTTTTCATTTTTCCAGGGTAAATCGGGCACCGTCGGCGGCGTGAGAACAATGGCCAGCAGCGGGAGGGCACACGATTCGCTAAGGTGCACAGACGGGAGGAGGGCGATGCTGGTTTGCCGGGTGATAGCGGGGAGGGTGAAGAGGTTGGCGGCGCCTGACGATGCGGTGGATGCGGTAGAAGAGGAAGGCAACGGCCGCATGGCAGTGGCGGGATCTTACGACTCGGTGGCCGCCTCCGTCGGAGTCTTCTCCAATCTCGAGGATCTACTAGTTTTCAACCCCACGGCCATACTCACCTGCTTCGTGGTGATATACAAGGCAATGGAGTCTTAGATTTTTAAGAAATAAAAATATTATATGAATAAAATGTCTAGCAGGAATACTAATTATATTAATTTTGGGAATTGTCTTATTTTAAGGTTGTTGTGATTTTTTTAATCTAGTGTGAAATTAGAAGCTAATTAAATATGTGATTAGTCTAATTATGGTGACGTAGGTGTGCATGGGTTTGGTTTTGGTATATGTAAGAGAGGGAGTTTGTTGAGTTAATCTGTTGAGGGAAAAATTGTGTTGATATTGTCATTTGCTTCCTATGAGAGAATTTTTTTTATTTTCGAGCGCGGTATAAATATTAAATAATATAAGGTGAATAAAAAATAATACATGTTCATATGTAGATCCATTACAATGTTTTCAAATATAACCACTATTAAATATAAATTATCTCGGTGTTATAATTTTCTAACAATCTCTACCTAATCTATCAATTTTAATACCACGAGGAGAGAAATCCAATAGGTATAGTTCATTACAAAGTTTCATTATTTACACACTACTATAAATATGAGAATGAGATAAAGCATAACTTTCCATTATAAACATCATTTTACAAAATGTCTGTATATTTTTATTGTTTACACACTACTACAAATATGACAATGGGATGAAGCAGTTAACTTTCCATTATAGATATCATTTCACACCGGGGGAGTTTGAGGTAGCCTTCATAGGGGTCTAGGAATGTCAGTAGGTCTGGTCGGACAGGTTTTAGCAGATTTGCGCCAGAGTGAACCCGAGCTTAGATTTGCTTGGTCGGGCTCAAACACGACCCGATGTCAGGTTTGCTGAACCCGAGATTCGACTGGACTCGAGCCTCCGATCCAGAGGTTGAATTCAAACCCGTTAGTGTAGTATATCTCTTATTTTTTACTATAAATAAGAAACTTTAAATTATTGTTATATATAATTTTTTTAATATTTATTTAAAAATTTAATTTTTAAATATTTATTAGTTTTACTTTACCTAATAAATTATTATTATAATTTTATGTTAAATTTAATTTACAAATAATAAAAAAATAATCTAAAAATATTAAAAAATTAGGATATAAAAATAATTAAATATTAATATTTATTTATATACATAAAAATAAAATCGATAATAGTGTGTTATATGTGTATTAATTTATGTGTAATATTAACACTTTTTATTGATTTGATATTTTTTATATAATTATTGATATATATAATTTTATTTATATAATTTAAATTTAATTTTTAGTTAAAAATAAATTATAAATCACTTAATTATTTTAAAATTTTGAATATAGGTTACATATTATTAAATAATACTGTTAATTAGAAATATAACTTAATATAATATAAAATTTTTTATTGTAATTATTTCAAGTATTTATAAATTTATTAGGGTTTAAGAAATGAAATATAATGTATTAGGGTAAATAATTTATTAGTATGGTAATAAGATAGTTATAAATATATTATATTATAATAAATAAAAAATAATTTATTAGTGTTTAATAAAGGAAAAAAATAATATAGCAACATCGATAATATTAATGATAGAAAAAAATAGAATAATTTTTAAATAACATTTTTTATTAAAATTTTCTAATATTTTTTCCTAAATTTAATTAAACGATGTGTTTTAATTAAAAAAGTGAAAAAAAATTTAAAAGTACGGTGGGCCCACCTTCGGGTCCACTTTTCTGGACTTGAAGCTCGGGTCTAGTTAGCGGGACCCGACCCCGCAGAAACCAGCCATGCGGGACCTGAGTGTATAACCAGTTGGTTGACGCGAGGTGCAGAAACCCGCGGCCATGCGCGTGCGTCATCTTTCTCGTTCGACTCTCAGCCTCGGATGCCCTATTTTAACTCAACAGTGCATTATTGACCCACCTACTCCACCGTTTAGGAAAATTAATTTATTCCTATCACCGCAAGCTATGAATTAATGAAGAAATACTATGAAAATATCGCTACAAAAGTTTAGAACACAACCATATAAATTAGGGTTGCTCACTATTCAGAATTTGCTTATAATCCTCTCTCACCCCCTAACTGCTCCTAACATCAGCGACCCAACTACTAGAGAGAATATCTCCATTGTCTAACCACTTTCGATTATGTTCGTGCTACCCCTAAAAAGATGAGTACCTTATCTTTCTATCGCCAACTCTCTCGACCACCAAGACCACCAATTTCACCCTGTTGTCACCAGTGAGATCATGTGATAATTGATCTTTAGTGACCCGAAACAGAGTAGCAATTTTAGGGGTAAATTCTAACAGTCAAAATAACCTTCTTGAGATGAGGAAAATTGGGTGATTTTCTTGTATTACTAACTTCGCATAGCCTCTAACATTGCCTGATTTGAATAAGAATAAAATATGAATTAAATCATCTAATTCTTATATTAAAGGCAAAGTAATCGAGCTGACTAAAATGCTAATTGTAGGAGCTACATACCACTATTTGAACTGATTCAAGTGACCACATACTATTGAGAGAGTCAACGATCTAGCCCCATTGGACTCGACGACCGACGTGCCACATCAAGTGAGTTTCCGGCTTTGACCCGACTTGTATAAGATTGTGTCCATGTTTCTGATCAAGCTCAATTGGAGCAATTTCATCTGACTCCCGCCAAACCAAATTTACGATGGGATAGAGGGAGGCCATAGACACCTCCCTACTTAATTTGATAATTTTTAGAAATAGTTTATTTGTGGATCAAAGATAGGGGCCAAAATGAAAAGATTTTAAAGTTAGGGGACCCAAATGGGATTGAGTTTTTTTTGTAGGGTCTTTCTTATGGTCAAAATAATGTTTTGGACTGATTGGAAAGTTTGATGAACTTTGAGGACCGTGGTTGCCTATTGTGGAAAATCTAGGGACCTATTTAAAATAAGTGCAAAGTTAGGGCCCAAAGTACAAAAATGTGAATTTGCATGACCAAACGTTAACTTTTGAGCAATCCAATGACCTAAACTTAATTAGAAGAAGTTTAGGGACCTAAATAAGAAATTTAGAGGTTAAATGAAACCCAAAGCCTAAGTACTCAAGAAAAAAGGTAAAATGGTGGTTTTGCAAAAAATTAGGGACTTTTCGTTAAATTGTAAGAAATAAGGCTTGAAATGTTTTCAATACCAATTGAGGATAAAAATAGGACCCAACAAAACTTGAGGGACCAAATTGAAGGACTTGAGGAAGTCTAAGGTCCAAAAAAAGGAAATTTAAAGTATAAGGGCAAAACGATAGTTTTACCTAAATTAAGTACTAAATGATAATTTTGGAAAAATGAAACCACTATGTGATAAGTCAAGAAAATATGGACACTTCATTAAGTGCTAAGTAATAGGAGAAGAGTCTAGGGTTGAGAGGTTAACCTTAGAGAGTGTTAGACTAAAGGTAGAGTTACCAACTAATGAGTTAGGTAATTGGAACCTGAAATGGGTAAATGACAAAGCCATAAAGAGATTACGGTTGTGTAGACCAAATGACCAGTAGAGAGAGACTGACCATAGTATTGATATACCTTACATAGAACTCAAGGAGCACTCATATGGAATCAAGAATGAGATTCTAGACACTTTGTAGGATGAACAAGTTCCGGGGAATTGAGGTGAGTGGGTTTTGACGATGAGTCCTGTTGGACCAACCAGGCCTTTAATTAACATGTTGTGTGACTTGTGATTCTAAGTAGCATGATAGCCTTAGCAACTCATATAAGTAGTGTAAATGAATAAGATCATGCCCACTAAATCAAATGTGATTTTAGAAAGGATAAATAAGAACCGGTCATAAGACCGGAGCATGTGATGTGAAATCGGTTCTAAGAAACCGAAGAAAAGGTGCGGTTTAAAGCCTCTAGTTGAATTGTGGAGATGGTTGTTGAGGGGTCTGGCTCCAATATGCTTAATGTGATGTTTTAGTGATCGGGTTCCAGAACATGCCATGAGACTCGAGTCTAGGGCCGGATGGCCAAATTGTGTGATATGGTGAGACGGTCCCATGACGGGATGGACTCCCAGTATTTGTTTTCCATGCTTTTGGGGAGTTGGCCACTGAGGGCCCAAACTCCCAGGCATCTCCATATTTAGCACGATGATTTGATGCATTATTGTTTGTGTGTGATTTGGGGGAAAGCTGAGCGAGAAACACGTCAAGCTCCTAGTAATGAGATGCGTTAAGCACCATTACTAGAGTGTCCATGAGTTACACGATTATGACCATGGGTCATGTTGATTAGTTTTTGAATACCAATATAGAAGGGGCAACAAATGGATGCATTAGTGGTTGTGTCGTCGCTCAAGGGAAAATGAAAAGGAGATCGAGGAGTGCAATGTGTAATATCTTCAAGTTTTTCCAGGAGACCTAGATGATGTACGGGTACCGTCCCAGTACACTGCTGTGATGAGACATCGGTGGAAGTGAGTCGTATGTGTACGAGGCATGGGTCGGCGAGAGGTGGTTAAGCGACCATGACCCCAGGTTCTAAGACACCTAGTTGTAAGATGACACGTGAGGGTATCGGTTGTGGTAGAGTGTTTGCGACCCCCACACTCCAGTTTATCGGTCTGGTATCGTCCAAGTTTGGCGCTTCATTTTGGGAGTTATATATATTGGGGCCCGAGTTGCCCATTTGTGTGCGGGCTTGAGTGTCCATCTTACGCGGGAGAATAATTGCGAGGATGCCAGGATTTGAGGTGCTGAGGCACTAAACTGCAAGATGGCATAAGTGATGTGTCGGTTATGGTAAGAGTGCCCTCGACCTCCCACACTCCAGTTCCCCGGATTGGTGTCGCTTGACCGGTAATGTCACGCCCCAACCCGGTTTGGTCGGATCCCCATGATCAACCCGCCACTCTCCCGGTTTATTAAAGGGTTTCCTCATATTATAAACCGTAAAGAGTAAGACGTCTTTTAAACCTGCACCATTTCCTGGAGACATCTTAGTTGATGGTCTTTAAGGGTAGACTTTCCGGGATTTCCTGAAAGGGATATAAGGGAGGGGGTGAGTACGACTACTTAGTGAATAGGTTTTCAAAGGTCTACTTTTAATTTTTAAGAAAAATATTTATATGGAGTGTGCTAGACTCCTTTCTTTTAAAAAATCTCTTCATTTAAAAATTCAGATTTTTCCATCATTTCTTAGTTACCACGGTGTGTCATCATCCAACACACATGCTTCATCATGAAGGTTACACACATTCGCAGGTCAGTATGACTACTGAACCCAATAGTGGCTTCGGAGCGACTTTACCGGCCACCTGGATAGAAGCACGACCACTTCTATCCTGAGAATGAGTGGATGTACGTGACATCCGACCCTCAATCCTAAAATCGATTCTTCATGTCCATATGAGGACAGAGACCTCATCCTGTCCCTACCCCGATCTCATGAGCTTGGTGCTATTCCAAATTTCGCACAGACACTTGGAACGACGATCTACCCTTATACTCACTGGGTCGTCCAGGGCCCTTAGGATGCATCACTACCCCTCTTGGACGTCTCAATAATCCCGTACTCATAGTGCATGCACAAACAATATTTTCTCATTATGTCATATAATCTGTGGTGCCACTGGTCCAACGGCCCCAACTCTCAACTCAACCCGCAATTGTTTGTCTTGATTAGTCCGTCGACCTATCATGTCGCACTGCTGCTAGTTGACTGAGCATGTCAGTCCTATCTTGGTACCGTGACCAAACAGTTCACTTATTAATTTTTATGGCACATATATCATGTTCGTTTACGAGCTCCTGCTCGTGCCAACATTTAGCCCCCAAGTTCCAAAACTGAGGCCCCCAACCTATAAGAGCTATTCGAGCTCCCATTAAGAAGGTCTCCCAAATAGTTTAAGCATTGGCACACAATTAGGGGAGAACACTTCCGTTCATAACCGATGAATGAGTTTTTAACTTCCTTCGAGGAAGTCTTATCATACCAACCGGGTATGATCTACTTACAACCGGTAAGTAGTTTTTCCGCATAATTTTCACATCACTTTCTCTAAGTGGTGATGATTAAAATACCACTAAATAATGGATTTTTATACTGAGGCACTTATCATTCCCATCCGGGTATGATAAATAATCCCACTCACAACCGGTAAGTGGTTTTTATCTTTAAGCTGTGCTCATCATCCCAACCGGGTATGATGTTAGTAAACCCACTCACCTGATAATGCTGTAAAATTCCACTTAGTCGGGTTCCGTCCTTAACAAGCTGGACCTTGACTGTCGTTCCCGATGTCTCATTCTCCTACACGAAATGAACATAATTGTTCATTATTCTTTGCCCTAATAGCTCTCATTTGTTGTAAATGAATGAGAAAACCCAACTTTACGTATATTTACAATTAGATTCCTAAAGTTATTTTTCTTTAACTTTAAGTCCCTATTGCCAGGTTTTTCCTAAATTTGAGTCCCAAAACTTTTAAAATTTATCTTAGGACCTCCAATTATTTATTTTCGCACAAAGGGGTTTAATTTCCCAAATTTCCAATTTGGTCCCCCAACTTTTCCAAAATTACCATTTTGCCATTCCTTTACAAAAATGGTAAGTTTTGCCCCAAAAATTTCAAAATTCCTCAATTGGTCCTCCAACATCATTTTCATACCCAATTGACCCTCAATTTCATAAAAATTGCATTTTGGCGCTTCGAATTTCGAAAATCCCCAATTTTTCCCTAATCTCAACTCCTTAGCATAGTCGAATTTGATTTCATCAAATTGACCAATCAAACACCTATAATTGTTGAAATTGAAGTTAAAATTGAGTTCCTCCATCTTCTTACGATTCAATAGCACCTTGAATCGCAAGTTTTGATGCTAGAACGAGCTCAAACAGAGCTTCGCCGGAAAACGGACTGTAGAGAGAGAAAGCTTCAATTACTCACTGGTGAGGGCATGGCAATCCGAGCTTTTGATCTGGGCAGATAGTTCTCATCCTGAGGTTCATCCAAGAATCAAGAATTGCATCAATTGATACCAAATTGAGTTAGAATTTTATCATTAAAATTCTGCCGGTTCTCTCTCTAGCACTAGCCAAAAAATGCAGAGGTGAGCAGAATTGCCTTAATTTTCAGTCCTAATTCGGCCATGGGAGGGTTGAGGAAGTGTTGGGAAGGCTTGGTTTGGCCTGAGTAGGGCTCGAAATGGCCAATTTCAACTCAGCCAAAATAGGGCAGCTTCAATCCGCCGAAGCTGCTTCACTATTTCATCACGCCGACGACCCTCCGAGTGAACGGAGACTATAGGCGTGTAGCTGACTTCTCCACAGTTCTAAAGAACCCAACCTCGCCTTGTTTGGCTAAGAAAAGACCTCATGTCGGAGCTCTGGTTCGAGCTTCATCAGAAAATGGAGCAGTTGAGAGAGAATGGTGTTTTCAGGTGTGGAGAGGATGAATGGGGAGGGGCTCTTTATATAGGGAGCTCGGGGACCCGTTGGTCGTGCATTTGGCACCGTTATAACTGACATTGAAGACCTGAAACGCCTCGAACATAAGCGTTTCTTCTTTGCCAGCGTTTCTTCAGTTTCTCGGTGAGTGAACAGTGCTGTCATCCTAAGGAAGAAGATGACACTGTTTCGAATCGAACCGGATCGGTCCAAATCGGGTTCAAAGTTTAATCCGGCTGGTTCACCCCCCATTTCATCGAGTTTTTCAAATGTAAAAATTCTAAATTCATATAAATTCATTCTCTATCTTCAATTTGAATTATTTAAGCCACCTAGAAAAATGAATTTAAGATTTGGTTCAATAGTGGTTCAAACCGGTCCAAATCGGCTCGGATCCGGTTCACCTGAACCGGTTTGGTTTTCATCCCTAATTCCTTCACAAAGTCCATTTCTATGTCTTTTGTGGCTCCTTGGGTCACTTACGGTCCATAAAATTCCTGATTTACCATCTCTTTATCGATTCCAGTTCATAAACCGATTCGGTCCTTAAATTGGTTCAATCCGGTTCAGGTCCGGTTCACCCGAACCGGTCTATTTTTCTCTCCCACTTTGTGTTAAGATTCCTTCCCAAGTTTTATGAATTTCTTTGGAGTACAATGGAGTTGAATTCCTTTGTTTTGCCTGATCTCTATCGGTTCCAGTACGTGAACCAACTTGGTTCATAATCCGATTCAATCCTGTTGGACCCAGTTCATCCAAACCGGTGTAATTTTCCTCTTCCAATTTGTACTAAAGTTTTTTTCCATAGTATTTTGAACCCTTTGGATCACCTGGGAGTTGTAAATTCCTAAATTGCTCATTCACAATTATCGGGTTTGTGAACCGGTTTGGTTTTTTTCACTTGGTTTGACCGGTTCTCTTCCCGGTTTTCCTAAGGGTGGGGTTTACAACTCTCCCTTCCTTTTAGGAGTTTTGTCCCCAAAACTTAGTTAGCAACCTTGTATGAGCAATCATTTTCTTTGATGCCCCTTTGGTGTTTGCTTAAGATGCAAACTTTTCTCTCGTCCTTTGAATTAGTCCCTTTTACAACCTTCACTTAAGGAATTCCTTTTTCCTTTATATTATTTACTCTCTCCATGGAGTTTGTCATAACTAGACATACCTTAGCTCATGTTATGTTCTTTGATTTTATCTCTCTCTTTGCTTAGAGCAACATTCTTCCCCTTGAGATTTTGTACTCAAGATTGGAAATTCCAAGATAACTAACCATTTCCATGTCTAGTTATTCGCTTGGTCATTGAAACCCTTAGCTGATTTTCCTATAGTGCATTTCATACTTATTTCCATGGATTTCTTCATTATCACCTTTTCGTCCCATTTCAACTTTCCTTCATTCGTTGCTCATTACAAATTGGTCCAAATTATGTTTGACTTTGTCATGCTTATTAACCGACTCTTCCTTATTTTGAGTCATGTTTTCATTAGGATCATTGGGTTTTCTTGTCCCTTACAACATGACATTTTCTAGATCTTATCTCTATATCTATTAGATCTCCAAAACACTTCCTTTAGGGTTATTCCTTATTTTTCAACCTCTCAGGGATTGCATAACTTAATCCCTCTTTTCCCCTGGTAGTATTCCTTGACTACCTTTACCATTATTAACTCAATTTACACAATTATGTCGGTTCTCCTTACGCACTCATTCCTTTTCGACTTTCTTATTGAGTATTTTCGGTTCCAATTAATTAAATTTCTAGATGTTTTACCAATATGCTGGGTTTCATCCTTTCTTAGATCCATCATCATTTCTAATGATATCCTTTACTCAAGGGTTTTCCTTTGGCCTTAATCCCCTCTTATTTGTTCATAACCATTTCACAATTCTTTATATCAAGCTGATTCCTTTCGGTCTACATGTCATTTGCTTAGTTTGGGGAGTTTCCCCTTTTTACGATTTCACCTCTACTAATTCCTTCAAGGTAGAAACTTTTATCTTAGGAGATACATGTTCAACCTTCTTACCATTTCTTGAAGGTTTCCTTTCTTCATCTCTTTGCCCCCTTTTTGTCCTTCATTGTCTTAAAATTTTCTCATTTTATCCTTTATTCCTTATTTGAGTAGTTTATTAATCTTATTTCAGATCCTTCATATTATGCTCAGCCATCCAATCTTTAGGCTTTATTATATGCGTGTTGTCTATAACCTGTCTTATCAATCGTAATTATTCCTCCATAACCACATCTTATTTGGAGGGCTCACTTTCCCAATATTTCTTAGATGTTCTTTCCTTCCTTACCTTATTATAGATAGTACACTCATTCTTACTTGCCACAACATCTTTTAATATGTTTCCTTGGGTTTCTTTCACCTTAGCATGCATTTTATTTGTGGGTTTGTCTCCTTACTTCTCACCACCAGGTTCCGTTTATTCTTTATTACGTCTTGTATCCTTTCTTAGGATTTCCTTATTTGGGAGGATTCTTACCCTTTTCTCCCGTAATTTCTTTTCTATACATCCTTGAAGATACCTAGCTTTAAATGATGTTTCTTGATGTTATTCTTGTATGCTTACCTTTACTCTTGAGATCCTATGGATACGTTTTTCGTACTTCATTCTCATTCTCACTCTATCTCAGCACATGTCTAGAGCTCGCATCCACCTAGTTTCAAAATCCCTTAATTACCCTTCGAGAGGTTCATTTAACCGTCTCAAGACTTTATAGTCCCGGTTCTGGCTATTGATTTCTTTTTAAGGATTTTTCCTTCATTCTTCCTTTTAAACTATTTCATTGGATCACTCAAGCATGCTTTCTTGGTTCCTTTACATTGGCTTGCGCTTCATTTGCAAGTTTATCTCTTTGTCCCTTTCTCTTGGTTCCATTCTCTCTTAGTTGGGATGCATATGTCTTTCCAAGATTTTCTTCCTCAATAGAACTATCCCCTTTTTCCTAGTTTTGTGGAATATCTACCTTTACATGACATCCTTTGATTGTCATCCTCTTCTGTTTATCCTTTCTCTTGAAATTATGCAGGTATATCTTTGGTTCCCTATCCTCATCCTTACTCGTACCACAATACACGTCCATTTCTTTTAGGGAGAGTTTAAAATTTTCCTTGTTTCAAGATATCCTGCCCATCATGTGAAAGGATTACCTACTCCCTTCTCGGTTTGAATTCTATCGCTAATTTATTCATTAGTTCTTTTAAGGATTTCTTTCATCCTTCTTTTCTCCACTATTTGGCCTTTCCACTTCTTTCTTTTTTGCTGGAGTTTACTCTATGACCCTCATGAGAGTAGTTTGTTACCTGTCTTGCCCCTACTTTTCACCTTGTTTAGTTTTCTTGAGGCAGTTGTCTCTCTAATCTCCTTGTCCTTAATGATCCTTCTAGTGCCCTTTTTAGGGTGTATTCCTTACTACTTCCCGGTCCTCCTTAGGGTGTCGTTCATTCTCTTTGACCATCTCGTTGTCATGGTTTGCTTACTTCTGTTATGTTGTTCCGAATTTTGATTTCTCTATATTTTCCAAAGGAAGTTGTACCAAAATTTCTATCACTTTTCCAAATCAGGTTAGACTTGGTTTCCGATACATCCTCCCTTCAAGTAGTTTATAATGAAAGGTTAGTTCCTTGTACTTCACGTTATGTCCATCCGTCAAGTAATGATTCCTTAAAGGTACTTGGTTGTATGCATCCCTCCAGAGTTCACTTTCACAGCGTATTCCTTCTTTTCTTCTCTCTCATTATTGTCATTCATTGAGACCTCAATTTATTCAATTTCACAAAAATGGGTTTAATTTCCCAAATTTTCAATTTGGTTCTCGAACTTTTCTAAAATTACCATTTTGCCCCTACTTTACAAAATTGGTAAGTTTTGGTCCAAAAATTCTAAAAATTGCTCATTTGGTCCTCCAACATCTTTATCATGCCCAATTGGTCCTCAATTTTATGAAATTACACTTTAGTCCCTCGAAATTTTGAAATTTCTAATTTCCCCCAATTTCAACCTTCTAACTTATCCGAATTTAATTTCATCAAATTGACTGATCAATTAAGTTTAATTGTTGAAATTGAAGTTAGATTGGAGTTCCTAAACCATCAGACGATTCAATTGCACTTTGAATCACACGATTTGGTACTGCAATAAGCTTAAATGAGCTTTGCGGGAAAATTGGCCTTAGAGAGAGAAAGCTTCGAAAGCTTACTATCAGGGGTGCGGTGGTCCGAGCTTTCGATATGGGTAGATAGCTATTTTCCTGAGATTTCTCCTAGGATCAAGAATTGGATCAATTGTTACCTAATTGAGTGTGAATTTTATCATCAAACTTCTTCGGTTCTTTCTCTAGCACCGGTATGAAATTATAGAGGGGAGCCAAATTGGCTTACCTTTCAGGTCTAATTTAGGTGTAGGAGAACTGTGGAGGTGTTGAGAGGGCTTGGTTTGGCTCGAGAAGGGCTCAAATTGGTCAATTTCGCCTCGGCAGAAACAAGGTAGCTTCGGTCCGCCGAAGCTGCTTCACTATTCGATCACGCTAGTGCTTCTCTGGTGACCCTCAGAGCAAATGGAGACTATATGCGTGTAGGTGGCTTCTCACCGGTTCTAAAGAACTTGAAGATGCCTTCTTTGGCTTAGAAAAGACCCCATATTAGAGCTCTAGTTCGAGCTTCTCTGGAAATATGTGCTGCTAAGAGAGAATGGAGTTTTTTGGTGTGGAGAGGATGAATGAGGAGGGGCTCTTTATATAGGAAGCTTGGGGACTTCTTGGTTGTCCGATTGGCGCCTTAATGCCGGTCATTCATTGTCTGAAACTCTTTGGCCGGAGAATTTTCAGCTTCGCTGGTGCTGCATGATTTTTCAACGAGTGAACAGTGCTATCAATTGAAGGAAGAAGACGACATTGTTACGAACCGGATCGGACTAGTCCGAACTAGATTCAAAGCTTAAACCGATCGATTCATCCCCAATTCGACTGAATGTTTCAAATATAAAAATTTATAAATTCATTTAAATTCATTTTTTATCCAATGATGGCATCAAATGTCAAATTTGAATTTTTTAAGCCACCTAGAAAAATGAATCTCGCATCAGGTTCAATAGTGGTTCAAACCGGTCTAAATCGGTTCAATCGGTTCGGATCCGGTTCACTTGAACCGATTTGGTTTTCATCTCCAATTCATCCTAAAGTCCTTTTTGATGAATTTTGTGACTCTTTAGGTCACTTGGGGTGTAAATCCCGCTCTGTGGAGTTAAGGAAAATCGGGAAATAACTAGTCAAACCGAGTGAGAAAATCGAACCTGTTCGTAAATCCGTTTATTGGGGGAACGGGAAAATTGGAGAAATTTCAACTCTCAAGTGACTCAAAAAGGTTCATAAACCTTGAAAAAACACTTTAGGACAAATTGAGAGAGAAAGATCGGATCGGCTCAGGTGAACAGGATCCAAATCAGATTGAACCGGCTTATGAACCAAGCTGGTTTATGAACCGAAACCCATAGAGGAAGGGAAAACTAGGAAATATAGGGACCATAAGTGTAAACCCCATCCTTTAGTAATGAGAAAAATCGAGAAAGAACTGGATGACAGCACTGTTCACTCATCGAAAAACTGAAGAAATGCCGGCGAAGAAGAAACGCCTCCGTTTGGTACATTTCAGGTCATTAATTCCTATCATAACAGTGCCAAACGGATGACCAACGGGTCCCTGAGCTCACTATATAAAGAGCCCCTCTCCATTTGTCCTCTCCACACCTGAAAAGCTCACTCTCTCTTAGTTGCTTAGTTTTCCGGCGAAGCTCAAACCCGAGCTCCGATATAGGGTCAATTCTGAGCCAAAGAAGGCGAGGTCGGGTTCATTAGAACTGAGGAGAAGTCAGCTACACAGTGGGGACCCAAATTGGAAAATTGGGAAATTAAACCCCTTTGTGTGAAATAAAATAATTTGAGGTCCTGAGATAAAATTTCAAAAGTTTCGGGACTCAAATTAAAAAAAACTCGACAATGGGGACTTAAAGTTAAAGAAAAATAACTTTAGGGACCTAATTGCAAATATATGTAAACTTGGGTGTTCTCATTCATTTGGAATGAATGATGGCTATTAGGCCAAAGAATAATGGACAATTATGTTCATTTCGTGTAGGAGAATGAGACATCAGGAACACCAGTCGAGGTTTACATTTCTAAGGACGGAACCCGACTAAGTGGAATTTCACTACATATCGGGTGAGTGGGATTATATAACATACCTGGTTGGGGATGATAAGTACCTCGGTATAGAAACCCAATGTTTAGTGGTATTTTAATCATCACCACTTAGAGAGAGTGATGTAAAAATTATGTGAAAAAACTACTTAACAGTTGTAAGTAGATCATACCCGGTTGGTACGATGAGATTTTTTCGATGGAAGATGAAAACCCGTTCATCGTTTATGAATGATGATGTCTTTATACCGGTCGGTATAATAGACAGTGAAAACCTATTTTGTCGGAAGTGTTCTCCCCTAACTGTGTGCCAATGCTTAAACTATTTGGGAGACCTTCTCGACGGGAGCTGGAATAGCTCTTATAGGCAGGGGGCCTTGATTTTGGATCTTGAGGGCTAATATGCCCTGTTTTTGAAAAAAACTCGAACAGTGGGCCATAGGCCAATGAACATGAGCAGAAGCTCGTAAAAGAACATGATATATATATATATATATATGTGTGTGTGTGTGTGTGTGTGCCATTAAAACCTAATAAGTGAATTGTTGGTCATGGTACAAAGGCATGTCTGACATACTCAGTCAACTAGTAGCAGTGCAACATGATCGGTCTCCGGACTAGTCAAGAGAAATAGCTACAAATTGAATTGAAGGTCGGGACCATTGTGACAAATGGCACCACATATTACATGGTATTTTAAGAAAACTTTGTTTGTGCATGCACTATGAGTATGAGATCATCAAGATGCCCATGAGGGGTAGTGATGTGTCCTAAGGGCCGTGGACGACCCGGTAAGTATAAGGGCAGATCGTCGTTCCAGTTGTCTGTGCGAAATTTGGAGTAGCACCAAGCACATGAGACCGGGGTGGGGATGGGATGAGGTCTCTATCTAAACCAGGAGAGTTTAGTAAATTGGGAGAGTGGCGGGTTGATCACGGGAATCCGACCAAACTAGGTCGGGGCGTGACACTAAGTGACCTAAGGAATCATAAAAGTCATGAAAAAGGACTTTATGATGAATTGGAGATGAAAACCAAACAAGTTCAGGTGAACCGGATCCGAACTGGATTGAACTAGTTTGGACTAGTTTGAACCCCTATTGAACCGAATGCTAAATTCATTTTTCTAGGTGGCTTAAAATTTTCAAATTTGATATTTGAGGACACCATTGGATAGAAAATGAATTTAGAAATTTTTAGATTTGAAAAATTCGATTAAATCGGGGTTGAACAGGTCGATTTAAGCTTTGAACCCGGTTCGGACCGGTACGGTCCGGTTCAGAAGAATGTTGTCTTCTTCCTTTATATGACAACACTATTCACTCACCGAAAAATTGAAGCAGCACTGGCGAAGAAGAAACATTTCCATTCAATACGTTTCAGGCCATCAATGTCTGTCATAAAGGTGCCAAACGGACGGCCGACGAGTCCTCGAGCTCCGTATATGAATAGCCCCTGTCCATTCATCACCTGAAAAGCTCACACTCTGTTAGCTGCTTAGTTTTTCGGTAAAGCTTGAACCAGAGCTTCGATATAAGGTCACCAAAGAAGATGAGTCGTGTTCCTTAGAACTAGGGAGAAGTAAGCTACATGGTGGTGCATCCAATCATCCCAAGAGTCGCCAGAGAAGTGTCAACGTGATCGAACAGTGAAACAACTCTGGTGGATCAAAGCTGCCCTATTTCGACCAAGCTAAAATTAGCTAATTTGAGCCTTCTTCAGGTCAAACCAAGTCTCCCAACACCTCATCAGCCCTCCCACGGCCGAAATAGGATTGAAAGGTAAGCCAATTAGGCTCCCCTCTACAATTTTCGACCAGTGCTAGGGAGAGCCGATAGAATTTCAATGACATAATTCTAATCCAATTTGGCATCAATTGATATCATTCTTGATCCTAAGAGGAATCTCACAAGGAGAGCTACCTGTCCAGATAGAAAGCTCAGACTATCGCGCCCTCCCCGGTGAGCAATCGAAGCTTTCTCTATCTATAGTCTATTTTCCGGGGAAGCTCTGTTTGAGCTTGTTCCGACATTAAAACTTATGATTCAGAGTGCTATGTAATCATATGAACATGTAGAAACTCAATTTTAACTTCAATTTTAATAATTAGAAGTGGTTGATCGGTCAATTTGATGAAATCAAGTTCGAATGTGTTAGGGAATTGAAATTGGGGGAAAATTTGGGGAAATTGGGGATTTTCTAAAATTTCAAGGACCAAAAGGCAATTTTATAAAATTGAGGGTCAATTGGGCATGATAAGAATGTGAGAGGGCCAATTGAGCAATTTTAGAATTTTTGGGGGTAAAACTTTACCATTTTTTTAAAGGAAGGGCAAGATGGTAATTTTGGAAAACTTTGGGGGCCAAATTGGGAATTTGGAAAACTTGAATCCCTTTTTATGAAATTGAGTAAATTGAAATCCCAAGATGAATTTTAAATATTTCGGGACTCAATTTGAGGAAAAACCGACATTTTGGACTTAAAGTTACAAAAAAATTACTTTAGGTACTCAAATGCAAATAAATGGAAAGTTGGTTTTTCTCATTAATTTGGAATGAATGAGGGCTAGTAGGCAAAAGAATAATGAACAACTATGTTCATTTCGTGTAGGAAAATGAGACATCGGGAAAGTCAACTGAAGTTAAGCTTGATAAGGACGGAAACTAAGTGGAATTTCACTACACGATCGGGTGAGTGGTATTTTATATCATACCTGGTTGGGGGTGATAAGTAACTTAAAATGAAAACCCACTACTTAGTGGTATTTTAAACATCACAACTTATAGGAGTGAAGTGAAAATTATGCGGAAAAACTATGTACTGGTTGTAAGTAGATCATACCTGGTTGGTTTGATGAAACTTCCTCAAAAGAAGTGGAAAATCCGTTCATCAGTTATGAGCAGAGATGTCCGTATACTCGGTTGGTGGGATGGACAGTTGAAAATATATTTTGTGGGAAGTGCTCTCTCCTGACTATGTGCCACTGCTTGAATGATTTGGGAGACCTTCTTTACGGGAGCTCGAATAGCTCTTATAGGTCGGGGGCCTCGGTTTTAGAACTTGAGGGCTAATATGCTCGGTTTTGAAAATCTTGAACAATGGGCCATATGCCAGTTAACATGAGCAGAAGCTCATAAACAAACATGAGATATGTGCCATAAAAATTTAAATAAATGAATTGTTTGGCCATGGTACCAAGACAGGACTGCCATACTCAGTCAACTAGCGACAGTGCAACATGACTGGTCTTTGGACTAGTTAAGAAAAACAACTGCAGGTTGAGTTGAGGTCGGGGCCATTGGAGCAGTGGCACCATAGATTATATGTCATGATGTGAAAATACTGATTGTGCATGCACTATATTTACAGGACCTTCAAGATGCCCAAGAGGGGTAGTGATGTGTCCTAGGGCCATGGATGACCTAGTGGGTATAAGGGTAGTTCGTCGGACCAGGTGACCTAGCGAAGCTCGAAATAGCTTCAAGTGCACAAAACTGGGGTGGGTACGAGATGAGGTCTCTATCCTCATACAGACACGAAGAATTTTTATGGGATTAAGGGTCGGATATCGTGAACATCTATTTATTCTCAGGGTAGAAGTAGACGTGCTTCTATCTAGGTGGTTGGTAAAGTCGCTCCGACACCACAAGTGGGTTCAGTGGACGTACTGGCCTGCGAATGTGTGTTTTACCTTCATGGGGAAGGATGTGTGTTGGGTGATGACACATCGTGATTAATAAGTAATGGTGATAAAAATAAAAAAAAATTGAAATGAAAGGATTTTTGAAAGAAAATAAGGAGTCTGACACACTCCAATACAAATCTTTTTCCTAAAAGTTAAATTTCGAAAATCTATTCATTGAGTTGTAGAAACTCACCACTATTTTCTATCCCTTTTTTAGAAAAGAGAAAATGACTAGGAATAACATCGAGCCTTACCCTCTGTTAGTTATGGTTAATTTCCTTTAAGCTTGCATTTTATTTGATATATGTCTTTCTTGGAAACAAGGTTGAAAATACGCCAAGTTCATCTCGAGTTAAAGGAGGAAACTCTTGAACCGAGAGAGCAGCGGGATGTTCACGGGGATCCAACCAAACCGGGTTGTCACTAGAGTGGTATTAGAGCCTAGTTCCCTTGAAACACTATCAATATTATGCCGTGACATTAACCCAACTCTAAACTATCATGTAGAAAGGAGAGTCTCTAGGAAATTCACGGTGAAATTTAGTCCTCTACCTATAACCGTGAAAAAGACATCCAACCTAAGGGAGGAAGCTTTCCAAAGGTTTCTAAGGGGCGAGAAAAGGGTGCCCAAGGAAATAGTGGAAGTCTACCAGAAACTAGTCGAAAACTTACTAGAACTAGAAGGCATTATATACCCCCCCTCCTAGGCAAGGGGAACCAGCATCACCTTCTAGAAATCCAACCCCTCCTCCTCCAATTCCACAACAACCGGAGGGGAATCCCACCAAGAAGGAGGCTTGGGATAACTATTGGGATTAATATGACACGTTCATGAAGGTCCACCAAGTACCTCTACCGACTCAACTAGGCTTCAATCCGTCTCAATGGGTGAAGTGAACTTATGAGTGTGAGGTGGAAGTACTAAGGTGGTACGGATTGGAAGCCATACATGAAATTCGTCCTATTAAGGAGCACGAATGGACCCCAATTAGTTCCTCAAAGCCTTTTGATCAAGAGTCTCATAACCGTTTTAGGGTTAATTCTAGTCCTATGACCCAAAGAGATAAAGGGGTAGAGAATTTCTGTAATAAGCCAAATTATGGAAAAAAATAATTCTTGATTAAATGAAAGTAAAAGATTGATTTAAAACTTCTAAGTTCTCTAATAAAGTATAAAAAGTATGAAATTTTTTTTAAGTAAAAGATAGAAATTTACCCAAGGAAGAAAAGATAGATTATTTTTAGTTGAACTCAACACTTAATACTTGCCCTGGGAGAAACGATAAGGAATGATTTATCTACAGGAGAAGTAGAATATCCCAATGATAACTACAATAATAGAAGCGGATCGAGAAGAAAGTAATGAGTATAGAAGTTCACCAAGGAAAGGTGGAAAGAAAGTAAAGTAACAGGAAGGTCCAAGTGTAATTAAGATACAATTCCTTAGGAACTCCGAAGGATAAGAAGATATGTGGAAGGCAAAGGTATGGTTTAAAAGAGGAAGAGGAACATGAGTAGATAAGTCATATAAGACCCTTAAGCCATGAGAAGATTTAAGGGAATAAAATCCTAAAGAATGGTAAGATAATTAAACAAAAAGGAATTTCTAGAATGGAAGATATAAGAAGAAGGATAAATATAAGAAGTTGAGGTGAGGAAGGAGGAAGCTTCAAGTAAAGATAAACAATCTAGGGAAGATTGCAACCTAGAGAAGAAATACGACCCTCAGTAAGAAGTAGGAGGGGCTAAGTGAGAGTATTGGGAGGTTAAGCGTGATCTACTACAAGAAGACCTGGAAAACTCAAAATAGAAACTTTAGAAGAATCATATATAAGGAAAATGAATTTAGATGAATTTAAGAATTTTTAGATTTGAAAAATTAAGTCAAATCGGGGGTGAACCAGCTAGTTTAAACTTTGAACCCGGTTCAAACTGGTCCGGTCTAGTTCAGAACAATGTCGTCTTCTTCCTTCAGATGACAACACTATTCACTCGCTGGAAAATGGAAGCAGCGCCGATGAAGAAGAAACGTTTCCATTCAATACATTTTAGGCCATCAATGTCTGTAAAAAAGGTGTTAAATGAATGATCGACAAGTCCCCGAGCTCCCTATACAAAGAGCCCATCTCCATTCATCCTCTCCACACCTAAAAAGCTCACTCTCTCTCAGCTGCTTAGTTTTTCAGTGTAGCTCGAACCAAAGCTCCGATATAGGGTCATTTCTGAGCTAAAAAAGGTGAGTTCGGATTCCTTAGAATCGCCGTAGAAGCATCGATGTGATCGAATAGTGAAGCTGCTCTAACGGATCGAAGCTGCCTTGTTTTGACTGAGCTAAAATTGGCCAGTTTGAGCCTTCCTCAGGCTAAACCAAGCTCTCCCAACACCTCCTTAGCCCCCTTACGGCCGAAATAGGACTGAAAGTTAAGCCAATTAGGCTCCCCTCTACAATTTTTGACTGGTGCTAGAGAGAGAGCCCACAGAATTTCAATGACAAAATTCTAATACAATTCAGAATCAATTGATGCCATTCTTAATCCTAGGAGGAACCTCACAAGGAGAGCTACCTGCCCAGATAGAAAGCTCAGACCGTCGTGCCTTCACCGGTGAGCAATCAAAACTTTCTCTCTCTACAGTCTGTTTTCCGGCGCAGCTCTGTCTGAGCTTGTTCCGACATTAAAACTTACGATTCAAAGTGCTATGTAATCATATGAATATGTAAAAACTCAATTTTAACTTCAATTTTAACAATTAGAAGTGGTTGATCGGTCAAGTTCGAATGTGTTAGGGAATTGAAATTGGGGGAAAATTTGGGGAAATTGGGGATTTTCTAAAATTCGAAGGACCAAAAGGCAATTTTATAAAATTGAGGGTCAATTGGGCATGATAAGAATGTGAGAGGGCCAATTGAGTAATTTTAGAATTTTTGGGGTAAAACTTACCAATTTTATAAAGGAAGGGTAAAAAGGTAATTTTGGAAAACTTTAGGGGGCAAATTGGGAATTTGGGAAACTTGAAACCCTTTTTATGAAATTGAGTAAATTGAGATCCCAAGAGGAATTTTAAACGTTCAAGGACTTAATTTGAGGAAAAACCAGCATTTTGGACTTAAAGTTAAAGAAAAATAACTTTAGGGATCTAAATGCAAATAAATGAAAAGTTGGTTATTCTCATTCATTTGGAATGAATGAGGGCTATTAGGCCAAAGAATAATGAATAACTAGGTTCATTTCATGTAGAAAAATGAGACATCAGTAACGCCAGCTGAAGTTAAGCTTGCTAGTGATGGAAATCGACTAAGTGGAATTTCACTACACGATCGGGTGACTGAGATTTTATATCGTACCCAGTTGGGGATGATAAGTAACTCGAAATGAAAACCAACTACATAGTGGTATTTTAAACATCACAACTTAGAGGAGTGATGTGAAAATCACGTGAAAAATCTACTTACCGATTGTAAGTAGATCATACCCAGTTGGTATGATGAAACTTTCTCAAAGGAAGTGGATAACCCATTCATCGGTTATGAGCGGAGATGTCTTTATACTTAGTTGGTATGATGGACAGTTGAAAATATATTTTGTCAGAATGCTCTCCCCTGACTATGTGTCACTTCTTAAACGATTTGGGAGACCTTCTACACGGGAGCTTGAATAGCTTTTATAGGTTGGGGGCCTCGGTTTTGGAACTTGGGGGCTAATATGCCCGGTTTTGAAAAATCTCGAACAGTGGGCCATAGGCTAGTTGGCACAAGTAGAAGCTCATAAACAAAAATGAGATATGTACCATAAAACTTTAAATAAATGAATTGTTTGGCCATGGTACAGAGATAGGACCGACATACTCAGTCAACTAGGGGTAGTGCGACATGACTAGTCTCTAGTCTAGTCAAGACAAACAACTGCAGGTTGAGTTGAGGGTCGGGATCGTTGGACTAGTGGCACCAAAAATTATATGGCATGATGTGAAAATACCGATTGTGCATGCACTGTGTTTACAGGACCTTCAAGATGCCCACAAGGGGTAGTGATGTGTCCTAGAGCCATGGACGACCTGGTGGTTATAGTGGCAGTTTGTTGGACCAGGTGACCTTGAGAAGCTTGGAGTAACTTTAAGGGCACAAGACCAGGGTGGAGACGGGATGAGATTGTAAAACCCGCCCTTTTGAGCTAAGGAAAACCAGGAAAAGAACCGGTCAAACCAAGTGAGGATTTAGAACCAGTTCACAAACCCGATTATTTCTGAACAGGCAAGTTGGGAATTTACAACTCTCGGGTGATCCAAAGGGTTCATTAAACCTTGAAAAAGAAACTTAAGACAAATTAGAAAATAAAAACCAAAGTGGTTCAAGTGAACTAGATTACATAAGAATTTTAAAGTCAAGTGACGATGGGTGACCTCCTAGGAAGTATGAATTTTTTTTGTAACCCGAAATTTCTGTCAAAAATTTGTATGTATGCCTTATCATAAATTAATATATAATTAATAGCAATAATTTAATACCTAAATTAAATTATTGGAATTAATACAAATAATTTAATACCGAAATTAAATTATTAGAATTAATACTGAAATTTAATTTATTAGAATTAATACCGAAATTAAATTATTGGAATTAATACCAATAATTTATGGCAATATTAATAACAGTAACAAATCTCGCCCATTTAATACACGGGTTTTACAACTATATAAAGAGTTCATCCCCATTTCATTCTCCTCACACCTGAACACTTCTCTCTCTCTCTCTACTGCTCCATTTCACTGTAAAGCTCGAACGAGAGCTTCGACTTGAACAAAGGTCGGGCTCTTTAGAACCGGGGGGAAGACAGCTATCTGATAGCAAACTCCAATCAATCCGAGTATCGTTGGAGAAACGCCGACATGATGGAATGTTAAGCAACTCCGACGGACCGAAGCTGCCCTATTTCGGCCAAGCTGAAATCGGCCATTTCAAGCCCTCCCTACACTTTCTCAGCCTTTCCACGACCGAATTAGGACCAAAAGGATGAACCTGAGGATGACACCTATCTGCCCAGATCGAAAGCTCGGACCGCCGTGCCTTCACCGGAACACGAAGTACCGGGAACGCCAGCAAGGACAAGCTCGCGTGAATACCAAGAACCGGTCTAGTGGAATTCACGGCATTAACGGGTGAGTGGGTTTACAAACATCATACCTGATTGGGATGATGAGCACACCTTATAAAGTTAAAAACCACTTACCGGTTGTGAGTGGGTTTACTAACATCATACCCGGTTGGGGATGATAAGTACCTCGATATAAAAACCCACTATTTAGTGGTATTTTAATCATCACTACTTAAAGAAAGTGATGTGAAAGTTATGCGGAAAAACTACTTACGGGTTGTAAGTAGATCATACCCGGTTGGTATGATGAGACTTCCTGGAAGGAAGTTGAAAACCCGTTCATCGGTTATGAACGGAGATGTCCTTATACCGGTCGGTATGATGGATAGTAAAAACCTATTTTTGTCGGAAGTGTTCTCCCCTAACTGTGTGCCAATGCTTAAACTATTTGGGAGACCTTCTCGATGGGAGCTCGAATAGCTCTGATAGGCCAAGGGCCTCGGTTTTGGAACTTGGGGGCGAAATGCCCGATTTTGAAAATCTCGTACAGTGGGCCCAAGGCCAGTTGGCACGAGCAGGAGCTCGTAAACGAACATGATATATGTGCCATAAAACTTAATAAGTGAATTGTTTGGCCATGGTACCAAGATAGGACCGACATGCTCAGTCAACTAGCGGCAGTGCGACATGACAGGTCGACGGACTAGTCAAGACAAACAGCTGCGGGTTGAGTTGAGAGTCGGGGCCGTTGGACTAATGGCACCACATATTACATGGCAATATAAGAAAACATTGTTTGTGCATACACTATGAGTACGGGAGCATCAAGACGCCCATGAGGGGTAGTGATGCATCCTAAGGGCACTGGACGACCTGGTGGCTATAAGGGCAGTTCGTCGTTCCAGGTGTCTGTGCGAAATCTGGAGTAGCACTAAGCGCATGAGACCGAGGTGGGGACAGGATGAGGTCTCTGTCCTCATACGGACACGAATAAGTGATTTCGGGATTGTGGGTCGGATGTTTCGTACAACTAATTTAAATTACTATGCAGTTTTGTTTTATGATATTCCTGGAAAAAGGTGCAGGTTAACGCATTACTCTGTATGATTTATAATATAAGGGAAAACCCTTTAGTAAATCGGGAGAGTGGCGGGTTGATCACGGGGATCCGACCAAACCGGGTGGGGGCGTGACAACTAGAGTGGTATCAGAGCCTGTTTCCTCGAATACATAATCAAGACTATAAAATATTGTAACTAATAGGATTTATCCTAAAATTTTCAGATGACTCCCAGGAGAGTAACTAAGAAAACTAGGAATGGCTCTACTCAACACCTTATCTTCGTTGGAATACAAACCTAGAAGCTTCCCAAATGCCTAAAGTATGGCCGAAATCTCAAAAGAGCAAATGAGAAAGTATCCTAGAGAATGGTGACAGGACCTATTGAGGTCACAACTCTAAGTATAAAGGAAGCCAAGCGTGAAGCCATAAAATGAGGCATATAACCTTACATAGGAGGATGCTAATCAAGAATCTCGTAGCTCCCTAGTTATTTGGTGACCATTTTCAGTAATAGGGACAAAATCCCCAACATACTGTACTACTCTATTAATAAAGTACTCCAAATTCCTAAAAACCCTATCCCTCAAATGATGTGATCTTCAAGACTCAAAAAAAAAAAAAAACTCTCGCGGTATCCAGACTTAAGGATGAAGGAGCACTAAAATTAACAATTTCTAAGAAAACGCCAAGAGGAACCACTTATGTTCATGTAATTACAAGCATGAATGATAGGGACACTGCATGGAGAAGTGCCCAACCCTACAAAGGACATAAATGAAGTTAACCTAGAGGGGAATAGGACACGAAGTGAAAAATTGTCCCACATCGCTAGGAGTCAGGACAATATTTTCCAAGAATAAATACCCCACAACTATAGGAAATTCGAGAGGATACCATCCCAAGAAATGTGACTCCATTTGCAACCACAAATGAGAGAAAACTCTTCAAAATCTTAGCAAAGTGGTAAGAAGGAAAAAGGGGTAAAGGTAGGACCTCAGTAAAACCACAAACAGAACAAAGGATAGTTGAAGAGAATTCCCACGTTAAGAAGAAAATCCAAACCATTTAGGAGCAAAGAAAGGAGTGCATCCACTAGAGAAGACAAGACGAACATTTGTTGACAAACGGGACGTATTGGGATTACAGGAATAAATCACCTTGGAAAAAGCAAATATGTCAAATAGGAAGTTCAGACGAACAGGATAAGAGAAAGCAAGTCGTTACAACAAGATAGTCAGAGGGAACAAATGACACCCTAAGGAAGACCGGGAAGTAGAAGGGACTACACCTTAAAAAGGTCGGTGAGATGGATGTTAAGGATAGGAGGACTCGAGAAACTACTGCTAAGAAACTTCGACCAAACAAATGGTGGAGGCAAAGCAGTTAACGAACAAATACTCGGGAAAGCCAAAATGTATGTTCCGACAAAGAAGAGAGAGGCAGGAAGGTCAAATACTTGGGAAAAGAAGGATACAAGAAATCCTAAAAAGGACCAAGGGCCAATTAACGACTAAACTCAAGCCAAGAAAGGAATAGGCAAGCCTCTCCCACAATGATCCTGAAACAAGGAAGAGTTGTACGCTCCCTAAAGAAATAGACAAGTACTGGGTACGAGTAAGGATGCAAATAGAGCATAAAAGATATGCCTAAAAGATTTGAGGAGTAAAGGTAAATAGGAGAAGGCGACATCAAGGGATGTCATTTAAGGGTACAAATCCCCTAGAGCAAATGTAAGAAAAGAACGTCAGGGGAATGGCAAACAATCCTACCAAGGAAGGAAGCATCAGAAAGACATGTGTATCCCAATTAAGAGGAAATGGAACCAACCCTTATTTAGGAAATGTTTTCCAAGAAAGGAAGTATTGTAATGGTCCATTGTGACCTGTTTGGAAAGAATAGGAGAACCATGTAGAAAGAGGAATACTAGTAACGGCGGACAGCCAAAGATAATGAACAAAACTGGATGGGTGAACCTTCCCAAGCAAAGTAATCGACACATAGATCGAAAGCAATTATTGTAGAATGAAGAATCATGAAGTGATTTATGAGCAAGTAAAAGAGGATTAAGGAAAAAGGAAGTCATTGAATAAGGGATGTTACTAAAGAAGAGAAAGGACATAAGAAAAAAAAATCCTCGTCGTCAATAATCATCAGGAAACCCAACGATTGGAATTGAAAGGACAAAATAAAAACGTTTTGAAAGGATGAGTAAGTAAGAGAAATCCATGCAGTTATGTGAGACATAACTTCAAAAGCATGATGGATGAGAGGATAACGGTAAAAAGGATAGTTGAGGAATGCCATCAAAAGAAAAGAGGGATGAAGTTATATGATCCCTGAAATGTCAAAAAAAAAAAAAGCTAAGAGAGACCCTCAAGGAGATGTTCTAGAAATCTAACGGACAAAGACAGGTCCTAGAAAATGTCATGTTGTAAGGGGTATGTAAGCCCAACAATCCCGAGGAGAATGTGACTCAAAGTAAGGAAGAGTCGGCTAATAAGCATGACGAGGTCTAATATAAAAATTTGGACTGAAGTTATAATAGACAACGAATGGAGAAAGGGTCAAAATGAGATGAAAAAGTGAGAGTAAAGAAAACTGTGGCAACTAGTATGTAACACCCGAAAGAACATTGAGCTAAAGGTTTCAACGACCAAGGGGTTAACTAGACATGGGAATGGTTAGGTATCTTGGAATTTCTAATCTTGAGTACAGAACCTCAAAGGGAAGAATGTGCTCTAAGCAAAGAAAGATATAAATCTAAAAAATATACCATGAAGTAAGGTATGTCTCGTTATGATAATCTCCATGGAGGGAGTAAATAATATAAAGAAAAAGAAATTTCTTAAGTGAAGGATGTAAAAAGGACTAATTAAAAGAACAAGAAAAGACTTTTCATCTTAAGCAAACACTAAAGGGGCATCAAAGGAAATGATTGCTCATGCAAGGATGTTAACTAAGTTTTGGGGACAAAACTCCTAAAAGGAGGGGAGAGTTGTAAAACCCGCCCTTTTGAGCTAAGGAAAACCAGGAAAAGAACCGGTCAAACCAAGTGAGGATTTAGAACCGGTTCACAAACCCGATTATTTCTGAACGGGCAAGTTGGGAATTTACAACTCTCGGGTGATCCAAAGGGTTCATTAAACCTTGAAAATGAAACTTAAGACAAATTAGAAAATAAAAACCAAATTGGTTCAAGTGAACTAGATTCCATAAAAACTTTAAAGTTAAGCGTGTTTACTTGAGAGTAATGCGAGGATGGGTGACCTCCTGGCAAGTATGAATTTTTTTTTGTAACCCGAAATTTCGGTCAAAAATTTGTATGTACGCCTTATCATAAATTAATATATAATTAATAGCAATAATTTAATACCTAAATTAAATTATTGGAATTAATACAAATAATTTAATACCGAAATTAAATTATTAGAATTAATATGAATATTTAATTTATTAGAATTAATACCGAAATTAAATTATTGGAATTAATACCAATAATTTATGGCAATATTAATACCGGTAATAAATCTCGCCCATTTAATACACGGGTTTTACAACTATATAAAGAGTTCATCCCCATTTCATTCTCTTCACACCTGAACACTTCTCTCTCTCTCTCTCTACTGCTCCATTTCACGGTAAAGCTCGAACGAGAGCTTCGACTTGAACAAAGGTCGGGCTCTTTAGAACCGGGGGGAAGACAGCGATCTGATAGCAAACTCCAATCAATCCGAGTATCGTTGGAGAAACGCCGACATGATGGAATAGTGAAGCAACTCCGGCGGACCGAAGCTGCCCTATTTCGGCCAAGATGAAATCGGCCATTCCAAGCCCTCCCAACACTTTCTCAGCCTTTCGACGACCGAATTAGGACCGAAAGGATGAACCTGAGGATGAGACCTATCTGCTCAGATTGAAAGCTCGGACCGCCGTGCCTTCACCGGAACACGAAGTACCGGGAACGCCAGCAAGGACAAGCTCGCGTGAATACCAAGAACCGGTCTAATGGAATTCACGGCATTAACGGGTGAGTGGGTTTACAAACATCATACCTGATTGGGATGATGAGCACACCTTATAAAGTTAAAAACCACTTACCGGTTGTGAGTGGGTTTACTAACATCATACCCGGTTGGGGATGATAAGTACCTCGATATAAAAACCCACTGTTTAGTGGTATTTTAATCATCACTACTTAAAGAAAGTGATGTGAAAGTTATGCGGAAAAACTACTTACGGGTTGTAAGTAGATCATACCCGGTTGGTATGATGAGACTTCCTGGAAGGAAGTTGAAAACCCGTTCATCGGTTATGAATAGAGATGTCCTTATACCGGTCGGTATGATGGATAGTAAAAACCTATTTTTGTCGGAAGTGTTCTCCCCTGACTGTGTGCCAATGCTTAAACTATTTGGGAGACCTTCTCGACGGGAGCTCGAATAGCTTTGATAGGCCAAGGGCCTCGGTTTTGGAACTTGGGGGCGAAATGCCCAATTTTGAAAATCTCGTACAGTGGGCCCAAGGCCAGTTGGCACAAGCAGGAGCTCGTAAACGAACATAATATATGTGCCATAAAACTTAATAAGTGAATTGTTTGGCCATGGTACCAAGATAGGACCGACATGCTCAGTCAACTAGCGGCAGTGCGACATGACAGGTCGACGGACTAGTCAAGACAAACAACTGCGGGTTGAGTTGAAAGTCGGGGCCATTGGACTAATGGCACCACATATTACATGGCAATATAAGAAAATATTGTTTGTGCATGCACTATGAGTACGGGATCATCAAGACGCCCATGAGGGGTAGTGATGCATCCTAAGGGCACTGGACGACCTGGTGGCTATAAGGGCAGTTCGTCGTTCCAGGTGTGTGTGCGAAATCTGGAGTAGCACTAAGCGCATGAGACCGGGGTGGGGACAGGATGAGGTCTCTGTCCTCATACGGACACGAAGAAGTGATTTCGGGATTGTGGGTCGGATGTTTCGTACATCCACTCATTCCCAGGGTAGAAGTGGTCGTACTTCTATCCGGGTGGCAAGAAAAGTCGCCCCGAAGCCACTAGCGGGTTCAGTAGTGATACTGACTTGCGAATGTGTGTAACCTTCATTATGAAGGATGTGTGTTGGGTGATGACACATCGATAACTAAGAAATAATGGAAAAAGATGAATTTTTAAATGAAATGATTTTTTTTGAAAACAAAGGAGTCTGGCACACTCCATATAAATGTTTTTCTTGAAAGTTAAAAGATTTGAATCCCACTCACTGAGTAGTTGTACTCACCCGCTCCCTTATAACTCTTTCAGGAAGTCCCGGAGAGCCGAACCTTAAAGGACTTGCGCAATTAAACGCCTGCAAGATTGGTACAACTAATTTAAATTACTATGCAGTTTTGATTTATGATATTCTTGGAAAAAGGTGCAGGTTAACGCCTTACTCTGTACGATTTATAATATAAGGGAAAACCCTTTAGTAAATCGGGAGAGTGGCGGGTTGATCACGGGGATCCGACCAAACCGGGTGGGGGCGTGACAACTAGAGTGGTATCAGAGCCTGTTTCCTCGAATACATAATCAAGACTATAAAATATTGTAACTAATAGGATTTATCCTAAAATTTTCAGATGGCTCCTAGGAGAGGAACCAAGAAAACTAGGAATGACTCTACTCAACACCTTATCTTCGTTGGAATACAACCCTAGAAGCTTCCCAAATGCCTAAAGCATGGCCGGAATCTCAAAAGAGCAAATGAGAATGTATCCTAGAGAATGGTGACAGGACCTATTGAGATCACAACTCTAAGTATAAAGGAAGCCAAGCGTGAAGCCATAAAATGAGGCATATAACCTTACATAGGAGGATGCTAATCAAGAATCTCGTAGCTCCCTAGTTATTTGGTGACCATTTTCAGTAATAGGGATAAAATCCCCAACATACTGTACTACACTATTAATGAAGTACTCCAAATTCCTAAAAACCCTATCCCTCAAATGATGTGATCTTCAAGACTAAAAAAAAAAAAAACTCTCGCGGTATCCAGACTTAAGGATGAAGGAGCACTAAAATTAACAATTTCTAAGAAAACTCAAAGAGGAACCACTTATGTTCATGTAATTACAAGCATGAATGATAGGGGCACTGCATGGAGAAGTGCCTAACCCTACAAAGGACAGGAATCAAGTTAACCTAGAGGGGAATAGGACACGGAGTGAAAAATTGTCTCACATCGCTAGGAGTCAGGACAATATTTTCCAAGAATAAATACCCCACAACTATAGGAAATTCGAGAGGATACCATCCCAAGAAACGTGACTCCATTTGCAACCACAAATGAGAGGAAACTCTTCAAAATCTTAGCAAAGTGGTAAGAAGGAAAAAGGGGTAAAGGTAGGACCTCAATAAAACCACAAACAGAACAAAGGATAGTTGAAGAGAATTCCCCCATTAAGAAGAAAATCCAAACCATTTAGGAGCAAAGAAAGGAGTGCATCCACTAGAGAAGACAAGACGAACATTTGTTGACAAACGGGACGTATTGGGATTACAGGAATAAATCACCTTGGAAAAAGCAACTATGTCAAATAGGAAGTTCGGACCAACAGGACAAGAGAAAGGAAGTCGTTACAACAAGATAGTCAGAGGGAACAAATGACACCCTAAGGAAGACCGGGAAGTAGAAGGGACTACACCTTAAAAAGGTCGGTGAGATGGATGTTAAGGATAGGAGGACTCGAGAAACTACTGCTAAGAAACTTAGACCAAACAAATGGTGGAGGCAAAGCAGTTAACGAACAAATACTCGGGAAATCCATAATGTAAGTTCCGACAAAGAAGAGAGAGGCAGGAAGGTCAAATACTCAGGAAAAGAAGGATACAAGAAATCCTAAAAAGGACCAAGGGCCAATTAACGACTAAACTCAAGCCAAGAAAGGAATAGGCAAGCCTCTCCCACAATGATCCTGAAACAAGGAAGATTTGTACGCTCCCTAAAGAAATAGACAAGTACTGGGTACGAATAAGGATGCAAATAGAGCATAAAAGATATGCCTAAAAGATTTGAGGAGTAAATGTAAATAGGAGAAGACGACATCAAGGGATGTCATTTAAGGGTACAAATCCCCTAGAGCAAATGTAAGAAAAGAATGTCAGGGGAAAGGCAAAGAATCCTACCAAGGAAGGAAGCCTCGGAAAGACATGTGTATCCCAATTAAGAGGAAATGGAACCAACCCTTATTTAGGAAATGTTTTCCAAGAAAGGAAGTATTGTAATGGTTCATTGTGACCTGTTTGGAAAGAATAGGAGAACCATGTAGAAAGAGGAATACTAGTAACGGCGGACAGCCAAAGATAATGAACAAAACTGGATGGGTGAACCTTCCCAAGCAAAGTAATTGACACATAGATCGAAAGCAATTATTGTAGAATGAAGAATCATGAAGTGATTTATGAGCAAGTAAAAGAGGATTAAGGAAAAAGGAAGTCATTGAATAAGGGATGTCACTAAAGAAGAGAAAGGACATAAGAAAAAAAAATCCTTGTATGTCAATAATCATCAGGAAACCCAACGATTGGAATTGAAAGGACAAAATAAAAACGTTTTGAAAGGATGAGTAGGTAAGAGAAATCCATGCAGTTATATGAGACATAACTTCAAAAGCATGATGGATGAGAGGATAACGGTAAAAAGGATAGTTGAGGAATGCCATCAAAAGAAAAGAGGGATGAAGTTATATGATCCCTGAAAGGTCAAAAAAAAAAAAGCTAAGAGAGACCCTCAAGGAGATGTTCTAGAAATCTAACAGACAAAGACAGGTCGTAGAAAATGCCATGTTGTAAGGGGTATGTAAGCCCAACAATCCCGAGGAGAATATGACTCAAAGTAAGGAAGAGTCGGCTAATAAGCATGACGAGGTCTAATATAAAAATTTTGACTGAAGTTATAATAGACAACGAATGGAGAAAGGGTCAAAATGAGATGAAAAAGTGAGAATAAAGAAAACTGTGGCAACTAGTATGTAACACCCGAAAGAACATTGAGCTAAAGGTTTCAACGACCAAGGGGTTAACTAGACATGGGAATGGTTAGGTATCTTGGAATTTCTAATCTTGAGTACAAAACCTCAAAGGGAAGAATGTGCTCTAAGCAAAGAAAGATATAAATCTAAAAAATATACCATGAAGTAAGGTATTTCTCGTTATGATAATCTCCATGGAGGGAGTAAATAATATAAAGAAAAAGAAATTCCTTAAGTGAAGGATGTAAAAAGGACTAATTAAAAGAATAAGAGAAGACTTTGCATCTTAAGAAAACACTAAAGGGGCATCAAAGGAAATGATTGCTCATGCAAGGATGTTAACTAAGTTTTGGGGACAAAACTCCTAAAAGGAGGGGAGAGTTGTAAAACCCGCCCTTTTGAGCTAAGGAAAACCAGGAAAAGAACCGGTCAAACCAAGTGAGGATTTAGAAATGGTTCACAAACCCAATTATTTCTGAACGGGCAAGTTGGGAATTTACAACTCTCGGGTGATCCAAAGGGTTCATTAAACCTTGAAAAAGAAACTTAAGACAAATTAGAAAATAAAAACCAAAGTGGTTCAAGTGAACTAGATTCCATAAAAACTTTAAAGTTAAGCATGCTTACTTGAGAGTAATGTGAGGATGGGTGACCTCAGCCTGAAATTTCGGTAAAAAATTTGTATGTACGCCTTATCATAAATTAATATATAATTAATAGCAATAATTTAATACCTAAATTAAATTATTGAAATTAATACAAATAATTTAATACCGAAATTAAATTATTAGAATTAATACTGAAATTTAATTTATTAGAATTAATACCGAAATTAAATTATTGGAATTAATACCAATAATTTATGGCAATATTAATACCAGTAATAAATCTCGCCCATTTAATACACGGGTTTTACAACTATATAAAGAGTTCATCCCCATTTCATTCTCCTCACACCTGAACACTTCTCTCTCTCTCTCTACTGCTCTATTTCCCGGTAAAGCTCGAACGAGAGCTTCGACTTGAACAAAGGTCGGGCTCTTTAGAACCGGGGGGAAGACAGCGATCTGATAGCAAACTCCAATCAATCCGAGTATCGTTGGAGAAACGCCGACATGATGGAATAGTGAAGCAACTCCGGCGGACCGAAGCTGCCCTATTTCGGCCAAGCTGAAATCGGCCATTTCAAGCCCTCCCAACACTTTCTCAGCCTTTACACGACTGAATTAGGATCGAAAGGATGAACCTCAGGATGAGACTTATCTGCCCAGATCGAAAGCTCGAACCGCCATGCCTTCACCGGAACACGAAGTACCGGGAACGCCAGCAAGGACAAGCTCGCGTGAATACCAAGAACCGGTGTAGTGAAATTTCACGGCATTAACGGGTGAGTGGGTTTACAAACATCATACCTGATTGGGATGATGAGCACACCTTATAAAGTTAAAAACCACTTACCGGTTGTGAGTGGGTTTACTAACATCATTCCCGGTTGGGGATGATAAGTACCTCGATATAAAAACCCACTGTTTAGTGGTATTTTAATCATCACTACTTAAAGAAAGTGATGTGAAAGTTATGCGGAAAAACTACTTACGGGTTGTAAGTAGATCATACCCGGTTGGTATGATTAGACTTCCTGGAAGGAAGTTGAAAACCCGTTCATCGGTTATGAACGGAGATGTCCTTATACCGGTCGGTATGATGGATAGTAAAAACCTATTTTTGTCGGAAGTGTTCTCCCCTGACTGTGTGCCAATGCTTAAACTATTTGGGAGACCTTCTCGACGGGAGCTCGAATAGCTCTGATAGGCCAAGGGCCTCGGTTTTGGAACTTGGGGGCGAAATGCCCGATTTTGAAAATCTCGTACAGTGGGCCCAAGGCCAGTTGGCACGAGCAGGAGCTCGTAAACGAATATGATATATGTGCCATAAAACTTAATAAGTGAATTGTTTGGCCATGGTACCAAGATAGGACCGACATGCTCAGTCAACTAGCGGCAGTGCGACATGACAGGTCGACGGACTAGTCAAGACAAACAACTGCGGGTTGAGTTGAGAGTCGGGGCCGTTGGACTAATGGCACCACATATTACATGGCAATATAAGAAAACATTGTTTGTGCATGCACTATGAGTAGGGGATCATCAAGACGCCCATGAGGGGTAGTGATGCATCCTAAGGGCACTGGACGACCTGGTGGCTATAAGGGCAGTTCGTCGTTCCAGGTGTCTATGTGAAATCTGGAGTAGCACTAAGCGCATGAGACCGGGGTGGGGACAGGATGAGGTCTCTGTCCTCATACGGACACGAAGAAGTGATTTCAGGATTGTGGGTCGGATGTTTCGTACATCCACTCATTCCCAGGGTAGAAGTGGTCGTACTTCTATCCGGGTGACTTGAAAAGTCGCTCCGAAGCCACTAGCAGGTTTAGTAGTGATACTGACTTGCGAATGTGTGTAACCTTCATTATGAAGGATGTGTGTTGGGTGATGACACATGGATAACTAAGAAATGATGGAAAAAGATGAATTTTTAAATGAAATGATTTTTTTTGAAAACAAAGGAGTCTGGCACACTCCATATAAATGTTTTTCTTGAAAGTTAAATGATTTGAATCCCACTCACTGAGTAGTTGTACTCACCCGCTCCCTTATACCTCTTTCAGGAAGTCCCGGAGAGCCGAACCTTAAAGGACTTGCGCAATTAAACGCCTGCAAGATTGGTACAACTAATTTAAATTACTATGCAGTTTTGATTTATGATATTCTTGGAAAAAGGTGCAGGTTAACGCCTTACTCTGTACGATTTATAATATAAGGGAAAACCCTTTAGTAAATCGGGAGAGTGGCGGGTTGATCACGGGGATCCGACCAATCCGGGTCGGGGCGTGACAGAGATCTTTGTCCTCATACAGACATGTAGAATTTTTACGGGATTGAGGGTTAGATGTCGTGAACATCTACTCATTTTCAAGGTAGAAGTGGATGTGCTTCTATATAGGTGGCCGGTAAAGTCGCTTTGACGGCACAAGTGGGTTTAGTGGATGTACTGGCCTGCAAATGTGTGTTTGACCTTCATGATGAAGGGTGTGTGTTAGGTGATAACACACCATGATTAATAAGAAATTGTGATAAAATTGAAAATTTGAAATGAAAGGATTTTTAAAAGAAAATAAGGAGTCTCACAGACTCAAATACAGATCTTTTTCCTAAAAGTTAGATTTTGAAAACCCATTCACTAAGTTGTAGAAACTCACCCCTCTTTTCTATCACTTTTTTAGGAGAAAATAAAATGACTAGGAATAACACCGAGCCTTACCCTCTATCAGGTATGCTTAATTTCCCTTAAGCTTGCATTTTATTTTATATACGCATTTCCAGGGAACAAGGTTGAAAATACGCCTGGCTCATCTCGAGTTAAAGAAGGGGAAAACTCCTCTTGAATCGAGAGAGCAGTGGGTTATTCTCGGGGATCCAACCAAACTGGGTTGGGGTGTGACATGGTGTCCATAAATTTCCCAGTTTTCCCTTTCTCTATTGGTTCCGGTTCATGAACCAACTTAGTTCATAAACCGGTTCAATCGGTTTCAGATCCGGTTCTCCTGAACCAGTTTGGTTTTCTCTCTCAAATTATCCTAAGATCCTTTTCCAATGTTTTATGAACCCTTTGGGTCACTCGGGAGTTGTAAATTGCCCAAATTGCCCATTCTGTGATGATTGGGTTTATGAACCAATTTGGGTTTTCTCACTTGGGTTGACCGGTTCTTTCCCTGGTTTCCTTGTTTTAAAGGGATGGGGTTTACATCTCTCCCCTTCTTTTAATATTTTTGTCCCCAAAACTAAATCAATATCCTTTGTATTAGTAATAACTTCCCTTAATGTTCACTCTGGATTTGCTTGACATGCCAACACTTTGGTTGTTCTTTCACTTAGCCCTTTTTAATCACGCACTTAAGGAATGTCTTTTCCTTTCTGTTGTTTACTCACTTCCTAGAGTTTATCATAACTAGGCATGTCTTACCGACACGTCCAAAAGGATATCTTGATATTTTGTTCCTCCTCTACCTAGGGTGGTTTCTACCTCTTGAGGGTTCTTGCTCAAAATTTCAAGGTCGAGAGTTCCAAGTTGTCCAATCGTTCCCTTGGGTTTAACTTACTTTCTTGGGTCATCCTAGCATGCTTTTTTTTTTAATTCTTTCACCCCATCATGCACTTCCTTTGCATTCTCATCTCCTTATCCCTCATCACTTGGTTTCATTACCTCTTATTTAGGATATTTATGATTCCCTGGAGTTTTCATTCCTTGGTAGTATTCTTCCCCTTTCTTCCGAAATTCTAAGTGTCCTTGAGTGTATCTATCCTCAAAGTGACGTACCTACATGTTATCCTTTCTCGTTTCCTCCTTGAAATTTTATGGGTACGTCCTTTGTATTTTTTCTTACTTGTATCACAACTTTATCTTTGTAGGAAATATAACTTTCATTATGATGATAACGAATTACAATTTTTAGCTATATTTATTCAAGGGAATTTTGATAAGTACTAACTACGATATTAGGGTCTTCCTGTGTTTCTTCTTGGGCGAGGTTGTATACTCTAGTTGGGACCCTCGATGTGGTGGCGATGTCTTTTCCTTTGTTTAGTGCCCTTGGGTTTCCTTGAAATGGCAGGTGAGTACTTTGTTGTGTATTGCCCCGAAGGACTAGGCAGTTCTTTGCAAAATGGCCAGGTTGTCTACACTCGTAACATATTCGACATGGTCCTTCATGGTTTTTTTGGCACTTGAAACAATAGGGACTTCTTCTTGGCGGAACTGTATTTGTCTCCCTTTGTGTATGATAACCTTCCATTGTCCTAGAGAACCCCATTCTTGTTCTCCATTTATGTCCACCTAGCTCCTTTTGTCTTCTTCGGCTATCCTGGCCTCCCTCCTCTTTCCTATTGGTCTGTTCTACCCGACAGTATCTCGTCTATACCAGATGCTCACATTCATGGGCCATGCTGATGACAACAACTAAATCCGTGAGGCATCCTAGTACTCCCATTCAGTACCGTATGTCCATATTAAGACTGTCCATAAATCGTTGGCAAACATCCGTAGGTCCGGCTAGGTCAGGGGTAAAGGGTCTTAACTCGTTAAACTTGGTTTCATACTTCGAGATAGAGTTAAGCCCCTGTCGGAGTTGAAGTCTTATTTCTTCTTGTTGATTAGATGTGGAGCTAGATATTCCTCCTTATATCTTTCCTCAAATAGCTCCCATGTGGGGGTGGTGGCATGCAAGCTTCTAATATTATCCCACCCCCTCTTTGCACTAGCTTCCAGGAAAAACTATGTTAGGATCACCATATCCTTTGATGAAATCCTAACTATTCCCATGAGTTTCTTGATGCTAGCTAGCCAGTCCATAGTAGCTCCCACATCCTTTTCTCCTATGAATGGTTTACATCTTAATTGTCAAAGGGTTTTGAGGTATTTGGGAATGTCCACTAGAGGAGGAACATTAGCAGGAGGGGGATGGGATTGTACTTCCTCCAGCTCAGCTCGAGGGTTGGTGTCCACCTCAGAAGTGAGGTTAGGCCATCCAAACACTCGGGTGAACTCTTCGTACAGTCTCTGATGTTTCAAGATTAATCTAGGTGGGGCTGTCTAGGCTCCTCGGGGAGTTTCCATAGGGAGGGTTGGTTGGGCAATGTCGGAGATTGTGTCTCTAGTTCTCATGGTTCCTTTCTTGGGAGCCATATTTAAAATTTAAAATTATTCCTATTAGTTACTATGTTCTCTGGTCCTAATAATATATTCGAGAAAATAGATTATGATACCACTCAAGTTATCATGCCCCGACCCGATTTGGTTAGATCCCTATGCCCCAACCCGCCACTCTTCCCAATTTACTAAGGGTTTTCCCCTCCTTTCAACCCGAGAGAAGTAAGGCATCTTTTAAACTTGTACCTTTCTTGGAATACATAAATCAAAACTTCATAAAAATTTTAACTTACATACTTGTCTTGCCGGTGTGACTAACAGGAGGTCTTTAGGTAGGTTTCCCTTGGTTACCTGAAAAGGGATATAAGGGAGGGGGTGAGTTCAAAGACTCAGTGAATGGGTATTTAAAGTTTAACTTTTAGGGAAAATATTTGAATTGGAGTGTGCGAGATTCCTTATTTTTATTTTAAAATAAATCATTCTCAAAATATTGGTTTCATAGCCATTACTCACTCCTCAACCATAATCGGTGTGCTTATCAACCAACACATGCCCTTCATCATGAAGGAAATACGTATGAATAAAAACTTTGTGTCCGAATGAGGACAGAGACCATATCTCGATCTCGTCCCCATGAAACTCAAACATAGAAGCTTCAGAAAATCCCAAACATAGTAGTATTGTGGAGTCCAAACACAGTAGTTTCATGAAGTCTAAACACAGAAACTCCGGGGAGTACAAACACAGAACTCTGTGGAGTACAAACACAGAACTTCGTGGAGTACAAACATAGAACTTTGTGGAGTACAAACACAAAACTACATGACTAACTTGTATGACGAGAAACGCAAACCCAATAGCGTCTCTCTTCCCTTATCGCCACCATGTCATCCAGTGGCCCTTAGGACGCATCACTACCCCTCTTGGGCGTCTTAATGATCCCGAACCTCAAGTGCATGCACAAACAAAGTTTTCCTCAGAAGCTATTTAATATTTGGTGCCACTGGTCCAAAGGCCCCGACCCTCAACTCGACCTGCAATTGTTTGTCTCGACTGGTCTGTCAACCTATCATGTCGCACTACTACCAAACTATTCAATATGTTGGTCCTGTCTCGGTACCATGACCAAAAAATTCATTTACTTAAGTTTACATGGCTTAGAATCAAATTTGTTTATGAGCTCTTACTCGTACCAACTAGCTTAGGGTCTACTGTTCGAGATTTTTAAAAATCGGGCATATTTACCCCCAAGTTCGAAAACTGAGGCATCCGACCTATATGAGCTATTCGAGCTCCCGTCAAGAAGGTCTCCCAAAATGTTTAAGCAGTGGCACACAGTCAGGGGAGAGCACTTCCGACAAAATATATTTTTCAACTAACCATTATACCAACCAGGTATGATCTACTTACACTAGTAAGTAGTTTTTCCGCGTGATTTTCACATCACTACTCTCAGGTGTGATGTTTAAAATACCACTTAGCACTGAGTTTTTATTTCCGAGTGCTTATCATCCCAACCGGGTATGATATAAAAATGCCACTCACCTGTTAATGCATTGAATTCCTCTTAACTTATTCTTTGTATTCACACGAGCTTGTCCTTGCTAGCTTTCTTAGTACTTCATGTTCCTACATGATATGAACACCCTTGTTCATTATTCCCTGACCTAATAGCCTTCATTCACTCCAAATAAATGAAAAAACCATACTTTTAATTTATTTGCAGTTAGGTCCCTAAAGTTAGTTTTCTTTAACTTTAAGTCCCTAATGCCGATTTTTCATCAAATTGAGTCCCAAAACTTTTAAAATTCACCTTGAGACCTCAATTTATTCAATTTTAGAAAAAGGGGTTTAATTTCCCAAATTTCCAATTTGATCCCCTAACTTTTCCAAAATTACCATTTTGACCCTACTTTAAAAAACTGATAAGTTTTGCCCCTACTTTACAAAAAAGATAAGTTTTGCCCAAAAAATTTCCCAATTGGTCCTCAATTTTATGAAATCGCACTTTAGTCCCTCGAATTTTTGAAATTTCCAATTTCTCCCTCAATTTCAGCCTTCTAAATGAGCCGAATTTGATTTCATCAAATTGACCAATCAATTGAGTTTAATTGTTGAAGATTAGAGTTCCTACACCTTCAAACAATTCAATTGCACTTTGAATCACACGATTTGGTGCCGGAATGAGCTCAAATGAAGTTTTGCTGGAAAACTGGTTTTAGAAAGAGAAAGCTTTGAAAGCTTACTATCGGGGGCGCGACTGTCACGCCCTGACCCGGTTTTGTCGGATCCCCGTGATCAACCCGCCACTCTCCCGGTTTATTAAAGGGTTTCCCCTTATTATAAAATGTAAGAGTAAGATGTCCTTTAACCTACACATTTTCTTGAAATAAAATAAATCAAAACTGTGTAATAATTTAGATTTATGATACCTGTCTCACAAGCATCTTTTTTGATGATCTTTAGGGGTAGGCTTTCAGAAATCTCCTGAAAGGGATATAAGGAAGGGGATGAGTACGACTACTTAGTGAATGGGTTTTCAAAACTTTTATCTTTTAGGAAAAAGAATTGTATTGGAGTGTGCCAGGCTCCTTTCTTTCAAAAACATTTCATTTGAAATCTTGGGTTTATCACCATTTCTTTTTAACCATAGTGTGTCATCACTCAACACACATCCTTCATCATGAAGGTTACACATATTTGCAGGTCAGCACGACCACTGAACCCACTTTATGGCTTCGGAGCGACTTTTCCAGTTACCTAGATAGAAGTACGACCACTTCTACCCTAAGAATGAGCACATGTACGTGACATCCGACCCTCAATCCTGAAATCAATTCTTTGTGTCCATATGAGAACAGAGACCTCATCCCGTCCCCACCCCGATCTCATGCACTTGGTGCTACTCCAAATTTCACACGGTCACCTGGAATGACAAACTGCCTTATTCTCACTAGGTCGTCCAGGGCCCTTAGGACACATCACTACCCATCATAGTGCATGCACAAACAATGTTTTCATATTATGCCATGTAATTTGTGGTGTCATTAGTCCAATTGTCCTGACTTTCAACTTAAGCTATAGCTGTTTGTCTTAACTGATCCGGAGACCAGTCATGTCGCACTGCTGCTAGTTGACTGAGAATGTCGGACCAGCCTTGGTACTATTACCATACAATTTACTTATTAAAGTTTTATGGGACATATATCATGTTCCTTTACGAGCTTCTACTCGTGCCCATTGGCCTATGGCTCATTGTGTGAGATTTTCAAAACCGAGGTCCCTAGCCTTTAATAGCTATTCGAGCTCCCGTCGAGAAGGTCTCCCAAATTGTTTAAGCATTGGCACACAGTCAGGGGGGAACATTTCCGACAAAAGTATGTTTTCACTGTCCATTTTACCAACCCGATATAAGAACATCTCCATTCATAACCGATGAACGGGTTTTCAACTTCCTTCGAGGAAGTAGTTTTTCTGCATGATTTTCACATCACTACTCTAAGTCGTGATGTTTAAAATACCACATAGTAGTGGGTTTTCGTTTCGATGAGCTTATCATCCCCAATCGTGTATGACATAAAATCCCATTCACAACCAGTAAGTGGTTTTTAACTTTAAGTTGTGCTTATTATCCTAACCGGGTATGATGTTAGTAAACCCACTCACCCGTTAATACCGTGAATTCCACTGGACCGGTTATTTGTATTCACGCGAGCTTGTCCTTGTTGGCATTCCCGATACTTCGTGTTCCTACATGATATGAACATCTTGATTTATTATCTTTTGGACTAATAACCCTCATTCATTCCAAATGAATGAGAAAGTTAAGCTTTCATTTATTTACAATTAGTTTCCTAAAATTATTTCTCTTTAACTTTAAGTATCTAACGTCGGTTTTTCCTCAAATTGAGTCCCGAAACTTTTAAAATTTATCATAGAACCTCAATTTATTCCATTTCACAAAATAGGGGATTAATTTCCCAAATTTCCAATTTGGTCCCCCAACTTTTCCAAAATTACCATTTTGCCCTTCCTTTACAAAAATGGTAAGTTTCACCCCAAAAATTATAAAATTCCTCAATTAGCCCTCTAACATTTTGATCATGCTCAATTGACCCTCAATTTTAGGAAATTGCATTTCGGTGCCTCGAATTTTTGAAAACCCCCAATTTCCCCAACTTTTCCCCCCAATTCCAACTCTTTAGCACAGCAGAATTTGATTTTATCAAATTCACCGATCAAACACCTTTAATTGTTGAAATTGAAGTTGAAATTGAGTTTCTCCATGTTCATACGATTCCATAGAACTTTTAATCGCAATTTTTAATGCTGGAACGAGCTCAAATGGAGCTTTGTCGAAAAACAAACTATAGAGAGAGAAAGCTTCGATTACTCACCGGTGAGGACATGATGGTCCAAGCTTTCGATCTGGACAGATAGCTCTCATCCTAAGGTTCATCCTAGAATCAAGAATCGCATCAATTGATGCCGAATTGAGTTAGAATTTCATCCTTGAATTTCTACCGGTTCTCTCTCTAGCACTGGCCGAAAATTGCAGAGGGGAGCCAAATTGACTTACCTTTCTGTTATAATTTGGTTGTGGGAGTGCTGAGTAAGTGTTGGGAAGGCTTGGTTTGGCCTGAGGAGGGCTTGAATTTGCCATTTTCAGCTCAGCCGAAACAGGGCAGCTTCGGTCCGCTGGAGCTGCTTCACCGTTTCTTCACGCTAGCATTTCACCGACAACCCTCAGAGCAAATGAAGACTACAAGCGTGTAGGTGACTTCTCCCCGATTCTAAAGAATCTAACCTCGCCTTGTTTAGCTTAGAAAAGACCCCATATCAGAGCTCTGGTTCAAGCTTCGTCGAAAAACTGAGCAATTGAGAGAGAATGAAGTTTTCAGGTATGAAGAGGATGAATGGAGAGGGGCTCTTTATATAGGGAGCTCGAGGACCCGTTGGATGTCCGTTTGGCATCGTTATGACAGGCATTAAAGACCTGAAACATACCGAATGGAAGTGTTTCTTTTCCGCTGGCGCTGCTTCGATTTTCTGGCGAGTGAACAGTGTTGTCATCTCGAGGATGAAGATGACACTGTTCCAAACTGGACCAGACCGGTTCGAATCGAGTTTAAAGCTTAAATCAGCCGGTTCACCCCTCATTCGACCGAGTTTTTCAAATCTAAATTCATTTTCTATCCAATGGTGGCCTTAAATATCAAATTTGAATTATTTATGCCACCTAAAAGAATGAATTTAGGATCCGGTTCAATAGTGGTTCAAACCAGTTTGGTTTTCATCCACAATTCCTTCACAAGTCCAATTCCATGTTTTTTGTGACTCCTTGGGTCACTTAGGATCCATAAAATTCTCGGTTTACCATCTCTTTATCGATTTCGGTTCATGAACTGACTCGGTTCATAAACGGGTCAATCTAGTTGGATACGATTCATCCAAACCAGTCTGGTTTTTCACTTCCAATTCATCCTAAGGTTATTTTTCCATAGTATTATAAACCCTTTGGATCACCCGGGAGTTGTAAATTCCCAAATTTCCCTTTCATAAATGATCGGGTTTGTGAACCGGTTCGGTTTTCACTCGGTTTAACCGGTTCTTTTCCTTGTTTTTCCTTAGCTCAAAAGAGAGGGGTTTACAGCAGCAGTTCGTGCTTTCATTCTAGGCAGATAGCTCTTGTCTTGAGGTTTCTCCTAGGATCAAGAATTGCATCAATTGATGCCGAATTGAGTGAGAATTTTATCATCAAAGTTCTGCTGGTTCTCTCTCTAACACCGGTTAGAAAATTGTAGAGGGGAGCTAAATTGGCTTACCTTTCAGCTCTAATTCAGTTGTAAGAGGATTGTGAAGGTGTTGGGAAGGCTTGGTTTGGCCTGAGAAGGGCTCGAATTGGCCGATTTTAGCTTGGCGGAAATAGGGCAGCTTCAGTCTATCGAAGCTGCTTCACTATTCGATCACGCTGGTGCTTCTCCAGCGACCCTCGAAGCAAATGGAGACTATAGGCGTGTAGATGACTTCTCCCCGGTTCTAAAGAACCTGATCATGCCTTATTTGTCTAAAAAAAGACCATATATCGGAGCTCTGGTTTGAGCTTCACCAGAAATTGGAGCAACAGAGAGAGAATGGAGTTTTCAGGTGCCAAGATGATGAATAAGGAGGGGCTCTTTATACAAGAAGCTCAACGACTTCTTGGCCGTTCGATTAGCGCCTTAATAGCAGTTATTCATTACCTGAAACTCCCTGGCCGGAGACTTTTCAGCTTCGTCGGCGCTGCACGATTTTCCAGTGAGGGAATAGTCTGTCATCTGAAGGAAGAAGACGACACTTTTCCAAACCGGACAGGACTAGCCCGAACCGGGTTCAAAGCTTAAACTGACCAGTTCACCCCCAATTCGACCAAAATTTTTAAATTTAAAAATTTCTAAATTTATCTAAATTCATTTTTTATCTAATGGTGGCCTCAAATCTCAAATTTGAATTTTTTAAGCCACCTAGAAAAATAAATCTTGCATCCAGTTCAATAAGTGTTCAAACCAGTCCAAACCGGTTCAAATCTGCTTTACCTAATCCGGTTTGGTTTTCATCTCCAATTCATCCTAAAGTCCTTTTTCATGACTTTTGTAACTGCTTAAGTCACTTGGGAACCATAAATTTCCCAGTTTTCCCTTTCTCTATCGGTTCTGGTTCATAAACCAACTCGGTTCATAAATCGGTTCGAATTTGGTTCTCTTGATCCCTGCTGGTTTTCTCTTCCAAATCATTCTAGGATTCTTTTCCAAGGTTTTATGAGCCCTTTAGGTTACTTGGGAGTTGGAAATTCCCCAAATTGCCCATTCCCTGATGATTAGGTTTGTGAACCGGTTCTATTTTTCTCACTTTTGTTGACCGATTCTTTACTCGGTTTCCTTATTTTAAAGGGATGGGGTTTACAATGACCCAGTTATTGATACTAGTGGGGTTGGAAGGTTGACTCCAAAAGGAGTTTGTGGCCACTTGAATCGCCTTAAATGCAGGTCAGAGTAAATGCAGATCCCATTTTACTAAGCTGTGTTATGATTAAAGGCTAGTGGAGTATAATTAAAACGTATTTCTATACTAGTCGAGTATAATTATTATAGTATCGCACGATAGTAAATAATATTATCGAGTTTAGTATTTTTTTCGTACTTGTATAAATTAAAAATAAGTTTTTAATATTGAATTTTTTCGTACTCGGATAAATTAAAAATAAATTTTTAATATCGGATTAGATACGAGTATAGTACTATCAATATCATTTGATAATATATCGTATACCGTATAATTATTTATACTTAAAATTTAAAACTAGTGATATATTTTAATTTTATAAAATTATAAAATTTCTCTATTTTAAAATTATATTTTTATTAGAATATTACATAACAAAAAAATGGAAAAAAGGTTGGAGTAACCATTCAACCCTTATTTATTATTATTATTATTGATTATATACTTACCGTTGTTATACATCACTCATTGTGGCTTAATAATAAATGGTGCTCGTATTCTTTCACTTCCATTAATAAAATTATTTAATAAGTACAACCATTTCTATTTCAAAATAAATTCTATGGTATAGACAAAAAAATGAGTTTTTTTCTTCTTTAAAAAAATATGGTACATCTAAATATTGAGATTCGTCCAATCATCTCATATATATATATATATATATATATAAATTCCCTATATATATTAGTTAGGATTATATATGATTAGTTACAATTTCATAAGATGGACTATCTATTAGTTCTATATATTAAATAGATAATTAAGTGATATTTTTATATATTTTTTTATCTCCTAATTTCATACAAATTATTTAATTCCTATCATAATTTTAAAAGTATATTTTATTTTGACAAATTTTGCTGGTATATGATTATCCTATTATTAATATTGAAATTGAATTTAATTACTATTATCTAAACATATAACAATTTGATTAATTACAAATATGTATCCAATGAAACTATTAATTTATGAGAATAAGAGTATGCGTCCAAATTAATATGTTGATTGAAAATACTTCTGTTTTTGAAAAATCATGATACATTTATTAGTATCTAATATAAAATATTGTAAAATTCATTTTTTTGCACAATAGTATTGTAAAATTCATTGATAATACTTCTATGTGGAAAACTTTCAATCGTTGTACATATCTCTTGCAAAACCACATAATATTCTACATGAATCATGATTTATCAAGGTTGTAATATGCAAAGACTACTCTCTCAATATAAATTATTTTTTTTATTGAGCAAAAAAATTGACTAAATTATATTTTCCCATAAAATATTTGTACACTTCAATGTTTTATGGGTGAAAAATCACAACATATCAGCTTAAAATATATAATTTATTTTAAATTATCATCTTATCAACTTACCTATCTTAATTAATATATAAATATTTTATTTAACTTAAATTAATTATATATTTAATCATGTAATATATAATTTTTACTCAATAAAATTTGAAGTAAAATTTAAATATAATTTTAATTTATTTAATCGATTTAAAATAATAAATTAAATTTGTTATACAAATAAATGTACAATTATTTATCTAAGTATGTCAAAATTAAGTCAAATAGTTTATAATTTTATTAATAACTCAATAAATATAATTTATATTATTTTATTAAAATAATATTATATATAATAAAAAAATCATATAATCAATTTTAAAAAATAAAGAGAACTTCTTAAAATATTACACAAAATTTTAATTAGGGTTACATATTTTATATTATTTTCTTTATTATATTCGACTTATTTAGATAAAAATAATTTTATTGTTTAAAATTGATTGTATAAAATTGTAATTATTTAAATGATTTAATTTATAAAATGTGAACAATTTATCACCTTTATTGTAAAATTTATGAATTCACCATTTGAAAATTTCTTCAACATACTTCTTAAGGCCGCCATTATTATTTTGTCATTCTCTAATATGTTCGACTAATGTTAGTTAAACTGTGATATTTTTTAGTAAACAAGTATCATTATTAATAGTTTTCAATGATATTCAAATTAATATATGTGAGATTTTCATTGAACATGTTAATCGCCACATTTACTTTTATGGAATGATAATATATTTTATATTTTTGTGGTTTATGAATATCATGCCACTCTATAGATGGTGTCATGCGAACACGATTGCACTAAGTTCTAGATTATGGGTAGTATAGTTTTATTAGTTCTAGATTATGGGTAGTATAGTTTTATTCGTGTTTTTTCAGTTGACGAGATGCATATGTAATTACATTTCTATTTTGCAATAATACAAACCCTAAGGTTGACTTGGTGTATGATTATAGATCGTATACTCTCCCCCACGGGTTAGGAAGTACTAAGGCAATGGCATTGATGAGGCATGTTTTCAGTTATTTAAATGACACTTCATATTTATTATTCTATTTATAAATTCCGTCCTTTAAAGGTAATAAAAGTTAGGGAAAGAACCGGTTAATCCAAGGGAGAAAATTGAATCGGTTCACGAACTCCAACCTTTATAAAAATGATAAATTGAGAAATTTACAAATCCCGAGTGACCGAAAAAGTTATAAAAACCATGAAAAATGACTTTGGGATGAATTGGAAGAGAAAATTAGACCAGTTCATGTGAACCAGCTCTGAACCAAATTGAATATGTTTTGGCCGATTTGAACCAACATTGAACCAGTTGCTAGATTCATTTTTCTAGGTGGCTTAAAATATTTAAATTGGGGAATTGAAGCCACCGAATTCTCTCTTAATTCAATATGAATTGTTGCGATTCTTGATCATAGGAGAAACCTCAGGACGAGAGCTACCTACTCACATAGAAAGCTTGGATTGCTACACCTCTAACGGTAAGCTTTTGAAACTTTCTCTCTCAACGCACAATTTTTCGGCGAAGCTTCGTTTGAGCTCGTTTCAGTCTCAATTCATGCGATTCAAAGCTCAATTGAATCGTATAGATGTGTAGGAATTGAATTATACCTCCAATGTCACGCCCCGACCCGGTTTGGTCGGATCCCCGTGATCAACCTGCCACTCTCCCGGTTTATTAAAGGATTTCCCCTTATCATAAACCGTAAAGGGTAAGGCATCCTTTAACTTGCACCTTTTTCCTGGAATAACATAATGAAAACTATATGAAATTTAAAAATTTACATACCTGTCTTACAGGCATCTTAGTTGACGGTCTTTAAGGGGAGGCTTTCCGGGATTTCCTGAAAGGGATATAAGGGAGGGGGTAAGTACGACTACTCAGTGAATGGGTTTTTAAAAGCTTTTGAATTTTAAGAAAAACATTTATATGGAGTGTGTCAGACTCCTTTGTTTTCCAAAAATCCCATCATTTAAAAAAATTTGGATTTTTTCATTATTTCTTAGTGACCATCATACTGACAGGTATAAGCACATCTCCATTCATAACCGATGAACGGGTTTTCAACTTCCTTTGAGGAAGTTTCATCATACCAACCGGGTATGATCTACTTACAACGAGTAAGTAGTTTATCTGCATAACTTTCACATCACTTTCTCTAAGTAGTGATGATTAAAATACCACTAGACAGTGGGTTTTTATATCGAGGCACTTATCATCCCCAACCGGGTATGATGTTAGTAAACCCACTCACAACCGGTAAGTGGTTTTTAAATTTTAAGTTGTGCTCATCATCCCAACTAGGTATGATGTTAGTAAACCCACTCACTCGTTAATGCCGTGAATTCCACTAAACTGATTCTTTGTATTCACGCGAGCTTGTCCTTGCTGGCGTTCCCGGTATTTAACGTTCCTACACGATATGAACAACCTTGTTCATTATTACTCGGCATAACAGCCTTCATTCATTAATGAATGAGAAAACCCCAACTTTTAGTTATTTGCAATTAGGTCCCTAAAGTTATTTTTCTTTAACTTTAAGTCCCAAATGTTGGTTTTTCCTCAAATTGAGTCCCGCAACTTTTAAAATTTATCGTGGAACCTCAATTTATTCAATTTCACCAAAAAGGAGTTTAATTTTCCAAATTTCCAATTTGGTTCCCCAATTTTTCCAAAATTACCATTTTGCCCTTCTTTCACAAAAATGGTAAGTTTTTTTTCCCAAAATTTCCAAAATTCCTCAATTGGTCCTCCAACATTATTTTCATGCCCAATTGACCCTCAATTTCATAAATTTGTATTTTGGCCCCTATGAATTTCAAAAATCCCCAAATTTCCCCCCAATTTCAACTCTTCAACACTACCGAATTTGATCTCATCAAATTAACCGATCAAACACTTCTAATTATTGAAATTGGAGTTGAAATTGAGTTCCTGTATGTTCATACGATTGTAAGAAACTTTGAATCGCAGATTTTAATGTCGAAACGAGCTCAAACGGAGCTTTGCCGAAAAACAGACTGTAGAGAGAGAAAGCTTCGATTACTCACCGGTGAAGGCACGACAGTCCGAGCTTTCGATCTGGGCAGATAGGTCTCGTCCTGAGGTTCATCCTAAAATCAAGTATTGTATCAATTGATGCGAAATTGGATTGGAATTTCGTCATTGAAATTCGGTCGATTCTCTCTCTAGCACCGATCGAAAATTATAAAGGGGCGCCGAATTGGCTTACCTTTCGGTCCTAATTCGGCCGTGGAAAGGCTGAGGAAGTGTTGGGAGGGCTTGATTTGGCCTAAGAAGGGCTTGAAATAGCTGATTTCAGCTTGGCCAAAATAGGGTAGCTTCGGTCAGCCGGAGTTGCTTCACTATTCCATCATGTCGGCGCTTCTCCAATGATTCTCGGATTGACTGGAGTTTTCTATCAGATAGTTGTCATTTCCCCGGTTCTAAAGAGCCTGACCTTTGTTCAAGTCGAAGCTCTAGTTCGAGCTTTACCGGGAAATGGAGCAGTAGAGAGAGAGAGAGAAGTGTTTAGGTGTGAGGAGAATGAAATGGGGATGACCTCTTTATATAGTCATAAAACCCGTGTATTAAATGGGCGAGATTTATTACTAGTATTAATATTGCCATAAATTATTGGTATTAATTCCAATAATTTAATTTCGGTATTAAATTATTTGTATTAATTCCAATATTTTAATTTAGGTATTAAATTATTGGTATTAATTTTAATAAATAAATATATATTAATTGATGGCTATTTATGATATCGCATAAAAATTTTTGACCGAAATTTCGGGTTACAAAAAATCATACTTCCTAAGAGGTCACCCATCCTCACACTACTCTTAGGTAAACACGCTTAACTTTGAAGTTCTTATGGAATCTAGTTCACCTAAACCAATTTGGTTTTTTGTTTTCTAGTTTGTCTTAAGTTTCTTTTCCAATGTTTAATAAATCTTTTGGATCAACCGAAAGTTTTAAATTTTCATATTGCTTATTCCCAAATGTAAACCGGTTTTGTTTTCTTATTCGGTTTGACCGGTTCTTTTCCCGGTTTTCCTTAACTCAAATGTGCGGGGTTTACAACTCTCCCCTACTTTTAGGAGTTTTGTCCCCAAAACTTAGTTAACATCCTTGCATGAGCAATCATTTCCTTTGATGCCCCTTTGGTGTTTGCTTAACATGCAAAGTCTTCTATTGTTATTTTAATTAGTCCTTTTTACATCCTTCACTTAAGAAATTTCTTTTCCTTTATATTATTTACTCCCTCCATGGAGTTTATCATAACGAAACATACCTTACTTCAGGGTATATTCTTAAATTTATATCTTTCTTTGCTTAGAGCACATTCTTCCCTTTGAGGTTCTGTACTCAAGATTGGAAATTTCAAGATACCTAACCATTTCCATGTCTAGTTAACCCCTTGGTCGTTGAAACCTTTAGCTCAATGTTCTTTCGGGTGTTACGTACTGGTTGCCACAATTTTCTTTATTCTCACTTTTTCATCTCATTTTGACCCTTCCTCCATTCGTTGTCTATTATAACTTCAATCCAAATTTTTATATTCGACCTCGTCATGCTTATTAGCCAACTCTTCCTTACTTTGAGTCATATTCTCCTCGGGATTGTTGGGTTTACATACCCCTTAATGCATGGCATTTTCTAGGACCTGTCTTTGTCCATTAGATTTCTAGAACATCTCCTTCAGGGTCTCTCTTAGCCTTTTTTTTTTTTTTTACCTTTCAGGGATCATATAACTTCATCCCTCTTTTCTTTTGATGGCATTCCTCAACTATCTTTTTTACCGTTATCCTCTCATCCATCATGCCTTTGAAGTTATGTCTCACATAACCGCATGGATTTCTCTTACCTACTCATCCTTTCCAAACATTTTTATTGGGTCCTTTCAATTCCAATCGTTGGGTTTCCTGATGATTATTAACATACGAGGATTTTTTTCCCTTCTTATGTCCTTTCTCTTCTTTAATGACATCCTTTATTCAATGACTTCCTTTTTCCTTAATCCTCTTTTACTTGCTCATAAATCACTTCATGATTCTTCATTCTACAATAATTGATTTCGATCTATGTGTCGATTACTTTGCTTGGGAAGGTTCACTCCATCCAGTTTTGTTCATTATCTTTGGCTGTCCGCCGTTACTAGTTTTCCTCTTTCTACATAGTTCTCCTATTCTCTCCAAACAGGTCATAATGGACCATTACAATACTTCCTTTCTTGGAAAACATTTCCTAAATAAGGGTTGGTTCTATTTCCTCTTAATTGAGATACACGTGTCTTTCCAGTGCTTCCTTCCTTGGTAGGATTCTTTGCCTTTCCCTTGACATTCTTTTCTTACATTTGCTCTAGGGGATTTCCACCCTTAAATGACATCCCTTGATGTCATCTTCTCCTATTTACCATTACTCCTCAAATCTTTTAGGCACATCTTTTATGCTATATTTGCATCCTTATTTGTACCCAGTACCTGTCTATTTCTTTAGTGAGCGTACAAATCTTCCTTGTTTTAGTATCATTGTGGGAAAGGCTTGCCTATTCCTTTCTTGGCTTGAGTTTAGTCATTAATTGGCCCTTGGTCCTTTTAAGGATTTCTTGTATCCTTCTTTTCCCGAGTATTTGACCTTTCTGCCTCTCTCTTCTTTGTTGGAACTTACATTATGGCTTTCCCGAGTATTTGTTCGTTAACTGCTTTGCCTCCACCATTTGTTTGGTCTAAGTTTCTTAGCAGCTGTTTCTCGAGTCCTCCTGTCCTTAACATCCATCTCACTGACCTTTTTAGGGTGTAGTTCCTTCTATTTCCCGATCTTCCTTAGGGTGTCATTTGTCTCCTCTAACTATCTTGTTGTAACGACTTGCTTTCTCTTGTCCTGTTGGTCCAAACTTCCTACTTGACATAGTTTCTTTTTCCAAGGTGATTTATTCCTGTAATCCCAATACGTCCCGTTTGTCATCAAATGTTGGTCTTGTCTTCTCTTGTGGATGCAATCCTTTCTTTGCTCCTAAATGGTTTGGATTTTCTTCTTAAAGGGGGAATTCTCTTCACCTATCCTTTGTTTCGTTTGTGGTTTTATTGAGGTCCTACCTTTACCCCTTTTTCCTTCTTACCACTTTGCTAAGATTTTGAAGAGTTTCCTCTTATTTGTGGTTGCAAATAGAGTCATGTTTCTTGGGATGGTATCCTTTCGGATTTCCTATAGTTGTGGGGTGTTTATTCTTGGAAAATATTGTCCTGACTCCTGGCGATGTGGGACAGTTTTTCACTTCGTGTCCTATTCCCCTCTAGGTTAACTTGATTCCTGTCCTTTGTAGGGTTGGGCAATTCTCCACGTAGTGTCCCTATCATTCATGAACATAAGTGGTTCCTTCTGGCATTTTCTTGGAAATTGTTAGTTTTAGTGCTCCTTCATCCTTAAGTCTGGATACTGTGAGAGTTTTTTTTTTTTTTTGAGTCTTCCTTGAAGATCACATCATTTGAGAGACAGGGTTTTTAGGAATTTGGAGTACTTCATTAAAAGAATAGTATAGTATGTTGGGGATTTTGGCCCTATTACAAAAAATGGTCACCAAATAACTAGGGAGCTACAAGATTCTTGATAAGCATCCTCCTATGTAAGGTTATATGCCCCATTGTATGGCTTCACGCTTGGCTTCCTTTATACTTAGAGTTGTGACATCAATAGGTCCTATCACCATTCTCTGGGATACTTTCTCATTTGCTCTTTTGAGATTCCTGCCATGCTTTAGGCATTTGGGAAGCTTCTAGGGTTGTCTTCCTATGAAGATAAGGTGTTGAGTAGAGTCATTCCTAGTTTTCTTGGTTCCTCTCCTGGGAGCCATTTGAAAATTTTAGGATAAATCCTATTAGTTACAATATTTTATAGTCTTGATTATGTATTCGAGGAAACAGGCTCTGATACCACTCTAGTTGTCACGCCCCAACCCAGTTTGGTCGGATCCCCGTGATCAACCCGCCACTCTCCCGGTTTATTAAAGGATTTCCCCTTATCGTAAACCGTAAAGGGTAAGGCGTCCTTTAACTTGCCCCTTTTTCCTGGAATAGCATAATCAAAACTGTATGAAATTTAAAAATTTGCATACCTGTCTTACAGGCATCTTAGTTGACGGTCTTTAAGGGAAGACTTTTCGGGATTTCCTGAAAGGGATATAAGGGAGGGGGTGAGTACGACTACTCAGTGAATGGGTTTTTAAAAGCTTTTGACTTTTAAGAAAACCATTTATATGGAGTGTGCCAGACTCCTTTGTTTTCAAAAAATCCCATCATTTAAAAAAATTTGGATTTTTCCATTATTTCTTAGTTACCACGGTGTGTTATCACCCAACACACATCCTTCATCATGAAGGTTACACACATTCGCAAGTTAGTATCACTACTGAACCTGCTAGTGGCTTCGAAGCGACTTTTCCTGCCACCAGGATAGAAGTGCAACCACTTCTACCCTGGAAATGAGTGGATGTACGTGACATCCTACCCACAATCCCGAAATCACTTCTTCATGTTCGTATGAGGACAGAGACCTTATCCTATCCCCACCCCGGTCTCATGCGCTTGGTGCTACTCCAGATTTCGCACAGACACCTGGAACGACAAAACTACCCTTATAGCCACTAGGTCATCCAGTGCCCTTAGGACGCATCACTACCCCTCATGGGCGTCTTGATGATCCCGTACTCACAGTGTATAAACTCCGCACATTTGAGTTAAGAAAAACTGGGAAAAGAACCGGTCAAACCGAATAAGAAAAACCAAACCAGTTTACATTTGGGAATAAGCAATATGAAAATTTACAACTTTCTGTTGATCCAAAGGATTTATTAAACATTGGAAAAGAAATTTAAGACAAACTAGAAGATAAAAACCAAATTAGTTCAGTTGAACTAAATTCTATAAGAACTTCAAAGTTAAGCCTGGAAAGTGTGATTTTTTAGTAAACCGAAATTTCGGTAAAAAAATTTTATGCGTACGTACGGCTTATCATAAATAGCCATAAATTAATATATATATTTAATTATTAAAATTAATACTAATAATTTAATACCTAAATTAAATTATTGGAATTAATACAAATAATTTATTACCGAAATTAAATTATTGGAATTAATACCAAAATTAAATTATTGGAATTAATACCAAAATTAAATTATTGGAATTAATACCAATAATTTATGGCAATATTAATACTAGTAATAAATCTCGTCCATTTAATACACGGGTTTTACGGTTATATAAAGAGGTCATCCCCATTTCATTCTGCTTACACCTGAACACTTATCTCTCTCTCTACTGCTCCATTTTTCGGTAAAGCTCGAACCAAAGCTTCGACTTGAACAAAGGTCGGGCTCTTTAGAAACGGGGAGAAGACAACTATCTGATAGCAAACCCTATTCAATTCGAGAATCGTTGGAGAAGCACTGATGTGATGGAATAGTGAAGCAACTCCGGTGGACCGAAGCTGCCCTATTTCGGCCAAGCTTAAATTGGCCATTTCAAGCCCTCCTCAGGCCAAACCAAGCACTTCTAACACTTCCTCAACCTTTCCACGGCCGAATTTGAACCAAAAGGTAAGCCAATTCGGATCCCCTTTATAATTTTCGATTGGTGCTAGAGAAAGAGTCAACCGAATTTCAATGACAAAATTCCAATCCAATTCCGCATCAATTGATACAATACTTGACTTTACGATGAACCTCAGGATGAGACCTATCTGCCCAAATCGAAAGCTCGGACTGTCGTGCCTTCACCGGTGAGAGTAATCGAAGCTTTCTCTCTCTATAGTCTGTTTTTCGGCAAAGCTCCGTTTGAGCTCGTTCTGACGTTAAAATCTGTGATTCAAAGTTTCTTAGAATCTTATGAACATACAGGAACTCAATTTCAACTTCAATTTCAATAATTAGAAGTGTTTGATCAGTTAATTTGATGAAATCAAATTTGGTAGTGTTGAAGAGTTGAAATGGGGGGGGGGGGGGGGGGGGTGGAATTTGGGGATTTTCGAAAATCAAAGGGGCCAAAATACAATTTTATGAAATTGAGGGTCAATTGGGCATGAAATTAATGTTGGAGGACCAATTGAGTAATTTTGGAAATTTTGGGAAAAAACTTACCATTTTCGTGAAAGAAGGGCAAAATGATAATTTTGGAAAAATTGGGGAACCAAATTGGAAATTTGGAAAATTAAACCCCTTTTTGGTGAAATTGAATAAATTGCGGTCCCATGATAAATTTTAAAAGTTGCGGGACTCAATTTGAGGAAAAACCGACATTAGGGACTTAAAGTTAAAGAGAAATAACTTTAGGGACCTAATTGCAAATAACTAAAAGTTTGGGTTTTCTTATTCATTAATGAATGAAGGCTGTTATGCCGAGTAATAATGAACAAGGTTGTTCATATCGTGTAGGAACTTTAAATACCGGGAACGCCAGCAAGGACAAGCTCGTGTGAATATAAAGAACCAGTCTAGTGGAATTCACGGCATTAACGGGTGAGTGGGTTTACTAACATCATACCCGATTGGGGATGATAAGTGTCTCGATATAAAAACCCACTGTTTAGTGGTATTTTAATCATCACTACTTAGAGAAAGTGATGTAAAAGTTATGCAAAAAAAACTAATTACGGGTTGTAAGTAGATCATACCCGGTTGGTCTGATGAGACTTCCTCAAAGGAAGTTGAAAACCCGTTCATCGGTTATGAACGGAGATTTCCTTATACCGGCCGGTATGATGGACAGTAAAAACCTATTTTTGTCGGAAGTGCTCTCCCCTGACTGTGTGCCAATGCTTAAACAATTTGGGAGACCTTCTCGACGGGAGCTCGAATAGCTCTTATAGGCCGACAGCCTCGATTTTGGAACTTGAGGGCTAGAATGCCCAGTTTTTTTTGAAAATCTCGTACAGTGGGCCCAAGGCCAGTTGGCACGAGTAGGAGCTCGTAAATGAATATGATATATGTGCCACAAAACTTAATAAGTGAATTTTTTGGCCATGGTACCAAGATAGGACCGACGTGCTCAGTCAACTAGCGGTAGTGTGACATGATAGGTCGACGGCCTAGTCAAGACAAACAGCTGCGAGTTGAGTTGAGAGTCGGGGCCGTTGGACTAGTGGCACCACAGATTACATGGCAATATAGGAAAACATTGTTTGTGCATGCACTATGAGTACGGGATCATCAAGACACCCATGAGGGGTAGTGATGCGTCCTAAGGGCACTGGACGACCTGGTGGATATAAGGGCAGTTCGTCGTTCCAGGCGTCTGTGCGAAATCTGGAGTAGCACGAAGCGCATGAGACCGGGGTGGGGATAGGATGTGGTCTCTGTCCTCATACGGACATGAAGAAGTGATTTCGGGATTGTGGGTAGGATATCACGTACATCCACTCATTCCCAGTGTAAAAGTGGTCGTACTTCTATCCGGGTGGCAAGAAAAGTCGCTCCGAAGCCACTAGTGGGTTCAATAGTGATACTAACTTGCGAATGTGTGTAACCTTCATGTTGAAGGATGTGTGTTGGGTGATGACACACCGTGATAACTAAGAAATAATGGAAAAACCCAAATTTTTAAATGAAGGGATTTTTTTAAAAAACAAAGGAGTCTGGCAAACTCCATATAAATATTTTTCTTAAAAGTCAAAAGCTTTTAAAAACCTATTCACTGAGTAGTCGTACTCACCCCCTCCCTTATATCCCTTTTAGGAAATCCCGAAAAGCCTTCCCTTAAAGACCGTCAACTAAGATGCCTGGAAGACAGGTATGTAAAGCTTTAAATTTCATGCAGTTTTGATTATGCTATTACAGAAAAAAGGTGCAGGTTAAAGGACGCCTTACTCTTTACAGTTTACAATAAGGGGAAACCCTTTAATAATCTGGGAGAGTGGCGGGTTGATCACGGGGATCCGACCAAACCGGGTCGGGGCGTGACACAGTGCATGCACAAACAATGTTTTCTTATATTGCCATGTAATTTGTGGTGCCACTAGTCCAACGGTTCCGACTCTCAATTCAACCCGTAGCTATTTGTCTTGACTAGTCCGTCAACCTGTCATGTCGCACTACCACTAGTTGACTGAGCATGTCGGTCCTATCTTGGTACCGTGGCCAAACAATTCACTTATTAAGTTTTATGGCACATATATCATGTTTGTTTACGAGCTCCTACTCATGCAACTGGCCTTGGGCCCACTGTACGAGATTATCAAAATCAGGCATCTAGCCCCCAAGTTCCAAAACCGAGGCCCTTGGCCTATCAGAGCTATTTGAGCTCCCGTCGAGAAGGTCTACCAAATTGTTTAAGCATTGGCACACAGTCAGGGGAGAGCACTTCCGACAAAAATAGGTTTTTACTGTCCATCATACTGACAGGTATAAGCACATCTCCATTCATAACCGATGAACGGGTTTTCAACTTCCTTCGAGGAAGTCTCATCAGACCAACCGAGTATGATCTACTTACAACCCATAAGTAGTTTTTTTCGCATAACTTTCACATCACTTTCTCTAAGTAGTGATGATTAAAATACCACTAAACAGTTGGTTTTTATATCGAGGCACTTATCATCCCCAACCAGGTATGATGTTAGTAAACCCACTCACAACCGGTAAGTGGTTTTTAAATTTTAAGATGTGCTCATCATCCCAACTAGGTATGATGTTAGTAAACCCACTCACCCGTTAATGCCGTGAATTCCACTAGACTAGTTCTTTGTATTCATGCGAGCTTGTCCTTGTTGGCGTTCCTGGTATTTAACATTCCTACACGATATGAACAACCTTGTTCATTATTACTCAGCATAACAGCCTTCATTCATTAATGAATGAGAAAACCCCAACTTTTAGTTATTTGTAATTAGGTCCCTAAAGTTATTTCTCTTTAACTTTAAGTCCCAAATGTCGGTTTTTCCTCAAATTGAGTCCCGCAACTTTTAAAATTTATCGTGGGACCTCAATTTATTCAATTTCACCAAAAAGGGGTTTAATTTTCCAAATTTTCAATTTGGTTCCCCAATTTTTCCAAAGATAAATGGCTTTGTGGAAAAATTATTGTTTGTGCATGCACTTGAGGTTTGGGACCATCAAGACGCCCAAGAGGGGTAGTGATGCATCTTAGGGACTACTAGACGACATAGTGGAGATAAGGGCAGTTTGTCGTGCCAACAGTTAGGGAAGCTCAACGTAGCTTCATGCGCATGTGGCCGGGGTGGGGTCGGGATGAGGTCTCTATCCTCATATGGACACGGAGGTGCTTTCAGGTTTGAGGGTCAGATGTTGCGAACATTTACTCAGATCCAGGGTAGAAGTGGACGGACTTCTATCTAGGTGGCCGGTAAAGTCGCTTCGACACCATAAGTGGGTACAATGGACGGGCTGTCCTGCGAATGAGTGATCCATTCCTGATGAAGGGTGTGTGTTAACTGTTAAACACACCTAATATGAAAATGAGAAAAAAAGGGTTTTGAAAACCGAAAATTTGAGGAAAGAATATTTTTAAAGGAAATAAAGAGTCTGTCACACTCCGATCAAAAGCTGTTTTTATTTATTAGAACTTAATCCCAACTCTCATTCATCGAGTTGTAGAAACTCATCCCCTCTTTTATATCCCTTTTTAGGAGTAGAGAAAATGACTAAGGAAAACACCCGAGTCTACCCTTTGTCAAGTATGCTTAAAAGTTATTTTAAGTTTGTATTTATATTGATTTATGTTATTCTAGGGAACAATGTCAAATTGCGCCTGACTACTCTTAATTAAAGAAAGGGGAAACCCCTCTTAAACCAAGGGAGCAACGGGTTGCTCACTAGGATTCGATCAAACTGGGTCGGGGCATGACACCATTGATACTTAATATTCTTCCAAGTCAATTTTATCAAATGGACAACCAACAAGGAGAAGTTATTTGTAAACTTGTGATAATATTCAATCAACCCAAATAAGTTTCAAACCTTAGTGGGATTTACGGGCTACTTCCCATTACTTACAACCTCGATCTTTGAATGATACCTTATTACCTTATGTTAAGATAATGTGTACTATGAATCTCAAATTTCATAACCATAATACACACTTTGAGAATTTTGCATATAACTCACTTTCCTATAGTGTTGGTAACATTACTCAAAGATATGAATAATACTTTTGTGCAAACTTCAGTAGATAATTATATCATTGATGAATATGATAACAAAATTGCCCATATACTACTGAAATACATGATTCATTAGATCTATGAACGATATTGGGATATTGGTCAATATGAATGACATCACTCGAATCTCATAAAGGCCATAACTAGTTCAAAAGGATATCTTCATCTTTTATCTTCAATTGATTATAATGATACATATTAGAGAAGAACGAGATTCTAACCAGTTGGTTGAAGAGGTTATCAATACTCAGAAGTGGATACTTATTTTTTACCGTCATCGTTTTAATGTTATGTCCTAATCCGATCCACCGGTTGAGCTAAATAATAACCCATCTATCACTCTCGATATGACCTCAGTGGGGCCTACACTGTTATATGACCGTCATGAAATAAGACTTGAAATATAAAACCTATCAATTTCTTGTCGTAATTTAAACTTTTTGTAAAATAAGATAACTAATACCGATGGTCATGTCATCGACATCACTCTTTTCTAAGAAATCAACATAGAGGGTTTTCTTTTATCATTTGAAAAAAAATACCACAATCCATAAACCATTTCCCTTATAAAACATAGGTTATTATAACATGTCACACAATTTGTAGTTTCACCATCGAACTAAAAATAACCCAATACTATTAACACATACTCAGGTAATGCAATCATTGCATAATAGTCCGGTAATAAATTAATAACTACTTATCTTAATATCGAGTGTTGGTGATGATTATCCGGAGATAATCTCGGAAGGCAAATGACCACACACCCTACTACATGCCATATAATGAACCTATGCCTTATAAGTTTTGAGATCGAGTTCTGAACATCTTCTCATAAATTTTCTCTCTCCATAAACCCCTTTAGAATAGTTCAACTTCTTTTATACATGCACCCAACTAATCCAAATATCGTATATTCGTGACAATTTTTTGGGCATAAACTGCTCGTGCCGGAAGGCAAATGACCACACACCCTATTCCAATGCTTTATAATTCTGAAGTCTGGGTTCTAGGAAGTAATAATATCTCTCTACAAACTTCATATTCTAGAAAACTATTCGAAATAGTTTAACCACTTTTATGGAGGCACCAAATAATATTGAAGAGTTACCTCCCATCACAATTGTGGCCAATTATTTTTGCATATACAATTATATCAACTTTTTCCTAGTGGATTTAGAAACATTCATCAAACAATGTTTATAAGGCCTCATGGCCTATTATACTCACATTGGACTCAACCCATATAAAATGTAGGGTATATGACTTTTTTTCTTATAAACATTCATGTCTCAACCCTAAATTTAAAATTGATGGGACTTAGTCCTTCTTTCATTATAATCGAGCCACAATTCATGTTCATAAACAATTGTGGCTTAGCCCATATCTTACAAATTGTGAGGGTCTCAAACTATCTTTTCAATAAGCGACCATCAACTCATGTTTTGAAAATAAATTAGCCCTCTTTCACATTTAATAAAAATTATATCCATTGTTCATTTTTGAAATGTTCGAATCTTCTCACATCTTTCGAAAAATTTTGGGACTTGTCCTATTTAGAAAAAGGGTTCGTGATTTCGCCCATCTTCCTAAACTAGTATGGACTTGGCTCGTCTTTCTAATTGGTTCATGACTTGACATGAATTTCTAAATATTCTGGACTTCAATCATCTTTCTAAAATATTTGGGACTTAGCTCGTCTTTCTAATTTGGTCTATACTTCTTCCATATTTCAAAAGGGTTTGGGATTCGCCTATAATGCCCCGATCCAATATTTCGACCCGGATTATTGTCACAATAGTCACACCCTTCTAACGCTGCAATAGTGGGCCCTCACTATTAAAGTACCAATATATCATAAAGCACAAAAAAATACAATGTACAACTAATATTAGTAAAAATTTTAAACAAATTTCATATATTATATATATATATATAATATTTTTGGTAAAAATAATACTTAACAAAAAAATCCTCTACTTTTAGAGTGACTCATATAGTTATCGTCGAAGTGATTTATCTTGAGTTTTGTAAGGTGAATGCTTAGATATCTTCTTGCTTAACTTGAATGGTACTCAAAAGGGAGTTATGGATATCAGTGAGTTGTGAATCTTCGTAAGTGAGACACTAACGTTAAGATATCATGTCCACGAACACAACCCCTACTAAAATGGACCGGACCAGTAATGGTCCAACCGATCAACGGACCGCTACTAGGTCAGCTGTAAACCCCGCACTTTTGAGTTAAGGAAAACTGGGAAAAGAACCGGTCAAACCGAGTAAGAAAACCGAGCTAGTTTATAAACCGGATAATATGGGATTAAGCAATTTGGAAATTTACAACTTTCGGGTGATCCAAATGGTTCATTAAACCTTGGAAAAGAAACTTAAGACAAAATAAAAGACAAAAACCAAATTGGTTCATGTGAATGAGATTTCATAAGAACTTTGAAGTTAAGTGTATGATTTTTTTCTTAGGAAGTATGATTTTTTTGTAAACCGAAATTTCAGTCAAAATTTTTTATGCAAATGTACGCCTTATCATAAATGGCCATAAATTAATATATATTTAATTATTGTAATTAATACCAATAATTTAATACCTAAATTAAATTATTAAAATTAATACAAATAATTTAATACCAAAATTAAATTATTGAAATTAATACCAATAATTTATGTCAATATTAATGCTAGTAATAAATCTCTCCCATTTAATACACGATTTTACACCTATATAAAGATGTCATCCTCATTCATTCTCCTCACACCTGAACACTTCTCTCTCTCTACTACTCCATTTCCCGGTGAAGCTCGAATCAGAGTTTTGACTTAAACATTTTTCTTAACCTCGGAAGGAGAGGTCGAGCTCTTTAGAACCGAGGAGAAGACAACTATCTAATAGCAAACTCCAGTCAATCCGAGAATCGCTGGAGAAGCGCCAGCATGATGGAACAGTGAAGCAGCTTTGGTGGGCCGAAGCTACCATATTTTAGCGAAGCTGAAATCGGCCATTTCGAGCACTTCTCAGACCAAACCAAGCCCTCCTAACACTTTCTCAGCCCTCCCACGACCAAATTAGGATTGAAAGGTAAGCCAATTCAGCTCCCCTCTACAATTTCTGGTCAGTGCTAGAGAGCAAACCGATATAATTTCAATTATAAAATTCTAACTCAATTTGGCATCAATTGATGTGATTCTTGATTTTAGGATGATCCTCAAGATGAGCGCTATCTGCCCAGATCAAAAGCTCGGACCGCTGTGCCCTCACCGGTGAGAAATCAAAGCTTTCTCTCTCTGCAATCTATTTTCCGACGAAGCTCCGTTTGAGCTTGTTCTGGTGTTAAAATCAGCGATTTCAAAGTTCCTTAGAATTGTATGAACATGTAGAAACTCAATTTCAACTCCAAATTTAATAATTAGAGTTGTTTGATCGGTCAATTTGATGAAATCAAATTCGGTAGTGTTAAAGAGTTGAAATTGGGGGAAAAATTAGGGGAAATTTGGGGATTTTCGAAATTCGAAGGACCAAAATGAAATTTTATGAAATTGAGGGCCAATTGGTTATGAAAATAATGTTGGAGGACCAATTGATAAATTTTAGCATTTTTGGGGCAAAACTTACCATTTTTGTAAAGGAAGGGCAAAATGGTAATTTTGGAAAAGTTGGAGGACCAAATTGGAAATTTGAGAAATTAACCCCCTTTTAGTGAAATGGAATAAATTGAGGTCCTATGGTAAATTTTAGAAGTTTTGGGACTCAATTTGAGGAAAAATCGGCATTAGGGAATTAAAGTTAAAGAGAATTAACTTTAGGGACCTAATTGCAAATAAATGAAAGTTTGACTTTCTCATTCATCTGGAATGAACGAAGGCAATTAGGCCGAAGGATAATGAACCAATATGTTCATATCGTGTAGGAACACGAAGTACCAGGAATGCCAACAAGGATAAGCTCGCGTGAATACAAAGAACCAGTCTATTGGAATTCACGGCATTAACGGGTGAGTGGGTTTACTAACATCATACTCGGTTGGGATAATGAGCACAACTTAAAATTTTAAAACCACTTACTGGTTGTGAGTGGAAATTTTATATCATACCTAGTTGGTAATGATAAGTACCTCGATATGAAAACCCACTATTTAGTGGTATTTTAAACACCACTACTTAGAAGAAGTGATGTGAAAATCATGTGGAAAAACTACTTATCAGTTGTAAGTAGATCATACCCGGTTGGTATGATGAGACTTCCTTGAAGTAAGTTGAAAACCTGTTCATCGGTTATGAACGGAGGTATCCTTATACCGGGCGGTATAATGGATAGAGAAAACATATATTTTGTCAGAAGTGCTCTCCCCTAATTGTGCGCCAATACTTCAACAATTTGGAAGACCTTCTCGATAGGAGCTCAAATAGCTCTAATAGGCCGGGGGCCTCAGTTTTGGAACTTGGGGGCTAAATGCCCGATTTTGAAAATCATGTTGTAAACCCCACACATTTGAGTTAAGGAAAACCGGGAAAAGAACTGGTCAAACCGAATAAGAAAACCAAACTAGTTTACATTTGAGAATAAGCAATATGAAAATTTACAACTTTTGGTTGATCCAAAGGATTTATTAAACATTGAAAAAGAAACTTAAGACAAATTAGAAAACAAAAACCAAATTGGTTCAAGTGAACTAGATTACATAAGAACTTTAAAGTTAAGTGTGCTTACTTGAGAGTATTGTGAGGATGGGTGACCTCTGGAAAGTATGATTTTTTTACTCCAGTCAATCCGAGAATCGTTGGAGAAGTGCCGACATGATGGAATAGTGAAGCAACTCCGGCGGACTGAAGCTGCCCTATTTCGGTTAAGCTGAAATTGGCCATTTCAAGCCCTCCTCAGGCCAAACCAAGCCCTCCCAACACTTCCTCAGCCTTTCCACGGCCGAATTAGGACCGAAAGGTAAGCCAATTCGGCTCCCCTTTATAATTTTCGATTGGTGCTAGAGAGAGAGTCAACCGAATTTCAATGACGAAATTCTAATCCAATTCAGTATCAATTGATGCGATTCTTGATTCTAGGATGAACCTCAAGATGAGAGCTATCTGTCCAAATCGAAAGCTCGAACCGCCGTGCCTTCACCGGTGAGTAATCGAAGCTTTCTCTCTCTATAGTTCATTTTCCGGCGAAGCTCCGTTTGAGCTTGTCCCAGCATTAAAACTTGCGATTCACATTTTTGAAGAATCGTATGAACATGTAGAAACTCAATTTCAACAATTAGAAACGTTCGATGGGTCAATTTGATGAAATAAAATTCGGCTGTGTTAAGAAGTTGGAATTGGGGGAAAATTGGGGATTTTCGAAATTCAAAGAACCAAAATGAAATTTTATGAAATTGAGGGTCAATTGGGCATGAAAATAATGTTAGAGGACCAATTGAGGAATTTTGAAATTTTTGGGACAAAAATTACCATTTTTGTAAAGGAAGGGCAAAATGGTAATTTTGGAAAAGTTGGAGGACCAGATTGAAAATTTGGGAAATTAAACCCCTTTTTGTGAAATGGAATAAATTGAGATCCTATGATAAATTTTAGAAGTTTCGGGACTCAATTTGAGGAAAAACCGGTATTTGGGACTTAAAGAGAAATAACTTTAGGGATCTAATTACAAATAATTGAAAGTTTGACTTTCTCATTCATTTGGAATGAATGAAGGCGATTAGGCTGAATGATAATGAACCAAGATGTTCATATCGTGTAGGAACGCGAAATACCGGGAACACCAGCAAGGACATGCTCGCGTGAATACAAAGAACCAGTCTAGTGGAATTCACGGCATTAACGGGTGAGTGGGTTTACTAACATCATACCCGGTTGGGATGATGAGCACAACTTAAAGATAAAAACCACTTACCGGTTGTGAGCGGAAATTTTATATCATACCCGGTAGGGGATGATAAGTACCTCGGTATAAAAATCCACTGTTTAGTGGTATTTTAATCATTACCACTTGGAGAAAGTGATGTGAAAATTATGCGGAAAAAAAACTACTTACCGGTTGTAAGTAGATCATACCCTGTTGGTATGATGAGACTTACTCGAAGGAAGTTGAAAACCCGTTCATCGGTTATGAACGGAGATGTTCTTATACCGGTTGGTATAATGGATAGTGAAAACTTATTTTGTCGGAAGTGTTCTCCCCTGACTGTGTGCCAATGCTTAAACTATTTGGGAGACCTTCTCGACGGGAGCTTGAATAAGCTCTGATAGGCCAGGGGCCTCGGTTTTGGAACTTGGGGGCTAAATGCCCGATTTTGAAAATCTCGTACAGTGGGCCCAAGGCCAGTTGGCACGAGCAGGAGCTCGTAAACGAACATGATATATGTGCCATAAAACTTAATAAGTGAATTGTTTGGCCATGGTACCAAGATAGGACCGACATGCTCAGTCAACTAGCGGCAGTGCGACATGATAGGTCGACGGACTAGTCAAGACAAACAGTTGCGGGTTGAGTTGAGAGTCGGGGCCGTTGGACTAGTGGCACCATAGATTACATGAAAATATAAGAAAACATTATTTGTGCATGCACTGTGAGTATGGGATCATCAAGACACCCATGAGGGGTATTGATGCATCCTAAGGTCACTGGATGACCTGGTGGCTATAAGGGCAGTTCGTTGTTCCAAGTGTCTGTGCGAAATCTGGAGTAGCACCAAGCGCATGAGACCGGAGTGGGGACAGGATGAGGTCTCTGTCCTCATACGGACATGAAGAAGTGATTTCGGGATTGTGGGTCGGATGTCATGTACATCCACTCATTCCCAAGGTAGAAGTGGTCGTACTTCTATCTAGGTGGCAGGAAAAGTCGCTCCGAAGCCACTAGTGGGTTCAGTAGTGATACTGACTTGCGAATGTGTGTAACCTTCATGATGAAGGATGTGTGTTGGGTGATGACACACCGTGGTAACTAAGAAATAATGGAAAAACCTGAATTTTTAAATGAAGGGATTTTTTGAAAACAAAGGAGTTTGGCACACTCCATATAAATGTTTTTCTTAAAATTTAAAAGCTTTTAAAAACCCATTCACTGAGTAGTCGTACTCACCCCCTCCCTTATATCCCTTTCAGGAAATCCCGGAAAACCTCCCCTTAAAGACCGTCAACTAAGATGCCTGTAAGACAGGTATGTAAAGTTTTAAATTTCATGCAGTTTTGATTATGCTATTCTAGGAAAAAGGTGCAGGTTAAAGGACGCCTTACTCTTTACGGTTTACAATAAGGGGAAACCCTTTAATAAACCGGGAGAGTGGCGGGTTGATCACGGGAATCCGACCAAACCGGATCGGGGTGTGACACTTGTACAGTGGGCCCAAGGCCAATTGGCACGAGCAGGAGCTCGCAAACGAACATGATATATGTGCTATAAAAACATAATAAGTGAATTGTTTGGCCATGGTACCAAGATAGGACCGACATGCTCAGTCAACTAGCGGCAGTGCAACATGGCAGGTCGACGGACCAGTCAAGACAAACAACTGTGGGTTGAGTTGAGAGTTGGGGCCGTTGGACCAATGGCACCATAGATTACATGGCAATATGAGAAAACATTGTTTATGCATGCACTGTGAGTACGAGATCATCAAGACGCCCATGAGGGGTAGTGATGCATTCTAAGGGCATTGGACGACCTAGTGGCTATAAGGGCAGTTCGTCGTTCCAGGTGTCTGTGCGAAATTTGGAGTAGTACCAAGCGCATGAGACAAGATGAGGTCTGTACTCATATGGATGCAGAGAAGTAATTTCGGGATTGTGGGTCGGATGTCACGTACATCCACTTATTCCGAGGGTAGAAGTGGTCGTACTTCTATTCGGGTGGCAGGAAAAGTCGCTCCGAAGCCACTAGCGAGTTCAGTAGTGATACTGACTTGCGAATATGTGTAACCTTGATGATGAAGGATGTGTGTTGGGTGATGACACATCGGTAACTAAGAAATGGCGGAAAAACCCAAATTTTTTTAAACGAAGGGATTTTTGAAGAAAAAAGGGGTCTGACACACTCCATAGAAATGTTTATTTTAAAACTCAAAAGATTTTAAAAACCCATTCACTGAGTAGTCATACTCACCCCTCCCTTATATCCCTTTCAGGAAATCTCGGAAAGCCTACCCTGAAAGATCATCAACTAAGATGCCTGTAAGATAGGTATGTAAAGTTTAAAATTTTATTCAGTTTTGATTATGCTATTCCAGGAAATGGTGCTGGTTTAAAGGATGCCTTACTCTTTACGGATTATAATAAGAGGAAACCCTTTAATAAACCGGGAGAGTGGCGGGTTGTTCATGGGGATCCGACCAAATTGGGTTGGGTGGTGACATCAGCACCCAGTCAGCAGGCGGGACGTGTGGTGAAGCGTGCTCAATCAGTGCTTAGAAGTGTTGACCAATCAGAGCACAATGCGTGTACCTGGTCAATGGTCAAAGGTGGAAAATCCTCCTTAGCAACGACTGACCAATAGGAGTAGTGACACGTGTCCCCGGTCAGTGGTCAAAGTTAGAGAAGCACCATCAACCGGACCGACCAATGGGAAGTAGACACGTGACAAAGGTGCCGCATCACCATCCTACTAGGATGTCAGAGAAACAGTCGACCAATAAGAGGTCGACATGTGGTAGAGTCATGTCGGATAGCCTCAACCAACTAGAGGCTAACACATGGCAGTGGAACTATGCGTTAGGAGAGAAATATGATGTATTTAAATTTGCCAATCAGAGAACGTCACATGTCACAGTCAACGGTCGATAAAAATACAATCAGCAGCCACGTTAGAATGAGTAACCAATGGAGACTGCCACGTGGCCAGTTAGTGAGTCAACGACTCACTCAGACTGTCACACCTTGACCCGGTTTGGTCGGAACCCCATGAGCAACTCACCCTCTCTCCTTGTACAACAAAGGTACCTTGACCCGGATATGACAAGAAAAGGAAAGGCATCATGTTAACTTGTTTTTCCAAAGTAAAGAAATTAAAATAAAGCATGGTTAAACTTGTACCTTAGTGACTAAAGGCTTCCTACATGTTTCATTTCTCCTCCCAATGTATGTCCTATCTTAAAAAGGGTTAATGGAGGGGGTGAGTTTCTACAACATAGTGAGTAGTTATTGGGGTGAGTTTTTGTAATCGTAAAATCTTTTCTATTCACAAATTTTCTTTCCTTCTTCTTAGAAAACATTTTGATTCTCTCCTTGCTCAGGATTGGTTTAGCATACAATCGCATGCCCTTTATCAAAAAAGGTTCATAAATTCACAGATACAGTACGATAATTGCATCCACTTGTGGACCTGTGCATCTTTATCGTCCACCGTTATAGAAGTTCATGATTTCTACCCCGAGTTTGAGTGGACATCAATTGTTCGACCCTCAGACTCATAATTTCTCCATGTCCGCTATAGTGGGATGAGACCTCTCCCCCTTACACCTCAGCCTCATTGTGCATGTATCTTGTATGTAAACCCCATCCTTTAAAGGAAAGAAAACTGGGAAAAGAACTGGTCAATTCAAAAGAGAAAATCGAGCCGATTCATGAACCTTAACCGATAGAGAAAGGGTAAAATGGGAAATTGACATATCCCGAGTGACTCAAAGGGTCATAAAAATCATTTAAAAGAACCTTGGGACAAATGGGAAGAGAAAACCTGACCGATCCAGGGCGAACCAAACATGAACCGGATTGATCCATACTTGAACCGATTTCTAAATTCATTTTTCTTGGTGGCTTAGAAAGATCAAATTGGGGAATTGAAGCTACCATTAGATAGAAAATGAATTTAGAAATTTTTAATTTTGAGAAAACCGGTCGAATCGGGCCGGAACCGGCCGATTTACGCATTGAACCTAGTCGGACTGGTCCTGTCCGGTTCGGAATAGTGTCATCTTCCTTAGAATGACAACACTGTTCATTAATGTAGAAAATGTATAATGATAGTGAAGCTTAAATTACTCTGATTAGGCTGTTTCAGGGTGAAAATAAGCTTGACCAAAATGGAAAGTTATCAAGCGATAGAGGGACCCTGAGCTCTCTATATAAAGAGCTACTCTCGATTTATTCTTCACACACCACAAATCTGCATTCTCTCTTAACTGCTCCATTTTCTGGTGAAGCTCGAACTAGAGCTCTGATATAGGCATTTTTCTTAGCCTCGGAAGGCAAGGTCGGGTTCTATAGATGTTGGGAGAAGTTAGCTACATGATAGGAACTTCCTTTCAACCTAAGGACTGTAAGAAAAATGCCGGTGGAATCAAATAATGAAGCAGCTCCGAAGGACCGAAGCTGCCTATTTTGGCCGAGCTGAATTTGGCCAAATTTAGCCCTTCTCTAGCCAAACCAAGCCTTCCCGACACCCCACGACCCTCACACGATCGCAACAGAACTGAAAGGTAAGCTAATCCGACCCTCATCTATCATTTCTGGTCGGAGTTAGAGAGAGAAAGTACGGAACTTCACTAACTTAAAAATATTGAAAATAGTATAGATCACTATAAAATCTGATAAAATTTTAAAAATAAATGGTAAATATAATTACAAAAATTATAATTAAAAGTTAAAACCTAAGGAAATAACAAAAATAAAATATATAAATGAATGCCCAAAAAACTAAATAAGATATATTAAAAGAAAGAAGAAAAAAGAAATAAATATTTAAAATACAAAAGATTTATAAACAATAAGAGAAAATACGAAATAAAAAGAAACACGAAAAGGAGTTAGGTTCATTGTATAAATAAAAGTTTGTGAGAATCAATGGAAAAATCTCTAAACAGTTTGAAATATTGAAAAATATAATAAAAAAGAAAAATAAAATATAAATGAAAATACACTATAAACACAATTAATAAATATAATCACCGAAAATAGAAAATAACCTTTATGAAATCACAAATTTTTTAAAGCAATAAAAAATACAACTGTGCAACAAAATAATTTAGGGAGATTAAGATAAAAAAAATATTTAGAATTAATAAAAATAATAAAAAATCACATGAGAAACTTAAAGGCACCATAAAAATAGAAAAATAAATAGTAAAATTAATCACTAAAAATAGTAAGCAAATTTAAAAACGTGTGAAATTCTAAATAATATTGAAAAACACGAAAATACTCAACATAACGTAGTAATTTATTAAAGTAAACACTATAAATAAGAAAACAAATAACATATAATTCAAAGAAAGCACAAAAAAGTTAAAAAATTACATAAAAATAAAAAGAAATACTAAAAATTATATGTGTTATTGAATATACAAAAATGGTAAGAATTACTCAAAAAGACCTTAAAATATATAAATATTTTAATTACAAAAATTATAATTAAAATTTAAAATGTAAGTAAATAATAAAAATAAAAATATATAAATGAATGCCCAAAAAAATATAATAAGATATATTGAAAGAAACTACAAAAATAGAAATAAATACTTAAAATAAAAAAAATTTATAAAGAAAATAAGAGATAACAAAAAATAAAAAGAAACACAAAAAAGAGTTAGATTTATTGTATAAATAAACGTTTATGAGAATCAATGGAAAATTTCCCAAAACATTAAAAAATATAATAAAAATTAAAAAATAAAATGTAAATAGAAATATACTAGAAAAATAATAAATTAATAAAACTATCGTAAATAGTAAAAACCCTTTATAATACCACAAATTTACTAAACTAATAAAAAATACAATAAATTACAATTATACAACAAACAAACTATTTTAGAGAGGTTAAAGATAAAAAATATTTAGAATCAATTAAAATAATATGAGAAATTGAAAAACACTATAAATATTCAAAAATAAATAGAAAAAACTATAGTAAAATTAATCGATAAATAGTAAGCAAACCTAAAAATGGATGAAATTCTAAATAATAATGAAAAACACGTAAATACCCAACCTAACGTAGTAATTTACAATAAAGTAAACACTACAAATAGAAAAACACATAACATATAATTTAAAGAAACCATAAAAAAGTTAAAAAATTATATAAAAATAAAAAGAAATGCTAAAAATAGTATGTGTTATTGAATACACAAAAATGGTAAGAATTACTCAATGTATAAATATTTTAATTACAAAAATTGTAATTAAAATTTAAAATATAAACAAATAATAAAAATAAAAAATATATAAATGAATACCCAAAAAATATAATAAGATATATTAAAAGAAACTAAAAAAAAATACTTAAAATACAAAAGATTTATAAAAAATAAGAGATAACAAGAAATAAAAAAAATATAAAAAAGAGTTAGGTTCATTGTATAAATAAACATTTGTGAGGAAAATTTACCAAACTGTTTGAAACATTAAAAAATATAATAAAAAAATAAAATATAAATGAAAATTCACTAGAAAAATAATGAATTAATATAACTATCGCAAATAGTAAAAACCCTTTATAATACCACAAATTTCCTTAAGTAATAAAAAATACAATAAATTACATTTATACAACAAAATATTTTAGGGAGGTTAAAGATAAAAAAATATTTAAAATCAATATGAGAAATTGAAAAGCACCATAAATATGTAAAAACAAATAGAAATGTAACCACTAATAATATTAAGCAAATTTAAAAACTTATAAAAGTCTAAACTATTTTGAAAAATAGCTAAATACCCAACATAACATAGTAATTTATATTAAATTAAACAACATAATTAGGAAAATAAATAACATAGAATTCAAATGAACCATAAATTAAAGTAAAATAAAACACATAAAAATAAAAAGAAATTCTAAAAATAGTACGCAAATATGCAAAATGGTAAGAATTATAAAAAGAAAACCCTTAAATTGTATAAACATTGAAAACATAAAAAAAACATATTAAATACAAGCGGGAAAAGTAATAAAAAATAGTATGTTAAACTAGAAAGTAAATACTAAAAATAATAATAATAAAATAAACTGTAAAAATATAGCAAAATTTATAAGAATAAAAAATAGTATGATACACTATAAAATAGAATAATAATTAAAAAATAAATTATAACAATTATTATTAGAATATTAATTTACAGTACAAACTTATAAAAACGAGAAATATTTAGTGGTACACCTAAATAACATAATCAAAATAGTAATATATATTTAAATATACACATCAAATATTAAAAACCCCATAAAATACTATAAACAAAAAAAAGTAAGAAGTTCTAAAAACCAAAAAATTGCAAAAAACTAGTACAGGTCATTCAATATATAAAATTAGGAATTAATTAACCAAAAAAATAAAAAATAGTATAAAAATATAAAAATAATTTAAAAATGAAATAAAAAATAAAGTTAAACATGAACTATAAAAAATAGTACGTGAAATAAAAAAATAAACAAATAATAAAATAATAATATATAAAAAAAATATCAAAACATTATAAGTTACATTCAAATAAACAAAGAAAATATTAATAAATTCATAAATTATACTACTTTTCCAAAAATTATAAAAAATTCAAAAAATACAAAGAAACACAAAAAATTAATGAAAATAACAAAAAAAACTATGAAACACAAAATGAAATAATAAAAATTAATGAGAACTGTAAAAAGAATTACTAAAAATAGTATAAAAATAATATGTTAAACTAAATACATATGCAAACAACAAAATATTTAGAAATGATTAAATAATAATCAAATATAGAAAAATGTATTCAAATAAAAACCAGAAAAAAAAAGTAAGAACACATAAGATGCTATAAATTTATAAAACTAGTAATAAACAATCAAAATCACTATGAAACATAAAAAATATGTTAAATTATTGAATGTCAAAAATGGTAAGAAACAATCAAAATATTTCGAGACACTAAAAAAATATATAATAATTTAAAAATAAATTATAATATAATTACTAAAAATAGTAAGTATCCTTAAAAATATCATAAATTATCAAAAATACTGAGAAATAACAAAATAATTTAAAACCCTTAGTAAAATACATTCAAATAAAAAAATTTAAAAATACATAAAAACCAAAAAAGGAAAAGTAGTAATAAACATGCAAAATACAGGTAAACACAATATAATAGGGCTAGTTCATTATTCCCCAATACTAAGAATTACTAAAAATATTGAAAAAAGTATAACACTCTAAAAAATATAATAATGATTTAAAAATAAATAACAAATATAACTACGAAAAATAGTAATTAAAATTAAAATTGTAAGGATATAATAAACTAATAAGATATAAGTATATGGCCAAAAATATATAATAAGACATAGTTCAAGAAATAACACAAATATTAATAAATACTTAAATATTTTAATTTTATAAAAAAATATTATACACAAAAAATCTAACAAAAATTTAAAATTAATAAGAATAATTAGAGACATAAAAAAATTGTATAATCAATGATAACAACCCAAAATGGTATGAAACACTAAATAATAAAATAAAATTTCAAAAATTAACCATAAAAGGAATTAAAATAATAAATACAATAAAAGAACAAGAAAAATTAAAAAATATATTAAATAACACTGAAAATGTAAATTATATGAGTAATTCTAAAATAGTATTGAAAATTTAAATGAACAATAAAAATCTAACGATCCGAACAACTATAAAACACATAAAATACCGAGTAACTAAAAAAGAATCAACTTGCAAAACATAAAAAATATTAAGGAACGTTTGTTATTCAGAAATGTTATTAATTAACCAAAAATATTGAAAATAGTATAAATTTCTATAAAATTCGAAATAATTTATAAAATAAATAGTAAATTTAATTACAAAATTCGTAATTGAAATTTAAAATATAAGGAAATAACAAAAATAAAAATATATAAATGAATGCCCAAAAATACATAATAAAATATATTGAAAGAAACAACAATAAAAAGAAATAAATATTTAAAATACAAAAAATTTTAAAAAAATAAGAGATAATAAGAAATAAAAAGAAACACAAAAAAGTGTTAAGTTGGTTGTATACATAAAATTTTATGAGAATCAATGGAAAAATTCTTAAAAAGTTTGAAACATTAAAAAAATAATAAAAAATAATATTTCAATGAAAATACACTAGAAACACAATGAATTAATATAACCATCACAAATAGTAAAAAAAACCCTAATAATACCACAAATTTCTAAAAGCAATAAAAAACATAATAAATTACAATTATGCAACAAAAAATTTTGGATAGATTAAAGATTAAAAAAATATTTAGAATCAATCTTTACAAGAGAAAATAATATGAGAAAAGCACCATTGCTAAAACAAATAATAAAAGTAATCACTAAAAATAGTAAGAAAATCTAAAAACGTATACAACTACAAACAATATTGAAAAACACATAAATACTCAACATAACATAGTAATTTACATTAAAGTAAGCACCATAAATAGGAAAACAAATAACATAGATTTCAAATAAATCACAAAAAAAATCAAATAAAATATATAAAATAAAAGGAAATGCTAAAAATAGTACGTGTCTTTTAATATACAAAATGGTAAGAATTACAAAAAAACCTTAAATTGTATAAACCATAAAAATACAAAAAATTAATTTAAATACAAGTCACAAAAGTAATAACAAAAAACAGTATGTGAAACTAGAAATGTTAGTAAATACAAAAAATAATAAAAAAAAATAAATGGTAAAAAATAGTAAAATTTATAAGAATAAAAAATAGTATTATATACTATAAAATAGACCAAAAATTGAAAAATAAATTGTAAAAAATATTACTAGAATATTAATTTACACTATAAAGTTGTAAAAACCATAAATATTTGGTGGAACACCTAAATAACATAATCAACATAATAATATAAATTAAAATATGCACATCAAATAGTAAAAGCAGCATAAAATACTTTAAACACCAAAAAAAAAGTAAAAAGTACTAAAAACCCAAAAAATGCAAAAACTAGTACAACTCATTTGATATACAAAATTAGGAATCAATCAACTAAAAAATAGAAAATAGTATGAAAAAGACAAAAACATATTTAAAATGAAATAAAAATAAAGTGACACATGAACTACAAAAAATAGTAAGTGAAATAAAAAAATATAAATAAATAGTAAAATAGTAATATATAATAAAAAATATCATAACATTGTAAGTCACATTCAAATAAATAATGAAAATAGCAATAAATTCATAAATTACACTACTTTCCCAAAAATTATAAGAAAATTTCAAAAAAAAAAAAGAGCAGCAACAAATAGTTGGGATTATTCAAGACACAAAAAATGATAAAAATTAATGAAAATAACAAAAAAACTATAAAACAAACAATGCAATAATAAAAATTAAAGAGAAACGGTAAAAGAAATTACTAAAAATAGTATGTCAAACTAAACACACATGTAAACAACAAAAATATTAAGAAATGATTAAATAATAATCAAATATAAAAAAATGAATTCAAATAACCACCACAAAAAGTAAGAACATTTAAAATTCTATAAACTTATAAAAATAGTAATAAACAATCAAAATTATAACAAAACACCAAAAATATGTTAAATTATTGAAGACAAAACATGGTAAGAACAAATCAAAACAACCAAAAAATTATAAGACACTAAAAAATCCATAATAATTGAAAAATAAATTGTATAAATAATTAATAGAAATAGTAAGTATCCTTAAAAACATCACAAATCACCAAAAATATTGAGAAATATCAAAATAAATTAAAACCCTTAGTAAAATATATTCAAATAAAAAATCAATATGTAAAAAAACACAAAAACCAAAAAAGTAAAAAGTAGTAATAAACATGCAAAACACAAGTAAACACAAAATATAATAGGGCTAGTTCATTATACTCAAATGCTAAGAATCACAAAAATATAGAAAATAATATAATACTCTCACAAACATAATAATATTTCAAAAATAAATGGCAAATATAACTACGAAAAATAGTAATTGAAATTAAAAATCTTAGGATATAATAAACTAACAAGATATAAATATATGGCCAACAATATATAATAAGACACATTCCAAAAAATAATACAAATATTAATAAATACTTAAATATATTAATTTTCTAAAAAAATATTATATATTTATAAGATTTTGATAGAGTAAATATAAGAATCTAAACATCACACAAGTAAGGTAATAAAGTTTAAAATAAAACTCAAATTTAAAAATTCTAAATGCGGAATGACGATCAAATAAATAATTTTTTTAGAATAGATTATAACATATGCTAGAAAATGCTAATAATAGAAATTCACAATAGGGGGGAAGCGTATGAATAAGAAATAAACAAGTGAGTCTTGCTCTATTTTAAAATATAAAATATTTTATATTATAAATTAATTAAATATTTTTATATAATAATATTGTTAATAATTTTCATAAATCAATTATTATAAAATAAATTTAATTATTTTTATAATAAAATGTAATAATTATTTATAAGATTTTGATAGAGTAAATATTAGAATCTCAACATCATACAAGTAAGGTAATTTAGTTTAAAATAAAAGTCAAATTTGAAAATTTCAAATGCGAAATGTTGATTAAATAAATAATTTTTTTATTAGAATAATTTATAACATATGCAAAGATATGGTAATAACAGAAATTAACAATAGGGGAAGGGTAAAGATAAAAAATAAAAAGGTAAAGCTTGCTCTAGTTTAAAATATTAAATATAAAATATTTTATATTATAAATTAATTATATATTTTTATATAATAATATTGTTGAAAATTTTCATAAATTAATTATTATAAAATATGCTTAATTAATTTTTTTAATAAAATATAATAACTCTTCATACGATTTTTATAAAGAAATTATTAGAATCTCAACATCACACAAGTAAGGTAATGAAATTTAAAATAAAACTAAAATTTAAAAATTCCAAATGCATAATATCGATCAAATAAATATTTTTTTGTTAGAATAGTTTATAACATATGCAAAAAGATGCTAATAACAGAAATTCACAATTGAAGAAGGGTATAGATAAGAAATAAGTAGGTGAGTCTTCCTCTAGATTAGAATATAAAATATTATATTTTTTATATAATAATATTGTTGAAATTTATCATAAATTAATTATTATAAAATATGTTTAATTATTTTTTTAATAAAATATAATAATTCTTTATAAGATTTTGATAGAATAAATATTAGAATCTCAACACCATACAATTATGGTATTGACGTTTAAAATAAAACTCAAATTTGAAAATTCCAAATATAGAATTTCAATAAAATAAATATTTTTTTGTTAGAATAGTTTATAACAAATGCAAATAGATGCTAAGGGTATGGATTAGAAACAAGTATGTTAGACTTTCTCTAGTTTAGAATATAAAATATTATATATTTTCTATTATAAATTAGTAATATATTTTTATATAATAGTATTGTTGAAAATTTTTATAAATAAATTATTATAAAATATGTTTAATTATTTTTTAATAAAATATAATAACTCTTTATAAGATTTTGATAGAGTAAATATTAAAATCTCAACATCACATAATTAAGGTAATAAAGTTTAAAATAAAAACCAAATTTTATAGTTAAAAATGCGGTATGTCGATCAAATAAATAATTTTTCTGTTAGAATAGTTTATAACATATGCGAAGAGACACTAATAATTGAAATTCATAATAGGGGAAGGGTATGGGTAAGAAACAAGCAGTTTAGGCTTTCTCTAGTTTAGAATATAAAATATTATATATTTTATATTATAAATTTATTATATATTTTTATATAAAAATATTGTTAAAATTTTTCCTAAATCAATATATTATAAAATATGTTTAATTACTTTTAAATAAAATTTAATAACTCTTAATAAGATTTTGATAAAGAAAATATTAGAATCTGAGCATCACACAAGTATGGTAATGAAGTTTAAAATATAATTTAAATTTGAAAATTAAAAATACGATATGTCGATCAAATAAACAATTTTTTTGTTAGAATAGTTTATAATATTTGTGAAAAGATGCTAATAACTGAAATTCACAAGAGGGGAAGGGTATGGAAAAGAAATAAGTAGGTTAGGCTTTCTCTAGTTTATAATATAAAATATTATGAATTTTATAATATAAATTAAATATATATATTTATATAATAATATTGTTAAAAATTTGTAAAATTAATTATTATAAAATATATTCAATTATTTATAATAAAATTTAATAACTCTTTATAAAATTTTGATAGACTAAATATTAAAATCTCAACATTATACAATTAAGTTAATAAAGTTAAAAATAAAACTCAAATTTAAAATTATAAATGCAAAATTTTGATTAAATAAACAATTTTTTTGTTACAATAGTTTATAAAATATGCGAAGAGATGCTAATAACGAAAATTCACAATAGAGGAAGGGTATGGATAAAAAACAAGCAGAATATAAAATATTATATATATATTTTATATTATAAATTAATTATATATTTTTTATATAATAATATTGTTAGAATTTTTCATAAATCAATTATTATAAAATATGTTTAATTATTTTTTTAATAAAATTTAATAATTCTTTATAAGATTATTATAAAGTAAATATTAGAATCTCAACATCACACAAGTACAGTAATAAAGTAAAAAATAAATATCAAATTTGAATATTAAAAATGTGGTATATCGATCAAATAAACAAATTTTTTTGTTATAATAGTTAATAATATATGCGAAGAAATGCTAATAACTTAATGTCACAATAGGGGAAGGGTATGGATAAAAACTAAGCACGTTAGGCTTTCTCTAGTTTAGAATATAAAATATTTTATATTTTATATTATAAATTGATTACATATTTTTTATATAATAATATTGTAAAATATTTTTAGAAATCGATTACTATAAAATATGTTTAATTATTTTTTTAAAAAATTTAATAACTTTTTATAAGATTTTGATAGACTAAATTTTAGAATCTTAACATCACACAATTATGGTAATTAAGTTTAATATAAAACTTAAATTTGACAATTCAAAAAACGGTATATCGATCAAATAAATAATGTTTTTGTTAGAATAGTTTATAATATATGCCAAGAGAACCAAATAACTGAAATTCATAATAGGGGATGGGTATGGATAAGAAACAAGCGCGTTAGGCTTTCTCTAGATTAGAATATAAAATATTGTATATTTTATATTATAAATTAATATTATATTTTTATTTAATATTATTGTTAAAATTATTCATAAATCAATTATTATAAAATATTTTTAATTATTTTTTAATAAAATTTTAAAACAATGTATAAGATTTTAATATAGTAAATATTAGAATTTCGACATCACACAACAATGGTAATAAAATTTAAAATAAAACTCAAATTTGAATATTCAAAATGCGGTATGTCCATCAAATAAATAATTTTTTTTAGAATATTTTATAACATATAAGAAGTGATGCTAATAACTGAATATCACAGTATGGAAGGGTATGAATAAAAAAAAGTATGTTAGACTTTCTCTAGTTTAAAATATAAAATATCATATATTATATATTTTAAATTAATTATATATTTTTTATATAATAATATTATTAAAATTTTTTATAAATCAATTATTATAAAATATATTTAATTATTTTTTAATAAATTTTAATAACTATTTATAAGATTTTGATAAACTAAATATTAGAATCTAAACATCACACAATTATGGTAATAAAGTAAAAAATAAAACTCAAATTTGAAAATTCAAAATACGGTATTTCGATCAAATAAACAATTTTTTTGTTAGAAAAGTTTATAACATATGCGAATAGATGCTAATAATTGAAATTCACAATATGGGAATAGTATGGATAAGAAATAAGTAGGTTAGACTTTCTATAGTTTAGAATATAAAATATTATATATTTTATTTTATTAATTAATTATGTATTTTTTATATAATAATATTGTTGAAATTTTTCGTAAATCAATTATTATAAAATATGCTTAATTATTATTTTAATAAAATGTAATAACTCTTTATATGATTTTGATAGACTAAATATTAGAATCTCGACATCACACAATTATGGTAATAAGGTTAAAAATAAAGCTCAAATTTGAAAATTCAAAATACGGTATGTCGAACAAATAAATAATGTTTTTTGTTAGAGTTGTTTATGACATATACGAAGAAATACTAATAACTGAAATTCATAATAAGGGAAGGGTATAGATAAGAAATAAACACGTTAGACTTTCTCTAATTTAGAATATATTTTATATTATAAATTAATTATATAATAACATTGTTGTAATTTTTTATAAATCTATTATTATAATATATGTTTAATTTTTTTTTAATAAAATGTAATAACTCATTAAAAGATTTTGATAGACTAAATATTAGAATCTTAACATCACACAATTAAGGTAATAAAGTTTAAAATAAAACACAAATGTGACAATTGAAAATACGGTATGTTGATCAAATAAACAATTTTTTTGTTAAAATAGTTTATAACATATACGAAGAGATGCTAATAACTGAAGTTTACAATAAGGGAATGGTATGGATAAAAAATAAGTATGTTAGACTTTCTATAGTTTAGAATATAAATATTATAAATTAATTATATATTTTTTTATATAATAATGTTGCTGAAAATTTTCATAAATAAATTATAATAAAATATGTTTATTATTTTTAATAAAATATAATAACTTTTTATAATATTTTGATAAAATAAATATTAGAATTTCAAAATCAAACAATAAAGTTTAAAATAAAACTCAAATTTGAATATTTAAAATACGGTATATCGATCAAATAAACAATTTTTTTGTTAGAATAATTTATAATATTTGCGAAGAGATACTAATAATTGAATGTCAAAATAGGGGAAGGGTATGGATAAAATACATGCTCGTTAGGCTTTCTCTACTTTTGAATATAAAATATTATATATTATATATTATAAATTAATTATATATTTTTATATAATACTATTGTTAAAATTTTTATAAATCAATTATTATAAAATATATTTAATTATTTTTTAAAAAAATTTAACAACTCTTTATATGATTTTGATAGACTAAATTTTAGAATCTCAACATCACACATTTATAGAAATTAAGTTTAAAATAAAATTCAAATTTAACAATTCAAAATACGGTATGTCGATCAAATTAACAATATTTTTGTTAGAATAGTTTATAATATATGCGAAAAGTTACAAATGACTAAAATTCAAAATAGGGCAAGGGTATGGATAAGAAACAAGCAAGTTATGCTTTCTCTAGATTAGAATATAAAATATTATATATTTTATATTAAAAATTAATTATATATTTTTATATAACAATATTGTTGAATTTTTTTCATAAATCAATTATTATAAAATATGTTTAATTATTTTTTAAAAAAAATTAATAGCTGTTTATTAGAGTTTGATAAAATAAATATTAGAATTTCAACATCAAGTACGGTAAAAAATTTTTAAATAAAAATTAAATTTGAATATTGAAAATGTGGTATATCGATCAAATAAACAATTTTTTTGTTAGAATAGTTTATAATATATGCAAAGAGATGCTGATAACTTAATGTCACAATAAGGGAAGGGTATGGATAAAAAATATGTAATTATCAATTACTATAAAATATGTATAATTATTTTTTAAAAAAAATTAATAACTCTTTATAAGATTTTGATAGACTAAATTTTAGAATCTTAACATCACACAATTATGGTAATTAAGTTTAAAATAAAACTCAAATTTGATAATTCAAAATACAGTATGTCGATCAAATAAATAATATTTTTCTTAGAATAGTTTATAATGTATCGAAGAGATATTAATAACTGAAATTCAAAATAGAGGAAGAGTATGGATAATAAACAAACACGTTAGTCCTTCTCTTGTTTAAAATATTATATATTTTATATTATAAATTAATTATATATTTTTTATATAATAATATTATTGAAATTTTTTATAAATTAATTATTATAAAATATACTTAATTATTTTTTAATAAAATTTAATAACTCTTTATAAGATTTTGATAGACTACATTTTAGAATCTCAACATCACACAATTACGGTAATTAGATTTAAAATAAAACTCAAATTTGACTATTCAAAATACGGTATGTCGATCAAATAAATAATATTTTTGTCAGAATAGATTATAACATATTTATAATATTTTGATAGAGTAAATATTAGAATCTCAACCTCATGAAATTAAAGTAATGAAGTTTGAAATAAAACTTATATTTAAAAATTCTAAATGTAGAATTTCGTTCAAATAAATAATTTTTTTGTTAAAATAGTTTATAGTATTTGCAAATAGATGCTAATAACACAAATTCCCTAAGAAGGGTATAGATTAGAAAGAAGCTGGTGAGACTTGCTCTAGTTTAGAATAAAATATTTTATATTATAAATTAATTATATATTTTTTTATATAATAATATTGTTAAAAATTTTCATAAACTAATTATTATAAAAAATATTTAATTATTTTTTTAAAAAAATGTAATAACTCTTTATAAGATTTTGATAGACTAAAATTTAAAATCTCTACATCACTCAATTATGGTAATTAAGTTTAAAATAAAACTCAAATTTGATAATTCAAAATATGGTATGTCGATCAAATAAATAATATTTTTGTTAGAATAGTTTATAACGTATGTATGGAGATATTAATAACTGAAATTCATAATAGGAAAGGGTATGGATAAGAACAAGCACGTGAGGCTTGCTCTTGTTTGGAATATAAATTATTATATATTTTTTACAAAAATATTATTATTTAAAATTTTCATAAATTAATTATTATAAAATACTTATTTATTTTTTTAATAAAATTTAATAATTATTTATAAGATTTTGATTGGGTAAATATAAGATTTTGTTACAGTAAATATTAGAATGTCAACTTCACTTAATTAAGGTAATGAAGTTTAAAATAAAACACATATTTAAAATTTTCAAATGCAGAATTTCGATCAAAATTTTTTTTTGCTAAAATAATTTATAAATTATTAAAAGACATGCTAATAACAGAAATTCAAAATATGGTAGGTTGTGGATAAGAAACAAGTAGGTAAGGCTTGTTTATTTAGAATATAAAATATTATTTATTTTAAATTATAAATTAATTATATATATTTTTATATAATAATATTGTTGAAATTTTTCATAAATTAATTATTATAAAATATGTTTAATAATTTTTTAATAAAATATAATAACTATTTATAATATTTTGATAGAGTAAATATTAGTATCTCAACATCACATAATTATGGTAATGAAGTTTAAAATAAAACTCAAATTTGATAATTGCAAATGTAGAATTTTGATCAAATAAATAATTTTTTTGTTAGAATATTTTATAACATATGCAAAGAGATGTTAATAACACAAATTCACAAGAGGGGAAGGATATGGATAAAAAATACGTAGGTGAGGCTTGCTCTAGTTTAAAGTATTTTATATTTTATATTATAAATTAATTTATATTTTTTACATAATAATATTGTTGAAATATTTCATAAATTAACTATTATAAAATAGGCTTAATTTTTTTAATAAAATGTAATAACTCTTTATAATACTTTGATAAATTAAATATTAGAATCTCAAAATCACATAATTAAGGTAATAAATTTTAAAATAAAACTTAAATTTAAAAATTTGTTTAATTTTTTTAATAAAAATTAAAAACTCTTTATAAGATTTTGATTGAGTAAATATTAGAATCTCAACATCATACAATTAAGGTAATAAAGTTAAAATAAAACTCAAATTTGAAAATTTCAAATGTAGAATGTCAATCAAATAAAATTTTTTTTGTTAGAATAGTTTATAATATATTCAAACAAATACTATTAACATAAATTCAAAATAGGGGAAGAGTTTGGATAAAATACAAGTAGGTGAGACTTGCTCTAATTTAGAATATAAAATATTATATATATAATATAAATTAATTAAATATTTTTTACATAATAATATTGTTGAAATTTTTAATAAACTAATTATTATATAATATGTTTAATTATTTTTTAATAAAATGTAATAACTATTTATAAGTTTTGATTGAGTAAATATAAGAATTACATCATCACACAATTAAGGTAATAAAGTTTAAAATAAAACTCAAATTTGAAAATATTAAATACGAAATTTCAATCAAATAAATAATTTTTTTGTTAGAATAGTTTATAAATAAGAAAAGAGATGCTAATAATAGAAATTTATAATAGAGGAAGGGTATGAATAAGAAATAAACTAGTAAGGCTTGCTTTACTTTAGAATATTTTATATTTTATATTATAAGTTAATTATATATTTTTATATTATAATATTGTTGAAATTTTTCATAAATCTGTTATTAAAAAATAATTTTAATTATTTTTTTAATAAAATGTATTAACTCTTTAAAAGTTTTTGATAGATTAAATATTAGAATATCAACATAAAACAAGTAAGGTAATGAAGTTTAAAATAAAACTCAAATTTAAAATTTTCAAATGTAGAATTTCGATCAAATAAACAATTTTTTTGTCAGAATAGTATATAACATATGAAAAGAGATACTAATAATAGAAATTTACAATAGAGGAAGGGTATGGATATGAAACAAGTTGGTAAGGATTGCTTCCATTTAAAATATTATATATATATTATATAGTTTAAATTAATATTATATTTTTTATATAATAATATTTTTGATATTTTTCATAAATTAATTATTATAAAATATTTTTAATTAATTTGTAATAAAATGTAATAACTCTTTATAAGATTTTGAGAGAGTAAATGTTATAATCTCATCATCACAACAGTAGGGTAATAAAGTTTAAAATAAAACTAAAATTTAAAAATTTCAAATGCGGAATTTTGATCAAATAAACAATTTTTTTGTTAGAATATTTTATAACATATGCAAAGAGATACTAATATTAGAAATTCACAATAGGTGTAGGTAATATATAAGAAACAAGTAGGTGAGACTTGCTCTAGTTTAGAATATAAAATATTATATATTTTATATTATAAATTAATTATATATTTTTTATAATAATATTGTTGAAATTTTTTATAAATTAATTATTATAAAATATTTTTAATTATTTTTTAATAAAATGTAATAAGAAGTTATTATAAAGTTCAATATTGGTGTTTGGTATTTGTTTTTTATTCACATCATCATATGATCTTTTTCTGGTTTAATCAAATTTTTTTAACACAAATTCATGCTTTTGTAGTTGTGGTAATGGATACTTTCTGTACTTTACTTTATGCCAATGGAAATAAATATTTTATTCTAGTTACATGATTAAACAGCAACATGATGGAGTTATGTATATATTTATACTTAATTTGTAAAAGAGATTTTCTATGCATATATGCTTTATTATTAATATTTATGATGCTATGATTTTTATATTAGAAGTCCTTGATAATAAATCATGCCTAGGTTCTGCTCCAATCATTCTGAAGCATTCTGACATGGAACACCCCGAGGAGAAATATTTATTCTCTTATTCAATTCGTATGTCCCTCCTTCTAGGGGATGCTTCATAAATGGAACTTACTTTTAATCTTATTAGCTTCGATGAAGATACTGGATAATTTGTTCTAATGATGATGTAGTTGATAATGTTGATGGAGATGGTGTTATGAGAAAGGTAGAATTTTACTTTCCATAATATTTCTAATGTTTGGTCTTATTCTTGTATAGATGCAATTCTATGGTGTGTTTACATCAATGAAAAAAATCGTAGCTTAAAACTACTATTCCTTTTCCATTGTTTGTAGAAACATGATTTTTATCATTAAAATGATATTTGAGATTTCATTCAATTAGTCAAATATAATCAGTGCCTTGACTTTTGATAATGGAACTCTTTAATTTTTTTTAATCGTATTGTATTATCTAATTGTCTAATGTTATCCTAATAGATTTGGAGAGCTATATGTAGTTTCCTATTTTGCATACTTTTGTAGTTGTAACGGTCCCAAATCTATGAGCGGGAGAGAGACCGCGGCCCCGGATCCAAGAACGCGAGCGAGACCATGGTACAGCATCACACAGTGAGGGCGATACCACGGTCCCGGATCCCACAGCGCGGGTGAGACCACGGTCTTGAATCCCGTACACGGGGGTTAACCCAAGCTCGCACGCGCGTTGTCCGGTGGTGACTGCCAGTAGACCGGTGACTGGAAGGACCCTCGAACCGGACCCTCCAGCTACGTGGTCACTCGGACCGACGAACTAGAGGGAGAGGTTGGGAACCACTACCCCTATAGTAGTTAATTTGCATTTTGTCCACCAGTAGGAGGTGACATCCGTACTGTTGAACATAACGCATTTTTTCAGACCGCTCCCAAGGACTAGCCCGTAGCCCAGATCCAAGTGCAAGGACTAGTCCATACCATGGTTTCCAGCAGGTAGACTATTTCGTGGTCCCGGATCACGTTTGTGGGGGCGAGACCGCGGAAGAGGATCCCAGAGCGCGTACTAGTCCGTGGTCCCGAATCCCAGCACAGGGGTGAGACCGCGTTCACGGATCCCAGAGCGGGGGCGAGACCGTGGTCTCGGATCCCAGAGCGGGGCCGAGATTGCAGTCCTGGATCCTAGAGCAGGGTCGAGACCGCGGTCTCGGATCGATGAGCGGGAGCGAGACCGCAGCCCCGAATCCAAGAATGCGGGCGAGACCATGGTACAGCATCACACAACGAGGGCTATATCGCGATCCCAAATCCCACAGCGCGGGCGAGACCTCGATGTTGAATCCCGTACATGGGGGTTAACCCAAGCTCGCACGCGCGTTGTCTGATGGGGACCGGTGACCGGTGAACGGCGACCGGTGACTGGAAGGACCCTCGGACTGGACCCTCCAGCTGCGTGGTCACTCGAACCGACAAATTGGATGGGGAGGTTGGGAACCACTACCCCCTATAGTAGTTAATTTGCATTTTTTCCACCAGTAGGAGGTGACATCCATACTGCTGAAAATAGTGCATTTTTTGAGACCGCTACCAAGGACTAGCCCGTAGCCCAGATCCAAGTGCAAGGACTAGTCCACACCACGGTTCCCAGCAGGCGAACTAGTCCGCGGTCCCGGATCACGTTCTCGGGGGCAAGTCTGTAGTATGGGATCCCAGAGCGTGTACTAGTTCGTAGTCCCGGATCCTTGCGCGGGGGCGAGACCGTAGTCCCGAATCCTAGAGCGGGCCCAAGACCGCGGTCCCGGATCCCAGAGTAGGGCGGAGACCGCAGTCCCGGATCCATGAGAGGGAGTGAGATCGCGGCCCCGGATCGAAGAACGCGGGCGAGACAATGGTACAACATCACACAGCGAGGGTGATACCGCGGTCCTAGATCCCACAGCGCGGGCGAGTCCACGGTCTTGAATCTCGTACGTGGGGATTAACCCAAGCTCACACACGCGTTGTCCAGTGGGGACCGCCAGCTGACCGGTGACCGGTGACTGGAAGCACCCTCGGACCGGACCCTCCAGCTGTGTGGTCACTCGAACCGACGAACTGGAGGGGGGGGTTGGGAACCAGTACACCATTACAGTAGTTTATTTACATTTTTCCCACTAGTAGCAGAAGACACGAAAACTACTGAAAATAGCACATTTTTTTGAAGTGTTCGTGACACTGTATACAGAAGACACGAAAACTGCTCTAGACAGGGACAGTGAAAATCTCGTTAATCCATTCATGTGCGTCACTAATTAGATGATGAGGCATTTGGCTACCTTAAGAGAGTCATAGTTACTCCCGCCGTTTATCCGCGCTTGGTTGAATTTCTTCACTTTGACATTCAAAGCAGTAGGTAGAAATCACATTGCGTGAGCATCCGCAAGGACCATCGTAATACTTTATTTTAATTAAAGAGACGGATTCCCCTTGTCTGTACTAGTTTTGAGCCGACTGTTCGACGTCCGAGGAAGGCTCCCGAAGGAGCCGTTCCCAGTCCGTCCCCCGGCCGGCACGCAGTGACCCACTCTCGCCACGAGAGTAGCTCGAGCAGTCAACCAACAACCGACGAGTTCAGGACTGGGACCCCCGTGCCCAGCCCTCAGAGCCAATCCTTTTCTGGAGGTTACGGATCCATTTTGCCGACTTCCCTTGCCTACATTGTTCCATCTGAGCCGACTACAGCCGCTGGACCCTACCTCCGACTGAGTAGTTTCCAGGGTGGACAGGCTGTTAAATAGAAAAGATAACTCTTCTCGAGGCCCCCACTGACGTCTCTGGACTCCCTAACGTTGCCATCACCCACCACGTTCCGGTTCAGGAGTTTTAACCCGATTCCCTTTTGAAGCTCGCGCACGAGGTGCTATCAGACAGGCTTCCCCCGTCTCTTAGGATCGACTAACCCATGTACAAGTGTAGTTCACATGGAATCTTTCCCCACTTCGGCCTTCAAAGTTCTCATTTGAATATTTTCTACTACCACCAAGATCTACATCGACGGCCGCTTCGCTCGGTCTCGTGCCCCAGGTGTTACAGCGACCGCTGCACCCTCCTACTCATCGAGGTCTGGAACTTGTCTCGACGGCCGGGTATAGGTCGCGCACTTCAGCGCCTACCATTTTCAGGGCTAGTTGATTCGGCAGGTGAGTTGTTACACTCTTTAGCGGGTTTCGACTTCCATGACCACCGTCCTACTGTCTTAATCGACTAATACCCTTTGTGGGTTCTAGGTTAGCGCGCAGTTGGGCACCGTAACCCGACTTCCTGTTCATCCCGCATCACCAGTTCTGCTTACCAAAAATGGCCCACTTGGAGCTCTTGATTCCGTGCAGCGGCTCAACAAAGCAGCCACACCATCCTACCTATTTAAAATTTGAGAATAGGTCGAGGGCATTGCGCCCCTAATGCCTCTAATCATTGGCTTTACCTGATAGAACTTGCCCTTGAGCTCCAGCTATCCTGAGGGAAACTTCGGAGGGAACTAGCTACTAGACGGTTCGATTAGTCTTTTCGCCCCTATAACCAAGTTAGACGAACGATTTGCACATTAGTATCGCTGCTGGCCTCCACCAGAGTTTTCTCTGGCTTCGTCCCGCTCAGGCATAGTTCACCATCTTTCGTGTCCCAACAGGCATGCTCTCACTCGAACCCCTCTCATAAGATCAAGGTCGGTCGGCAGTGCATCCACAAGGGATCCCACCATTCTGCTTCCTTGCGCCTTAAAGATTTCCCACCCATTGACTCGCACACATGTCAGACTCCTTAGTATGTGTTTCAAGATGGGCCGAATGGGGAGCCCACAAGCCATTGCCCGGAGCATGCAAATGCCGAAGCACGCCAAGAGGCGCACGCTGCCTACCACAATCAGGGCCACAACATTTCCGTAAGTGTTTCAAAGGCTCTGGCTTAGGTCGTCGCCCCAATCTATAACGGTCCACACCCCGAGTTGATCGGCAAATAGGCTCATTGCTGTTCCACATCCGACCAGGACACATTGCCGGTCCCCATCCACTTCCCTCCCGACAATTTCAAGCACTCTTTGACTCTCTTTTCAAAGTCCTTTTCATCTTTCCCTCGCGGTACTTGTTTGCTATCGGTCTCTCGCCCATATTTAGCCTTAGACGGAATTTACCGCCCAATTGGGGTTGCATTCCCAAACAACCCGACTCGTCGATAGTGCCTCGTGGTGCAACAGGGTCCAAGCATAACGGGGCTCTCACCCTCTGTGGCACCCCATTCCAGGGAACTTGGGCCCGATCCGTCGTTGAGGACGCTTCTCTATACTACAATTCGCACACTAACAGCGCTCGATTTTCACGGTGGGCATTTCCCGGTTCACTCACCGTTACTAGGGGAATCCTTGTTACTTTCTTTTCCTCTGTTTATTGATATGCTTAAACTCAGCGGATGGCCCCGCCTGACCTGGGGTCACACGTGTCTCGATGATAGAGGCCCCTTTGAGAACCTAGGAGAGATGACTCCCGACTGCCTGTCGAGGGAAGTTGATACCACCACCATGCATCGCGGAGAGCATCGCTCCATCACTCATTTTTTCGGCCAGCCACAGCCAAGAGGCCACGAGAGGCCATCGTTCACTCCCCACCATGTCGCAGGCCTATGAGAGGGAGACCGACGGTGTGAGCGGAATGTTGAGTGACACCCAGGCAGGCGTGCCCTTGGCCATAAGGCTTCAGGCGCAACTTGCGTTCAAAGACTCGATGGTTCACGAGATTTTGCAATTCACACCATGTATCACATTTCGCTATGTTCTTCATCAATGCGAGGGCTGAGATATCCATTGCCAAGAGTCGTTTGTTGTCATAATAGAGACAGGCATGATACCCCGGGCAAGCCACATGGTGGATGTGCCCTGAGACGTGCTCGCCATTGTGTTCCAATGTTCCTTGGTGCATATCGCGCCGAGGTTGCGTTATGAGGAGAGCAAGTACAGTGAGGCACTCGTGTCCCCGGTGGCAGCGGGCAAAGCCCGGCCAGGATTGTTGGCAATGAGTTCACTGGTCTGTCTGCATTTTTTGCAAGATTCGACAATGATCCTTCTATAGGTTCACCTATAGAAACCTTGTTATGACTTCTTCCTCTAAATGATAAGGTTCAGTGGACTTCTCACGACATCATGGACGACGAAGCGCCCACATCGCTGTGATCCGAACACTTCATTGGACCATTCAATCAGTAGGAGCGACGGGCGGTGTGTACAAAGGGTAGGGACGTAGACAACGCGAGCTGATGACTCGCGCTTACTAGGAATTCCTCATTGAAGACCAACAATTGCAATGATCTATCCCCATCACGATGAAATTTCAAAGATTACCCGGGCCTATCGGCTAAGGCTATAGACTCGTTGAATACATCAGGGCATCACAGACCTGTTATTGCCTCAAACTTCCTTGGCCTAAGCGGCCATAGTCCCTCTAAGAAGCTAGTCGTGGAAGTGTACCCTCCACATAGCTAGTTAGTAGGCTGAGGTCTCATTCGTTATCGGAATTAACCAGACAAATCACTCCACCAACTAAGAACGACCATGCACCACCACCCATAGAATCAAGAAAGAGCTCTCAGTCTGTCAATCCTTACTATGTCTGGACCTGGTAAGTTTCCCCGTGTTGAGTCAAATTAAGCCGCAGGCTCCACTCCTGGTGGTGCCCTTCCGTCAATTCCTTTAAGTTTCAGCCTTGCGACCATACTCCCCCCGGAACCCAAAAACTTTTATTTCTCATAAGGTGCCAGCGGAGTCCTAAAAGCAACATCCGCTGATCCCTGGTCGGCATCATTTATGGTTGAAACTAGGACGGTATCTGATCGTCTTCGAGCCCCAACTTTCATTCTTGATTAATGAAAACATCCTTGGCAAATGTTTTTGCAGTTGTTCATCTTTCATAAATCCAAGAATTTCACCTTTGACTATGAAATACGAATGCCCCCAACTGTCCCTGTTAATCATTACTCCAATCCCGGAGGCCAACACAATAGGACCAGAATCCTTTGATGTTATCCCATGCTAATGTATTCAGAGCGTAGGCTTGCTTTGAGCACTCTAATTTCTTCAAAGTAACAGCACCGGAGGAACGACCCGGCCAATTAAGACCAGGAGCACATCGCCGGTAGAAGGGACGAGACGATCGGTTCACACCAAAAGGCGGACCGGTCGACCCAACCAAAGGTCCAACTACGAGCTTTTTAACTGCAACAACTTAAATATACGCTATTGGAGCTGGAATTACCGTGGCTACTAGCACTAGACTTGCCCTCCAATGGATCCTCGTTGAGGGATTTAGATTGTACTCATTCCAATTACCAAACTCGAAGAGCTCGATATTGTTATTTATTGTCACTACCTCCATGTGTCAGGATTGGGTAATTTGTGCGCCTGCTGCCTTTCTTGGATGTGGTAGCCGTTTCTCAGGCTCCATCTCCGGAATCGAACCCTAATTCTCCGTCACCCGTCACCACCATGGTAGGCCATTATCCTACCATCGAAAGTTGATAGGGTAGAAATTTGAATGATGCGTCGCCGGCACAATGGCCGTGCGATCCGTCAAGTTATCATGAATCATCAGAGCATCGGGCAAAGCCTGCGTCGACCTTTTATATAATAAATGCATCCCTTCTAGAAGTCGAGACTTGTTGCACATATTAGCTCTATAATTACTATGGTTATCTAAGTAGAAGATACCATCAAACAAACTATAACTAATTTAATGAGCCATTTGCAGCTTTACAGTCTGAATTCGTTCATACTTACACATGCATGGCTTAATCTTTGAGACAAGCATATGACTACTAGCAGGATCAACCAGGTAGCAATCATTAGCGACACTGCACCCACAAGATACACCCGGAAAGAAGATTTCCACTGTTGAGTGATCTGCACGGGAATGGGTGTCTTACAATCGAAGTCATTCAAGCACCGTTTGGCATGAGCCATTCTTGGGCCATGAAATCAACCACATCCCAGAGATATCAGAAAGACAACCATCGACCACGGAACACACTGCAAAAGTATTTTTGACACCATGACAAATGATGCCCCCCACATTGTCCAACCGTCCGCCACAAGGGTGAAATGGAGGAAAGATAGTCACAACGAAGCAACGAGATACCGACGGAACGCTACTCAGAACAGGAGACGACGAGGACTATCGTGGACAAATAGCCATAGTATGTTCATTGAGAGGTTGCAAGGTTGAAAGTCCAATGATTAATACACCATTGAGCTTGATACCAAGAACAACCAAAGCGCCACTCACACATCTAACGCGCACACAATCGCAATCACACCGACCAACCATCCGAGCCACACTAAGAATTAACAAAGTTGGGAGGCAAGGATGGAAATTGATGAGACCACAAGCAGGGCAACCAATGCAACAGGATCTACGCAACAATCAGGGATGAATGTGTGAGATCAAGATGGAGAGCCAGACCAAAAACAGGAACCTATGGTCTCACGGTCATCTGTGACTAAATGCAACCAATCGGTACCATGGTAGCTAACGCTTGGTAGAGCAGACCAACACAATCTCCCGCAGACACACCATCGAAACACAACGATGCCACAATCACAGGGATAACCCACCAACAAGAACACACGAGAAGCAATGATATCCGGGAGATCCCGCTCACCCAATTGACATTGTTTCATGAATGTGATCTCGCGAAAGTGATCCAAACCCTGGAATGGATACGAGAATGGAGCTAGCCAAAAAACGCGATAGCCAAAGCGTGTAGAAGGATGGATAGCATTCGGGATACACAAACTACAGATCCAGGGAAATGAGAACCCACATACGAGATCACACTGATGAAACAAGGTCAACCGAGGGACGGGGGTGAGGAGGAGTGTGCAGATACCACTACCACCTCACAAAATGAGCCAACTGAATCGAGGGACGCCCACGGCCTACCTTTCCCATCCAGCTCAAACAAGCCTAATGGGAGATCCCACCCACCCAATTGACGCTGTTTCATGAATGTGATCTCACGAAAGGAATCCCAACCCTAGAATGGATACGAGAATGGAGCTAGCCAAAAAATGCGACAGCCGAAGCATGCAGAAAGATGGCTAGCATCCGGGATACACAGACTACAGATCTAGGGACACAAGAGCCCACATACGAGATCACACTGATGAAATAGGGCCAACCGAGGGACGGGGTGAGGAGGAGTGTGCGAGTACCACTACCACCTCATAAAATGATCCAACCAAATCGAGGAACGCCCGTGCCCTTCCCATCAGCTCAAACGTGCTAATGGGAGAACCCACTCACCCAATTGACGCTGTGTCATGAATGTGATCTCGCAAAAGGGATCCCAACCCTGGAACGGATACGAGAATGGAGCTAGCTAAAAAACGCGACAGTCGAAGCATGTAGAAAGATGGCTAGCATCTGGGATACATTGAGAGACTACAGAGTAGGGACACAGGAACCCACATACGAGATCACACAGATGAAACATGGTCAACTAAGGGACTGAGCTCGGGGGGGAGTCAAGAACCACTACCCCCTTATAGTAGTTTATTTACGTTTTTCCCTCCAGTAGCAAGAGACATCCCAACTGCTGAAAATAGCGCAATTTTTGGGATCAGGCCCGAGTTAGCATAATGATGAGGATTTTCGCATGCGATCTCAAACAACACTTAGTTTTCTCGAACAAGAGTTAGCCTACGATGAGATGTCCCGAATGACATTTGGTCCGATGAAGGATCCACAAACTTGAGCTTGGCCGCGAACAGGATTTCCCGTACAGGAGATAGACCACGCGCAGGATGGACCGGACACGAGTCAGATGGATAGAAGGATTTCTCATTACCGAGTAAGACCGATAGAGGAATCAGCCGAACGACTTATCACGAGCGCATGACAAACCGAGGGACGCCCGCTCCCTTCCCATCAGCTCAGACGTGCTAATGGGAGAACCCACTCGCCCAATTGAAGCTGTTTCATGAATGTGATCTCGCGAAAGGGATCCCAACCCTAAAATGGATACGAGAACGGTGCTACTGGCCAACAACGCGACAACTGAAGCATGCAGAAAGATGGCTAGAACTTGGAATACACTGATAGACTACTGTGAAGGGCGACATGAACCCATATACGAGATCACACAGATGGAACAAGGTCAACCGAGGGACTGAGCTTGGGGGGAGGGGGGGGGGGGAGGGGGGGTGGAGTCGGGAACCAGTACCCCCTTATAGTAGTTTATTTACGTTTTTCCCTCCAGTAGGAGGTGACATCCATACTACTGAAAATAGTGCAATTCCCACAATCGAGAGCAAGATAGCCGCAAAAGAGGATTCCCCATACATAGACTAGCCCGCGAGAACATGTTCCCGCACGCGATTGAGACTGAAGGCTACATTTCCCGTACGCGGGGTTTAGCCCGAGCTCACACGTGTGATGTCCGGTTAGGGCCGCCAGCCAACGGTGACCGGAAGGACCCTAGGACCAGACCCTCCAGCTGCGTGGTGACTGGGACCCACGAACTGGAGGGGGAGGTTGGGAACCACTACCCCCTATAGTAGTTAATTTGCGTTTTGTCCACCAATAGGAGGTGACATCCATACTACTGAAAATAACGTATTTTTTGAGACTGCTCCCAAGGACTAGCCCATAGCCCATATCCAAGTGCAAGGACTAGTCCATACCACGGTTCCTAGTAGGCGGACTAGTCCGTAGTCCCGGATCACGTTCGCGGGGGCGAAACCGCAGAAGGGGATCCCAGAGCACGTACTAGTCCGTGGTCTCGGATCCCAACGCGGGGGTAAGACCGCGTTCCCGGATCCCAAAGTGAGATCCTTATATGTTATACTTTTGTAGTTTCCTATTTTGCATGCGGGTTGTAAAGAATTTGTGTATGAAAGTTGCTCATATCAACCAACTTCTAGAGGATCTATTGAAGGTTCCTTTGATTTTATACCTGGGAGGTACTGCTACAATATGGCTTCCCCTTTTATTTATTTTTTTGATTAAAAAATCACATTTGTCAATAAATGATAACATTGGATAATTTTGGCAATTTACTGCTTTTGGCTCCTTTCTTTACATTGTGAATGAACATGAGATTTATTAATAAAAAATTGAATGAACCTAAGATTACTAAAAATGATGTTATTTGAAATATGGCGCTCAAAGTCAAATCATAAGCTCTTAATGCAACTAGTAAGTTTTTATCCTGGTTCCAAACTCACAAAACCTAATGAGATGACTAATCCCTCTAGAGGACTTTCTTTTGAATAAGAAAGAGGAATTTCGTGCAAATGCTATGAAATAAGGTTTGATTCTATTCGTGAGGGTAGTATGGATAAATTTATTATTTCATAGAAATAACATATATCACCTCAATGGTTTTTGAAACACAGTACTTTTGAGTTTGGAATACAACTAACAAGCAAAGTGTAATCGTAAAGACATATAATGTGGACCCTACTCTAGGCTCATCAAATTAGCTTTTAAATTGATGTTGCAAATAGTTAGTTATTATGATATGATTTCTGTTCTTCAAATGACAAGAATTCTTAATGATTTTTTTCGATTTACTAGGTTGACAAAACTAGAAGGTAGTTCATTTCGTGATGAAGTGGCCCGAGTTCCTCTTCAGCTCCTAGAATGCATTTTTTGATGTCATTGGAGCTGATCAATTATGTCGCACTACCCATTGTATGCCTACTTACCCTTTTGTAGTGAGCAATCTAAGATCCTCTAACTGTTTAGGTCGGACATCTTGGCCCCATCTGTGAGGGGTCGGGTGGGTGTTCATATTGGTCTACATGTATATATTTGGATTATGGGTTTAGTCTTTTTCCCTGCTATCTAGAAGCGGGTGGAACTTGTTAAAACTTTTTCCATTGGCAACTGGGAACTTGTCTAAACTCACATTCAAAGGTGGTTTACCATCTTTTCCTGTGCATTTGAAGTATTGTCTCCTCAAAATCCTACGTATGACCCGTATAGTTTTCACATCAAGTTCAAATAGAGTTTGAAGCATATATTTTGACTTATAAAATTTATTTTATATATTTCGATATACTATTATTATTAACCTGAAAAGTTTTATTCTGTTAAGGAATATTAATGTGGAGTTGAAGTATTGTTGTGGAAACTGCTTTTCTTTGTTAATAGGGATGAAAATAAAATATTTAGGATGCTTTTATGTTGTTATAGGAAATTGGATATGTCACGCCTCAACCCGGTTTGGTTGGATCCCCGTGAACAACCCGTTGCTCTCTCAGTTCAAGAGGAGTTTCCTCCAACTTTAACTTGAGATGAGCCAAAAGTAGTTTCAACCTTGTTCCCTAGAAGACATATATCCAATAAAATGCAAGTTTAAGGAAATATAAGCATACCTGACAGAGGGTAAGACTCAGTATTATTCTTAGTCATTTTTCCTTTTCCTAAAAAATGGATAGAAAGGAGGGGTGAGTATGACTACTTAGTGAATGGATTTTTCAAGAAAATATCTTTAAGGAAAAGAGTTGTAATGGAGTGTGCCAGACACCTTTCTTTTAAAAATCTCGGGTTTTATCACCATTTCCTTATTTAATCACGGTGTGTCATCACCCAACACAAAACCTCCATCATGAAGGTCAAACACACATTCGTAGGCCAGCACGACTACTGAATCCACTTGTGGCTTCGGAGTGACTTTATCAATAAAATATCTTTAAGAAAAAGAGTTGTATTGGAGTGTGCCAGTCACCTTTCTTTCAAAAATCATTTCTTTTAAAAATCTCGGGTTTTATCACCATTTCCTTATTTAATCACGCTGTGTCATCACCTAACACAAAACCTCCATCATGAAGGTCAAACACACATTCATAGGCCAGCACGACTACTGAACCCACTTGTGGCTTCGGATTGACTTTACCGGTCACCTAGATAGAAGTACGTCCACTTCTATCCTGAGAATGAGAGGATGTACATGACATCCGACCTTCAATCCTGAAATCAACTCTTTGTGTCCATATGAGGATAGAGACCTCATCCCATCCCCATCCTAGTTTCATGCGCTTATTGCTACTCCAAATTTCGTATGGTCACCTGGTACGACGAAATAGCCCTTATACTCACCAGGTCGTCCAGGGCCCTTAAGATGCATCACTACCCTTCATGGGCGTCTTGATGATCCCGAAATCATAGTACATGCACAAACAATATTTTCTTATCATGCCATGTAATCTTGGTGCCATTAGTCCAACGGCCCTGGCCTTTAGCTCAACATGCAGCTGTTTGTCTTGACTGGTCCGGAGACCGATCATGTCACACTGCTGCTAGTTGACCGAGTATGTCGGTCCTGTCTTGGTACCATGACCAAACAATTTATTTATTAAAGTTTTATGGCACATATCTCATATTTGTTTACGAGCTCCTGCTCGTGCACATTGGTCTATGGCCCACTGTTTGAGATTTTTAAAACCGGGCATAATAGCCCTCAAGTGTCAATACCGAGGCCCCCGACCTATAAGAGCTATTTGAGCTCCCGTCAAGAAGGTCTCCCAAATAGTTTAAGCATTAGCACACAGTCAAGAGAGAGCACTTCTAACAAAATATATTTTCAACTATCCATTATACTGACTGGGTATAAGGACGTCTCCGCTCATAACCGATGAACGGGTTTTCAACTTCCTTCGAGGAAGTTTCATCATACCAACCGGGTATGAACTACTTATGACTAGTAAGTAGATTTTCCGTATGGTTTTCACATCACTCTTCTAAGTTGTGATGTTTAAAATACCACATAGTAGTGGGTTTTTCATTTCAATATACGTATCATTCCCAACCGGGTATTATATAAAATCCCACTCACCCGTTAATGCCGTGAATTCCACTAGACCAGTTCCTTAATTTCACGCGAGCTTGTCTTTGCTGGCGTTACCGGTGCTTCATGTTCCTACACGATATGAACATCTTGGTTCATTATCTCTTGACCTAATAGTCTTCATTCATTCCAAATGAATCAGAAAAACCAAAATTTTATTTAATTGCAATTAGGTCCCTAAAGTTATTTTTCTTTAAGTCACTAAATGTCGGTTTTTTCCTCAAATTGAGTCCCAAAACTTTTAAAATTCCCCTTGGGACCTCAATTTATTCAATTTCACAAAAATGGGTTTAATTTCCCAAATTTCCAATTTGGTCCCCCAACTTCTCCAAAATTACCATTTTACCCTTCCTTTACAAAAATGATAAATTTTACCCCAAAAATTCTAAAATTCCTCAATTGGTCCTCTAACATTTTTATCATACCTAATTGACCCTCAATTTTATAAAATTGCATTTTGGTCCCTCGAATTTTTAAAAATCCCTAATTTTCCCCCAATTTCAACTCTTTAACACAACCGAATTTAATATTATCAAATTGATCGATTAAACACCTTTAATTGTTGAAATTGAGTTTCTCCATGTTCATACGATTCAATAGAACTTTGAATTGTGAGTTTTAATGCTGGAACGAGATCAACTGGAGCTTTGTCGAAAAATAGACTATAGAGAGAGAAACTTCGATTACTCACCGGTGAGGGCACAACGGTCCGAGCTTTCTATCTGGGCAGGCAGTTCTCCTCTTGAGGTTCTTCCTTAGATCAAGAATGACATCAATTGATATCGAATTGGATTAGTATTTCATCATTGAAATTTGGTCGACTCTCTCTCTAACACTGATCAGAAATTTTAGAGGGGAGCCGAATTGGCTTACCTTTTTGTCCTAATTCGGCCGTAGAAGGGCTGAGGAAGTGTTGTGAGGCTTGGTTTGGCTTGAGGAGGGCTCGAATCAGCCAATTTCAACTCGACCAAAATAGGGCAGCTTCGGTCCATCAGAGCTACTTCACTATTCGATCACGCCAGCACTTCTCCGGCGACTCTTCGAACGAATGGATGTGACCACCGTGTAGCTGACTTCTCCCCGGTTCTAAGGAACCCGACCTTGCCTTCTTTAGCTAAAAAATGACCTTATATCAGAGCTCTGGTTTGAGCTTCACTGAAAAACTAAGCAACTGAGAGAGAATTAGCTTTTCAGATGTGGAGAGGATGAATGTGGAGGGGGTCTTTATATAGGAAGCTTGGGGACTTCTTGGCCGTCTGATTGGCACCTTTATGACAGCATTAATGGCTGGAAACGTATTGAACGGAGATGTTTCCTCTTCGTTGGCACTACTTCAATTTTTCGGTGAGTGAACAGTGCTGTCATCTGAAGGAAGAAGACGACACTATTTCGAACCGAACCGGACCAGTCCGAACTGGGTTCGAAGCTTAAACCGACCGGTTCACCCCTCATTTGACCGATTTTTTCAAATCTAAAAATTTCTAAATTCATTTTTTATCCAATGGTAGCCTTAAATCTCAAATTTGAATTATTTAAGCCACCTACAAAAATGAATTTAGGATTCGGTTCAATGGTGGTTCAAACCGGTCTAAACCAGTTCAAGTCCGGTTGACCTGAACCGGTTTGGTTTTCATCCCCAATTCCTTCACAAGTCCATTTCCATGACTTTTGTAACTCCTTAGGTCACTTAGGGTCCATAAATTTTCCAATTTACCATCTCTCTATCGATTCCAATTCATAAACCAACTCGGTCTTTAAACCGGTTCAATCCGGTTCGGGTCTGCTTCACCCGAACCGATCTATTTTTCTCTCCCACTTTATTCTAATGTTCCTTCCCAAGGTTTATAAATATCTTTGGATTACAAGGGATCCATAAATTTCTTGGTTGACCCATTCTCTATCGGTTTCGGTTCATAAATCAATTCGATTCATAAACCGGTTCTATCCGGTTCAGGCCCGGTTTTCGTGAACCGATTCAGTTTTTCTTCCCCATTTTGCCCTAAGGTTATTTTAGAAGATTTATGAACCATTTTGAGTCACATGGAGGATGTAAATTCTCAATTTGCCTGTTTTATATTAATTGAGCTTGTAGACCGATTCGGTTTAAAATTCAAAACTGACCAGTTCTTTCCTTAGCTTTCTCATTATCAAAGGACGGAGTTTATAGGATATCTCACTTTTCTTTTTTGAGATGATAAAATTTAAGAGAATAATCTTTTCTTGCACTTTATTGTCATTTATAAAAAAGAAATTCACATTTCAAGAATATACATTTGTGACTTATTTCAATTTTTGAGATCCAGGAGAATATCAATCTCTTCTACCAAACTCATGACAACATAATGAAAATTACAAATGAGTAAGTTGATAAATCTACGAGATTATATTCATTTTTTAGGCTCAAATGTTATTTGTTTATTATAAATGTATATTTAGGGTAACCGCAAACAAACCTAATATTTATGGTAAAAATGCTTGAAGGAAATTACATAGCTTCTAGGCCTTTATTTTCTCTAGTAGTCTTACCATTTAGAAATGGGTTGCCCCTTCTTGGCAATTTTCCTTCAATAGCTCAGTTCATTCAAGGCTTATTCCAACTCCATTGATTAATCTGGGGAACGTGATCAGCCTCAGTTAATGAAGCAGATGCCACCACGTGAACGAAGAGTTGGCCAACACTATACTTCCGAGGATAGCCCTCCCATCCACTGAATAAAGTAAGGTAATAAAATTTAAATTAAAAATAAATTTTGAAAATTTAAAACTCGGTACGGTAAACAAATAAATAATTTTTTTGTTAGAATAGTTTATAAAATAAAGAGATGTTAATAAATGAAATTCATAATAGGAAAAGTTTGTGGATAAGAAATAAGTAGCTAGGCTTTCTCTAGTTTAAAAAATTATTATATTTACTTTATCAAAATCTTATAAAGAGTTATTACATTTTATTAAAATATAATTTAATATATTATATAATAATTATTTTATAAAAAATTTCAACAATATTATTGTATAAAAAATATATTATACAATATATGAAATATTATATATTTTATATTATAAATTAATTATATATTTATACATAATAATATGGTTGAAAATTTTTAAAAATAAATTATTATAAAATATATTTAATTATTTTTTAATAAAATATAATAACTCATTGAAAGATTTTGATAGACTATATATTAGAATCTCAACAACACACAATTAAGGTAATAAAGTTTAAAATAAAACTTAAATTTGAAAATACAAAATACGAAATATCGATTAAATAAATAATTTTTTAGTTGGAATAGTTTATACAATTTGCCAAGAGATGATAATAACAAAAATTCATAATAGGAAAAGGTTATGGATAAGAAACAAGTAGGTTAGGATTTCTCTATTTTAGAATATAAAATATTATATATTTTTATTTTAAATTAATTATATATTTTTTATATAATAATATTGTCGAAATTATTGATCAATCAATTATTATAAAATAGGATTAATTATTTTTTAATAAAATTTTGATAGAATTTATATTAGAATCTCAACATTACACAATTAAGATAAAAAAAATTGAAAATAAAATTAAATTTTGAAAAACCAAAATGCGGTATGTCGATCAAATAAAATTTTTTTTGTTACAATAGTTTATAACATATGCAAAAAAATACTAATAACTGAAATTTATAATAGGGGAAGGGTGTGGATAAGAAACTAGTAGCTTAAGCTTTCCCAAGTTAAGAGTATAAAATATTATATATTTTATATTATAAATTAATCATATATGTTTTATATAATAATATTGTTAAAAAATTTCATAAATCAATTATTATAATATATGTTTAATTATTTTTTTAATAAAATGTAATAGCTCTTTACAAGATTTTGATAAAGTAAATATAAGAATCTCAACATCACAACAGCAAGGTAAAAGTTTAAAATAAATTCAAATTTTAAAATACAAAATGTGATATGACGATTAAATAAATAATTTTTTTATTAGAATAATTTATAATATATGTGAAAAAATTCTAATAACTGAAATTTACAATAGAGGAAAGGTATGCATATGAAACAGATAAGCTAGGCTTTCTCAAATTTAGAATATGAAATATTATATATTTTATATTATAAATTAATTATATATTTTTATATAAGAATATTGTTAAAATTTTTCAGAAATCAATTGTTATAAAATAAGTTTAATTATTTTTTAATAAAATGAATAACTCTTTATAATATTTTGATTGAATATATATTAGAGTTACAACATCACACAATTAAGGTAATAAAGTTTAAAATAAAACTCAAATTTTAAAATACAAAATACCGTACATCGATTAAATAAATATTTTTTTTTGTAACAATAGTTTATAACATATACGAAAAAATGCTAATACCTGAAATTTATAATAGGGGAAGGGTTTAGATAAGAAACAAGTAAGTTAGGCTTTTTTAAATTTAGAATATGAAATACTATATATTTTATCTTTTAAATTAATTACATATTTTTATATAAGAATATTGTTAAATTTTGTCATAAATAAATTGTTATAAAATAAGTTTAATTATTTTTTTAATAAAATGTAATAACACTTTATAAGATTTTAATTAAATATATATTAGATTCTGAACACCACACAATTAAGGCAATAAAGTTTAAAATAAAACTCAAATTTCAAAATACAAAATGCAATATATACATCAACTAAATAATTTTTTTGTAAGAATAGTTTATAACATACACGAAAAAATGCTAATAACTGAAATTTATAATAGGGGAGGGGTTTAGATAAGAAACAAGTAGGTTAGGCTTTCTCAAGTTTAGAATATAAAATATTTTATATTTTTTATAAACTAATATTGTTGAAAATTTTCAAAAATCAATTAGTATAAAATATATTTAATTATTTTTTAATGAAATGTAATAACATTTTATAAGATTTTGATAGACTATATATTAGAATCTCAACATCACAATAAAGGTAATAAAGCTTGAAATAAAACTAAAATTTAAAAATTAAAAATGCTTAATGTCGATCAAATAAATAATTTTTTTGTTAGAATAGTTTATAAAATATGCGAAGAGATACTAATAACTAAAATTCACAATAGGGAAGGTTATGGAAAAAAAAACAAGCACGTTAGGCTTTCATTGATTTAGAATATAAAATATTATATATTTTTTATTAAAATTTAATTATATATTTTTATATAATAATATTGTTGAAATTTTTCATAAATTAATTTTTATAAAATATGTTTAATTATTTTTTAATATAATATAATCACACTTTATAACATTTTGATCAAAGTAAATATTTGAATCTCAACATCACAAGAGTAAGGTAATGAAGTTTTAAATAAACTCAAATTTGAAAATAGAAAATGTGGTATGTCGATCAAACAAACAAATTTTTTTGTAAGAATAGTATATAAAATGTACAAAGAGATGCTAATAACTGAAATTAACAATAGGAGAAGGGTATGCACAAGAAACAAGTAAGTCAGGCTTTTTCTAGTTTAGAATATGAAATATTATATATTTTATATTAAAATTTAATTATATACTTTTATATAATAATATTGTTAAAGCTTTTCATAAATCAATTATTATAAAATATGTTTAATTATTTTTTTTATTAAAATGTAATAGCTCTTTATAAGATTTTGATAAAGTAAATATAAGAATCTCAACATCACAACAACAATATAAAAGTTTAAAATAAACTCAAATTTTAAAATAAAAAATGCAGGAAGTCCATCAAATAAACAATTTTTTTGTTAGAATAATTTATAATATATTTGAAGAGATGCTAATAACTGAAATTCACAATAGGAGAGCGGTATGGATAAGAAATAAGTAAGTTATGCTTTCTCAAATTTAGAATATGAAATATTATATATTTTATATTATAAATTAATTATGTATTTTTATATAAAAATAATGTTAAAATTTTTCATAAATCAATTGTTATAAAATAAGTTTAATTATTTTTTAATAAAATGTAATAACTCTTTATAAGATTTTGATAAAGTAAATATTAGAATTTCAATATCACATAATTAAGGTAATAAAGTTTAAAATAAAAATTAAATTTAAAAATTCAAAATGCGGTATGATTAATAAATAAATAATTTTTTTTGTTAGAATAGTTTATAACATATGTGAGGGGAATCTAATAATTGAAATTTACAATAGGGGAAGGGTATGCATATGAAACAGGTAGGTTATGCTTTCTCAAATTTAGAATATGAAATATTATATATTTTATATTATAAATTAATTATATATTTTTATATAAGAATAATGTTAAAATTTTTCATAAATTAATTGTTATAAAATAAGTTTAATTATTTTTTAATAAAATGAATAACTCTTTATAAGATTTTGATTGAATATATATTAGATTCTCAACACCACACAATTAAGGTTATAAAGTTTAAAATAAAACTCAAATTTCAAAATACAAAATTTGGTATATCAATTAAATAAATAATTTTTTTGTAAGAATAGTTTATTATATATACGAAGACATGCTAATAACTAAAATTTATAATAGGTGAAGGGTTTAGATAAGAAACAAGTAGGTTAGGCTTTCTCAATTTTAGAATATTAAATATTTTATATTTTATATTATAAAATAATTATATATTTTTTATAAACTAATATTGTTGAAAATTTTTAAAAATTAATTATTATAAAATATATTTAATTATTTTTTAATGAAATGTAATAACATTTTATAAGATTTTGATAGACTATATATTAGAATCTCAACATCACACAATAAAGGTAATAAAGCTTGAAATAAAACTAAAATTTAAAAATTAAAAATGCTTAATGTCGATCAAATAAATAATGTTTTTGTTAGAATAGTTTATAAAATATGCGAAGAGAAACTAATAACTAAAATTCACAATAGGGAAGGTTATGGAAAAAAAACAAGCACGTTAGGCTTTCATTGATTTAGATTATAAGATATTATATATTTTTTATTAAAATTTAATTATATATTTTTATATAATAATATTGTTGAAATTTTTCATAAATTAATTTTTATAAAATATGTTTAATTATTTTTTAATATAATATAATCACACTTTATAACATTTTGATCAAAGTAAATATTCGAATCTCAACATCACAAGAGTAAGGTAATGAAGTTTTAAATAAACTCAAATTTGAAAATAGAAAATGTGGTATACCGATCAAATAAACAATTTTTTTTGTAAGAATAGTATATAAAATGTACGAAGAGATGCTAATAACTGAAATTAACAATAGGAGAAGGGTATGCACAAGAAACAAGTAGGTCAGGCTTTTTCTAGTTTAGAATATGAAATATTATATATTTTATATTAAAAATTAATTATATACTTTTATATAATAATATTGTTAAAGCTTTTTATAAATCAATTATTATAAAATATGTTTAATTATTTTTTTATTAAAATGTAATAGCTCTTTATAAGATTTTGATAAAGTAAATATAAGAATCTCAATATCACAACAACAATATAAAAGTTTAAAATAAACTTAAATTTTAAAATAAAAAATGCAGGAAGTCGATCAAATAAACAATTTTTTTGTTAGAATAATTTATAACATATTTGAAGAGATGCTAATAACTGAAATTCACAATAGGAGAGCGGTATGGATAAGAAAGAAGTAAGTTATGCTTTCTCAAATTTAGAATATGAAATATTATATATTTTATATTATAAATTAATTATGTATTTTTTTATAAGAATAATGTTAAAATTTTTCATAAATTAATTGTTATAAAATAAGTTTAATTATTTTTTAATAAAATGTAATAACTCTTTATAAGATTTTGATAAAATAAATATTAGAATTTCAACATCACATAATTAAGGTAATAAAGTTTAAAATAAAAATTAAATTTAAAAATTCAAAATACGGTATGATTAATAAATAAATAATTTTTTTGTTATAATAGTTTATAACATATGTGATGGGAATCTAATAATTGAAATTTACAATAGGGGAAGGGTATGCATATGAAACAGGTAGGTTATGTTTTCTCAAATTTAGAATATGAAATATTATATATTTTATATTATAAATTAATTATATATTTTTATATAAGAATAATGTTAAAATTTTTCATAAATTAATTGTTATAAAATAAGTTTAATTATTTTTTAATAAAATGTAATAACTCTTTATAAGATTTTGATTGAATATATATTAGATTCTCAACACCACACAATTAAGGTTATAAAGTTTAAAATAATACTCAAATTTCAAAATACAAAATTTGGTATATCAATTAAATAAATAATTTTTTTTGTAAGAATAGTTTATAACATATACGAAGACATGCTAATAACTGAAATTTATAATAGGTGAAGGGTTTAGATAAGAAACAAGTAGGTTAGGCTTTCTCAATTTTAGAATATTAAATATTTTATATTTTATATTATAAAATAATTATATATTTTTTATAAACTAATATTATTGAAAATTTTCAAAAATTAATTATTATAAAATATATTTAATTATTTTTTAATGAAATGTAATAACATTTTATAAGATTTTGATAGACTATATATTAGAATCTCAACATCACATAATAAAGGTAATAAAGCTTGAAATAAAACTAAAATTTAAAAATTAAAAATGCTTAATGTCGATCAAATAAATAATGTTTTTGTTAGAATAGTTTATAAAATATGCGAAGAGAAACTAATAACTAAAATTCACAATAGGGAAGGTTATGGAAAAAAAATGAGCACGTTAGGCTTTCATTGATTTAGAATATAAAATATTATATATTTTTTATTAAAATTTAATTATATATTTTTATATAATAATATTGTTGAAATTTTTCATAAATTAATTTTTATAAAATATGTTTAATTATTTTTTAATATAATATAATCACACTTTATAACATTTTGATCAAAGTAAATATTCGAATCTCAACATCACAAGAGTAAGGTAATGAAGTTTTAAATAAACTCAAATTTGAAAATAGAAAATGTGGTATGTCGATCAAATAAACACTTTTTTTATACGAATAGTTTATAAATGTGCGAGTAGATGCTAATAACTGAAATTCACAATAGGAGAAGGGTATCCACAAGAAACAAGTAGGTCATGCTTTTTCTAGTTTAGAATATGAAATATTATATATTTTATATTAAAAATTAATTATATACTTTTATATAATAATATTGTTAATGCTTTTCATAAATCAATTATTATAAAATATGTTTAATTATTTTTTTATTAAAATGTAATAGCTCTTTATAAGATTTTGATAGAATATATATGAGAATCTCAATATCACACAATTAATGTAATAAAGTTTAAAATAAAACTCAAATTTGAAAATTTAAAATGCGGAATATCGATTAAATAAATAATTTTTTTTGTTATTAAAGTTTTTTAACATATGCGAATAGATGCTAATAATTGAAATTCGGAAGCGTATGGTGAAAATAAGTAGATTAGGCATTCTCTAGTTTAGCATATGAAATATTATATATTTTATATTATAAATTAATTATATATTTTTATATAATAATATTGTTTAAAATTTTCTTAAATCAATTAGTATAAAATTTGTTTAATTATTTTTTAATAAAATGTAATAACTCTTTATAAGATTTTGATAGAATATATATTAGAATCTCAACATCACACAATTAACGTAATTAAATTTAAAATAAAACTCAAATTTGAAAATTGAAAATATAGAATGTTTTTCAAATAAACAATATTTTTTTTAGAATAGTTTATAATATATAAAAAGGGATGCTAATAACTGAAATTCATAATAGAGGAAGGATATAGATAAGAAATAAGTAGGTTAGGCTTTCTAAAGTTTAGAATATAAAATATTATATATTATAAATTAATTTATATTTTGTAGATAATGATATTGTTGAAATTTTTCATAAATCAATTATTATAAAATATGTTTAATTATTTTTTATTAAATTGTAATAACTCTTTATATGATTTTGATAAATTAAATATGAGAATATTAACACAACATAAGTAAGGTGATGAAGTCTAATATAAAACTCAAATTTGAAAATTCAAAATACGGTTTATCGATTAAATATTTTTTTTTGTTTATAACATACAATTTTAGAATCTCAACATCACATAATTAAGGTAATGAAGTTTAAAATAAGTGTCAAATTTTAAAATTTCAAATGCGAAATGTCAATCAAATAAATAATTTTTTTATTAGAATAGTTTATAAAATTTTCAAACATATACTAATAACATAAATTCACATTAGGGAAGGGAATGGATAAGAAACAAGTAGGTTAGGCATTCTCTAGTTTAGAATATAAAATATTATATATTTTTTATAAAGTAATATTGTTGATTTTTTTCATAAATTAATTATTATAAAATATGTTTAATTATTTTTTAATAAAATGTTAGAACTCTTTATAAGACTTTGATAGAGTAAATGTTAGAATCTCAACATCACACGAGTAAGGTAATAAATTTTAAAATAAAACTCAAATTTGAAAATTCCAAATACGGAATTTGGATCTAATAAATAATTATTTGTTAAAATAGTTTATAACATATGTAAAGAGATACTAATAATAGAAATTTACAATAGGGGAAGGGAATGGATAAGAAACAAGTAGGCGAGACTTGTTCTAGTTTAGAATATAAAATATTATATAGTTTATATTATAAATTAATTATATATTTTTATATAGTAATATTGTTGAAAATTTTCATATATCTATTATTATAAAATATGTTTAATTATTTTTTAATTTAATATAATAACTCTTTATAAAATTTTGATAGAGTTAATATTAGAATTTCAACATCACATAAGTGAGGTAATAGAGTTTAAAATAAAACTTAAATTTGAAAATTAGAAATGTGAAATGTCGATCAAATATATTTTTTTGTTAGAATAGTTTATAACATATTCAAAGAGATACTAATAATAGAAATTTAGGGAAGGGTATGGATAAGAAACAAGTAGGCAATTTACTATAGTTTAGAATATAAAATATTATATATTTTATATTATAAATTACTTATGTAAACCCCTCCCTTTTGAGTTAAGGAAAACTGGGAAAAGAACCGGTGAAACCGAGTAAGAAAACCGAACCGGTTCACAAATCTGTTTATTGGAGAATGGGCAAATTAGAGAAATTTAACTCCCTTGTGACCTAAAGAGATTTATAAACCTTGGAAAGGAACCTTAGGACAAAGTGGGAGAGAAACACCAAACCGGTTCAGGTTAAATGGAGTTGAAATGGATTAAACCGTTTTAATAACCGAGTCGGTTTATGAACGGCAACCGATAGATAGATGGTAAACCGGGAATTTTATGGACCCTAAGTTACCTAAGGAGTCAAAAAAGTTAAGCAAAAAGGACTTTAGGGTGAATTGGAGATGAAAAGCCAACTGGTTCAAATGAACCAGATACGAACCAGATTGAATCGATTTGCTTTAGTTTAGAATATAAAATTTCACTTTAGTTTATAAAATACGTTTAATTATTTTTTAATAAAAGGTAATAATACTTTATAAGATTTTGATAAAGTAAATATTAGAATCTCAACATCACACAATTAAGGAAATGGAGCTTAAAATAAAACCTAAATTTGAAAATTCTAAATGCGGAATGTTTAGAATAAAACCTAGATTTATTAAAGTTTTTTATTATAATAGTTTATAATATATACATATAGATGCTAATAACATAAATTCACAATAGGGGAATGGTATGGAAAAGAAACAAACACGTGAGGCTTGCACTAGTTTAGAATATAAACTGTTATATATTTTATGTTATAAATTAATTATATATTTTCATATAATAATACTATTGAAAATTTTAATAAATCTATAGTTTATTTTAAATTAGAGTTTATTTTAAAAATAGTTTAAACTAGTTTAAATTAGAGTATTATATAATAATACTATTGAAATTTTTAATAAACTCTATTTTTAATATATTTTTATATAATAACAAAAAATTATTATAAAATATGTTTAATTAATTTTTAATAAAATATAATAAGTCTTTATAAGATTTTGATAGAGTAAATATTAGAATCTCAACATCACAGAAGTAAGGTAATAATGTTTGAAATAAAACTTAAATTTGAAAATTCCAAATGTAGAATTTTGATCATTATACCGCCCGGGTATTAGGACACCTCCGTTCGTAACCGATAAATGAGTTTTCAACTTCCTTCGAGAAAGTCTCATCATACCAACCGGGTATGATCTACTTACAACCAGTAAGTAGTTTTTCCGCATGATTTTCACATCACTTCCTCGAAGTAGTGATGTTTAAAATACCACTTAATAGTGGGTTTTCATACCGAGGCACTTATCATTCCCAATCGGGTATGATATAAAATTTTCACTCACAACCGGTAAGTGGTTTTAAATTTTAAGTTGTGTTTATCATCCCAACTGGGTATGATGTTAGTAAACTCACTCACCCGTTAACGTAGTGAATTCCACTAGACCAATTCTTTGTATTCATGTGAGTTCGTACATGCTGGCGTTCCTGGTATTTCACGTTCCTACACGATATGAACATCCTTGTTCATTATTACTCGGCATAATAGCCTTCATTCATTTCCAATGAATGAGAAAATCCAAACTTTTAGTTATTTGAAATTAGGTCCCTAAAGTTATTTCTCTTTAACTTTAAGTCCCTAATGTTGGTTTTTCCTCAAATTGAGTCCCGTAACTTTTAAAATTTATCTTAGAACCTCAATTTATTCAATTTCACCAAAAAGGGGTTTAATTTCCCAAATTTCCTATTTGGTCCCCTAATTTTTCCAAAATTACCATTTTGCCCTTCCTTTACAAAAATGGTAAGTTTTGCCCCAAAAATTCTAAAATTCCTCAATTGGTCCTCCAGCATTATTTGCATGCCCAATTGACCCTCAATTTCATAAAATAATATTTTAGTCCTTTGAATTTTGACAAATTTGAGTTTTATTTTAAGCTTTATTACCTTAATTGTGTGATGTTGAGATTATAATATTTAATCTATCAAAATCTTATAAAGTGTTATCACGTATTATAAAAAAATAATTAAACATATTTTATAATAATTAATTTATGAAAATTTTCAACAATATTATTATATAAAAATATATAATTAATTTATAGTATAAAATATATAATATTTTATATTATAAACTATAAAAAGCCTAACCTGCTTGTATCTATTCCATACCCTTCCCCTATTGTGAATTTCAGTTATTAACATCTCTACGCATATGTTATAAACTATTCTAATAAAAAATGTTTATTTGATCAACATTCTATATTTTCAATTATCAAATTTTAGTTTTATTTTTAACTTTATTACCTTAATTATATGATGTTGAGATTCTAATATTTAGTGTATCAAAATCTTATAAAGATTATTACATTTTATTAAAAAATAATTAAACATATTTTATAATAATTGATTTAAGAAATATTTTAATAGTATTACTATACAAAAATATATAATTAATTTATAATATATAATATATAATATTTTATATTATAAACTAGAGAAAGCCTAACGTGCTTGTTTTTTTGTCCATATCATTCCCCTATTATAACATTAACTTATTAGCATCTTTTCGCATATGTTATAAACTATTTTAACTAAAATATTTTTTATTTGATCGACATACCATATTTTGAATTGTCAAATTTGAGTTTTATTTTAAACATTGTTACATTAATTGTGTAATGTTGAGATTCTAATATTTAGTCTATCAAAATCTTATAAAGATTATTACATTTTATTAAAAAATAATTAAACATATTTTATAATAATTCATTTATGAAAATTTTTAATAATATTATTATATCAATAAATATATAATTAATTTATAATAAAAAATATATAATATTTTCCATTCTAAATTAGAGAAAGTCTAATCTGCTTGTTTCTTATCCATACCCTTCCCCTATTGTAAATATCAGTTATTAGTATCTCTTTATATATATTATAAACTATTTTAACAAAAAATTATTTATTTTATCACTATACAACAATTTGAATTTTCAAAGTTTGAATTTTATTTTTAACTTTATTACTTTAATTGTGTTATGTTGAGATTCCAATATTTACTTTATCAAAATCTTATAAATAGTTATGACATTTTAAAAAAAAAATAATTCAACATATTTTATAATAATTGATTTATAAAATATTTTAACAATATTATTATATAATTAATTTATAATATAAAATATATAATATTTTATATTCAAAACTAGAGAAAGCCTAACATGCTTGTTTTTTATCCATACCCTTCCCCTAATGTGACATTCAATTATTAGTATCACTTCTATTATATTATAAACTATTCTAACAAAAAAATTATTTATTTTTATTGACATTCTAATAGTTTATTTTAGTATTCAAAATATATAAATTTGAGTTTTATTTTAAATGTTATTACTTAAATTGTGTGATGTTGAGATTATAATATATAGTCTATCAAAATTTTATAAAGAGTTATTACTTTTTATTAAAAATAATTAAACATATTTAATAATAATTCATTTATGAAAAATTTTAACAATATTATTATATCAAAAAATATATAAATAAAATTTAATATAAAATATTTTATATTTTATATTATAAACTAATGAAAACCTAACCTACTTGTTTATTATGCATAGCCTTCCTCTATTGTAAATTTCAGTTTTCAGCATCTCTCCTTATATGTTATAAACTATTCTAACAAAAATATTGTTTATTTAATGGACATATCGTATTTTGATTTATCAAATTTGAGTTTTATTTTAAAATTTATTACCTTAATTGTATGATGTTGAGATTATAATATTTAATCTATGAAAATCTTAAAAAGTGTTATTAAATTTTATAAAAAAATAATTAAACATATTTTATAATAATTAATTTATGAAATATTTCAACAATATTATTATATAAAAATATATATAATTAATTTATAATATAAATACATAATATTTTATATTCTAAACTATAAAAAGCCTAACTTGCTTGTATCTATTCCATACCGTTCCCCTATTGTGAATTTCACTTATTAACATCTCTTCGCATATGTTATAAACTATTCTAACAAAAAATTGTTTATTTTATCAACATTCCATATTTAAAATTTTTAAATTTGAGTTTTATTTTTAACTTTATTACTTTAATTGAGTGATGTGAAGATTATAATATTTAGTGTATCAAAATCTTATAAAGAATTATTAAATTTTATTAAAAAATAATTAAACATATTTTATAAAAATTGATTTATAAAAAATTTTAACAATATTATTATATAAAAATATATAATTAATATATTTTATATTATAAACTACAGAGAGCCTAACGTGCTTGTTTCTTATACATACCCTTCACCTTGATTTTATGATGTTGAGATTCTAATATTTAATCTATCAAAATCTTAAAAATAGTTAATACATTTTATTAAATAATAATTAAACATATTTTATAATAATTAATTTATGAAAAATTTGAAGTATATTAATATATAAAAATATATTATTAATTTATACTTTATTACCTTAATTATAAAAATTTGTTCGCGTATGTTATTAAATATTCTAACAAAAAAATAGTTTATTTGATCGACATACCGCATTTTGAATTATATTTTAATCCCTATTTCGTTAATTGTGTGATATTGAGATTCTAATATTTAGTCTATCAAAATCTTACAAAGAATTATTTAATTTTATTAAAAAATAATTAAATATATTTTATAATAATTAATTTATAAAAAATTTTTAACAATATTGTTATATAAAAATATATCATTAATTTATTATATAAAATATATAATATTTTATATTATAAACTACAGAAAGCCTAACATGCTTGTTTCTTATACATACCCTTCACCTATTGCAACATTCAGTTATTTGCATCACTTCGCATTTGTTATAAACAATTCTAACAAAAAAAATTTTATTTAATCGACATTCCGAATTTTGAATTTTCAAATTTGAGATTTATTTTTAACTTTATTACCTTTATTGTGAGATGTTGAGATTCTAATATTTAGTCTTTCAAAATCTTATTAAGAGTTATTACATTTTATTAAAAAATTATTAAACATATTTGATAATAATTGATTTATGAAAAATTTCAACAACATTATTATATAAAAATATAAATTTAATTTATAATATATAATATATAATATTTTATATTCTAAGCTAGATAAAGTTTAACCTGCTTGTTTATTATTCATACCCTTTCCGTAATGTGAATTTCAGTAATTTGCATCTCTTCGCATATGTTATAAATTATTATAATAAAAACATTGTTTATTTAATCGACATACCGTATTTTAAATTTTCAAATTTGAGTTTTATTTTAAACTTCATTACCTTACTTGTGTATTATTTATATTCTAATATTTACATTATCAAAATCTTATAAAGAGTTATTAAATTGTTATTAAAACATAATTAAACATATTTTATAATAGTTTATTTATAAAAAATTTCATAAAATATAACTGATTAATTTCTCTAATTAAACCTTCTCCTATTGTGAATTTCTCTTATTAGCATCTCTTCTCATATTGTATAATCTATTATAACTAAAAAATTGTTTATTTGATTGACATTCCATATTTTGAATTTTTAAATTTGAGTTTTATTTTGAATTTTATTACGTTAATTTTTTGTTCTTGAGATTCTAATATATAGTCTATCAAAATCTTATAAAGTGTTATTATATTTTATTAAAAAATAATAAAACATATTTTATAATAATTGATTTATGAAAAATTTCAACAATATTATTATATAAAAATATATAATTAATTTATAATATAAAATATTTATTATTTTATCTTCTAAACTAGAGAAAGCCTTACCTACTTATTTCTTATTCATACCACCCCTATTGTGAATTTCTGTTATTAGCATTTCTTCGCATATATTATAAATTATTCTAACAAAAACTTGTTTATTTGATCGACATACCATATTTTGAATTTTCAAATTTGAGTTTTATTTTAACTTTATTATCTTAATTGTTTGATGTTGAGATTCTAGTATTTAGTTTATCAAAATTTTATAAAAAGTTATTAGATTTTATTAAAAAATAATTAAACATATTTAATAATAATTGATTTATGAAAGATTTCAATAATATTATTATATAAAAAAATATATAATTAATTTATAATATAAAATATATAATATTTTATATTCTAAACTATAAAACGCATAACCTGCTTGTTTCTTATTCATACCCTTCCCTTATTGTGAATAATATTTTATATTCTAAACTATAAAACGCATAACCTGCTTGTTTCTTATTCATACCCTTCCCTTATTGTGAATTTCAGTTATTAGCATCTCTTCGCATATGTTATAAACTATTTCACAGTTAAAACTACGTTTGGCTCATCTCGAGTTAAAGTCGGAGGAAACCCCTCTTGAACCGAGAGAGCGGCGGGTTGTTCACGGGGATCCAACCAAACTGGGTTTGGGCGTGACTTATCCAATTTCCTATAACAACATAAAAGCATCCTAAATATTTTATTTTCACCCCATTAACAAAGAAAAGTAGTTTCCGCAACAATACTTCAATTCCACATTAATATTCTTTAACAGAATAAAACTTTTCAGGTTAATAATAATAGTATATCGAAATATATAAAAGAAATTTTATAATGCAAAATATATGCTTCAAACTCGATTTGAACTTGATGTGAAAACTATAAGGGTCATACGTTAGGCTTTCTCTACTTTAAAATATAAAATATTTTATATTTTATATTATACATTAATTATATATTTTTTATATAAAAATATTTTTAAAAATTTTCACAAATCAATTATTATGAAATTTGTTTAATTATTTTTTAATAACATGTAATAATTTTTTATATGATTTTGATAGACTAAATATTAGAATCTCAACATCACACAATTAAGGTATTTAAATTAAAAATAAAACTTAAATTTAAAAATTCAAAATAAGGTATGTCAATCAATTAAACAATTTTTTTTTGTTAGAATAGTTTATAAGATATGCGAAGTTATCCTAATAATTGAATATCACAATTGAGAAATGGTATAGATAAAAAAAAAAAAAACAAGCACGTTATTCTTTCTCTTGTTCAGAATATAAAACATATATATATATATATATATATATATATATTATAAATTAATAATATTTTTTATATAATAATATTGTTAAATTTTTTTATAAATCAATTATTATAAAATATGTTTAATTATTTTTTAATAAAATTTAATATCGCTTTATAAGATTTTAATATACTAAATATTAGAATCTCAACATCCATAATTAAGGTAATAAAATAAAACTCAAATTTAAAATTTTAAAATACGGTATATCGATTAAATAAACATTATTTTGTTATAATAGTTTATAACATATACGAAGAGATGCAAATAACTGTAATTCTCAATAGGGTAAGGTATGCATAAGAAATAAGAAGGTTAGGCTTCCTCTAGTTTAGAATATAAAATATTATATATTTTATATTATAAATTTATTATATATTTTTTATATAATAATCTTATAAAATTTTTTCATAAATCAATTATTATAAAATATGTTTAATTATTTTTTAATAAAGTGTAAGAACTCTTTATAAGATTTTGATAGACTAAATATTATAATCTCAATATCAAACAATTAAGTTAATAAAGTTAGAAATAAAACTAAATTTCAAAATTTAAAATACGGTATGTCGATCAATTAAACAATTTGTTTGTTAGAATAGTTTATAACATATTCGAAGAGATGCTAATAATTGAATGTGATAATAGGGGAAGGATTTGAAGAAAAGAACAAGCATGTTAGGCTCTCTAGTTTAGAATATAATAATATATATTATAAATTAATTATATATTTTTTATATAATAATATTGTTAAATTTTTTATAAATCAATTATTGTAAAATATTTTTAATTATTTTTAATAACGCTTTATAAGATTTTGATATAATAAAATATTAGAATTTCGACATCCCACAATTAAGAAAATAAAGTTTAAAATAAAACTTAAATTTAACAATTCAAAATTCGGTATATCGATCAAATAAACAATTTTTTTGTTAGAATAGTTTATAATATATACGAAGAGTTGCAAATAATTGAAATTCATAATAGGTTTAATGTATAGATAAGAAACAAGCAGTTTAAGCTTTCTCTAGTTTAGAATATAAAATATTATATATTTTATATTATAAATTAATTATATATATATATTTATATAATAATATTTCTGAAATTTTTCATAAATCAATTATTATAAAATATGTTTATTTATTTTTTAATATAATGTAATAACTATTTATAAGATTTTGATAAACTAAATATTATAATCTCAACATCACACAAATAAGTTAATAAAGTTAAAAATAAAAATAAATTTGAAAATTCAAAATATGGTATGTCGATCAAATAAATAATTTTTTATTTAGAATAGTTTATAACGTATGGGAAGATATGGTAATAACTAAAAGTAACAATAGGGGAAGGATTTAGATAAAAAAAACAAGCACGTTAGACTTTCTCTAGTTTAGAATATAATATATTATATATCTTATATTATAAATTAATTATATATTTTTTATATAGTAATATTGTTAAAATTTTTTATAAATCAATTGTTATAAAACATGTTTAATTATTTTTTAATAAAATTTAATAACTCATTATAAGAATTTAATAGACATAATTTTAGAATGTCAACATCAAACAATTATGGTAATTAAGTTTAAAATAAAACTTAAATTTCATAATTCAAAATATGGTATGTCGATTAAATAAATAAAGTTTTTGTTAGAATAGTTTATACTATATGCGAAAAGATGATAATAACTTAAATTTACAATAGAGGAAGGATGTGGATAAGAATTAACTATACATTTTTTATATAATAGTATTGTAGATATTTTTTATAATTTAATTATTATAAAATATATTTAATTATTTTTTAATTAAATTTAATAACTTTTATAAGATTTTGATAGACTAAATATTAGAATCTCAACATTACACAATTATGGTAATTAAGTTTAAATTAAAACTCAAATTTGAAAATTCAAAATACGGTATGTCGATCAAATAAATAATTTTTTTTAGAATAATTTATAACATATGCGAAGAGATGCAAATAACTGAAATTCACAATAGGTTAAGGGTATGGATAAGAAATAAGCAGGTTAGGCTTTCTCTATTTTAAAATATAAAATATTTTATATTTTATATTATAAATTAATTACATATTTTTTATATAATAATATTTTTAAAATTTTTCACAAATAAATTATTAGGAAATTTGTTTAATTATTTTTTAATAACATATGATAACTCTTTATAAGATTTTGATAGACTAAATATTATAATCTCAACATCACACAATTAAGGTAATTAAGTTTTAAATAAAACTTAAATTTAATAATTCAAAATACGATAGGTCGATTAAATAAATAATATTTTTATTAGAATAGTTTATAATATATACGAAAATATGTTAATAACTAAAATTCACAATAGAGGAAGCATGTGGATAATAAACAAGCAGGTTATGCTTTGTCTAGATTAAAATATAAAATATTACATATTTTTATATAATAATATTGTTGAGATTTTTAATAAATTAATTATTATAAAATATATTTAATTATGTTTTAATAAAATTTTATAACTCTTTATAAGATTTTTATAAAGTAAATATTACAATCTCAACATCACACAAGTATGGTAATAAAGTTTAAAATAAAACTCAAAATTGAATATTTAAAATGAGGTATGTCGATTAAATAAATAATTTTTTATTTATAATAGTTTTTTACATATATGAAGTAATGTTAATAACAGAATATCACAATAGGGGAAGGGTATGGATAAGAAACAATCATGTTAGTATTTATTTTGATTAAATTAATAGTATATATTTTATATAATAATATTTCTGAAATTTTTCATAAATAAATTATTATAAAATATGTTTAATTATTTTTTATTAAAATTTAATAACTCTTTATAAGATTTTGATATACTAAATATTAGAATCTCAACATCCCACAATTAAGGTAATAACATTTTAAAAAAACTAAAATTTGACAATTAAAAATAATGTTTGTCGATCAAATAATCAATTTTGTTGTTATAATAGTGTATAACATATGCGAATAGATGCAAATAACTGAAATTCATAATAGGGTAAGGGTATGGATAAGAAACAAGCATATTAGGCTTTCTATAGTTTAGAATATCAAATATTATATATTTTGTTTTATAAATTAATTATATATTTTTTATATAATAATATTATTGAAAAATTTTTATTAATTAAAAATTATAAAATATGTTTAATTATTTTTATTAAAATGTAATAACTCTTTAAAATATTTTGATAGACTATTAGAATCTCAACAACACACAATTAAGGTAATAAATTTAAAAATAAAACTCAAATTTGATAATTCAAAATACGCAATATCGATCAAATAAACAATTTTTTTGTTAAAATAGTTTATAACATATGAGAAGAGATGCTAATAACTGAAATTCACAATAGGGGAAGGTTATAGATAATAAACAAGCAGGTTAGGTTTTCTCTAGTTTAGTATATAAAATATCATATAGTATATATTATAAATTAATTATATATTATTATAAAATAATGTTGTTGAAATTTTTCATAAATCAATTATTATAAAACATGTTAAATAATTTTTTAATAAAATATAATAACTCTTTATAAGATTTTCATAATATAAATATTAGAATCACAACATCAAACAATTAATTTAAAAAAGTTTAAAAAAAATTAAATTTGAAAATTCAAAATGTGGTATGTCGATTAAATAAACAATTTTTTTGTTAGATTAGTTTATAACATATGCGAAGAGTAGTAACTGAAAGACAAAATAATGAATGAGTATAAATAAGAAACAAGCAGGTTTGACTTTCTCTAATTTAGAGTATAAAATATTACATATTATAAATTAATTATAAATTTTTTATATAGTTATATTATTTAAAATTTTCTTAAATAAATTATTATAAAATAGTTTTAATTAATTTTTAATTAAATTTCATATCTCTTTATAAGATTTTGACAAACTATATATTAGAATCTAAACATCACACAATTTAGGTAAAAAAACTATAAAATAAATCTCAAATTTGAAATTTCAAAATATAGAATATCGATCAAATAAACAATTGTTTTGTTAGAATAGTTTATAACATATTCGAAGACATGCTAATAATTGAAATTCACAATAGGAGAAGGGTGTGAATATGAAACAAGTAGGTTAGGCTTTCTATAATTTAGATTATAAAATCTTATATATTTTATATTATAAATTAATTATATATTTATATATAATAATATTTTTAAAATTTTTCATAAATCAATTATTATAAAATATGTTTAATTATTTTTTATTAAAATGTAATAACTCTTTAAAAGATTTTGATAGAATATATATTAGAATCTCATAAATGAATTATTATAAAATTAATATATATTTTTTATATAATAAAATTTTTGTAAATTTTCAAAATTAATTATTATAATATATGTTTAATTATTTTTTTATAAAATTTAATAAATCTTTATATGATTTTGAGAAAGTAAATATTAGAATCTCAACCTCATACAAGTAAGGTAATGAAGTTTAAAATAAAATTCAAATTTGAAAATATAAAATGCGGTATGTCGATGAAATAAACAATTTTTTTGTTAGAATAATTTATAATATATGTGAAGAGATTCTAATAACTGAAATTTACAATAGGGGAAGGGTTTGGTTAATAAACAAGCAGGTTAGGCTTTGTCTAGATTAAAATATAAAATATTATATATATTTTTATATGATAATATTTATGAAAATTTTTATAAATAAATTATTAGAAAATATGTTTAATTATTTTTTAATAAAATTTAATAATATTTATAAGATTTGATACACTAAATATTATAATCTCAACATCACATAATTAAGGTAATAAAGTTAAAAATAAAACTCAAATTTGAAAATTCAAAATATGGAATGTCGATAAAATAAAATTTTTTTTATTAGACTAGTTTATAAAATATGCGAAGAGATGTTAATAACTGAAACTCACAATAGGAGAAGGGTATGGAATAGATACAAGCAAGTTAGGCTTCTTATAGCTTAGAATATAATATATTATATATTTTATAATATAAATTAATTATATATTTTTTATTTAATAATATTATTGAAATATTTCATAAATTAATTATTATAAAATATGTTTAATTATTTTTTTTATAAAATGCAATAACACTTTTTAAGATTTTGATACATTAAGTATTATGATGTTGAAGATTTTGATACATTAAGTATTATAATCTCAACATCACACAATTAAGGTAATAAAGTTTAAAATAAAACTCAAATTTGACAAATCAAAATATGATATGTGGATCAAATAAACAATATTTTTGTTAGAATAGTTTATAACATATACGAAAAGATGTTGATAACTGAAATTCACAATAGAGTAAGGCTATGCATAAGAAACAAGTTAAGCTCTCATTAGTTTAGAATATAAAATATAAAATATTTTATATATAATTTTAATTATATATTTTTTGATATAATAATATTTTTGAAATTTATCATAAATAAATTATTGTTAAATATGTTTAATTATTTTTTAATAAAAAGTAATAACCCTTTATAAGATTTTGATAGATTTTATATTAAAATCTCAACATCACACAATTTAAGTACTAAAGTTTAAAATAAAACTCAAATTTAAATATTCAAAATACGATATATCGATCAAATAAATAAATTTTTTTACAATAGTTTATAATATATGCTAAGTCATACTAATAAGTGAATGTCATAATAAGGGAAGGGATGGATAAAAAACAAACACGTTAGCCTTTCTCTAGCTTTGAATATAAAATATTATATATTTTATATTATAAATTAATTATATATTTTTTATATAATAATATTGCTAAAATATTTTATAAATCAATTATTATAAAATATGTTGAATTATTTTTTTAATAAAATGTCATAACTATTTATAAGATTTTGATAAAGTAAATATTGGAATCTCAACATCACACAATTAAAGTAATAAAGTTTAAAATAAAACTCAAACTTTAAAAATTCTAATTGTTTTTATATTAATAAAATAAATAATTTTTTTGTTAGAATATTTTATAATATTTATAAAGAGATGCTAATACTGAAATTTACAATAGGGGAAGTGTATGGTTAAGAAACAAGTAAGTTAGGCTTTCTCTAATTTACAATGTAAAATATTATATATTTTTTATTATAAATTAATTATATATTTATTGATATAATAATATTATTGAAAATTTTCATATATAAATTATTATAAAATATGTTTAATTATTTTTTAATAAAATGTAATAATCTTTATAAGATTATGATAGACTAAATATTAGAATTTCAACATTACACAATTAATGTAACAATATTTAAAATAAAACTCAAATTTGACAATTCAAAATACCGTATTTCGATCAAATAAACAATGTTTTAGTTAAAATAGTTTATAGCATATGCAAATAGATACTAATAACTAAAATTTATAATTAGAGAAGGTTATGGATAAGACACACGCATGATTGGCTTTCTCTAGTTTAAAAAATAAAATATCATATGTTTTATATTATAAATAATTATATATTTTTTATATAATAATATTATTGAAATTTTCCATTAATCAATTATTTTAAAATATGTTTTACTATTTTTTAATAAAATATAATAACTTTTTATAAGATCTTGAAGGGCTAAATATTGGAATCTTAACATCACATAATTAAGGTAATAAAGTTTTAAATAAAATTAAAATTTGATTATTCAAAATTCGGTATGTCAATCAAATAAATATTTTTTTTGTTAGAATAATTTATAAAATATGTGAAGGGATGCTAATAACTGAAGTTCACAATAGGCTTTGAATAATAAACTAGCAAGTTAAGTTTTCTCTAGTTTACAATAATTATAGATTCATTATATATTTTTTATTTAATAATATATTTTAAATTTTTTTTTTATAAATCAATTATTATAAAATATGTTTACTAATTTTTTTAATAAAATGTAATAACTCATTATCAGAGATATTGATAGACTATATATGAAAATTTCAACATCACACAATTAAGGTAATAAAGTTTTAAATAAAACATAAAATTTGAAATATAAAATGTGGTATGTCGACTAATATTATATATTTTTTTATTATAGCAGAATGGTGTGAATAAGAAACAAGTAGGTTAAGCATTCTCTAGTTTAGAATATGAAATATTATATATTTTATTTTATAAATTAAATATATATTTTTATATTATAATATTATTTAAATTTTTCATAAATTAATTATTATAAAGTAAGTTTAATTATTTTTTAATAAAATATAATAACTTTTTATTTTGATAGAGTATATATTAGAATTTCAACATAACAGAATTCAGGTAATAAAATTTAAAATAAAACTCTAATTTGAAAATTCAAAATACGGAATATCGATCAAATAAACAATTTTTTTGTTAGAATAGTTTATAACATATGCTAAGATATGCTAGTAATAGAAATTTACAATAGGGGAATAGTGTGGAAAAGAAACAAGCAGGTGAGGCTTGTTTTAGATTATAATATAACATATTATATATTTTATACAATGAATTTATTTTATATATTTTTTATATAATAATATTGTCGAAAATTTTTATTAATTAATTATTATAAAATAATTTAATTATTTTTTAATAAATGTAATAACTCTTTATAAGATTTTGATAGTGTAAATATTAGAATCTCAATGTCACACAATTAAAGTAATGAAGTTTAATATAAAACTTAAATTTAAAAATTCAAAATGCAGTATTCCGATTAAATAAAGAAAATTTTTGTTATAATAATTTATAATATATGCAAAAAAATTATAATAACAACAATTTAAAATATGGGAAGGGTGTGATTAAGAAATAAGTAGGTGAGGTTTGCTCTAGTTTAAAATATAAAATATTATATATTTTATATTATAAATTACTTATATATTTTTTATATAATAATATTGTTAAAACCTTTCATAAATAAATTATTGTAAAATATGTTTAATTATTTTTTAATAAAATGTAATAACTTTTTCAAAGACTTTGATAGAGTAAATATTAGAAACTCAACTTCACAAAAATAAATTCTAATGTTTAAAATAAAACTAAAATTAGAAAATTACAAATGTGAAATATCAATAAAATAAATAATTTTTTTATAATAATTTATAATATATGCAAACAGAGACTAATAATAGAAATTCACAATAGGGGATGGTATGGAAGACTCGCTCTAATTTAAAATATAAAATATTTTATATTTTATATTATAAATTTATTATATATTTTTATATAGTAATATGGTTGAAACTTTTCATAAATCAATTATTATAAAATATGTTTAATTATTTTTTTGTAAAATGTAATAACACTTTATAAGATTTTGATAAAGTCAATGTTAAATTCTCAACATCACATAAGTAAGGTAATGACATTTAAAATAAAACTCAAATTTAAAAATTCGAAAAGCGGAATTTTGAACAAATAATTTTTTTTGTTACAATAGTTTATAACATATGTGAAAAAATGCTAATAACTGAAATTCAAAATAGGGAAAGGGTATGGATAATAAAAAAGCAAGTTAGGCTTGTTCTAGTTTAGAATTATAAAAAATTAATTATATATTTTTATGTAATAATATTGTAGAAATTTTTCATAAATCAATTATTAAAAAATATGTTTAATTAATTTTTAATAAAATGTAATAACTCTTTATAAGATTTTGATAGACTAAATATTAGAATCTCGACATTACACAATTAAGGTAATGATGTTTAAAAGTAAATATCAAATTTAAAAATTACATATGTGAAATGTCAATCAAATAAACAATTTTTTTTGTTAAAATATTTTATAGCATATGCAAATAGATGTTAATAATAGAAATTTACAATAAGGGAAGGGTATGGATAAGAAATAAGTAGGTGACTCTTACTTTAATTTAAAATAATATTTTATATTATAAATTAATTATATATTTTTAATATAATAATATTTTTGAAAATTTTCATAAATCAATTATTTTGAAATATGTTTAATTATTTTTAAAAAAAATTTAAAAACTATTTACAAGATTTTAATAAAATAAATATTAAAATCTCAATATCACACAATTAAGGTAATAAAGAGTAAAATAAAAATCAAATTGGAAAATTTCAAATGCAAAATATCGAACAAATAAACAATTTTTTGTAAAAATATTTTATAACATATGCAAAGAGATGCTAATATTTGAATTTCATAATAGGGGAAGGGTATGAATAATAAAAACAAGCAGGTGATATTTACTTTTGTTTAGAATATAAAATATTATATATTTTATATAATAAAATAAATATATTTTTATATAATAATATAGTTTAAAATTTTCATAAATTAATTATTATAAAATATATTTAATTACAGTTTAATAAAATGTAATATCTATTTATAAGATTTTGAAAGTCTAAATATTAAAATCTCTACATCACACAATTAAGTTAATGAAATTTAAAATAAAACTCAAACTTGAAAATTCAAAATGTGGTATGTCAATCAAATATACAATATTTTTGTTAGAATAATTTATAATATATGCAAAGATATCCTAATAACAAAAATTCAAAATATAGGAAGGGTATGGTTATGAAACAAGCACGTGATGGTTAGAATATAAAATATTATATGTTTTATATTATAAATTAATTATATATATATATATTTAGATAATAATATTGTTAAAATTTTTTATAAATCAAATATTATAAAATATGTTTAATTATTTTTTAATAAAATTTTATAATTCTTTATAAGATTTTGATAAAGTAAATATTAGAATCTCAACATCACAAAAGTATGGTAATAAAGTTTTTAAATAAATATCAAATTTGAAAATTTAAATGCGAAATATCGATCAAATAAACACATTTTTGTTAGAATATTTTAAAACATATGCAAAGAGTTCTAATAAAAAAAATTAACAATAGAGAAAGGGTATTGATAATATACAAATAGGTGAGGCTTGCTCTAGTTTAATATATAAAATATTATATATTTTTATTATAAATTAATTATATATTTTTTATATAATAATATTCTTGAAATTTTTTAAAATTAATTATTATAAAATATGTTTAATTATTTTTTAATAAAATTTAATAACTCTTTATAAGATATTTATAAAGTAAATATTAGAATCTCAACATCACACCAGTACGATAATAAAGTTTAAAATAAAATTTAAATATAAAAATACAAAATGTGGTATGTCGATCAAATAAATAATTTTTTTGTTATAATAGTTTATAATATATGTGAAGAAATCCTAATAACAAAAATTCACAATAGGGGAAGGGTATGGATAAGAAACAAGCAGGTTAGGCTTTCTCTAGTTTAATATATAAAATATAAGATATTATGTATTTTATATTATAAATTAAATATATATTTTTATATAATAATATTGTTGAAAATTCTCATAAATTAATTATTATAAAATATGTTTAATTATTTTTTAATAAAATATAATAAATATTTATAATATTTTGATAGACTAAATATTATAATCTTAACATCACACAATTAACGTAATAAAGTTAAAAATAAAATTCAAATTTGAATATTCCAAATGTGCAATGTCGATCAAATGAATAATTTTTTTGTTAGAATAGTTTATAACAAATGCGAAGAGATACTAATCACTAAAATTTACAATAGGAGAATGGTTTGGAGAAGAACAAGTGATTTAGGCTTTCTCGAGTTTAGAATATATATATTATATATTTTTATTATAAATTAATTATAAATTTTTTATATAATAATATTGTTGAAATATTTTAAAATCAATTATTATAAAATATGTTTAATTATTTTTTAATAAAATTTAGTAACACTTTATAAGATTTTGATGAAGTAAATATTACAATCTCAAAATCACACCAGTAAGGTAATGAAGTTTAAAATAAAATTTAATTTTGAAAATATAAAATGCGGTATGTCGATTAATTAAATAATTTTTTGTTAGAATAGTTTATAACATATGCGAAAAGATTCTAATAACTGAAATTCACAATAGGGAAAGGGTATGGATAAGAAACAACTAGGTTAGGTTTTCTCTAATTTAGAATGTGAAATATTATATATTTTATATTATAAATTAATTATATATTTTTTATATAATAATATTGTTAACATTTTTCATAAATAAATTATTATAAAATATGTTTAACTCTTTATAATATTTTGATAGACTAAATATTAGAATCTCAACATCACATAATTAAGATAATAAAGTTTAAAATATAACTCAAATTTGAAAATTCAAAATGCGGTATATCAATCAAATAAATAATGTTTTTATTAGAATAGTTTATAACATATGCGAAGAGATGCTAATAACTGAAATTCATAATAGGGGAAGGGTATGGATAAGAAATAAGTAGGTTAGGATTTCTCTAGTTTAGAATATAAAATATATAATATTTTATATTAAAGATTAATTATATAAGTTTTTATAATAATATTGCTAAACATTTTTATAAATCAATTATTATAAAATATGTTTAATTATTTTTTTAAGAAAACATAATTACTCTTTATTAGATTTTGATAAACTAAATATTAGAATTTTAACATCACACAATTAATGTATTAGAGTTTAAATTAAAACATATATTTAAAAATTCTAAATACGAATTGTAGATTAAATAAATAATATTTTTTGTTAGAATAATTTATCACATATGCAAAGAGATGCTTACAATAGAAACATAAATTTACAATAGGGGAATTATTTAGATAAAAATCAATAGGTGAGGCTTACTCTATTATAGAATATAAAATAAGAAATATTTTTTATTATAAATTAATTATATAATAATATTCTTGAAAATCTTCATAAATGAATTATTATAAAATATATTTAATAAATTTTAATAAAATGTAATAACTATTTATAAGATTTTAATAGAGTAAATATTAGAATCTCAAAATTACACAATTAAAATAATGAAGTTAAAAATAAAATTAAAAATTAAAAACTCTAAATGCGAAATTTTAATCAAATAAATAATTTTTTTATAATAATTTATAACATATGCAAAGAGATGATAATAACATAAATTCAGAATTGGGAAGGGTATGGATAAAAAACAAGCAGATGAGGCTTGCTCTTGTTTATAATATAAAATATATAATATTTTATATTATAAATTAATAATATTTTTTATATAATAATATTGTTGAAATTTTCTAAAACTCAATTATTATAAAAATGTTTAATTTTTTTAATTAAATTTAAAAACTCTTTTATAAGATTTTGATATAGTAAATATTAGAATCTTAACATCACACAAGTAAGGCAATTAAGTTTAAAATAAAACTCAAATTTGAAAATACAAAATGCATAATGCCGATAAAAAAATAATTTTTTTTATTACAATAGCTTATAATATATGCAAAGATATGCTAATAAAATAAATCCACAATAGGGGAAGGGTATGGATATGAGACAAGCAGGTGAGACTTGCTCTAGTTTTGAATATAAAATATTATATATTTTATAATATAATTAATTATATATATTTATATAATAATAGTATTAAAAATATTCATATATTAATAATTATAAAAGATATTTAATTATTTTTTAATAAAATATAATAACTAGTTATAATATTTTGATAGAGTAAATATTAGAATCTCAACCTCACAAAATTAATGTAATGAGGTTTAAAATAAAACACATATTTGGAAATTCCAAATGCAGAATTTTGTTCAAATAAATAATTGTTTTTGTTAGGATAATTTATAACATATGCAAATAGATACTAATAAAATAAATTCAAAATAGGAGAAGTGTATGGATTCGAAATAAGCTTGTGAGGCTTATTCTAGTTTAGATTAATTATATTTTATATTATAAATTAATTATATATTTTTTACATAATAATATTGTTGAAAATTTTCATAAACTAATTATTATAAAATATGTTTAATTATTTTTAATTAAATATAATAACTCTTTATAAGATTTTGTTAAAGTAAATATTAGAATCTCAACATCACACAATTAAGGAAATAAGTTTAAAATAAAACTCAAATGCAAAAATTTCAAATACGGAATGTTAATCAAATAAATAATTTTTTTGTTAGAATAATTTATAACATATTCATACAGATACTAATAACATAAATTCACAGTAAGGGATGGGTGTGGATAATAAACAAGCACGTGAAGCTCACAATAGTTTAGAATATAAAATATTGTACATTATATATTTTAAATTAATTATATATTTTTTACATAATAATATTGTGGAAAATTTTCATAAACCATTTATTATAAAAAAAATTAATTATTTTTTAATAAAATATAATAACTATTTATAAGATTTTGATTGAGTAAATATAAGAATCACATCATCACACAATTAAAGTAATGAAGTTTAAAATAAAACTCAAATTTGAAAATTTCAAATGCGGAATTTCGATCAAATAAATAATTTTTTTGTTGTAATATTTTTTAAATAAGCAAAGAGATACTAATAACAGATTTTCACAATATGGGAAAGGGTATGGATAACAAACAAGGTAGTGAGACTTCCTTTAGTTTAGAATATTTTATATTTTATATTATAAATTAATAATATATTTTTTATATGATAATATTGTTCAAATTTTTCCTAAATAAGTTATTAAAAATACATTTAATTATTTTTTAATAAAATGTAATAACACTTTATATGATTTTAATAGATTAAATATTAGAATCTCAACATCAAACAAGTAAGGTAATGGAGTTTAAAATAAAACTTAAATTAAAATTTTCCAAATGCGGAATTTCGATCAAATAAACAATTTTTTTGTTAGAATAGTTTATATATATGAAAAGAGATGCTAATAATAGAAAATCATAATAGGGGAAGGGTATGGATATAAAACAAGTAGGTGAGACTTACTCTAATTTAGAATATAAAATATTATATATATTTTATACTATAAATTAATTATATATTTTTATATAATAATATTGTAGAAAATTTTCATAAATTAATAATTATAAAAAAATGTATATTTTTTTAATAAAATATAATAACTATTTATAATATTTTGATAGAGTAAATATTAGAATCTCAACCTCACAAAATTAAGATAATGAAGTTTAAAATAAAACTCATGTTTGGAAATTTCAAATGTAGAATTTCTTTCAAATAAATAATTTTTTGTTAGAATAATTTATAATATATGCAAATAGATCATAATAAAACAAATTCACAATAGGGGAAGGGTATGGATTAGAAACAATCTGGTGAGGCTTGTTTTAGTTTAGAATATAAAATATTATATATGTTATATTATAAATTAATTATATATTTTTTTACATAATAATTTTGTTGAAAATTTTCATAAACTAATTATTATAAAATATGTTTAATTATTTGTTTAAAATATATAATAACCTTTTTTAAGATTTTGATAGCGCAAATATTAGAATCTCAACTTCACTCAATTAAGGTAATGAAGTTTAAAATAAAACATATATTTAAAATTTTCAAATGCAGAATTTCGATCAAAATTTTTTTTCCTAGATTAGTTTATAAAATATTAAAAGAGATGCTAATAACAGAAATTCAAAATATGGTTGGGTGTGGATAAGAAACAAGTAGGTAAAGCTTGCTTTATTTAGAATATAAAATATTATATGTTTTATATTATAAATTAATTATATATTTTTTTATATAATAATATTTTTAAATTTTTTCATAAATTTGGGGGACTAAATGTGAACTGTGTAAAAAATTGTGGTTGAATTGAAAACAATGAAAGATTGGAGATAAAATGTAATTTTTAAAATATTGGAGACTAAATTATAATTTTAAATATTTTTTGAAAATTGAAGGAAAAGTGGATCGAAGTATGAGTTTTGAGAAAATATTAGTTGAATAGTAATGTATATCTTTTTTAAAACTAAAATATGAATAAAAAATATGGAGTACTAAATAGTATATTTTTAAAAATTGGAGACTAAAGTATAAATTAAGATAAATTATACAAATAACTTTAAATATGAATTTTTAGGAATGAATTAAGTTTAATAATGGTCAGAGAAATTTAAATATTATTTAATTGTAAAGGATTAAAATGTTAAAATAAAGAAAATAGGAAACAATATTATAAATATCAATAAAAATCTTATCTTATATTCCAATGAGTTAGAGAATACATTCCACTTGTTCAATGTATTACTTACCTATTATGAAATAAATACATTTTAAAAATATTTTTTATCAATACGATAATTGCTCGATATTTTATATAATTAAGTGTTGGACGATTGTTGTGAATTGACACATTAATACCAAGTAATATAAGAAAACAAGATAATGTATATTTGCTCATGTATTTGTTTTATTGTTTGTATTTGAGTATGAAAGCATTCTCACCTAATTTTGAGGTTCGATGAATTATTAAGTACTAATAGAAAATATTGTATTTAATAAGAGGATAAGATTTTGATTTTTATTATGTTAGGGACTAGGTATATTGGTGCTCGATGATCATGGGTGAATACCATTTTCTAAAATGGAAAACTTTTATGTAAAAAATTTCTTAACGTAAGTTATGCATATAAGTGTTTAAAATATGTTAAATAGTTTGATTGAAATTATGTAAAAGATCATTTCGTGCAATTCTAATCACTTATTAAAACTCACTTACTAAACATAGATCATCATAGGAAAAAAGGCGCAATATAATGGAAGTTTTTAAATATGAATTTTAGTTCTCACTGATAAGTGACAATTTTTTTCACGTCCCGACCTAGTTTGGTTAGATCCCCGTGATCAACCCGTCACTCTCCCAGTTTATTAAAGGGTTTTCCCTTATTATAGACTGTAAAGAGTAAGACGTCCTTTAAACCTACACCTTTTTTCCATGAATAATATAAACAAAACTGCATAATAATTTAGATTTATCATACCTGTATCACAGGCATCTTAGTTAATGGTCTTTAAGGATAGGCTTTTCGAAATCTCCTAAAAGGGATATAAGGCAGGGGTGAGTACGACTACTCAGTGAATGGGTTTTCAAAGGTCTACTTTTAATTTTTAAGAAAAATATTTATATGGAGTGTGCTAGACTCCTTTTTTTTTCAAAAGTTTCTTCATTTAAAAATTTGGGTTTTCCCATCATTTCTTTGTTACCACGGTGTGTCATCACCCAACACACATCCTTCATCATGAAGGTTACACACATTCACAAGTCAGTATCACTACTGAACCTGCTAGTGGCTTCGGAGCGACTTTTCCTATCACCCGGATAAAAGCACGACCACTTCTACCCTGGGAATGAGTGGATGTATGCGATATCTGACCCTCAATCCCATAATCGTTTCTTTGTGTCCATATGATGACAAATACCTCATCCTATCCCCACTCCGGTCTCATGTGCTTGGTGCTACTCCAAATTTTGCACAAACACTTGGAACGACAATCTGCCCTTATAGCCACCAGGTCATCCAGTGCCCTTAGGACGCATTACTACCCCTCATGGGTGTCTTGATGATCCTGTACTCACAGTGTATGCACAAACAATATTTTCTCATATTGCCATGTAATCTATGGTGCCACTGGTCCAACGGCCTCGACTCTCAACTCAACCTGCAGTTGTTTGTCTTGACTGGTCTATTGACCTATCATGTCGCACTGCCGCTAGTTGACTGAGCATGTTGGTCCTATCTTGGTACCATGGCCAAAAAATTCATTTATTAAGTTTTATGGCACATATATCATGTTCCTTTACGAGCTCCTGCTCGTGCCAACTGGACTTGGGCCCACTATACGAGATTTTTAAAATCGGGCATTTAGCCCCCAAGTTCTAATACCAAGGCCCCCAGCCTATCGGAGCTATTCGAGCTCCCATCTAGAAGGTCTCCCAAATTGTTTAAGCATTGGCACACAGTCAGGAGAGAACACTTCCGACAAAATAGATTTTTACTATCCATTATACCGACTAGTATAAGGACATCTTTGTTCATAACCGATGAACAGGTTTTCAACTTCCTTCGAGGAAGTCTCATCATACCAACCGTGTATGATCTACTTACAACCCGTAAGTAGATTTTTCCGTTGAACTTTCACATCACTTTCTCTAACTAGTGGTGATTAAAAATACCACTAAGCAGTGGGTTTTTATACCGAGGTACTTATCATCTCCAATCGAGTATGATACATAATCTGACTTACAACTGGTAAGTGATTTTTAAATTTTAAGTAGTGCTCATCATCCCAACCGGGTATGATGTTAGTAAACCCACTCACCCATTAATGTTGTGAATTCCACTAGATCGGTTCTTTGTATTCACACGAGCTTGTCCTTGCGGGCATTCCCGGTACTTTGTGTTCCTACATGATATAAACATCTTGGTTCATTCTCCTTCGTCTTAATAGTCTTCATTCATTCATAATGAATGAGAAAGTCAAACTTCCATTTATTAGCAATTAAGTCCCGAGAGTGAGATTGAATTTGCAATTAGTAGGCTTGGTATATTGATATTTCAGAGAGTTTAATGTTATTACTTGCCATTATTCAGTTGAATGAATTTTTAAGAAAAGAGTTTACAATTTTTTTTCATTTAATTTGGCCAAGTAAAATAAAAAGTCTAGTTTAGGACGAGGACTGATAGTGAAATTTGTTCTTAAGCACCATTGACTACTTTTCTTTTCTTGGTGAACTTACTATTTTAATGGCTTGGGGATTTTATATATTCTTAGATGCAAGCAATGAGACCTCCTTTAGGACCAAAATATAGTAGTGAAATAATCTTATATTTAATCATTTTCTATATCATTCATTTTAATATGGATATACACTAAATATAGTAGTGTTAGTTGTACCCGATATTCGAGTTAAGGTTTATGCCTAATTCGAACTTGATCAAATATAAATCTCGATATGGGTCTAGTCATACAGATACAAGTTCGAGTCTAGCTAAACTTGGACTCGATTCAAGTAAAGGTTAATTCGCACGCACACAAATTTGAGTTTATTCGAGTTCGAATATAATTGTAGTAGAAACAAAATTCAATATTTTTTATTTATACATGTTCGTATTAGGTTTATATCTATACACGTAAAGTTTTATATAACCAAATTTAGATTAGGTTCAGATCGAACTGCACATAACCGAAGTTTGGGTCCACTTATACATATCCAAATTTTAAATTATGTTCAAATATTGTATACCTGAAATTATATAGAATTTTGATATATTGCACAAATTAAAATTCCAAGTTGCTCATAGATTCGATTGTGTCAAATTTAAGTAATATAAAACCCAACTCTATCCAACAAATTAATTGTTAATTTGTTGGATACAAGTTAGGATTGTTAATTTGTTTGATAGAGTTGGGTTTTATACTACTTGAATTTGACCCGATCGAATCTATGAGACTAGAACTTGAACTTTTTAATTTGTGCAATATATTCAAATTCTATATAACTTCAGTTGCACAATATTTGAACCGAATCTAAAATTTGGATATGCATAACTGGACCCGAACTTTTGTTCTATGTAGTAGGATCTGAACTTGTTCTGAATTTGGTTACATAAAACTTTATATGTATAGATATAAACATAATCTAAACATGTATAAATTAAAAAAAATCAAATTTTGGTTGGGCTATAATTGTAGTTGAACTCGAAAAAACTTGAATTTGTGTATGTGAGAATTGACCCGTACTTGAATCGATCTCAAATTTAGTCAGACTCGAACTTCTATCCATATGACTAGACCCGTATCGAGCATTATATTGGATCAAGTTTGAATTAGGCACGAACCTTAACTTAAATATCGGGTACAAGTGACTCTACTATATTTAGTGTATATCCATATTAAAATGAATGATATATTATTTGTATCTATTCGATTGAGTACATTAAATTTGAATTAAAATTTTTTAATATGTGTAGTATATTCAAATCTATCTGATTTTGGGTACACGATATTTAAACTCAAATGAATATAAAATTTGGGTACGTATAGGTGTACCCAAAATTTTCATTTTGTGCAGTTGGATCTCAACAAATGCTTGAGTACAAAAAGATGATAGCCTAAGGTGTGTCTCTAGAAGCAATGCTTGAGTGTGTGAAGCCTCTCGTTTAGGTTGCTCCCACCAGCTTGAGTGTGATTCAAAGGGTACCCAAGAATGGACTCCAAGTGTTTAGGCTCTATGGGTCCCAATTTTCTTGGTCAAACCCAAACAAGATTTAGCTTGTGACAATGGTGCAGGTTGGAACGTCTCCTATAGTCATTGAGAATTCTTGCTAGACTCTCACAAAGTTGAGATAAACCATCTGTTTCAGAGATTGTACAGCTCAGCTGCTTCCCTGTATTCCAAGAAGGCCACCATTTCTTTATATAGGGAATGGCTTCTTCAATGGTCAATGGAGCCTTTGGAAATATGTGAAACCAATTCTCGGTCAGCAGATTATCAACATAACCTTCTTTCCTAACAATTGCTGGGAAGAATTGGGAGTTCACAAATTCAAGAATTAGTGTGTACAAGAATTGAGATATTTTACTCCACCAAGTCTAGGGTATATTCACCATACTCCCATACAAGAAATAAGGAGGTTTGACAACAACTTGATTGATCCATGGTGAGGGGCTTGGTTGAAAAATCTACTTCTTCAAAGGGCATTGTACAAGCGCTATAGTCATAAAAAAGCTTCTGCTTAGGCTTGTTCCCTTTATAACCTACCCTACTCTTGTTAAGGCTGCAATGAGACAATGAATCCGAATGGTCACATAAATATTCTTCTTTTGTCCTCTTTCACTCATGCTTTTATCATACATTATGGATCCAATCATTTTTCAATTTTACCCACACATGCTTTTATAAAGTCCACGCACTAATACAATTGGTAGATACCAATCTAATAACATTTATTAGATGCCAATCACATAAATGCAATTACAATTATTAAAAATCTAAGGGGAGCAATTATGGTATGTGGTTAGAATTGTTAATTTGTTGGATAGAGTTCGGTTTTATACTACTTGAATTTGACCTGATCAAATCTATGATAACGTAACTTAACTTTTTAATTTGTGCAATATATCCAAATTCTATATAATTTCAGGTACACAATATTTGAACCGAATCTGAAATTTGAGTATGTATAAATGGACCCAAACTTCTTTTCTTTGCAGTTAGATCTGAACCTCATCTTAATTCAATTACATACAACTTTACTTATATAGATATAAACCTAATCAGAACATTTATAAATAAAAAATATCGAATTTTGGTTTGACTACAATGGTATTCATATTGGATAAAATAGTTAATTGTTTATGACTTTGTAAGGTCATAAGTGTTCCATAAGTTATAAGTTATACGAAATGGGTCCGACCCCTTATCGGCCCATTTCTTATAGGGTGAGAGAAATAATGTTTTTTAATGTTTTAGGGTTTATAGGGTTTTTTAGAATATAATTACCCACTTGATAAGATATACCATAATATTATTTCATGGGGGAGAGATAGAGGGTGGGGAGGGAGGCGGTTCTTTAGTGTTTCTTTTGGGTTTTTAATGTTTTTAGAGATTTTTATAGTTTTGGGGGTTTTTTAAGAGTTTTTCAGATATGATACCATATTGGATAAAATAGTTAATTGTTGTGACTTCGTAAGTTTATAATACGAAATGGGTTCGACCCGTTATCGGCCCATTTCTTATTGAGTGAGAGGGTGAGAGAAATAATGTTTTTTTAATGTTTTAGGGTTTATAATATTATCTCACAGGCAAGAGATGGAGGGTGGGGAGGGGGTTCTTAAGGGTTTTTTAGAATATGATCCTATGTTGGATAAAATAGTTTATTGTTGTGACTTTGTAAGGTTGGAAGTATTACAAAAGTTATAAGAAACTGGTCTGACCTCTTATCGGCCCATTTCATATAGGGTGAGAGGACTAGAGAAATAATGTTTTTTTAATGTTTTAGGGTTTATAAGGTTTTTTAGAATATAATCACCCATTTGATAAGATAGACCATAATGTTCACTCACGGGGGAGAGATAGAGGGTGGGGGGGGGGGGGGGGGGGGGGTGGGGGGGGAGGTGAATTGAAATCGACTAAAAAGACGACGAATTCACAAGTCCAATCAACCAAACCTGCAATGGAGTTGAACAATTTGTTACTAAATGAGATGAATAATCATTTGAGATTGCAAGAGGGCCTAACCACAAGGTTAAGGGCTAAATGATTCAAAGAAGCTTTATATGGGTTGATTAAATAGATTGCTGAATATTTAAATAGAAGCCTAAATGAAGAGCACAAGGTGAGCCCAAGAGAAGGTCCAGATTTAATTATTAAGGAGAGATTTATTAGTTATTAAAATATCCTAGATATTTAGATTAGATATGGTTAGTTTGTAACCATAATAGATTTTTTTCGTTATTTTGTGGGCTATTCAGTTGTTTTCTTAGCCTATAAAAGGTGTACTCCACAGCATTGGAGAGGACACTTTGGAATTTCAATTTTGTGAGTTTTGTCTTCTTTCTATCTTGAAAGAGCTTTTTGAACTTATCAGGTTTTTACCTGTGGTGTTCAAGCAATCAAGACTTATCACCTAGGGTTTTCTAAGAGTCCTTCTTAGAGGATTTGGGTGTGGTGTCTACATATCTCATACCTTGTTTCTCACATAAACAAGGTATATTCCATTCTTTTGTACTTGCGTCGTGAAAGTCTTGGGGTCTTGTCATATTTGGTGTAGGGTGTCGTCAACATATTGGCGAGGTTCGCATCAGTTGGTATCAGAGCACACGGTTACCCGACAAGTTCTATCACATCTTTTTATCTTGTTCTTTTTTTTTCTCTGCCTATTTCTATTCACTATAAAAGAAAGAAAAATAATTCTCATCTTCTTCTATCTATCTTCTCTACAGTCGGTTAAAAAAAAGAAAAAAAAGCCAAAAAAAATTCGTTCTAAAAAAAGAGCAAAAAAAATTCGTACAAAAAAGGCACACAATTCAAGCTTGATTTTCATTCTATCTAGTCTACTTCATTTCATCTTAATTTCTTTCTCTATTTAAATTTTATTCTTCTCTAAGTCAATTCGTACATCACACTTAAATTCTTCTGGAATTGGTTTTTGAAAACCTTATTGATTTGTCTTAATTGTTCCTCAAGTTGAACTGCTTCGTAAAAACGATTTGTTTTTAAAGTTCAATTTAGATTGAAAGAAGACATACGAGAGGAAAAAGGCAAGAGTGTTTGAATCTTTAAGAGAAAGCCAATTGAGTGTGAAAACACGAGTGATTGAGAGAAATACGTGAGTGAGCGATTGCAAGGTTCTTTTGTTATTTTTATCATTCGTAGGAACTCTTGGCACAATGACGAGGAGATACGCTAAATGAAGAAGATTTCCAACAACCGATTCCAAATTTACAAATGCAAGCCATAATAAGCGAAATGAGACGAATGCTAAAGTCCGAGTTGGAACCGCCTCATGAGCGAATTGATCAATTGGAAGAAGGAGCGAGGGGTTCGTGTCAACATACCCCTACTGAACAGCGACCTCGAACCTTTCAGTCAAGATGTTTTGATCCATAAGAACTCGAGGAGTTCGATCGATATGCTCATAGAGAACAACCCCGAGTTGATGACAACCTAGATAATATCAAGTTGAAGATACCCTCTTTTCAAGGAAAAACTTATCCAGAAGCGTATCTTGAATGATAAAAGAGGATGGAGATGGTTTTTGACTGTCATAATTACTCGGAGATGAAAAAGGTACACCTTGCTACTGTCGAATTTATTGATTATGCTATAATATTGTGGGATCAGTTGGTGAAGGAAAGGAAACGAAATCACGAACGCCAATATGAAAGAAGGGGATGAATGGAAAACTGCATTTAGAACTAAACAAAGATTATATGAATGGTTAGTTATGCCCTTTGGATTGACTAATGCACCAAGCACTTTCATGAGATTAATGAATCATGTATTGCGTGCTTTTATTGAGAGATTTGTAGTGGTATATTTTGATGATATTCTAATCTACAGCAAGACCATGGATGAACATGTAGCACATTTAAGAGATGTGTTAGAAGCATTAAGGCAACATAAGTTGTTTTCCAACTTGAATAAATGTGTCTTTTGTTCGGATAAACTTGTGTTTCTTGGATATATTATAAGTTCAGAAGGGATTGGAGTTGACGAGGAAAATATTAAGGCAATTCGCGACTGGCCGACACCTAATTCAGTAAGTCAGGTAAGAAGTTTTCATGGATTAGCTAGTTTTTATAGACGTCTTGTTCCAACTTTCATTTGTTATGTTGCACCTCTTACTGGTGTTATAAAGAAAAATGTACCTTTTAAATGGGGTAATGAGCAACAAAATACATTTCAATTGATAAAGGAAAAACTAACTACTGCCCCATTGCCTAATTTTTCGAAAACATTTGAAATTGAGTGTGATGCATCAGGAGTTGGTATTGGAGGTGTATTAATGCAGGAAGGAAGACAATTGCATATTTTAGTAAAAAGTTGAGTGGAGCAACCCTTAACTATCCTACCTATGATAAGGAGATGTATGCCCTAGTTCGAACTCTTCAAACATGGCAGCACTACCTTTGGCCGAAAGAGTTTGTGATTCACACGGATCATGAATCTCTTAAACATCTCAAAGGACAACACAAGTTGAACAAACGCCATGCAAGGTGGGTGGAGTTCATTGAAACATTCCCATATGTGATCAAGTGCAAACAAGGTGAATTGGTGAATTTTGATGGAAAGAGAAAAGCAGAGTTTGTGAAAGAACTACACGAGAAGACAAAGATGCACATTGAACGGATGACTAAAGTTTATGAAAAACAAGCAAATAAGGCCGCAAAAGTGTCATTTTTTAACCCGACGATTGGGTCTGGCTTCATATGAGGAAATAATGATTTCCGGAACAAAGGCGATCAAAACTTCTTCCTAGGGGGGGAGGCAGTTCTTTAGAGTTTCTTCTGGGTTTTTTTATGTTTTTAGAGATTTTTTTTTGAGGGGTTTTTTAGAATATGATCCCATGTTGGATAAAATAGTTAATTGTTGTGACTTTGTATGGTTAGAAGTGTTCCATAAGTTATAAGAAATGAGTCCGACCCCTTCTTGGCCCATTTCTTATAGGGTGAGCGATTGAGAGAAATAATGTTTCTTTAATGTTTTAGTGTTTATAAGGTTTTTTTAGAATATAATTACCAATTTGATAAGATAGACCATAATATTATCTCACGGGGGAGAGATAAAGGGTGGGGAGGGGGGTGGGTGGGGGTTCTTTAGGGTTTCTTTAGGGTTTTAAATGTTTTTAGAGATTTTTATGGTTTTTGAGTGATTTATTAAGGGTTTTTTAGAATATGATCTCATATTGGAAAAAATAGTTAATTGTTGTGACTTTGTAAGTTTGGAAATATTCTATAAGTTATAAGAAATGGGCGCAACCCCTTATTGTCCCATTTCTAATAGGGAGAGAGGGTGAGAGAAATAATGTTTTTTTTAATGTTTTAGGGTTTATAGGATTTTTTATAATATAATCACTGATTTGATAAGGTAGACCATAATATTATCTCACGGGGGAGAGATAGAGGGTGAGTTGGAGGGGGGAGGGGGTTCTTTAGGTTGTCTTTAGGGTGTCTTTAGTGTTTTTAATGTTTTTAGAGATTTTTATGTTTTTGAGGGATTTTTTAGAATATGATCCCTTATTGAATAAAATAGTTAATTCTTGTGAATTTGTATGGTTGGAAATGTTCCATAAGTTATATGTTATAAGAAATGGGTCCGACCCCTTGTCGGCCCATTTCTTATAGGGTGAGAGAAATAATATTTTTTAATGTTTAGGTTGTACAGGGTTTTTTAGAATATAATCACCCATTTGATAAGATAGACCATAATATTATCTTACGGGGGAGAGATAGAGAGTGGAGGAGGGGGGGGGGGGGGGGGTCTTTAGGGTTTCTTTATGGTTTTTTAATGTTTTTAGGGATTTTTAGGGTTTTTGAGGGGTTTTTTAGAATATGATACTATATTGGATAAAATAGTTAATTTTTGTGACTTTGTATGGTTGGAAGTGTTACAAAAGTTTTAAGAAATGGGCCCGACCCCTTATCGGCCCATCTATTATAGGGTGAGAGGGTGAGAGAAGCAGCCCATTTTGAGAATATGATCCCATATTAGATAAAATATTTAATTGTTGTGACTTTGTAAGGTTGGAAGTGTTCCAGAAGTTATAAGTTATAAGAAATGAGCCCGACCCCTTATTGGCCCATTTCTTATAAGGTGAGAGGGTGAGAGAAACAATGTTTTTTAATGTTTTAGGGTTTATAGGGTTTTTTAGAATATAATCAGCTATTTGATAATATAGACCATAATATTATATCACGGGGGAGAGATAGAAGGTGGGGTGGGGTGGGGTGGGGAGGGGGGGTTCTTTAGGGTTTCTTTAGGATTTTTAATATTTTTAGAGATTTTTATGGTTTTTGAGGTGTTTTTTAAGAATATGATCCTATATTTGATAAAATAGTTAATTGTTGTGACTTTGGAATGTTAGAAGTCTTCCATATGTTATAAGAAATGGGCACGACTCCTTATCGACCCATTTCTTATAGGGTGAGAGGGTGAGAGAAATAATATTTTTTAATGTTTTAGGGTTTTTAGGGATTTTAGCATTTTTTAGAATATAATCACCCATTTGATAAGATATACCATAATATTATCTCACGAGGAAGAGATAGAGGGTGGAGGGAGGAGGGGTTTCTTTAGGGTTTTTAATGTTTTTAGAGATTTTTATGGTTTTTGAGGGGTCTTTTAGAATATGATCCCATATTGGATAAAATATTTAATTGTTGTCACTTTGTACGATTGGAAGTGTTACATAAGTTACAAGTTATAAGAAATGGGTCCGACCCCTTATCGAGCCTTTTCTTATAGGATTAGAGGGTGAGAAAAATAATGTTTTTAATGTTTTAAGGTTTATTGGGTTTTTTATAATATAATCACCCATTTGATAAGATAGACCATATTATTATTTCACGGGGGAGAGATAGAGGGTAAGGCGGGGGGGATGGGGTTCTTTAGGGTTTTTAATGTTTTTAGAGAATTTTATTATTTTTGAGGGGTTTTTAAGTATTTTTTACAATATGATCCCATATTGGATAAAATAATTAATTATTGTGACTTTGTAAGTTTGGAACTGTTACATAAATGATATGTTATTAGAAATGGGCTCGATTCCTTATCGGCCCATTTCTTATAGGGTGAGAGGTTGAAAGAAATAATATTTTTTAATGTTTTAGTTTTAATAGGGTTTTTTAGAATATAATCACCCATTTGATAAGATAGACCATAATATTATCTCACGGGATAGAGATAGAGGGTAGGGGGTGTGGGGTTTAGGGTTTCTTTAGGGTTTTCGAGGGGTTTTTTAAAGATTTTTTAGAATATAATCTCATATTGGATAAAATAGTTAATTGTTGCGACTTTTTAAGTTTAGAAGTGTTCTATAAGTTATAAGAAATGAGCAGTACCCCTTATCGGCCCATTTCTTATAGGGTGAGAGTGTGAGAGAAATAATGTTTTTTAACGTTTTAGGGTTTATAGGGTTTTTTAAAATATAGTTACCCATTTGATAAGATAGACCATAATATTATCTCACGGGGGAGAGACAAAGGGTGAGGGGAGGTGGGGAGGGGGTTTTCTAGGGGTTCTTTAGGGTTTTAATGTTTTTAGAGATTTTTATGGTTTTTGAGGGGTTTTTTATGGGTTTTTTTAGAATATGATCTCATATTGGATAAAATAGTTAATTGTTGTGACTTTGTAAGTTTAGAAGTGTTCCATAAGTTATAAGTTCTAAGAAATGGGCCCGACCCCTTATCGGCCCATTTCTTATAGGTTGAGAGGGTGAGAGAAATAATGTATTTTAATGTTTTATGGTTAATTGGGTTTTTTAGAATATAATCAACCATTTAATAAGATAGACAATAATATTATCTCACGGGGGAGAGATAGAGGCTGGGGGGAGGGGGTTCTTTAGGGTTTTTAATGTTTTTAGAGATTTTTATGGTTTTTGAGGGGTTTTTAACAATATGATCTTATATTGGATAAAATAGTTAATTGTCGTATCTTTGTAAGGTTGGAAGTGTTCCATTAGTTATAAGTTATAAGAAATGTGTCCGACCCCTTATCGGCCCATTTCTTCTAGGGTGAGTGAGTAACAGAATTAATGTTTTTTTAATTTTTTAGGGTTTATAGGGTTTTTTAGGATATAATCACCCATTTGATAAGATAGAGCATAATATTATCTCACGGGGGAGAGATAGAGGGTGGGGGTGGGGGTGGGGGGGGAGGGGGTTCTTTAGGGTTTTTAATGTTTTTAGATATTTTTATTGTTTTTGAGGGGTTTTTAAGGGTTTTTTAGAATATGATCCCATATTGGATGAAATAGTTAATTGTTGTGACTTTGTTAGGTTGGAAGTGTTCCATTAGGTATAAGTTATAAGATATTGGCCCGACCTCTTATCGGCCCATTTCTTATAGGGTAAGAGGGTGAGAGAAATAATGTTTTTTACTGTTTTAGTTTTTATAGGTTTTTTTAGAATATAATCACCCATTTGATAAGATAGACCATAATATTATCTCACGGAGAAGAGATAGAGGGTGAGGGGGTGGGGAGGGGTTCTTTAGGGTTTTTAATGTTTTTAGAGTTTTTCATGGTTTTTTAGTGGTTTTTATGGGTTTTTTAGAATATGATCCCATATTGGATAAAATAGTTAATTGTTGTGACTCTATAAGGTTAGAAGTGTTCCAAAAGTTATAAGGAATGAGCCCGACCCCTTGTCTGCCCGTTTATTATAGGGTGAGAGGGGGAGAGAAATAATGTTTTTTTTTAATGTTTTAGGGTTTAGAGGGTTTTTTAGAATATAATTACCCATTTGGTAAGATAGACCATAATATTATCTCACGGGCGAGAGATAGAGGGTGGGGAGGGAGGCGGTTCTTTAGTGTTTTTAATGTTTTTAGAAATTTTTATGGTTTTTGAGGTATTTTTTAGAATATGATCCCATATTGGATAAAATAGTTAATTATTGTGACTTTGTATGGTTGGAAGTGTTCCATAAGTTATAAGTTAAAAGAAATGGGTCCGACCCCTTATCAACCCATTTCTTATAGGGTGAGAGAAATAATATTTTTTAATATTTTAAGGTTTATAGGGTTTTCTAGAATATAATTACCCATTTGATAAGATAGACCATAATATTATCTCACGGGGAAGAGATAGAGGGGGGGGGGTGGGGGGGGGGGGGGGGTTCTTTAGGGTATCTTTAGCGTTTTTAATGTTTTTAGAGATTTTTATGGGTTTTGAGGGGTTTTTTAAGTGTTTTTTAGAATATGATCCCATATTGGATAAAATAGTTAATTTTTGTGACTTTATAAGGTCGTAAGTGTTCCATAAATTTTAAGTTATACGAAATGGGCCCGACCCCTTATCGGCCCATTTCTTATAGGGTGAGAGGGTCAGAGAAATAATATTTTTTTATTGTTTTATGGATTTTTAAAGAAGGGGGTTCTTCAGGGTTTCTTTAAGGTTTTTTATGTTTTCATAGATTTTTATGGTTTTTGAGGTGTTTTTTAAGGGTTTTTTAGAATATGATCCCTTATTGGATAAAATAGTTAATTATTGTGACTTTGTATGATTGGATGTGTTTAATAAGTTATAAGTTATAAGAAATGGGTCCGACCCCTTATCGACCCATTTCTTATATGGTGAGAGGGTGAGACAAATAATGTATTTTAATATTTTAGGGTTTATAGGGTTTTTTAGAATATAATTACCCATTTGATATGATAGATAAGAATATTATCTGATGGGGGAGAGATAGACGGTGAGGGGGGAGGGGGGGTTCAATAGGGTTTCTTTAGGGTTTTTAATGTTTTTAGAGATTTTTATGGTTTTTGAGGGGTTTTTTAGAATATGATCCAATATCGGATAAAATAGTCAATTGTTATGATTTTATAAAGTTGCAAGTGTTCCATTAGTTATAAGTTATAAGAAATGGGCCCGACCCCTTATCAGCCCATTTCTTATAGGGTGAGAGGGTAAGAAAAATAATGTTTTTTAATGTTTTAGGGTTTATTTAGTGTTTTTAATGTTTTTTGAGATTGTTATGGTTTTGAGGTATTTTTTAAGGGTTTTTTAGAATATGATCCCGTATTGGATAAAATATTTAATTGTTATGACTTTGTAAGGTTGGAAGTGTTCCATAAGTTAAAAGTTATATGAAATGGGCACGACCGCTTATCGGCCCATTTCTTATAAGGTGAGAGGGTGAGAGAAATAATATTTTTTAATGTTTTAGGGTTTATAGGGTTTTTCATAATATAATCAGCCATTTGATAAGATAGACCATAATATTATCTCGCGGGGGATAGATAGATGGTGGGGAGGGGGGGAAGGAGGGGGTTCTTTAGAGTTTCTTTTGGGTTTTTAATGTTTTTATAGATTTATATGGTTTTTAAGGGGTTTTTTAGAATATGATCTCATATTGGATAAAATAGTTAATTTTTGTGACTTTGTAATGTTTGAAGTGTTCCATAAGTTATAAGAAATGGGCCCGAACACTTATCGACCCATTTTTTATAGGGTGAGAGGGTGAGAGAAATAATTTTTTTTAATATTTTTGGGTTTATAGGGTTTTTTAGCATATAATCAGCTATTTGATAAGATAAATCATAATATTATCTCACGGGGGAGAGATAGATGATGTGGGGGGAGGGGGTTCTTTAGGGTTTTTAATGTTTTTAAAGATTTTTATGGTTTTTGATGGGTTTTTTAGAATATGATCCCATATTGCATAAAATAGTTAATTGTTGTGATTTTATAAGGTTGGAAGAGTTACATTAGACAACCCCATTCTAGTTTTGGTGATCTTGATAAGGAGAGAGGGTTCTCTTAAATGATGCCATATCTCTAAATTTTCAAGCATGAAGCGAGGGAGGATGGAGCGGAAGCTTATTACACTACATTCAGCGATGGCAATATGATAAAAAAAAACTTGGGCATAAAAATTATGAAAAATTACGAAGCCAACATAAGCTGCAAATGGGATAGAACTGGTTGGGATAGAGATTTGAAGTAGAACAACTGAATATCAAATCGATGCTGCAAAGATCTGGGAAAAAGAAGTGGGGACTTATGGAGTATTTCTTATACTAATCTAATTTCAGGTCATTCACTTATGTTAGAGAAACATACCAAAGTGGTAAGGACACTCTCCAACCAACGCTAAAGTAGATGATGATGGCCAATGCATACAAAAAAAACACAGAGTTTAAAATGGTTGCGAATAAACAAAAACTGGACCAATAACTAGCTGCTATTCCGATATGATTTCTTGCTCTCTGTCATCCGTGCCTTTAAGAACTATGAGAGTTGATGAGACAGTCCTTAAGGTTGATGATGTAATTTGATTCTTATCTTTGTCCGGGTTTGTGGATTGTTATTTGAGAGTAAAGGAATAGTAACTTGAGAGCAAATAAATTCACCTAAACAATGAAGAAAACTCTTTTATTAAGTACATCAAGACATGTTAGCCAATAAATCTCATTTGTATACCTTTGCTTCTAATTAACACGATAACTAGAAAATCTTAATGAGATATCCATATAGAAGATAAAAGTCTTTTTTTTAGTTTTTTTTATAAATATTATAGTTCAATTTAAGTGTTAAATAGTATTTTTTTTCTTTATAGGTACAGTTATTAAACATTGTTTGTAAGTATTATTTAGAACAACTATTAAATAACCTCTTTATTGTGAATTGTATATACTTTATGTCAATACATACTATTTTTAATAATATATTATATGGATGTATGAATATATATAATATATTATGTGAATGGATAAATATATAATATAATATTTAATTATATATATATTAATATAAATATTACTATATGCATATTTAGTTACTTAATTATCTTGACGAAAAATTAAGTTTATATTCGTAATACAATATTATTATTAATTTATAATTTTGGTAGTATAGATAATATTTGAGTTTCACATATCACTATCATACTCTACTATATCTTAAATCTCTTTTTTGTATAGATAAATTAAATATTCTAATTACACTTCTAAAAAAAATTAGAGAACGATTTTAAATTTATATACAATCATTTTTTTTAATATTTTTCGATATGAGATTGTGTTGAAGTATTGAGTTTAAATCAAACATTAGCTATATTTGATATCGAATGGATAAAATTCAAATATGTGTAATTAATTAATTGTACTTATTAATTTAATTAAATTTTTAGACATTAAAAATATATTTAAAATAAATAAAAAAAATATATTTAATAAACCTAATTTCAATTCTCACCAAAAAAATCGACTCTATTTTATATGAAATATCTATATTACGAAATTATAGTACCTATATTGCTCTAAATCTAGTTTAAATAAAATTTTGGGTATTAATTATTGAATTCTAACTCAAATTAGTTATAGTTTATATTAATTAAAGTATTTTTTATAATACAAGTACTTACAAATTTCAGTTTCGATTGAAAATAACGAATAAAATCACATTTTTTTTCAACACTTAACTAGAAGAAAAGGGTATAAATAAATCACGAGCTCCTCCCTCGGTGGGGTGGAACGAGAACGCTGGCGCCGCCCCTAAGATTTCTGCCGAATCAATCAACCCTCCTTGTCATAGCCTCTGATGACAATACATCTAGAAATAAAGCCACTAGCCTCCTCCATGTCGTCTTCTCTGATCGCAATCGAGCCCTCACGGGCACCATATCACCGTGGACGGAGCTCACAGCACAAACAAGAACTTCGACTGCCACAGCGACAGCCACGACATGAGTTTAACTAGGATGAGGTCCACAAATGGACCATTTCCAAGCGGAGCCCCGTATTTCCTCACTTTCGAATTGGGCATTAAATTGGGATTTTAATTTATCTTTTTTTAAGAGGGAATTTCATTATTTGGAGCTATTAATACTAATAATTATGGTAAATGTAATAACCACCCATAAATAAGAGAGACACTAAGAAGAGAGTCTCCTTTCACGGACTGCGTGCACCTCCTCCCTCCACTTCTCGATCTCTCGCCACCTTTCTTCGAACCTCGGTGAACGTGAAAGCTTCCGTAAGCTTCAATCTTCTACAGGTATTCCTTTCAAGATCTCCTACGCAGATTTTCCGTGATAATCGATCGTATCTCTTGCGTCGCTTCGGTGGCTAACTAGGTTGTTGCCTCCCGCTAATGTTGGATCTGTCCAAAAACCTACCTGTCCTCTTGTCTCTTGATAATTGTCCTATGCATGTTGTTTGTAAGCTTGATTAGCTCGATTCATCGATTTCTATGCATACTTTTCTGATCGGGGATATATTTTCCCTTCTTCTTTTGATGCGACGCTAGTTCGAGGATAAGGATGTTTTTGATTCTCAAACAAAACGTCCTCAATGGCGGCTTCCCCGTTATGGTAACGCCCGTCTGCATAATCTTAATTTTTAATGTCTGAGCCCGTGTGCTGCTGCTTTTCGGTTAAGACTTCAAGCTATCTCAAAGTCAATGTTCTTATATTCAAATTCTTGGCCAGGCTACGCAGAGGATTCGCCTTGCTGTGGCTGCATATAGAAGCTACTCTTCTGCGGCAAAAGAGGTAGCCTATTTTTATATTGGTTCTTTCGCTATGTTATTAGCCTATCTCCGTTTGCAATTACTAGTTAGTTGGTTCTATTGATTATGTCTATTGAGTTGAGTGATATCGTTCATTTGTTAATTGATGATATAAGAGTATGAAACTCTCTATTATCCTCAAATTTCTATCAAAATCTCCGGTTACTTCCAAGATTTTTGGAGGTTATAGGAGATTGTAGGAAAATTTCTACATGTTTATGTAATGCTTTCTAGTAGTCTTTTTTCTATTGTTGGCCTTATTGGTTTCTTATACAGTTGTAAATATGGATGGGCTATATTATTTTCAATGTGGCAATTTCCATAAATAGCACAAATTATTTGCCAGTTTTTATTAATCAGAAAGAGATACTTTATAATGATTACAAAATGGATTTAGATCCTAAACTCAACCTTTTACAGATGACTGTCAGAGAGGCTCTCAACTCTGCCCTTGATGAGAAAATGTCTGCTAATCCAAAAGTTTTCATCGTGGGCGAAGAGGTAAAATACAACAGATTTCCATATAATTTTCAGCAGATAGAATGTTTTTACCTTATTTCTTACTACAAGATTTTTTATTTTTATTTCCTTGTAAATCAACTTTCAAATGTCGCAGAATTGCATAGTTGGCTTCTGATTTGTCTTGTATTTTTTCTTGCAGATATCTAAAGATCTCCCGGAGAAGTATGATCTAGAGAGGGTCCTAAAAAATCCTAAAAAACCCTAATTACAGAGGTTCTTCCTTGATCCCTTCACTTGTTGATGCAATTTCTGTTCTTGGAAGATCATAATATTATTGACACACTAACATTGTCCACTTTTGTCTTTTTGGATATATGAGTTCCAGGTTATGCTAATCTTGTTGATTATTATGTTCAGGTTGGATTCACTGGCATTGGAGTTGGTGCTATTTACTATGGTTTAAAGCTAGTTGTTGAGTTTATGACATTTAACTTCCCTATGCAGGTATGTAGTGAAAAGCTTAGCATGTGTGTGCCTAATCACATCTGATGGCTGGATATTCTTTGGTAGGTACTACTATGGAGGAATGCATCGAGATTGCTAGTAAGATTGGCGAGTTCCCTCTGATCATTAGGCTCGCTTTTACTTTGGGAGGTACGGGGTGGGGTAGCTTACAACAAAGAAGAGTTTGAGTCAATCTATAAGTCCGGATTGGTGGCCGGTTTGACAAGTCAAGATCTCATAGAGAAGTCCGTTTTGGGTTGAAAGGAATACGAGTTCGAAGTGATGAGGGACCTAGCTGATAACGTGGTGAATACTATTTTGAGTATTTTTTAGTATTTTTACCGTTTTGTATATTGAATTATCACACCAATTTTAGGTGTTTAATTTTGTTTTGATGTGTTTATTATTTTTTTAGAGTTTATTGGTATTTTATGCAATTTTTCTTATTTTTGGTATTTATTTTAATGTTTGCTACTTTTGTCTTGGCTATTATTAGGGATTTTCTTAATTTTGTTTTGGATTTTCTAATATTTTTTGTGTTGGTTAATATTTTTTTGTGATTTTTTTTGTAACTTTTTTGTCTTTGAATGTTTTTTTTAATTTTTTGAATTTTATCATATTTTAAGTCAATTTTAGTGTTTCTTAAGATTTTTGTATATTTAACAATCGTTTCATTTTGTAGCGTTTCTTTTTTATTTCTAAAAATGTTTTGAAGTTTCTGGATATTTATGCTATTTTTTCCTATTTGTGGTATTTTTTATATTGAATTATCGCTATTGTTTTGCATATTTTATTACATTTTTTTTAACATACATTTTCTTAATTTGATTTATCGATTGTTTATTTTTTGTTTTTTATGGTATTTTTTTATTGTTTTATATTATTTTATTTATTTTAAGTGATTATTTTCATTTTTGTATATTGAATGATATATTAGTATTTTTGTATTTTTTAAACTTTTTTTTTTATAGTTTATACATATTTTATTATTTCTAGTGTATGTTTAATGGCATCTTACTATTTTTTGTTGATTATTTATGTGTTTTTTTAGTAATAATTTTATTTTCTTGTCTATTTTGTGTTGATTATTTTTTTAATAATTTCCTTGTATATTAATTTTTAATTTTAATTGTATTTTTAATATTTTATACTATTTTTAGTTGGATTTAAATGATCCAATCTTTTTTCTCGTTTATTGGTATTTTTAGTGTTTATTTATTATTTTTTGGATATTTATATTATTTGAAGTATTTATTACTATCAGTGGTGTATCATTTGATGTATTTTATATTTTTTTGTAGATCATTTAATAATTTTTTATTATTTTTGGTATTTCTTATATTATTAGTTTCATTTACATTTTTTTATAATTTTATTTGTGATTTATATTTTTGTGATTACTTATGTTTTATTCTTACTTTTTTTATAATTCTTTCTATGATTTTATTTTGACTTTTTTTATATTTTTAAATATCTCACAATTGTTTAATTTGTTCGAGTGACGTTCAAACTATGTATGGTGTTTCATTGTTATTTTGAATTTATTTTATTATTTTTAGAAATTTATGTTAATTTAAGTATTTATTTTTTCTACTTATGGTATTTTTTTAATTCATTTTTCTATTTTATGTTGGCTATTTATGAATTTTTTTTGTAATTTTTTATTTGCATGTATGTTTCTTTTTACATACTATTTTTAATAATTTGTTTTGCTTTTTTTATTATTGTTTTGCATGTTTTATATTATTTTTTTATTGATTTATACCATTTTGTGTTAAACGATCTTATCTATTTTTTTATATTTTCTTCATGTTTTGATAATTTAATAAAAACTTCTTTATTTTAAGTATTTATTAAGTCAATATAAACATTATAGCAAATACCAAAAATAGTAATAATGTCTAAATTACAATCAAAATAGAGAAAATAATTTAATAAAATACTATAAATAATAAAAAAATATTTAAAGTGTCCTCATAATTACAACAAACTCAAAAATATTTTAGATATAGACAAAAAAATGTAAAAAACAGTCAAAAGAAATAAAAAAACATGAAATACTAAATAAACACTATAAAATTTTAAAATTATACTGTAAAAAGAGTTATTGAGTTATTGAAAATAGTACGTGAAAAAAATGGAGAAACATACATTAAAAAAATATAACCAAATGGTAATAAACACGTATAACCAAATTACTCCAAAAATGAGTAATTGTTATAAAAGGGGCAAAAAATATTATGATTGTTCCTTGTATAAAAATGGCAATAAACACACAAAAATAAACAAAATAAAATAAAAATACTAAAAAATGTAAAAATATTAAAAAATAAATCACAAATAGTAATAAATACTTATAAAATAATAAGAAATACTAAAAAATACAAATAAATAACAAAAATAGTTTCCATCAAGATATAAAACAATGTAAATAAGTAAAATTAATATGAAACACTAAAAATTATAATAAAATTTTAAAAAATAAGTGAATTACTAAAATAGTAATAGATTCTAAACACTTATGCAAACATAAAAAAATATATAATAAATATATAAATGATCAATAAAAATAACAAGATTTATTTAAATATATACTATATAAATAATAAGATATATGTAACTATTAAGAAAGTTCAACAAACATAAACAAATGGTAAAAATAGTAGGTTGATATACATAATTGGTAATAATCATACTAAATAACCAAAATTATATAAAATAATAAAAAATACAGTTAAAACAAAAAAAGAAACATGAGATTGTTTAACACACAAAAAATAGTAAGAATCAACAAAATATTGTATGAAACATGTAAAATAAAAAAATGTAAAAGGAATAAAATATAAAAAATGAATTAAAAAAATACCACATATAGTAAAATAAATACTTAAAAAGTTATAAATTTTTAAAAATAATAAAATAAACTCATAATCAAATTACAACTAAACACCAAAAATAAACTCGTTTAAGGTAGGTAAAAGTGATGAGAATAAATTAAAATAAATTAAACAATTTTGAGAAACTAAAAATATAATAAAAAGCCAAAATGAAATAGTAGAAAGAATTATAAAAATAATAAGATGAAATTATAAAAAAATAAATAACAAATAAAATTATAAAAAAATGTAAATGAAACTAAGGTAAGAAAATATAGAAATTCATAAGAAATTAATAAATAAACAACAAAATAATATAAAATATATTCAATGATACATTACAAATAATAATAAATAATTCAAATACAATAAATTTCTAGAAATAATAAAAAAATACTAACAATACAAATAAACCACAAAAATAGTTGAGATTATTCAATACCTAATAATAGTATCAATCATTGAAAACAATCCAAAATAGTATGAAACATTAAAAATATAGTAAAAATAAAATATTAAAGTGCAAGAAAATTATTAAAAAAATAATTGATACTAAACACACAAGAAAACTAAAAAGAAAATACTAAAAAATACATAAATCATCAACAAAAAATAGTAATATACAATTAAATAAATACTACAAATATTAAGATATGTATAAACTAACTGTAAAAAAAAACTCTAAAAAAATGATAAAACTTGTTTGAATGGTTCAATATATAAAATGATAATAATTACTTAAAATATACAAAATAATATAAAATAATAAAAAAATACTATAAAAATTCAAAAATAAATAAAATGTAAAATCAATTTAAAAAATTTTAAATGAAACAAAATATATAATAAGAAATACCTTTTTTCTTGACTATTGATCCTACTTGATAGTATATAATATAATACTAAAGTTAAGTTATCTCCATATGTCAGGTATGACTAACCACTATATGTGTTATATCTGAGCAATATGCTTACTTGCAGAAAAATAACAGAAGGGCTAAGGTGAATGTGCTGATTGCTGTCACTCACCGTGAGCATCTGGAGAAGCTGACATCTGATTGATGGATTCGCTTTTCGAGTCGGCCTTTATACCACAACCATCTTATTCCAGCTTTTACCACAACATATGGTCACCTAAGGTTAATAATTTCGAAAAAAATTCATATTTCGGCTAAATGTTATGCTTTATTCCTATTAGATGAGGTAAAAACTTTTGATAATGATGTTTTAGTAAATTATTGTGTAAAAAACACTTCTAATGATATTTTAGTAAAGTTTTTGTAATGATGTCTTTAAACTGCTAAAATAATATTAATAATGATGTACTTTTGATAAGTTTATAATATTAAATTTCATGAAAGTTAAATATGCTAGAAAATAGTATATGATGTGAAAATGTGAAATACAATATTAGTGATTCGTCAATTTAATTGAAGAAATCAAAGAATTGCAAACCCATCTACTAATATGATGGAGGTAGAGTCACTTTAATAATCCAATGTAAAAAATAAGGAAAAAAGATTAAATTGGGTTAGAGATATTTACTATTATATATATATATATATTTAAACTCCCTATATTCTATTAACATTTTAAAAAGTTTGCATTATGTATTTTATAAGTAAAATTATTGTGATGATACCATATTTTTTTATAATCTTATAAAATTTATCTATTTCACTCCATCTATTATTATTCTCTCAACGTACAAAAATAAATAAATTTGACTTTATCTTCTTGCAAGTGGTGGACTTTGACCTCCTATCTACCATTTGATTTGGGAGCATGAATTAGCCCTCCATAAGTTGGCCCCATATTCAATTCCTCTGTTAACATTGATTAATAATTAATTAAAACATTAAGATTTCAATATAAAATCCAAAGATTAGTTATTGTACTCCATAATCTCAATGCCTTGTTCACATGCTTGTGTAATTAAGACTATTTTTTTCATAAACTTTACAAGTTCAACATAATTTTAGGAATTTATTTTTTTTAAATAAGATTATATATATACTTGAAATAAAAAATGAGAATTGAGTTTAGATATAACTCTACATTAATATTTTTATAAGATAAAAGACTAGTGTTTAACGTTTTCACTATTTCAAAAGCTTGTGAACCTCATTCCACCTAGAGAATGATAAGCCGTAGTCATTCCAGAGGTAATGGAATAGTATGTTAGCATATTCCCGTTCATTCTGCCTGCGCATTCACATGAAAAACACATGATTTTTGTCCGCTTCATCCATTCTAAATAAAAAATAATATTTTATACGAATATGAATTTTTTTTTAAATAATTAACCTTAAACGTGATGCTCACTAGGGAATCTATAATAATTGCACTATGATTATATATATATAGAGGTAACAGTTTGTACATTTTAATATGCTTTTATTTATGTTATTTTTGAATGTCACTGCTCTTGCATAATTATCCAATAGAGAATATTTCATTTTTATTCACAATCATTTTTCTTATCTATACCCTTCCCCTATTGTGAATTTCAGTTATTAGCATCTTTTCACATATGTTACAAACTTTTCTAACTAAAAAATTATTTATTTGATCGACATACCGTATTTTGAATATTCAAATTTGAGTTTTATTTTAAACTCTATTACCATACTTATGTGATGTTAAGATTCTAATATTTACTTTATCAAAATTTTATAAAGAGTTTTTAAATTTTATTAAAAAAATAAGTAAACATATTTTATAATAATTGATTTATGAAAAATTTCAACAATGGTATGATATAAAAATATATATTTAATTTATAATTTAAAATATATAATATTTTATATTCTAATCTAAAAATATATATTCAATTCCATCCCTCATTATGAATTTTAGTTATTAGCATCTCTTGTCATATATTATAAGCTATTCTAACAAAAAAATTATTTATTTAATCGACATACCATATTTTGAATATTTAAATTTGAGTTTTATTTTAAATTCTATTACCACACTTATGTGATGTAAAGATACTAATATTTACTTTATCAAAATCTTATAAAGAGTTTTTAAATTTTATTAAAAAATAATTAAACATATTATATAATAATTTATTTATAAAATTTTTTAACAATATTATTATATAAAAAATATATAATTAATTTATAATATAAAATATATAATATTTTATATTCTAATCTAAAAAAATCCTAACCTGCTTGTTTCTTATCCATACACTTCCCCTATTGTGAATTTCATTTATTAGCATCTCTATGAATATGTTATAAAATATTCTAACCAAAATATTGTTTATTTGATCGATATACCGTATTTTGAGTTATGAAATTTGAGTTTTATTTTAAATTTAATTAACATAATTGTGTGATATTGAGATTCTAATATTCAGTCTATCAAAATCTTATAAAGAGTTATTACATTTTATTAAAAAATAATTAAAAATATTTTACAATAATAGATTTATTAAAAATTTCAACAATATTATTATATAAAAAATATATAATTAATTTATAATATAAAATACATAATATTTTATATTCTAAACTAGAGAAAGTCTCACCTTCTTGTTTCTTATCCATAATCTACTTCTATTGTGAGTTTTGGTTATTAGAATCAATTCGAATATATTATAAACAATTCTAACAAAAAATTGTTTATTTAATCGATATAACGTGTTTTGAATTTTCAAATTTGAGTTTTATTTTTAACTTTATTACCTTAATTGTGTGATATTTAGATTCTAATATTTAGTCTATAAAAATCTTATAAAGAGTTATATCATTTTATTAAAAAGTAATTAAACATATTTTGTAATAATTGATTTATAAAAACTTTCAACAATATTATTATATAAAAAAATAATTAATTTAAAATATAAAATATAAAATATTTATATTCTAAACTAGAGAAAGCTTAAACTACTTTTTTCTTATCCATAACCTTCTGTGAATTTCTATTATTAGCATCTATTTGCATATTATATAAACTATTCAAACTAAAAAAATAGTTTATTTGATCGAGATTCCGCATTTTGACTCTTCAGATTTGAGTTTTATTTTAAACTTTATTACCTAAATTGTGTGTTGTTGAGATTCTAATATATAATCTATCAAAATGTTATAAAGAGTTATTACATTTTATTAAAAAATAATTTAAATATTTTATAATAATTGATTTATAAAAAATTTCAACAATATTATTATATAAAAAAATTATAATTAATTTATAATTTAAAAATATAATATTTCAAATTCTATACTAGAGAAGCGTAACCTGCTTGTTTTTTACTCATACCCTACCCCTATTGTGAATTTCAGTTATTAGTATTTGTTTGTAGATGTTATAAACAATTCTAAAAAGAATTATTTATTTGATCGACATACCGTATATTAAATTTTCAAATTTGAGTTTTACTTTTAACTTTATTACCTTAATTGTGTGATTTTGAGATTATAATATTTAGTCTATCAAAATCTTATAAAAAGTTATTAAATTTTATTAAAAAATAATTAAATATATTTTATAATAATTGATCTATGAAAATTTTGAATAATATAATTATATAAAAAATATATAATTAATTTATAGTATAAAATATATAACACTTGATATTCTAATCTAGAAAAATCCTAACCTACTAGTTTCTTATCCATACCCTTCCACTATTGTGAATTTCAATTATTAGCATCTCTTCGCATATTTTATAAACTATTCTAACAAAAATATTTTCTATTTGAGCGACATATCATTTTTAAAATTTTAAAATTTGAGTTTTATTTTAATGTTTATTACCTTAATTGTGTGATGTTGAGATTCTAATATATAGTCTATCAAAATGTTATAAAGAGTTATTACATTTTATTAAAAATTAATTAAATATATTTTATAATAATGAATTTTTAAAAATTTCAAAAGTATTATTATATATAAAATTTATAATTAATTTATAGTAAAAATATATAATATTTTATATTATAAACTAGAGAAAGTTTAATCTACTTGTTTCTTATCCATAACCTTCTCATGTTGTGAATTTCAGTTATTAGTATATCTTTGTGTATATTACAAACTATTCTAACAAAAATATTCTCTATTTGATAGAAATACCGTATTTTAAATTTTAAAATTTGAGTTTTATTTTAAAGTTTATTAACTTAATTGTGTGATGTTGAGATTCTCATATTTAGTCTATCAAAATCTTATAAAGAATTATTACATCATTTTAAAAAATAATTAAATATATTTTATAATAATTAATTTATGAAAAATTTAAATAATATTATTAAATAAATATTATATAATAAAAATATAATATTTCATATCCTAATCTAGAGAAAGCCTAACCTGCCTATTTTTTATGCATGCTTTTCCCCATTGTGAATTTTAGTTATTAGTATCTCTTCGCATATGTTACAAACTATTCTAACAAAAAAATTGTTCATTTGATCCACATATCGTATTTTTAATTTTCAAATTTGAGTTTTATTTTTAACTTTATTAACTTAATTGTGTGATGTTGAGATACTTATATTTACTTTAAAAAAAATATTATAAAGAGTTATTAAATTTTATTAAAAAATAAATAAACATATTTTATAATAATAGATTTAAGAAAATTTTCAACAATATTATTATATAAAAAATATATAATTAATTTATAATATCAAATATATAATATTTTATATTCTAAACAAGAGAAAGTCTCACCTTCTTATTTCTTATCCATACCCTTCCCCAACAGTGAATTTCAGTTATTAGCATCTTTTCATAAATGTTACAAACTATTCTAACTAAATTTTTTTTTATTTGACCGACATACCGTATTTTGAATTTTAAAATTTAAGTTTTATTTTTAACTTTATTATCTTAATTGTGTGATGTTCAGATTCTAATATTTACTTTAACAAAATCTTATAAAGAGTTATTAAATTTTATTAAAAAATAATTAAACATATTTTATAATATTTGATTTATGAAAAATTTTAATAATATTATTATATAAAAAAATATATAATTAATTTATAAAATAAAATATATAATTAATTTATAATATAAAATATATAATATTTTATATTTTAAACTAGAGAAAGTCTAACCTGCTTGTTTTTTATCCATACCCTTCATCTATTGTGAATTTCAGTTATTAACCTCTCTTCTTATATGCTATAAACCATTATAACAAAAAAATTATTTATTCGATCGATATATCATATTTTGAATTTTCAAGTTTGAGTTTTAATTTTAACTTTATTACCTTAATTTTATGATGTTGAGGTTCTAATATTTATTTTAACAAAATCTTATAAAGAGTTATTAAATTTTATTAAAAAATAATTAAACATATTTTATAATATTTGATTTATGAAAAATTTCAACAATATTATTGTATATAAAATATATAATTAATTCATAAAATAAAATATATAATATTTTATATATAAAACTAGAGAAAGTCTAACCTGCTTATTTCAACAATACCCTTATATTGTGAATTTTAGTTATTAACATCTTTTCTTATATGTTATAAACTATTATAACAAAAAAATTATTTATTTAATCGACAAACAGTATTATAAATTTTCAAATTTGAATTTTATTTTAAACTTTATTACCTTAATTGTGTGTTGTTGAGATTCTAATATATAGTCTATCAAAATCTTGTAAAGATTTATTATATTTTATTAAAAAATAATTAAACATATTTTATAATAATTAATTTATAATAAATTTTAACAATATTATTATATAAAAATATCTAATTAATTTATAATATTTCTATACTAGAGAAAGCCTAACCTCTTGTTTCTTATCTATAGCCTTCCCCTATTGTAAACTTCAGTGGTTAGTATCTTTTGACATATATTATAAACTATTCTAATCAAAAAATTATCTATTTCATCGAGATACCGTATTTTGTATTTTCAAATTTGAGTTTTATTTTAAACTTTATTACCTTACTGGTGTGATGTTAAGATTCTAATATTTTCTTTATCAAAATCTTATAAACATTTGTTATATATTTTTATAATATAATTAAACATATTTAATAATAATTTATTTTGAAAAACTTAAATAATATTATTATATAAAAAATATATAATTAATTTATAATAAAAATATATAATATATATTCTAAAATAGAGAAAGCCTAACTTACTTGTTTCTTCTCCATACTATTGCTCTATTATTAATTTCAGTTATTAGTATCTCTTCGCATATATTATAAACTGTTCTAACAAAACAATTATTTATTTGATCAACATTCTTCATTTTGAATTTTTAAATTTGAATTTTATTTTTACCTTTATTACCTTAATTTTGTGATGTTGAGATTATATTATTTAGTCTATCAAAATATTATAAATAGTTATTACATTTTATTAAAAAATAATTAAACATATTTTATAATAATTGATTTATGAAAAATTTCAACAATATTATTATATAAAAAATGTATAATTAATTTATAATATAAAATATATAATATTTCACCTTCTAAACTAGAGAAAGCCTACCCTACTTATTTTTTATCTATACCCTTTCCCTATTGTTAATTTCAGTTATTAGCATTTCTTCACATATGTTATAAACTATTCTAACAAAAACTTTTTTATTTGATCAACCTACCATATTTTGAATTATCAAATTTGAGTTTTATTTTTAACTATATTAACTTAATTATGTGGTGTTGAGATTCTTATATTTACTTTAACAAAATCACATAAAGAGTTATTAAATTTTATTAAAAAATAATTAAACATATTTTATAATAACTTATTTATGAAAAATTTTAACAATATTATTATATAAAAAATATATAATTAATTTATAATTTAAAATATATAATATTTTATATTCTAAACTAGAGAAAGTCTCACCTACTTGTTTCTTATCCCTACCCTTCCCCTATTGTGAATTTCACTTATTAGCATCTCTTAACAAATGTTACAAATTATTCTAATTAAAATATTGTTTATATGATCGACATACCGTATTTTGAATTTTCAAATTTGAGATTTATTTTTAACTTTATTACCTTAATTGTGTGATATTATTTATTTTAACAAAATCTTATAAAGAGTTATTAAATTTATTTAAAAAATAATTAAACATATTTTATAATATTTGATTTATGAAAATTTTCAACAATATTGTTATATATAAAATATTTATAATAAATTTATAATTTAATTCAAAACTCTATATATTGTTATAAAACATATTTTATAACTCTATATATTTTATATTCAAAACTAGAGAAATCCTAACATACTTATTTTTTATCCATACCCTTCCCCTATTTTGACATTCAATTATTAGTATCACTTCGATTATATTATAAACTATTCTAACAAAAAAATTATTTATTTGATCAACATATCGTATTTTGAATATTCAAATTTGAGTTTTATTTTAAACATTATTACCTAAATTGTGCGATGTTGAGATTCTAATATATAGTATATCAAAATTTTATATGGAGTTATTACTTTTTATTAAAAAATAATTAAACATGCTTTATAATAAAAAAATTTCAACAATATTATTATATCAAAAAATATATAATTAAAATTTAATATAAAATATATAACATTTTATATTCAAAACTAATGAAAGTCTAACCTACTTGTTTCTTATCCATAGCTTTCCTCTATTGTGAATTTCAGTTATCAAAATCTCTTCGTATATGTTATAAACTATTCTAACAGAAACATTGTTTATTTGATCCACCTATCGTATTTTAATCTATCAAATTTGAGTTTTATTTTAAACTTTATTACCTTAATTATATAATGTTGAGATTATAATATTAATCTATCAAAATCTTATAAAGTGTTATTACATATTATAAAAAAAAAAGAATTAAACATATTTCATAATAATTAATTTATGAAATATTTCAACAATATTATTATATAATAAATATATAATTAATTTATAATGTAAAATACATAATATTTTATATTCTAAACTATAAAAAGCCTAACATGCTTTTATCTATTCTATACCCTTTCCCTATTGTGAATTTCTGTTATTAACATATATTCGCATATGTTATAAACTAGTCTAAAAAAAGATATTTTATTTGATCAACATTCCATATTTTGAATTTTCAAATATGAGTTTTATTTTTAACTTTATTACCTTAATTGTGTGATGTTGAGATTCTAATATTTGGTGTATTATAATCTTATAAAGATTATTACATTTTATTAAATAATAATTAAATATATTTTATAATAATTTATTTAAGAAATATTTTAATAATATTATTTTATAAAAATATATCATTAATTTATAATATATATAATATATAATATTTTATTTTTTAAACTACAGAAAGCCTAACGTGATTGTTTTTTTATCCATATCATTCCCCTATTATAACTAAAACATTGCTTATTTGATCGATATACCGCATTTTGATTTGTCAAATTTGAGTTTTATTTGAAACTTTTTTACCTTAATTGTGTAATGTTGAGATCATAATATTAATCTATCAAAATCTTATAAAGTGTTATTACATATTATAAAAAATAATTAAACATACTTTATAATAATTAAAGTTAGCCTCACCCTAAAAAACCCTAAAAAATATTTTATATTTTATATTCTATAATAGAGTTAGCCTCACCTATTGATTTTTATCTAAATAATTCACCTATTGTAAATTTCTGTTTCTGTTGTAAGCATCTCTTTGCATATGTGATAAACTATTCTAATAAAAAATATTATTTATTTAATCGACAATTCGTATTTGGAATTTTTAAATACATGTTTTAATTTAAACTCCAATACCTTAATTGCGTGATGTTGAAATTCTAATATTTAGTCTATCAAAATCTTATAAAGAGTAATTATTTTTTATGAAAAAAATAATTAAACATATTTTATAATAATTAATTTATGAAAAATTTTAACAATATTATTATAAAAATATATATAATTAATCTATAATATAAAATATTCTATATTTTATATTCTAAACTAGAGAAATCTTAACTTGCTCGTTTCTTGTCCATACTCTTCCCCTATTATGTATTTCAGTTATTAGCATCTCTTCGCATATTTTATAAACTATTCTAACAAAAATATTATTTATTTGATCGATATACCGCATTTTGAATTTTCAAATTTGAGATTTATTTTAAACTTCATTACCTTAATTATATGATGTTGAGATTCTAATAGTTAGTCAATCAAAATATTATAAAGAGTTATTACATTTTATTAAAAAAATAATTAAACATATTTTATAATAATTGATTTATGAAAAATTTTAACAATATTATTATATAAAAATATATAATTAATTTATAATATAAAATATATAATATTTCACATTCTAAATTAGAGAAAACATAACCTGCTTATTTCTTATCCATACCCTTCCCCTATTGTGAATTTCAGTTATTAGCATCTCTTCGCATATGTTATAAACTATTCTAACAAAAAAATTATTTATTTAATCAACATACCATATTTTGTATTTTCAAATTTAATTTTTATTTTAAACTTCATTAAACATATCATCAAAATCTTATTAAGATTTATTAAATTTTATTAAAAAATAATTAAACATATTTATTATAATTCATTTCAAAAATTTTCAACAATATTATTATATAAAAAATATATAATTAATTTATAATAAAATATATAAAATATAAATTCTAAACTAGAGAAAGCCTAAATCACTTGTTTCTTCTCCAAACGATTCTTCTATTGTAAAGTTAAGTTATTAGTATCTCTTCGCATATATTATAAACTATTCTAACAAAAAATTGTTTATTTGATCGAAATTCTACATTTGGAATTTTAAAATTTGAATTTTGTTTTTAACTTTATTACCTTAATTGTGTGATGTTGAGATTCTATTACATTTTATTAAAAAATAATTAAACATATTTTACAATAATTGATTTATGAAAATTTTTAACAATAATATTATATAAAAAATATATTTAATTTATAATATAAAATATTTTATATTCTAAACTAGAGAAAGCTTAACATGCTTGTTTCTTATCCATACCCTTCCCCTAGTGTGAATTTTAGTTATTAGCATCTCTTAACATATATTATAAACTATTCTAACAAAAAATTGTTTATTTGATCGACATACCATATTTTGTATTTTTATATTTGAGTTTTATTTTAAACTTCATTACCTTACTAGTGATGTTAAGATTCTGATTTTATTAAAAAATAATTAAACATATTTTATAATAATTGATTTTGAAAAATTTTAAAAATATTATTATATAAAAAATATATAATTAATTTATAATAAAAATATATGATTAATTTATAATATTAAACTCGAGCAAGCCTCACCTACTTGTATATTATCAATACCCTTCCTCTATTGTTAATTTTTTTTATTAGAACTCTTTGCATATGTTTTAAAATATTCTAACAAAAAAGTGTTTATATGATAGACATTTCACATTTAAATTTTTAAATTTGATATTTATTTAAAATTTTTATTACCATACTTTTGTGATGTTAAGATTCTAATATTTACTTTATTAAAATCTTATAAAGAATTATAAAATTTTATTAAAAAATAATTAAGCACATTTTATAATATTTGATTTATGAAAAATTTCAACAATATTATTATCTAAAAAATATATATAATTAATATATAATATAAAACATATAATATTTTATATTCTTAACCAGAGCTATCATCATGTGCTTGTTTCATAACCATACCCTTCCTATATTTTGAATTTCTGTTATTAAGATATCTTTGCATATGTTATAAATTATTCTAACAAAAAAATTGTATATTTGATTGACATACCATATTTTGAATTTTCAAGTTTTAGTTCTATTTTAAATTTCATTACCTTAATTGTGTGATGTTGAGATTTTAATAATTAGACTTTTAAAATCTTATAAAGAGATATTACATTTTATTAAAAAAATAATTAAATATATTTTATAAGAATTAATTTATGAAAATTTTAAACTATATTATTATATAAAATATATAATATTTTATATTCTATACAAAAGTAAGCATCACCTGCTTGTTTCTTATTCATACCCTTCCCCTATTATGAATTTCAATTATTAGCATCTCTTTGCATATGTTATATAATATTTTAACAAAAAATTGTTTATTTGTTCGATATTCCACATTTGGAATTTTCAAATTTGATTTTTATTTTACTCTTTATTACCTTAATTGTGTGATATTGAGATTTTAATATTAACTTTATTTGTGTGATGTTGAGATTCCAATATTTAATCTATAAAAATCTTATAAAGAGTTATTACATTTTATTAAAAATAATTAAAAATATTTTATAATAAGTGATTTATGAAAATTTTTAACAATATTACTATATTTAAAAAATATAAAATTAATATATTATATATAATATATAATATTTTATATTTTAAATTAGAGCAACCCTCACATGCTTGTTACTTATCCATACCTAACCCCTATTTTGAATTTCTGTTAGTAGCATTTATATAATATATAATATTTTATATTTTAAATTAGAGCAACCCTCACATGCTTGTTACTTATCCATACCTAACCCCTATTTTGAATTTCTGTTAGTAGCATATCTTTGCATAAGTTATGAACTATTCAAACAAAAATATTATTTATTTGATTGACAAACTGTATTTTAAATTTTAAAATTTGAGTTTTATTATAAATTTGATTACTCTAATATTTACTTTATCAAAATCTTATAAAGAGTTATTATATTTTCTAAAAAATAATTAAAATCATTTTATAATAATTGATTTTTAAAAATTCTCAATAATATTATTATATAAAAAATATATAATTAATTTATATTATAAAATATTTTATATTTTATATTCTAAACTAGTGCAAGCCTAACATGCTTGTTTCTTATCCATACCCTTCCCCTATTGTGAATTTTTGTCTGTAGGATCTCTTTGCATATGTTATAAACTATTCTAACAAAAACCTTGTTTATTTGATCGATATTCTGCATTTTTAATTTTTAAATTTGAGTTTTATTTTAGACTCATTACCTTACTTGTGTGATGTTGAGATTCTAATATTTACTCTATCAAAATCGTATAAAGCATTATTACATTTTATTAAAAAAATAATTAAACATATTTTATAATAATTAATTTATGAAAAATTTTAACAATATTACTATATATAAAAAATATATAATTAATTCATACTGTTAAATATATAATATTTTATATTCTAATTTAGAGGAAACCTAACCTACTTTTTCTTAACCATACCCTTCCCTTATTTTAATTTTCAGTTATTAGTATCCCTTCGCATATTTTAAAAAATATAATAAAAAAATTATTTATTTGATCAAGATTATACTTTTGAAATTTTCTAATTTAATTTTTATTTTAAACATCTTTACCTTACTTGTGTGATGTTGAGATTCTAATATTTACTTTATCAAAATATTATATAGATTTAATAATTTTAATTAAAAATTAATTAAACATATTTTATAATAATTGATTTATGAAAATTTTTAACAAAATTATTATATAAAAAAATATATAAACATTTTATAATATAAAATATTTTATTTCCTAAATTAGAACAAACATCACCTGCTTGTTTTCTAACCATACCCTTCCAACATTTTGAATTTTAGTTAATAGCATCTCTTAGTACATATTATAAACTATTCTAACAAAAATATTGTTTATTTGATAAACATATCCCATTATAAATTTTCAAATTTGAATTTTATTTTAAGCTTCATTACCTTAATTGTGTGATGTTGAGATTCTAATATTTACTCTATCAAAATCTTATAAAAATTTGTTTCATTTTATTAAATATATTAATTGATTTATGAAAATTTTTAACTATATTATTATATAAAAATATATAATTAATTTATAATATATAATAGAAAATATTTTATATTTTAAACTAGGACCAGCCTCATTTGCTTGTTTCTTAACCATACCGTCCCCTATTGTGAATTTATATTATTATTATCTTTTTGTATGTGTTATAAACTATTTTGACAAAAAAATTATGTATTTAATCGACATACCGTATTTTGAATTTTTAAATTTGAATTTTATTTTAAACTTTATTATCTTAATTAATTAATGTTGAGATTGTAATATTTAGTTTATTAAACTCTAATAAAGATGTATTATATTTTATTAAAAAATAATTAAAAATATTTTATAATAATTGATTCATCAAAAATTTTTAATATATTATTATATAAAAAATATATAATTAATTTACAATATAAAATATAAAATATTTTATATAATAAAATAAAGCAAGCCTCACCGGCTTGTTTCTTATACATATCCTTCCCCTATTCTAAATTTATATTATTATCATCTCTTTGCATATATTATAAAATATTCTAAAAATATTTATTTGATCAACATACTGCATTTTAAATTTTAAAATTTTATTTTTATTTTAACTTAATTACCTTACTTATGTGATGTTAAAATTCTAATATTTACTTTAACAAAATCTTATGTAGAGTTATTATATTTTATTAAAAAAAATAATTAAACATATTTTATAATAATTAATTTATGAAAAATTTTAAAATATTTTTATATAAAAAATTTATAATTAATTTATAATGTAAAATACATAATATTTTATATTTAAACTAGAACAAATCTCACCTACTTCTTTCTTAACCAAACCTTTATCCTATTATAAATTTATGTTATTAGTATCTCTTTGCATATGTTATAAAATATTCTAACAAAAAATTGTTTATTTAATCGACATTACGCATTTGAAATTTTTAAATTTGAATTTTATTTTAAACTTCATTACTTTACTTGTGTAATGTTGATATTCTAACATTTACTTTATCAAAATATTATATAGAGTTAATCAATTTTATTAAAAAATAATTAACAAATTTTATAATAATTAATTTATGAAAATTTTTAACAATATTATTATATAAAAAAATATATATATAAAATTTATAATATAAAATATAAAATATTTTATATCCTAAATTAAAACAAGCATTATTTGCTTGTTTCTTATCTCTCTTCCGCTATTGTGAATTTCAGTTACTAAAATCTCTTCGCCTATATTATAAACTATCCACATTTTGAATTTTCAAATTTAAGTTTTAGTTTTCAATAATATTATTATATCAATAAATAATATTATCTCTTCACATATTATATAAATTATTCAAACAAAAAAATTATTTATTTGATCGACATATCGCATTTTGTATTTTCAACTTTGAGTTTTATTTTAAACTTCATTACCTTACTTGTATGATGTTGAGATTCTAATATTTACTTTCTCAAAATCATATAAAGATTTATTAAATTTTATAAAAAATAATTAAACATATTTTATAATAATTGATTTTGAAAATTTGCAACAATTTTATTAAATAAAAAATATATATTAATTTTATAATAATTGATTTTTGTGATTCAAATATATATTCTATCAAAATCTTATAAAGTGTTATTTAATTTTATTAAAATTAATTAAACTTATTCTATAATAATTAATTTATGAAAATTTTCAACAATATTATTATATAAAAATATATAATAATTCATATTCTAAATTAGAGAAAGCCTAACCTACTTGTTTCATATCCACACCCTTCTCCCATTGTGAATTTCAGTTATTAGCATCTCTTCGAATATATTATTAACTATTGTAACAAAATAATTGTTTATTTGATCAATATTCTATATTTTGAAATATCAAATTTGAGATTTATTTTATAGTTTATTACGTAAATTGTGTGATGTTTAGATTCTAATATATAGTTTGTTAAAATATTGTGGGATGTCGCGATTCTAATATTTCGTATATCAAAATCTTATAAGGCGTTATTAAATTTTATTAAAAAATAATTAAACATATTTTACAATAATTGATTTATAAACTATTAAATATATTAAAAAATTTAACAATATTATTATATAAAAAATATATAATTAATTGATAATATAAAATATATATATTTTTTATATTCTAAACTAGAGAAAGCCTAGCATGCATGTTTTTTTATCCAAATCCTTCCCCTATTGTCACATTCAGTTATTAACATCTCTTCGAATATGTTATAAACTATTCTAACAAACAAATTGTTTATTTGATCGACATACCTTATTTTAAATTTTCAATTTTAGTTTTATTTGTATATTTATTAACTTAATTGTTTGATGTTGAGATTATAATATTTAGTCTATCAAAATCTTATAAAGATTTATTACACTTTATTAAAAAAAATTAAACATATTTTATAATAATTGATTTATGAAAAATTTTGACAATATTATTATATAAAAAAATATATAATAAACTTATAATATAAAATATATAATATTTTATATTCTAAACTATATGTTATAAACTATTCTCACAAAAAAAATTGTTTACTTGATCAGCATACTGTATTTTGAATTGTCAAATTTGAGTTTTATTTTAACCTTTATTACCTTAATTGTGGGATGTTGTGATTCTAATATTTAGTATATCAAAATCTTATAAAGCGTTATTAAATTTTATTAAAAAATAATTAAACATATTTTATAATAATTGATTTATAAAAAAATTTAACAATATTATTATATAAAAAATATATAATTAATTTATAATATAAAAATATATATTTTTTATATTCTAAATAAGAGAAAGACTAACATGCTTATTTTTTTATCCATACCGTTCCCCAATTGTGATATTAAGTTAATAGCATAACTTCGTATATCTTATAAACTATTCTGACAAAAAAATTGTTTATTTGATTGACATACCTTATTTTGTATTTTTAAATTTGAGTTTTATTTTATTTAGTTTTTCAAAATCTTATTAAGAGTTATTATGTTTTATTAAAAAATTATTAAACATATTCTATAATAATTGATTTATGAAAATTTTCAACAACATTATTATATAAAAAATATAAAATTAATTTATAATATTATTATAAAATTCTAAGCTAGATAAAGCCTAACCTGCTTGTTTATTATACATACACTTCCTGTATTGTGAATTTTAGTAATTAGCATCTCTTCGCATATGTTATAAACTAGTATAATAAAAATATTGTTTATTTGATCGACATTCTATATTTAGAATTTTCAAATTTAAATTTTATTTTGAACTTTATTACGTAAATTTTTTGTTCTTGAGATTCTAATATATAGTCTATTAAAATCTTATAAAGAGTTATTATATTTTATTAAAAAATAATAAAACATATTTTATAATAATTAATTTATGAAAATTTTTAACAATATTATTATATAAAAAATATATAATTAATTTATAATATAAAATATTTAATATTTTATCTTCTAAACTAGAGAAAGCCTTAACTACTTGTTTCTTATTCATATCCTTCCCCTACTATAAATTTCTGTTGTTGGCATTTCTTCGCCTATGTTATAAACTATTCTAACAAAAATTTGTTTATTTGATCGACATACCATATTTTGAATTTTTAAATTTGAGTTTTATTTTTAACTTTATTATCTTAATTGTGTGATGTTCAAATTCTAGTATTTATTCTATCAAAATCTTATAAAGAGTTATTACATTTTATTAAAAATAATTAAATATATTTAATAATAATTAATTTATGAAAATTTCAATAATATTATTATATAAAATATATATAATATAAAATATATAATATTTTATATTCTAAACTATAGAACGCCTAACTTGCTTGTTTCTTATTCATACCCTTCCCTTATTGTGAATTTCAATTATTAGCATATCTTCGCATATGTTATAAACTATTTCACGGTTAAAACTACTTTTGGCACATCTCGAGTTAAAGTTAGAGGAAACTCCTCTTGAACCGAGAGAGCAGCGGGTTGTTCACGGGGATCCAACCAAACCGGGTTGGGGCGTGACATATCTAGTTTCCTATAACAGCATAAAAGCATCCTAAATATTTTATTTTCACCTCCATTAACAAAGAAAAGCAGTTTCTGCAACAATACTTCAACTCCACATTAATATTCCTTAATAGAAAAAAACTTTTCAGGTTAATAATAATAGTATATCGAAATATATAAAAGAAATGTTATAATGCAAAATATATGCTTCAAACTTGATTTGAACTTGATGTGAAAACTATAAGGGTCATATGTAGGATTTTGAGGAGACAATACTTCAAATGCACAGGCAGAGATGGTAAACCACCTTTGAATGTGAGTTTAGACAAGTTCCCAGTTGCCAATGGAAAAAGTCTTAACAAGTTCCACCCACTTCTAGATAGCAGGGAAAAAGACCAAACCCATAATCCAAATATATACATGTAGACCAATATGAACACCCACCCGACCCCTCATAGATGAGGCAAAGATGTCCGACCTAAACAGTCAGAGGATCTTAGATTGCTCACTACCAAAGGGTAAGTAGTCATACAATGGGTAGTGCGACATGATTGGTCAGCTCCAATGACATCAAAAAATGCATTATGGTAGCTGGAAAGGAACTCGGGCCACTTCAGTACGAAATAAACTACCTTATGATTTTGTCAACCTAGTAAATCGAAAAAAATCATTAAAAATCCTTGTCATTTGAAGAAAAGAAAGCATATCATAATAACTAACTATTTGCAACATCAATTTAAAAGCTAATTTGAAGAGCCTAGAGTAGGGTCCACATATATATTTTTACAATTACACTTTGCTTGTTAGTTGTATTCCAAACTCAAAAGTATCGTGTTTCAAAAACCATTGAGTTGATATATGTTATTTCTACGAAAAAATAAATTTATCCATACCACCCTCATGAATAGAATCAAACCTTATTTCATAGCATTTGCACGAAATCCCTCTTTCTTATTCAAAAGAAAGTCCTCTATAGGGATTAGTCATCTCATTAGGTTTTGTGAGTTTGGAACTAGGATAAAAACTTACTAGTTGCATTAAGAGCTTATGATTTGACTTGGAGCACCATATTTCAAATAACATCATTTTTAGTAATCTTAGATTCATTTAATTTTTTATTAATAAATCTCATGTTCATTCACAATGTAAAGAAAGGAGCCAAAAAGCAGTAAATTGCCAAAGTTATCCAATGTTATCATTTATTGACAAATGTAGTTTTTTAATAAAAAAAAAACAAAAGGGGAATCCATACTGTAACAGCACCTCCTAGGTATAAAATCAAAGGAACCTTCAATAGATCCTCTAGAAGTTGGTTGATATGAGCAACTTTCATATAGAAATTCTTTACAACCCGCAAAAGTATAACATGTAACAGCTAAGAAGCTCTCCAAATCTATTAGGATAACATTAGACAATTAGGGAATACAATACGATTAAAAAAATTTAAGAGTTCCATTATCAAAAGCGAAGGCACCGATTATATTTGACTAATTGAATGAAATCTCAAATATCATTTTAATGATAAAAATCATGTTTCTACAAACAATGGAAAAGGAAAAATAGTTTTAAGCTACAATTTTTTTTCATTGATGTAAATACACCATGGAATTACATCTATACAAGAATAAGACCAAACATTAGAAATATCATGGAAAGTGAAATTCTACCTTTCCCATAACACCATCTCCATCAACATTATCAACTACATCATCATTAGAATGAATTATCCAATATCTCCATCGAAATTGACAAGATTGAAAGTAAGTTCGAAGCATTCCTCTAGAAGGAGGGACATACGAATTGAATAAGAGAATAAATATTTCTCCTCGGGGTGTTCCAGGTCAGAAAGCTCTGGAATGATTAGAGCAGAACCGTGAACCTAGGCATGATTTATTATCAAGGACTTATAATATAAGAATCATAGCATCATAAATATTAATAACAAAGCATATATGCATAGAAAATCTCTTTTACAAATTAAGTATAAATATATAAATAACTCCATCATGTTGTTGTTTAATCATGTAATTAGAATAAAATATTTATTTCCATTGGCATAAAGTAAAGTACAGAAAACATCCATTACAACAACTACAAAAGCATGAATTTGTGTTCACAAATAAATTGATTAAGCCAAAAAAAGATCATATGATGAAGTGAATAAAAAATAAGTACCAAATACCAATATTGAACTTTATAATAACTTCTTATTACATTTTATTAAAAAATAATTAAATATATTTTATAATAATTGATTTATGAAAAATTTTAACAATATTATTATATAAAATATATAATTAATTTATAATATAAAATATATAATATTTTATATTCTAAACTAGAGCAAGCCTCGTCTACTTGTTTCTTATCCATTACCTACCCCTATTGTGAATTTCTATTATAAGCATTTCTTTGCATATGTTATAAAATATTCTAATAAAAAATTTGTTTATTTGACCAAAATTCCGCATTTGGAATTTTTAAATTTGAGTTTTATTTTAAACTTTATTACGCTACTTTTGTGATGTTGAGATTATATCATTTACTTTATCAAAATCATATAAAGAGTTATTATATTTTATTAAAAAATAATTAATAATATTTTTTAATAATTAATTTATGAAAAATTTCAAAAATATTATTATATAAAAAATATAATATTAATTTAAAATATACAATATATAATATTTTATATTTTAAATTAAAGCAATCCTCACCAGCTTGTTTCATATCTATACCCTTTTCATATCTTAAAAACTATTCTAACAAAAAAATTATTTATTTTAATAACATTCCGCTTTTGAAATTTTGAAATTTGAGTTTTATTTTAAAATTCATTACCTTAATTGTGTGATGTTGACATTCTAATATTTACTCTATCAAAATATTATAAAGAGTTATTATATTTAATTAAAAAATAATTAAACATATTTTATAATAATTAATTTATGAAATATTTCAACAATATTATTATGTAAAAAAATATATAATTATTTTTTAATATACAATATAAAATATTTAATATTTTAAACTAGAGTAAGCCTCACTTACTTATTTTTTTATCTATACCCTTCCCCTATTATGAATTTGTGTTATTAGCATCTTTTGCATATCTTATAAACTATTCTAACAAAAATATTATTTATTTAATTGAAATTCTACATTTTAAATTTTCAGATTTTAGTTTTATTTTAAACTTCATTACCATAATTGTGTGATGTTGAAATTCTAATATTTACTCTATCAAAATATTATAAATAGTTATTATATTTTATAAAAAAAATAATTAAACATATTTTATGATAACTTATTTATGAAAAATATATAATTAATTTATAGTATAAAATATATAATATTTTATATTCTAAACAAGTGCAAGTCTCACCTACTTGCTTCATATCTATACCCTTCACCTATTGTCAATTTTTATTATTAGTATCTATTTTCGTATGTTATAAACTATTCTAACAAAAAAATTGTTTATTTGATCGAAATTTCGCATTTGAAATTTTTAATTTTCAGTTTTATTTTAAACTCCATTACCTTACTTGTTTGATGTTGAGATTCTAATATTTAATCTATCAAAAACTTTTAAAGAGTTAATATATTTTATAAAAAATAATTTAAAATATTTTTTAATAACTGATTTATGAAAAATTTCTACAATATTATCATATAAAAATATGTAATTAATTTATAATATAAAATATAAAATATTCTAAAGTAAAGCAAGCCTCACTAGCTTGTTTCTTATCCATACCCTTCCCATATTATGAATTTTTGTTATTAGTATCTCTTTGCTTATTTATAAACTATTCTAATAAAAAAATTATTTATTTGATCGAAATTTCGTATTTGAAATTTTCAAATTTTAGTTTTATTTTAAACTTTATTACCTTAATTGTTTGATGATGTAATTCTTATATTTACTCAATCAAAACTTATAAATAGTTATTACATTTTATTAAAAAATAATTCAACATATTTTATAATAATTGGTTAATTAAAATTTTCAACAATATTATTATGTAGAAAATATTTAATTAATTTATAATATAATATAAAAAATGTTATATTCTAAACAATATTATTATGTAGAAAAATTTCAAATATGCAATGGGGTAGTAGTTAGTTTTTCCTTTATCAATTGAAATGAATTTTGTTGCTCATTACCCCATTTAAAAGGTACGTTTTTCTTTATAACACTAGTAAGAGAAACTAGCTAATCCATGAAAATTTCTTACCTGACTTACCGAATTAGGTGTTGGCCAATCGCAAATTGCCTTAATATTTTTCTCGTCAACTCTAATCCCTTCTAAACTTATAATATATCCAAGAAGCACAAGTTTATCCGAAAAAAAGACACATTTATTCAAGTTGTCAAAACAACTTATGTTGCCTTAATGCTTCTAACACAACTCTTAAATGTGCTACATGTTCATCCATGGTCTTGCTGTAGATTACAAATCATCAAAATATATCACTACAAATCTCCCAATAAAAGCACGCAATACATGATTCATTAATCTCATGAAAGTGCTTGGTGCATTAGTCAATCCAAAGGGCATAACTAACCATTCATATAATCCTTGTTTAGTTGTAAATGCAGTTTTCTATTCATCCCCTTCTTTCATTCGAATTTGATGATATCCACTCTTAAGGTCTATTTTTGAAAATAAACAAGATCCATGCAACTCATCTAACATGTCATCCAAACGAGGAATAGGGTAGCGATACTTTACCGTGATGTTGTTGATGGCTCGACAATCCACGCACATTTGCCAAGTTCCGTCCTTCTTAGGTACAAGTAGCATTGGCACAACACATGGACTCATACTCTCTCGAACATACCCCTTTTCCATCAGCTCTAGGACTAGGCATTGAAGTTCCTTTGTTTCCTCAAAGTTACTTCAATATGCTGGTCAGTTGGGAATCGTCGCTCTAGGGATGAAATCAATTTGATGTTCAATTCCTCGAATTGGTGGCAAACCCAATGGTATCTCATCAGGAAAGACATCGATAAATTCCTGCAAAATAGTAATAATATTGCTTGGCAAAGATCCGACAAGATCATTAGTACTCAAAAAGGCATCCTTGTACATAAGTACAATAAGAGCCTGATGTGAAAGTAAAGCTTGCTTGATCTCACTTTTTCTTGCAATAAAATTGCTTTTACTCTTTTTTTTTTTCCACTTCTGGCTTTTCCCTCTTTTTTTTCAACTCTTATATTTCTCGTTTCTTTTTTTCTTCTATTTTCTGTTCATTTGCCTTTTTCTTTTTCAGTTGATCCTCAAAACTTTCCTTGGAGTCAATGGTACAAGAGATATTGGTATCTCATTCATCACAAAAGAGTACCTATTAGTGAATCCATCATGCATAACTTGACGATCAAATTGCCAAGGTCGTCCCAAAAGTATATGGCACGCGTACATTGGTACCACGTCATATAGTATTTCATCTTGATATTTTCCAATAGAAAATGCAACCAACACTTGTTTGGTTACCTTGAGTTCACCTTGGTCGTTCAGCCATTGTAGTCAATAAGGCTTTGGATGCTTTAAGGTTGGTAATGCCAATTTCTCCACCAGCTCAGTGCTAGTTACATTAGTGCAGCTTCCCCCATCTATAATAACACAGTAAATCTTATTTTTCACACAACAATGAGTATGAAATAAGTTCTCACGCTGATAGTTTTCTTCTTCTCGAACTTGAACACTGAGAGGTTCGTCGTGCAACCAACAATTCCCCTTCTTCTGCATATTATCTCACGGGAGAGAAATAATGTCTTTTTTTATATTTTAGGGTTTATAGGGTTTCTTAAAATATAATCAACCATTTGATAAGATAGCACATAATATTATCTCACGGGAGAGAGATAGAGGGTGGGGAGGGGGGGGGGGGGTTCTTTAGAGTTTCTTTAAGATTTTTAATGTTTTTAGAGATTTTTATGGTTTTTTAGGGGTTTTTTAAGGGTTTTTCAGAATATGATCCCACATTGGATAAAATAGTTAATTGTTGTGACTTTGTAAGTTTGGAAGTGTTCCACAAGTTATAAGTTATAAGAAATGGGCTGGACCCCTTATCGGTCCATTTCTTATAGGGTGATAGGGTGAGAGAAATAATGTTGTGACTTTGTTAGTGTGGAAGTGTTCCATAAGTTATAAGAAATGGGCCCGACCCCGTCTCGGCCCATTTCTTATAGGTTGAGAGGGTGAGAGAAATAATATTTTTTTAATGTCTTAGAGTTTATAGGGTTTTTTAGAATATAATCACCCATTTGATAAGATAGACCATAATATTATCTAACGGGGGAGAGATAGAGAGTGAGGGGGGGATGGGTTTTTTAGGGTTTTTAATGTTTTTAGAGATTTTTATGGTTTTTGAGGGGTTTTTTTAGAATATGAGCCCATATTGGATAAAATAGTTAATTGTTGTGACTTTGTAAGGTTGGAAGTGTTCCATAAGTTATAAGAAATGGTCCGACCCCTTATCGACCCATTTCTTATAGGGTGAGAGGGTGAGAAAGTTATAAGAAATGGTCCCCCCTCCCCACCCTCTATCTCTCCCCCGTGAGATAATATTATGGTCTATCTTATCAAATGGGTGATTATATTCTAAAAAACCCTTTAAACCATAAAACATTAAAAAAACATTATTTCTCTCACCCTCTCACCTTATAAGAAATGGGTCGATAAGGGGTCAAGCCCATTTTCTCATAACTTATGGAACACATCCAACCTTACAAAGTCACAACAATTAACTATTTTATCCAATATAGGATTATATTCTATAAAACCCCTTAAAAACCGTAAAAATCTCTAAAAACATTAAAAACCCAAAAGAAACTCTAAAGAACCCCCTCCCCCCCTCCCCATCCTCTATCTCTCCTTCGTGAGTTAATATTATAGTCTATCTTATCAAATGAGTAATTATATTCTAAAAAACCCTATAAAACCTAAAATATTAAAAAACATTATTTCTCTCACCCTCTCACCCTATAAGAAATGGGTCGATATGGGGTCGGGCCCATTTCTTATAACTTATAACTTATGGAACACATCCAACCTTACAAAGTCAAAATAATTATCTATTTTATCCAATATGGGATCAAATTCTAAAAAACCCTTAAATGGGATATGATAGCTTCTTTATGGTCTAACATTCTTGCCAATACATTATCCTCATTTTGTTTCAGATTGTAATTTCTAATGAAAAATATAACTTCATGAGCAAAAGCTCCTGTCATGATGAAGCCTACGATGTATTGGTGATGAGTATATAACGCAACTTGAGTAGTAAAGTCTTGTGCTATGAATGCGTAATCAGGTAAAGAGTACATGTATTGAGCTACCAAGGAAGTAATAACCCCTAAAGAGGCTAGAGCAAGACCTAATTGAAAATGAATCGAATTATTGATTGTGTCATAAAAACCTTTATGTCCACGACCCAAACGCCCTCCAGGAGGAATATGTGCTTCTAAAAGATCTTTTATACTGTGCCCAATCCCAAAGTTAGTTCGATACATATGACCAACAATGAAAAAAATAAATGCAATAGCTAAATGATGATGAGCAATATCAGTCAACCATAAACTTTGGTTTTGTGGATGGAATCTCCGAGAAGAGTTAGAATAGCAGTTCCTGATCCTTAGGAGGTACCAAATAAATGACTACTTGAATCGGGGTTTTGGGCATAAAGATTCCACTGCCTGTAAAAAGGGCTCCTAACCCTTCGGGGTGCGGCAATACATTTAAGAAATTATTCCATCGAACGTATTCCCCCTGGATGCAGGAATAGAGACATGTACTAAATGCCCTGTCCAAGCCAAAGAATTTACGTCGAATAGCCCTGACAAATGATGATTGAGGCGGGATTCGACATTTTTGAACCACGAAACACTTGGTTTCCATTTTGGTTGTAGGTGTAACCAACCCGCTAGTAAGGATATGGCAGAAAGAAATAATAGAAAAAGGGCTCCTCCATAAAGATCCTCATTAGTACGTAAACCAATTGTATACCACCACTGATAAACTCCCGAATAGGCGATATTCACTGGTCCAAGAGCGCCCCCTCGAGTAAAAGCTTCCACAACCGGTTGACCAAAATGTGGATCCCAAATTGCATGAGCAATAGGTCTTACATGTAAAGGGTCCTGTACCCATGCCTCAAAATTTCCTTGCCAAGCTACATGAAACAGATTTCCGGAAGTCCAAAGAAAAATTATTGCTAATTGCCCGAAATGAGAAGCAAAAATATTCTGATAAAGACGTTCCTCAATAATATCATCATGACTCTCAAAGTCATGTGCGGTTGCAATACCAAACCAAATACGACGAGTAGTGGGGTCCTGAGCTAAACCTTGGAAATCTTAACGCCATGATGCTTTTCAAATCCTCCTAGCCATTATCCTACTGCAATAATTCGTGCTAAGAAGAATGCCCATGTTGTGGCAATTCCACCCAGAAGGTAATGGGTTACTCCTACAGTACGTCCTTGTACAATGCTCAAGGCTCTAGGCTAAGTAGCAGAAGCAACTTTTAATTTATTATGAGCCCAGACGATGGATTCAATAAGTTCTTGCCAATAACCACGCCCACTGAAAAGAAACATTAAACTAAAAGCCCATACAAAATGAGCACCTAGGAAAAAAAAGGCCATATGCTGATAATGAAGAACCATAAGACTGAATTACTTGGGATGCTTGTGCCCATAAGAAATCACGGAGCCAACCATTAATAGTAATGGAACTCTGCGCAAAGTTTCCTCCCGTAATATGAGTTACCACTCCTTGATCGCTTATACTACCCCAAACGTCGAACTACATTTTCCAACTTAAATGAAATATGACTACTGAAATTGCATTGTACATCTAGAATAGGCCTAAGAAGACATGATCCCAAGCAGATACTTGACAGGTCCCTCCTCGTCCAGGTCCATCACAATGAAAACGAAAACCAAGATTTGCTTTATCCGGTATCAAACGAGAACTATGAGCAAATAAAACACCTTTCAGGAGTATCAATACCGTTACATGAATCGTAAATGCATGAATGTGATGTACCAAAAAGTCTGCGGTTCCTAGTGGAATATGTAACAAAGCAACCTTGCCCCCTAGTGCCACTAAATCACCACCACCCCAAGTTAAACTTGTGCTTGCTGTTGCACTTGGAGCCATTGCACCGGGCGCCAAAGCATGGGTGTTTTGTATCCATTGAGTAAAGACAGGTTGTAATTGTATAGCGGTATCAGAAAACATATCTTGAGGGCGCTCTAAAGTGCTCATAGTATCATTATGAATATACAAACCAAAACTATGAAAGCCTAGAAATATACATACCCAGTTGAGATGTGATATGATTGCATCACGATGCCTAAGGATACGATCTAATAGATCATAATATCGAGTAGTTGGATCATAATCTCTTACCATAAAAAAAATAGCTGCATGCGCGGCAACACCAACTATAAGAAATCCACCAATCCACATATGATGTGTGAACAATGATAGTTGGGTACCATAATCAGTAGCTAGATATGGATAAGGGGGCATGAAATACATATGGTGAGCTACAACAATGGTTAAAGAGCCCAACATAGCTAGGTTAAGAGATAATTGAGCATGCCATGACGTTGTTAGGATCTCGTATAGACCTTCATGACCCTGGCCTGTAAATGGACCTTTATGAGCCTCTAAAATATCTTTTAGACCATGACCAATACCCCAGTTGGTCCTATACATGTGACCTGCTATTAAGAAAAGAATTGCAATAGCTAAATGATGATGAGCAATATCGGTCAGCCATAGACCCCAGTTACTGGATCTAATCCTCCACGAAAAGTAAGAAATTCTGCATATTTTGACCAATTCAAGGTAAAAAATGGGCAAAACTAGGATAAAGTTGAGCCAAAAGATCCCGATTCAAGATAAATTCATGAGGAAGTGGGATCTCTTTAGGATCTACTCCAGCATTTAGATATTGATTAATTGGTAAAGATACATGTACTTGATGCCTCGCTCAAGAAAGAGACTCCAATCCTAGTAGCCCTGCTAAATGGTGATTCAACATGGATTCCACATCTTGGAACCAAGCCAACTTTGGAGCAACTTTGTGATAATGGAACAAACGAGCAAAAAGCATTAAGGCTGCAAAGACTAATGCACCAATTACGGTACAATAGAGTTGTAATTCACTAGTTATTCTAGATGCTCTCCAAATCTGAAAAAAAAAACCTAGAGGTTATTTGTATTCCTCGGAAACCCCCCCCCCCCCCCCGCCCACATTGCCATTCAATATTTCTTTGCCCACTATTGGCCAAACCACCTGAGCTCTAGGTCCAATGTGAGTAGGGTCACTTAGCCATGCTTCAACATGTAGGTTCCAGATCCAAGTGGTAGTCTGAGGAACCTTAGCTATTGTTCTTGAGAAATGACCCAGTTTGGCCCATTCCTCGAAAGAAGTTTTTACGGGATCCCTGTCTACCAAAATTTTGACTTCTGGTTCCGGCGAACGAATAATCATTGAGTCCCCCTCTTTCCAAACAACACATACAAAGAAACCCGCCAACAGTCAAGTAATTAGTGAACCTCTAAGAGATGTTTATAATTAGTTTTTTTCTCTTCTATCTCTCGTCTATTTTTTATTTAGTTATTCACTAGAGCAATTATGATCTGGAAGTCAATCCGGGGCAATTGTTTGGATCTATTATGACATAGTCATGAGGCGCTCAACAGACCTTTTTTTATCTTATAAAAACTTTTACAAGCTTTGATTTGATAGAGAAACCATTTTTTTGTGCAACCTAGTCTAGTGTATTTATTAATATCTTAGTTAGAAGTTCATAAATGTTGTTACGTCGTCCATTCCATGGAACATATTTATTATTTACTCAATTATTATTATTACTCTATTCGAAATTCAAAATTACATAGGTAGGTATTGGTCATTCCTAATGCAATATTCCAGTATCTATCTTTTTAGTCATTCCAAAGTTAGTTTTAATAGCAGAACACAAAAAGAAATATATATTCTCAACTATATCTATCTGCATATCGTTTATTATTACTACAAAATATTAGAGGAAATAGAAAAAGATCTTCGAAAGGATATAATGAAATTCTTTGATTTTTTTAAAAATAAAATAAAATGATCCATTTTATTTGACTGATGGGGCCAACAAACAATTAATAATAAAAAAATAAAAAGAAAGAGTGCTCTTATTCGAAACATTTCGTGATCTTCAACCAATTTTGCGCTTCAATATAATTACCAGGCATAAGCGCTATAGCTTGTTTCCAATACTCAACGGCTTGATCGAACCAAGCCTCCACGATTTCAGAATCGCCCTGTTGAATGGCCTGTTCTCCCCGGTCGGAATAGGTGGGTCAATTCTTCATACTTCGACTTCTATGAAGTTCCTTTCTTTGCTACAGCTAATAAAAATTATTTTTTGAACGATGCATATGTAGAAAGCCTTTTTTTTCTAGTAATTATATGGGATTCACTTTTTTCTCGTTCCTTTTTTCTTTCTATAGTGGAGATAGTCGCACGTAATGACAGATCACAACCATATTATTAAAAGCTTGTGGTAAGAACGGGTTTCGTTCTAGTGCCCGAAAATAATATTCCAAGGCTTTCGTATATTCTCTGTTACTTGTGTGCATAAGACCTATGTTATAGAGTATATAGCTTCGATCATAGGGATAAATTTCTAGTCGCATAGCTTCATAATAATTCTGTAAAGCTTCGACATAATTTCCTTCGGATTGAGCTGACATCCATTACGATTGTCGTTCGATTCAAAGAATCTCCGTTCTAGAACCGTATGTGAGATTTTCACCTCATACGGCTCCTCTCTAATGTGCATAATGAGAATAATACATGAAATAAAAAAAGATTGAAATATTCTCCTTATTGACTCAACGGGACTAGTGTTTTTATAAGAAATCTCTAGCTAACCTTCCTGCAAAAGATCTTTTCTTAACATCAAAAGTGTTGATACTAGATAAAAAAAATGTTAACTTCAACAATTTCTTTGTCCCTCCCGCCCTTAATTTCCAGGAATTTGTCACTTCAACAGTCTTCGATGGTTATACGGGTATCAAAAATATGAACGAGATGGATGTTTGTTGGCCCAACCATTCTTTTTAGTTTCAATCTCAATAAGGAAAGGGAATAATTTATAACAAAGTTTTTGTGTTGTGGATTCCTAGGGGCGGCATTAATGGAGTAGGGTTGACCTACAATACATAACCCATAGGTGTAACCTTTCGCTCAATACTAGAATAAACAATTAAAGCATCTGATGATGCATTAATCAGGTACAGGACAGAAGGAATTATTTTTTTTTACAAACTTCACCTTCAAAAAGTGTAAATTTATTTTAAAAACTTTCTTTTTTTTTTATTTTATATCCCTAATTCGGTGTCTTTCTTCTAAGATGGGAGGCGATAAATAAAATAGAAAAAATAGAAAGAAAGGATAAGTAAAAATAATAATAATCAAATCGCACCATCTCTGTAATGGTAAATGCCTCTTTTTCTCCTGAAGTTGTCGAAATTATTCGTAATAAGATATTGGCTACAATTGAAAAGGTCTTGTCAATAAATTTTCCATTTATCCTCGGTCTAGGCATAGATAGCAATTCATTCTATACTTTTTTTGAATACCTCTCGTGAGAATGAGAAAATGATCCCACAAAGAGAGGAATTGTACAGTACGAAATAACATAAAAACATACTCATTAATAAAAAAAAAAAGGATTATCATTATCCACTAGGCTCGAAGGAAAGGTCGTTATTTAATGAAAATTCTATATCCATATCTATCTAACTAAGAATTTAGTATGAATGACTCGCTATTCACTCGATTGCTGGGACATAATCATTATGGAGAAGAGAAGGCCGAGTGGTTCAAGGCGTAGCATTGGAACTGCTATGTAGGCTTTTGTTTACCGAGGGTTCGAATCCCTCTCTTTCCGCACCTTTAAATTTACCAATGTTATTGACCACAATGTATCAAATCAAATAACAACACATACCCTTAGTCTAAAAGTTGTAACTTTCTTTTGATATAACTTTGATATAAATTTACTATTCCTCTCGTGGTTCCGTAAAATACTGGAAAGAACGAACAAGGGATAAAATCCCCCTACTAATCAATTTATGATATATGATAATTTTGAATCATAGCTTTAGGTTTTTTATCAATTTATGATATATGATAATAATATCTCGCTATTTGTAGCGATAACTTGGTATATCTACTATATGACCATTAACTAAAATATGTCTATGATTAACTAATTGGCGAGCTTGAGAAATAGTCAAAGCCATACCCAATCAAAAAAGGATGTTATCCAAACGTATTTCAAGTAATTGTAGTAAAACTTGACCTATTGACCCTTTGGATTTAACGGTGATACCAACATATTTTAGTAATTGTCATTCTGTAAGACCATAATGAAAACGTAACTTTTGTTTTTCTTCTAAACAAATACGATATTGAGATTTTTTTTCCTAGAAAGTGATTGGTTTATCAAATCACATCCAACCCTAGGCCTTTTACTAGTTAGTCCTGGTAAAACCCCTAGAAGACATATTTTTTTGAAACGAGGTCCTCGGTAATGTGACATAAAAACTCCCTTCTTTGTTTTTGAAATTTCATAAACCTAAAATAAAACTGAACTAAATGATAAATTAAGCAAAACCCACAAAAGTATTGTACTCCAAAGAATAAGGAGATGAATTGGATTAATATAGTGGATATATAACTTTGATCTATTTATCAATTAGATGGATAGTGGATATAAAATCTCTAAAATCTCTAAAATCATTAAAAACCCTAAAGAACCCCCTCCCCCCATCCTCTATCTCTCCCATAATGATTTATCTTATCAAATGGGTAATTATATTCTAAAAGATCCTATAAACCCAAAAATATTAAAAAATATTATTTCTCTCACCCTCTCACCTTATAAGAAATAGGCCGATAAGGGGTTGGACCCATTTCTGATAACTTATGGAACACTTCCAACCTTACAAAGTCACAACAATTAACTATTTTATACAATATGGGATCATATTCTAACAAACCCTTAAAAAACTCATCAAAAACCATAAAAATCTCTAAAAATATTAAAAACCCTAAAGAAACCCTAAAGAACTAAATGATAAAGAACAAACCTTATTCTTTGTTTTTGAAATTTCATAAACCTAAAATAAAACTGAACTAAATGATAAATTAAGCGAAACCCACAAAAGTATTGTACTTCAAAGAATAAGGAGATGAATTGGATCAATATCCGGATCTTTTTTATTTATATATATAAATATACAAAAAAAGGTCAGGATATTGATTTGTTCTGCAGAAATCTAAGTATTCCAATTTTTATTCCTAATTGGAAGAGACATACATAATATAATAGATCGTTGGCCTTTTAAAAAAGGGAAAAAAGTATTTTTAATGTTCTTTCTTCAAAAAGACATTATCAAGCATGTAAAAAATAAAAAATAAAAGCTGGCTATCAGAATCGAACTGATGACCATCGCATTACAAATGCGATTACCTAACCTCTGAGCTAAGCGGGCTGAAATAGCAGAAATTGTATGAACATGCATATTAGTAAACCCCCGTGATCTTTTTCTATGAATATTATCTATTCATAGAAAAGTAGAATTTGAAATAAATTCAATATATTATTAAACATATTTATTATAGAATAATATTCTCGACTTTAACGATTAATAATATAACGATTAATATAGTGGATATAACTTTGATCTATTTATCAATTAGATGGATAGTGGATATAAAATTTCTAAAATCTCTAAAATCATTAAAAACCCTAAAGAAACCCTAAAGAACCCCCTCCACCCACCCTCTATCTCTCCCAGTGAGATAATATAATGGTTTATCTTATCAAATGGATAATTATATTCTAAAGATCCTATAAACCCAAAAATATTAAAAAATATTATTTCTCTCACGCTCTCACCCTATAAGAAATGGGTTGATAAGGGGTCGGGCCCATTTCTTATAACTTATGGAACACTTCAAACCTAACAAAGTCACAACAATTAACTATTTTATACAATATAGGATCATATTCTAACAAACCCTTAAAAAACCCATCAAAAACCATAAAAATCTCTATAAACATTAAAAACCCTAAAGAAACCCTAAAAAACACCCCCCACCCTCTATCTCTCCCCCGTAAGATTATATTATGGTCTATCTTATCAAATAGGTGATTGTATTCTAAAAAACCCTATAAACCTTAAAACATTAAAAAAATATTATTTCTCTCAACCTCTCACTCGATTATCGGTCCATTTCTTATAAGTTATAGAAAACTTCCAAACTTACAAAGTAACAACAATTAACTATTTTTTCCAATATGAGATCATATTCTAAGAAACCCTTATAAAACCCCTCAAAAACCATGAAAATCTTTAAAAACAATAAAAACCCTAAAAACCCATAACAATAATTGAGAAAAGAGGGGAGGAAGTCAGCAATCACAACGACATTATTGATTGCTACCAAGCTCAATAAATGCCATTATGAGGTAAAGACGGTTGTAAACGTGAGAGGAGACTTGCGTACTACCAAGCTCAATAAATGCCATTATGAGGTAAAGAGGTTGTAAATATTGTAAATGTTACGTGAGAGGGTGAGAGGATAAGTGAGAGGAAACTCGCATATTCAATGCAGTTCTCACACTTAGTTGAATAAATTTAAAGTATTCAATTTTTTAGAGATAATTTCAATCAAAAAATGCCCAGAATAAGATGAGGCTTTATTATATCGATTGTATACCAGTATAGTCACACCATTGCAAAATTGAGAAAGATTAGGTCATTATGTAAATTGTACTTATTAATCGAGTTGTATCATGATAAATTTGGTATAATACCAAATATTTTAAAATAAATCTATTTTATTAAATTAAAGTATTATAGAAAGGGGGAAAATACCATTTGAATTTTTGTTAATAAATATAAAACTTTTTTCAAATTTAGTTCTTGAAAATCCTGATAAAAAATAGAAATTATTGTAGGATAGCACTTATAGAACTAATTATTTAGTAGTAAAACATGATGGACTAAATCGTACTCAATGTGATTCATATTGAGGATTTCATCAATTGTTGAGACTATATAATGATTTAGTTAGAGTATTTATGGGACTACCACCTAAATACCACCTGGTGGAGAGGCATCCAAAGGAGAGTTACTGGAATCCTCAATACCTCATGAGGTACCAATGGAGAGAATGATGCACTTGCTACTATGAATTGACTTAAAATGCGAAAAGACATCTCAACATATTTGAAATGCATGTTGCCAAGATGGTAATTATAATCAAATTGTTACTTGATGTCAATTCCAACATATAATAGGACAATATACGATACACATCATTTGACCAACCCTAATGGGGTGAATTCAAAATAATATTCAATTAGCAGTATATAATACTTGGGAAATAAAAAAAATAAAAGTTATTAAGACTTCCTGATTGCACACGATATGGCGATGAATGAGAACAAATCTATAGAACTCCAACTATTTGTTATAGATCTAGTAAAGATAGTCTATATATGTTAAAAGTTCGTGGAAGGATCCATACTCAACATTCAAGACTCATATGGAAGTTTAGTATGTCATATAAATTATACTATCAATCAACCTAATATTTAATTTTTCAATCATATGAGATGGTTATTGGGTTGGTAATTCAAGACTCACAAATTCTTCTCCCTAGAACATGAGATGAGCTTGTACTTCCATACGAGCCAACTTCTCATTAATTTCATCATAAAGATAAAAAATTACCTTCCGAATACTTAAATATACTTTTGAGGTAGATCCATTTTTGTACAAATTATTTTTCTTTGTGTACAAAAATCATGTGCTCTAGCATAATTTTCACCTGATAATTATTAAGAGTTCAAATTTCTGGCCCCAAAATATTTTAGGTCCATTCCTTCCTCCTAATATTATAATTTATAGAAATTTATAGTATTTAAAGTATTTATTACTATTTTGGATGTATCATTAAATGTATTTTATATTGTTTTATTGTTCAATTAAAAATTTCTTATTATTTTTTGTATTTCATTACGTTATTAATTTCATTAACATTTTTTATAATTTTATTTATGAATGATTTTTTTATATTTTCCTACGTCTTTAGTCTTACTTACACTTTTTTATTATTTTTTCTATGATTTGATTTTGGCTTTTTATTATGTTTTTAGTGTCTCAAAATTGTTAAATTTATTTTGATTAATTCTCATCACTTTGCCTTAAACGATCAAAAATATTTTTGGTGTTTCGTTGTGATTTTGAGTATATATTATTATTTTTGGAAGTTTATATCTTTTTAAGTATTTATTTTTCTATTTGTGGAATTTTTTTTGAATTTATTTTTTCTTTAATATGTAGGTTATTTAGGAGTGTGTAACTATTTTTTTTGCTTGTGTTTCTTATAACATATTATTTTTAGTATTTCTTTTTATATTTTATTATTATTTTACATGTTTCATACTATTTTTTTGTTGATTCTTACCATTTTTTTGTGTGTTGTATGATATCATCTATTTTTTATGTTTCTTTATTTTTTGGAATGTTTTTACAATTTTTGAAAATCTACTTTATTTTAAGTATTTATTACTATTTTTGTGTTTCTTTAAATATATCTTAAAATATATTGTTATTCATTTATTTGATTCTTATAATTTTACGTATATCATTACATTTTTATTTCACTACCTAGTTTTTCTAATTTATTATGTGGTTTGTTTTTAGGCTTTAATTATATTTTTTATTGTTTTATACCATTTTGGGTATTAGAGTGATTCTTACCAGTTATGTATATCGAAAGATCCGTACTATTTTTTCATGTGTTGTGATTATCAACGTTCTTGAATAGTTTACACATCTTATTATTTATAGTATTTTTTAAATGTATCTTGCTATTTTTTATTGATCGATTATGTGTTTTTATTATTTTTTATTGTTGCTTGTCTGCTTAGTGTTAATTACTATTTTAGTAATTAGCTTGTTATTTGTTTTTGAATTTTTATTATAGTTTTGAATTATAGTTTTGAAATATTTATCGTGTTTCATTGTAATTTTGAGTGACTTATTGCTTTTGGAAGTGAATGAAATTTTAACTGTTTATTTACTATTTGTAGTGTTCATTTGAATTTAATTTTCTTGATTTGATTGGTCATTTAGGAGTTTCTAAGGATTTTTTTTTAATTTTTGCTTGGGTGCTTAGTTTGATTTACTATTTTAGTAATTTTGTTTGTCATTTGCTTTTAATTATTATTATTATTATTTTTTTGCATGTCTCATATTTTTTTATTTTAATTGGTATTTATCAAAAACTTTTTTTGAACGATTTCATTTATTGGTATTTTTGCATTTTTCTTATTAATTATTGGTGTTTCTTGTTATTTTATGTGTTTTTTTTGCTATTTATGTTCTTTATTTAAATGTATATTACTATATTTTTTTGGTTATTTGGGCACTTCTTAATATTTTTAGTGTTTATTTACATTTTCGTGTTACATTATTATTTTGAGTGTCACTTATTACTTCTACAATTTTATGGAATTTTAAGTACTTTTTCCTATTTGAGATTTTCTTTTGAATTCATTTTTTATAAATTTTATTAATCATTTAGGTGTTTCTCCATATTTTTTGTATTTGCTTGGGTTTTTTGTTTGAATTTCTATTTTAGTAATTCATTTTATAGTTTGCTTTTAATTATTATTATTCTTTACATTTTTCATACTGTTTGTGGTTGTTTTTATTGATTGTTAACATTTCGTATATATTAAATGATCTCATATATTTTTTTGTGTTTAATTTTGTTTTTGAGTATTTTTTTAATATTTTTTGACATTAATTGTATTTTAAATAATTAATTATATTTTTTATTTTTCTTTAAATGTATCTTATAATATTTTATTATTTATTTTTTTGTTTATTAATATTTTTTTTATTTCTTACATTTTTTATTTCACTTAATATTTGGTATAATTTAAATTATGGTTTATTTTTAGATTTTTATTGTGTGTTTTATTGTTTTAAACAATTTTGTTTATTTTCAGTAATTTTTACCATTTTTGTATATCGAACGATACATACTATATTTAGCATTTTGTTGTATTTTTTATTGTTTCTTGCTTTATTTGGAGTTTTTGGGTATTTTATACTTATCTTATTATTTTAGTTATTTAAGTAATTGTATCTTATTATTGGTTGTTGGTCGTTTATGTGTTACAATATTTTTTTTGTTTGCTTGAGTATTGAGTGTAATTTACTATTGTTAATAATTTTTTTTATGGTTTATTTTTAAAATATTATTGTATTTTTTAGTTTTTTCATACTATTTTGTCATTTTTTATTTTTTATTTTCATTAATTATTTTTGGGAAACTATTGAATTTTAAGTATTTATTGCTATTTGTAGTGTTTATTTGAATGTATTTTACTATGTTTTGTTGGTAATTTATTTAATTAAAATTATATTATATTTCATACTATTTTGGATCATTTTTAATACTTTTTTATTTTTATATTATTAACAACCCATTCTATTTTTTACATTTATTGCTATTTTTACATTTTTCATATTAGTTTTTGGAGTTTTTTTTGTAGTTTTAGGTGTTTTTACTATTTGTGGTGTTTATTTAAATATATATTATTTTGAGTGTCATTTACTACTTTTGCAAGTTTAAGGAATTTTAAGTACTTTTCTCCTATTTGTGGTTTTCTTTTAAATTCATTTTTTTATAAATTTTTTTTGATCATTTAGGCGTTTCTAAGTACTTTTTTGTATTTGGCTAGTTTCTTAGTTTGACTTACTATTTAAATAATTCATTTTGTGGTTTACTTTTAATTACTATTATTATTTTACATATTTCATATTATTTTGGCTGTTTTTATTGATTCTAACAATTTTTTATGTATAGAATGATGACATATATTTTTGTGTTTAAATTTATTTTTGAGTGTTTTTTTATGATTTTGGGACGATAATTGTATTTTAAATATTTATTTGTATTTTTTCTGTTTCTTTAAATCTATCTTACAATGTTTTATTATTAATTTCTTTGTTTCTTACTATTTTTTGTATTTCTTACATTTTTTGTTTCACTTAATATTTTAAATAATTCAATTTATGGTTTATTTTTATATCTTTATTGTGTGTTTTATTGTTTTATATTATTTTGTGTATTTGCGTAATTTTTACCATTTTTGTATGTCGAAGGATCCATAATATATTTAGTATTTATTTATATTTTTTAATGTTTCTTACTTTATTTTGAGTTTCTTGGTATTTTATACAAATCTTATTATTTGAGTTATTTGCATAAATGTATCTTACTATTGGTTGTTGGTAGTTCTTGTGTTACTTATAATGTTTTGGTGTTTGCTTGAATATTTAGTGTAATTTACAATTTTTAATAATTCCTTTTATAGTTTATTTTTGAAATATTATTGTATTTTTTAGTGTTTCATATATTTAGTTATTTTTTATTTTCATTGATTCTTTTTTGAAATTTATAGAATTTTAAGTATTTATGGCTATTTGTGGTGTTTATTTTAATGTATTTTACTATGTTTTGTTGGTAATTTATTTATTTACTATTATATTATATTTTATACTATTTTGAATCTTTTTGAGTGCATCTTTTTATTTTTATATTATTAATGATCCATATTATTTTTTTACATTTATTTGTGTTTTTGCATTTTTCTTATTAACTTTTGGAGTTTCTTGTTATTTTATGTGTTTTTTTTACTATTTATGGTGTTTATTTAAATGTATGTTACTATGATTTTTTTTATTTATTTAGGCACTTCTTAATATTTTTTGCATTTATTTACATTTTCGTGTTACATTATTATTTTGAGTGCCACTTATTATTTTTGCATAGAATTTTAAGTAATTTTTTCTTATTTGTGGTTTTCTTTTGAATTCATTCTTTTTATAAATTTTATTGTCCATTTAGGCATTTCTTAATATTTTTTTTGTGTTTACTTGGGTTTGTAGTTTGACTTTGTATTTTAGTAATTTTTTTGTGGTTTCTTTTAATTATTATTGTTGTTGTTTTAGTATTTTTCATACTATTTTAGCTTGTTTTCATCGATTCTTACCATTTCTTATGTATTGAAGGATCCCATTTATTTTTTGTGTTTAATTTTATTTTTAAGTGTTTCTTATGATTTTTGGACACTAATTGTATATTAAATATTTATTTGTATTTTTTGTGTTTCTTTAAATGTATCTTACGATATTTTATTATTTATTTGTTTGTTTGTTAATATTTTTCACATTTCTTTCATTTTCTGTTTCACTAAATATTTTGTATAATATAATTTATGGTTTATATTTGGATTTTCATTATTTGTTTGATCGTTTTATACTATTGTGTATTTTGAGTAATTTTTACAATTTTTGTATATCGAATGATCCATACTATATGTAGCATTTCTTTGTATTTTTTAACATTTATTACTTTATTTGGAGTTTTTTGGTATTTTATACACATTTAATTATTTGAGTTATTTTTATGAATGTATCTTACTATTGGTTGTTGGTTGTTTATGCGTTAAGTAATATATTTTTGGTGTTTGCTTGAGTATTTAGTGTAATTTACTATTTTTAAAAATTTCTTATTTGATTTATTTTAAAATATTATTATATATTTTATTGTTTTATACTATTTTGTTATTTTTTTATATTTTAGTTTCTCTCATTATTTTTAGAAATTTATTGAATTTTAAGTATTTATTATTATTTTTATTGTTTATTTGAACATATTTTACTATACTATGGTTGTAATTTATTTATTTGTTATTATATTTTATTTCAAACTATTTTAAATCTTTTTGAATGCTTCTTTTTATTTTTATATTATGAGCGATCCATCCTATTTTTTTTACGTCTATTGGTATTTTTACATTTTTCATATTACTTTTTGGAGTTTCTTTTTATTTTATGTATTTTTAGTACTTATGGTGTTTATTTAATTGTATGGTTTTTGAGGGGTTTTTTAGAATATGATCATATATTAGATAAAATTATTAATTGTTGTGACTTTGTAAGCTTGGAAGTATTCCATAAGTTATAAGTTATAAAAAATGGTTCCGAGCCCTTATCGGCTCATTTCTTATAGGGTGAGAAGGTGAGAGAAATAATGTTTTTTAATGTTTTAGGGTTTATATGGGTTTTTTAGAATATAATTATCCATTTGATAAGATAGACCATAATATTATCTCACGGGGGAGAGATAGAGGCTAGGGGGGAGGGAGGGGGTTGTTTAGGGTTTCTTTAGGGTTTTTAATGTTTTTAGAGATTTTTATGGTTTTTGAATGATTTTTTAAGGATTTTTTAGAATATGATCCCATATTGGATAAAATAGTTAATTGTTGTGACTTTGTAAGGTTGCAAGTGTTACATAAGCTATAAGTTATAAGAAATGGGTCCGACCCCTTATCGGCCCATTTCTTATAGGGTGAGAGGGAGAGAGAATATGTTTTAGGGTTTATAGGGTTTTTTAGAATATAATTACCCATTTGATAAGATAGACCATAATATTATCTCACAAGGGAGAGATAGAGGGTGGGTGGGGGGTGAGGGGGTTTTTTAGAGTTTCTTTAGGGTTTTTAATGTTTTTAGAGATTTTTATGGTTTTTGAGGGGTTTTTTATGCGAACCCTGCCAATATGCTGACGACACCCTACACCAAATATAGCAAGACCCTAAGACTTTCACGACACAAGTATGAAAGGATGGAATATACCTTATTTTTGTGAGAAACAAAGTATCGGATATCTAGACACCACACCCAGATTCTCTAAGAAGAACTCTTAGAAAACCCCGGTGATAAGTCTTGAATTACTTGAACGCCATAGGTAAAAACCTAATAAGTTCAAAAAAAGCTCTTTCAAGAAAAGAAAGAAGATAAAACCTCACAAGATTGAAATTCCAAAGTGTGTGTTCTTCAATGCTGTGGAGTATGTCTTTTATAGGCTTAGAAAACAACCGAATAGCCTAAAAATAAGGAAAATATATCTTATGGTTACATGCCAACCATATCTAATAATCTAAATATCTAAGATATTTTTAATAACTAATTTAAAGATCTTAACTAATTAAATATCTAATTCTCATTAATTAAAATCTGGACTTTCTCGTGGGCTTTTCTTGGACTCTTTAATTGTTGTGACTTTATAAGTTTGGAAGTATTACATAAGTTATAAGAAATGGGCCGACCCCTTATCTGCCCATTCCGTATAAGTTGAGAGGGTAAGAGAAACAATGCTTTTTAATATTTTAAGATTTATAAGGTTTTTTAGAATATAATCACCCATTTGATAAGATAGACCATAATATTATCTCACGGAGGAGAGATGGAGGGTGAGGAGGGGTGGGGAGGGAGTTATTTAGGATTTCTTTAGGGTTTTTATTATTTTTAGAGATTTTTTATGGCTTTTGAGATGTTTTTTAAGGGTTTTTTAGAATATGATCCCATATTGGATAAAATAGTTAATTGTTGTGACTTTGTAAGGATGGATGTGTTCCATAAGTTATAAGTTATAAGAAATGGGGGTTCTTTAGGGTTTCTTTAGGGTTTTTAATGCTTTTAGTGATTTTTATGGTTTTTGAGGTATTTTTTAGAATATGATCTCATATTGGATAAAATAGTTAATTGTTTTGACTTTGTAAGGTTGGAAGTGTTCCACAAGATATAAGAAATGGGTCCGACCCATTATCGGCCCATTTCTTATAGGGTGAGAGCTGAGATAAATAATATTTTTTAATGTTTTAAGGTTTATATTATTTTTTAGAATATAATCACCTATTTGATAAGATAGACCACAATATTATCTCACGGGGGAGAGATAGAGAGTGAAGGGAGGGGGGTTCTTTAGGGTTTCCTTAGGGTTTTTAATGTTTTTAGAGATTTTTATGGTTTTTAATTGGTTTTTTAAGGGTTTGTTAGAATATGATCCCATATTATATAAAATAGTTAATTGTTGTGACTTTGTAAGGTTGGAAGTGTGCCACAAGTTATAAGAAATGAGCCCGACCCCTTATCGGCCCATTTCTTATTGGGTGAAAGGGTGAGAGAAAAAATGTTTTTTTAATATTTTATGGTTTATAGGGTTTTTTAGAATATACTCACCTATTTGATAAGAAAGGCCATAATTTTATCTCCTGAGGGAGAGATAGAGGGTGAGGGGGTGGGAGAGGGTTCTTTAGGGTTTTTAATATTTTTAGAGATTTTTATGGTTTTTTAGTGGTCTTTTAGAATATGATCTCATATTGGATAAAATAGTTAATTGTTGTGACTTTGTAAGGTTTGAAGTGTTCCATAAGTTATAAGAAATGGGCCGGTTTAGAGGGTGAGAGAAATAATATTTTTTTTAATATTTTAGGGTTTATAGGATTTTTTAGAATATAATCACCCATTTGATAAGATAGACCATAATATTTTCTCACGGGAGAGAGATAGAGGGTGAGGGGGAGGGGGAGGGGGTTCTTTAGGGTTTCTTTAGGCTTTTTGATATTTTTAGAGATTTTTTTGGTTTTTAAGGGGTTTTTGATAGACTATATATTACAATCTCAACATCTCACAATTTAAGTAATAAAGTTTAAAATAAAACTCAAATTTAAAAATTCAAAATACGATATGTCGATCAAATAAATAATTTTTTAATTAGAATAGTTTATAATATATGCTAAGTGATACTAATAACTAAATGTCACAATAGGAGAAAGGTATGGATAAAAAACAAGCACGTTAGGCTCTCTAGTTTTAAATATATATTATAAATTAATTAAATCTTTTTTTATATAATAATATTATTAAAATATTTTATAAATCAATTATTATAAAATATGTCAAATTATTTTTTTAATAAAATGTTATAACTATTTATAAGATTTTGATAAAGTAAATATTGGAATCTCAATATCGCACAATTAAAGTAAGAAAGTTTAAAATAAAACTCAAACTTTCAAAATTCAAATTGACATGTGTTGATAAAATAAATAATTTTTTTATTAGAATAGTTTATAATATATATAAAGAGATGCTAATAACTGAAATTTACAATAAGAGAAGGGTATGGATAATAAACAAGCAAGTTAGGCTTTCTCAAATTTAGAATGTGAAATATTATATATTTTTATTATAAATTAATTATATATTTATTGATATAATAATATTATTAAAATTTTTTATAAATAAATCATTATAAAATATGTTTAATTATTTTTTAATAAAATGTAATAATCTTTATAAGATTTTGATAGACTAAATATTAGAATCTCACCATTACACAATTAATGTAACAAAGTTGAAAATAAAACTCAAATTTAACAATTCAAAATGCGATATGTCGATTAAATAAACAATGTTTTAGTTCAAATAGTTTATAAAATATGTGAAAAGATGCTAATAACTGAATGTTATAATAGGGGAACGATATGGACAAAAAACAAGCACGTTAGGTTTTTCTAGTTTAAAATATATAATATATTATAAATTAATTATATATTTTTATATAGTAATATTATTAACATATTTCTTAAATCAATTATAATAAAATATGTTTAATTATTTTTTAATAAAATGTAATAATCCTTATAAGATTTTGATACACTAAATATTAGAATCTCAATATCACATAATTAAAGTAATATAGTTAAAAATAAAAATCAAATTTGAAAATTCAAAATATGAAATGTTGATAAAATAAACAATTTTTTGTTAGAATAGTTTATAACATATGCGAAGAGATGTTAATAACTGAAATTCACGGGTATGGAATAGATACAAGCAGGTTAGGCTTTTATAGTTTAGAATATAAAATATTATATATTTTATATTATAAATTAATTATATAATAATATTATTGAAATATTTCATAAATTAATTATTATAAAATATGTTTAATTATTTTTTATAAAATGTAATTATTTTCAAATTTTATTTTATTTTAAACTTTATTTCCTTAATTGTGTGATGTTGAAATTCTAATATTTAGTCTATCAAAATATTATAAATATTTATTACATTTCATTAAAAAATAATTAAACATATTTTATATTATTTTATTTATTAAATTTTAACAATATTGTTATATAAAAATATATAATTAATTTATAATATAAAAAATATATATTTTTATATAATAATATTGTTAAAATTTTATAAATAAATTATTATAAAATATGTTTAATTATTTTTTAATAAAACATAATAACTATATATAATATTTTGATAGACTAAATATTAGAATCTCAACATCACACAATTAAGGAAATAAAGTTTAAAATAAAACTAAATTTGAAAATTCAAAATACGATATATCGATCAAATAAGAATTTTTTGTTAGAATAGTTTATAACGTATGAGAAGAGATGCTAGTAACTGAATATCACAATAGGGGAAGAGTTTGGATAAAAAATAAGCACATTAAGCTTTCTTTAGTTTAGAATATAAAATATTATATATCTTATATTATACATTAATTATATATTTTTTATATACTAATATTGTTAAACAAATTTATAAATCAATTATTATAAAATATATTTAATTATTGTTTAATAAAATGTAATAACTCTTTATAAAATTTTGATTGACTTAATTTTAGAATCTCAACATCAAACAATTATGGTAATTAAGTTTAAAATAAAACTTAAATTTTATAATTCAAAATACGGTATGTCGATTAAATAAACAATGTTTTTGTTAGAATAGTTTATACAATATGCGAAAAGATAATAATAACTAAAATTCACAATAACGGAAGAATGTGGATAAGAAATAAGCATGTTAGGCAATCTATAGTTTAGAATATAAAATATTTATTAAAAATTAACTATATATTTTTTATATAATAATATTGTTGATATTTTTTATAAATTAATTATTTTAAAATATGTTTATTATTTTTTAATTAAATTTAATAACTCTTTATAAGATTTTGATAGACTAAATATTAGAATCTTAACAATACACAATTATGGTAATTAAGTTTAAATTAAAACTCAAATTTGAAAATTCAAATTTCGGTATGTCGATCAAATAAACAATTTTTTTAGAATTATTTATAACATATGACAAGAGTTGCAAGTAACTGAAATTCACAATAGGTTAAGGGTGTGGATAAGAAATAAGTAGGTTAGGCTTTCTCTATTTTAAAATATAAAATATAAAATATTTTATATTATACATTAATTATATATTTTTTATAGAAAAATATTTTTGAAAATTTTCACAAATCAATTATTATGAAATTTGTTTAATTATTTTTTAATAACATTTAATAACTTTTTATATGATTTTGATAGACTAAATATTAAAATCTCAACATCACAAAATTAAGGTAATTAAGTTAAAAATAAAACTTAAATTTGAAAATTTAAAATAAGGTTTGTCAATCAAATAAACAATTTTTTTTGTTAGAATAGTTTATAAGATATACGAAGTTATCCTAATAACTGAATATCACAATTGGGGAAGGGTATGGATAAAAAATAAGCACGTTAATCTTTCTCTTGTTTAGAATATAAAAAATATATATTTTATATTATAAATTAATTATATATTTTTTTATAAAATAATATTGTTAAATTTTTTTATAAATTAATTATTATAAAATATGTTTAATTATTTTTTAATAAAATTTAATAACGCTTTATAAGATTTTGATATACCAAATATTAGAATCTAAACATACTATAATTAAGGTAATAAAGTTTAAAATAAAACTTAAATTTGAAAATTTAAAATACGGTATGTCGATCAAATAAACGATTTTTTTGTTAGAATACTTTATAACATATACGAAGAGATGCAAATAACTGAAATTTCCAATAGGGTAAGGGTATGAATAAGAAACAAGCAGGTTACACTTTCTCTAGTTTAGAATATAAAATATTATATATTTTATATTATAAATTTATTATATATATTTTTATATAATAATATTGTCAAAATTTTTCATAAATCAATTATTATAAAATATGTTTAATTATTTTTTAATAAAGTGTAATAACTCTTTATAAGATTTTGATAGACTAAATATTACAATCTCAACATCAAACAATTAAGTTAATAAAGTTACAAATAAAACTAAATTTGAAAATTCAAAATACGGTATGTCAATCAAATAAACAATTTGTTTGTTACAATAGTTTATAACATATTTGAAGAGATGCTAATAACTGAATGTGACAATAGGCGAAGGATTTTGGATAAAAAAACAAGCATGTTAGGTTTTCTCTAGTTTAGAATATAAAATATATATATTTTTTATATTATAAATTAATTATAAATTTTTTATATAATAATATTGTTTAATTTTTTATAAATGAATTATTGAAAAATATGTTTAATTATTTTTTAATAAAATTTAGTAATGCTTTATAAGATTTTGATATACTAAATATTAGAATATCGACATCCCACAATTAAGGAAATAAAGTTTAAAATAAAACTCAAATTTAATAATTCAAAATTCGGTATATCGATCAAATAAATAATTTTTTTGTTATAATAGTTTATAATATATGTGAAGAGATGCAAATAACTGAAATTTACAATAGGGTAAGGGTATGGATAAGAAACAAGCAGTTTTTCTCTAATTTAGAATATAAAATATATTATATATTTTATATTATAAATTAATTATATATTTTTTATATAATAATATTTTTGAAATTTTCATGAATTAATTATTATAAAATATGTTTAATTACTTTTAATAAAATATAATAACTCTTTATAAGATTTTGATAGACTAAATATTAGAATCTCAACATCACACAATTAAGTTAATAAAGTTAAAAATAAAACTAAATTTAAAAATTCAAAATACGATATGTAAATCAAATAAACAACAGGGGAAGGATTTGGATAAAAAAACAAGCACGTTAGGCTTTCTCTAGTTTAGGATATAAAACATTATATATCTTATATTATAAATTAATTATATATTTTTTATATAGTAATATTGTTAAAAAATTTTATAAATCAAATATTATAAAATATGTTTAATTGTTCTTTAATAAAATTTAATAACTCTTTATAAGATTTTGATAGACTTAATTTTAGAATATCAACATTAAACAATTATGGTAATTAAGTTTAAAATAATACTTTTATTTCATAATTCAAAATACGGTATGTCGATTAAATAAACAATGTTTTTGTTAGAATAGTTTATACTATATGCGAAAAGATGATAAAAACCGAAAAGAGGAAGGATGTGGATAAGAAACAAGCATCTTAGGAAATCTATAGTTTAGAATATAAAATATTAAAATATTTTATATTAAAAATTAACTATATATTTTTTATATAATAGTATTGTTGATATTTTTTATAATTTAATTATTATAAAATATGTTTAATTATTTTTTAATTAAATTTAATAACTCTTTATAACATTTTGATAGACTATATATTAGAATCTCATCATTACACAATTATGGTAATTAAGTTTAAATTAAAACTCAAATTTAAAAATTCAAAATACAGTATGTCGATCAAATAAACAATTTTTTTAGAATAGTTTATAATATATGTGAAAAGATGCAACCAACTGAAATTCACAATAGGTTAAGGGCATGGATAAGAAATAAGTAGGTTAGACGTTCTCTATTTTAAAATATAAAATATTTTATATTTTGTATTATAAATTAATTATATGTTTTTATATAATAATATTTTTAAAAATTTTCACAAATCAATTATTATGAAATTTGTTTAATTATTTTTTAATAACATATAATAATTTTTTATAAGATTTTGATAGACTAAATATTATAATCTGAACATCACACAATTAAGGTAATTAAGTTTAAAATAAAATTTAAATTTAATAATTCAAAATACGATAGGTCAATTAAATAAACAATGTTTTTGTTAGAATAGTTTATAATATATACAAAGATATGCTAATAACAGAAATTCACAATAGAGGAAGAGTATGGATAATAAACAAGCTAGTTAGGCTTTGTCTAGATTAAAATATAAAATATTATATATTTTTATATGAAAATATATATTATAAATAAATTTAAGTTATTAGCATCTCTTTATAAATATTATAAAATATTCTAAGAAAAAAATTATTTATTTTATCTATATACAAAATTTGAATTTTCAAAGCTTGAGTTTTATTTTAAACTTTATTACTTTAATTTTATGATAGTGAGATTCCAATATTTACTTTATCAAAATCTTATAAATAGTTGTGACATTTTATTAAAAAAATAATTCAACAAACTTTATAATAATTGAGTTATAAAATATTTTAACAATATTATTATATAAAAAATATATAATAAAAAATATATAATATTTTATGTTTAAAACTAGAGAAAGTCTAACGTGCTTGTTTTTTATCCATACTTCCCCTATTGGGACATTCAGTTATTGGTATCACTTAGCATATATTATAAACTATTCTAATAAAAAAATAGTTTATTAGATCGACATATCATATATTGAATTTTTAAATTTGAGTTTTATTTTAAACTTTATTACTTAAATTGTGTGATGTTGAGATTGTAATATATAGTCTATCAAAATCTTATAAAGAGTTATTACTTTTTATTAAAAAATAATTAAACATATTTAATAATAATTCATTTATGAAATATTTCAATAATATTATTATATAAAAAAATATATAATTATTTATAATATAAAACTATAAAAGCCTAACCTGCTTGTATCTATTCCATACCCTTCCCCTATTGTGAATTTCAATTATTAACATCTCTTCGCATATGTTATAAACTATTCTAATAAAAAATTATTTATTTTATCAACATTCCATATTTTGAATTTTTAAATTTGAGTTTTATTTTTAACTTTACTACCTTAATTGTGTGATGTTGAGATTCTAATATTTAGTGTATCAAAATCTTATAAGGGTTATTACATTTTATTAAAAAATAATTAAACATATTTTATAATAATTGATTTAAGAAATATGTTAATAATATTACTATATAAAAATATATAATTAATTTATAATATTATATATTATATATTTTAAACTAGAGAAACCTAACATGCTTGTTTTTTGTCCATATCGTTCCCCTATTATAACATTCAATTATTAGCATCTTTTCGCATATGTTATAAACTATTTGAACTAAAATATTGTTTATTTAATCGACATATTGCATTTTGAATTGTAAAATTTGAGTTTTATTTTAAACTTTGTTACATTAATTGTTTAATGTTGAGATTCTAATATTTAGTCTATCAAAATCTTCTAAAGATTATTACATTTTATTAAAAAATAATTATATTTAATAATAACTCATTTATGAAAAAATTTCAACAATATTATTATATGAAAAAATATATAATTAAAATTTAATATAAAATATTTTTATATTATATATTTTAAACTAGAGAAACCTAACCTACTTGTTTATTATGCATGGCCTTCCTCTATTGTAAATTTCAATTATCAGGATCTGTTCGTATATATTATAAACTATTCTAACAAAAACATTGTTTATTTAATCAAAATATCGTATTTTGATTTGTCAAATTTGAGTTCTATTTTAAACTTTATTACCTTAATTGTGGATGATGAGATTATAATATTTAATCTATCAAAATCTTAAAAAGTGTTATTACATTTTATAAAAAAATAATTAAACATATTTTATAATAAATAATTTATGAAATATTTCAATAATATTATTATATAAAATATATAATTAATTTATAATATAAAATATATAATATTTATTTGATCGACATACCTTATATTTAGTCTATCAAAATCTTAAAAATAGTTATTACATTTTATTAAATAATAATTAAACATATTTTATTATAATTAATTTATGAAATTTTTTAATAATATTATTATATAAAAACATATTTTTAATTTATAATATAAAATATATAATATTTTATTTTCTAAACTAGAGAAAGCTTAACCTGCTTGTTTCTTATCCACACCCTACCCCTATTGTGAATTTCAGTTATTAACATATCTTCGTATATGTTATAAACCACTCTAAAAAAAATTATTTATTTGATCGACATACCATATTTTGAATTTTTAAATTTGAATTTTATTTTAAACTTTTTTACCTTACTTGTGTTATGTTGAGATTATAATATTTACTTTATCAAAATCATACAAGGAGTTATTAAATTTTATTAAAAAAAATAAACATATTTTACAATAATTGAATAATAAAATATTTCAACAATATTATTATATAAAAATATTATATATTTTATATTCTAAAATGTAAAAAGACTAACCTGCTTGTTTTTTATCCATACCCTTCCCCTATTATTTAAATATTCTAACAAAAAAATAGTTTATTTGATCGACATGCCGCATTTTGAATTATTAAATTTGAATTTTATTTTAATCTTTATTTCCTTAATTATGTGATATTGAGATTCTAATATTTAGTCTATCAAAATATTATAAAGAATTATTAAATTTTATTAAAAATAATTAAACATATTTTATAATAATTAATTTATAAAAAATTTTAATAATATTATTATATAAAAAATATATAATTAATTTATTATATAAAATATATAATATTTTATATTATAAACTAGAGAAAGCCTAACGTGCTTGTTTCTTATACATACCCTTCACCTATTGTAACATTCAGTTATTTGCATCACTTCGCATTTGTTATAAACTATTCTAACAAATAAATTATTTATTTAATGGACATTCCGCATTTTGAATTTCCAAATTTCAGTTTTATTTTAGGGTTTTTTAGTCTTTCAAAATCTTAATAAGAGTTATTACATTTTATTTAAAAATTATTAAACATATTTTATAATAATTGATTTATGAAAAATTTCAACAACATATTTTATAATAATTGATTTATTTAATATTATAAACTATTATAATAAAAATATTGTTTATTTGATCGACATATCGTATTTTAAATTTTCAAATTTGAGTTTTATTTTAAACTTAATTACCTTACTTGTGTGATGTTTATATTCTAATATTTACGTTATCAAAATCTTATAAAGAGTTATTGAATTGTTATTAAAATATAATTAAACATATTTTATAATAATTAATTTATAAAAAATTTCATCAATATTATTATATAAAATATATTTGATTAATTTCTCCGATTAAACCTTCTCCTATTGTGAATTTCTCTTGTTAGAATCTCTTCTGATATTGTATAATCTATTACAACTAAAAAATTGTTTATTTGATCGATATTCTATATTTTGAATTTTTAAATTTGAGTTTTATTTTGAACTTTATTACGTTAATTTTTTGTTCTTGAGATTCTTATATATTATCTATCAAAATCTTATAAAGAGTTATTACATTTTATTAAAAAATAATAAAACATATTTTATAATAATTGATTTATGAAAATTTTTAACAATATTATTATATAATTAAGTTATGAACTAGAGAAAGCCTTACCTACTTTTTTCTTATTTATACCCTTCCCCTACTGTAAATTTATGTTGTTAGCATTTCTTCGCATATATTATAAACTATTATAACAAAAGCTTGTTTATTTAATCGACATACCATATTTTAAATTTTTAAATTTGAATTTTATTTTTAACTTTATTATCTTAATTGTGTGATGTTGAGATTCTAGTATTTAGTCTATCAAAATCTTATAAAGAGTTATTATATTTTATTAAAAAATAATTAAACATATTTAATAATAATTGATTTATGAAAGATTTCAACAATATTATTATATAAAAAATATATAATTAATTTATAATATAAAATATATAATATTTTATATTCTAAACTATAGAACGCCTAACCTGCTTGTTTCTTATTCATACCCTTTCCTTATTGTGAATTTCAGTTATTAGCATCTTTTCACATATATTATAAACTATTTCACGGTTAAAACTACGTTTGGCTCATCTCGAGTTAAAGTCGGAGGAAATTCCTCTTGAACCGAGAGAGCAGCGGGTTGTTCATGGGAATCCAACCAAACCGGGTTGGGGTGTGACATATCCAGTTTTCTATAACAAAATAAAAGTATACTAAATATTTTATTTTTACCCCCATTAACAAAGAAAAGTAGTTTCCGCAACAATACTTCAACTCCACATTAATATTCATTAACAGAATAAAACTTTTCAGGTTAATAATAATAGTATATCGAAATATATAAAAGAAATTTTATATTTCAAAATATATGCTTCAAACTCGATTTGAACTTGATGTGAAAACAATAAGGGTCATACGTAGGATTTTGAGGAGACAATCATTCAAATGCACAGGCAGAGATGGTAAACCACCTTTGAATGTGAGTTTAGACAAGTTCCCAGTTCCCATCCAAATATATACATGTAGACCAATATGAGCACCCACCCGACCCCTCACAGATGGGGCAAAGATGTCTGACCTAAACACACAGAGGATCTTAGATTGCTCACTACAAAAGGGTAAGTAGTCATACAATGGGTAGTGCAGCATGATTGGTAAGCTCCAATGACATCAAAAAATGCATTATGGTAGCTGGAAAGGAACTCGGGCCACTTCAGCACAAAATAAACTACCTTATGGTTTTGTCAACCTAGTAAATAAAAAAATCATTAAAAATCCTTGTCATTTAAAGAAAAGAAATCATATCATAATAACTATTTGCAACATCAATTTAAAAGCTAATTTGAAGAGTGAGTAGGGTCCACATTATATGTCTTTATAATTACATGTTAGTTGTATTCCAAACTCAAAATTTCTGTATTTCAAAAACCATTGAGTTGATATATGTTATTTCTACGAAATAATAAATTTATCCATACCACCCTCATGAATAGAATCAAACCTTATTTCATAGCATTTGCACAAAATCCCTCTTTCTTATTCAAAAGAAAGTCCTCTAGAGGGATTAGTCTTCTCATTAGGTTTTGTGAGTTTGGAACTAGGATAAAAACTTAGTAGTTGCATTAAGAGCTTATGATTTGACTTGGAGCACCATATTTCAAATAACATCATTTTTAGCAATCTTAGATTCATTCAATTTTTTATTAATAAATCTCATGTTCATTCACAGAAAGGAGCCAAAAGCAGTAAATTACCACAGTTATCCAATGTTATCATTTATTGACAAATGTGGTTTTTCATTCAAAAAAATAAACAAAAGGGGAAGCCATACTGGAACAGCACCTCCCAGGTATAAAATCAAAGGAACCTCCAATAGATCCTCTAGAAGTTGGTTGATATGAGCAACTTTCATACACAAATTCTTTACAACCTACATGCAAAATAGAAAACTGCAAAAGTATAACATGTAACAGTTGAGAAGCTCTCCAAATCTATTAGAATAACATTAGACAATTAGGGAATACAATACGATTAAAAAAATTTAAGAGTTCCATTATCAAAAGCCAAGGCACCAATTATATTTGACTAATTGAATGAAATCTCAAATATCATTTTAATGATGAAAATCACGTTTCTACAAACAATGGGAAAGGAAAAGTAGTTTTAAGCTACATTTTTTTTTTATTGATGTAAAACTCACCATGGAATTGCATCTATACAAGAATAAGACCAAACATTAGAAATATCATGGAAAGTGAAATTCTACCTTTCCCATAACACCATCTCTGTCAACATTATCAACTATATCATCATTAGAACGAATTATCCAGTATCTCCATCGAAACTGACAAGATTGAAAGTAAGTTCCATTTACGAAGCATTCCTCTAGATGGAGGGACATATGGATTGAATAAGAGAATAAATATTTCTCCTCGGGTTGTTCTAGGTCAGAAAGCTTCGGAATGATTAGAGCAGAACCGTAAACCTAGGCATGATTTATTATCAAGGACTTCTAATATAAGAATCATGGCATCATAAATATTAATAACAAAGCATATATGCACAGAAAATCTCTTTTACAAATTAAGTATAAATATATACATAACTCCATCATGTTGTTGTTTAATCATGTAATTAGAATAAAATATTTATTTCCATTGGCATAAAGTAAAGTACAGAAAACATCCATTACCACAACTACAAAAGCATGAATTTGTGTTCACCAATAAAATGATTAAGCCAAAAAAAGATCATATGATGAAGTGAATAAAAAACAAGTACCAAATACCAATATTGAACTTTATAATAACTTCTTATTACATTTTATTAAAAAATAATTAACAATATTTTATAATAATTGATTTATGACAATTTTCAATAATATTATTATCTAAAATATATAATTAATTTATAATATTAAATATATAATATTTTATATTCTAAACTAGAGCAAGCCTCACCTACTTATTTCTTATCCATTATCTACCCTTATTGTGAATTTCTATTATAAACATCTCTTTACATATGTTATAAAATATTCTAACAAAAAATTTGTTTATTTGATCAAAATTTCGCATTTGGAATTTTTAAATTTGAGTTTTATTTTAAACTTTATTACCCTACTTTTGTGATGTTGAGATTATAACATTTACTCTATCAAAATCTTATAAAGAGTTATTACATTTTATTAAAAAATAATTAACAATATTTTATAATAATTAATTTATCAAAATTTTTAAAAATATTATTATATAAAAATATAATATTAATTTAAAATATACAATATATAATAATTTATATTTTATATTTTAAATTAAAGCAATCCTCACCCGCTTGTTTCATATCCATACCCTTCCCCTATAGTGAATTTCTATTATTAGCATCTCTTTTCATATCTTAAAAACTATTCTAACAAAAAAATTATTTATTTCATTGACATTCTGCTTTTGAAATTTTTAAATTTGAGTTTTATTTTAAACTTCATTACCTTAATTGTGTGATGTTAACATTCTAATATTTACTCTATCAACATATTATAAAGAGTTATTATATTTAATTAAAAAATAATTAAATATATTTTATAATAATTAATTTATTAAATATTTCAACAATATTATTATGTAAGAAATATATAATTAATTTATAATATACAATATAAAATATTTAATATTTTAAACTAGAGTAAGCCTCACTTACTTATTTTTTATCTATACCCTTCCCCTATTGTGAATTTGTGTTATTAGCATCTCTTTGTATATCTTATAAACTATTCTAACAAAAATATTATTTATTGAAATGAAATTCTATAACTGATTTATCTTATAAACGAAATATTATTTATCTTATAAACTATTCCCCTATTGTTAATAACTGATTTAAGAAAAATTTAAACAATATTATCATATAAAAATGTATAATTAATTTATAATATAAAATATAAAATATTCTAAAGTAAAGCAAGCCTCACTATCTTGTTTCTTATCCATACCCTTCTCGTATTATGAATTTATATTATTAGCATCTCTTTGCTTATTTATAAACTATTCTAACAAAAAAATTATTTATTTGATCAAAATTTCGTACTTGAAATTTTCAAATTTGTGTTTTATTTTAAACATTATTACCTTAATTGTTTGATGATGTAATTCTTATATTTACTCAATCAAAACTTATAAATAGTTATTACATTTTATTAAAAAATAATTCAACATATTTTATAATAATTGTTTTATTAAAAATTTTAAAAATATTATTATGTAAAAAATATTTAATTAATTTATAATATAATATAAAAATTATTTTATATCCTAAACTAGAGCAAGCTTCACCTGTTTGTATCTTATCCATACCCTTCACCTATTGTGAATTTATATTATTAGTATTTGTTTGAATATATTATAAACTATTCTAACAAAAAAATTGTTTATTTGATTCACATTCCACATTTGAAATTTTTAAATTTGAGTTTTATTTTCACTTTATAATTAGAGCAACAATATTATTATGTAAAAAATATAAATTAATTTTTAATATAAAATATAAAATATTTGAAATTAGAGCAAGCCACACCTACTTGTTTTTTATCCATACCCTTCCCCTTTTGTGAATTTGTGTTATTAACATATCTTTGCATATGTTATAAAATATTCTAACAAAAAAATTAATTATTTGATCAAAATTCTACATGTGGAATTTCCAAATTTAAGTTTTATTTTAAACTTCATTACCATAATTGTGTAATGTTGAGATACTAATATTTACTCTATAAAAATATTATAAATAGTTATTATATTTTATTAAACATATTTTATAATAATTGATTTATGAAAAATTTTAACAATATTATTATATAAAAAATATATAATTAATTTATAACATTAAATATATAAGATTTTATATTCTAAACTAGAACAAGTCTCACCCACTTGTTTCATATCAACCCCCTAACCCTATTATGAATTTTTGTAATTAGTATCTCTGTTCATATGTTATAAACTATTCTAACAAAAAAATTATTTATTTAATCGACATTCCGTATTTTAAATTTTTAAATTTGAGTTTTATTTTAAACTTCTTTACCTTACGTGTTTGATGTTGTGATTCTAATATTTAATCTATCAAAATATTATAAAGAGTTATTACATTTTATTAAAAAGATAATTAAATATATTTTTTAATAACATATTTATGAAAATTTTTAACAATATCATCATATAAAAATATATAATTAATTTATAAAATAAAAAATATTCTAAACTAAGTAAGCATCACTACCTTGTTTATTAGCAATAGCATCTATTTGCTTTTTTATAAAATATTACAACAAAAAAATAATTTATTTGATCAAAATTCTGCATTTAAAATTTTTAAATTTGAGTTTTATTTTAAACTTCATTACTTTAATTATGTGATGATGTGATTCTTATATTTACTCAGTCAAAATCTTATAAATAGTTATTACATTTTATTAAAAAATAATTAAATCTATTTTTTAATAACTGATTTATAAAAAATTTCAACAACATTATCTTATAAAAAATATATAATTAATTTATAAAATAAAATATAAAATAAAATATAAAATATAAAATATTCTAAACTAAAGAAAGCCTCACTACCTTGCTTGTTATCCATACCCTTCCCACATTGTGAATATCTATTATTTGCATCTCTTTGCTTACTTATAAAATATTACAACAAAAAAATTGTTTATTTGATCAAAATTTCGCATTTGAAATTTTCAAATTTGAGTTTTATTTTAAACTTCATTACTTTAATTGTGTGATGATGTGATTCTTATATTTAGTCAATCAAAATTTTATAAATAGTTATTAATTTTATTAAAAAATAATTAAATATATTTTATAATAATTGGTTCACGAAAAATTTAAAAAAATTTATTATGTAAAAAATAAATAATTAATTTAAAATATATAATATATAATAATTTATATTATAAACTAGAGCAAGCCTCACATGCTTGTTTCTTATCTACTCCCTTCCCCTATCAAGAATTTATGTTATGAGTATCTGTTTGAATATGTTATAAACTATTCTAACAAAAAAATTATTTATATGATTAATATTCCGCATTTAAAATTTTGAAATTTGAGTTTTATTTTAAATTTTATTTCCTTAATTGTGTGATGTTGAGATTCTAATATTTACTATATCAAAATCTTATAAATAGTTATTATATTTTATTAAAAAATAATTAAATTTATAAAAAATTTAGCAATATTATTATATAAAAATATATAATTAATTTATAATATAAAATATTTAATATTTAATATTCAAAACTAGAGAAAGCCCAACAAGCTTATTTTTTTATCCATACCCTTCCTCTAATGTGACATTCAGTTATTAGTATCACTTCACATATATTATAAACTATTCTAACAAATAAATTATTTATTTTTATCGACATACTGTATTTTGAATATTCAAATTTGAATTTTATTTTAAACTTTATTACTTAAATTGTGTGATGTTGAAATTCTAATATATAGTGTATCAAAATCTTATAAAGAGTTATTACTTTTTATTTAAAAATAATTAAATATATTTAATAATAATTCATTTATGAAAATTTTAACAATATTATTATATCAAAAAATATATAATTAAAATTTAATATAAAATATTAAATTATTATGCCTACTTGTTTATTATGCCTAGCCTTCCTCTATTGTAAATTTCAGTTATCAGCATCTCTTCGTATATTTTATAAATTATTCTAATAAAAACATTATTTATTTAATCGACATATCATATTTTGATTTGTCAAATTTGAGTTTTATTTTAAACTTTATTACATTAATTGTGTGATGTTGAGATTATAATATTTAATCTATGAAAATCTTAAAAAGTGTTATTACATTTTCTAAAAAAATAATTAAACATATTTTATAATAATTGATTTTGAAAAATTTCAACAAATTATTCTATAAAAAATATATAATTAATTTATAATATGAAATTTTTAATATTTCATATTCTAAACTAGAGAAAACCTAATCTGCTTGTTTCTTATCCATATCATTCACTTATTGTGAATTTCAGATATTAGTATCTTTTCGCATTTGTTATAAACTATTCTTATGAAAAAATTATTTATTTGATTGACATTTCGCATTTTGAATTTTTAAATTTGAGTTTTTTTTAACTTTATTAACTTAATTGTCTGATGTTGAGACTATAATATTTAGTCTATCAAAATCTCATAAATAGTTATTACATTTTATTAAAAAATAATTAAACTTATTTTATAATAATTCATTTATGAAAAATTTCAACAATATTATTATATCAATAAATATATAATTAATTTATAATATAAAATATTTTATATTTTATATTCTAAACTAGAGCAAATCTAATCTGCTTATTTTTTTTCCATACCCTTCACCTACTGTGAATTTCAGTTATTAGCATCTCTTCTTATATATTAGAAATTATTCTAACAAAAAAATTGTTTATTTTATCAATATACCACAATTTAAATTTTCAATGTTTGAGTTTTATTTTAAACTTTATTACTTTAATCGTGTAAATCTTATAAATAGTTATGACATTTTATTAAAAAAATAATTTAACATATTTTATAATAATTGATTTATAAAAATATTATAACAATATTATTATATAAAAATATATAATTAATTTATAATATAAAATATTTAATATTTAATATTCAAAACTAGAGAAAGCCTAACATGCTTGTTTTTTATCCATAGCCTTCCCCTAATATGACATTCAGTTATTAGTATCACTTCACATATATTATAAACTATTCTAACAAAAAAATTATTTATTTTTATCGACATACTATATTTTGAATATTCAAATTTGAGTTTTATTTTAAACTTTATTACTTAAATTGTGTGATGTTGAGATTCTAATATATAGTGTATCAAAATCTTATAAAGAGTTATTAATTTTTATTAAAAAATAATTAAATATATTTAATAATAATTCATTTATGAAAATTTTGACAATATTATTATATCAAAAAATATATAATTAAAATTTAATATAAAATATTTTATATTTTATATTATATACTAATGAAAACCTAACCCACCTGTTTATTATGCATAGCCTTCGTCTATTGTAAATTTCAGTTATAAGCATCTCTTTGTATATTTTATAAATTATTCTAAAAAACATATTATTTATTTAATCGACATATCGTATTTTGATTTGTCAAATTTGAGTTTTATTTTAAACTTGATTACTTAAATTGTGTGATGTTAAGATTCTAATATATAGTGTATCAAAATCTTATAAAGAGTTATTAATTTTTATTAAAAAATAATTAAATATATTTAATAATAATTCATTTATGAAAATTTTGACAATATTATTATATCAAAAAATATATAATTAAAATTTAATATAAAATATAAAATATAAAATATTTTATATTATATACTAATGAAAACCTAACCCACCTGTTTATTATGCATAGCCTTCCTCTATTGTAAATTTCAGTTATCAGCATCTCTTTGTATATTTTATAAATTATTCTAAAAAACATATTATTTATTTAATCGACATATCGTATTTTGATTTGTCAAATTTGAGTTTTATTTTAAACTTTATTTTATTAATTGTGTGATGTTAAGATTATAATATTTAATCTATGAAAATCTTAAAAAGTGTTATTACATTTTATAAAAAAATAATTAAACATATTTTATAATAATAAATTTATGAAATATTTTAACAATATTATTATATAAAAAATATATAATTAATTTATAATATAAATTACATAATATTTTATATTCTAAACAATAAAAATCCTAACATGCTTGTATCTATTCCATACCCGTGAATTTCAGTTATTAGCATCTCTACACATATGTTATAAACTATTCTAACAAAAAATTGTTTATTTTATCAACATTCCATATTTTGAATTTTCAAATTTGAGTTTTATTTTTAACTTTATTACCTTAATTGTTTGATGTGAAGATTCTAATACTTAGTGTATCAAAATCTTATAAGGATTATTACATATTATTAAAAAATAATTAAACATATATTATAATAATTGATTTAAGAAATATTTTAATAATATTACTATATAAAAATATATAATTAATTTATGATATATAATATATAATATTTTTATATTTTAAACTAGAGAAAGCCTAACGTGCTAATTTTTTATCCATATCGTTCCCCTATTATGATATTAAGTTATTAGCATCTTTTCGCATATGTTATAAACTATTTTAACTAAAACATTGTTTATTTAATTGACATACCGCATTTTTTATTGTTAAATTTGAGTTTTATTTTAAATTTTGTTTCATTAATTGTGTAATGTTGAGATTTTAATATTTAGTCTATGAAAATCTTATAAAGATTACTACATTTTATTAAAAAAAATTAAACATATTTTATAATAATTTATTTATAAAAAAATTAAAAAATATTATTATATCAATAAATATATAATTAATTTAAAATAAAAATATAAAATATTTCACATTCTAAATTTGAGAAATCCTAATCAGCTTCTTTCTTATCCACACACTTCCCTAATTGAGTTTTATTTTAAATTTCATTACCTTAATTGTGTGATGTTGAGATTTTAATATTTATACTTTGAAAATCTAATAAAGAGATATTACATTTTATTAAAAAATAATTAAATATATTTTATAATAATTAATTTATGAAAATTTTAAAGTAATTATATAAAAATATAATTAATTTATCATATAAAATATTATATATTTTATATTCTAAACAAAAGTAAGCATCACCTACTTATTTCTTATTCATACCCTTCCCCTATTATAAATTTAATTATTAGCATATTTTTGCATATGTTATAAAATATTTTAACAAAAAATTATTTATTTTTTAAATATTCCGCATTTGAAATTTTCAAATTTAATTTTTATTTTAATATTTATTACCTTACTTGTGTGTTATTGAGATTTTAATATTTAATTTATCAAAATCTTGTAAAGTGTTTTTAAATTTTTTTAAAAAATAATTAAACATATTTCAAAATAATTGATTTATGAAAATTTTCAAAAATATTATTATATAAAAATATATATATTAATTTATAATATAAAATATTATTTTAAATTAGAGTAAGAGTCACCTACTTGTTTCTTATCTATACCCTTCCCCTATTGTGAATTTTTGTTATTAGTATCTTTTTTCATATGTTATAAACTATTCTAACAAAAAAATTATTTATTTGATCGACATTTCACATTTGTAATTTTTAAATTTGAAATTTCTTTTAAACTTTATAACTTTATGTGTGTTTTCTTGAGATTCTAATATTTACTCTATTAAAATCTCATTTCACATTTTATTAAAAATAATTAAACATATTTTATAATTATTGATTTATGAAAATTTTTAACAATATTATTAAATAAAAATATATAATTAATTTATAATATAAAATATAAAATATTTTATATTCTAAACTAGAGAAATACTAACCTTCTTGTTTCTTATTCATACCATTCCCCTACTATGAAAATATTATAACCTAAAAAACCCTAAAAAATTGTTTATTTGATCGACATACCATATTTTGAATATTCAAATTTGAGTTTTATTTTAAACTCTATGACCACACTTATGTGATGTTAAGATTCTAATATTTACTTTATGAAAATCTTGAGTTTTTAAATTTTATTAAAAAATAATTAAACATATTTTATAATAATTGATTTATGAAAATTTTCAACAATAGAATGATATAAAAAAATATATAATTAATTTATAATTTAAAATATATAATATTTTATATTCTAACCTAAAGAAATCCTAACCTACTTGTTTCTTATCCATACTCATCCACTATTGTAAATTTCATTTATTAGCATCTCTACGCATATGTTATAAAATATTCTAACCAAAATATTGTTTATTTAATCGATATACCATATTTTAAATTATCAAATTTGAATTTTATTTTAAACTTAATTATCATAATTGTGTGATGTTGAGGTACTAAGATTCAGTCTATCAAAATCTTATAAAGAGTTATTACATTTTATTAAAAAATAATTAAACATATTTTACAATAATAGATTTATACAAAATTTTAACAATATTATTATATAAAAAAATATATAATTAATTTATAATATAAAAAATATAATTACTTTATAATATAAAATCTATAATAATTTATATTCTAAACAAGAGAAAGCCAAACCTCCTTATTTTTATCCATACCCTTCCCTTATTGTGAATTTCAATTATTATCATTTCTTTACATATTTTATAAACTATTCTAACAAAAAAATTATTTATTTGATTGACATGCCTCATTTTGTATTTTCAAATTTGAGTTTTATTTTAAACTTCTTTACCTTACTGGTGTGATGTTGAGATTCTCATATTTACTTTATCAAAATGTTATCTAGAGTTATTAAATTTTATTAAAAAAATAATAAAACAAATTTTATAATAATTAATTTGTGAAAAATTTTAACAATATTATTATATAAAAAATATATAATTAACTTATCATATAAAATATATTATGTTTCATATTTTAATTTAGAAAAATCCAAACCTGCTTGTTTTTTATACAAACCCATCCCCTATTGTTAATTTCAATTATTAGCATGTCTTCGCATATATTATAAACTATTCTAATAAAAATATTATTTATTTAATCGATATACCGTATTTTTAATTTTTAGATTTAAGTTTTATTTTAAACTTTATTACCTTAATTGTGTAATATTGAGATTCTAATATTTAGTCAATCAAAATCTTATAAAGAGGTACTACATTTTATTAAAAAATAATTATATATATTTTATCAAAAAAAATTTATAAAAAATTTTCACAATATTATTATATAAAAAATATATATTTAATTTATAATATAAAATATACAATATTTTATCTTCTAAACTAAAGAAAGCCTAACCTACTTATTTTTTATCCAAACCCATCCCTCATTATGAATTTTAGTTATTAGCAACTCTTCGCATATGTTATAAGTTATTCTAACAAAAAATTATTTATTTAATCGACATACCGTATTTTGAATATTTAAATTTGAGTTTTATTTTAAACTCTTTTACCACACTTATGTGATGTTAAGATACTAATATTTACTTTATCAAAATTTTATAAAGAGTTATTAAATTTTATTAAAAAATAAATAAACATATTTTATAATAATAGATTTATGAAAATTTTCAACAATATTATTATATAAAAATATATAATTAATTTATAATATAAATATATAATATTTTATATTCTAAACTAGAGAAAATCTCACAATTCGAATATATTATAAACTATTCTAATAAAAAAATTATTTATTTAATCGATATACTGTGTTTTAAATTTTCAAATTTGAGTTTTATTTTTAACTTTATTACCTTAATTGTGTAATATTGAGATTCTAATATTTAGTCTATAAAAATTTTATAAAGAGTTATTAGATTTTATTAAAAAGTAATTAAACATATTTTGTAATAATTGATTTATAAAAAATTTCAACAATATTATTATATAAAAAATAATTAATTTGTAATATAAAATATAAAATATTTATATTTTAAACTAAAGAAAGCCTAACCTGGTTGTTTCTTATCCATAACCTTCTATGAATTTCTATTATTATCACCTCTTCGCATATTGTATAAACTATTCAAACTAAAAAATAGTTTATTTGATCGACATTCCGCATTTTGACTTTTCAAATTTTAGTTTTATTTTAAACTTTATTACCTAAATTGTGTGTTCTTGAGATTCTAATATATAATCTATCAAAATTTTATAAAGAGTTATTACATTTTATTAAAAAAATAATTTAAATATTTTATAATAATTGATTTATGAAAACTTTTAACAATATTATTCTATAAAAAATTTATAATTAATTTATAATTTAAAATATATATAATATTTCAACTTCTAAACTAGAGAAATCATAATATGCTTGTTTTTTACTAATACCCTACCTCTATTGTGAATTTCAGTTATTAGCATTTGTTCATAGATGTTATTAACAATTCTAAAAAAAATTATTTATTTGATCGACATACTGTATTTTAAATTTTCAAATTTGAGTTTTACTTTTAACTTTATTACCTTAATTGTGTGATTTTGAGATTCTAATATTTAGTCTATCAAAATCTTATAAAGAGTTATTAAATTTTATTAAAAAATAATTAAATATATTTTATAATAATTGATCTTTAAAAATCTTCAACAATATAATTATATAAAAATATATAATTAATTTATAGTATAAAATATATAACACTTCATATTCTAATCTAGAGAAATCCTAACCTACTAGTTTCTTATCCATACCCTTCCCCTATTGTGAATTTCAATTATTAGCATCTCTTCGCATATTTTATAAACTATTCTAACAAAAATATTTTTATTTGAGCGACATACAGTTTTTTGAATTTTAAAATTTGAGTTTTATTTTAAAGTTTATTACCTTAATTGTGTGATATTAAGATTCTAATATATAGTCTATCAAAATCTTATAAAAATTTATTACATTTTATTAAAAATTAATTAAATATATTTTATAATAATTCATTTTTAAAAATTCTAAAAATATTATTATATAAAACTTTTATAAATAATTTATAGTAAAAATATATAATATTTTATATTATAAACTAGAGAAAGATTAATCTACTTGTTTCTTATCCATAACATTCTCCTGTTGTGAATTTCAATTATTAGCATATCTTCGCGTATATTACAAACTATTTTAACAAAAACATTGTCTATTTGATAGAAATACCGTATTTTAAATTTTTAAATTTGAGTTTTATTTTAAAGTTTATTAACTTAATTGTGTGATGTTGAGATTCTAATATTTAGTTTACCAAAATCTTATTATATACACATTATATAATGAAAATATAATATTTCATATTCTAATTTAGAGAAAGCCTAACATGCCTGTTTTTGATGCATGTCCCTCCCCATTGTGAATTTCAGTTATTAGTATCTATTCGCATATGTTAAAAACTATTCTAACAAAAAAAATTATTTATTTGATCCACATACCGTATTTTTAATTTTCAAATTTAAATTTTATTTTTAACTTTATTAACTTAATTGTGTGATGTTGAGATTCAAATATTTACTTTAAAAAAAATCTTCTAAAGAGTTATTAAATTTTATTAAAAAATAAATAAACATACTTTATAATAATAGATTTATGAAAATTTTTAGCAATATTATTATATAAAAAATATATAATTAATTTATAATATAAAATATATAATATTTTATATTCTAAACAAGAGAAAGTCTCACCTTTTTATTTCTTATCCATACCCTTCCCCTATAGTGAATTTCAGTTATTACCATCTCTTCACAAATATTACAAACTATTCTAACTAAATTTTTTTTTATTTGATCGACATACCGTATTTTGAATTTTTAACTTTGAATTTTATTTTTAACTTTATTATCTTAATTGTGTGATGTTCATATTCTAATATTTACTTTAACAAAATCTTATATAAAGTTGTTAAATTTTATTAAAAAATTATTAAACATATTTTATAATATTTGATTTATGAAAAATTTTAACAATATTATTATATAAAAAATATATAATTAATTTATAATATAGAATTTATAATTAATTTATAATATAAAATATATAATATTTTATATTCTAAACTAGAGAAAGTCTAACCTGCTTGTTTTTTATCCATACCCTTCATCTATTGTAAATTTCAGTTATTAACCTCTTCTTATATGCTATAAGCTTTTATAACAAAAAAATTATTTATTCGAACGATATATCGTATTTTAAATTTTTAAAGTTGAGTTTTATTTTTAACTTTATTACCTTAATTTTATGATGTTAAGATTCTAATATTTACTTTAACAAAATCTTATAAAGAGTTATTAAATTTTATTAAAAAATAATTAAAAATATTTTATAATATTTAATTTATGAAAAATTTTAACAATATTATTGTATATAAAATATATAATTAATTTATAATATAAAATATATAATATTTTATATATTAAACTAGAGAAAGTCTAACCTATTTATTTTTTATCTATACCCTTGTTCTATTGTGAATTTCAGTTATTAACATCTCTTTTTATATGTTATAAGCTATTATAACAAAAAAATTGTTTACTTCATCAAGAAACCATATAATTAATTTTCAAATTTGAGTTTTATTTTAAATTTTATTACCTTAATTGTGTGTTGTTGAGATTCTAATATATAGTCTATCAAAATCTTATAAAGATTTATTATATTTTATTAAAAAATAATTAAACATATTTTATAATAATTAATTTATAATAAATTTCAACAATATCATTATATAAAAATATCTAATTAATTTATAATATAAAATATATATTTTATATTCTATTCTAGAGAAAGCCTAATCTGCTTAGCCTTCCCCTATTGTGAACTTCAGTTGTTAGTATCTCTTCGCATATATTATAAACTATTCTAATAAAAAAAATTATTTATTTCATCGAGATACCATATTTTGTATTTTCAAATTTGATTTTTTTTAAACTTCATTACCTTACTGTTATGATGTTAAGATTCTAATATTTGCTTTAACAAAATCTTATAAACAGTTATTATATATTTCTATAATATAATTAAATATATTTAATAATAATTTATTTTGAAAATCTTAAACAATATTATTATATAAAAAACATATAATTAATTTATAATAATATATAATATATATTCTAAAATAGAGAAAGCCTAACCTACTTGTTTCTTCTCCATACTATTGCCCTATTGTTAATTTCAGTTATTTATATCTCTTCGCATATATTATAAACTGTTCTAACAAAATAATTATTTATTTGATCAACATTCTTCATTTTAAATTTTCAAATTTGAATTTTATTTTTAACTTTATTACCTTAATTTTGTGATGTTGAGATTATAATATTTAGTCTATCAAAATATTATAAATAGTTATTACATTTTTTAAAAAAATAATTAACATATTTTATAATAATTGATTTATGAAAAATTTCAACAATATTATTATATAAAAAATATATAATTAATTTATAATATAAAATATAAAATATTTCATCTTCTAAACTAGAGAAAGCATACCCTACTTATTTCTTATCCATACTCTTCCCTTATTGTGAATTTCAGTTATTAGCATCTCTTAACAAATGTTACAAATTATTCTAACTAAAAAATTGTTTATATAATCGACATACCATATTTTGAATTTCAAATTTGAGTTTTATTTTTAACTTTATTACCTTAATTGTTTGATGTTGAGATTCTAATATTTACTTTAACAAAATCTTATAAAGAGTTATTAAATTTTATTTAAAAATAATTAAACATATTTTATAATATTTGATTTATAAAAAATTTCAACAATATTATTATATATAAAAAATATATAATTAATTTATAATATAAAATATACAATATTTTATATTCAAAGCAACAATATTATTATATATAAAAAATATATAATTAATTTCTAATATAAAATATACAATATTTTGTATTCAAAGCAACAATATTATTATATATAAAAAAATATATAATTAATTTATAATATAAAATATACAATATTTTATATTCAAAGCTAGAGAAAGCCTAACGTGCTTATTTTTTATCCATACCCTTCCCCTATTTTGATATTCAGTTATTAGTATCATTTCGATTATATTATAAACTATTCTAACAAAAAAATTATTTATTTGATTGATATACCGTATTTTGAATATTCAAATTTGAGTTTTATTTTAAACTTTATTACTTAAATTGTGTGATGTTGAGATTCTAATATATAGTCTATCAAAATCTTATAAAGAGTTATTACTTTTTATTAAAAATAATTAAACATATTTTATAATAAAAAATTTTCAACAATATTATTATATAAAAAATATATATAATATTCTAAACTAATGAAAGTCTAACCTACTTGTTTCTTATGCATAGCCTTCCTCTATTGTGAATTTCAGTTATCAGCATCTCTTCGTATATGTTATAAATTATTCTAACAAAAACATTGTTTATTGGATCCACATATCGTATTTTGATTTGTCAAATTTGACTTTTATTTTAAACTTTATTACCTTAATTATGTAATGTTGAGATTATAATATTTAATCCATCAACATCTTATAAAGTGTTATCACATATTATAAAAAAATAATTAAACAAATTTTATAATAATTAATTTATAAAATATTTCAACAATATTATTATATAATAAATATATAGTTAATTTATAATATATAATATATAATATTTTATATTCTAAACTATTAAAAGCCTAACCTGCTTGTATCTAGTCCATACCATTTCCCTATTGTGAATTTCAGTTATTAACATCTATTCGCATATATTATAAACTAGTCTAACAAAAAATAGTTTATTTGATCAACATTCCATATTTTGAATTTTCAAATTTAAGTTTTATTTTTAACTTTATTACCTTAATTGTGTGATGTTGAGATTCTAATATTTAGTGTATCATAATCTTATAAAGATTATTACATTTTATTAAAAAATAATTAAACATATTTTATAATAATTTATTTAAGAAATATTTTAATAATATTACTATATAAAAATATGTAATTAATTTATAATATATATAATATATAATATTTTATATTTTAAACTAGAGAAAGCCTAACGTGATTATTGTTTATCGATATCGTTCCCCTATTATAACATTCAGTTATTAGCATCTTTTCGCATATATTATAAACTATTTTAACTAAAACATTGTTTATTTGATCGACATACCGTATTTTGAATTATCAAATTTAAGTTTTATTTTAAACATTGTTACATTAATTGTGTAATGTTGAGATTCTAATATTTAGTCTATCAAAATCTTATAAAAATTATTACATTTCTAGTTATAACTAGAAATTTTGATAAAAACATTTTATGTACGACCTTATCATAAATAACCATAAATTAATCTATATTTAATTATTATAATTAATAACAATAATTTAATACCTAAATTAAATTATTAGAATTAATACAAATAATTTAATACCAAAATTAAATTATTGGAATTAATACCAATAATTTATGGCAATATTAATACTAGTAATAAATCTCACCCATTTAATACACATGTTATAAATAAATTATTGAAATTAATACAAATAATTTAATACCGAAATTAAATTATTGGAATTAATACCGAAATTAAATTATTGGAATTAATACCAATAATTTATGGCAATATTAATACTAGTAATAAATCTCGCCCATTTAATACACGGATTTTACGCCTATATAAAGTGGTTATCCCCATTTCATTCTCCTCACACCTGAACACTTCTCTCTCTCTCTCTCTCTACTGCTCCATTTCCCGGTAAAGCTCAAACCAGAGCTTCAACTTAAACAAAGGTCGGACTCTTTAGAACCGGGGAGAAGACAGCTATCTGAGAGCAAACTCCAGTCAATCGAAAAATCGTTAGAGAAGCACCGACATGATGGAAATTGTAAAGCAACTCCGGCGGACCGAAGGTGCCCTATTTTGGCCAAGCTGAAATCGGCCATTTCAAGCCCTCCTAAGGCCAAATCAAGCCCTCCCAACACGGCCGAATTAGGACTGAAAAGTAAGCCAATTCGGCTCCTCTTTACAATTTTTGATCGGTGCTAGAGAAAGAGTCGACCGAATTTCAATGATGAAATTCTAATTCAATTCCACATCAATTAATGCAATTCTTGATTCTAGGATGAACCTCAGGACGAGACCTATCTACCTAGATCGAAAGCTCGGACCGCCGTTTGAGCTCATTTCGGTGTTAAAATCTGCAATTCAAAGTTTCTTAGAATTGTATGAACATGCAGGAACTCAATTTCAACTCCAATTTCAATAATTAGAAGTGTTTGATCGGTCAATTTGATTAAATCAAATTCGGTAGTGTTGAAAAGTTGAAATTGGGAGAAAATTTGGGGATTTTCGAAATTCAAAGAGCCAAAATATAATTTTATTAAATTGAGGGTCAATTGGGCATGAAAATAATGTTGGAGCACCAATTGAGGAATTTTGGAATTTTTGGGGCAAAACTTACCATTTTTGTAAAAGAAGGGCAAAATGGTAATTTTGGAAAAATTTGGGGAACCAAATTGGAAATTTGGGAAATTAAACCCCTTTTTGGTGAAATTGAATAAATTGAGGTCCCATGATAAATTTTAAAAGTTACAAGACTCAATTTGAGGAAAAACCGACATTAGGGGCTTAAAGTTAAAGAGAAATAACTTTAGGGACCTAATTACAAATAACCAAAAGTTTGGGTTTTCTCATTCATTGGAATGAAGGCTATTATGCCGAGTAATAATGAACAAGGTTGTTCATATTGTGTAGGAACGCGAAATACCGGGAACGCCAGTTAGGACAAGCTTGCGTGAATAGAAAGAACTAGTCCAGTGGAATTCACAGTATTAACGAGTGAGTGGGTTTACTAACATCATACTTGGTAGCGATAATGAGCACAAATTAAAGATAAAAACCACTTACTGGTTATGGGTGGAAACTTTATATCATACCCGGTAGGGGGTGATAAGTAACTCGGTATAAAAACCTAATATTTAGTGGTATTTTAATCATCACCACTTAGAGAAAGTGATGTGAAAATTATGCGGAAAAACTACTTACCAGTTGTAAGTAGATCATACCCGGTTGGTATGATGAGACTTCCTCGAAGGAAGTTGAAAACCTGTTCATCGGTTATGAACGGAGATGTCCTTATGCCAGTCGGTATAATGGACAGTAAAAACCTATTTTGTTAGAAGTGTTCTCCCCTTACTGTGTGCCAATGCTTAAACTTTTTGGGAGACCTTCTTGACAGGAGCTCGAATAGCTCTGATAAGCCGGGGGCCTCGGTTTTGGAACTTGAGGGCTAGAATGCCCAAATTTTTGAAAATCTCGTACAGTGGGCCCAAGGCCAGTTGGCACGAGCAAGAGCTCGTAAATGAACATGATATATGTGTCATAAAACTTAATAAAGTGAATTGTTTGGCCATGGTACCAAGATAGGACCGACATGCTCAGTCAACTAGCAGTAGTGCGACATGACAGGTCGACGGACCAGTCAAGACAAACAACTGTGGGTTGAGTTGAGAGTCGGGGCCATTGGACCAGTGGCACCACATATTACATGGCTTGATAAGAAAATATTGTTTGTGCATGCACTGTGAGTAGGGGATCATCAAGACGCCCATGAGAGGTAGTGATGCGTCCTAAGGGCACTGGACAACCTGATGGCTATAAGGGCAGTTCATCATTCCAGGTGTCTGTGCAAAATCTGGAGTAGCAACAAGCGCATGAGACTGATGAGGTCTCTATCCTCATACAGACATGAAGAGTGATTTTGGGATTGTGGGTCGGATGTCACATACATCCAGTCATTCCCAAGGTAGAAGTGATTGTACTTCTATCCGGGTGGCAGGAAAAGTCGCTTCGAAGCCACTAGCGAGTTCAATAGTGATACTGACTTGCGAATGTGTGTAACCTTCATGATGAAGGATGTGTGTTGGGTGATGACACACCGGTAACTAAGAACTAATGGAAAAACCCAAATTTTTAAATGAAGAGATTTTTTTTTTGAAAAGAAAGGAGTCTGGCACACTCCATATAAATGTTTTTCTTAAAAGTTAAAATTAGACCTTTGAAAACCCATTCACTGAGTAGTCGTACTCACCCCCTTCCTTATATCCCTTTCAGGAAATCCCAGAAAGCCTACCTTGAAAGACCGTCAACTAAGATGCCTGTAAGACAGGTATGTAAAGTTTAAAATTTCATGGAGTTTTGATTATGCTATTCCAGGAAATGGTGCAGATATAAAGGACGCCTTACTTTTTACAGATTATAATAAGGGGAAACCCTTTAATAAACCGGAGAGTGGCGGGTTGTTCACGGGGATCCGACCAAACCGGGTTGGGGCATAACAGCCTAACCTGCTTGTATCTATTCCATACCCTTCCCTTATTGTAAATTTCAGTTATTAACATCTCTTCGCATATGTTATAAAAGAGTAACAAAAAATTGTTTATTTGATCGACATTCTTTATTTTGAATTTTCAAATTTGAGTTTTATTTTTAACTTTATTACCTTAATTGTGTGATGTTGAGATTCTAATATTTAGTGTTTCAAATCTTATAAATATTATTACATTTTATTAAAAAAATAACTAAACATATTTTATAATAATTGATTTATGAAAAATTTCAATAATATTATTATATAAAAATATATAATATTTTATATTTTAATCTAGACAAAGCCTAACCTGCTTGTTTATTAACCATACCCTTCCTCTATTGTGAATTTCAGTTATTAGAATCTCTTCACATATTTTATAAATTATTCTAATAAAAAAATTGTATATTTGATCACATTCCGCATTTTGTATTTTCAAATTTGAGTTTTATTTTAAACTTCATTACCTTACTTGTGTGATAGTGAGATTCTAATATTTACTTCCTCAAAATCATATAAAGATTTATTAAATTTTATAAAAAAAAAATAATTAAACATATTTTATTATAATTGATTTTGAAAATTTGCAATAATTTTATTTTATAAAAAAAATATATTCATTTTATAATAATTGATTTATGAGATTCTAATATATATTCTATCAAAATCTTATAAAGTGTTATTTCATTTTATTAAAATTAATTAAACTTATTTTATAATAATTGATTTATGAAAAATTTCAACAATATTATTATATAAAAATATATAATTAATTTTTAATATAAAATATATAATATTTCATATTCTAAATTAGAGAAAGCCTAAACTACCTTTTTCTTATCCACACCCTTCTTCTATTGTGAATTTCAGTTATTAGCATCTGTTCGAATATGTTATAAACTATTCTAACAAGACAATTGTTTATTTGATCGAAATTTTATATTTTGAAATTTCAAATTTGAGATTTATTTTATATAATATAAACATAACAAATAGTAAAAAATACTTAAAATACAATAAATTTTAAAAAAAACACTAAAAATACAAAGCTATGACAAAAATAATTCTAAACATTGCAAACATAAGAAAATAGTAAGAATTAATTAAAATAACCTGAAATAGTATGAAAAATTAAAAAATAAAAATTCATAAACAAGATACATAACTAATTATAATAAAAAATACAAGAATTTAAATAAATCCAAATATAGTAAAAAATATAAAATGCCATAAATTTTCAAAAATAACAAAGAAAACAAAAAATCACAATGAAACAACAAAAATATTTGGGATCATTCAAGATAAAAATGATAAAAAAAATAATAAAAAATAAACCTAAAAAGTATGTGACAATAAAAAATAATTAACAAATAAACATTAAAAAATTACTAAAAATAGTAAGTAACACAAAACATTTTAGAAACACCATAAAATAATTAAGAAACTCATAAATAATTGGGAAAGATACAAAGAAATGCCTCAAAAATAAATATATAAGATACAATAAATTTTAAAGAATAAAAATAATTAAAAACTACAGAGAAAAATTATAGCAATAATTCAATATATATATTAAAGAATAAAAAATACTACAAATAGAAAAAAAAATTGCATAAATTCCAAGAAACTACAAAAAGTTATTAGAAACAAAAAAAAGAAACTCTAAAAAATGGAGTGATTGTTAAATATACAAAAATATTAAAAATTATTAAAAAAATACTTAAAATATGATAAAAAACAAAAAAAATATTTATAGACAAACCGCAAAATTAATTAAAAATAGTAAGTTAAACTAAAATAGTAAGGTAATAAATAAATAATTGAATAATAAAACTTTATAAATATTATAATATTTTGTTGTTTAATTATTTATTTATTATAACTTTTGTTATTAGGTTATAATTTAGTTTTACTTAATTTTTTAATTAATTTTACGTTTTATCTTGTAATGTTTTTTATATTTTTATCATATTTTGAGTTTTTTTTAGTAATTTTTACGATTTTTATATATTTAATCATTACCCTTATTTTTAGTATTTCTTTTTTTATACCTATTATATTTTTGGAGTTTATTGGTATTTTATATAATTTTTTCTATTTATAGTATTTTTTATTTTTAATATATATTAAATGATCGCAACTGTTTTTCTCATTTTTATGTAGTTTTAGTAATTTTTATTTTTTTTAATTTATTGTATTTTACGTATTTTTTTCTTATTTAACTTATTTCTTTACATGTATCGTATAATATTTTATTGTTTATTTATTTATTTCTTATTATTGTTATTATTTTCTTAAAACTTTACTTTAACTTTCTATTTTTTATAATTACTTTTACAATTTATATTTAATTTTTTTTATTTCATCATATGTTAACTCATTTTTAATAATTTTTATAATTTTTGTATATGGATGGATTCCACATATTTTTGTGTTAATTTTTTATTTTTATGTATTTATTATTTTTAGTTTTTATTATTATTTTATGTAATTTTTCCTATTTTTGGGGTTTGTTTAAATGTATCTTACAATGTATTTATCGTTATTTAGGTTTTTTTTAATTTTCTTTTAAAGTTTTTAAAATATTTTATGATACTTATAATTTTTAGTAATTCTTATTGTTTATATTTTAATTTTTATATTATTTTTTATTGTCAAATATTTTTTAGGTTTATTTTTATTAATTTTTATCATTTTTTATCTTGAAAGCACATATGTTTAGTTGTTATTTTTTGTGTTAATTGTTATTTTTAAAAAATTATGATATATATTTGATTTTATTTAAATTATTTATATTTTTATCGTAATTAGTTATATATATTATTTGTAAATTTTTATTTTTAATTTTTCATACTATTTCAAGTTATTTATATGCTTATTACATAAAATGGTAAGAATTAAAGAAAATAATATGAAAATGTATGAAAAATTAAAAATAAAAATAAAAATTTACAAACTAGATAAATAACTAATTACAATAAAAAAAATAAAAGTAATTTAAATAAAAATAAAGATAGTAAAAAAACATAAAATAACATAATGTTTCAAAAATAACAATAAATAAAAAAATAATAACGAAATAGAAAAAAATATGTGAGATAGTTAAAGATAAAAATGTAAAAATTAATAAAAATAAACTAAAAAATATTTAAAAATAAAAAATAATATAAAAATTAAAAATAAATAATAAAAATCACTAAAAATTATAAATAAAGCAAAACATTTTAGAAAATTCATAAAATAACAAATATGATATATTCAAATAAACACTATAAATAGAAAAAATAATATAAAATAATGATAAAAACTAAAAAATAATATAAAATAATGATAAAAACTAAAAAATAATATAAAATAATGATAAAAACTAAAAAATAATAAATATATAAAAATAAAAGAATAACCCAAAAAATAGGTAGTATGGTTCAATATATAAAAATAGTAAAAATTCCTAAAAAAGAATAACATGATGAAATAAAAAATTAAATACAAACTGTCAAAATAATTATAAAAAAATAAAAAAAATTAATTAAAATTTTAAGAAATTAACAAAAAATAATAAATAAATAAATAACAAAACATTATACAATACCTTCAAATAAGAACAAATACTTAAACTATAATAAATTTTAAAAAATAAAAATTACTAAAAATTATACAAAAATGAGAAAAACTGTCATTCAATATATATAAAATAATTAAAAAAACTACAAATATGAGAAAATTGCATAAAATACTAAAAAAACTCCAAAAATGTAATAGGTACAAAAAAATTCTAAAAATAAAAGTAATGATAAAATATATAAAAATTATTCAAAAATACTTAAAATGTGATAAAACACCAAAATAAAACTTTACTAAATAAACCGTAAAATTAATTAAAAAATAGTAAGTTAAACTAAAATAATAAGGTAATAATAAAAATAATAATAAATAAATAATTGAACCATAAAACTTTATAATTTACATATAAATAAATAACTCAAATATTAATAAATATTTAAGATAAAATAAATTTCTAAAAAAATAGTAAGTATTAAAAAATACAATGAAACAAGAAAAAAATTATTTAATATACAAAAATATTAAGGAAAACTAAAAAAAATTTAAGAGTGAAACACTAAAAAAATTCATAGACAAACAACAAAATTAATTATAAAAAAATAGTAATTTAAACTGAAAATATACATAAAAATAGCAAGTTAAAATCATAATATTCAACTCAAAAATGTAATAGATAAATGAAAAGAAAGAAATCAAATCATAATATTTTTTAGTTAGGTGATGCTCGATGAAAGCAACATTCCATTGAAAATGCTTTGCTAGGCAAAACTCCTTCACTATTTATTTATGGATAGATGAGAGAATAGGACTAACTTACCTCATCATCCCTATCCAATGAGTCTAGGGCCTGCATAAAATTTGGATTGTCATTAAAACTTGCATACATAAGTACAAGTTCCACATGTAAAATGAAAAAGGGCAACCACAATAATAATGCAAACTAGGAAGTTATTTAATCATTTTAAGTTAATTCTCATTATAATTTCTTATACTTAAAAAACTTATCAGCAACAATCAACACATAATATAACAAGTTAATGACTATCGTAGATGAATTTAGCAATATAGGTATTGTTACATTATTGATTTATACATAATAACTAATTTCAATCTATTTTATAGTTATAATTATGTTTAATGTCATCAATTAGTTATAAGTATTCTCTCTAGACAATTGTATATTATATTTAAGAGAGAAACCAAATTCAAATATCTTGGTAATCATCATCATCACTATCTTTTATTTGATCGTAAAGATAGTTGGACGTATGTTACAGAACATAAACCTAGAGAAAAAAATGAATTCATTGGTTGATCTAAAAGATACAAGTACCCTTATGATAACCTACCCACAGGTCCATTGATATACATTTTCTATCGCATTAGTTTTGAGAGGGTATTTGCTTATCACTCGTTCCTCTCATTATGTTTCTACCAAAATATATTAAAGCAAAGAAACTAAAGAAGTTAATGTTCCCACTAGGTATCACTTATAAGTAAATAATTTCATAAAAAAATCTCTACCTAATTTGAAGAAATCAAATCAAAGAATAGCAATTAATTAATTTTAAAATACAATTTATATGTTGATATATGATAGACTACGAGATAGATAAATATCATCTAAAATAATTTAAAATAAAAAGTATATTGATGATTGAAGCCTTTACTCTTCAAACCTACAACTATGCTTGAATTTCAGTATTGTTACTCCTTATTTGGATAAGCTTGTTAGATATACGTGTCAAGTGCCCAATATTTCTGATCCTAGGTGGCTATCTTCCTTCGACAATAATAGTTGGCTATATTCATTCGACAACATTCACATAGAATTTAATATGAATCCAAGGGAAAATGATGATTGTAATAAGTATTTTCCCAATAATATCACAATAACGGAGAAGATGCTTAATGAGAGAAGCATTTTTTCTCTCCGGGCATGATAATAATATGTTTTCCACATGATGCAAAAAGTTGTTGTATGGATAACTACAATTGCATATATAATAAATAAATATTTGTTATCATCAATATCCATGGTATTGCATGGCAAATTCACTAGCACTTACTTGAACAACAAGCACAGTATTTTTTGTAATGCCCCAATATTAATCAATTCCTTCTGAGTAGCTTCATCACCAACAGTGAGTAAGACTAAGACAAACACCACAATCTAACAAGTAGAGTTTGAAGAATAAGTAAAAGTCAGAAACGATATACAAGAGAAAAGGTAGAGTATTTTATGGTGAAAAAGTGTCATAATTTTATAATGTCCCAAAAGAAGCATCTTCTACTTCTTCATTCAAAGATGAGAACCTATACATAAATACAAATATATGTTTCAAAGAAATCATATTTTTTTGTTCCAAATAAGTATGCCAAAAATAATATACAAGGTGAAAGATAGTATTTTATGTGGAAAAGGTGTCAGAATTTTATAGTGTTCCAAAGTAGCAGCATCTTTTACTTTATTCAAAGGTAAGAAACTATATATACATTTCCAAAAAAATCATTTTTCTGTGAAATAAGAAATTTTAGATTGCTCTATTTTTTTTAAAATATTATTCATAAATTCCCTAAAAATGAGGCATGCATAGACAAATGAGAGAACTTACCTTTCCAAGAGGTGGATGCAATTTTCTTTATGTCATAATAAAAGATTCACGATCAAAGAAAATTCTAGGAGTGCTAATATATCACCTGCAAAGTACAAAGACAAGGTTTCACAACTTAGTGTCTGCATAAAAAAAGGCTTGAAAGTTTTGAAACAAGGTTCCATTCCTTTGACAAAACATACTTTTTTTTTGTGAAAATGTGATTTTCTATGTAGAGACAATCAGCAACAACATCCTAGAACTTTACCTAATCTCAATAACATGCCATCAATTGTCCGAGAATGAGCTACTATTGCTGTCCCATGAGTTAATTGGCGATTGTACATATGGTAAGACAAACAAATTCACCAGAACTGATATTTGCCTAGAATCTTCAAGTGCATGCAAAAATAGTCTTCCAATAAAACTAAAAAAATACAAAAAGAGAGTTATGGACTAGATGGAAGAGACGGCATAAAATCATATTAACTGATCATACAAAAAGAGAGTTATGAACTGATTTTCTTTTATCATCCCACAAAATGTGATTGGATGGTTGCCATCTCCCAGGATAACTTCACATACATATATACAAAGCCTCTAACACCTTTTCTCTAATAAAAGAACATCTTTAATATGTTAATCTGCCTTTAAATTTACTTTTCACCATTCAATTCATAAATCCTATCCTTCTATTTTTAGACACTATGCTTCCCTAGAGTAAGCAAGTCCAGAGAAATTCTCTTCTCATGGCACATATCTTTCAAACCATGTAAGCTTAGTATCAAACCAAAATGCGTAGAATACAAGAAACGGAAACTAGGGCAATTTCCTTTAGGTACATTCCCTCAAAAAATAACATAATCGAAGAATTTAGCGCATATATGCTAAGCTCGAGCAATCTACATCTCAAATTACTACGGTTCCGACATTTTATTCTATCAGAATGATGACTGAATCATCTATATTAGAACAGGAGGAAGCGAGAAAAGTAAATCTCGAATAACACAAAGCAATGAGAAAGCAAAAATGGAAGACTCACAGGAGATGAAGTGGACAGCCCCGCCATTCGCCCGAACATCTTTGCTTGTGTGTGGAAATGGCACCCCGATTCAAAGATCTGAAATGGAACGGCGGTGAAGGAAGGAGATCGCCCTGGGCCACTAAACTCTAGAAGCAATCAGTGGATGGCCAGAAATTAGATCCACAGATTCCACCTGTGACCTAGAAGGAGATTTCCAGTGAAGCAATAGAGAAGAGATTTTCAAAAACAGAATAGGCGGAAGAGGTGGTTGGGCATGGGTATGCTCCCATACTGTTTTACTTTTCCCTCTAATTTAATTTCTATCATGTTATTTTTTTCTTATAAATTACGTACATATATTTTCTCTTTATTTTTTCTTTCTTATCATTAGGTTTTCATTTTCTAAAAATTTTAGCCATCATGTTCACAAGTTATCAAATTCTTCTTCCACTTTCATATAAAATTCCGCACAATTTAGTATTTACTCTTATACTAAACACGAAAAAATGTGTCAAACTTTTAGTTATAATTATCGTTATTCCCTATTCACTTCCACCCATTTCACACTAGCTTGAATTCTATCATGATTACGTTGATTATGATCAATTAATACATTTAGATGTGTTGTGCCAATTGTTTCTTATTTATATTATATATATAGCATATTAAGGTAGCATTTAAGCCTCATAGTATCAATTTTATTCAGAAATAGTTATTTGTATTTCTCTAAATTCAATCTATTATCCTATTTATAAACACATATACACTCTCATAAAATCTAATACCTTATATTCATAATCTCAAATATTGTAATTTTATTAGTTATTCACTTCGTAAATTATATAAATTTTGTTGTATGAAAATAAAATAGGTGCATTTTAGTAACCGAGCTCTAATTATCTAAATATGCTACAAAATAAGATGAACCTAAGAACGCCAACAATAAGATTAGTAATTCATCAATTTAGTTGAAAAAATTAAATATTACACACTAATAACTTGTATCTTTTAATGAAAATATATAATTTATATCGGTAAGGTATCTGAATTAAATATCTCAAATACTACCCATTACCCTAAAAAAAATATCAATAAACTTTGAGGGGCGGATGGAATTATCCCAACTTAGCCTAAATAGAACTACACAAATATATTTTTAGGAATTTTAAATTTTTATTAATAAATAAGATAATTTTACAAAAAAAATCATCTAATATTAAGAAAATAAACAAAAGTAACTTTATTATTCATATTAAAAATTTTAATATTACTATATAATTTATTAATCTATGTGTGATATTTCAAAATAAAAATACTAAACTAAATTAGATCAATTGAAAATCACTTACAATGTAATATCAATATTAGTTTAACTTATATTATCATTTTTAAAATTCATGCTCATGTTTATTAGTTCCGGAGTGTACGAAAAATATCATACTAATAATTTATAATAATTAATAAGTTTTATAACACAAACATTGTCACGCATCGACCTAGATTAGTCGGAGTTCGTGATCAACCTATCACCCTTCCCTATATAATTTAGGTATATCTACTCGAATAAGGCAAGAAAGGTGATATCCTGCAAAGGAGTTGAGGGCGCGTCTGGAAAGGTGATGTCCTGCAGAGGAATTGAGGGAGGGGTGAGTATAATACTTAGTGAGCGGAACTACTATAACGATTTACTTGAACTCATTTTATCTTTTTTTAATTCATTTTCATTATTTCACACAATCACAAGATCAACCACCACCCTTTTTGTATTTTTGTAGTTTTTTGATAATATATATATATGTATATATATTTTATTAAATAAAATTTATATATAATTAAAAATATAGATTAATATTAGCATTACTACACCACGAGAACCAAACTAATTTTTATTTTATTCACAATACTTTAAATCTTATTTTTATTATTAATTATAACCTATGTAATATAAATTTATTTATCATATACTACTAAATATATTTAATAGTTATATATATTGCTCAAGTGAATTTCATAATTTATTGTGCATATATAGTAAATTATGAGAAGTGAAATAAATATTTTATATACACTATTAAATCATATTTTTATTCTAAATCAACATCAAATAAAATAATTCTACAAATTTCTTCTAGTAATTTTATATTTAATATATTTTATTCAAAATATATGAATATTACAACCCAACCCTTGTCCCTACTATAACTATCACAACCTATAATTTCAAATTTTTATCTTGTCATTCTCTTTCTTTGCACTCAACTTTTGCTTTATTTAGTTTTCCTTTTTTATAAATATAAAATATTCGACAAAATTTTTAGTAGAATTCTTTTTTAAAAATAAATCTTTAATAATTAAAATTAAAATTATTATAACTCAAAAATTTTAATATTATATAATTTTAAAAAATAATATTTTAATTAATCTTCCATTATAAATAAGAGGTATGTGTATGCCTAACATAAGGAGGAAATCTCTAATATGTTATTAGAATAATCAAGCAAATTTTTATCTGAATTTCTTTCGTAGTATAAAGATAATACTCCATTGAATATATCTAAAAATTCTGTTAACAATTTGTAAATATCCTTAAATGGGATGATCCATATACCTATTAGAAAAAAGTTTTCTAGATCAAATATAGTTATAATCAAATACATAAAAAATTTTATTATTTGTTTATATTATATATTATTAATTATATATATATATTCTATATCATAGTTTATTACTACTTATAATTATTCATTCCATAATTTTTAAAAATATTTTTAGCATATTTAGTTTGTTACCATTATCTCTTAAAATACTTATATTACTAAAATAACATTTTATTTAAATTCATAATCTCAAACTCTCATTTCATAATTTTCTTAAATTCTTTTATGATAGTATCATTACTACTTAAATCAAGTAATCAACCTACAAACAAACAATCTTCAATCAATTATATAGGATAAGAGCAAATATTACACAATATAGTCATATAGAAATAGTATCAACAATTAATACAATAACTTTCTCTTGAAATCTAGATTTGTGTATCCATCTCTATCACCCTCATAAAACAAGCTTAAACATCAGGTGAAATTAAGAATTCTAGTTAAAAGTGAATATGGTACAGGAAAAAAATTGAAAACACTCTTTATTAATATATTTCTAGGCATTGTCAACTTTCTTCCATAACTATTTCACCACTATTTGTTCCATTACACCTTCATCAAACATTTGACCGCAGACTATATTATACATATTAGTCAAATATATATATTAGTAAATATAATACTAATATTAGTATTAGTCTAATTTATTGTTTAACAAATAAATTAGAATACTAATACTAATATCAGTTACATTTTAGCTACCAAGAGACCATTTAAATACATGTGTTGTTGCTATTTCTCCATTTCTAATGAATGATATGGTCACCAACATTATATATATATATATATATAGATGATAGTATTTCAACACACAAGTACTCTTCTAAGTTGGATAAGTTCTACTCGCTTGAAATTTTCCCCACATTAATAAGTATAAAATAACCACGTGTATATATATATATTATTAAATTTTATAAAAAAATACATTAATTATATATGTGAACATGAGATGGATAATAAACAACTTATAATTTGGAGTTTATCGCTTCTTTTCCATAGTAATATGATAAAAATCTAACAGTTCCTTATAAAATATTTGCATATACTTTGTAAGTTGATCCATGGCACTCATATCCCACTTGTAACACAATTAAAACATTGGGAGATTTTTTTAATTAGATAAATCATATTTTCTTTGATTTTTTTGCTCATCATATTTTATTTTAATGAGATATAATAGTTTATTAAAATTTAGATAAATATATTTTTAAAATAAAAAATTAAATAATTTCTGAGAAAAAAGATTTAACCCTAAAAATTATAAATATAAGATAGAAAATAAAACAATATACTAAGTAATATGAAATATAAGCACACTGTCAGTTCTCGCATGCACCTTTTCATTGCATCAGTTAAGAGCTGAAGCTATTCAAAGGTACTTCATAGTTGGAGACAAAAAGTAAAACTTTTCTAAATATTTCCCGAGCTAATGTATATTGTAGTTCGAAATAAGTTGACAAGGTCCAATAATAATACTACACTAGCCTATCTCTAGCAAAAGGTAGCCTTCTAATAATTTCTAGCCTTAGTCATAAAAAAATTTAAAGAAAGGGGAAAATTGCTTAAGAACTTGATGAGCATATCAATTATCATAAATGTCATGCATTTCCTTTAGATGCTAGGACAAAGTTGAAATCCAACTTAGCGAATTTTGTAGAACTCTCCACTGTCAGCTTTCTTCCTCCTAGACCAAGACGTAGAATTTTGCTTCAATCCTCGCTAAACTTTTCCAAAAGCACTGCTCAAGCGCATGGCCTACTTGGGCATCTTCTGTTCTCACTAGTAAAGACGACCCATTATTCTCATTTTAGTTGTATTGCTTCATAAATATTTCCTGACGGATCGAAGGAAAATGCTTCTTGGAGGATGTGCTCTCCATAAACTCTCATATGACTCACTTGGAAAAGGATCAACAATCCTCTTGTGTCGACAAGATAGTACTTGAATCTTTTTTTACTTCCGTCCTTAAACTTTTAAAATATATCTACAGTCAAATATTTTTTCTTCAATAATCAATAAGTCAGCCACATTATAGTACAACAAAATAAATCACTTAATTATATTATTGATGCCAAATTTTTATTTAATTTTATATTTACTTGTCACGACGGTTATAATTGTTATAATGAACTTTTTAGTATAAAAACTTTGAAAAAATTAGGACCATTAATATATAAACATAACACCCTTTAATATTAAGCTGATATGAAATATTAATAGTTTATGTTATCATTTCAATTATATTACTTTTTTGGATAACTTGATATCAGTTATAATTATTTTGGTACAATATTTAGAAAATCTTAAATTGGTTATTATCATAACTTGTTTATATTATACTTTTACTAAAATTATATTTTTTCAAGCAAAAGACATTTGTATTTATTATAAAAATATTATAATATATATATAAAAAATAAGGATACATATATTAAAGAACTCATTAAATAAAAATAATTGACTAATTAGCCAAATAATAACAAACAAAAAGTGCATAGGCAGCCTTAATTTGATAAAAGCCGGAATAAATGGGTTGTCCTATAAAGGTGGAGGTGATCAAGGAGGAGGGATGCACATCCTTTCATGTTCGAAGTAAAGGTTTTTAATTTGCTCCAAATATAAATCAATCTATTTTTCAAAATAATACGAGTTCATCACCTTGACATACTTCACATATAATATACATTGTGGTTTAGGTTCGCCCTAAGTGGCTTATATATATATATATATGGATTTAACTATAGAAATATTAGTATACCTTGAAGTCTGGATCAATGGTAAGGAAAAGTTCACCCCACTGACTCGGGGGAAAATTCGCCTGTAGGAAAAGTGGGAGGAGACGACGGGGAGAAATAGAGCTGAGAAATGTATTCTAATTAAGATTAGATTATTTTATTTTTACATAATAAGAAAAGTAAATGAATAAAGATATTTCAATATTAATTTTTTTGGACCAAACAATGTATAATTATATTTATAAGTTTCCAAAAAAAATAAGATATATAATTAGAAATCACTTATTAATTTAGAACCATGGGTGAAATAAAATCAATTAATTGTAAACACGTTTATTTGTCATATGACTAAATATCAGAAATATATATATATATATATAATACTACTAAAAAGTCAAAGATATTATGAGATTGGTCTATTGTTTCTAAACACATGTATAATAAAAAAAAATCTTTTAAAAGTAATGAAAGAAGTGCTTGCTATGTGATCCGAGAAAATATCATTATCCAATAAATGAATATATTAATTTTTTATAAAATTTTCGAAAAGAAGCTTAAATTAAATAATAATAAATATTATGTATATATATATATTCATAATATTTATTATTTATTATCAGTAGAAATAATACTCTTAACATAAATAATATTCCATTTTTAATTTATATTAGATCGTTGTTGAGCTGATAATTCAAGTACATTATACATATGATAAGAGTATTTTAATAAAGGTTATTTTAAGATAAATTTGATATAATAATAAGATAAATAAAAAGAAAAAGACTATTTGAGATTCTCCTAATACATAAGATACATATGACTCTCACATCCGCATCTATCATTTTGTCTATATGCATTCAATTGGAGGGATAATATAAATAGTTAGTTGAGTGGGAGGATAAGACAATGCATAAAAGCCTGAGCAGCAATTTGCTAAAATTGGAATGCTTTAGAGAGAAAAAGATCTCTTGGAATAATTATATCACCGTAACCCCAACTTTTTGGAGGCCGCCCAATCTTATTCGTACAAAATATTTATTCTTTATTCCAAATGGATGAAGTTTACAAAAACTAAAAACTGCGTGACATGCGGACAAAAACCACCAAAAACTACATGAATATCTAAACCCAATTATAATAGTTTATTTTAAGTATATATTCGGTTGTATTTATGTACCCATTATTATTTTTTTAAAACAGTTCATTTAACAATATATAAGCATAATAAATTATTATAAATTTTAAAGTATATAATTTCAGTTTCTATAAATGTCTAAGTTAATTTGTGTTGATAACTGTATATCTTATTTTTATTGAGATATAGATAATGTTTATAAGTGATAATCAATGAAAAAATCACAATTAGATTGATATACTTTTTTTCTTAATCAATAAATTTATAGGAGAAATAGATAATATTTATAAGTGATAACCAATGAAAAAATCATAATTAGATTGATATACTTTCTTTCTTAATCTATAAATTTATAGGAGAAAAGCTTGGGGGCTTTTGTGGTAGATTGACTTCAAGAGATGCTCTACTCTCCATATTCCTTCATTCTGTCAAGCATGACTAATCCTCCCACTCAACTAACTGTTCATGTTGTCCCTTCAACTGAATGCATAGAGACGAGAGTGGAGTGTATGTTATGTATTATAAGAATCTCAAATAGTCGTTTGATTTCTTTATTTTAATATTATATTAACTTTATCTTAAAATAACCCTTCTAAAATAATACTCTCATCACATGTTATACATAAAATAATAAATATAATATATTTGAATTATATGGTTAACACCTATCTAATATAAATGAATAATTGAATATTATGTACTTGAATCTAACAACACATTTATTTTAAGAATACTTATACATATAATGTTATTAAAAACAAACTTCATCACACAATAAATATATTTATTTCAAGTACGAAAAATATTATAAATTTATAAAAAAATATTATAATTATTTATAGGTTAATAATATTTTCTCCCAATAACCTAAAAAAATATTGATTAGAAATTATTATAAAAGCATGCACTTTTTTTGTAACTTTAGATTAAAAGATTTTTTGCTTACTGTTGCATCCATAATAAGAGGCGTCGGTGATAAAAATAAAGGATTAAATTAGGAAGAAGTTTCGGATCCAAACCAATTTTAGTAGTATATATACATATACATTTATGATATTTTTAAATAATCCATTAACCTCACTCAATATTTAGGAAAATGACAAATAAACATATGATTATAAGTAATTATTTTTCTTTCACAGATTAATAAGTGCCTTTTATTTATATATTTTATTTTTAGAAAAACAATATGGGTATAATTAATAAGTATACATTTGTTTGGTCCAAAAAATAATAATTATACATCTTTATTCAATTATTTATTTTTTCTTTTTTATAAAGATAAAATATTCTAATTTTAATTAATATGTAAGTAACTCTTGTGATTCACCCAATTTTTATCATAAAAATTTTAGTTTAAAAATAAATTCTTAATATTAGTTTTTTAATTTACCATAACACAATATTTTTATATCATTTAATTTTATAAATAAAAAAAGAATATTTTAATTCATCTACGAATATAAGGGGATGCATCTATCTTCTAAAACACATTACTTGTAGTAATCATGGCACCGGAGAAAAATGTCAGCTCCACTTTTTTTTTTGCACAATGTCAGCTCCACTTCTGCTTGTGTCTTGAGCTCCCATTTCTCCTCCAACATCTCTTATTGTTAGTCCAGATCGCAAATTGGTGAATATTTCCTCGAGTCAATGAATTGATCGTCACTTAAAAGATATACTAATATGCCTAAAAGTTAAATCAATGACATCTATATAAACCACTCAAGGTCAACCACAATATATATTATAGATAAAGTATGTTATAAATAAAATTTCACAGTAAATATAATTAAAATGAGAAACTCAAGGGCAAGGTTAATATGAGAGAGGTTACGATAAAATATGCATTCAAATCCTCTCTTAGTAGCACTTAGTCTGCACTAGTAATAATATTGTCATACTTTGTATATTATATTTGTTAGAAAATTATACATATAATGTTTTATGTCTATCTTATTACATATATAGTCCACAAATTCTGGCTGAAGTGCGAGTTAACAAATTCAATCAATTTGAAATTATTTTTTAATTTTAATATTGTTAACTATTTTGATATTGCAATGAAATAATAGAGAAAATGAAGTGAAATTTATCTTTAATGTATGTGATAAATTATGATTATATATTTTTATTTTTATAAATTTTTTATAAAATAATTATGAGAACGATGGGTTGTGGTTATTAGGAAGAAAACGGTAAGAAGAGTTGTTGACTATGGCAAAGTTGGACTTCAACTTTGTCTAGAAGCAGCACTCTAAGTAAATCCACGATATTTTAAATTGATTGATATATTTGTCAAACTCTTAAATGGATTAGATTACAAAAATTTCCTTTATTTTATATGTTTTAAGAACTGAATAACAACAAACTACATATATAAATATAATCTTTAAATTTCATTATTTTACTCTACTCTTCATAATTTTATGCAATGACCTTATATATTAGAGTATAACAAGAATCAACAATGTTTTATTTATCCCTATTAGAGAAAACTTAACAAGAAAAAAAGAGTAAATCCACGTCTATTTTCTCAAAATCGATGAGTAAAAAAGTTAAAAGTTACTTTTATAGTGAAATAAAGAAAGAAAGGTGTTTATCCCATTTCCCATTCTCCACGAGAAAGAAATTAGTGTAATTTGTAATATTTAGAAAATTTTTAAGTAAATATAAGATTTTATATTAATTTATTTGATAATATTTATTAAATATAATATTGATATTTTTGAATAAATAAATAATAAAATAGTAATATTGATAAAATTATAAAATATTATTAAAAATTAATTATAAATATATTATCTAAATATTTTAAAATATCTAGGTATCGTATTTTATTTATAAATAGATGGTGTTGCTATCGTAAAAAATGGGGAATATATTGAATAGATGGGTAAACACTTTGCAAATTGAATATTATTAAAAATTCTCTTAAATATAATTGTGAAATGACAAAATATGTAAAAAATGATAACAATAAGTATATAATACATTATACGAGAAAATTTTATTGAATATTAAGTTTATCAGATTTATTTTGAATACAAGTCAACCATCTATGGTGAAACGCTAAAAATACTTACGACTTCACCTACTACTACAATCAAGAAATGTGGCATTAATTACTTACTCAAAGCACATATAATCAAATTTATAAAATAATTAATTTAATTTTTTCAACCATATATTCTCATTACATAATTTTTAGTATATTAAATGAGAATAAAAGAATTTATTTTAATATATTAAAATTTTTACTACTAATAACTTCTTAATTAATAAAAAATTAATTTTATCATATTAAATATTTTAGATATTCACCACTTTGTGTACATATTATTATTAAATAAATAGAAGTTTGAATTATTTAATTTAAAGAATAGTGTGGGAATGATAGAATGTATGTGTTTTTTAGACTAGTAAAATTTGGAAGTGAGATATTCTTGTTATTAAGTGTCCATAATTATAGAAAAGGATGAAGACTAACCATTGATAGAAGCCAAAAGGAAGATCAAACATTATGGTGTGATGAAAATGATTGCAAAATTCTTGTAGCAATACACAACTTCTAGTATAAAGGTGAAGTAGAAGAAAAAAAATGCACAATTGAACTATGCAGTTGTTAGGCCATTCAAAACTTGATATCATGAAGAAAAGAAGAGAAGTAGAAGAATTGTAGTGAATGTAAATTGTATTCTCTTGCTTTATTTTAGTATTATGCATTATTATTTATAAATTAGTTACACTAACAAAAATAAATAAATAATTACAATTAATAGAGAATGAAATGAAATAAATATTACTGATTAGAATAATATAGATATTGATTTGATTATTAATTTTTTTAATAATTTGATATTATTTTATTAAAATATCTTGTATGCCTATAAGAATTGATATTATCCGATTGTATTGTTAAACTTATTTTGCTATTAAGTTCTAAGTGAAATAAAATAAGTATCACAAAAATTTTCAATAAAGTTTGAGAGATGCATTCCATCTACCTTCCAATATTTTTTTGGACCAATCCTTTCGTCATTAATGTTCGTATGAAATATATCAATACAATTTGTTGGGAACACTTTCACTTATTATTTTTCTACTTGGTGATAATTTTTTTTTGTAGATAGTCATCCTATTTTCCCTACAATTTTTTTTGTAGATAGTCATCATGAAATTTAAGCATATTTAGCATTATACTAAATACTACAATAGGATTAAGGAGTACAACTACTTTCTTTTTAACCTTGAGATTTAGATCCAAATGTGTGAATCAATCTATGTCATAATTATAAAATAAATTTAAACATTGTGTCAAATTAAGAATTAAAGTTATAAGAATGTGTGAACCTATCTATGTCATAATTATAAAATAAATTTAAACATTCTGTCAAATTAAGAATTAAAGTTATAAGTTGATCTTGCACATGAGAAAATTGACAAAATTAAATACACTCTCCATTCAAATCTTTCCATACATCCTCAACTTTCTTCCACAGCTCTTTTAATACAATTTATTGAGTCAAATAGTTATAAATATAAATAAAAGATATCATCACTTATATATTAACTTAGAAAAAAATAAAACAAATGTTAAAATTTGATAGATAATTTATTTAAATATTATAATTTTTATATCTATATATTTGAAAAAATGATATCCTAGGCATTCATTAGTATCTTTTAAATATAAAAATTTGTCAATTTTATCAACAATATAAGAATTAATCAAATTAATTATAAATATATAAAATTGAAAATACAACCTTTAAATATATATATATATATAATGCTTAAAACTCAAATATCAAAAATATAGAATAAAAGGTATACTTCATCACCTTATTAGAGACAATAGTCGTTGGTAAACATACAAATAACTTTGAGGCTCTTATTACATTATTTTGGCTACTAAGACCATTTAAATGCATGTTCTATAGCCACATCTCCCATTCCAAGTAGAGATATGATCATAAAAAAATATTTCCAATTGAAAGTTGAGCAATCAACAAGCACATTTAGACAGTGGGTATTTTCTGCTCGTTCAACCATTTGACCTAATTCAAGTATTCTCTTGCATGGTAAACATGTTAGATCAATGTTTGGCCTTATCTTGAACTCTATTCTTCAATGTGTATATTGATGGACTAGTGATTTAATACTTACAACGTCTTTTGCATAGTACATGCGATAAGACTATCCTCCCATATGTACCAACTTTTATTCAATTTTATTGAATAGATCTAATAATCCCATGGTTTACTTGGGCAGCCAATGAAGGAACTTCAGTTCGCAGTAGTACCGGTAACCCATCATTTTTATTATTGTTTTCGTTATAGACTGAAGGCAAATGCTTCTTCGAGAATGTCCTCTCTATGAACTCATGGCTTGCATTGTAAAGGCTCAACCTTCAACTTTGGAAAGATATATACAATCAAATAATTATTTTTTTCTCCAAGATTAGCCACATCGAAGGATTAAAATATATTATCAAAATTAATATTTAAGTCTCAAATTTTCAAAAATAAATTTAAAAAAAAATAAAATCTCATTGTTACATAAAGATAATATCATTTAACATTAGACTTATATGGACTAATGATGGTTTATATGACAATTTCAATTATATTTTAATGTGGCATCAGTTATATTAATTTACCAAATAATAACACACCTAAGTGCATGTAACACGTGAAATCCTGTAGCCCTATTGTCGTAAAAGTGGGAATAAGAGGGTTGTTATGTTTAAAATAAAGTTTTTTAACTTTATCTAGATATTCATCAATCTCTTTCTAGAAGTGATATGCTAGTCCTATACATTGAATCTGACCAATGCTCAATGGCACCAATCATACTCTTCACCTCCCCCTTGAGTTCCTAAATTTGGTGGCATGTCAAGAATCGTTTGCAAAAAATGACATAATTCACACGTAACACACTTCGTAGTTATGCGTACGTGGATCATATTATTCAAGAAATTATTTATAATTCATGAATTCAACTATAGGTATTTTATTATACCGTCATGTTGGGATCAATAGTTAGAAAAATGTCTCAACTCGGGAAAAATTGGCGAGCTGGCTATTGACATGAACAACAGCAGAAGTGGTGGGAGGTGCAGAGATAGAAAAAAAACAGAGCTAAAAGTTTTCTTCTAATTTCCCACTGATTCGGGAAAAATTTCCCAAAGTTTGCCATTGGCATGAACTAGAGAAATGGGAGGAACAAAAACATAGAGAAATGAAGCAAACATTTTTGTTATGATTTTCTACTTACTAGTAATGTGTTGTTTCATACAGAGGAGGAGGCATACCTCTTATTTATAATGGAAGATTAATTAAAATATTATTTTTTTAAAAATTTTTATATTAAAATTTTTTAAATTATGATCATTTTAATTTTAATTATTAAAAATTTATTTTTAAAAAATAAAAAAAATTCTACTGAAATTTTTGTCTGAATAATTTATATTTATAAAAAAGAAAAATTAAATAAAGCAAACATTGAATTGAATGGGAAGAAAGAGAATGACAAAATAAAAATTTGAAATTATAGGTTGTAATACATATACTAGGGACGAGGGTTGGGTTGTCACATTCATAAAGTTTGAATAGAATATATTAAATATAAAATTATTAGAAGAAGTTTGTAGAATTATTTTATTTTATGTTAATATTTAGAGTAAAAATATGATGTAATAGTATATATAAAAAATTTATTTCATTTCTCATAATTTACTATATATGCACAATAAATTATGAAGCTCACTTGAGTCATATATATATATATATAATTATTAAATATATTTAGTAGTATATGATAAATAAATTTATATTATATATGTTATAATTAATAATAAAAATAAGATTTAAAGTATTGTGAATAAAACAAAAATTAGTTTGGTTCTCATATTAATTTAAGTGGTGTAGTAATGCTAATTTTTTTAATTATATATTAATTTTATTTAATAAAATATATATTTTTATTTTTAATTAATAATAAAAATTATACCCAATTTAATTTAAGTTTAATAAATATTTATATATAAATACATAATTTATATTTTACATTTTATTACTAAAATTATAGAATTTACTACCAAAATTATAAATTTTGAATAGATACATACTAGTAGTTTTATCATTCTTTTTTTATATAAATTTACAATAATTATTAAACTTAAATTATGAAAACTAATAAAAATGGTAGATATATGGATAGTTTGATTTACTTACCAATTCCACATAAGAATTTAATGTTACTTTAGGTAGGACATTAGGTAATGAATTAATCTCCAAAGTACATTGTAAATATTTCTCTCAATTTTTAAGATGAAATTGATATGAAGTCACCTATTATGGAAGCAGAAGGAGGCTTATCCCATGTTCTACCTAAAATAATTTGTGAGCCTTCAATGATCTACTCAACAAGTATCTCATATAATTGAACAATTAAACTTAATTTTTTTTTTGTAAGTTGCGAGAATAATAATAGATGGAGTGAAATAGATAAATTTTATAAGATTATAAAAAAATATGGTATCACCACAATAAGTTTACTTATAAAATACATAATGCAAACTTTTTAAAATGTTAATAGAATATAGGAAGTTTAAATATATATATATATATAATAGTAAATATCTCTAACCCAATTTAATCTTTTTTCTATATTTTTTACATTGGGTTATTAAAGTGACTCTACCTCCATCATATTAGTAGATGGGTTTGCAATTCTTTGATTTCTTCAATTAAATTGACGAATCACTAATATTGTATTTCACATTTTCACATCATATACTATTTTCTAGCATATTTAACTTTCATGAAATTTAATATTATGAACTTATCAAAAGTACATCATTATTAATATTATTTTAGCAGTTTAAAAACATCCTTACAAACACTTTACTAAAATATCATTAGAAGTATTTTTTACACAATAATTTAGGAGTGTTATTACTTTAAAAAAATCACAAAATTTATTATTTTCCTTTCTATTAAGAAAACTTATCAACTTCTCCTATATTTGTTAATAGAAGAATTATCATACTTTTATTTTACAATAATCTCACATTTAACGTAACAATATCATATATTAGTCACGTTAGTTTTCATTAATAAGTGAATACATTTTATCTTTCTAATTATAAACTTAAAATATATCTCAATATTAAAAATTATAGTTATTTATTTATCTCTAATTCAATATATTTTATACAATCAATAAAATATAATCTCACCATTACCACAAGTAAATAAATTCAATATATACCCATCAAGTTATTAATATTATATCTAATATACAAACTATAAGATGAGTTAATATGTAATCCCAACTCACAAAAATAAGTAGGTTTAGAAATATAATTGAACAATTTTTCTTTTAAAAAATCCGTATTAATTCACCATTAAATTTTATACAACAATCTCGATCAAATAATCATATATTCAAATAAAAATAATATAAAATAATAAGTGTGATAAAATAAATACTCACTTAAAAAAATCATTTGATGTAGATCAATATTCAAAATCCACATGATCTAAATCTTTGTTTTTGATGTACCATAATTTATGCAAGTATAAATTATATGGATATATTTATATAATTTGTATTGGCATATATATTTTTAATTTTTTAAATTTAAATATTCTAAAAATATCACAAATTGGTACTTCCTACCATTTTAACCTACAACACTTAATCCTACTATTGTGTTGAATTAAAAAATTTTACAATTTAATTCATAAACATTTACAATTTTATACCATGTTACCTAAAATTTTATTAATTATAATTTAGTCGTCAAACTTATTTATTTTCACAATTTTAGCCCTACTATTCATATTTCGAATAAAGTACCTCAATTTAATAGTTTTTTAAAAATAGTCTTGTAACTTTAAAATTTTTCAAAATAGTTATTAAATTTTTAATTTTCTTTTTTTGTTTGTTTAATACGTTGAATTTTTTTTCAAATAAATCTCTATATTCTAAAGTATGGAAATTATTCTCCAATCATCAATTCTCTATTAAATTTTACAATCTTTTGAGATTTTTATTTATGTTAAAAAAATAGGCAAATTTCGAAAGTAAGCTAAGAAGAGCGGGAAAGTAGGCCGGAAATGGAGACTTTTTAGGGTTGTTAAAAAATGATGCCATTGAGTATTTTTATTTATTTACATAATTGTTGTTAAAAATTAAAATATTTATAATTAGATATTTTAGGAAAATATTTCATATATGGTATCAAAATTCCTATTTATGTTGGTGATTTTTTTTCTAATCAAATATCTTTACTAGAAGATATTCAAAATTATGAGGATTATTTTATGATATTTTCTCTAATTTCTTCAACACAAAGCTTGTAGAAGCCCTTTAATTCCTACAAAATTCATGAAACTTTAGGTAACATATCCTAGACATGAGAAGTTGACCTACTTAATTAAGTGCAACCATCCTATGAGGGTAATGTTTGGGAAGCTCCTCTATATGATCCTGCCAAAGTTGTAGTTTCCACTCACTTGAGTCCGCCTTATTTGCAAAGTGGGAAAGGATCAATGTAGCCACAATGTCAAGTACCAATCCATGAGGAAGAAAGGTGGGCAAGGGAGCAATTTCTGTCGAGAAATCGAAGGTAGGGGTCCATATTCGGTCACTTCGACTAGGGAAGTGAAGTATATGTATAAAACTGGATAACTCGTGTTCTAAGATCAAATTATAACTATTTATTTAATATTTAATATATTATTATATTCTTAATTCTATACTAATATATATATATATATAGCACGAGTAGAGTTTTTAATAATAGATGGGATACTATATTATAATTAGAAAAGAAAACTTGGAATACTTTCTTCAATACATCCAAATTTGTACTAGTTGTTCATAATGAGCATTATCATCATTTAATTTAATCATGGATAGATATAAAGCGAGGGAGATGGGGATATTACAAAGCAAATACTACATCATGCCTTCATATTGGAATAGGATCAAGAAGTAGTGCCCTCACTTGCTGTTCCAAGTTCTAGTTCTGATCTGAATGTGTGTAGCAATCTTTGTTATTATTATAAATCAAGATAAGGATCAAGTAAAATTGAGGGCTTGGGTTAGAACTGGGCGTGGCGCAAAATTAGGTTGAAAATATTCTTTATTAAAATCCTTCCGGTTATCATCAACTTTCTTTCAAATCTCTTCTATTACAGTTTGTTCTGTCACATAGTTCTCCTTCATTAAACATACGACCACAGCAGAAGCCACATGTCCTCTCTATTTCTCACACTAGTTACATGTAAAACAGCAAATAAGTTGTTAATTGAACTTGTAATATATCAAATATCTCATTTTAAATGTTATAAAATTTAAATTAATATATCAATTACAACAAATTTACTTCTATTAGTCAAATATATATTCATGTGCTTGCACTTGATATATAGTCAATTGTTAAAAGTGATATATTTATCATTATTTTTTTTTCTATTTGATGTGATAATTCTTAAAATTCACTTTCAAAGGTATAGAATAAAAGTGTAAAAATATCCAAAACTATAAGATCAAAGTACAATTCTCCTGTGAGAAATATCATTCACCTCTTGAGTGACAATATCATTGATGAGTCTACTAATGAGTGAGGAGGTCTTTATAGCTCCATTTCGGCTACTTAGAATCCATTTGAAAATATCTTCAGACACTATGTCTCCCATTCCAAGTAAAGAGATGGTCATGAATAGGACAATTCCAATTGAAGGTAGAGCAACGGACAAGTACTCCTCCACTGTAGGAATCTTATGCTGGTTGAGCCATTTTACCTCATTAAAGTATACCCTAGCCAGTAATTTTATCTGCAAGTGAGAAGCATAGAATAACCACTTGTATATGAGACATATTGATTATACTTTGTAAATGGGTATGAGTTCTCATGTTGAGTTGAAACATATCATAATTAGTTTGTGATTACATTAATGTTTGAGAAATTTACTGTTCTCTTTTTTAATGTGACGTGGATATTATTGACAATAATTTAAAATGTTTGTGATTACATTAATATTTGATAATTTTACTGTTCTCTTTTTCAATGTGACGTGGATATTAATGACAATAATTTAAAAAGTTTGTAATTACATTAATGTTTGAGAAATTTACTGTTCTCTTTTTCAATGGGATATGGATATTGTTGCCAATAATTTGAAACTTACAGCTTCTTTTGCATCGTACATGCCATACACCTATCCTTCCGTATTAATCAACTGTTGTTTAATTTCATCAAACAAATTTAGCATTCCATTGTAGAATACTTGCATGTAAGCTGTCCGTCATCTTATTATCCTACTTACAACATTAAATACTTTAGTTTAGGGGCTAGTAAATATGATAATAATGATATAATGTGACATATCATGTGTGCAACTTTATAAAGTGGACCCATCAATTATGACAAGATATAAAATTCAAAACTCCATCACTTTCCTTTCTCTTACCCACCTTTCAATTGCATCAGATAAGAGCTAATACTGCTCTAGGGCATGGGCTAATTGGGCAGCCAGTGAAGGACCTTCAGTTCCCACTAATACCGGGGACCGATCATTTTCATTATGAAACTTTTGAAGGATGTCCTCTCCATGAACACTCTGATGGCTCGCCTCATAAAGGCTTATCAATCCTCTCGTATCTCTGGTGAGGGAGTCCTTGAAACTTCCTTTACTTCTATCCTTAAACTTTTGAAAGATAACTGCACTCAAATATATATTTTTTTCTCCAAGAGTTAATTAGCCAGACACGTGGTAGGATAAGAAACCAAAGTGCATAGACACGAATGCGTGTGTATATATATATATATATATATATATCGGGTGAAATCCTGTAGTCCTGTTGTCCTAAAAGCCGGAACAAGAGGTTGTGGTATAAAGGTTAAGGTAATCGAGGGAGGACCCAGATTGCTCATGTTCAAAGTAAAAGTTTTTAATTTGCTCTAGGTATTCATCAATCTCCTTTTCAAAGTAATTAACAAGCTTCTCTAAAGGCTCATGATCAGTGACAGCAATCATCGTCTTAATCTTTTCCTTCAATTCCTAAATTTGATTCTGCATGCTGTCAAGGTTCATTTGCAATGAATGACATAGTTCACATATAATATAGGGTTCGCCTTAACTAGCATATTTAGTCTCAATATGTATATATATATATATATATATATATGGTCATTGATTTAACTTTAGGTATATATTGAAACAAAAGAGGCAAGCCATTTGAGAGTTCATGGTGTCAGCCGTCTGGAAATATTCATAAAGCAATACAAGGAAAAGAATCATGAGAATGATGGGTAGTGGTTACTAGTGAGAACTGAAGGTCATTCACTGGCTATCCAAGTAGGGCATGCCCTGGAGTGATGCCTTTGAAAAGGGCTGGCTAGGACTGAAGCAAGCTTCCACATCTCTCTCTACGCGGAAGAAAACTGCCATAGTGAAGAGTTGTAAGTTGGACTTCACCTTTCTCCAGAAGTAGCATCTCAAGGAAATTTATGGCATTTCAAGATTATTGATATGTTCATCAAGTTTTTAAGCTGCTTTGCTTAATGTTTTCCCCTTCTCTACCCAAAAGTTGGTTGATCAATTCTTTGCAGATGGTGGAAAGATAGAAACATTATTAGAAGGTTGTCTTTTGCTAGAGACAGGCTAGTGGAAGCATATTATTGGAGCCTCGCAACCTATTTCAAGCTGCAGTATGCACCCACTCGGAATATATTTACAAAAGTTGTACTATTTGTTACCGTTTTGGATGATATATGATGCGTATGGTACATTCGAATGCAATCCAAAGGTATAAAAGGATAAAGTTTTGCCTTTTATACCATATGTCATAATTGATCCTTCCACTCAATCATAAAGTATGAAGTGCCCTTAATATACAATATTATCAAGTATTATATAATTTTACTATAATGGGCTACTTATTTTTCTTGGTATTTATTTAATTTTTTATTAATTTAATAATTAATATTTATTAAAATTTCATCAAACAATTATATCAATTGTAAGTGTAAAATATTTAATATTATTACCGGTGAAATAGCAGGATGAATCAACTTTGAGAGTAGATGCAAGTATTTTATAAGGGTCTCTTAAATCTTTGTGATGAAATTGAAGAGAAGTTGACTAATATGTAAGGAAAGTATTATTGCATGTACTATGCAAAAGAAGTTGTAAGCCTCAAATTATTACCTTACCTAAATTTATTATATTCATGTAAATAATCATACATGACTTTTTAATTCTTTTGTAGATGATGTTTTAGGCTAAAGAGTAGAAGTCAAAAGGTTCAACCAGTAGGAAGAGTACTATTTATTTGGTCTGCTTTTATCTGCAAATTTACAATTATATCTTTCCTTGTAATGTGAGAAGTAGCTATAGAGTATGCATTTAAATGGTCTTTTACTAGATAAAATAAAGTTATCAAAGCATTGGAACTTCTCAGTAGGCTCAGTATTGATATTGTCTCTAATAAGTTAAGTTAAATAATATTTTCTCAAATATATCAATATCATTTTGATTTTCAAATATACAGTAGAAAGTGTCACTTTTCAAATATATAAAATTAAAATATTACTTAAAAAAATAAATGTGGATTAATTGAAACTGATGGAGGCGCTATGTGTAACACACTTGGAGCAGAAGAGAACACACTTGACTTGAGGAGTAGAATGTTTCACGTTGCAAAATATTGTGAGTGAACAAAAGGTAGCGGAAGAGCTGTGGAATAAGGTCGATCATGCATAGATAGATATAAATGAAGAATGCATTCAATCTCGTTCACTTTTATATCCACTATAACCAAAATTCTCAATTATACACCATCTATAATCTTGTTTTATAAAAATGACAGAGATAACTACACAAGTTCCAGTTTCAAACTGAAACAACAAGTGATTGCACTATTTCTTGATCCTATTCCATTATAACGATATCATTTTTATCTTGTAGTATTTTCTATGATCCTAAACCGGGAAACTAAGAGTTGAATTTACTGTTATTGTTATGGTACTTCCCTCTATTTCACATCTCTCTATGCTTAAATTCCATGATAATGACTATGGTAAAGTTATATACCTTGAGATGTATTGTGCAACATATTTTTTTCTTTTAATGTTACTACATGATGATTTGGAATTGTAACAGACTATGTAAAAATGTCTCCTAGAAAATGAACAAAAGGTGTACCAAGTGGATCTATAACATTAACCATCTTTAATAATCTCTACTCCTTCCAAGTAATAAGAAAACTTGTTATAAGTTGTATTGATTGAACAGCGTCATCACTCATCATTCCAGAGTTTTGGAAACTCCCAAAAATGATATCTCCGCAGATTACTATGGGAGGAAAAGAAGACCAAAATTGGAGCCTCGAAGTTTAATATTTCAGTATAAAATTTTTTAGATATAATATATTAGGAGGAAGGAATCGAGGCTTTTGCCGTTAGCAAACTCTAGATAAATAACATGAGAAGCACATGGTTTCTGTTCACCTCATCCAATAGGAATAAAGCATAACATTTGGCCCAAATATGAATTTTTTTCAAAATTATTAACCCTACATGACCATATGTTGTGGTAAACCCGGAATAAGATAGTTGTGGTATAAAGGCCGACTCGAAAAGCGAATCCATCAATCAGATGCCAGCTTCTCTAGATGCTCACGGTGAGTGGCAGCAATCAGCACATTCACCTTAGCCCTTCCGTTATTTTTCTGCAAGTAAACATATTGCTCAGATATAACATACATAGTGGTTAGCCCTACCTGACATATGGAGATAACTTAACTTTAGTATTATATTATACCGTCAAGTGGGATCAATAGTTAAGAAAAAAGGTCTTTCTTATTATATATTTTGTTTTAAATGTGGTTAGCCCTACCTGACACATGGAGATAACTTAACTTTAGTATTATATTATACCGTCAAGTGGGATCAATAGTTAAGAAAAAAGGTCTTTCTTATTATATATTTTGTTTTAAATGTGGTTAGCCGTAATTTACATATGGAGATAACTTAACTTTAATATTATATTATACCTTCGTGGGATCAATAGTAAAAAAAAAAGGTCTTTCTTATTATATATTTTGTTTCATTTAAAATTTTTTAAATTGATTTTACATTTTGTTTATTTTTGAATTTTTATAGTATTTTTTATTATTTTATATTATTTCGTATATTTTAAATAATTATTGTCATTTTATATATTGAACCATTCAAACTACTTTTATCATTTTTTATTTTTTAGAGTTTTTTTTACAGTTTATACCTATCTTATTATTTGTAGTGTTTATTTAATTGTATTACTATTTTTTGTTGATAATTTATGTATTTTTTGGTATTTTCTTTTTAATTTTCTTGTGTGTTTAGTATCAATTATTTTTTTAATAATTTTCTTGCACTTTAATTTTTTATTTTTACTATATTTTTAATGTTTCATACTATTTTGGATTGTTTTCAATGATTGATTCTATTATTACGTATTGAATAATTCCAACTATTTTTATGGTTTATTTGTATTTTTAGTGTTTTTTTTATTATTTTTAGAAATTTATTGTATTTGAATTATTTATTATTATTTGTGATGTATCATTGAATATATTTTATATTGTTTTGTTGTTTATTTATTAATTTCTTATTATTTACTATATTTTCTTACCTTATTAGTTTAATTTACATTTTTTATAATTTTATTTGTTATTTATTTTTTTATAATTTCGTCTTACTATTTTTATAATTCTTTCTACGATTTCATTTTGGCTTTTTATTATATTTTTAGTCTCTCAAAATTATTTAATTTATTTTAATTTATTTTCATCACTTTTACCTTACCTTAAACGATCCAAAATATTTTTGGTATTTAGTTGTGATTTGATTTTGAGTTTATTTTATTATTTTTAAAAATTTATGACTTTTTAAGTATTTATTTTACTATATGTGGTATTTTTTTAATTCATTTTTCTATATTTTATTCTTTTTACATTTTTTTATTTTACATGTTTCATACAATATTTTGTTGATTCTTACTATTTTTTGCGTTAAACAATCTCATCTATTTTTTATGTTTCTTTTTTGTTTTTTAGTGATTTTATAATTTTTAAAAAACTACTTAATTTTAAGTATTTATTACTATTTTTTGTATTTTATAAATATATTTTACAATATATTATTGTTTATTTATTTGATTATTATATATTTAATTATTTCATTACATTTTTGTTTAATTTCCTAGTTTTTATAGTTTATTTTTTGGTTTTAATTGTATTTTTTATTATTTTATATAATTTTGATTATTTAGTATGATTATTACCAATTATGTATATCACTTACTATTTTTACCATTTGTTTATGTTTTTCGAACTTTCTTAATAGTTTAGATATATCTTATTATTTATATAGTATATGTTTAAATAAATTTTGTTATTTTTATTAATCATATATATATTTCTTATATTTTTTTTTATGTTTGCATAAGTGTTTAGATTCTATTATTATTTTAGTAATTCACTTATTTTTTTAAATTTTATTATAATTTTTAGTGTTTCATATTAATTTTACTTATTTACATTGATTGGAAACTATTTTTGTTATTTATTTGTATTTCTTATTATTTTGTAAGTATTTATTACTAATTGTGATTTATTTTTTAATATTTTTACATTTTTGAGTATTTTTATTTTATTTTGTTTATTTTTGTGTGTTTATTGACATTTTTATATAAGGAATAATCCATAATATTTTTTACCTCTTTTATAACATTTATTCATTTTTGGAGTTATTTAGTTACGTATTTATTACTATTTGTTATATTTTACTATTTTTAATAATTTAATAACTCTTTTTACAGTATAATTTTAAAATTTTATAGTGTTTATTTTAGTATTTCATGTTTTTTTTTATTTCTTTCGACTGTTTTTTACATTTTTGTCTATATCTAAAATATTTTTGAGTTTGTTGTAATTATGAGGACACATTAAATATTTTTTATTATTTATAGTATTTTATTATAATTATTTTTCTCTATTTTGATTGTAATTTAGACATTATTACTATTTTTGGTATTTGCTGTAATGTTTATATTGACTTAATATTTTTAGTAATTCACTTAAAATATTTAAATAGTATTAAATATTAAAAAATGAAAATAATATGCATGAGTAATTACAAAAAATAGTGGGTTAAAATAAAAATGTATAAAAATAATAAAAAATAAATAAATAAATGATAAACATAAAATTGTAAGTTAAATTTAAAAAATATCATAAATAGTAAAAAATACTTAAAATATAATAAATTTTTTTAAAAAATAAAAAACACTAAAAATTACAAATATACGACAAGAATAGTTATAAATATTACAAACATAAAATAAGGCAATAATAAATAAAAATAACTTGAATTAGTATGAAAAATTAAAAATAAAATTTTACAAACAAGTTATAAAACTAATTACAAAAAATATGTGATTATACTATATATAACCCAAAATAGTATAAAATAATAAAAATACAATATAAAACCACAAATGAAACATAAAATAAATTACTATAAAAACACAATGAATTTAAATAAAAATCAAATATAGTAAAAATACTTAAAATAGTATAAACTTCCGAAAATAACAAGTAACACATGAAATTATAATAAAATACCTCCGTGAGAACATTTAAGTTAAAAAGTAATAATCAATAAAAAAATAACCTAAAATATTATGAGACAATAAAATATAATATAAAATTTTCATAACGAAAAATAAAAAAATCACTAAAAATATTAAGCAAAACTAAAAATGTTACAAATTTTAAAACAAAATTAAGAAGTACATAAATAACCAACAAAACATACTAAAATATATTCAATTAATCACCATAGGAAAACAATTCAATAAAATACGAAAAAATTTTAAAAAGTAATAAACACACCAAATATGGTAAAAAAAAATACTAAAAAAAGACTAAGACAACATGATACACTTCAAACAATTCAAAGATAAACAACAAAAAATTACAAATTTTTTTTAAAAAGTAATAAACACACCAAATATGGTAAAAAAATATTAAAAAAATTGAAGACAACATGATACACTTCAAACAATTCAAAGATAAACAACAAAAAATAATAAGTTAATAAAAAAGTGCAAGTAAATAATAAATATAAAAAGAAATAAATATATGATCCACAAAATAATATAAGTTACACATCAAATATTAATAATACTTAAAATACAATATATTTCCATACAAATAAGAAATGCTAAAAAATACAATGTATCAATAGAAATAGTTACAACTATCCTTGATATAAAAAATGGTAAGATTTAATGATATTATTTTAAAATAATATGACACAATAAAAATTTACAAACAAAATATAAAACTAAGTAAAATAAAAATTACACTAAATTTAAATAAAAATTAAAAATATTAAAAAAATACTTAAAATGTCATAAACTTCTAAAAATAACAAGTAATACAAAAAATCATAAATAAACATAAAAAAAAATATGTAGTATTCAAGACAAAAAAATGATAAAAATCAATAAACACAACCCAAAAATTATAAGAAAATAAAAAATAATATAAAATTAAAAAACGAACAATAATAAGATCACTAATTATAGTAAGTAAAACAAAAAAAGTTATAAACTACAAAATAAAATTAAAAAACCACCTCAATAACAAAAAATAGTAAGATATATTAAAAAGATAACATAAATACGAATAAATAACATAAAATAACAATAAATCTTTAAAAATTAATAAGCACATAAAAGTTGCAAAAATATGAGTGATCATTCAATATACAAAAATTGAAAGTATCACTTAAAATATTCAAAATAGTATAAAATACTAAAAAAGAAAAAAATCTATATAAGTAATTACAAAAAATAGTTAATTAAACAAAAAACTTAAGAAAATAATAAAAAAATTAAGAAATAAATAATATAAGATAAATTCAAATAAGCATTATAAATAATAAAAAAAATACTTAAAATACGATAAATTTCCAAAAAACAAGAAACTCTAAAAATACAAAGTTATGACAAAAATAATTTTAATATTGCAAACATAGAAAATAATATAAATTAAAGAAAATAACCTAAAATAGTATGAAAAATTAAAAATGAAAAATAAAAAAATAAGATGCATAACTAATTACAAAGAAAAAATATAAAAAATTTAAATAAATCCAAATATAATATAAAATATAAAATACCATAAACTTTCAAAAATAACAAATAACATAAAAATCACAACCAAACAATAAAAATATGTGGATTGTTCAAGACAAAAATGATAAAAATCAATAAAAATAAACTCAAAAAGTATGTTACAATAAAAAATAATAAAATAATTAAAAAAATAAACATTAAAAATCACTAAAAATAGTAACACAATATTTTAGAAACTTCAAAAAATAATTAAAAAACGCATAAATAACTAGCAAAATATAGTATTATACATTAAAATAAAGACTACATATAGGACAAATCACATAAAATAATAAGAAAATCTAAAAAAAAAGTAACAAACACATAAAAATAAAAAAATGTAAAAAATAGATGGGATAGTTTAATATACAAAAATAGTAAAAATCACTAAAAATGACTTAATATGGTACAACATGATAAAAAAATCAAAGACAAATGGTAAAATTAAATACAATAAATAGTACTTTAAACTAAAATGTAAGGAAATAATAAAAATAATAAAAAATAAATAAATTAACAAAAAAATATTATACAATACAAACAAAGAAACGTCTCAAATAAGAATAAATATATAAGATAAAAAATTTTAAAAATAAAAATAACTAAAAAATACAAAGAAATGATAAAAAATAATAGTGATAATTCAATATATATAAAATAATAAAAAACACTATAAATAGGAAAAAAAACTGCATAAATACCCACAAACTCTAAAAAGTTATTAGAAATAACAAGAAATGCAAAAAAATGGAGCTATTGTTAAATATACAAAAATTTTAAGAATCACTAAAAAGACTCAAAATATAATAAAACTCCCAAAATTTAAAAAATATTTAAAGACAAACAGTAAAATTAATTAAAAATGTCTATTAAATTGAAATAGTAAGCTAATAATAAAAGTTATAAAAACATAAATAATTAAACAATGAAACATTACAATATACATACAAAGAAACAACTCAAATAATAATAAATACTTAAAATAAAATAAATTTCCAAAAAATAAGAAAGACTAATAGATACATTTAAATGAGAAATGCAGTTGTAATTATATAAGATAAAAATGGTAAAAATAAATTAAAATTATCCAAAATAGTATAAAATAATAAATAAATAAATAAATAAATAAATATCACAAACTAAACGTAAAATAAATTACTATATAAAACACAATTAATTTAAATAAAAAACAAATTTATTAAAAATTACAAACAAATATATATGAATGTTCAAGTTAAAAAAAGTTAAAATTAATAAGATAATAACCTAAAATATTATTAGATATTAAAAAATTATATAAAATTTTCAAAGAAAATCACTAAAAAATATTAAACAACACTAAAAATGTTAGAAAATCTAAAACAAAATTAAGAAAAACCTTAATAACTAACAAGACATATTAAGAAACCTTAATAACTCATCGAAAGAAAATTAAATGCCTAAAATTGGTGTGATCATTCAATATACAAAAATGTCAAAAATACTAAAAAATACTTAAAATAGTATGAAATAATTAAAAAGTAAAAAATTTAAATTTAAATAATAAAAGTAATTACAAAAAATAACAAGTTAAACGGAAATATGTAAGTAAATAACAACTATAAAAAGAAATAATATATAACCCACAAAACAATACAAGTTACATATTTGGGATTATTTTTTATATAAGAAATAGTAAAATTCAATGAAAATATTTTAAAATAATATGACACAATAAAAATTTACAAACAAAATGTAAAATAAAGTACAATAAAAAAATATAATAAATTTAAATAAAAACTAAAAATATTAAAAAATACTTATAATCTCATCAACTTCTAAAAATAACAAATAATAGAAAAAATCACAAAGAAACATAAAAAAATATGTTGTATCAAGACAAAAAAATGATAAAAATCAATAAAAATAACCCAAAGTTGAGATAATAAAAAATAATATAAAAATTAAAAAACGAATAATAATAAAATCACTAATTATGGTAAGTAAAATAAAAAATATTATAGACTCCAAAACATAATTAAAAAATACTTGAATAAGTAGCGAAACATACTAAATAAAAACACAATGAATTTAAATAAAAATTAAATTCAGTAAAAAAAACACAAAAAAAAGTATGTCTGAATACTCAAGATAAAAAAAGTAAGAATTAATAAAATAATAACCTAAAATATTTAGAGATAATAAAAAATAATATAAAATTTACAAAAATTATAAAAAAATCAATAAAAAAATATTAAGCAACACTAAAAATGTTAGAAAATCCAAAACAAAATTAAGAAAAACCTTAATAACAAAATAGACAAACTAAGAAACATTAAAATAAATAAAATAAATAGGAAAATTTGCATAAAATACCAATAAACTTCAAAAAAGTAGTAAATACAAAAAAATTAAACACTTAAAATTGGTGTGAGCATTCAATATACAAAAATGAAAAAAAAATACTAAAAAAAGACTCAAAATAATATGAAACACATAAAAAATAAAAAATTCAAATAAAAACAACAAAAATAATTACAAAACATAGCAAGTTTAACTAAAAATATAAGTAAATAACAATTATAAAAAGAAATAAATATATTACCCAAAAAACAATAAAAAGTTACATATAAAGAAACACCCCAAATATTAATAAATACCTAAAATATAATATATTTATATAAAAATAAGAAACACTAATAAATTTAATCAATTTAGAAAAATATTTACGATTATCATTTATATATGAAATCGTCAAATTCAATGAAGATTTAAAAGAATATATGGCACAATAAAAATTTACAAACAAAACACAAAACAAAGTACAATAAAAAATATAATAAATTTAAATAAAAACTAAAAATATTAAAAAATACTTAAAATTTCATGAACTTCCAAAAATAACGAGTAATACAAAAAATCACAAAAAAATATTAAAAATATGTGGTATCATTCAAGATAAAAAAAATTGATAAAAATTAATAAAAACAACACAAAACATATGAGATAATAAAAAATGATATAAAAATTGAAAAACAAAAAATAATAAAATCACTAATTATAGTAAGTAAAATAAAAAAATATTATAAACTCCAAAAAATAGTAATAATTTCCAAAACTAATATATAAATACTAAAAATACAAATAAATGACAAAATTAGTTTAGATCAGTCAAGCCATAAAAATAATATATAAATTAATAAAAATAACAAAAAATAATATAAAATATTAGAAAAACAATAAAAATTAAAAATTAAAATGCAAAGAAATTATTAAAAAATATAATCGACACTAAACACACAATAAAATAAAAATTTTATTAAGATACACATTAATAATCTACAAAAAAAAATAGTAAGATATGAAATAGTAATAAGAAAGATGGATTTCGTGCAAATGCTATGAAATAAGATTTGATTCTATTCATGAGGGTGGTATGGATAAATTTATTATTTCCTAGAAATCACATATATCAACTCAATGAGTTTGGAATACAACTAATAAGCAAAGTGTAATTGTAAAGACATATAATATGAACCCTACTCTAGGCTCTTCAAATTAGCTTTTAAATTGATGTTGCAAATAGTTAGTTATTATGATATGTTTTCTTTTCTTCAAATGATAGGGATTTTTAATGATTTTTTTTCGATTTACTAGGTTGACAAAACCATAAGGTAGTTTATTTCATGTTGAAGTGGCTCGAGTTCCTTTCCAGCTACCATAATGCATTTTTTGATGTCATTGGAGCTGACTAATCATGCCGCACTACCCATTGTATGACTACTTACGCTTTTGTAGTGAGCAATCTAAGATCCTCTGACTATTTAGGTCAGACATCTTTGCCCCATCTGTGAGGAGTCGGGTGGGTGTTCATATTGGTCTACATGTATATATTTGGATTACGGGTTTGGTCTTTTTCCCTGCTATCTAAAAGCGGGTAGAACTTGTTAAGACTTTTTCCATTAGCAACTGGGAACTTGTTAAGACTTTTTCCATTAGCAACTGGGAACTTGTCTAAACTCACATTCAAAGATGCTTTACCATCTCTACCTGTGCATTTGAAGTATTATCTCCTCAAAATCCTACGTATGACCCTTATAGTTCAAATCGAGTTTGAAGCATATATTTTGCATTATAAAATTTCTTTTATATATTTCGATATACTATTATTATTAACCTAAAAAGTTCTATTCTGTTAAGGAATATTAATGTGGAGTTGAAGTATTGTTGCGAAAACTGCTTTTCTTTGTTAATGGGGTGAAAATAAAATATTTAGGATGCTTTTATGTTGTTATAGGAAACTGGATATGTCACGCCCCAACCCGGTTTGGTTGGATCCCCGTGAACAACCCACTGCTCTCTCGGTTCAAGAGGAGTTTCCTCCGACTTTAACTCAAGATGAGCCAAATGTAGTTTTAACCTTGTTCCCTAGAAGACATATATCTAATAAAATGCAAGTTTAAGGAAATATAAGCATACCTAACAGAGGGTAAGGCTCAGTATTATTCTTAGTCATTTTTCCTTTTCCTGAAAAAGGGATAGAAAGGAGGGGCGAGTACGACTACTCAGTAATGAATTTTTCAAGAAAATATCTTTAAGATAAAGAGTTGTATGGGAGTGTGCCAGACTCCTTTCTTTAAAAAATGATTTCATTTAAAAATCTCAAGTTTTATCACCATTTCCTTATTTAATCACAGTATATCATCACCCAACACACAACTTTTATCATGAAGGTTAAACACACATTCGCAGGCTAGCACGACTACTGAACCCACTTGTGACTTCAGAGCGACTTTACCGACCACCTAAATAGAAGTACGTCCACTTCTATCCTGAAAATGGGTGGATGTACGTGACATCTGACCTTCAATCCTAAAATCAACTCTTCGTGTCCATATGAGGACAAAGACCTCATCCCGTTCCCACCCTGGTCTCATGCGCTTAGTGTTACTCCAAATTTCGCACGGTCACTTGGTACGACGAAATAGCCCTTATACTCACCGGGTCGTCCAAGGCCCCCATGGGTGTCTTGATGATCCCAAAATCATAGTAAATTCACAAACAATATTTTTTTTATCATGCCATGTAATCCATGGTGCCATTAGTCCAATAGCCCCGACCATTAATCCATGCAGCTATTTATCTTGACTGGTCCGGAGACCGGTCATGTCGCACTGCTGCTAGTTGACCGAGTATGTCGGTCCTGTCTTGGTACCATGACCAAAAAATTCATTTATTAAAGTTTTATGGCACCTATCTCATATTTGTTTACGAGCTCCTACTCGTGCCCACTGGCCTATGGCCCACTGTTCGAGATTTTTAAAGTCGGGCATAATAGCCCTCAAGTTTCAAAACTGAGGCCCCCGACCTATAAGAGCTATTCGAGCTCCCATTAAAAAGGTCTCCCAAATAGTTTAAGCATTGGCACACATTCAGGGGAGAGCACTTCTGACAAAATATATTTTCAATTGTCCATTATACCGACCGGGTATAAGAACATCTCTGCTCATAACCGATGAACGGGTTTTCAACTTCTTTCAAGGAAATTTCATCATACCAACCGAGTATGATTTACTTATGACCAGTAACTAGTTTTTCTATATGGTTTTCACATCACTCTTCTAAGTTGTAATGTTTAAAATACCACATAGTAGTGGGTTTTCATTTCGATATACTTATCATTCCCAATCAGGTATGATATAAAATCCCACTTACTCGTTAATGCCGTGAATTCCACTAAACCGATTCCTTGATTTCACACGAGCTTGCCCTTGCTAGCGTTATCGGTGCTCCGTGTTCCTACATAATATGAATATCTCGATTCATCATCTCTCGATCTAATAGCATTCATTCATTCTAAATGAATAGGAAAAATCAAACTTTTATTTAATTGTAATTAGGTCCCTAAAGTTATTTTTCTTTAGGTCCCTAAATACTGATTTTTTCCTCAAATTGAGTCTCAAAACTTTTAAAATTCCCCTTATGACCTCAATTTATTCAATTTCACAAAAAAGAGTTTAATTTTCCAAATTTCCAATTTGGTCCCCTATTTTTTTCAAAATTACCATTTTCCCCTTTATTTACAAAAATGATAAATTTTACCCCAAAAATTCTAAAATTTCTCAATTAGTCCTCTAACATTTTTATCATACCCAATTGACCCTCAATTTTAGAAAATTGCATTTCGGTCCCTTAAATTTTTAAAAATCTCCAATTTTCCCTCAATTTCAACTCTTTTGATATAGCCGAATTTGATTTTATCAAATTGACCAATCAAACACCTCTAATTATTGAAATTGAGTTTCTCCATGTTCATACGATTCCATAGAACTTTGAATCATTAGTTTTAACGTCAGAACGAGCTCAAACAGAGCTTCGCCAAAAAATAGACTTTAGAGAGAGAAAGCTTCGATAACTCACTGGTGAGGGCACGACGGTCCGAGATTTCTATATGGGCAGGTAGTTCTCCTCCTGAGGTTTTTCCTAGGATCAAGAATGACATCAATTGATGTCGAATTGGATTAGTATTTTGTCATTGAAATTTGGTCAACTCTCTCTCTAACACCGATCAGAAATTGTGAAGTGGAACCGAATTGGCTTACCTTTCCATCGTAATTCGGCCATAGGAGGGCTGAGGAAGTGTTGGGAGGGCTTGGTTTGGCCTGAGGAGGGTTGGAATCAGCAAATTTCAACTCGACCGAAATAGGGTAGCTTTAGTATGCTGGAGTTGCTTCACTATTCGATCACGTCGGTGCTTCTCCAACAACTATCAGAACGAATGGATGCCACCACCATTTAGCTAACTTCTCCCCGGTTCTAAAGAACTCGATCTCACCTTCTTTAGCTAAAAAATGACCTTATATCAGAGTTCTAGTTTAAGTTTCACCGGAAAACTAAGCAACTAATAGACAGTAAGCTTAAGGAAGAAAACGACACTGTTCCGAACTGAACCGTACCGGTTCTAACCGGGTTCGAAGCTTAAACCGACCGATTCACCCCTCATTTGATCGAGTTTTTCAAATCTAAAAATTTCTAAATTTATCTAAATGAGGCCTTAAATCTCAAATTTGAATTATTATAAAATATATTTAATTAATTTTTAATTAAATTTAATAACTTTTTATAAGATTTTGATAGACTAAATATTAGAATCTCAATATTACACAATTATGGTAATTAAGTTTAAATTAAAACTCAAATTGAAAATTAAAAATACGGTATGTATATCAAATAAACAATTTTTTTTAGAATATGTTATAACATATGTGAAGAGATACAAATAATTGAAATTTATAATATGTTAAGTGTATGGATAATAAATAAGCATATTAGGCTTTCTCTAGTTTAAAATATAAAATATAAAATATTTTATATTATAAATTAATTATATATTTTTTATATAAGAATATTTTTGAAATTTTTCGCAAATCAATTATTATGAAATTTGTTTAATTATTTTTTAATAAAATATAATAACTTTTTATAAGATTTTGATATACTAAATATTAGAATCTCAACAAATATAATAGCTGACTTCTCCCCGCTTCTAAAGAACTCGATATCACCTTCTTTAGCTAAAAAAATGACCTTATATCAGAGTTCTAGTTTAAATTTCATCGGAAAACTAAGCAACTAATACACAGTAAGCTTAAGTAAGAAAACAACACTGTTCCGAACTGAAACGTACCGGTTCTAACCGGGTTCGAATCTTAAACCGACCGATTCACCCCTCATTTGATCGAGTTTTTCAAATTTAAAAATTTCTAAATTTATATAAATGAGGCCTTAAATCTCAAATTTGAATTATTATAAAATATATTTAATTAATTTTTAATTAAATTCAATAACTTTTTATAAGATTTTGATACACTAAATATTAGAATCTCAACATTACACAATTATGGTAATTAAGTTTAAATTAAAACTCAAATTGAAAATTAAAAATACGGTATGCATATCAAATAAATAAATTTTTTTAGAATAGGTTATAACATATGTGAAGAGATACAAATAATTAAAATTTATAATAGGTTAAGGGTATGGATAAGAAATAAGCATATTAGGCTTTCTCTAGTTTAAAATATAAAATATAAAATATTTTATATTATAAATTAATTATATATTTTTTATATAAGAATATTTTTGAAAATTTTCGCAAATCAATTATTATGAAATTTGTTTAATTATTTTTTAATAAAATATAATAACTATTTATAAGATTTTGATATACTAAATATTAGAATCTCAACAATACACAATTAAGGTAATAAAATTAAAAATAAAACTCAAATTTGATAATTCAAAATACGCAATATCGATCAAATAAATTATTTTTTTGTTAAAATAGTTTATAATATATATGAGAAGAAATACTAATAACTTAAATTTACAATAGGGAAGATTATAGATAATAAACAAGCAGGTTACACTTTTTCTAGTTTAATATATAAAATATTATATATTATAAATTAATTATACATTTTTTATAATATAATGTTGTTAAAATTTTTCATAAATCAATTATTATAAAATATGTTTAATAATTTTTTAATAAAATATAATAACTCTTTATAAGATATTGATAATATAAATATTAAAATCTTAAAATCAAATAATTAATTTAAAAAAGTTTAAAAAAATCAAATTTAAAAATTTAAAATTTGGTATGGGGATCAAATAAACAATTTTTTGTTAGATTAGTTTATAAAACATATGCGAAAAGATGCTAATAACTTAAAGTTAAAATAGGGAATAAGTATGGATAAAAAACAATAAGGTTAGGCTTTCTCTAATTTAAAGTACAAAATATTATATATTATATAATATAAATTAATTATATATTTTTTTATATAATTATATTATTTAAAATTTTTGTAAATAAATTATTATAAAATAAGTTTAATTAATTTTTAATAAAATTTCTTATCTTTTTATAAGATTTTGACAAACTATATATTAGAATCTAAACATTACACAATTTAGGTAATAAACTATAAAATAAATCTCAAATTTAAAAATTCAAAATATAGAATTTCGATCAAATAAATAATTGTCTTGTTAGAATAGTTTATAACATATTCGAACAAATGCTAATAATTGAAATTAAAAATAGAATAAGGGTGTCGATAACAAATAATTAGTTTAGGCTTTCTCTAATTTAGAATATGAAATATTATATATTTTATATTAAAAATTAATTATATATTTTTATATAATAATATTATTAAAAATTTTCATAAATCAATTATTATAAAATAAGTTTAATTAATTTTAATAAAATGAAATAACACTTAATAAGATTTTGATAGGATATATATTAGAATCGCATAACTCAATTATTATAAAATGAATATATATTTTTATTTAATAAAATTTTTACAAATTTTCAAAATTAATTATAACAAAATATGTTTAATTTTTTTTATAAAATTTAATAAATTTTTATATGATTTTGAAAAAGTAAATATTAGAATCTAAATATCAAACAAGTAAGATAATTTAGTTTAAAATAAAACTTAAATTTGAAAATACAAAATGCGATATGTTGATTAAATAAATAATTTTTTTATTAAAATAATTTATAAAATATGTGAATAGATTCTAATAACTAAAATTCACAATGGGGGAAGGGTATAATTAATAAACAAGCAAGTTAGGGTTTGTCTATATTAAAATATAAAATATTATATATTTTATATAATAATATTGTTAAAATTATTTATAAATTAATTATTATAAAATATGTTTAATTATTTTTTAATAAAATGTAATAATATTTATAAGATTTGAAACACTAAATATTAGAATCTAAGCATCACACAATTAAGTTAATAAAGTTAAAAATAAAATTTAAATTTAAAAATTCCAAATAAAAAATATTGATCAAATAAACAATTTTTTATTATACTATTTTATAATATATATGAAAATAACTGAAATTTATAATAGAAGAAAAGTATGTAATAGATACAAGCAGGTCATATTTTGAACGATTTAATAAAAAAGTGAGAAACAAATTAAACAATTGTGAGATATTCAAAAATATAAAATATATCAAATGATACACCACTAATAATACACCACTAATAGTAATAAATACTTCAAATAATATAAATATCCAAAAAATAATAAATAAACACTAAAAATACCAATAAACGAGAAAAAAAATTTCATCATTTAAGCCCAACTAAAAATAGTATAAAATATTAAAAACACAATTAAAATTAAAAATCAATATGCAAGGAAATTATTAAAAAAATAATCGATACAAAATAAAGAAGAAAACAAAAACATTACTAAGAAACACATAAATAATCAACAAAAAATAATAAGATGCCATTAAACATACCCTATAAATAATAAAATATGTATAAATTATAAAAAAAGTTTAAAAAATACAAAAATACTAATATATCGTTCAATATACAAAAATGAAAATAATCACTTAAAATAAATAAAATAATATAAAATAATAAAAATACCATAAAAAATAAAAAATAAACGATCGGTAAATCAAATTAAAAAAATGTATGTTAAAAAAATATGTAATAAAATATGCAAAACAATAGTGATAATTCAATATAAAAAATACCATAAATAGAAAAAAAATAGCATAAATACCAGAAACTTCAAAACAATTTTAGAAATAAAAAAGAAACGCTAAAAAATTGTTAAATATACAAAAGTCTTAAAAAACACTAAAATAGACTTAAAATATGATAAAATACAAAAAATTAAAAAAACATTCAAAGACAAAATTAATTTAAAAAAAGTAAGTTAAATTAAAGTTGTAAGATAATAAAAAAGTTATAAGAAATAAATAATTAAGCAACAAAACAATACAATATACCATCAAAGAAATACCTTAAATAATAATAAATATTTGAAATAAAATAAATTTCTAAAATAAGAAACACTAAAAAATACATTTAAACGAGAAAAACAGTTGTAATTATATAAGATAAAAAAGGTAAAAATCAATGAAAATAACCCAAAATACTATAAAATAATAAATAATAAAATAAAATATAAAAAATGAAACGTAAAATAAATTACTTTATAAAATATAATAAATTTAAATAAAATTTAAATTTAGTAAAAAAACATAAAAAATATGTATAAATGTTAAAGTTAAAAAAGTATGAATTAATAAAAAAATATCCCAAAATATTTTGAGATAATAAAAATAATATAAAATTTCCAAAAAAATCACAAAAAAAATTAAGCAACACTAAAAATATTAGAAAATTCAAAATAAAATTAAGAAAATCCTTAATAATAGCCAAGACAAAAATAGCAAACATTAAAATAAATACCAATAAACTCTAAAAAAATAATAAATACATAAAAACAAAATTAAACAACTAAAATTGGTGTGATAATTCAATATACAAAATGGTAAAAATACTAAAAAATACTCAAAATAGTATAAAACACTTAAAAAAATAAAATAAATTCAAATACAAACAACAAAAGTAATTGCAAAAATTAGAAAGTTAAACTAAAAATGTAAGTAAATAATAAATATAAAAAAAGATAAATATATGCCCCATAAAATATAAGTTACATAGAAATAAACACCCCAAATATTAATAAATACTTAAAATACAATATATTTTCATAAAAATAAGAAATACTCATAAATACAATAAATTAAGAAAAATATTTGTGATTATCCTTGATATAAGCAATAATAGTAAGGTTCAATGAAAATATTTTGAAATAATATGACAAAATAAAAATTTACAAACAAAATACAAATCAAAGTACAATAAAAAATACAATAAATTTAAATAAAAACTAAAAAAAATATACTTAAAATATCATAAACTTCCAAAAATAACAAGTAAATAAACAAAAATACCAATAATATAGATACAAATAAACACCAAAAATTGTAATAAATACTTAAAATATAATAATATTTGATCATTTATAAAAAAAAACTCTAAAAGACAAAAAAAATACCAAAAAACATTGGGAAATTTCAATATACAAAAATGGTAAAAATATCTCAAAGTAACAGAATAGTGAAATAAAAAATTTTAATATATAAAAAAATAGTATTAATCAAATAAATTAACAAGAAAACAAGTGAGATACATACAAATAAACATAAAAAATTATAATAAATAATAAAAATACAATAATATTCCAAAATTCATAAAAAAACACTAAAAAAATACCATAAAATGTTTGATATTTCAAGAAAAAAATCATAATTATTGATAGAAATAACAAAAAATGTTATAAAACATACAAAAAAAATAAATATTAAGTATAAACTACAAAAAATAATTACTAAAAATATAAAATCAAACTAAACACGCAAAAAACATAAAAATAGTAAAATATGCGTAAATTATCATAAAATAATGATAAGTGTATTTAAAAAAACACCACAAATAATAAAAAATACTTAAAATGACATAAAATTCTAAAAATAACAAGAAATACTAAAAATACACACAAAATACCAAAAATAGTTTTTATTGTTAAAGATAAAATTGATAAGAATGAATCAAAACAACCAAAAAAATATGGAAAATTTAAAAGAAAATAAAAAATATATACTAAATATAGAATGTAACACTAAAATTGTAAGTAAATAACAAAATATTAAAAATTAACTAAATAAAAAAATAATAGTAAAATAAATTGAAAGAAACACTAGATTGAAATGACTAAAATTTCAATAAACTCCAAAAATAAATAATAAGTGTAAAAACACAAAAAAAATTAAAAAATAGTAGGTGTAAACAATGTAAATAACCACTAAAAATATGTGAAATATTATTAAATTCTAAAAAATATAGTAAATATTAAAAAATAAATTACAAATATAATAAAAAATAGTTAACAAAACAAAAAAAATTAAAATAATATTGAAAATAATTAGAAATAAATATATTATCAATAAAATCTAATCAAATACATTAAAAAATAAAATAAATAGTAACAAACATTTCAAATATAATAAATTTTTTTAAAAAATAAGAAATAATAAAAATAAATAAACAAAAATAGTAATAATCTCTGAAAAATAATACCAAAAAAATATAAAACAATGAAAACATAAAAATAATTCAAATACCAACAATAAAAATATTAAGTAAAAGTAAAAATAAATAACAATAAAATATAGTAAAAATAAATAAATAAATCAAAATAGCAAAAGAGATAATAATAAAAACAATAAAAATTCAAAAATAAATATTAAAAACTATTACTAATAATATTAATTTATACTAAAAATATAAGTAAACATAAAAATAGTAAAAATATCCAAAATGACTAAAAATATAGTAAAATATATTTAAACAAATACACCAAAAAGAAATAAACTCATAAAATATTTAAAAAAAACTCCAAAAAATAAACTCTCAAAAACACAAAAAAATTCGAAAATAAGTATAAATCGATCATATAAAAAATAGTAAAAATCTTTTAAAATATTCAAAATAGTATATATTAGTAAAAAAATAAAAATACAAAAAAATTAAAATTACAAAAAATTACAAAAAATTATTAAATAAAACAAAATATTTTTAAAAAATAGTATTAATCAAATAAATGAATAAGTAATCAAGGAGATACATACCAATAAAAAGAAAAAAAATTATTTTGTAATAAATGCTTAAAATACAATAATATTCAATAACTTATAAAAAAACACTAAAAAAACTCAAAAATATCAAAAAAAAAATTGGGATACTTCAATACAAAGAAAATGTAAAAATTGATAAAAACGACTAAAAATATTATAAAATATACAAAAAACAATAAATATTAAACATAAACTACAAAAAATAATTACTAAAAATAATAAGTTAAACTAAACATACAAAAAAAATATTAAAAAATAGTAAGAAATGTCAAAATGGTTACAAAATAATAATAAATTAATTAAAAAATACTACAAATAATAAAATATATTTAAAATATCACAACTTTCTAAAAACTAATAAAATAGCCTAAATATTCCAACTAAACACCAAAAAAAAATTTCACCGATAAAGATAAAAAAAATGGCAATAATCAATCTAAACACAAGAAAATATTAAAAAATAACTAAATAAACAAAAATAATTATAAGGCATATTAAAAGAAATACCACATATAATAAGATAGATTTAAAGAAAACACCATAAACAGTGACAACCACATAAAAAATCAAGAAAATTTAAATAAAAAGTATGAAACACATAAAATACAAATAAATGTAAAAATAAGTATAGTTATCGTTTATTATTAAAAAATTGTAAGTATTATACAAGACGACCAATAATAGTATCAACCACTTAAAATAAAATAAAAAATTAAAAAATAAACAACAAATATAACTAAAATTAGTAATTTGAATTTAAAATGTATGGAAATAAAACAAATAATAAGAAATAAATAAATGACAAACAAAATAAAAAACAAATACCGTAAAATACAAACAAATGCCAAAAATTAGCAGACATTTTCTCATCAAGGGCAAAGTTGAGAGCCTCTCTGACAATCATCTGTAGAAGGTTGAGTTTAGGATCTAAATCCATTTTGTAATCATTATAAAGTATCTCTTTCTGATTAATAAAAACTGGCAAATAATTTGTGCAATTTATAGAAATTGCCACATTGAAAATAATATAGCCCATCCATATTTACAACTGTATAAGAAATCAATAAGGCCAACAATAGAAAAAAGACTACTAGAAAGCATTACATAAACATGTAGAAATTTTCCTACAATCTCCTATAACCTCCAAAAATCTTGGAAGTAACCGGAGATTTTGATAGAAATTTGAGGATAATAGAGAGTTTCATATTCTTATATCATCAATCAACAAATGAACGATATCACTCAACTCAATAGACATAATCAATAGAACCAACTAACTAGTAATTGCAAACGGAGATAGGCTAATAACATAGCGAAAGAACCAACATAAAAATAGGCTACCTCTTTTGCCGCAGAAGAGTAGCTTCTATATGCAGCCACAGCAAGGCGAATCCTCTGCGTAGCCTGGCCAAGAATTTGAATATAAGAATATTGACTTTGAGATAGCTTGAAGTTTTAACCGAAAAGCGGCAGCACACGGGCTCAGACATTTAAAATTAAGATTATGCAGACGGGCGTTACCATAACGGGGAAGCCGCCATTGAGGACGTTTTGTTTGAGAATCAAAAACATCCTTATCCTCGAACTAGCGTCGCATCAAAAGAAGAAGGGAAAATATATCCCCGATCAGAAAAGTATGCATAGAAATCGATGAATCGAGCTAATCAAGCTTACAAACAACATGCATAGGACAATTATCAAGAGACAAGAGGACGGGTAGGTTTTTGGACAGATCCAACATTAGCGGGAGGCAACAACCTAGTTAGCCACCGAAGCGACGCAAGAGATACGATCGATTATCACGGAAAATCTGCGTAGGAGATCTTGAAAGGAATACCTGTAGAAGATTGAAGCTTACGGAAGCTTTCACGTTCAACGAGGTTCGAAGAAAGGTGGCGAGAGATCGAGAAGTGGAGGGAGGAGGTGCACGCAGTCCGTGAAAGGAGACTGTCTTCTGTAGTGTCTCTTATTTATGGGTGGTTATTACATTTACCATAATTATTAGTATTAATAGCTCCAAATAATGAAATTCCCTCTTAAAAAAAGATAAATTAAAATCCCAATTTAATGCCGAAAGTGAGGAAATACGGGGCTCCGCTTGGAAATGGTCCATTTGTGGACCTCATCCTAGTTAAACTCATGTCGTGGCTGTCGCTGTGGCAGTCGAAGTTCTTGTTCGTGCTGTGAGCTCCGTCCACGGTGATATGGTGCCCGTGAGGGCTCGATTGCGATCAGAGAAGACGACATGGAGGAGGCTAGTGGCTTCATTTCTAGATCTATTGTCATCAGAGGCTATGACAAGGAGGGTTGATTGATTCGGGAGAAATCTTAGGGGCGGCGCCAGGGTTCTCGTTCCACCACACCGAGGGAGGAGCTCGTGATTTATTTATACCCCTTTTATTCTAGCCAAGTGTGATTTTGTTCGTTATTTTCAATCGAAACTGAAATTTGAATTTGTAAGTACTTGTATTATAAAAAGACCTTAATTAATATTATATATTTTAATCATTACTATTCAAACTATAATTAATTTAATCTACAATTCAATTAATAGTACCCAAAATTTTACATTAACTAGAGTATATTAATTGAAATTGGGTTTATTAAATATTTTTTTATTTATTTTAAATATATTTTTAATCCGTAAAAATTTAATTAAATTAATAAGTACAATTAATTAATTACACATATTTGAATTTTATCTATTCGATGTTAAAAAAAGCTATAATTGAACACAATCTCATATCGAATAATACTAAAAAAAAAATGGTTGTATATAAATTTAGAATTGGTTTCCAATTTTTTTATAAGTGTAATTAGAATATTCAATTTATCTATGTAAAAAAGAGATATAAGATACATTAGAGGATGAGAGTAATATGTGAGACTCAAATATTATAAAGTTTATGCTACCTGAATTATAAAGTGATAATTATATTGTATTACAAACATAAACTCACTTTTTCGCTAAGATAATTAAGTAACTAAATATGAATATAATAATATTTATATGAATATATATATATATATATAACTAAATATTATATTATATATTTATACATCCACATAATATATTATTAAAAATAGTATGTATTGATATAATGTATATACAATTAACAATAAAGAGGTTATTTAATGGTTGTTCTAAATAATACTTACAAACAATGTAACTAATCTAATAACGGCACCCATAAAGAAAAAAAACACTATTTAACACTTAAATTGAACTATAATATTTATAAAAAAAAAGACTATTATCTTCTATATGGATACCTCATTAAGATTTTCTAATTATCGTGTCAATCAGAACCAAAGGTGTACAAATGAGATTTATTGGCCAACATGTTTTGATGTACTTAATAAAAGAGTTTTTTTCATTGTTTAGGTAAATTTATTTGCTCTCAAGTTACTATTCATTGACTCTCAAATAACAATCCACAAACAATGACAAAGATAATACTCAAATTACATCAGTAGAAACAGAGTTTTGCATAGGTTCATTAGTTGCATAGGTTCATTAGGGCTAATCTCAAAATATGCACAGCAATCTACATGATTGTATAATTATGTGTGTGAAGTTTTGAGATACCATAGTTCTTAAAAGAAACATAATAGTCATTTGAAACAAGTAAAATATATGAGAAAAATTGGCACAAACAACATCATCAACCTTAAGGACTGCCTCATCAACTCTCATAGTTCTTAAAGGCACGGATGATAGAGAGCAAGAAATCATATCGGAATAGCAGCTATCTATTGTTTTAAACTTTGTGTTTTTTTTTTGTATGCGTCGGCCATCATCATCTACTTTAGCGTTGGTTGGAGAGTGTCCTTACCGCTTTGGTATGAATAACCTGAAATTAGATTAGTATAAGAAATACTCCATAAGTCCCTACCTCTTTTTCCCAAATCTTTGCAGCATCGATTTGATATTCGGTTGTTCTACTTCAAATCTCTGTCCCAACCAGTTCTATCCCATTTGCAGCTTCCGTTGGCTTCGTAATTTTTCATAATTTTTATGCCCAAGTTTTCTTTTTTTATCATATTGTCATCGCTGAATGTAGTGTAATAAGCTTCCGCTCCATCCTTCCTCGCTTCATGCTTGAAAATTTAGAGATATGGCATCATTTAGGAGAACCCTCTCTCCTTATCAAGATCACCAAAACTAGAATGGGGTTGTCTAATGCGTCAAGCCCTCGCTGAGTTCTCACCGGCTTGAAAAAACCTCAGAGAATTCCATGCTATCCACCACGCTAGGCATGAATGTCCAAAAATTGATGGCTGCAGTTTTGCCGGTAAAGTCCCCAAGAAAGCCGTGGTGGAGATTGCTCACCCGGTCTGCTGTTCGTCCTTTTAGGGTCCTTGTTGGGCATGACCCAATTTGGCTGTGAGAACGATGTGCAGGTACATGATTTCTCCTTTGAGGTCAAGCCACCCCATGAAAATGCCTAATTTGAGGATAGACCTGATGAGGTTTTGATGATTTGGTGCTTCAGAATTCCTATATTGAAGTCGGAAAGGACTCTTCTCTAGGTTCAACTCACATGGATTACTTATAATATGTGCCTGTCAAAAGATAATTGTGATCACGCCAACATATAATAGGGCACTGCAAGCTTATTTCCTGAATAGGATTGGACATGTACTGAGGCTTGTGAAGCCACCGTTGCTGTGGATTGTTGTGGAAATGAATGCTACCTTCAAGGAGACAAGTAATATTTTGAGCAAATCCGATGCTATATATAGGCAGTTGGTGTGTAAGAAGAATATGACTAACGTTAAGGACAGAGTGTTTCATCAACGAAACACTGCACTTGAGCATATTTAACTCCATTAGCTTGATGAAATTGTTTACTTTACCAATAATGATAATGTTCAAAATAATACATACAAGTGAATAAAAAATTATAATAAATGCTTAAATATAATAATATTTTATAATTTATAAAAAAAATACTCAAAAACAAAAAAAATTACCAAAAAAAGTTAGAAATTTTCAAGAAAAAAATAGTAATACAAAAATGGTAAAAATTTCTCCAAATATTCAAAATAGTATAAAATAGTAAAAAACCATAAAATGATTTACAAAAAATATTAAGTGAAATGAAAATTTATAAAAAATAAGAAAAATAGTATTAATTAAATTAATGAACAAGAAAATAATTGAAATACATACAAATAAATACAAAAAATTATAACAAATGTTTAAAATACAATAATATTCCAAAATTTATAAAAAATACTAAAAAACACAAAAAAAAATAAAAAAAGTTGGGATAATTAAAAATATAAAATGGTACTTATTTAATCTTCTAGAAGATTTATGATATTAATAAATCTCTCATTCGAATTTTAACCTTCTTTTGTGCTCTATTATACTCTTCAATTGTGCTCCCAACTTGGTCTCGTGCAATCGCTCCAATCAATCCTTGCACTTCTTCTTTAATTCTTTTGGCCTTTAACCTTGCAATTGAACCTTGCAAATTGGCAGCACCATTAGTTGGACTAACATCATTCTCCCTCTCTTGAAAATGATTTATCATCAAATCTTTGGTTTTCTCGTCACCTAGATCAAAGGGCATTAAATTAGTGACATTGAAACTTGCGCCACCATACTCACGTGGTAACTCCAACTTATAAGCATTATTGTTGATGCGTTCCAACACTCGAAATGGTCCATCTCCTCTTAGAAGAAGTTTTGACCGCCTTTGTTTTAGAAATCGTTCCTTTCACAGATGAAGCTCGGGTTCAAATATAATATTTTTATAACCCTTATTTTCTTGATTTTCATATGCTTTAGTCTGCCTTTCAATGGGCATCTTTGCCTTCTCATGCATTTTTCTCATGAACTGGCCTTTTTCTTTCCATCAAAATTTACTAACTCACCAACAGGAAGTGGAGTTAAATCTAGAGGGATTAATTGATTAAAACCATATACAATCTCAAATGGTGAAAACTTAGTCGTAGAATGAATAGAACAATTATAAGTAAACTCAACATGTGGCAAACAATCTTTCCATGATTTCAAGTTCTTTTTTATTATAGAACGTAATAAATTACCTAATGTTCTATTAACTACTTCTATTTGATCATCAGTTTGTAGGTCACAGGCTGTTGAAAATAAATGTTTTATTCCCAATTTACCCCCATAAAGTCTTTCAGAAGTAACTCAAGAATTTATAATCATAATTAGAAATAATAGTTCTAGGCATACTATGCAATCTAACAACTTCTCTAAAGCACAAATTGGCAACATTCAAGGCATCATCAGTCTTATGACATGGAATAAAGTGTGCCATCTTTGAAAACCTGTCAATAACCACAAACACATAATCACTCCCTCTCTTAGTCCTTGATAATCCTAATATGATATCCATGAATATATCAATCCAAGGTGCACTAGGAATTAGAAGAGGTGTATACAAACCATTAGGTTGTTGCCTAGACTTAGATTCCTTACATGTAATACATCGAGAACATATTTTCTCAACATCTCTTTTCATGTGAGGCCAAAATAAATGTTCATGCAATATTGTCATAGTCTTAGCTACCCCAAAATATCCCATAAGTCCTCCAGCGTGTGCTTCCCTAACAAGTAACTCACGCAAAGATGATTGAGGGATGCACAATTTATTTTCTTGAAAAATGAACCCATTTTGCAAATACAATTTTCCAAACCCACCATTTGTATAATTTTTAATCACATCACAAAAATTAGGATATTTTGCATATAATTCCTTAATATAATCAAACCCAAGCAATTTAGAATCAAGGATTACAAGCATAGCGTACCTTTGGGATAGCGCATCAACAACTATATTTTTACACCTTGTTTATACTTGATCACAAATGAAAAAGTTTTGATGAAAACGAACCCCCTTGCATGATGCTTATTCAAACTGTGTTGTCTTTTAAGTTGCAAATCAAATACATAATTTGTGTGAATCACAAATTCTTTTGGCCTTTGCTGCCATATTTTTAGAGTTTTAGAAAACATAAACATCTATTGTCGTAAGTACGATAGTTGAGTGCTATTTTACTTAACTTTTCACTAAAATATATAATAAATATATATATATAGTGTCTATTTTTTATACTTCACAATTAAATTTGAATAATTTAGAAAAGTTAGGTAATGCAATAAAATAGAAACTAGTTAGTTTATCCTCTAAATATTTGAATATATTTTCATGCACGTCACACAATAATTTTTTTTCTAAAAGTACAGTGAGAGGTGTAGGACAACTATTAAATTTAGAAACATAATACATATACAAATAAATTAATGTAAGAAAACTTCTCATATGACTTACCAAATAAGGTGTTAGCCAATCTTAAGTTACCTTAATTTCCTTTTTAATTACAATCCATTTAGAAATAGCAACATATTTAGGAAACATAAGATTATTATTATAATATATATTTCCTAAAATTAGAAAATAAGATATATTTCCTAAAAATATTTAAGGAAAATTTTAAATATGTTTCATGTTCATATAAGGAAATATTATATATTATTATATTATTAAAATATACATTAATTAACTTTTCAATAAAAGCATGTAATAAATAATTCCTTAATCTCATATAAATATTAGTTGTATTAGTCAAACTAAAATTCATAATTAACCATTTATATAAAACCAAGTTTTGTCTTTAATGCATTTTTCAATTTATATTTATATTTAATTCGAATTTTATTATATTCACTTTTAAGCTTTATTTTTGAAATAAAAAAAGATATATGTAAATCGTGTAACATATGATCTAAATAAAGAATATAGTATCGAAAATATACATGATATTGTCAATAACTTGACAATCAATATATGCCTGCCAAGTCTTACCCACTTTGGATAGTTGCATAACTGTTGGATTAATTCTCATTACTACGATTCTCTTTTCCATCAGATTTACGGCTTAGTGTTGAGCTTGATGCTTAATCCTTTAACTTGACGACAAAACAAAAGATATATTCTTTGGAACATCCTTGAATTCTTATAAAAAAATATATAATATTACTCGAAAAATATCTGACAATGGGATTAGTATTTAAAAATATATCCTTTTACATAAATACTATAATAACATGTAAATTTTTATTGATCTCACTTTTTCTTCTTATAATAAAATTATTTTTATCATGAAACTAATTTTATTATCTAAAATTAGTATAGTAATTCAAGTTTAATTATTAATTTATTAAATTACCATTGCAAAATATAATATTTCAAACATTATAAATTATACAAAATATTTTTTTTTAATTTATCATATATAGATCATGATCACCCTACTCTTTCGACCCTTTCCACTCCATATGATCTAAGACCACTTCATTCACATATTCCCCTCACATGAACACACGTAGGAGATTCAATTAGAATAAATAAAAACAGAATATGCAATATTATGGCGTCATAATGAGTGAATAAAATAAAAATATTTATAAAAATTATAAAACTATTTTTCATAAATTATACAATTCAATGTAAAGTTATTATTATATACATTAATATTAATGTGCCAAATAAAACATAAATATAATATCAAATTAAATATGATTCGTGTTCATATTATAATACAATACGAAATAGTAAATTAAATATAATTCATATTAATATTTTTATAGCATCATATTTAATATAATTTAAATTTGATTCGATTTCAATTTATTTAATTCAATATAAATACTGATTTAATTCGACTTATATATTTATGAAATCAAGTAAATTGCTAATAATCTAGTTTTTGAATATATGAAATTACAATTTAATTTAATAAAATAGTTTTATTAGGTTATAATTTTTTAACATAACTTTGAAATATCTTTGTTTTAGTATTAGGTTTTAAAAAATACAAATTAATGAAACAACTTTGTTAATATTTCATGAGAAGTGTTCTCGACTTTCTGATCGCCAAGAATATTCCATTGTTAATGTTTTATGAGAGGTGTCCTGCCCATAGTTATTATCGATGGGTAGGATCATTAACCCAAATTAGGGTGGATGCTACCCCTCCAAAAATATTTGTCACACTATTTGTCAATCATTTTTAATTATTATTCATTGTATTTTTTTTATTAAAATATGAAAAGTATTTTGGTAGATTTTAGAAATTGCATTATAACATTATAGTAGATATATAACATGTTTAAATATTAGGACTTAATTCTTTTTATAAATATTAAAAATTATTTTATTTTATAAATATTATATATTAACATTTTTTTATAATGTTAATTCTAACTCATTTTTATAAAAATTGAGCTTTATTCTATTTTATAAATATTTTGTACTAATTATTTTAATAAATATTGACAACAATTTGTTATAAAAATGGTGTCTTATCCTTATTTTTGAAAGTATTGAATTAAATTTATAAATTGTTCAAGATTTGTATGAAAGTGACTAAATTTTAATATTTATATAAATAATTTTAGATTAAATATTTATGAATAATATAATACTCAATGTTTATTAAATGAGTTAATATTCAATATTTACAAGAAAATAAATAATATTCAATGCTTATAAAAAAGAATATTAAGTTCTAATTATTTAAAAAGTGAGATGACACACAAAAATGAAGAAAAATTGGACAATATCAATAAAGAGGAAATAAATTAAGTGCTTAAGTTAAAACCTACTGAAAAAATATTGAACAACTACCTATTAGCCATTGGGAAAGCTTAATTTAAAATCTATCAAAAATTAATGAACAATTACCCTTATTCAGAATTAGTTCAATGAAATTTTAAATTTTAAATATTTTTTATGGAGTGATCTTATAAGTGAATAATAATTTATTAATAATATTACATTTAAACTATGTTTTAATTAAATAATTAATAGTGATTTAGAAATAAAATATTTAAAAATGTTTAGGGAAAGTGAACTAATTGATTTTGAGTTGTTAAAAATATTTAATAATATGTTTGTTTGAATTGAAGTTACTATTATTTTGGATAGAGGTAAAGTAATATGAAATATTATTAATAAAAAAATTAGAAAATAAATTTATTATTTTAATTAAATTAAATTAAATAATTTATTAGTTAATATATATAATTAAATTATATTAAATATATCTTATAAAATAATTCTTTATGTATAATATTTATATTATATATTATTAATATATAAATTTATTTAAAGTATATAATAATAAAAAATAATAATATAAACAATAAATTATAATATTAAAATAATTTAATTAATAAATAACACAATTTCAGAATATGGTAGTATGATGATAGACTTTAATAAGTAAACTTATGATGATGGCTAGATTAGGCTTAAATAATTAGCAAGTCAAATTAAGTATTATGATTTTATTAGCTAAGATTTAATGATGATATTCTATAAAAAAATATTGAATTAGTCGATTACAAATAGAAGAATTATTAATATTAAATTAATTTATCATTAATGTCTATAATGACTATATAATATTTAAATAATAAATATATAATATAAAAAATAAATTAATATTTAACAAATAATATGTATATATTATTTATTGAAATTGTATCACACCCAAATAACTTATCCTTATAATTTGAGATGGTCGAATGAATTATAATAACCTTTCAACTATTGAGTAATACTATTGCATGTTTATAGTGATCCTCAATTTACTAGTATGGATAATGGGTAAGAGAAAAAAAAGATAGAACACTTAACATACATTCAGCCCATATTAACTAGAGCACTTTGAAAAAATAAGCTAAATATTTGCTAATCTCAATATTACTTAGAAATAAATATAGTAACTAATTAATTATAATTAAAATTTTTATCATTTTAATGCGATTAAACATTGTGCAAAAGCATGAGATGGCATGCGGTGTCACCAAATTTAAAGGATGGAGAGAGTTCGATGAAATCGACTAGAGTAAGGGTAGCTGTATTTAAATAACTATAATTTTTATATTATGTATTTAAATAAATTTATGTATTAATAATAATTATATATAATTTATAATTATAATATTATATAAATATAAAATATTATTTAATAATAATAAATTCACAAAAAAGCGAAAACCTCTCCTTTCAATTGATACATGCCTTAAAATCTTTACCGGCATCAACTTAGAATGGTGTTTCCATATGTGAAATTTGGCAATGGAGAGAGGTTAAAATATCTTAAATAAAATATTAAATTATATGTTGATAACTTTTATACAGTTTAATTTAATTTATATACAATAATTTTATTTATAACTTAATTTTAAAATATTATTATTTTTAAATTGAGCCATTAATAAAAGTTTTATATGTTTTTTAAATAATTAATAAAAAATTATTAATATTATGAACAAATCACTAATTTTTTTATTTATAAATTTAGCCAAATTGACTAATAAAACTGTCAGGTTTTATTTTTGGATGCAAATGCATAATTAACTAATCAAAATTCATAAAAATTTTATTTATATCATAAACCTATAAAATTGTGGTTAAACTACTAAAAAATAAATATTCATAGGAATTATATAAGAAAAGTATTTCCACTATTTTCTAAAATAATTAATGGAAAATAAAAAATTCAAAAAATAACCAAAACTAAATTTTACATTATTTATTTAAAAATAATGTATAAAAATATTTTTATATTTTAATTAAACTCTAAACCATATATTTATCATTGAAATAAATTTTATCATTTTATAAATAATGTTTTTAATTATATTTTTACTATAGAATAACTTTTCATTATTATTAACTTTTCATTATGAGTAAGTGTTAATATATATATTATTAATAACAATATACTTATAAATATTTTGATAAGTGTGGTTAAATTTATTGAATCCAACCCAACTAACTCATTTTATGAAATTACAAATTATTACTACATTCATTTTTTATTGGACTACATAGGGTGTGCATGACCATATACCCATTTTGGACCATGCTACCAATATACACAATGGAACTTATAATGCATATAACTCAATTAATTGCAGGACATTGAGCAAAAAAAAAATTAATTGCATGACAAGTATTGGAATAATAATGGGAGATGATAATGGAAAACCAAAAGTAATGGTGACTTCAAGACAAGTCTATGCAATGGTACATGCACTACTAATGACCAAAGACAACAATTAACTATGGTACAAATATAATTAAAAGTATGGATTGATACTATAAGTAGTAATAGTAGTAGTAGAGAAAGACACAACCATTGACAAATCATGCTTTATATATGAGAATTTGGGGCTAACAAAAACCATAAAAATCTCTAAAAACATTAAAAACCCTAAAAAAACCTAAGTAACCTCCCAGCCTCCATCTCTCCTCCGTGAGATAATATTATGGTCTATATTATCAAATGGGTAATTATATTCTAAAGAACCCTATAATCCCTGAAAGAATAAAAAATATTATTTCTCCCACCATCTCACCCTATAAGAAATGGGCCGATAAGGGGTCGGGCCCATTTCTTATAACTTATGGAACACTCCCAACCTTATAAGGTAACGACAATTAATTATTTTATCCAAGAGGGGATCATATTCTAAAAAACCCTTAAAAAACCATAAATGTCTCTAAAAACATTAGAAACCTAAAGAACGCCCTCCCCCCTACCCTCTATCTCTCCCCCGTAAGATAATATTATCTTCTATCTTATCAAAAGGTTGATTATATTCTAAAAAACCCTCTAAACCCTAAAATATTAAAAAAACATTATTTCTCTCACCATCTCAGCCTATAAAAAATGGGTCGATAAGGGGTCGGACCCATTTCTTATAACTTATGTAACACTCTCAACCTTACAAAGTCACAACAATTAACTATTTTATCCAATATGGGATCAGATTTTGAAAAACCCTTAAAAAACTCTTCAAAAGTAATAAAAATCTCTAAAAACGTTAAAAACTGTAAAGAAACCTTAAAGAACCCCCCACCCCACCCTCTATCTCATCCCCGTGAGATAATATTACGGTCTATCTTATCAAATGGGTAATTATATTTTAAAAAACCAAATAAACCGTAAAATGTTAAAAAACATTATTTCTCTCACACTCTCACCCTATAAGAAATAGGCCGATAAGGAGTCGGGCCTATTTCTTATAACTTGTGGAACACTTCCAACCTTACAAAGTCACAAGAATTAACTATATTATCCAATATGGGATTATATTCTAAAAAACCCTTAAAAAACACTCAAAAACCATACAAATCTCTAAAAACACTATTAAGTCATAAAGAAACCCTAAAGAACCCCCCTCCCCGCCTCCCACTCTCCATGTCTCCTCCGTGTGATAATAGTATGGTCTATCTTATCAAATGGGTAATTATATTCTAAAAAACCCTATAAACCCTAAAATATTAAAAAAAATTAATTCTCTCAGCCTCTCACCTAATAAGAAATGGGCCGATAAGGGGTCGGGCCCATTTCTTATAATTTATGGAACACTCCATACCTTAAGGGTAACGACAATTAACTATTTTATCGAAGAGGGGATCATATTCTAAAAAACCCTTAAAAAACCATAAAAGTCTCTAAAAACATTAAAAACCTAAAGAACGCCCTCCCCCCTACCCTCTATCTCTCCCCCGTGAGATAATATTATCTTCTATCTTATCAAAAGGTTCATTATATTCTAAAAAACCCTCTAAACCCTAAAAATATTAAAAAAACATTATTTCTCTCACCATCTCAACCTATAAAAAATGGGTCGATAAGGTGTCGGGCCCATTTCTTATAACTTATAACTTATGGAACACTACCAACCTTACAAAGTCACAACAATTAACTATATTATCCAATATGGGATCAGATTTTGAAAAACCCTTAAAAAACTCTTCAAAAATAATAAAAATCTCTAAAAACATTAAAAGCTGTAAAGAAACCTTAAAGAACCCCCCACCCCACCCTCTATCTCACCCCCGTGAGATAATATTATGGTGTATATTATCAAATGAGAAATTATATCATAAAAAACTAAATAAACCGTAAAATGTTAAAAAAACATTATTTCTCACACACTCTCACCCTATAAGAAATAGGCCGATAAGGAGTCGGGCCCATTTCTTATAACTTGTGGAACACTTCCAACCTTACAAAGTCACATGAGTTACCTATTTTTATCCAATATGGGATAATATTCCAAAAAACCCTTAAAAAACACTCAAAAACCATAAAATCTCTAAATGCATTAAAAAATCATAAAGAAACCCTAAAGAACCCCCCCTCCCACCCTCTATCTCTCCCCAGTGTGTTAATAGTATGGTCTATCTTATCAAATGGGTAATTATAGTCTAAACAACCCTATAAACGCTAAAGAATTAAAAAAAAATTATTTCTCTCACCCTATAAGAAACGGGCCGATAAGGGGTCGGGCCCATTTCTTATAACTTATGGAACCCTCCCAACTATACAAGGTAACGGCAATTAACTATTTTATCCAAAAACATTAAAAACCCTAAAGAACCCCCACCCCCTACCCTCTATCTCTCCCTCGTGAGATAATATTATCTTCTATCTTATCAAAAGGTTGATTATATTTTAAAAAACCCTCTAAAACCTAAAATATTAAAAAACATTATTTCTCTCACCATCTCAGCCTATAAAAAATGGGTCGATAAGGGGTCGGGCTCGTTTCTTATAACTTATAACTTATGGAACACTCCCAACCTTACAAAGTCACAACAATTAACTATTTTATCCAATATGGGATCAGATTTTGAAAAACCCTTAAAAAACTCTTCAAAAGTAATAAAAATCTCTAAAATCATTAAAAACTGTAAACAAACTTAGAATATGATCTATCTCACCGCCGTGAGATAATATTATGGTCTATCTTATCAAATGGGTAATTATATTTTAATAAACCAAATAAACCATAAAATGTTAAAAAAACATGATTTCTCTCACACACTCACCCTATAAGAAATAGGTCGATAAGGAGTGGGGCCCATTTCTTATAACTTGTGGAACACTTCCAACCTGACAAAGTCACAACAATTAACTATTTTATCCAATATGGGATTAGATTTTGAAAAACCCTTAAAAAACTCTTCAAAAATAATAAAAATCTCTAAAAACATTAAAAACTGTAAAGAAACTTTAAAGAACCCCCCACCCCACCCTCTATCTCACCTCCGTGACATAATATTATGGTCTATCTTATCAAATGAGTAATTATATTTTAAAAAACCAAATAAACCCTAAAATGTTAAAAAAAACATTATTTCTCTCACACTCTCACCCTATAAGAAATTGGCCGATAAGGAGTTGGGCCCATTTCTTATAACTTGTGGAACACTTGCAACCTTAGAAAGTTACAAGAATTAACTATTTTATCGAATATGGGATTATATTCTAAAAAACCCTTAAAAAAACTTAAAAATCATACAAATCTCTAAAAACATTAATAAATCATAAAGAAACCCTAAAGAATCCCCCTCCCCCCTCCCCCCTCCCCCCCCTCCCACCCTCTATCTCTCCCTCGTGTGATAATAGTATGGTCTATCTTATCAAATGGGTAATTATATTATAAAAAACCCTATAAACCCTAAAATATTAAAAAAAATAATTCTCTCACCCTATAAGAAATGGGTCGATAAGGGGTCGGGGCCATTTCTTATAACTTATGGAATAATCCCAACCTTACAATGTAACGACAATTAACTATTTTATCTAAGAGGGGATCATATTCTAAAAAACCCTTAACAAACCATAAAAGTCTCTAAAAACATTAAAAACCCTAAAGAACCCCCTCCCCCTACCCTCTATCTCTCCCCCGTGAGATAATATTATCTTCCATCTTATCAAAAGGTTGATTATATTCTAAAAAACCCTCTAAATCCTAAAATATTAAAAAACATTATTTCTCTCATCATCTCAGCCTATAAAAAATGGGTCGATAAGGGGTCGGACCCATTTTTTATAATAACTTATGGAACTCCCAACCTTACAAAGTCACAACAATTAACTATTTTATCCAATATGGGATCAGATTTTGAAAAACCCTTAAAAAACTCTTCAAAAATAATAAAAATCTCTAAAAACATTAAAATCTGTAAAGAAACCTTAAAAAACCCCCCACCCCACCCTCTATCTCACCTCCGTGAGATAATATTATGGTCTATCTTATCAAATGAGTAATTATATTTTAAAAAACCAAATAAACCGTAAAATATTAAAAAAACATTATTTCTCTCACACTCTCACCCTATAAGAAATAGGCCGATAAGGAGTCGGGCCCATTTCTTATAACTTGTGGAACACTTCCAACCTTACAAATTCACAACAATTCCCACTCCCTCCCCTCCATTCCCACTCTTTATCTCTCCCCGAACCATACAAAGTCACAACAATTAACTATTTTATCCAATATAGGGATCATATTCTTACAAACATTTAAAAAAACACCTCAAAAACCATAAAAATCTCTAAAACCATTAAAAACCCTAAATAACCCCCTCCCCCTCCACCCTCTATCTCTCCCCCGTTAGATAATATTATGGTCTATCAAATGGGTAATTATATTAAAAAACATTATTTCTATCACCCTCTCACCCTAGATGAAATGGGATGATAAGGGGTCGGACCCATTTCTTATAACTTATAACTTATAGAACATTTCCAACCTTAGAAAGTCACAATAATTAACTAATTTATCCAATATGGGATCATATTCTAAAAAAACCCTTAAAAAACCCTTAAAAAACCAATCAAAAATCATAAAAATTTTTAAAACCATTGAAAACCCTAAAGATTATTTCTGTCACCCTATAAAAAAATGGGCCGATAAGGGGTTGGGCCCATTTTTTATAACTTATAACTTATGAAACACTTCCAACCATACAAAGTCACAACAATTAACTATTTTATCCAATATGATATCATATTCTTAAAAACCCTTAAAAAAAACCCTCAAAAACCATAAAAAATTTTAAAACCAATTAAAATCCTAAAGAAACCCTAAAGAACACCCACCCCCCTCACCCTCTATCCCTCCCTCGTAAGATAATATTATCGTCTATATTATCAAATGTGTAATTATATTCTAAAAAACCCTACAAACCCTAAAACATTAAAAACATTATTTCTCTTACCCTATAAGAAGTGGGGCGACATGGGGTCGGGCCCATTTCTTATAACTTATAACTTATGGAACACTTCCAATCAAACAAAGTCACAACAATTAACTATTTTATCCAATATGAGATCATATTCTAAAAAACCCCTCAAAACCCATAAAAATCTCTAAAAACATTAAAAACCCTAAAGAAACCCTAAATAACCCCCCTCCCCCACCTTTCCTCACCCTCTGTCTCTCCCCTGTTAGATAACATTATGGTCTATCTTATCAAATAGATAATTATATTCTAAAAAATTCTGTAAACCCTAAAACATTAAAAAAGATTATTTCTCTCACCCTCTTACCCTCTCACCCTATAAGAAATGGGCCTGACCAGGGTCAGGCCCATTTCTTATAACTTATAACTTATGGAACACTTTCAACCTTACAAAGTCACAACAATTAACTATCTTATCCAATATGAGATCATATTCTAAAAAACCCTTAAAAAACATTAAAAACCCTAAAGAAAACCTAAAGAACCCACTCCACCCCACCCTATATCTCTCCCCCATGAGATAATATTTTGGTTTATGTTATCAAATGGGTGATTATATTCTAAAAAACCATATCAACCCTCAAATATTAAAAAACTATATTTCTCTCACCCTCTCACCCTATAAGAAATGCCAATACAAGCTTGTATAGGTCCACTCTCTAAAGCTCATAAATTGAGTTTGGGCATCGCGTGGTTGGAGATCCTAAGTGGACAAACTTCATTGCCATCCGCACACTAGTTAGCTTAAAAAATCAATTCTTGAAGTTATTGGAGTGATAGTTGCATACTTAATGGCTACATTGTAACTAACATAAAAAGGATTGCAAATCAAGAGGTAAGCTTAAAGATTTAATAAATTATACTTATACATATTTTTAATTAAATAATCTTATCTTTAATTATTTTCTATATTATTCATTTTAATATGGATATACACTAAATATAATAGTCTCACTTGTACCCGATATTCAAGTTAAAGTTCGTGCCTAATTCAAACTTCATCCATTATAAGGCTTGATATGGATCTAGTCGTACAGATGCAAGTTCGAGTTTAGCTAAACTTGAGATCCATTCAAGTACAAGTCAATTTTCACGTACAAATTTGAGCTTATTCGAGTTTGAATACCATTGTAGTCAAACCAAAATTCGATATTTTTTATTTATAAATGTTCTGATTAGGTTTATATCTATATAAGTAAAGTTTTATGTAACCGAATTCAGATGAGGTTCAGATCTAACTGCACAGAAAAGAAGTTTGGGTCCATTTATACATACCCAAATTTCAGATTCGGTTCAAATATTGTGTACCTGAAATTATATAGAATTTGGATATATTGCACAAATTAAAAAGTTAAGTTACGTCATCATAGATTTGATCAGGTCAAATTCAAGTAACTCTATCCAACAAATTAACAATTCTAACCACATACCATAACTGCTCCCCTTAGATTTTCAATAATTGTAATTGCATTTATATGATTGGCATCTAATAAATGTTATTAGATTGGTATCTACCAATTGTATTAGTGTGTGCACTTTATAAAAGCATGTGTGGGTAAAATTGAAAAATGATTGGATCCATAATGTATGATAAAAGCATGAGTGAAAGAGGACGAAAGAAGAATATTTATGTGACCATTCGGATTCATTGTCTCATTGCAGCCTTGACAAGACTAGGGTAGGTTATAAAGGGAACAAGCCTAAGTAGAAGCTTTTTTATGACTATAGCGCTTGTACAATGCCCTTTGAAGAAGTAGATTGTTCAACCAAGCCCCTCACCATGGATCAATCAAGTTGTTGTCAAACCTCCTTATTTCTTGTATGGGAGTATGGTGAATATACCCTAGACTTGGTGGAGTAAAATATCTCAATTCTTGTACACACTAATTCTTGAATTTGTGAACTCCCAATTCTTCCTGGCAATTGTCAGGAAAGAAGGTTATGTTGATAATCTGCTGACCGAGAATTGGTTTCACATATTGTCGAAGGCTCCATTGACCATTGAAGAAGCCATTCCCTATATAAAGAAATGGTGGCCTTCTTGGGATACTGGGAAGCAGCTGAGCTGTACAATCTCTGAAACAGATGGTTTATCTCAACTTTGTGAGAGTCTAGCAAGAATTCTCAATGACTATAGGAGACGTTCCAATCTACACCATTGTCACAAGCTAAATCTTGTTTGGGTTTGACCAAGAAAATTGGGACCCATAGAGCCTAAACACTTGGAGTCCATTCTTGGGTACCCTTTGAATCACACTCAAGCTGGTGGGAGCAACCTAAAGGAGAGGCTTCACACACTCAAGCATTGCTTCTAGAGACACACCTTAGGCTAACATCTTTTTGTACTCAAGCATTTGTTGAGATCCAATTGCACAAAATGAAAATTTTGGGTATACCTATACGTACCCAAATTTTATATTCATTTGATGTTTAAATATCGTGTGCCCGAAATCAGATAGATTTGAATATACTACACATATTAAAATTTTTTAATTCAAATTTAATGTACTCGATTGAATAGATACCAATAATATATCATTCATTTTAATATGGATATACACTAAATATAGTAGAGTCACTTGTACCTGATATTTAAGTTAAGGTTCGTGCCTAATTCAAACTTGATCCAATATAATGCTCGATACGGGTCTAGTCATATGGATAGAAGTTCGAGTCTGACTAAATTTGAGATCGATTCAAGTACGAGTCAATTCTCACATACACAAATTCAAGTTTATTCGAGTTCAACTACAATTGTAGCCCAACCAAAATTTGATTTTTTTTAATTTATACATGTTTAGATTATGTTTATATCTATACATATAAAGTTTTATGTAACTGAATTCAGAACAAGTTCAGATCCAACTACATAGTACAAAAGTTTGGGTCCAGTTATGCATATTCAAATTTTAGATTCGGTTCAAATATTGTGCAACCGAAGTTATATAGAATTTGAATATATTGCACAAATTAAAAAGTTCAAGTTATGGTCTCATAGATTCGATCGTGTCAAATTCAAGTAGTATAAAACCCAACTCTATCCAACAAATTAACAATCCTAACTTGTATCCAACAAATTAATTATTAATTTGTTGGATAGAGTTAGGTTTTATATTACTTAAATTTGACACAATCGAATCTACGAGCAACTTGAAATTTTAATTTGTGCAATATATCAAAATTCTATATAATTTCGGGTATACAATATTTGAACAAAATTTAAAATTTGGATATGTATAAGTGGACCCAAACTTCGGTTATGTGCAGTTTGATATGAACCTGATCTAAATTTGGTTATATAAAACTTTACGTGTATAGATATAAACATAATACGAACATGTATAAATAAAAAATATTGAATTTTGTTTCTACTACAATTATATTCGAACTCGAATAAACTCAAATTTGTGTGCGTGCGAATTAACCTTTACTTGAATCGAGTCCAAGTTTAGCTAGACTCGAACTTGTATCTGTACGACTAGACCCATATCAAGATTTATATTTGATCAAGTTCGAATTAGGCATAAACCTTAACTCGAATATCGGGTACAACTAACACTACTATATTTAGTGTATATCCATATTAAAATGAATGATATAGAAAATGATTAAATATAAGATTATTTCACTACTATATTTTGGTCCTAAAGGAGGTCTCATTGCTTGCATCTAAGAATATATAAAATCCCCAAGCCATTAAAATAGTAAGTTCACCAAGAAAAGAAAAGTAGTCAATGGTGCTTAAGAACAAGTTTCACTATCAGTCCTCGTCCTAAACTAGACCTTTTATTTTACTTGGCCAAATTAAATGAAAAAAATTGAAAACTCTTTTCTTAAAAATTCATTCAATTGAATAATGGCAAGTAATAACATTAAACTCTCTGAAATATCAATATACCATGCCTACTAATTGCAAATTCAATCTCACTCTCGGGACTTAATTGCTAATAAATGGAAGTTTGACTTTCTCATTCATTGTAAATGAATGAAGACTATTAAGATGAAGGAGAATGAACCAAGATGTTTATATCATGTAGGAACACCTACTGGGAACGCCCGCAAGGACAAGCTCATGTGAATACAAAGAACCGGTCTAGTGGAATTCACAACATTAATGGGTGAGTGGGTTTACTAACACCATACCCGGTTGGGATGATGAGCACTACTTAAAATTTAAAAATCACTTACCAGTTGTGAGTGGGATTATGTATCATACTCGGTTGGGGATGATAAGTACCTCAGTATAAAAACCCACTACTTAGTGGTATTTTTAATCACCACTAGTTAGAGAAAGTGATGTGAAAGTTCTACGGAAAAATCTACTTACAGGTTGTAAGTAGATCATACACGGTTGGCATGATGAGACTTCCTCGAAGGAAGTTGAAAACCCATTCATCGGTTATGAACAAAGATGTCCTTATACTGGTCGGTATAATGGATAGTAAAAATCTATTTTGTTGGAAGTGTTCTCTCCTGACTGTGTGCCAATGCTTAAACAATTTGGGAGACCTTCTAGATGGGAGCTCGAATAGCTCCGATAGGCTGGGGGCCTTGGTATTGGAACTTGGGGGCTAAATGCCCGATTTTGAAAATCTCGTATAGTGGGCCCAAGTCCAGTTGGCACGAGTAGGAGCTCGTAAATGAACATGATATATGTGCCAAAAAACTTAATAAATGAATTTTTTGGCCATGGTACCAAGATAGGACCAACATGCTCAGTCAACTAGCGGTAGTGCGACATGATAGGTCAATAGACTAGTCAAGACAAACAACTGCGGATTGAGTTGAGAGTCGAGGCCGTTGGACCAGTGGCACCATAGATTACATGGCAATATGAGAAAACATTGTTTGTGCATACACTGTGAGTACAGGATCATTATGCACATAAGGGAGGAGTCGTATGAGGTGAAAATCTCACGTACGGTTCTAGAACGGAGATTCTTTGAATCGAACGATGACCATAACGGATGTCAGCTCAATCCAAAGGAAATTATGCCAAAGCTTTACAGAATTATTATGAAGCTATGCTACTAGAAATTGATCCCTATGATCGAAGCTATATACTCTATAACATAGGTCTTATCCACACAAGTAATAGGGAACATACAAAAGCCTTGGAATATTATTTTCGGGCACTAGAACGAAACCCGTTCTTACCACAAGCTTTTAATAATATGGTTGTGATCTGTCATTACGTGCGACTATCTCCATTATAGAAAGAAAAAAGGAACGAGAAAAAAGTGAATCCCTTATAATTACTTGAAAAAAAGGCTTTCTACATATGCATCGTTCAAAAAATGATTTTTATTAGCTGTAGCATAGAAAGGAACTTCATAAAAGTCGAAGTATGAAGAAATAGATATGCCTAGATACTTTATTCTATGGATAAAAGATCTAATTGATAGCAAAAGCACCGTAAAGATCAATTGGTGAGGTTTTGGACCGATACAATAAGGACTGCTTACTTATATTTATTATTATAATATAAGATAAAATGTTTAATATTATAATATAAGATAAAAGTTAGGAATCCACTTATGTAATTAAGTGGATCCCCTAAGGGATTGAGCAGCGGTGTAGAATCAGATCCCAAAGATAGTAAGTTTTTTTTTCTTTATTATGAAGAAAAGTCTTTTTCTAAAATTCTATATTTCTCTATGAAATCGAGATAGTTAATTTTCAGAAAATTCTAACAAGAGTGCAAATACTTATGCTTTATTATTTTGAAGGTGGGAGAAAAGATAAAACTAAAAAAAAACTAATTAGTAATCAATATTTAAGTTTGAAACTCATGTAATTAACCTCTTTTAGTTATTTCGATCAAAATGGGATATACCTATGAGAAATCTCATTCAATTAGATAGGGTAAATAAAAAAAATGGGACAACACAAGAATTGAATGCTGAGCCGTATGAGGTAGGAAACTCTCAAGTACGGTTCTAAGGGAAGGAATTGACCCACCTATTCCGACCGGGGAGAACAGGCCATTCAATAGGGCAATTCTGAAATTGCGGAGGCTTAGTTCGATCAAGTCGCTGAGTATTGGAAACAAGCTATAGCGTTTACGCCTGGTAATTATATTGAAGCGCAAAATTGGTTGAAGATCACAAAACGTTTCGAATAAGAGCACTGTTTCTTTTTATTTTTTTTATAATTAATTGTTTGTTGGCCCCATCAGTAAAAAAAATGGATCATTTTATTTTTTTTTAAAAATCAAAGAATTTCATTATATCCTTTCAAAGATCTTTTTCTATTTCCTCTGGTATTTTGTAGTAATAATAAATGATATGCAGATAGATATAGTTGAGAATATATATTTCTTTTTGTGTTATGCTATTAAAACTAACTTTAGAATGACTAAAAAGATAGATACTGGAATATTGCATTAGGAATGACTAATACCTGCCTATATAATTTCAAATTTCGAATAGAGTAATAATTAATAATTGAGTAAATAATAAATATGTTCCATGGAATCGACGATATAACAACATTTAGGAACTTCTAACTAAGATATTAATAAATACACTAGACTAGGTTGCACAAAAAAATAGTTTTTCTATCAAATCAAAGCCTGTAAAAGATTTTATAAGATAAAAAAAGGTCCGTTGAGCGCCTCATGACTATGTCATAATAGATCCGAACACTTGGCCCGGATCGACTTCCAGATCATAATTGCTCTAGTGAATAACTAAATAAAAAATAGATGGGAGATAGAAGAGAAAAAAACTAATTATAAACATCTCTCAGAGGTTCACTAATTACTTGACTATTGGCGGGTTTCTTTGTATGTGTTGTCCGAAAAGAGGAGTACTCAATGATTATTCGTTCGCCGGAACCAGAAGTCAAAATTTTGGTAGATAGGGATCCCGTAAAAACTTCTTTCGAGGAATGGGCCAAACCGGGTCATTTCTCAAGAACAATAGCTAAGGGTCCTGAGACTACCACTTGGATATGGAACCTACATGCTGATGCTCACGATTTCGATAGCCATACCAGTGATTTGGAGGAGATCTCCCGAAAAGTATTTAGTGCCCATTTCGGGCAACTTTCCATTATTTTTTTTTGGTTGAGTGGGATGTATTTCCACGGTGCTCGTTTTTCTAATTATGAAGCATGGCTAAGTGACCCTACTTACATTGGACCTAGTGCTCAGGTGGTTTGACCAATAGTGGGCCAAGAAATATTGAATGGCAATGTGGGCGGGGGGTTTCGAGGAATACAAATAACCTTTGGGTTTTTTCAGATTTGGCAAGCATTTGGAATAACTAGTGAATTACAACTGGGGGTCTATGGCTGACCCATATTGCTCATCATCATTTAGCTATTGCAATTCTTTTCTTGATAGCAGGTCACATGTATAGGACCAACTAGGGTATTGGTCATGGTCTAAAAGATATTTTAGAGGCTCATAAAGGTCCATTTATAGGCCAAGGTCATAAAGGTCTATACGAGATCCTAACAACGTCATGGCATGCTCAATTATCTCTTAACCTAGCTATGTTGGGCTCTTTAACCATTGTTGTAGCTCACCATATGTATTCCATGCCCCCTTATCCATATCTAGCTACTGATTACGGTACCCAACTGTCATTATTCACACATCATATGTGGATTGGTGGATTTCTTATAGTTGGTGTTGCCGCCCATGCAGCTATTTTTATGGTAAGAGATTATGATCCAACTACTCGATATAACGATCTATTAGATCGTGTCCTTAGGCATTGTGATGCAATCATATCACATTTCAACTAGGTATGTATATTTCTAGGCTTTCACAATTTTGGTTTATATATTCATAATCATACTATGAGCGCTTTAGGGCGTCCTCAAGATATGTTTTCTGATACCGCTATACAATTACAACCTTTCTTTGCTCAATGGATACAAAACACCCATGCTTTGGCGCCCGGTGCAACGGCTCCAGGTGCAACAGCAAGCACAAGTTTGACTTGGGGTGGTAGTGATTTAGTGGCAGTAGGGGGCAAGGTTGCTTTGTTACATATTCCATTAGGAACCGTAGACTTTTTGGTACATCACATTCATGCATTTACGATTCATGTAACGGTATTGATACTCCTGAAAGGTGTTCTATTTGCTCGTAGTTCTCGTTTGATACTGGATAAAGCAAATCTTGGTTTTCGTTTTCCTTGTGATGGACCTGGACAAGGAGGGACCTGTCAAGTATCCGCTTGGGATCATGTCTTCTTAGGCCTATTTTGGATGTACAATGCAATTTCAGTAGTTATATTTCATTTCAATTGGAAAATGCAGTCCGACGTTTGGGGTAGTATAAGCAATCAAGGAGTGGTAACTCATATTATGGGAGGAAACTTTGCACAGAGTTCCATTACTATTAATGGTTGGCTCCATAATTTCTTATGGGCACAAGCATCCCAAGTAATTCAGTCTTATGGTTCTTCATTATCTACATATGGCCTTTTTTTCCTAGGCGCTCATTTTGTATGGGCTTTTAGTTTAATGTTTCTTTTCAGCGGGCGTGGTTATTGGCAAGAACTTATTGAATCCATCGTTTGGGCTCATAATAAATTAAAAGTTGCTCCTCCTACTCAGCCTAGAGCCTTGAGCATTGTACAAGGACGTAATGTAGGAGTAACCCATTACCTTCTGGGTGGAATTGCCACAACATGGGCATTCTTCTTAGAACGAATTATTGCACTAGGATAATGGCTAGGAGGATTTGAAAAGCATTATGGCGTTAAGATTTCCAAGGTTTAGCCAAGGCTTAGCTCAGGACCCCACTACTCGTCGTATTTGGTTTGGTATTGCAACCGCACATGACTTTGAGAGTCATGATGATATTACTGAGGAACGTCTTTATCATAATATTTTTGCTTCACATTTTTGGCAATTAGCAATAATTTTTCTGTGGACTTTCGGAAATCTGTTTCATGTAGCTTGGCAAGGAAATTTTGAGGCATGAGTACAGGACCCTTTACATGTAAGACCTATTGCACATGCAATTTGGGATCCTCATTTTGGTCAACCGGCTGTGGAAGCTTTTACTCGAGGGGGTGCTCTTGGACCAGTGAATATTGCCTATTCGGGAGTTTATCAGTGGTGGTATACAATTGGTTTACGTACTAACGATGATCTTTATGCAGGAGCCCTTTTTCTATTATTTCTTTCTGCCATATCCTTACTAGCGGGTTACACCTACAACCAAAATGGAATCTCACCTCAATCATCATTTGTCAGGGCTATTCAGCGTAAGTTCTTTGGCTTGGATAGGGCATTTAGTACATGTCGCTATTCCAGCATCTAGGGGGATCCGTTCGATGGAATAATTTCTTAAATGTATTATCGCACCCCGAAGGGTTAGGACTCCTTTTTACAGGCCAGTGGAATCTTTATGCCCAAAACCCCGATTCAAGTAGTCATTTATTTGGTACCTCCCAAGGATCAAGAACTGCTATGCTAACTATTCTCGGGGGATTCCATCCACAAACCCAAAGTTTATGGTTGACTGATATTGCTCATCATCGTTTAGCTATTGCATTTATTTTTCTCCTTGCTGGTCATATGTATCGAACTAACTTCGAGATTGGGCATAGTATAAAAGATCTTTTAGAAGCACATATTCCTCCTGGAGGGCGTTTGGGTCGTGGACATAAAGGCCTTTATGACACAATCAATAATTCGATTCATTTTCAATTAGGCCTTGCTCTAGCCTCTTTAGGGGTTATTACTTTCTTGGTTGCTCAACACATGTACTCTTTACCCACTTACGCGTTCATAGCAGAAGACTTTACTACTCAAGCTACGTTATATACTCATCACCAATACATTGTAGGATTCATCATGACAGGAGCTTTTGCTCATAGAGCTATATTTTTCGTTAGAGATTACAATCTGGAACAGAATGAGGATAATGTATTGGCAAGAATGTTAGACCATAAAGAAGCTGTCATATCCCATTTAAGTTGGGCCAGCCTCTTTCTGGGGTTCCATACTTTGGGACTTTATGTTCATAACAATGTCATGCTTGCTTTTGGTACTCTAGAGAAACAAATTTTGATCGAACCTATATTTGCCCAATGGATACAATCCACTCATGGTAAAACCTCTTATGGGTTTGATGTACTTTTATCTTCAACGAATAGCGCTGCATTTAATGCAGGTCGAAGCATATGGTTTCCCGGCTAGTTAAATGTTGTTAATGAGAATAGTAATTCACTATTCTTAACAATAGGTCCGGGAGACATTTTGGTTCATCATGCGATTGCTCTAGGTTTACATACAACTACATTGATCTTAGTAAAAGGTGCTTTAGATGCAAGCGGTTCAAAATTAATGCTAGATAAGAAGGATTTCGGTTATAGTTTTCCTTGTGATGGTCCAGGACGAGGTGCTTTAGGATTTCTTTAGGGTTTTTAATGTTTTTAGACATTTTTATGATTTTTGAGGGGTCCTTTAGGCTTTCTTTAAGGTTTTTTTTTTTTTTTTATGTTTTTAGAGATTTTTATGGTTTTTTAGGAGTTTTTTAGAATATGATCCCATATTAGATAAAATAGTTAATTGATGTGACTTTATAAGGTTAGAAGTCTTCCATAGCTTATAAGCTATAAGAAATGGGCCCGACCCCTTATCGGCCCATTTCTTATAGGGTGAGAGGGTGAGAGAAATAATGTTTAGGGTTTATAAGATTTTTTAGAATATAATAACCCATTTAATAAGATAGACCATAGTATTATCTCATAGGGGAGAGATAGAGAGTGAGGGGGGAGGGGGGTTCTTTAGGGTTTCTTTAGGATTTTTAATGTTTTTAGACATTTTTATGATTTTTGAGGGGTCCTTTAGGCTTTCTTTAAGTTTTTTTTTTTTATGTTTTTAGAGATATTTATGGTTTTTCAGGTGTTTTTTAAGCGTTTTTTAGAATATGATCCCATATTAGATAAAATAGGTAATTGTTGTAACTTTGTAAGGTTGGAAGTTTTCCATACGTTATAAGTTATAAGAAATGGGCCTGACCCCTTATCGGCTCATGTGTTACTTATAATGTTTTAGTGTTTGCTTGAATATTTAGTGTAATTTACAATTTTTAATAATTCCTTTTATAGTTTATTTTTGAAATATGATTGTATTTTTTAGTGTTTCATACTATTTAGTTATTTTTTTTTATTTTCATTGATTCTTTTTTGAAATTTATAGAATTTTAAGTATATATGACTATTTGTGGTGTTTATTTTAATGTATTTTACAATGTTTTGTTGGTAATTTATTTATTTGCTATTATATTATATTTTATACTATTTTGAATTTTTTTGAGTGCATCTTTTTATTTTTATATTATTAACTATCCATATTATTTTTTTATGTTTATTTGTGTTTTTGCATTTTTCTTATAAATTTTTGGAGTTTCTTGTTATTTTATGTATTTTTTTTACTATTTATGGTGTTTATTTAAATGTATGATACTATGATTTTATTTATTTATTTAGGCACTTCTTAATATTTTTTACATTTATTTACATTTTCGTGTTACATTATAATTTTGTTTGCCACTTATTATTTATGGAATTTTGAGTAGTTTTTTCTTATTTGTGGTTTTCTTTTTTTTTTTTTTATAAATTTTATTGGCCATTTAGGCGTTTTTTTGTATTTTTTTTTTTGTGTTTACTTCGATTTATAGTTTGACTTTGTATTTTAGTAATTTATTTTGTGATTTCTTTTATTTATTATTATTGTTGTTGTTGTTTTAGCATTTTTCATACTATTTTAGCTTGTTTTCATCGATTCTTACCATTTCTTATGTATTGAAGGATCCCATTTATTTTTTGTGTTTAATTTTATTTTTAAGTGTTTCTTATGATTTTTGGACACTAATTGTATATTAAATATTTATTTGTATTTTTTACGTTTCTTTAAATGTATCTTATGATATTTTATTATTTGTTTGTTTTTTAATATTTTTCATATTTCTTTCATTTTCTATTTCACTAAATATTTTGTATAATATAATTTATGGTTTATATTTGGATTTTCATTATTTGTTTGATCGTTTTATACTATTGTGTATTTTGAGTAATTTTTACAATTTTTGTATATCGAATGATCCATACTATATGTAGCATTTCTTTGTATTTTTTAATATTTATTACTTTATTTTGATTTTTTTGGTATTTTATACACATTTAATTATTTGAGTTATTTTTATGAATTTATCTTACTAATAGTTGTTGGTTGTTTATTTGTTAAGTAATATATTTTTTGTGTTTGCTTGAGTATTTAGTGTAATTTACTATTTTTAAAAAATTCTTTTATGGTTTATTTTAAAATATTATTATATATTTTATTCTTTTATACTATTTTGTTTTTTTTATATTTTAGTTTCTTTCATTATTTTTAGAAATTTATTGAATTTTAAGTATTTATTATTATTTTTGTTATTTATTTGAACATATTTTACTATACTATGGTTGTAATTTATTTATTTGTTATTATATTTTATTTCAAACTATTTTAAATATTTTTGAATGCTTCTTTTTATTTTTATATTATGAGCGATCCATTCTATTTTTTTTACGTCTGTTGGTATTTTTGCATTTTTCATATTACTTTTTGTAGTTTCATTTTATTTTATGTATTTTATTATTTATGGTGTTTATTTAAATGTATAGTTTTTTAAGGGTTTTTTTAGAATATAATCATATATTGGATAAATTGTTAATTGTTGTGACTTTATAAGGTTGAAAGTGTTCTATAAGTTATAAGTTATAACAAATAGTTCCAACCCCTTATCGGCCCATTTCTTATAGGGTGAGAAGGTGAGAGAAATAATATTTTTTAATGTTTTAGGGTTTATATGGGTTTTTTAGAATATAATTACCCATTTGATAAGATAAACAATAATATTATCTCGCGGGGGAGATATAGAGGCTAGGAGGGGGGGGAGAGGGGATTCTTTAGGGTCTTTTTAGGTTTTTTTTAATGTTTTTAGAGATTTTTATGGTTTTTGAGGGGTTTTTTAGAATATAATCCTATATTGGATAAAATAGTTGATTGTTGTAACTTTGTAAGGTTGGAAGTGTTACACAAGTTATAAGTTATAAGAAATGGGCCCGACCCCTTATCGGCCCATTTTTTATAGGGTGAGAGGGTGAGATAAAATATGTTTTTTTTTAATGTTTTAGGGTTTATATGGTTTTTTAGAATATAACCAGCCATTTGATAAGATAGACCATAATATTATCTCACGGGGTAGAGATAGAGGGTGAGAGGGGGGAGGGGGTTATTTAGGGTTTCTTTAGGGTTTTTAATGTTTTTAGAGATTTTTTTATTGTTTTTGAGGGGTTTTTTAACGGTTTTTTAGAATATGATCCCATATTGGATAAAATAGTTAATTGTTGTGACTTTGTAAGGTTGGAAGTCAGTATCACTACTGAACCCGCTAGTGGCTTCGGAGCGACTTTTCCTGCCACCCGAATAGAAGTACAACCACTTCTACCCTAGGAATGAGTGGATGTACGTGACATCCTACCCACAATCCAGAAATCACTTCTTCATGTCCGTATGAGGACAAAGACCTCATCCTGTCCCCACCCCGGTCTCATGCGCTTCGTGCTACTCCAGATTTTGCACAGACACTTGGAACGACAAAACTACCCTTATAGCCACCAGGCTGTCCAGTGCCCTTAGGACGCATCACTACCCCTCATGGGCGTCTTGATGATCTCGTACTCACAGTGCATGCACAAACAATGTTTTTTTATATTGCCATGTAATCTGTGATGCCACTAGTCCAACGGCTCCGACTATCAACTCAACCCGCAGCTGTTTGTCTTGACTAGTCCGTTGACCTGTCATGTCGCACTACCGCTAGTTGACTGAGCATGTCGGTCTTATCTTGGTACCGTGGCCAAACAATTCACTTATTAAGTTTTATGTCACATATATCATGTTCGTTTACAAGCTCCTGCTCGTGCCAACTGGCCTTGGGTCCACTGTACAAGATTTTCAAAATCGGGCATTTAGCCCCCAAGTTCCAAAACCGAGGCCCCTGGCTTATCAGAGCTGTTCGAGCTCCCGTCAAGAAGGTCTCCCAAATTGTTTAAGCATTGGCACACAGTCAGGGGAGAGCACTTTCGATAAAAATAGGTTTTTACTGTCCATCATACCGACCTGTATAAGGACATCTCCGTTCATAACCGATGAACGGGTTTTCAACTTCCTTCGAGGAAGTTTCATCATACCAACCGGGTATGATCTACTTACAACCAGTAAGTAGTTTTTCCGCATAACTTTCACATCACTTTCTCTAAGTAGTGATGATTAAAATACCACTAAACAGCGGGTTTTTATATCGAGACATTTATCATCCCCAACCGGGTATGATGTTAGTAAACCCACTCACCCGTTTATGCCGTGAATTCTAGTAGACTGGTTCTTTGTATTCACGCGAGCTTGTCCTTATTGGCGTTCCCGGTATTTAACGTTTCTACACGATATGAACAACCTTGTTTATTACTACTCAGCATAACAGCCTTCATTCATTAATGAATCAGAAAACCCAAACTTTTAGTTATTTGCAATTAGGTCCCTAAAGTTATTTCTCTTTAACTTTAAGTCCCTAATGTCGGTTTTTCCTCAAATGGAGTCCCGCAACTTTTAAAATTTATCGTGGGACCTCAATTTATTCAATTTCACCAAAAAGGGATTTAATTTTCCAAATTTCCAATTTGGTTCCCCAATTTTTCCAAAATTACCATTTTGCCCTTCTTTCACAAAAATGGTAAGTTTTTTCCCCAAAATTTCCAAAATTCCTCAATTGGTCCTCCAACATTATTTTCATGCCCAATTGACCCTCAATTTCATAAAATTGTATTTTGGCCCCTTTGAATTTCGAAAATCCCCAAATTTCCCCCCAATTTCAACTCTTCAACACTACCGAATTTGATTTCCTCAAATTAACTGATCAAACACTTCTAATTATTGAAATTGGAGTTGAAATTGAGTTCCTGTATTTTCATACGATTCTAAGAAACTTTGAATCGCAGATTTTAACGTTTGAACGAGCTCAAACGGAGCTTTGCCGGAAAATAGACTGTAGAGAGAGAAAGCTTCGATTACTCACTGGTGAAGGCACGACAGTCCGAGCTTTCGATCTGGGCAGATAGGTCTCGTCCTGAGGTTCATCCTAAAATTAAGTATTGTATCAATTGATGCGGAATTGGATTGGAATTTCGTCATTGAAATTCGGTCGACTCTCTCTCTAGCACCGATCGAAAATTATAAAGGGGAGTCGAATTGGCTTACCTTTCGGTCCTAATTCGGCCGTGGAAAGACTGAGGAAGTGTTGGGAGGGCTTGAAATGGCTGATTTCAGCTTGGCCGAAATAGGGCAGCTTCGGTCCGCCAGAGTTGCTTCACTATTCCATCATGTTGGCGCTTCTCCAACGATTCTCGGATTGACTGGAGTTTTCTATCAGATAGCTGTTCTTTCCTCGGTTCTAAAGAGCCCGACCTTTATTCAAGTCGAAGCTCTGGTTCGAGCTTTACCGGGAAATGGAGTAGTAGAGAGGGAGAGAAGTGTTTAGGTGTGAGGAGAATGAAATGGGGATGACCTTTTTATATAGTCGTAAAACCCGTGTATTAAATGGGCGAGATTTATTAATAATATTAATATTACCATAAATTATTGGTATTAATTCCAATAATTTAATTTAGGTATTAAATTATTTGTATTAATTTCAATAATTAAATATATATTAATTGATGGCTATTTATGATAAGCCCTACGTTCGCATAAAATTTTTTTACCGAAATTTCGGGTCACAAAAAAATCATACTTCCCAGGAGGTCACCCATTCTCACACAACTCTCAAGTAAGCACGCTTAATTTTTAATGTTTTTAAAGATTTTTATGGTTTTTGAGGGGTTTTTTAGAATATGTTCTCATATTGGAAAAATAGTTAATTGTTGTGACTTTGTAAGTTTGGAAATGTTCCATGAGTTATAAGAAATGGGCCCAACCCCTTATTGGCCCATTTCTTATAGGGTGAGAGGGTGAGAGAAATAATGTTGTTTTAATGTTTTAGGGTTTATAAGGTTTTTTAGAATATAATTATCCATTTGATAAGATAGACCATAATATTATCTCACGGAGGAGAGATAAAGGTGGGAGGGGAGGGGGTTCTTTAAGGTTTTTAATGTTTTTAGAGATTTTTATGATTTTTAAGGGATTTTATAAAGGTTTTTTTTATAATATGATCCCATATTGGATAAAATAGTTAATTGTCGTGACGTTGTAAGTTTGGAACTATTCCACAAGTTATATGTTATAAAAAATGGGCCCGAACCCTTATCGGCACATTTCTTATTGGGTGAGAGGGTGAGATAAATAATAGTTTTTTATTAGTTTAGGGTGTATAGGGTTTTTTAGAATATAATCACCTATTTGATTATATAGACCATAATATTATCTCACGGAGGAGAGATAGAGGATGAGAGGGGAGGGGTTTTTTAGGGTTTTTTTTTAGGGTTTTTAATATTTTTAGACATTTTTATGGTTTTTTAGAGGTTTTTAAGGGTTTTTTAGAATATGAGAACATATTAGATAAAATAGGTAATTGTTGTGACATTATAAGGTTGGAAGTATTCGATAAGTTATAAGAAATGGGCCCAACTCCTTATCGACCCATTTCTTATAGGGTGAGAGGGTAAGAGAAATAATATTTTTTTTATGGTAATTGTTGTGACACTGAGAGGGTACTCACAGTGTATGCACAAACAATGTTTTCTCATATTGCCATGTAATCTATGGTGCCACTGGTCCAACGGCCTCGACTCTCAACTCAATCCGCAGTTGTTTGTCTTGACTAGTCTATTGAACTATCATGTCGCACTGCCGCTAGTTGACTGAGCATGTTGGTCCTATCTTGGTACCATGGCCAAAAAATTCATTTATTAAGTTTTATGGCACATATATCATGTTCATTTACGAGCTCCTACTCGTGCCAACTGGACTTGGGCCCACTATACAAGATTTTCAAAATCGGGCATTTAGCCCCCAAGTTCCAATACCAAGGCCCCCAGCCTATCGAAGCTATTCGAGCTCCCATCTAGAAGGTCTCCCAAATTGTTTAAGCATTGGCACACAGTCAGGAGAGAACACTTCCAACAAAATAGATTTTTACTATCCATTATACCGACCAGTATAAGGACATCTTTGTTCATAACCGATGAATGGGTTTTCAACTTCCTTCGAGGAAGTCTTATCATGCCAACCGTGTATGATCTACTTACAACCTGTAAGTAGATTTTTCCGTAGAACTTTCACATAACTTTCTCTAACTAGTGGTGATTAAAAATACCACTAAGTAGTGGGTATAGCGTCATGAAAGTCTTGGGATCGTTGCCATATTTGGTGTAGGGTGTCGTCAGCATATTGGCGAGGTTCGCATCAGTTGGTATCAGAGCACACGGTTGCACGGCAAGTTCCATCCCATCTTTTTATCTAGTTCTTTTTTTTATCTTCTCTACCTATTTCTATTCTCTATAAAAAAAAATTATCATATTCTTCTATTAATCTTCTCTTCAGTAGGTTAAAAAAAGAGAAAAAAAGCCAAAAAAAATTCGTGCCAAAAAAAGTTCGTGCTAAAAAAAAAAGAACAAAAAAAGTTCGTGCTAAAAAAAAGAAGAAAAAAAAAATCGTGGAAAAAAATGGCAAAAGAAAAAAAAGGAGGCACACAATTATATCTTATATCTCATTCTTATTCTGCTATATCTAAGTCTATTACTTCATTCCATCTTAATTTCTTTCTTCTCATTTAAATTCTTTGGAATTACTTTTTGGAAACCTTTATCGATATGTCTTGATTTTCCCTCAAGTTGAACTGCTTCGTAAAAAAAATGATTTGTTTTTAAAGTTCAATTCAGATTGAAAGAAGACATATGAGTGGAAAAAGGCAAGAGTGTTTTAAATCTTTAAGAAAAGGCCATTTGAGTTTTAAACAGGAGTGTTTGAGAGAAACATGTAAGGGAGATTTGCGAGATTCTTTTGTTTCTAACAATTGGCAGGATTACAATTTCCAACAAAGAGAAAACACATGGAAAGAAGCCAGTTTCCCTCAACCCGTTCAAAATCTAGATTGGAAAGCCATGATGAAACAAGTTGTAAAGTCTGGATTTGAGCCACTTCACACGCGAATGGATCGCTTGGAGGAAAGTGTGATACGTCGTTCACATCAACATACTTCCGTTGAAAAACAACCTTGGTGCTTTCAATCTAGGCGTTTTGATACTCAAGAACTCGAGGAATTTGAAGATCTTCAAGTTAATTGTGATAACGCCGGACACGATTGCATCAATCAATGTACTCCAAGTGAAAGGCCATGGATTGATGACATCATGGACAACCAACGTGAGAATCTATTTCATACTCATTGTTCTATGAAAAATAGAGTTTGTTCTGTTATCATAGATGAGGAAAGCTGCACTAACTTTGCTAGCACCGAGCTTGTGGAGAAGTTGGCATTACATGCAACAAAGCATCCAAAGCCATATCAAATTCAAAGGCTGAGTGATCAACCCAAACTCGAGGTAACCCAACAGGTGATAGTGTCCTTCTCTATTGGGAAATATCAGGATGAAATATTATGTGATGTGGTACCAATGCAAGCATGTCATATTTTATTAGGAGAACCTTGGAAGTTAGATCGTCACGTTACATATGATAGATTAACAGATAGGTACTCATTCGTGATAAATAATAGATCAATATCTCTTGTACCTCTTACTTTACAACAAGTTTTTCAGGATCAGTTGAAAAAGAAAAAGGCAAATGAAAAGAAAATAGCAGAAAGACAAGAGAGAAAAGCCATGATTGAAGAGGAAGAGACAAAAGGCAATAATGAAAAAGAACAGAGAAAAATTCGAGAGAGAAAAGCCGAAATTGAAAATGATGAGAGAAAAGGCAATGTTGAAAAAGAAGAGAGAAAAGCCATAATACAAAGAAAAGAGAGTAAAAATAATTTTATGGAGAGAAAAGATGAGATCAGGAGAGATACAATTCCATATTCTATCCTTACAGTACTTATGTACAAGGATTTATGTTTTACTCACCATATTGTCGGATATTTACCGAGCATTAGTATTTCTCTTATGCAGGAATTCAAGAATGTCATTCCTAAGAAGAAAACTCCTAGTTTGCAACCTGATCGAGAAATGAAGTATCAAATTCAACACCAAATCCTAAATTTGATGAAGCTAGGATATACACGGGATAACATGGAGCTAAACACTTTGTCACCAAATGGGATAAATGATTATTTGAGACTTCAAGAGGGCCCAGTCACAAGGTCAAGGGCTAAAAGATTCAAAGAAGCTTTATATGGGCTGATTAAAGAGATTGCTGAATATTCAAATAGAAGCCCAAAATGAAGAGCCCAAGATTTCTCTTATGCAGGAATTCAAGAATGTCATTCCTAAGAAGAAAACTCCTAGTTTGCAACCTGATCGAGAAATGAAGTATCAAATTCAACACCAAATCCTAAATTTGATGAAGCTAGGATATACACGGGATAACATGATTTCAGGTATTGTGCAAATGCCTAAGAAAGACAAAATTTGGCGAAGATGTGTTGGTTTTCGAATCATCTACCATATGAAGGTAATGTATCTTCACTTTATTCCTCAAGTAAATATTATATTAGATGAGTTGCATGAAAACTATTTGTTTTCAAAATTTAATCAAAAGAGTGAATATTCTGAAATTTGAAAGAAAGCTAATTATGGATTGAAAACTGCATTGAAAGTAAAACTTGGTTTATATGAATGGTTGGCTATAATTTTTAGTTTGACTAATGCATATAACACTTTTATGAGGTTAATAAATTATATCCTACATGCTTTTATTAAAAACTTTGTTGACATATATTTTGATAAAATCATAATATACAACAATTACTTAGATAAACATGAAGGATATTTAAAAATTTCCTTGCAAGTTCTTAGGAAAGATCATTTGTTTGCCAAATTGAAAAATTGCGTATTATGTTTGGGTAAACTTGTATTTCCTGGATATGTTATAAGTTTTGAAGGGATTGCCATTGACAAGGAAATTAAGGTAATTCAAGATTGGCAAACACCTTACTTGGTAAGTCAAGAAAGAAGATCAATTACATATTATAATGAAAAGTTCAGCGGAGTAGCCCTCAAGCTGAATGAGTATCATGCAAGGTGGGTAGAATTTATTTATACATCTGGTTATGTGATCAAGTGTAAGCAAGGTATGAAAAATGTAGTTTCTTATACATTATCTGAAAGGTACATTTTGTCTACAATCATTGATACTAACTTGCTTAATTTTTCTTGGAATACTGTGTTGGTTACAAAACCTCTATTTTCAACTGCATGTTTACCACATATTGTGTTTGCATATAATCGTTATATTTATTCAGTAACTAAGTTATCACCAATGGAGATTATCCATGATTTTAATCCATTGGATAGAAAACAGCAGACTCAAGAAAATATTAATGTTTACAACAAGAGTTTCATGAAAGTTGTTTTTGATACAGGGATTTGGGTTAGTTTACATATGAGGAATGAATGGTTTATGAATAGAAAACTATCAAAATTTCTTAGATTAGAGGGATTATTTAAGGTGTTAAAACTCGATAGTAATAATTATAACAGGAAGTTATCTAGCAAATATATTGTTAGTAATAGCATAAATAGTTATAAGTTAATGTCTTTTGATGTAGGTGTGATGAAGGAAAAGAAGATTTGAGGACAAATCATTTTCAAGAGGGGGAGAATGATGTGAATCTGACAAAAGAGTTTACAAATTCACAAGTCCAATCAACCGAACGTGGAATGGAGCTAAACACTTTGTCACCAAATGGGATAAATGATTATTTGAGACTTCAAGAGGGCCCAGTCACAAGGTCAAGGGCTAAAAGATTCAAAGAAGCTTTATATGGGCTGATTAAAGAGATTGCTGAATATTCAAATAGAAGCCCAAAATGAAGAGCCCAAGATGAGCCCAAGAGAAGGTTCAAATTTAATTAATAAGGAGAGATTTATAAATATAATAAATCTCTTAGGATAATATTAGGTGGTTACATTAGATAAGGTTAGCTTATTATGTGGGTCATTCGGTTATTTTCTGAGCCTCTAAAAGGCATACTCCACAGCATTGGAGACACACTTTTGGAATTTATATCTTGTGAGGTTTTGTCTTCTTTCTATCCTGAAAGAGCTTTTGAACTTATCAGGTTTTTACCTGTGGCGTTCAAGCAATCAAGACTTATCACCCGAGGTTTTCTAAGAGTTCTTCTTAGAGGATTTGGGTGTGGCGTCTACATATCCCATACCTTGTTTCTCACATAAACAAGGCATATTCCATCTTTTCGCACTTGCGTCGTGAAAGTCTTGGGATCGTTGCCATATTTGGTGTAGGGTGTTGTCAGCATATTGGCGAGGTTCGCATCAAGGTTTATGCCTAATTCGAACTTGATCAAATATAAATCTTGATATGGGTCTAGTCGTACAGATACAAGTTCGAGTCTAGCTAAACTTGGACTCGATTCAAGTAAAGGTTAATTCGCACGCACACAAATTTGAGTTTATTCGAGTTCGAATATAATTGTAGTAGAAACAAAATTCAATATTTTTTATTTATACATGTTCGTATTAGGTTTATATCTATACACGTAAAGTTTTATATAACCAAATTTAGATCAGGTTCATATCGAACTGCACATAACCGAAGTTTGTGTCCACTTATACATATCCAAATTTTAAATTTTGTTCAAATATTGTATACCCGAAATTATATAGAATTTTGATATATTGCACAAATTAAAATTTCAAGTTGCTCGTAGATTCGATTGTGTCAAATTTAAGTAATATAAAACCTAACTCTATCCAACAAATTAATAATTAATTTGTTGGATACAAGTTAGGATTGTTAATTTGTTGGATAGAGTTGGGTTTTATACTACTTGAATTTGACACGATCGAATCTATGAGACCATAACTTGAACTTTTTAATTTGTGCAATATATTCAAATTCTATATAACTTCGGTTGCACAATATTTGAACCGAATCTAAAATTTGGATATGCATAACTGGACCCAAACTTTTGTACTATGTAGTTGGATCTGAACTTGTTCTGAATTCAGTTACATAAAACTTTATATGTATAGATATAAACATAATCTAAACATGTATAAATTAAAAAAAATCAAATTTTGGTTGGGCTACAATTGTAGTTGAACTCGAATAAACTTGAATTTGTGTATGTGAGAATTGACTCGTACTTGAATCGATCTCAAATTTAGTCAGACTCGAACTTCTATCCATATGACTAGACCCGTATCGAGCATTATATTGGATCAAGTTTGAATTAGGCACGAACCTTAACTTAAATATCAGGTACAAGTGACTCTACTATATTTAGTGTATATCCATATTAAAATGAATGATATATTATTGGTATCTATTCAATCGAGTACATTAAATTTGAATTAAAAAATTTTAATATGTGTAGTATATTCAAATCTATCTGATTTTGGGCACACGATATTTAAACATCAAATGAATATAAAATTTGGGTACGTATAGGTGTACCCAAAATTTTCATTTTGTGCAATTGGATCTCAACAAATGCTTGAGTACAAAAAGATGTTAGCCTAAGGTGTGTCTCTAGAAGCAATGCTTGAGTGTGTGAAGCCTCTCCTTTAGGTTGCTCCCACCAGCTTGAGTGTGATTCAAAGGGTACCCAAGAATGGACTCCAAGTGTTTAGGCTCTATGGGTCCCAATTTTCTTGGTCAAACCCAAACAAGATTTAGCTTGTGACAATGGTGTAGATTGGAACATCTCCTATAGTCATTGAGAATTCTTGCTAGACTCTCACAAAGTTGAGATAAACCATCTGTTTCAGAGATTGTACAGCTCAGCTGCTTCCCAGTATCCCAAGAAGGCCACCATTTCTTTATATAGGGAATGGCTTCTTCAATGGTCAATGGAGCCTTCGGCAATATGTGAAACCAATTCTCGGTCAGTAGATTATCAACATAACCTACTTTCCTGACAATTGCCAGGAAGAATTGGCAGTTCACAAATTCAAGAATTAGTGTGTACAAGAATTGAGATATTTTACTCCACCAAGTCTAGGGTATATTCACCATACTCCCATACAAGAAATAAGGAGGTTTGACAACAACTTGATTGATCCATGGTGAGGGGCTTGGTTGAACAATCTACTTCTTCAAAGGGCATTGTACAAGCGCTATAGTCATAAAAAAGCTTCTACTTAGGCTTGTTCCCTTTATAACCTACCCTAGTCTTGTTAAGGCTGCAATGAGACAATGAATCCGAATGGTCACATAAATATTCTTCTTTCGTCCTCTTTCACTCATGCTTTTATCATACATTATGGATCCAATCATTTTTCAATTTTACCCACACATGCTTTTATAAAGTGCACACACTAATACAATTGGTAGATACCAATCTAATAACATTTATTAGATGCCAATCATATAAATGCAATTACAATTATTAAAAATCTAAGGGGAGCAATTATGGTATGTGGTTAGAATTGTTAATTTGTTGGATAGAGTTCGGTTTTATACTACTTGAATTTGACCTGATCAAATCTATGATGACGCAACTTAACTTTTTAATTTGTGCAATATATCCAAATTCTATATAATTTCAGGTACACAATATTTTAACCGAATCTGAAATTTGGGTATGTATAAATGGACCCAAACTTCTTTTCTGTGCAGTTAGATCTGAACCTCATCTGAATTCGATTACATAAAACTTTACTTATATAGATATAAACCTAATCAGAACATTTATAAATAAAAAATATCGAATTTTGGTTTGACTACAATGGTATTCAAACTCGAATAAGCTCAAATTTGTATGTGAAAATTGACTTGTACTTAAATGGATCTCAAGTTTAGCTAAACTCGAACTTGCATCTGTACGACTAGATCCATATCAAGCCTTATATTGGATCAAGTTTGAATTAGGCACGAACTTTAACTTGAATATCGGGTACAAGTGAGACTATTATATTTAGTGTATATCCATATTAAAATGAATAATATAGAAAATAATTAAAGATAAGATTATTTAATTAAAAATGTGTATAAGTATAATTTATTAAATCTTTAAGCTTACCTCTTGATTTGCAATCCTTTTTATGTTAGTTACAATGTAGCCATTAAGTATGCAACTATCACTCCAATAACTTCAAGAATTGATTTTTTAAGCTAACTAGTGTGCGGATGGCAATGAAGTTTGTCCACTTAGGATCTCCAACCACGCGATACCCAAACTCAATTTATGAGCTTTAGAGAGTGGACCTATACAAGCTTGTATTGGCATTTCTTATAGGGTGAGAGGGTGAGAGAAATATAGTTTTTTTAATATTTGAGGGTTGATAGGGTTTTTTAGAATATAATCACCCATTTGATAACATAAACCAAAATATTATCTCATGGGGGAGAGATATAGGGTGGGGTGGAGTGGGTTCTTTAGGTTTTCTTTAGGGTTTTTAATGTTTTTTAAGGGTTTTTTAGAATATGATCTCATATTGGATAAGATAGTTAATTGTTGTGACTTTGTAAGGTTGAAAGTGTTCCATAAGTTATAAGTTATAAGAAATAGGCCTGACCAGGGTCAGACCCATTTCTTATAGGGTGAGAGGGTAAGAGGGTGAGAGAAATAATCTTTTTTAATGTTTTAGAGTTTATAGAATTTTTTAGAATATAATTATCTATTTGATAAGATAGACCATAATGTTATTTAACAGGGGAGAGACAGAGGGTGAGGGAAGGCGGGGGAGGGGGGTTATTTAGGGTTTCTTTAGGGTTTTTAATGTTTTTAGAGATTTTTATGGGTTTTGAGGGGTTTTTTAGAATATGATCTCATATTGGATAAAATAGTTAATTGTTGTTTGTTTTAGGGTTTGTAGGGTTTTTTAGAATATAATTACACATTTGATAAGATAGACCATAATATTATCTTACGAGGGAGGGAGAGAGGGTGAGGGGGGTGGGTGTTCTTTAGGGTTTCTTTAGGATTTTTATTGGTTTTAAAATTTTTTATGGTTTTTGAGGGTTTTTTTTAAGGGTTTTTAAGAATATGATATCATATTGGATAAAATAGTTAATTGTTGTGACTTTGTATGGTTGGAAGTGTTTCATAAGTTATAAGTTATAAAAAATGGGCCCGACCCCTTATCGGCCCATTTTTTTATAGGGTGAGAGAAATAATCTTTAGGGTTTTCAATGGTTTTAAAAATTTTTTTGATTTTTGATTGGTTTTTTAAGGGTTTTTTTTAGAATATGATCCCATATTGGATAAATTAGTTAATTATTGTGACTTTCTAAGGTTGGAAATGTTCTATAAGTTATAAGTTATAAGAAATGGGTCCGACCCCTTATCGTCCCATTTCATCTAGGGTGAGAGGGTGATAGAAATAATGTTTTTTAATATAATTACCCATTTGATAGACCATAATATTATCTAACGGGGGAGAGATAGAGGGTGGAGGGGGAGGGGGTTATTTAGGGTTTTTAATGGTTTTAGAGATTTTTATGGTTTTTGAGGTGTTTTTTAAATGTTTTTAAGAATATGATCCCTATATTGGATAAAATAGTTAATTGTTGTGACTTTGTATGGTTCGGGGAGAGATAAAGAGTGGGAATGGAGGGGAGGGAGTGGGAATTGTTGTGAATTTGTAAGGTTGGAAGTGTTCCACAAGTTATAAGAAATGGGCCCGACTCCTTATCGGCCTATTTCTTATAGGGTGAGAGTGTGAGAGAAATAATGTTTTTTTAACATTTTACGGTTTATTTGGTTTTTTAAAATATAATTACTCATTTGATAAGATAGACCATAATATTATCTCACGGAGGTGAGATAGAGGGTGGGGTGGGGGGTTTTTTAAGGTTTCTTTACAGTTTCTAATGTTTTTAGAGATTTTTATTATTTTTGAAGAGTTTTTTAAGGGTTTTTCAAAATCTGATCCCATATTGGATAAAATAGTTAATTGTTGTGACTTTGTAAGGTTGGGAGTGTTCCATAAGTTATAAGTTATAAGAAATGGGCCCGACCCCTTATCGACCCATTTTTTATAGCCTGAGATGGTTAGAGAAATAATGTTTTTTTAATATTTTAGGGTTTAGAGGGTTTTTTAGAATATAATCAACCTAAGATAGAAGATAATATTATCTCACAAGGGAGAGATAGAGGGTAGGGAGGAGGGGGTTCTTTAGGGTTTTTAATGTTTTTAGAGACTTTTATGGTTTTTTAAGGGTTTTTTAGAATATGATCCCTCTTGGATAAAATAGTTAATTGTCGTTACCTTGTAAGGTTGAGAGTGTTCCATAAGTTATAAGAAATGGGCCCGACCCCTTATCAGCCCATTTCTTATAGGGTGAGAGGGTGAGAGAATTAATTTTTTTTTAATATTTTAGGGTTTATAGGGTTTTTTAGAATATAATTACCCATTTGATAAGATAGACCATACTATCACACGGGGGAGAGATAGAGGGTGGGAGGGGGGAGGGGGGTTCTTTAGGGTTTCTTTATGATTTTTTAATGCTTTTAGAGATTTGTATGGTTTTTCAGTGTTTTTTAAGGGATTTTTAGAATATAATCCCATATTTGATAAAATAGTTAACTCTTGTGACTTTGTAAGGTTGAAAGTGTTCTACAAGTTACAAGAAATGGGCCCGACTCCTTATTGGCCTATTTCTTATAGGCTGAGATGGTGAGAGAAATAATGTTTTTTAATATTTTAGGGTTTAGAGGGTTTTCTAGAATATAATCAACCTTTTCATAAGATAGAAGATAATATTATCTCCCGGGGGAGAGATAGAGGGTAGGGGAGGGGGTTCCTTAGGGTTTTTAATGCTTTTAGAGTTTTTTGTTGTTTTTAAGTGTTTTTTAAGGGTTTTTAATGTTTTTAGGGACTTTTATGGTTTTTTAAGGGTTTTTTAGAATATGATCCCCTTTTGGATAAAATAGTTAATTGTCGTTACCTTGTGAGGTTGGGAGTGTTCCATAAGTTATAAGAAATGGGCCCGACCCCGTATCGCCCCATTTCTTATAGGGTGAGAGGGTGAGAGAATTAATTTTTTTAAAATTTTTTAGGGTTTGTAGGGTTGTTTAGAATATAATTACCCATTTGATAAGATAGACCATACTATTATCATAAGGGGGAGAGATAGAGGGTGGGAGGGGGGGGGGGGGGTTCTTTAGGGTTTCTTTATGATTTATTAATGTCTTTAGATATTTGTATGGTTTTTGAGTGTTTTTTAGAATGTAATCCCATATTGGAAAAAATGGTAAATTCTTGTGACTTTGTAAGGTTGGAAGTGTTCCACAAGTTATAAGAAATGGGCCCGACTCCTTATCGGCCTATTTCTTATAGGGTGAGAGCGTGAGAGAAAAAATGTTTTTTTTTAACATTTTACGGTTTATTTGATTTTTTAAAATATAATTACTAATTTGATAATATACACCGTAATATTATCTCACGGGGGTGAGATAGAGGGTGGGGTGGGGGGTTCTTTAAGGTTTCTCTACAGTTTTTAATGTTTTTAGAGATTTTTGTTATTTTTGAAGAGTATTTTAAGGGTTTTTTCAAATCTGATCCCATATTGGATAAAATAGTTAATTGTTGTGACTTTGTAAGGTTGGGAGTGTTCCATAAGTTATTATAAGAAATGGGTCCGACCCCTTATCGACCCATTTTTTATAGGCTGAGATGATGAGAGAAATCATGTTTTTTAATATTTTAGGATATAGAGGGTTTTTTAGAATATAATCAACCTTTTGATAAGATGGAAGATAATATTATCTCACAGGGGAGAGATAGAGGGTAGGGGGAGGGGGTTCTTTAGGGTTTTTAATGTTTTTAGGAACTTTTATGGTTTTTTAAGGGTTTCTTAGAATATGATCCCCTCTTAGATAAAATAGTTAATTGTCGTTACATTGTAAGGTTGGGAGTGTTCCATAAGTTATAAGAAATGGGCCCGACGCCTTATCGACCCATTTCTTATAGGGTGAGAGAATTAATATTTTTTTACTATTTTAGGGTTTATAGGGTTTTTTATAATATAATTACCCATATGATAAGATAGACCATACTATTATCACACGAGGGAGAGATAGAGGGTGGGAGGGTGGGAGGGGGGGGAGGGGGATTCTTTAGGGTTTCTTTATGATTTATTAATGTTTTTAGATATTTGTATGGTTTTTGAGTTTTTTTTAAGGGTTTTTTAGAATATAATCCCATATTGGATAAAATAGTTAATTCTTGTAATTTTATAAGGTTGGAAGTTTCCACAACTTATAAGAAATGGGCCCTACTCCTTATCGGCCTATTTCTTATAGGGTGAGAGTGTGAGAGAAATAATGTTTTTTTTAACATTTTACGGTTTATTTGGTTTTTTAAAATATAATTACTCATTTGATAAGATAGACCATAATATTATCTCACGGAGGTGAGATAGAGGGTGGGGTGGGGGGTTCTTTAAGGTTTCTTTACAGTTTTTAATGTTTTTAGAGATTTTTATTATTTTTGAAAAGTTTTTTAAGGGTTTTTCAAAATCTAATCCCATATTGGATAAAATAGTTAATTGTTGTGACTTTGTAAGGTTGGAAGTGTTCCACAAGTTATAAGAAATGGGCCCAACTCCTTATCGACCTATTTCTTATAGGGTGAGAGTGTGAGAGAAATAATGTTTTTTTTAACATTTTACGGTTTATTTGGTTTTTTAAAATATAATTACCCATTTGATAAGATAGACCGTAATATTATCTCACGGGGGTGAGATAGAGGGTGGGGTGGCGGCTTCTTCTAATTTTCTTTACAGTTTTTAATGTTTTTAGAGATTTTTATTACTTTTGAAGAGTTTTTTAAGGGTTTTTCAAAATCTGATCCCATATTGGATAAAATAGTTAATTGTTGTGACTTTGTAAGGTTGGGAGTGTTCCATAAGTTATAAGTTATAAGAAATGGGTCCGACCCCTTATCGACCCATTTTTTATAGGCTGAGATGGTGAGAGAAATAATGTTTTTTAATATTTTAGGTTTGAGAGGGTTTTTTAAAATATAATCAACCTTTTGATAAGATAGAAGATAATATTATCTCACGTGGGAGAGATAGAGGGTAGGGGGTGGGGGTTCTTTAGGGTTTTTAATGTTTTTAGAGACTTTTATGGTTTTTTAAGGGTTTTTTAGAATATGATACCCTCTTGGATAAAATAGTTAATTGTCGTTACCTTGTATGGTTGGGAGGGTTCCATAAGTTATAAGAAATGGGCCCGACCCCTTATCAGCCCATTTCTTATAGGGTGAGAGAATTATTTTTTTTTAATTCTTTAGGGTTTATAGGGTTGTTTAGAATATAATTACCCATTTGATAAGATAGACCATACTATTATCACACGGGGGAGAGATAGAGGGTGGGAGGGGGAGGGGGGATCGTTAGGGTTTCTTTATGATCTATTAATGTCTTTAGAGATTTGTATGGTTTTTTAGTGTTTTATAAGGGTTTTTAGAATGTAATCCCATATTGGAAAAAAAATCGTTTATTCTTGTGACTTTGTAAGGTTGGTAGTGTTCCACAAGTTATAAGAAATGGGCCCGACTCCTTATCGGCCTATTTCTTATAGGGTGAGAGTGTGAGAGAAATAATAGTTTTTTAACATTTTACGGTTTATTTGGTTTTTTAAAATATAATTACTCATTTGATAAGATACACCGTAATATTATCTCACGGGGGTGAGATAGAGGGTGGTGTGGGGGGTTCTTTAAGGTTTCTTTACAGTTTTTAATGTTTTTAGAGATTTTTATTATTTTTGAAGAGTTTTTTAAGGGTTTTTCAAAATATGATCCCATATTGGATAATATAGTTAATTGTTGTGACTTTGTAAGGTTGGGAGTGTTCCATAAGTTATAAGTTATAAGAAATGGGCCCGACCCCTTATCGACCCATTTTTTATAGGTTGAGATGGTGAGAGAAATAATGTTTTTTAATATTTTAGGGTTTAAGGGTTTTTTAGAATATAATCAACCTTTTGATAAGATAGAAGATAATATTATCTCACGGGGGAGAGATAGAGGGTAGGGGGGAGGGGGTTCTTTAGGGTTTTTAATGTTTTTAGAGACATTTATTGTTTTTTAAGGGTTTTTTAGAATATGATCCCCTCTTGGATAAAATAATTAATTGTCGTTACCTTGTAAGGTATGGAGTGTTCCATAAGTTATAAGAAATGGGCCCGACCCCTTATCGGCCCATTTCATATAGGGTGAGAGGGTGAGAGAATTAATTTCTTTTAATATTTTAGGGTTTCTTTATGACTTATTAGTGTTTTTAGAGATTTGTATGGTTTTTGAGTGTTTTTTAAGGGTTTTTTTATAATATAATCCCATATTGGATAAAATAGTTAATTCTTGTGACTTTGTAAGGTTGGAAGTGTTCCACAAGTTATAAGAAATGGGCCCGACTCCTTATCGACCTATTTCTTATAGGGTGATAGTGTGAGAGAAATAATGTTTTTTAACATTTTACGGTTTATTTGGTTTTTTAAATATAATTACCCATTTAATAAGATAGACCGTAATATTATCTCACGGGGGTGGGGTGGGGGGTTCTTTAAGGTTTCTATACAATTTTTAATGTTTTTAGAGATTTTTATTATTTTTGAAGTGTTTTTTAAGGGTTTTTCAAAATCTGATCCCATATTGGATAAAATAGTTAATTGTTGTGACTTTGTAAGGTTGGGAGTGTTACATAAGTTATAAGTTATAAGAAATGGGCCCGACCCCTTATCGACCCATTTTTTATTGGCTGAGATGGTGAGAGAAATAATGTTTTTTAATATTTTAGGGTTTAGAGGGTTTTTTTATAATATAATCAACCTTTTGATAAGATAGAAGATAATATTATCTTACGGGGGAGAGATAGAGGGTAGGGGGGAGGGCGTTCTTTAGGTTTTTAATATATGTAGAGACATTTATGGTTTTTTAAGGGTTTTTTAGAATATGATCCCCTTTTGGATAAAATAGTTAATTGTCATTACCTTGTAAGGTTGGGAGTGTTCCCTTATCGGCCCATTTCTTATAGGGTGAGATAGAGGTTGAGTGGGCCCCTTATCGGCCCATTTCTTATAGGGTGAGAGAATTAATTTTTTTTAATATTCTAGGGTTTATAGGGTTTTTTAGAATATAATACTCTTGGTACTGTTTCACAAGTTATAAGTTATACGAAATAGGCCTGACCCCTTATCGGCCCATTTCTTATAGGGTTAGAGGGTGAGAGAAATAATATTTTTTAATATTTTAGGGTTTATAAGGTTTTTTAGAATACCATTACCCATTTGATATGATAGACCATACTATTATCACACGGGGGAGAGATAGAGGGTGGGAGGGTGGGAGAGGGGTTCTTTAGGGTTTCTTTATGATTTTTTATTGCTTTTAGAGTTTTTATTGCTTTTATGATTAGAATATGATCACATATTGGATGAAATAGTTAATTGTTGTGACTTTGTAAGGTTGGATCTGTTCCATAAGTTATAAGTTATAAGAAATGGGTCCGACCCTTTTCGGCCCATTTCTTGTAGGTGAGAGGGTGACAAAAATATTGTTTTTTTAATGTTTTAGGGTTTATGTGGTTTTATAGAATATAATCACCCATTTGATAAGATAGATCATAATATTATCTCACGAGGGAGAGATAGAGGTTGAGTGGGGGGAGGGGGTTATTTAGGTTTTCTTTAGGGTTTTTAATGTTTTTAGAGATTTTTATGGTTTTTGACGGGTTTTTTAAGGATTTTTTTAGAATATTATCTCATTTTGGATAAAATTGTTAATTCTTGTGACTTTGTAAGGTTGGAAGTGTTCCATAAGTTATAAGTTATAAGAAATGGGCTCAACCCCTTATCGACCCATTTCTTATAGCGCGAAAGGGTAAAAGAAATAATGTTTTTTAATGTTTTGGGTTTATAGTTTTTTTTAGAATATAATCACCCATTTGATAAGATAGACCATAATATTAACTCACGGGGGAATGATTGAGGGTGGGGGGAGGGGGTTCTTTATGGTTTTTATTGTTTCTAGGGAATTTTATGGTTTTTTAGGGGTTTTTTTCTGGGTTTTTTAGAATATGTTCTCATATTCGATAAAATAGTTAATTTTTGTGACTTCGTAAGGTTCAAAGTGTTCCATAAGTTATATTAAATGGGCCTGACCACTTATCGGCCCATTTCTTATAGGTTGAGAGTGTGAGAGAAATAATATTTTTTTTTTAATGTTTTAGGGTTTATAGGGTTTTTTAGAATATAATTTACCCATTTGATAAGATAGACCATTATATTATCTCACGGGGGAGATATATAGGGTCGGGGAGTAGGGGGTAGGGGGGAGGATGTTTTTTATGGTTTTTTTAGGGTTTTTAATTTTTTTTAGACTTTTTTATTGTTTTTGAAGGGTTCTATAGGTTTTCTTTAGTGTTTTTAATATTTTTTGAGATTGTTATGGTTTTGAGGTATTTTTTAAGGGTTTTTTAGAATATGATCCCATATTGGATAAAATAGTTAATTGTTGTGACTTCGTAATGTTTGGAGTGTTCCATAAGTTATAAGAAATGGGCCCGAACACTTATCGACCCATTTTTTATAGGGTGAGAGGGTGAGAGAAATAATTTTTTTTAATATTTTTGGGTTTATAGGGTTTTTTAGAATATAATCAGCCATTTGATAAGATAAACCATAATATTATCTCACGGGGGAAAGATAGAGGGTGGGGGGGACGGGGTTCTTTAGGGTTTCTTTAGGGTTTTCATTGGTTTTAGAGATTTTTATGGTTTCTATGGATAAAAAATTAATTCTCTCACCCTATAAGAAATGGGCCCAAATATTAAGGTTGGGAGTGTTCCCTTATTGGCCCATTTCTATAAGTTATAAGTTATATGAAATGGGCCCGACCCCTTATCGTCCCATTTCTTATAGGGTGAGAGGGTGATAGAAATAATGTTTTTTAATATTTTAGGGTTTACAGGGTTTTTTTAATATAATTACCCATTTGATAGACCATAACATTATCTAACAGGGGTGAGATAGAGGGTGGAGGTGAGGGGGGTTCTTTAGGGTTTTTAATTATTTTAGATATTTTTATGGTTTGGGGTGTTTTTTGACTGTTTTTAAGAATATGATCCCTATATTGGATAAAATAGTTAATTGTTGTGACTTTTATAGTTTTTTAAGGGGTTTTTTAGAATATGATCCCCTATTGGATAAAATAGTTAATTATTGTTACCTTGTAAGGTTGGGAGTGTTCCATAAGTTATAAGAAATGGGTCCGACCCCTTATCGGCCCATTTCTTATAGGGTGAGAGGGTGAGAGAATTAATTTTTTTTTTAATATTTTAGGGTTTATAGTGTTTTTTAGAATATAATTACCCATTTGATAAGATAGACCATAATATTATCACACGGGGGAGAGATAAAGAGTGGGAGGGGGGGAGGGGGGTTCTTTAGGGTTTCTTTATGGTTTTTTAATGTTTTTAGAGATTTTTATGGTTTTTGAGTGTTTTTTAAGGGTTTTTTAGAATATAATCCCATATTGGATAAAATAGTTAATTGTTGTGACTTTGTAAGTTTTAAAGTGTTCCATAAGTTATAAGTTATAAAAAATGGGCCTGACCACTTATCAGCACATTTCTTTTAGGGTGAGAGAAATAATGTTTTTTTAATGTTTTAGGGTTTTAGGGTTTTTTAGAATATAATTACCTATTTGATAATATAGAGCATAATATTATCTCACGGAGAGAGTTTAATTAAAATATAAAAACATTTTTATACATTATTTTGAAATAAATAATGTAAAATTTAGTTTTGGTTATTTTTTGAATTTTTTATTTTCCATTAATTATTTTAAAAAATAGTGCAAATACTTTTCTTATATAATTCCTATGAATATTTATTTTTTAGTAGTTTAACCACAATTTTATAGGTTTATGATATAAATAAAATTTTTATAAATTTTTATGAATTTTGATTAGTTAATTATGCATTTGCATCCAAAAATAAAACCTAGCAGTTTGATTAGTCAATTTGGCTAAATTTATAAATAAAAAAATTAGTGATTTGTTCATAATATTAATAATTTTTTATTAATTATTTAAAAAACATATAAAACTTTTATTAATGGCTCAATTTAAAAATAATAATATTTTAAAATTAAGTTATAAATAAAATTATTATACATAAATTAAATTAAACTGTATAAAAGTTATCAACATATAATTTAATATTTTATTTAAGATATTTTAACCTCTCTCCATTGCCAAATTTCACATGGTGGAGACAAGCTCGTAAAGATTTTAAGGCATGTATCAATTAAAATGAGAGGTTGTCGCTTTTTTGTGAATTTATTATTATTAAATAATATTTTATATTTGTATAACATTATAATTATAAATTATATATAAATATTATTAATACATAAATTTATTTAAATGCATAATATATAAATTATAGTTATTTAAATCCAGATACCCTTATTCTAGTAGATTTCATCGGGCTTTCTCTATCCTTTAAATTTGGTGACAGCGCATATCACCTCATCTTTTTGCACAATGTTTAATCGAATTAAAATAATGAAAATTTTAATTATAATTAATTAGTTACTCTATTTATTTGTTCTAATTTATTTCTCATTAATATTGAGATTAGCAAATATTTAGCATTGTTTTTTCATAGTGTATATATTTAATTACTCTCTAAATGGGGTCTCAAATCTCAAATTAGAATTATTATAAAATATATTTAATTAATTTTTAATATAAAATATATAATAATTTATATTCTAAATTAGAGAAAGCCTAACATACTTGTTTCATATTCACACCCTTCTCTTATTGTGAATTTCAGTTATTAGCATTTTTTCGAATATATTATTAACTATTGTAACAAAATAATTGTTTATTTGATCGATATTTTATATTTTGAAATATCAAATTTGAAATTTATTTTATAATTTATTACCTAAATTGTGTGATGTTTAGATTCTAATATATAGTTTGTCAAAATATTGTGGGATGTCACGATTCTAATATTTCGTATATCAAAATCTTATAAGGCGTTATTAAATTTTATTAAAAAATAATTAAACATATTTTACGATAATTGATTTATAAAAAATTTAACAATATTATTATATAAAAAATATAATATTATTATTTTTAAACCCATCCACTCCCCCCTCCACCCTCTATCTCTCCCTCGTGAGATAATATTATGGTGTATCTTATCAAATAGGTGATTATATTCTAAAAAACCCTTTAAACCATAAAACATTATTTCTCTCACCCTCTCACCCTATAAGAAATGGGTCGATAAGGGGTTGGACCCATTTTCTTATAACTTATGGAACACATCCAACCTTACAAAGTCACAACAATTAACTATTTTATCTAATAAGGGATTATATTCTAGAAAACCCTTTAAAAATCGTAAAAATCTCTAAAAACATTAAAAACCCAAAAGAAACTCTAAAGAACCCCCTCCCCCCTCCCCATCCTCTCTCTCTCCTTCGTGAGTTAATATTATAGTCTATCTTATCAAATGAGTAATTATATTCTAAAAAACCCTATAAAACCTAAAATATTAAAAAACATTATTTCTCTCACCTTCTCACCCTATAAGAAATGGGCCGATATGAGGTCAGGCCCATTTCTTATAACTTATAACTTATGGAACACATCCAACCTTACAAAGTCAAAACAATTATCTATTTTATCCAATATGGGATCAAATTCTAAAAAACCCTTAAATGGGATATGATAGCTTCTTTATGGTCTAACATTCTTGCTAATACATTATCCTCATTCTATTTCGGATTGTAATCTCTAACGAAAAATATAGCTTCATGAGCAAAAGCTCCTGTCATGATGAAGCCTGCGATGTATTGATGATGAGTATATAACGCAGCTTGAGTAGTAAAGTCTTGTGCTATGAACGCGTAAGCGGGTAAAGAGTACATGTATTGAGCTACCAAGGAAGTAATAACCCCTAAAGAGGCTAGAGCAAGACCTAATTGAAAATGAATCGAATTATTGATTGTGTCATAAAAACCTTAATGTCCACGACACAAACGCCCTCCAGGAGGAATATGTGCTTCTAAAAGATCTTTTATACTGTTCGCAATCCCGAAGTTAGTTCGATACATATGACCAACAATGAAAAAATAAATGCAATAGCTAAATGATGATGAGCAATATCAGTCAACCATAAACTTTGGTTTTGTGGATGGAATCCCCCGAGAAGAGTTAGAATAGCAGTTCTTGATCCTTGGGAGGTACCAAATAAATGACTACTTGAATTGGGGTTTGGGGCATAAAGATTCCACTGCCTGTAAAAAGGGGTCCTAACCCTTTGGGGTGCGGCAATACATTTAAGAAATTATTCCATCGAATGGATTCCCCCCTGGATGCAGGAATAACGACATGTACTAAATGCCATGTCCAAGCCAATACATTTTAGAATATGATCCCATATTGGATAAAATAGTTAATTGTTGTGACTTTGTAAGTTTGTAAGTTTTCCATAAGTTATCAAAAATGGGCCCGACCCCTTATTGGCCCATTTCTTATTGGGTGAGAGAGTGAGATAGATAATGTTTTTTAAATGTTTTAGGGTTTATAGGTTTTTTAGAATATAATTACCATTTGATAAGGCAGACCATAATATTATCTCACGGAGGAGAGATAGAGGCTGGGGGAGGGGTGGTTATTTAGGGTTTCTTTAGGATTTTTAATGTTTTTTGAGATTTTTTTGGTTTTAGGGGTTTTTAAGATTTTTTTAGAATATGATCCCATATTGGATAAAATAGTTAATTGTTTTGACTTTGAAAGGTTGGAAGTGTTCAATAAGTTATAAGTTATAAGAAATGGGTCTGACCCCTTATCGGCCCATTTCTTATAGGGTAAGAGGGGTAGGAAAGTAATGTTTTTTTAATATTTTAGGGTTTATAGGGTTTTTTAGAATATAATTACCCACTTGATAAGATAGACCATAATATTATCTCACGGGGGAGAGGTAGGGGGTGGGGAGGGGTTCTTTAGAGTTTCTTTTGGGTTTATAATGTTTTTAGAGATTTTTATGGTTTTTGTGAGGGTTTTTTTAAGGGTTTTTTAGAATATGGTCCCACATTGGATAAAATAGTTAATTGTTGTGACTTTGTACGGTTGGAAGTGTTCCATAAGTTATAAGTTATAAGAAATAGGCCCGACCCCTTGTTGACCCATTTCTTATAGGGTTAAAGGGTGAGAGAAATAATGTTTTTTAATGTTTTAGGGTTTATGGGTTTTTTAGAATAAAATCACCCATTTGATAAGATAGACCATAATATTATCTCATGGGGGACAAATAGAATGGGGGTTATTTAGGTTTTCTTTAGGATTTTTAATGTTTTTAGAGATTTGTATGGTTTTTGAGGGGTTTTTTAAGGGTTTTTTAGAATATGATCCCATATTGGATAAAATAGTTAATTGTTGTGACTTTGTAAGGTTGGGGGAGAGAGATAGAGAGTGGGGCTAGAGAGGGGGAGGGGGAGGGGGTTCATTAGGGTTTTTAATATTTTTAGAGATATTTATGGTTTTCGGGGGATGGAAGGGGGTTCTTTAGGGTTTCATTAGGGTTTTTAATGTTTTTAGACATTTTAATGGGTTTTGAGGTGCTCTTTAGGGTTTCTTTAGGGTTTTTTTTTTATGTTTTTAGAGATTTTTATGGTTTTTGAGGGGGTTTTTTAAAAGTTTTTTAGAATATGATCCCATATTGGAAAAAAATAGTTAATTGTTATGACTTTGTATGGTTGAGACTGTTCCATAAGTTTAAAGAAATGGGTCCGACCCCTTATCGGCCCATTTCTTATAAGGTGAGAGGGTGAGAGAATTAAATTTTTTTTAATTTTTTTAGGGTTGATTGGGTTTTTTAGAATATAATTACCCATTTGATAAGATTGACCATACAATTATCTCACGGGGGAGAGGTAGAGGGTGCGGAGGGGGGCGAGGCGGTTCTTTAGAGTTTCTTTTGGTTTTTCAGGGGTTTTTTAAGGGTTTTTTAGAATATGATCCCATGTTGGATAAAATAGTTAATTGTTGTGACTTTGTATTGTTGGAAGTGTTCTATAAGTTATAAGTTATAAGAAATGGGCCCGACCCCTTGTCGACCCATTTCTTATAGGTTGAGAGGGCGAGAGAAATAATGTTTTTTAATATTTTAGTGTTTATAGGGTTTTTTAGAAAATAATCACCCATTTGATAAGATAGACCATAATTTTATCTCACGGGGGAGATATAGAGGGTGAGGGGGTGCGGAGAGGGGCTTCTTTATGGTTTCTTTAGGTTTTTTAATGTTTTTAAAGATTTTTATGGTTTTTTAGGGTTTTTTTTAAATATGATCCCATATTGGATAAAATAGTTAATTGTTGTGACTTTGTAAGGTTGGAAGTGTTCCATAAGTTACAAGTTATAAGAAATGGGCCTGACCCCTTGTCGACCCATTTCTTATAGGGTTAGAGGGTGAGAGAAATAATGTTTTTTTTAATGTTTTAGTGTTTATAAGGTTTTTTAGAATATAATCACCCATTTGATAAGATAGACCATAGTATTATCTCACGGGGGAGATATAGAGGGTGAGGGGGGCGGGGAGGGGCTTCTTTATGGTTTCTTTAGGGTATTTAAGTTTTTTTAGAGATTTTTATGGTTTTTGAGGGGTTTTTTAGAATATGATCCCATATTGGATAAAATAGTTAATTGTTGTGACTTTGCAAGGTTGGAAGCCTTCCATAAGTTATAAGTTATAAGAAATGGGCCCAACTCTTTATTGGCTCATTTTTTACGGAGGAGAGAGAGAGAGAGAGGGTGGACGGGGGGAGGGGGTTCTTTAGGGTTTTTAATGTTTTTAGAGATTTTTATGATTTTTGAGAGGTTTTTAAGGGTTTTTTTTAGAATATGATCCCTTATTAGATAAAATAGTTAATTGTTGTGACTTTATAAGGTTGGAAGTGTTCCACAAGTTATAAGAAATGGGCCCGACCCCTTATCGGCCCATTTCTTATAGGGTGAGAGGGTGAGAGAAATAATTTTTTTTAATGTTTTAGGGTTTATAGGGGTTTTTTTTTAATATAATTACCCAGTTGATAAGATAGACCATAATATTATCTCACGGTGGAGAGATAGAGGGTGGGGGAGGGGATTCTTTAGTGTTTCTTTAGGGTTTTTAATGTTTTTAGAGATTTAAATGGTTTTTAAAGGTTTTTAAGGGTTTTTTAGAATATGATCTCATATTGGATAAAATAGTTAATTGTTATGACTTTGTAAGGTTGAGAGTGTTCCATAAGTTAAAAGAAATGGGCCCGATCCCTTATCGGCCCATTTCTTATAGGGTGAGAGAATTAATTTTTTTAATATTTTAGGGTTTATAAGGAGGGGCTTCTTAATAGGAGGGTTGATTGATTCGGCAGAAATCTTGATTCGTGCAATCGCTCCAATCAACCCTTGCACTTCTTTTTTAATTCTTTTGGCCCTTAACCTTGCAAATTGGCAGCACCATTAGTTGGACTAACATCATTCTCCCTCTCTTGAAAATGATTTATCATCAAATATTTGGTTTTCTCGTCACCTAGATCAAAAGGTATTAAATTTGTGACATTGAAACTTGCGCCACCATACTCACGTGTTAACTCCAACTTATAAGCATTATTGTTGATGCGTTCCAATACTCGAAATGGTCCATCTCCTCTTAGAAAAAGTTTTGACCGCCTTTGTTTTATAAATTGTTCCTTTCTTAGATGAAGCTTGGGTTCAAATATAATATTTTTACGACCCTTATTTTCTTGATTTTCATATGCTTTAGTCTGCCTTTCAATGGGCATCTTTGCCTTCTCATGCATTTTTCTCATGAACTGGCCTTTTTCTTTCCATCAAAATTTTCTAACTCACCAACAGGAAGTGGAGTTAAATCTAGAGGGATTAATAGATTAAAACCATATACAATCTCAAATGGTGAAAACTTAGTTGTAAAATGAATAGAACAATTATAAGTAAACTCAACATGTGGCAAAAAATCTTTCCATGATTTCAAGTTCTTTTTTATTATAGAACGTAATAAAGTACATAATGTTCTATTAACTACTTCTATTTGATCATCAATTTGTAGGTCACGGGCTATTGAAAATAAATGTTTTATTCCCAATTTACCCCCATAAAGTCTTTTAGAAGTAACTCAATAATTTAGAATCATAATTAGAAACAATAGTTCTAGGCATACCATGCAATCTAACAACTTCTCTAAAGCACAAATTGGCAACATTTGAGGCATCATCAGTTTTATGACATGGAATAAAGTGTGCCATTTTTGAAAACCTGTCAATAACCACAAACACATAATCACTCCCTCTCTTAGTCCTTGATAATCCTAAAATGAAATCTATGAATATATCAATCCAAGGTGCACTAGGAATTAGAAGAGGTGTATACAAACCATTAGGTTGTTGCCTAGACTTAGATTCCTTACATGTAATGTATCGAGAACATATTTTCTTAACATCTCTTTTCATGTGAGGCCAAAATAAATGTTCATGCAATATTGTCATAGTCTTAACTACCCCAAAATATCCCATCAGTCCTCCAGCGTGTGCTTCCCTAACAAGTAACTCACGCAAAGATGATTGAGGGATGCACAATTTATTTTCTCGAAAAATGAACCCATTTTGCAAATACAATTTTCCAAACCCACCATTTGTATAATTTTTAATCACATCACAAAAATTAGGGTATTTTGCATATAATTCCTTAATATAATCAAACCCAAGCAATTTAGAATCAAGGATTACAAGCATAGCGTACCTTCGGGATAGCGCATCAACAACTATATTTTTACACCTTGTTTATACTTGATCACATATGGAAAAGTTTTGATGAAAACCAACCACCTTGCATGATGCTTATTCAAACTGTGTTGTCTTTTAAGTTGCAAATCAAATACATAATTTGTGTGAATCATAAATTCTTTTGGCCTTTGCTGCCATATTTTTAGAGTTTGAGAAAACACAAACATCTATTGTCATAAGTAGGATAGTTGAGTGCTATTTTACTTAACTTTTCACTAAAATATATAATCAATATATATATAGTGCCTATTTTTTATACTTCATAATTAAGTTTGAATAATTTATAAAAGTTAGGTAATGCAATAAAATAGAAACTATTTAGTTTATCCTCTAAATATTTGAATACATTTTCTTGCACATCACACAATAATTTTTTTTCTAAAAGTATAGTGAGAGGTGTAGGACAACTATTAAATTTAGAAACATAATACATATACAAATAAATTAATGTAAGAAAACTTCTCATATGGCTTACCAAATAAGGTGTTAGCCAATATTAAGTTGCCTTAATTTCCTTTTTAATTACAATCCATTTAGAAATAGCAACATATTTAGGAAATATAAGATTATTATTATAATATATATTTCCAAAAAATTAGAAAATAACATATATTTCGTAAAAATATTTAAGGAAAATTTTAAATATGTTTTATGTTCATATAAAGAAATATCATATATTATTATATTATTAAAGTATACATTAATTAACTTTTCAATAAAAGCATGTAATAAATAATTCCTTAATCTCATATAAATATTAGTTGTATTAGTCAAACTAAAATTCATAATTAACCATTTATGTAAAACCAAGTTTTGTCTTTAATACATTTTTCAATTTATATTTATATTTAATTCAAATTTTATTATATTCACTTTTAAGCTTTATTTTTGAAATAAAAAAAAGATATATCCAAATCGTCTAACATATGATCTAAATAAGGAATATAGTATCGAAAATATACATGGTATTGTCAATAACTTGACAATTAATATATGCCTGCCAAGTCTTACCCACTTTGGATAGTTGCATAACTGTTGGATTAATTCTCCTTACTACGATTCTCTTTTCCATTAGCTTTATGACTTGGTGTTGAGCTTGATGCTTGATCCTTCAACTTGACGACAAAACAAAAGATATATTCTTTGGAATATGCTTGAATTCCTGTAAAAAAATATATATAACATTACTCGGAAAATATCCGACAATAGGGTTAGTATTTAAAAATATATCCTTGTACATAAGTACTATAAGAACATGTAAATTTGTATTGATCTCACTTTTTCTTCTTGTAATAAAAGACTCGAACTTGTATCCGTACCACTAGACCCAAATCAAACCTTATATTAGATCAAGTTTGAATTAGGCATGAACATTAACTTGAATATCGAGTACAACTAACACTAGTATATTTAGTGTATATCCGATCTAATTTTGGGTAATTTAAACTCAAATAAATATAAAATTTGGGTATGTATAGCTCAACCCAAACTTCCCTTTTTGTGTAGTTGGATGTGAACCTTACTTGAATCCGGTTAAACGAAAATTTACTCGTATGCATAAAAACCCAAACTGAACGTATATAAATAAAAAATATCAAATTTTGATTCAATTACTATTGTAATCGAACTCAAATAGACTTAAATTTGTGTTTGTGCGAATTTACCCGTATTTGAACTGAGATCAAGTTCAGCTAGTCTCGAACTTGTATTTGTATGATTAGATCCGTACCCCCACCTAATTTCAATTCAAATTTGAATTAAACACAAACCTTAACTCGAATATAAGGTAGAACTCAAATTGCTATATTTAGTGTATCTATATTAAAACTTGTATGGGATGCAATGTCAAATGAAGTTCGAATTAAATACAAACCTTAACTCGAATATATGGTACAACAGGTATTCCTATATTTAGTGTATATTTATATTGAAATGAGTGATATAGAATATAATTTAATTAAAAATGTGTATAGATATAACTTATTAGTGTATAGTCACATTCAATACTAGTATTCTCTGGTTATGTGCGATTAGTGACGGGTGGAATGCTCTCTAAATATGGATGCTGTTCTTAGGAAAGGCATGGGAAAAGTTTTAACATTTATTGGAATTCGAGTATGAGATGTATGATAAATGCCACGAAATCTATCTTACCATTTTACTTTTGTTCTGCGTGGTAAAAATGAGACTGCTTAGCAGCTAGCTGATGTGGTTCTGCCATTCCTTCATATCTGAAATGGTGATTGTATTTTTACTTGGAGGTTAATATTAAACTTGAGACCCATGATACCAAGTTGTAAGTTACAATCTTAGGGAAAGCTTTCAAATATTTTGCAATACCATAGCATCTTACATCACGATATCAATAAAGAAATAGGGTCAAAGGAAGAGTATCTGGACTTTGAATTACCATTTGAGACAATATTCCCAAATCACTATGTGGTACCCTTTTGTTCTGTATTTATAACTCCCAATTGTCTAGGCTACTCGCAAGCTTCCAATTGGTCAATTATATTCATTGTTTTCTATACTTATTTTTTTTCTAGGATAAGGGGATAAGCTCCTCAGGAACCAATTTGAGGTCACTCATTATTGGAATGAGATTCTTGCCTACTCTTGTTGACAAAGTGCTTAAAGGAAAGGGCATGCAAGCACCCATGTTTCCTCTATTTAGGTTTAATTATTGTAGATCAAGTTGTGTTGTCGGTGCCCTTATGCCTCACATTGTTAAAAAATTCTCTAAAATATTTTCTTGGTTACATTTCTTCCTAATATTATTTGTTGAAACATTTTTCTGTTAAATCCAGGTGCATATCTTGGTGAAAGCTCTTTGAACTTGCTATTGAAAACTCTCATAGAATACTTTGTATGTATGAACACGGATTACTATCTATTCCATCATCTTATTAAGAAGGTTATCAAATTTTTAGTTAACTTATTTCACGGTTTATACTCTATTGAAGTTCTAAATTGCTCATGCCTTTGGCATACCATTATCTCAAGCTTAACATTGTATATTAATAGGGCCAACAAAGACCAAAGTCTGAATTTTCAAATTCTTTGGATAGATTGTTTGATAATGACGATGATACTTGTAGTGAAGTTTTAAAATCTAAGACAAAGGTGATAATGAAGAAATATGGTGTGAAAATTTCAGTAGGATCTAATGTTCTATATAAATGATTAGCCTTCTTTGGTTATTTTCAGAGGATCATATACTTCATAAATTGAAGTCAACGAGTTGCACTCATTTTATTTATTGAACTTATTGTCGGCAATTAGAAGAGAGCATCCTTAAGAATGATGAATTTCTACGAGAGTGAGATTGAATTTGCAATTAGTAGGCTTGGTATATTGATATTTTAGAGAGTTTAATGTTATTACTTGCCATTATTGAGTTGAATGAATTTTTGAGATGTATAAACTTGTGCAGGTGAAAATGCTGAAATTGATGAAATAGAGGATTATATAGATGTTGCCTAGATATCTGAAAGATTTAACGATAAAATTAGGAGATCTAAATCATGTGAAAGAAAGGATGAGCTAAGAAAAGAGTTTACAATTTTTTTCATTTAATTTGGCCAAGTAAAATAAAAGGTCTAGTTTAGTACGAGGATTGATAGTGAAATTTGTTCTTAAGCACCATTGACTACTTTTCTTTTCTTGGTGAACTTACTATTTTAATTGCTTGGGGATTTTATATATTCTTAGATGCAAGCAATGAGACCTGACCAAAATATAGTAGTGAAATAATCTTATATTTAATCATTTTCTATATCATTCATTTTAATATGGATATACACTAAATATAGTAGTGTTAGTTGTACCCGATATTCGAGTTAAGGTTTATGCCTAATTCGAACTTGATCAAATATAAATCTCGATATGGGTCTAGTCGTACATATACAAGTTTTAGTCTAGCTAAACTTGGACTCGATTCAAGTACAGGTTAATTCGCACGCACACAAATTTGAGTTTATTCGAGTTCGAATATAATTGTAGTAGAAACAAAATTAAATATTTTTATTTATACATATTCCTATTAGGTTTATATCTATACACTTAAAGTTTTATATAACCAAATTTAGATCAGGTTCAGATCGAACTGCACATAACCGAAGTTTGGGTCCACTTATACATATCCAAATTTTAAATTCTGTTCAAATATTGTATACCCGAAATTATATAGAATTTGGATATATTGCACAAATTAAAAGTTCAAGTTGCTTGTAGATTCGATTGGGTCAAATTTAAGTAATATAAAACCCAACTCTATCCAATAAATTAACAATTAATTTGTTGGATACAAGTTAGGATTGTTAATTTGTTGGATAGAGTTGGGTTTTATACTACTTGAATTTGACCCGATCGAATCTATGTGACCAGAACTTGAACTTTTTAATTTGTGCAATATATTCAAATTCTATATAACTTCGGTTATGCAATATTTGAATCGAATCTAAAATTTGGATATGCATAACTGGACCCAAACTTCCGTTCTGTGTAGTTGGATCTGAACTTGTTCTGAATTTGGTTACATAAAACATTATTTGTATAGATATAAACATAATCTAAACATGTATAAATAAAAAAATATCAAATTTTGGTTGGACTACAATTGTCTTCGAACTCGAATAAACTCGAATTTGTGTATGTGAGAATTGACCTGTACTTGAATAGATCTCAAATTTAGCCAGACTCGAACTTCTATCCGTATGACTAGACCCGTATCGAGCATTATATTGGATCAAGTTCGAATTAGGCACGAACCTTAACTTAAATATCGGGTACAAGTGACTCTACTATATTTAGTGTATATCCACATTAAAATGAATGATATATTATTTGTATCGATTCGATCGAGTACATTAAATTTGAATTAAAATTTTTTAATATGTATAGTATACTCAAATCTAATATGATTTCGGGCACACAATATTTAAACTCAAATGAATATAAAATTTAGGTATGTATAGGTGTACCCAAAATTTTCATTTTGTGCAGTTGGATTTCAACAAATGCTTGAGTACAGAAAGATGATAGCCTAAGGTGTGTCTCTGGAAGCAATGCTTGAGTGTGTGAAGCCTCTTGTTTAGGTTGCTCCCACCAGCTTGAGTGTGATTCAAAGGGTACCCAAGAATGGACTTCAAGTGTTTAGGCTCTATGGGTCCCAATTTTCTTGGTCAAACCCAAACAAGATTTAGCTTGTGACATTGGTGTAGGTTGGAATGTCTCCTATAGTCATTGAGAATTCTCGCTAGACTCTCACAAAGTTGAGATAAACCATCCGTTTCAGAGATTATACAACTCAGCTGCTTCCCTGTATCCCAAGAAGGCCACCATTTCTTTATATAGGGAATGGCTTCTTCAATGGTCAATGGAGCCTTCGGCGGTATGTGAAACCAATTCTCGGTCAGAAGATTATCAACATAACCTTCTTTCCTGACAATTGCCGAGAAGAATTGGGAGTTCACAAATTCAAGAATTAGTGTGTACAAGAATTGAGATATTTTACTCCACCAAGTCTAGGGTGTATTCACCATACTCCCTTACAAGAAATAAGGAGGTTTGACAACAACTTGATTGATCCATGGTGAGGGGCTTGGTTGAAAAATCTACTTCTTCAAAGGGCATTGTACAAGCGCTACAGTCATAAAAAAGCTTCTGCTTAGGCTTGCTCCCTTTATAACCTACCCAAGTCTTGTTAAGGCTGCAATGAGACAATGAATCTGAATGTTCACATAAATATTCTTCTTTTATCCTCTTTCACTCATGCTTTTATCATACATTATGGATCCAATCATTTTTCAATTTTACCCACACATGCTTTTATAAAGTGCACACACCAATACAATTGGTAGATACCAATCTAATAACATTTATTAGATACCAATCATATAAATGCAATTACAATTATTAAAAATCTAAGGGGAGTAATTATGGTATGTGGTTAGAATTGTTAATTTGTTGGATAGAGTTCGATTTTATACTACTTGAATTTGACCTAATCAAATCTATGATAACGTAACTTAACTGTTTAATTTGTGCAATATATCCAAATTCTATATAATTTTAGGTACACAATATTTGAACCAAATCTGAAATTTGGGTATGTATAAATGGACCCAAACTTCTTTTCTGTGCAGTTAGATCTAAACTTCATATGAATTGGGTTACATAAAACTTTACTTGTATAGATATAAACCTAATCAGTATATTTATAAATAAAAAATATCAAATTTTGGTTTGACTACAACGATATTCAAACTCGAATCAGCTCAAATTTGTGTACGTGAAAATTGAGCTGTACTTGAATCGAGCTCAAGTTTAGCTAAACTCGAACTTGTATCTATACGACTAGATCCATATCAAGCATTATATTGGATCAAGTTTGAATTAGGCACGAACTTTAACTTGAATATTGGGTACAAGTGAGACTATTATATTTAGTGTATATCCATATTAAAATGAATAATATAGAAAATAATTAAAGATAAGATTATTTAATTAAAAATGTGTATAAGTATAATTTATTAAATCTTGAGCTTACCTCTTGATTTGCAATCCTTTTTATGTTAGTTACAATGTAGCCATTAAGTATGCAACTATCACTCCAATCACTTCAAGAATTAATTTTTTAAGCTAACTAGTGTGGGGATGGCAATGAAGTTTGTCCACTTAGGATCTCCAACCACGCGATCCCCAAACTCAATTTATGAGCTTTAGAGAGTGGACCTATACAAGCTTGTATTTGGGTCGGGTTTGAGGAATACAAATATGAGTTTTCATGGGATTAATACAATACTCAATTAAAATTATTAAAAATGTAAGGGAGTAATTATGGTATGTAATTAGGATTGTTAATATGTTGGGCTTTATATTACTTGTATCTATCCTACATTAGATTTGAATTCAAATTTTTTAATCTTTGTAGTATATTCAATTTCAATTTGAATTCGGATACATTATATTTAAACTCAAATAAATATAAATTTTGGGCATTTATAGTTGGATCCAAACTTTTGTTTTGTGCAGTTGGATCTAAATCTTTCTTGAATCCGGTTAAACGAACTTTTACTCGTATACATATAAACCCAACCTAAACGTATAAAAATAAAAAATATCAAATTTTGATTTGATTACGATGGTAATCAAACTCGAATTCGTGTATGTGCAAATTGATCCGTACTTGAATCGAGATCAAATTCATCTAGACTAAACTCGTATATGTACAATTAGACATGTACCCCACCAGACTTCGAATCAAATTCGAATTAAAACCAAATCTTTATTCAAAAATAGGATAGAACTCACATTGCAATATTTAGTTTAGCTATCTTAACACTTGTATGAGACGCCATGTCGAAATTCTAATTAAACACAAACCTTAACTTGAATATAGGGTACAACTCGTATGGGTCGATAAGGGGTTGGACCCATTTATTATAATTTATAACTTATGTAACACTTCCAACCTTACAAAGTCACAACAATTAACTATTTTATCCAATAAGGGATTATATTTTAAAAAACCCTTAAAAAAAACCCTCAAAAACCATAAAAATCACTAAAAATATTAAAAACCCTAAAAAAACCCTAAAGAACCCCCTCCCCCTCCACCTCACCCTCTATCTCTCCCCCGTGAGATAATATTATGGTCTATCTTATCAAATAGATGATTATATTCTAAAAAACCCTATAAACCCTAAAACATTACAAAACATTATTTCTCTCACCCTCTCACCGTATAAGAAATGGGCCGATAAGGGGTCGGGCCCATTTCTAATACTTATAACTTATGGAACACATCCAACCTTACAAAGTCACAATAATTAACTATTTTTCCCAAATGGGATCATATTCTAAAAAAACCTTACAACCCCCTCAAAAATCATAAAAATCTCTAAAAACATTAAAAACATTAAAAACCCTAAACAACCCCCTCCCCCCCTCCCCGCCCACCCTCTCTCTCTCTCTCTCTCTCCTCTGTAAGAAATGAGCTAATAAGGAGTCGGGCCCATTTCTTATATCTTATAACTTATGGAACACTTCCAACCTCACAAAATCACAACAATTAACTATTTTATCCAATATGGGTTCATATTCTAAAAAACCCCTCAAAAACCATAAAAATCTATAAAAACATTAAAAACCCTAAAGAAACCATTAAGAAGCCCCTCCCTATAAACCCTAAAATATTAAAAAAAAAATTAATTCTCTCACCCTATAAGAAATGGGCTGATAAGGGGTTGGGCCCATTTCTTTTAACTTATGGAACACTCTCAACCTTACAAAGTCATAACAATTAACTATTTTATCCAATATAAGATCATATTCTAAAAAACCCTTAAAAACCCCTCAAAAACCATATAAATCTCTAAAAACATTAAAAACCCTAAAAAACACTAAAGAACCCCCTCCCCCCATCCTCTATCTCTCCACCGTGAGATAATATTATGGTCTATCTTATCAACTGGGTAATTATATTAAAAAAAACCCCTATAAACCCTAAAACATTAAAACAATTATTTCTCTCACCCTCTCACCCTATAAGAAATGGGCCGATAAGGGGTCGAGCCAATTTCTTATAAGTTATGGAACACTTCCAACCTTACAAAGTGACAAAAATTAACTATTTTATCCAATAAGGGATCATATTCTAAAAAACCCTTAAAAACCTCTCAAAAATCATAAAAATCTCTAAAAATATTAAAAACCCTAAAGAACGACCTCCCCCCGCCCACCCTCTCTCTCTCTCTCCTCCGTAAGAAATGAGCCAATAAGGAGTTGGACCCATTTCTTATAACTTATAACCTATAGAACACTTCCAACCTTACAAAGTCACAACAATTAACTATTTTATCCAATATAGGATCATATTCTAAACAACCCCTCAAACACCATAAAAATCTCTAAAAACATTAAAAACCCTAAAGAAACCATAAAGAAGCCCCTCCCCGCCCCCCCTCACCCTCTATATCTCACCCGTGAGATAATACTATGGTCTATCTTATCAAATGGGTGATTATATTCTAAGAAACCCTATAAACACTAAAACATTAAAAAAACATTATTTCTCTCACCCTCTCACCCTATAAGAAATGGGTCGACAAGGGGTCGGGCCCATTTCTTATAACTTATAACTTATGGAACACTACCAATACTACAAAGTCACAATAATTAACTATTTTATCCAACATGGGATCATATTCTAAAAAAGTGTTAAAAAACCCCTAAAAAACCATAAAAATCTCTAAAAACATTAAAAACCCTAAAGAACCCCCTCCCCCCTCCGCCTGCCCACCCTCTCTCTCTCTCTCACTCTCTCTCCTCCGTAAGAAATGAGCAAATAAGGAGTCGGGCCCATTTCTTATAACTTATAACTTATGGAACACTTCCAACCTTACAAAGTCACAACAATTAACTATTTTATCCAATATGGGATCATATTAAAAAAAACTCCTCAAAAACCACAAAAATCTTTAAAAACATTAAAAAACCTAAAGAAAACATAAAGAAGCCCCTCTCCGCACCCCCTCACCCTCTATATCTCCCCCGTGAGATAATACTATGGTCTATCTTATCAAATGGGTGATTATATTCTAAAAAACCCTATAAATACTAAAATATTAAAAAACATTATTTCTCTCGCCCTCTCAACCTATAAGAAATGGGTCGACAAGGGGTCGGGCCCATTTCTTATAACTTATAACTTATGGAACACTTCCAACAATACAAAGTTACAACAATTAACTATTTTATCCAATATGGGATCATATTCTAAAAAACCCCTGAAAAACTAAAAGAAACTCTAAAGAACCGCCTCGCCCCCCTCCCCACCCTCTACCTCTTCCCCGTGAGATAATAGTATGGTCTATCTTATCAAATGGGTAATTATATTCTAAAAAACCCAATAAACCCTAAAATATTAAAAAAAAATTAATTCTCTCACCCTCTCACCCTATAAGAAATGGGCCGATAAGGGGCCGGGCCCATTTCTTTTAACTTATGGAACACTTCCAACCTTACAAAGTCATAACAATTAACTATTTTATCCAATATGGGATCATATTCTAAAAACCTTTAAAAAAACTACCCTCAAAAAGCATAAAAATCTCTAAAAACATAAAAAAAACCCTAATGAAACCCTAAAGAACACCTCAAAACCCATTAAAATGTCTAAAAACATTAAAAACTCTAATGAAACCCTAAAGAAGCCCCTTCCATCCCCCAAAAACCATAAATATCTCTAAAAACATTAAAAACCCTAATGAACCCCCTCCCCCTTCCCCTCCCAAGCCCCACTCTCTATCTCTCCCCCTACCTTACAAAGTCACACCAATTAACTATTTTATCCAATATGGGATCATATTAAAAAAAACCCTTAAAAAACCCCTCAAAAACCATAAAAATATCTAAAAACATTAAAAATCCTAAAGAAAACCTAAATAACCCCCACTCTATCTGTCCCCCGTGAGATAATATTATGGTCTATCTTATCAAATGGGTGATTTTATTCTAAAAAACCCCATAAATCCTAAAACATTAAAAAACATTATTTCTCTCACCCTCTAACCCTATAAGAAATGGGTCAACAAGGGGTCGGGCCCATTTCTTATAACTTATAACTTATAACTTATGGAACACTTCCAACCGTACAAAGTCACAACAATTAACTATTTTATCCAATGTGGGACCATATTCTAAAAAAGCCTTAAAAAAACCCCACAAAAACCATAAAAATCTCTAAAAACATTATAAACCCAAAAGAAACTCCAAAGAACCCCCTCCCCCCCTCCCCACCACCTCTCCCCCGTGAGATAATATTATGGTCTATCTTATCAAGTGGGTAATTATATTCTAAAAAACCCTATAAACCTTAAAATATTAAAAAAAACATTAGTTCCCTGCCCCTCTTACCTTATAAGAAATGAGCCGATAAGGGGTCAGGCCCATTTCTTATAACTTATAACTTATTGAACACTTCCAACCTTTCAAAGTCACAACAATTAACTACTTTATCCAATATGGGATCATATTATAAAAAAATATTAAAAACCCCTAAAACCAAAAAAATCTCAAAAAATATTAAAAATCCTAAAGAAACCCTAAATAACCCCCTCCCCCAGCCTCTATCTCTCCTTCGTGAGATAATATAATGGTCAACCTTATCAAATGGGTAATTATATTATAAAAAACCCAAAAAACCCTAAAACATTAAAAAAACATTATCTATCTCACCCTCTCACCCCATAAGAAATGGGCCAATAAGGGGTCGGGCCCATTTCTACTAACTTATGGAAAACTTACAAACTTACAAAGTCACAAAATTAACTATTTTATCCAATATGGGATCATATTCTAAAAAACCCCTCAAAAACCATAAAAATCTCTAAAAATATTAAAAACCCTAAAGAAACCATAAATAAACCCCTCCCCGCCCCCTCACCCTTTATCTCTCCCCTGTGAGATAATACTATGGTCTATCTTCTCAAATGGGAAATTATATTAAAAAAAACCATATAAACCCTAAAACATTAAAAAACATTATTTCTCTCACACTCCCACCTTATAACAAATGGGGCGATAAGGGGTCGGGCCCATTTCTTATAACTTATAACTTTTGGAACACTTCCAACCTTACATAGTCACAATAATTAACTATTTTATCCAATATGGGATCATATTCTAAAAAAATCTTCAAAACCCCTAAAACCAAAAAAATCTCAAAAAACATTAAAAATCCTAAAGAAACCCTAAATAACCTCATCCTCCCCTATCCTCTATCTATCCTCCGTGAGATAATATTCTGGTATACCTTATCAAATGGGTAATTATATTCTAAAAAACCCTACAAACCTTAAAACATTAAAAAACATTATCTCTCTCATCCTCTCACCCTATAAGAAATGGGCCAATAAGGGGTCGGACCCATTTCTTATAACTTATGGAACACTTTAAAACTTACAAAGTCACAATAATTAACTATTTTATCCAATATGGGATCATATTCTAAAAAACCCCTCAAAAACCATAAAAATCTCTAAAAACATTAAAAACCTTAAAGAAACCATAAATAAACCCTTCCCCGCCCCCTCACCCTCTATCTCTCCCCTGTCAAATAATACTATGGTTTATCTTATCAAATAGGAAATTATATTAAAAAAAACCCTATAAACCCTAAAACATGAAAAAACATTATTTCTCTCACACTCCCACATTATAACAAATGGGACGACAAGGGATCGGGCCCATTTCTTATAACTTATAACTTTTGAAACACTTACAACCTTATAAAGTCACAACAATTAACTACCTTATAAAATATGGGATCATATTCTAAAAAACCCTTCAAAAACCCCTCAAAAACCATAAAAATTTTTAAAAACATTAAATACCCTAAAGAAACCCAAAAAAACCCCTCCCCCCAACCCTCTATCTCTCCCCCGTGAGATAATATTATGGTCTATATTATCAAATGGGTTATTATATTCCAAAAACCCCTATAAACCCTAAAACATTAAAAAAACATTATTTCTCTCACCCTCTCACCTATAAGAAATGGGTCGTGCCTATTTCTAATAACTTATAACTTGTGGAACCCTTCGAACATTACAAAGTCAAAACAATTAACTATTTTATCCAATATGGAATCCTACTCTAAAAAACCATTAAAAAAACCCTCAAAAACTATAAAAAAATTCTAAAAATATTAAATACCCTAAAGAAACCCAAAAGAACCCCCTCCCTCCCTAACCCTCTATCTCTCCCCCATGAGATAGTATTATGGTCTATCTTATCAAATTTGTAATTATAATCTAAAAAACCCTAAAATATTAAAAAAAACATTATTTCTCTCACCCTCTCATCCTATAAGAAATGGGCCGATAAGGGGTCGGGCCCATTTCTTATAAGTAATGGAATACTGCAAACCTTACAAAGTCACTACAATTAACTATTTTATCCAATATGGGATCATATTCTAAAAAATCTATTAAAAAACCATAAAAATTTCTAAAAATATTAAAAACCCAAAAGAACCCCCTCCCGCCCGCCCACCCTCTTTCTCTCCTCCGTGAGATAATATTACGGTCTATCTTATCAAATGAGTGATTATATTCTAAAAAACCCTAAAAAATCCTAAAACATTATTTCTCTCACCCTCCCACCCTTTCACCCTATAAGAAATGGGCCGATAAGGGGTTGGGACCATTTCTTATAACTTATAACTTATATAACACTTCGAACATTACAAAGTCACATCAATTAACTATTTTATCCAATATGAGATCATATTCTAAAAAACCCATAAAAAACTCCGCAAAAACCATAAAAATCTCTAAAAACATTAAAAACCCTAAAGAAACCCTAAATAACCCCTTCCCCCAGCCTCTATCTATCCTCTGTGAGATAATATTATTGTCTATCTAATCAAATGGGTAATTATATTCTAAAAAACCCTATAAACCCTAAAACTTCAAAAAACATTATTTCTCTCACCCTATAAGAAATGGCTCGATAAGGGGTCGGGCCCATTTCTTATAACTTATAGAACACATCCAACCTTACAAAGTAACAACAATTAGCTATTTTATCCAATATGGGATCATATTCTAAAAAACCCATAAAAAACTGCTCAAAAACCATAAAAATCTCTAAAAATATTTAAAACCTTAAAGAAACCATAAAGAACCCCCTCCCACCCCCTCTCTCTATCTCTCCCCCGGGAGATAATATTATATTTTATCTTATCAAATGGGTGATAATATTCTAAAAAATCCTATAAAACATTAAAAAAACATTAATTTTCTCACCCTGTCACCCTATAAGAAATGGGCGGCCCATTTCTTATAACTTATAACTTATGGAACACATCCAATCTTATAAAGTCACAACAATTAACTATTTTATCTAATATGGGATCCTATTCTAAAAAACCCTTAAAAAATCCCTCAAAAACTATAAAAAAAATCTCTTAAAACATTAAAAACCGTAAAGAAACACTAAATAACCCCCTCCCCCCCACCCTCTATCTCTCTCCCATAAGATAATAATATGGTCTATCTTATCAAATGTGTGATTATATTCTAAAAAACCCTATAAACCCCTAAAACATTAAAAAGTATTATTTCTCTCAACAAAGTATAGGGAATGGGCCGATATGAGGTCAACACATTTCGTATAACTTATAACTTATGGAACACTTCCAACCTTACAAAGTCAAAACAATTAACTATTTTATCCAATATGGGATCATATTCGAAAAAACCTATAAAAAACCCCTCAAAAACCAGAAAAATCTCTAAAATCATTAAAAACCATAAAGAAACCATAAAGAAACCCTAAAGAACCCCCCTCCCCCACTCCCACTCTTTATCTCTCCCCCGTGTGATAATATTATGGTCTATCTTATCAAATGGGTAATTATATTCTAAAAAACACTATAAACCCTAAAATATTAAAAAAAATTAATTCTCTCACCCTCTCACCCTATAAGAAATGGGCCGATAAGGGGTCGGACCCATTTCTTATAACTTATGGAACACTCCCAACCTTACAAGGTAACGATAATTAACTATTTTATCCAATATAGGATCATATTCTAAAAAACCCTTAAAAAATCCCTAAAAAACCATAAAAATCTCTAAAAACATTAAAAACCCTAAAAAAACCCTAAATAACCCCCTCCCCCAACCTCTATCATCCCTCCGTGAGATAATATTATTGTCTGTCTAATCAAATGGGTAATTATATTCTAAAAAACCCAATAAACCCTAAAACTTTAAAAAACATTATTTCTCTCACCCTCTCACCCTATAAGAAATGGCTCAATAAGGGGTCGGGCCTATTTCTTATAACTTGTGGAACACATCCAACCTTACAAAGTCACAACAATAAACTATTTTATCCAATGTGGGATCATATTCTAAAAAACCCATAAAAAACCGATCAAAAACCATAAAGAACCCCCTCCCACCCCCCCCCCCCCCATCCTCTATCTCTCCCCCGGGAGATAATATTATGTTTTATCTTATCAAATGGGTGATAATATTCTAAAAAATCCTATAAAACATTAAAAAACATTATTTTTCTCACCTCTTACCCTATAAGAAATGGGTCCGACCCATTTCTTATAACTTATAACTTATGGAACACATTCAATCTTACAAAGTCACAACTATTAACCATTTTATCCAATATGAGATCATATTCTAAAAAACTCTTAAAAAACACCTCAAAAACTACAAAAAAATCTCTAAAAACATTAAAAACACTAAAGAAATACTAAATAAGTCCCTCCCCACCCGCATCACCCTCCATCTCTCCCCCGTAAGATAATATTATAGTCTATCTTATCAAATGTGTAATTATATTCTAAAAAAACCCTATAAACACTAAAATATTAAAAAAGCATTATTTCTCTAACCCACTCAACCTATAGGGAATGGGCCGATATGGGGTTGGCTCATTTCTTATAACTTATAACTTATGGAACACTTCCAAACTTACAAAGTCACAACAGTTATCTATTTTATCCAATATGGGATCATATTCGAAAAAACTTTTAAAAAACCCCTCAAAAACCAGAAAAATCTCTAAAATCATTAAAAACCCTAAAGAAACCCTTGAGAACCCCCTTCCCCCCCACCCTTTATCTTTCCCACCCATCCTCTATCTCTCCCCCATAAGATTATATTATGATCTATCTTATCAAATGGGTAATTATATTCTAAAAAACCTTATAAACCCTAAAATATTAAAAAATATTATTTGTCTCACCCTCTCACCCTATAAGAAATGGGCCGATAAGGGGTCGGACCCACTTCTTATAACTTATGGAACACTTCCAATCTTATAAAGTCACAACAATTAACTATTTTATCCAATATAGGATTATATTCTAAAAAACCCTAAAAATATCGAAAAACATTAAAAACCCTAAAGAAACCGTAAAGAACCCCCCCCCTCCCCCTATCTCTCCCCCGTGAGATAATATTTTGGTCTATCTTATGATATGGGTGATTATATTCTAAAAAACCCTATAAACCCTAAAACATTAAAAAAACATTATTTCTCTCACCCTTTGACCCTATAAGAAATGGGCCGATAAGGGGTTGGGCCCATTTCTTATAAGTTATAACTTATGGAACACTTCCAACCTTACAAAGTCACAAAAATTAACTATTTTATCCAATATGGGATTATATACTAAAAAAAACCCCGAAAAACCCTTAAAAAACCCCTCAAAAACCATAAAAATATCTAAAAACATTAAAAAAAACTAAAGCAGCCCTAAAGAACCCCCTCCCACCCCCTCACCCTCTATCTCTCCCCCGTGAGATAATATTATGGTCTGTCTTATCATATAGGTAATTACATTCTAAAAAACCCTATAAATCCTAAATCTTTTGAAAAACATTATCTCTCTCACCCTCTCACCCTATAAGAAATTTGCCGATAAGGGGTCGGGCCCATTTCTTATAACTTATAACTTGTGTAACACTTCCAACCTTACAAAGTCACAATAATTAACTATTTTATCCAATATGGGGACATATTAAAAAAAACCCTTAAAAACCTCTCAAAAACAAAACAAATCTCTAAAAACATTAAAACCCCTAAAGAAACCGTAAAGAACCCCCTCCCTGTCCCCTTCCTCAGCCTCTCTCTCTCCCTCGTGACATAATATTATGGTTTATGTTATCAAATGGTTAATTATATTCTAAAAAACCCTATAAACCCTAAAATATTAAAAAATATTATTTCTCTCACCCACACACCCTATAAGAAATGGGCCAATAAGGGGTCGGGCCCATTTCTTATAACTTTTGGAACACTTCCAAACTTATAAAGTCACAACAATTAACTATTTTATCCAATATGGGATCATATTCTAAAAAATCCTTAAAAAACTCTAAAAACTATAAAAATCTCTAAAAACATTAAAAACCCTAAAGAAACCCTAAAGAACCCCTCCCCACCCCCTCACCCCCTCACCCTCTATCTCTCCTCCATGAGATAATATTATGGTCTATCTCATCAAACGGGTGATTTTATTCTAAAAAATCCTAAAATATTAAAAAAAACATTATTTCTCTCACCCTATAAGAAATGGGCCGATAAGGGGTCGGACCCATTTCTTATAACTTATAACTTATGTAACACTTCCAACCTTACAAAGTTACAACAATTAACTATTTTATCCAATATGGGATCATATTGAAAAAAACCTTTAAAAACCTCTAAAAAACAATACAAATCTCTAAAAACATTAAAAACCCTAAAGAAACCGTAAAGAACCCCCTCCTCCTCCCCTCCCTCAGCCTGTCTCTCTCCCCCATGACATAATATTATGGTCTATGTTATCAATTGGGTAATTATATTCTAAAAAACCCTATAAACCTTAAAACATTAAAAAACATTATTTCTCTCACCCACTTACCCTATAAGAAATGGGCCGATAAGGGGTCGAGCCTATTTCTTATAACTTATGGAACACTTCGAAACTTACAAAGTCACAACAACTAACTAACTACTTTATCCAATATGGGATCATATTCTAAAAAAACTAGAAAAATTATAAAAACATTATAAAACCTAAAGAAACCCTAAAGAACCCGCTCCCACCCCCACCTCTATCTGTTGCCCGGTCTATCTTATCAAATGGGTGATTATATTCTAAAAAAACCCTATATCTCTCCTACGTGAGATAATATTATAGTCTATCTTATCAAATGGGTAATTATATTCTAAAAAACCCTATAAACCCTAAAACATTAAAAAACATTATTTCTCTCACCCTTTCACCCTAAAAGGAATGGGCCGATAAGGGGTCAAGCCCATTTCTTATAACTTATAACTTATGGAACACTTCCAACCTTACAAAGTTACAACAATTAACTATCTTATCCAATATGTGATCATATTCTAAAAAAACCCTTAAAAAACCCCTCAAAAACCATAAAAATCTCTAAAAACATTAACAATACTAAAGAAACCCTAAATAACCCCCCTACCCTCACCCTCTATCTCTTCCCCATGAGATAATAATATGGTCTATCTTATCAAATGGGTGATTATATTCTAAAAAACCCTATAAACCCTAAAACATTAAAAACATTATTTCTCTCACCCTCTCACCCTATAAGAAATGGGCCGACAAGGGGTTGGGCTCATTTCTTATAACTTACCCATAAGATATAAGAATATAATTACCTATTTGATACGATAGACAATAATATTTTATACAATATGGGATCATATTCTAACAAACCCTTAAAAAACCTATCAAAAACCTATCAAAAACCATAAAAATCTCTAAAAACATTAAAAACCTTTAAGAAACCCTAAAGAACCCCCCCTCCCCCCTCACCCTCTATCTCTCCCCCGTGAAATAATATTCTAGTCTATCATATCAAATGGGTAATTATATTCTAAAAAACCCTATAAACCCTAAAATATTAAAAAATATTATTTATCTCACCCTCTCACCCTATAAGAAATGACCAGATAAGGGGTTAGGCCCATTTCTTATAACTTATAACTTATTGAACACTTCCAACCTTACAAAGTCACAACAATTAACTATTTTTTCCAATAAGGGATCATATTCTAAAAAATCCTCAAAAACCATAATAATCTCTAAAATCATAAAAAATCCTAAAGAAACCCTAAAGGACCCCTCAACAACCATAAAAATGTCTAAAAACATTTAAAACCCTAATGAAACCCTAAAGAACCCTCTCCTTTAAAAAACCATAAAACATTAAAAAATATTATTTCTCTCACCCTCTCACCCTATAAGAAATGGGCCGATAAGGGGTCGGGTCCATTTCTTATAACTTATAATTTATGGAACACTTCCAACCTTACAACGTCACAACAATTAACTATTTTATCCAATATGTGATCATATTCTAAAAAGCCCTTAAAAGACCACTCAAAAACCATAAAAATCTCTAAAAACATTAAAAATCCTAAAGAAACCCTAAATAACCCCCCTCCCCTCAGCCTCTATCTCTCCTTCGTAAGATAATAATATGGTCTATGTTATCAAATGGGTGATTATATTCTAAAAAACCCTATAAACCCTAAAATATTAAAAAAAACATTATTTCTCTCACCCTCTCACCCTATAAGAAATGGGCCGACAAGGGGTCGGGCCCATTTCTTATAACTTACCCATAAATTATAAGAATATAATTACCCATTTGATAAGATAGACCATAATATTTTATACAATATGGGATCATATTCTAACAAACCCTTAAAAAACCCCTCAAAAACCATAAAAATCTCTAAAAACATTAAAAATCCTAAAGAAACCCTAGAAACCCCCCTCCCCCCCTCAGCCTCTATCTCTCCCTTGTGAGATAATATTATTGTCTATCTTATTAAATGGGTGATTATATTCTAGTTCGAGTTTATTCTAGTTCGAATACAATTGTAGTCGAATCAAAATTTGATATTTTTTATTTATATATGTTTGGATTAGGTTTATATCTATATAGGTAAAGTTTTATTTAAACAAATTTAGATAAGGTTGAGATCCAACTGTACAGAACCAAAATTTGGGTACAGTTATACAACTCAGTCTTGTTGTTAAGTGGGTCATCTGGTATATTCTCAATATCACAAATAATGACACCTCCTTAAAATCATAGATAAGTAAAAACCTGGAAAGTGCAAACAATCCTCGGGACTTCACATGTTTTGACTTCTCCTTCCCTCTGACCTCAAACCTTGTTTTACAAAGCTGAGATGAACCATCCGTTTCAGAAATTGTACAGCTTAGTTGCTTCCTTGTATCCCAAGAAGGCCACCATTTCTTTGTGTGGGGAATGGCTTCTTCAATGATCATTGGAGGCTGCGGCAGTATGTGGAACCGATTCTCGATCGGCAGATTAAGAACATAACCTTCTTGATAATTGCCGAGAAGAATTGGGAGCTCAAGAATTCAGGAACTCATGTGTACAAGAATTGGGATATTTTACTCCACCAATCCTGGGGTATATTCACCCGGTTTGACAACAACTTGATTGATCCATGGGGAGGGGCTTGGTTGAAAAATCAGCTTCTTCATTATCGTGCTTTTGTTGTCCTCTACCTCCTCTTCAGCAAAAAAGGTATTGTACAAGTGCTACCATCATTAAAAAGCTTATGATTAGGCTTCTTCCCTTTATAACCTGCCCTAAACTTGTTAAGGACACTGAATGAATCCGAATGGTCACATGAATATTCCTTTTTTGTCCTCTTTCACTTGTGCTTTTATCAAATGCATGAACCATTACAATCGGTAGATACCAATCTAATAACATTCATTAGATGCCAATCATATAATTGCAATTACAATTATTAAAAATGTAAGGAGAGCAATTATGATATATAGTTAGGATCGTTAATTTGTTGAATAGAGTTGGGTTTTACACTACTTGAATTTGAAGTTGGGATTATTAATTTGTTAGATCGAGTTGGGTTTTATTCTACTTGAATTTGACTGAATTGAATATATGAGACCTAAACTTAAACTTTTTAATTTGTGCAATATATCCAAATTCTATATAATTTCGTGTACACAATATTTGAACCGAATTTAAAATTTAGGTATTGATTACTGGACCCAAACTCTTTGCAGTTGGATCTGAAGCAAAGCTTATCTGAATTTAGTTACATAAAAATTTATTTGTGTAGTTATAAACCTACATGTATAAATAAAAAATATTGAATTTTGGTTCAACTATAATTTAATTGAAGAGTAACTATTTTGGACCGTTAATGAGGAAGAAGATTAGGGCAACCCAACTTGAGTGAATTACCATTTAAAGCTAGAGATGCTTTTAATAAAAAAATGGCAACCATTTAAATGATTAAGCTTTATGACTAATTCCATTCCTTAGAGAAGCATGTACATAAGTAATCGATAGCAACATTATGCAAGTATGACCATTGATAAGAGGACATATTAGGTGGTTATTATTTAACCAATGGTATCTTTCTATTTATGCCACTAATGAGAGGTTAGTTGTCCAATTTTACCTTTGAATTTAAATACACTCACTCAAAATTTACGTGAACTATTGTCACGTAAGATTAGCTAACACCTTATTTGGTAAGTCATATGAGAAGTTTTCTTACATTAATTTATTTGTATATGCATTATGTTTCTAAATTTAATAGTTATCCTACACCTCTCACTATACTTTTAGAAAAAAAATTATTGTGTGACATGCAAGAAAATATATTCAAATATTTAGAGGATAAACTAACTAGTTTCTATTTTATTGCATTACCTAACTTTTCTAAATTATTCAAACTTATTTGTGAAGTATAAAAAAATAGGCCCTATAGATATATTGATTATATATTTTAGTGAAAAGTTAAGTGAAATAGCACTCAACTATCTTACTTACGATAATAGATGTTTGTGTTTTCTCAAACTCTAAAAAAATGGCAGCAAAGGTCAAAAGAATTTGTGATTCACACAAATTATGTATTTGATTTGCAACTTAAAAGACAACACAGTTTGAATAAGCATCATGCAAGGTGGTTAGTTTTCATCAAAACTTTTCCATATGTGATCAAGTATAAAGAAGGTGTAAAAATATAGTTGCTGATGCGCTATCCCGAAGGTACGCTATGCTTATAATCCTTGATTCTAAATTGCTTGGGTTTGATTATATTAAGGAATTGTATGCAAAATACCCCAATTTTTGTGATGTGATTAAAAATTATACAAATGGTGGGTTTGGAAAATTGTATTTGTAAAATGGGTTCATTTTTTGAGAAAAGAAATTGTGCATCCCTCAATCATATTTGCGTGAGTTACTTGTCAGGGAAGCTAAGACTATGACAATATTGCATGAACATTTATTTTGGCCTCACATGAAAAGAGATGTTGAGAAAATATGTTCTCGATGCATTACATGTAAGGAATCTAAGTCTAGGCAACAACCTAATGGTTTGTATATACCTCTTCTAATTCCTAGTGCACCTTGGATTGATATATTTATGGATTTGATTTTAGGATTATCAAGGACTAAGAGAGGGAGTGATTATGTGTTTGTGGTTATTGACAGGTTTTCAAAGATGGCACACTTTATTCCATGTCATAAAACTGATGACGCCTCGAATGCTTCCAATTTGTGCTTTAGAGAAGTTGTTAGATTGCATGGTATGCCTAGAACTATTGTTTCTAATTATGATTCTAAATTCTTGAGTTACTTCTAGAAGACTTTATGGGGGTAAATTGGGAATAAAACATTTATTTTCAACAGCCTGTGACCTACAAACTGATGATAAAATAGAAGTAGTTAATAGAACATTAGGTACTTTATTACGTTCTATAATAAAAAATAACTTGAAATCATGGAAAGATTGTTTGTCACATGTTGAGTTTACTTATAATTATTCTATTCATTCTACGACTAAGTTTTCACAATTTGAGATTGTATATGGTTTTAATCCATTAATCCCTCTAGATTTAACTCCACTTCCGGTTGGTGAGTTAGTAAATTTTGATGGAAAGACAAAGGCCAGTTCATGAGAAAAATGCATGAGAAGGCAAAGATGCCCATTGAAAGGCAGACTAAAGCATATGAAAATCAAGAAAATAAGGGTTGTAAAAATATTATATTTGAACCCGAGCTTCATCTGAGAAAGGAACAATTTCTAAAACAAAGGCGGTCAAAACTTCTTCTAAGACATGGAAATGGACTTGTGAAGGAATTGGGGATGAAAACCAAACCGGTTCAGGTGAACCAGATCAAAACCAATTTGAACCACTATTGAACTGAATCCTAAATTCATTTTTCTTGGTGGCTTAAATAATTAAAATTGGAGATTTGAGGCCACTATTGGATAGAGAATGAATTTAGAAATTTTTAGATTTGAAAAACTCGATTGAATGGGAGGTGAATCGACCGGTTTAAGCTTTCAACCCGGTCTGGTTCAATTCAGAATAGTGACATCTTCTTCCTCAGGATGACAACACTGTTCACTCGTCGGGAAAATGAAGAAACACCAGTGAAGAAGAAATGCTTATGTTCAGGGCGTTTTAGGTCTTTAATGTCAACAATAATGGTACCAAACGGACGGCCAACGGGTCTCCAAGCTCCCTATATAAAGAGCTCCTCACCATTCATCCTCTCCATACCTGAAAACTCCATTCTCTCTCAACTGCTCCATTTTCCAGTGAAGCTCAAACCATAGCTCTGACATGGGGTCTTTTCTGAGCCAAACAAGGTGAGGTCGGGTTCTTTAGAACTGGGGAGAAGTCAATTCGGCTCCCCTCTGCAATTTTTGACCCGTGATAGAGAGTGAACTCATAGAATTTTAATGATGAAATTCTAACTCAATTTGGTATCAATTGATGTAATTCTTGATTTTAGGATGAACCTCAAGATGAGACCTATCTACCCAAATCGAAAGGTCGGACCGCCGTGCCCTCACCGGTGAGAAATCGAAGCTTTCTCTCTCTACAATCTGTTTTCCGGCGAAGCTCCGTTTGAGCTTGTTCCGGCGTTAATATTATGGTCTATCTTACCAAATGGATGATTATATTCTAAAAAATACTATAAACCCTAAAACATTAAAAAAACATTATTTCTCTCACCCTATAAGAAATGGGCCGATAAGGGGTCGGACCCATTTCTTATAACTTATAACTTATGGAACACTTCCAACTTTACAAAGTCACAATATTAACTATTTTATCCAATATATGATCATATTCTAAAAAACCCGAAAAGAACCCCTCAAAAACCATAAAAATCTCCAAAAATATTAAAAACCTAAAGAAATCCGAAAGAACTACCTCCCACCCCCTCGCCCTCTATCTCTCTCCCGTGAGATAATATTATGGTCTATCTTATCAAATGACTAATTAAAAAACATTATTTCTCTCACCCTTTCACCCTATAAAAAATGGCTCGATAAGGGATCGGGCCCATTTTTTAAAACAAATAACTTATGGAACACTTCCAACCTTACAAAGTCACTACAATTAACTATTTTATCCAATATGAGATCATAAACTAAAAAACCCTTAAAAAACCTAATCGAAAACCATAAAAACCCTAAAGAAACCCTAAATAACCCCCTCCCCTCACCCTCTGTCTCTCCCCCGTTAGATAACATTATGGTCTATCTTATCAAATGGGTAATTATATTATGAAAACCCTATAAACCCTAAAACATTAAAAAACATTATTTCCCTAACCCTCTCACCCTATAAGAAATGGACCGATAAGGGGTCGAGCCCATTTCTTATAACTTATGACTTATGTAACACTTCCAACCTTACAAAGTCACAACAATTAACTAATTTTTCCAATATGTCATCATATTCTAAAAAAACCCTTAAAAAACCCCTCGAAAACCATAAAAATCTCTAAAAACAATAAAAACCCTAAAAAACCCCCTCCCCCTCCACCCTCTATCACTCTCCCGTGAGATAATATTATGGTCTATCTTATCAAATGGGTGATTATATTCTAAAAAATCCTAAAATATTAAAAAATATTATTTCTCTCACCCTATCAGAAATAGCCAATAAGGGGTTGGACCCATTTCTTATAACTTATGTAACACTTCCAACCTTACAAAGTCATAACAATTAACTATTTTACCCAATATGTGATCATATTTTTAAAAAAATTTAAAAATCCCTCAAAAATCATAAAAATCTCTGAAAACAATAAAAACCCTAAAGAAACCACCAAGAACCCCCTCCCCCCCTTCGACCTCTATCTCTCCTCCGTGAGAGAATATTATGGTCTATCTTATCAAATGGGTGATTATATTTTAAAAAACCCTATAAACCCTAAAACATTAAAAAAAACATTATTTCTCTCACCCTCTCACCCTATAAAAAATGGGTTGACAAGGTGTAGGCCCATTTCTTATAACTTATAACTTATAGAACACTTCCAACCATACAAAGTTACAACAATTAACTATTTTATCCAATATGAGATTATACTCTAAAAAATCACTCAAAAACCAAAAATCTCTAAAAACATTAAAAACCAACCCCCCCTCCCCTCCACCCTCTCTCTCTCCCCCGTGAGATAATATTATGGTCTATCTTATCAAATGGGTGATTATATTCTAAAAAACCCTAAAACATTAAAAAAATATTATTTCTCTCACCCTATCAGAAATGGCCGATAAGGGGTTGGACCCATTTCTTATAACTTATAACTTATGTAACACTTCCAACCTTACAAAGTCATAACAATTAACTATTTTATCTAATATGTGATCATATTTTTAAAAACATTTAAAAATCCCTCAAAAATCATAAAAATCTCTGAAAACAATAAAAACCCAAAAGAAACCACCAAGAACCCCCTCCCCCCCCTCCGACCTCTATCTCTCCTCCGTGAGAGAATATTATGGTCTATCTTATCAAATGGGTGATTATATTCTAAAAAACCCTATAAACCCTAAAACATTAAAAAAACATTATTTCTCTCACCCTCTCACCCTATAAAAAATGGGTTGACAAGGTGTAGGCCCATTTCTTATAACTTATAACTTATAGAACACTTCCAACCATACAAAGTTACAACAATTAACTATTTTATCCAATATGGGATTATATTCTAAAAAGTTCAAGTTCTGGTCTCATAGATTCGATCAAGTCAAATTCAAGTAGTATAAAACCCAACTCTATCCAACAAATTAACAATCCTAACTTGTATCCAACAAATTTATTGTTAATTTGTTGGATAGAGTTGGGTTTTATATTACTTTAATTTGACCCAATCAAATCTACGAGCAACTTGAACTTTTAGTTTGTGCAATATATCCAAATACTATATAATTTCAGGTATACAATATTTGAACAGAATTTAAAATTTGGATATGTATAAGTGGACCCAAACTTCGGTTATGTGCAGTTTGATCTGAACCTGATCTAAATTTGGTTATATAAAACTTTACGTGTATATATATAAACCTAATATGAACATGTATAAATAAAAAATATTGAATTTTGTTTCTACTACAATTATATTCGAACTCGAATAAACTCAAATTTGTGTGCGTGCAAATTAACCCGTACTTGAATCGAGTCCAAGTTTAGCTAGACTCAAACTTGTATATGTACAACTAGACCCATATCAAGATTTATATTATATCAAGTTCGAATTAGGCATAAACCTTAACTCGAATATGGGGTACAACTAACACTACTATATTTAGTGTATATCCATATTAAAATAAATGATATAAAAAAATGATTAAATATAAGATTATTTCACTACTATATTTTGATCCTAAAGGAGGTCTCATTGCTTGCATCTAAGAATATATAAAATCCCCAATCCATTAAAATAGTAAGTGCACTAAGAAAAGAAAACTAGTCAATGGTGCTTAAGAACATATTTCACTATCAGTCCTCGTCCTAAACTAAACCTTTTATTTTACTTGGCCAAATTAAATGAAAAAAATTGTAAACTCTTTTCTTAGCTCATCATTTCTTTCACATGATTTAAATCTCCTAATTTTATCGTTAAATCTTTCAGATATCTGGGCAACATCTATATAATCCTCTATTTCATCAATTTCAGCATTTTCACCTGCACAAGTTTAAACAACTCAAAAATTCATTCAACTAAATAATGGCAAGTAATAACATTAAACTCTCTGAAATATCAATATACCAAGCCTACTAATTGCAAATTCAATCTCACTCTCGTAGAAATTCATCATTCTTAAGGATGCTCTCTTCTAATCGCTGACAATAAGTTCAATAAATAAAATGAGTGCAACTTGTTGACTTCAATTTATGAAGTATATGATCCTCTAAAAATAACCAAAGAAGGCTAATCATTTTATATAGAACATTAGATCCTACTGAAATTTGCACACCATATTTCTTCATTATCTCCTTTGTCTTAGATTTTAAAACTTCACTACAAGTATCATCGTCATTATCAAACAATCTATCCAAAGAATTTGAAGATTCAGACTTTGGTCTTTGTTGGCCCTATTAATATACAATGTTAAGCTTGAGATAATGGTATGCCAAAGGCATGAGCAATCTAGAACTTCAATAGAGTATAAACCGTGAAATAAGTTAACTAAAATTTTGATAACCTTCTTAATAAGATGATGGAATAGATAGTAATCTGTGTTCATACATACAAAGTATTCTATGAGAGTTTCCAATAGCAAGTTCAAAGAGGTTTCACCAAGATCTGCACCTGGATTTAACAGAAAAATGTTTCAACAAATAATATTAGGAAGAAATGTAACCAAGAAAATATTTTAGAGAATCTTTTTAACAATGTAAGGCATAAGGGCACCGACAACACAACTTGATCTACAATAATTAAACCTAAATAGAGGAAACATGGGTGCTTGCATGCGCTTTCCTTTAAGCACTTTGTCAACAAGAATAGACAAGAATCTAATTCCAATAATGAGTGACCTCAAATTGGTTCCTGAGGAGCTTATCCCCTTATCCTAGAAAAAAATAAGCATAGAAAACAATGAATATAATTGACCAATTGGAAACTTGCGAGTAGCCTAGACAATTGGAAGTTATAGATACAGAACAAAAGGGTACCATATAATGATTTGGGAATATGGTCTCAAATGGTAATTCAAATTCCAAATACTCTTCCTTTGACCCTATTTCTTTATTGATATCGTGATGTAAGATGCTATGGTATTGCGAAATATTTGAAATCTTTCCCTAAGATTGTAACTTACAGCTTGGTATCACGAGTCTCAAGTTTAATATTAACCTCCAAGTAAAAATACAGTCACCATTTCAGATATGAAGGAATGGTAGAATCACATCAGCTAGTTGCTAAGCAGTCTCATTTTTACCACGTAGAACAAAAGTAAAATGGTAAGATAGATTTCGTGGCATTTATCATACATCTCATACTCGAATTCCGATAAATGTTAAAACTTTTCCCATGCCTTTCCCAAGAACAGCATCCATATTTAGAGAGCATTCCACTAGTCACTAATCGCACATAACCAGAGAATACTAGTATTGAATGTGACTATACACTAATAAGTTATATCTATACACATTTTTAATTAAATTATCTTATATTTAATTATTTTCTATATCACTCATTTCAAAATAAATATACACTAAATATAGGAATACCTGTTATATCATATATTTGAGTTAAGGTTTGTATTTAATTCGAACTTCATTTGACATTGCATCCCATACAAGTTTTAATATAGCTACACTAAATATAGCAATTTGAGTTCTACCCTATATTCGAGTTAAGGTTTGTGTTTAATTCGAATTTGATTCGAAATTAGGTGGGGTACGGATCTAATCATACAAATACAAGTTTGAGACTAGCTATACTTGATCTCGGTTCAAATACGGGTAAATTCACACAAACACAAATTTAAGTCTATTTGAGTTTGATTACAATAGTAATCGAATCAAAATTTGATATTTTTTTATTTATATACGTTTAGTTTGGATTTTTATGCGTACAAGTAAATTTTTGTTTAACCGGATTCAAGTAAGGTTCAAATCCAACTACACAAAAAGGGAAGTTTGGGTCGAGCTATACATACCTAAATTTTATATTTATTTGAGTTTAAATTTCCCAAAATTAGATCGGATATACACTAAATATAGTAGTGTCAGTTGTACCTAATATTCAAGTTAATGTTCATGCCTAATTTGAACTTGATCTAATATAAGGTTCGATACGGGTCTAGTGGTACGGATACAAGTTTGAGTTTAACTGAACTTGAGCTCGATTCAAGTACGAGTCAAGTTGCACGTACACAAATTCGAGTTTATTATAGTTCGAATACAATTGTAGTCGAATCAAAATTTGATATTTTTTATTTATATATGTTTGGATTAGGTTTATATCTATATAGGTAAAGTTTTATTTAAACAAATTTAGATAAGGTTGAGATCCAACTGTACAGAACCAAAATTTGGGTACAGTTATACATACCCAAATTTCATATTCGGTTTAAATATTGTGTACCCAAAATTATATAGAATTTGAATAATCAACGTGAAACAAATAAATTAATAAATTAGGTGAATATTAATGTCTTTAATTTAAGGGTGCCCTTCCTTCATAACTACATATTTATGCATTATTATTCAACAACTCAGTCTTGTTGTTAAGTGGGTCATCTGGTCTATTCTCAATATTACAAATAATGACACCCCCTTAAAATTATAGATAAGTAAAAACCTAGAAAGTGCAAACAATCCTCGGGACTTTACATGTTTTGACTTCCCCTTCCCCCTGACCTCAAACCTTGTTTTACAAAGCTGAGATGAACCATCAGTTTTAGATATTGTATAGCTTAGTTGCTTCCTTGTATCCCAAGAAGGCCACCATTTCTTTGTATGAGGAATGGCTTCTTCAATGATCATTGGAGGCTTCGACAGTATGTGGAACCGATTCTCGGTCGGCAAATTTAACCACACTTATCAAAATATTTTATAAGTATATTATTATTAATAATATATATATTAACACTTACTCATAATTTCAATTCTTTAAATTAATAATAATGAAAAGTTATTATATAGTAAAAATATAATTAAAAACATTATTTATAAAATGATAAAATTTATTTCAATGATAAATATATGGTTTAGAGTTTAATTAAAATATATAAACATTTTTTATACATTATTTTGAAATAAATAATGTAAAATTTAGTTTTGGTTATTTTTTTAATTTTTTTATTTTCCATTAATTATTTTAGAAAATAGTGCAAATACTTTTCTTATATAATTCCTATGAATATTTATTTTTTAGTCACGAGTTTAACCACAATTTTATAGGTTTATGATATAAATAAAAATTTCATAAATTTTTATGAATTTTGATTAGTTAATTATGCATTTGCATCCAAAAATAAAACCTGTGCAGTTTGATTAGTCAATTTGGCTAAATTTATAAACAAAAAAATTAGTGATTTGTTCATAATATTAACAATTTTTTTTATTAATTATTTAAAAAATATATAAAACTTTTATTAATGGCTCAATTTAAAAAAATAATATTTTAAAATTAAGTTATAAATAAAATTATTGTACATAAATTAAATTAAACTGTATAAAAGTTATCAACTTATCTTCAATAATGACATATAATATAAAGGAAAAAGTTTGTATATGTTCGATCCTATTTAGGAAATAAGCTTGTAGTACCTTATTATATGTTGGCGTGATCACAATTATCTGTTTGATAGACACGTATTGACAAACTCTATGGAGGAAGTAAATAATATAAAGGAAAAAGAATTCCTTGAGTGAAGGTTATAAAATAGGCTAATTGAAAGGATAAGAGAAAAGTTTGCATCTTAAGGAAACACCAAAGGGGCATCATGATTGCTCATGCAAGGTTGCTAACTAAGTTTTGGGGACAAAATTTCTAAAAGGAGAGAAGAGTTGTAAACCCTGCCCTTTTGAGTTAAGGAAAACTGGGAAGAGAACCGGTCAAACCAAGTGAGAAAACCGAATCGGTTCACAAACTCGATAATTGTGAATGGGCAATTTAGGAATTTACAACTCCCAGGTGATCCAAAGGGTTCAAAATACTATGGAAAAGAACCCTAGGATGAATTGGAAGAGGAAAATTAGACCGGTTTGGATGAACCAGGTCCAATAGGATTGAACCGGTTTATAAATCGAGTCGATTCATGAACCGGAACCGATAGATATCGGGCAAAACAAAGGAATTCAACTCCATTGTACTCCAAATAAATTCATAAACCTTAGGAAGGAACCTTAGAACAAAGTGGGAGAGAAAAACCAGACAGGTTCAGGTGAACCGGACCTGAACCGTATTGAACCGGTTAAAGGACCAAGTCGATTTATAAACCAGAATCGATAAAGAGATGGTAAAGCAGGATTTTATGGACCCTAAGTGACCCAAGGACTCACAAAATACATGGAAATGGACTTGAATACAAATAAATATTTAAAATACAATTATCGTCCCAAAATCATAAGAAAATACTCAAAAATAAATTTACACACAAAAATATATGTCATCATTCTATACATAAGAAATTGTTAGAATCAATTAAAACGGCCAAAATAGTATGAAATATGTAAAATAATAATAATAATTAAAAGTAAACCACAAAATGAATTACTAAAATAGTAAGTCAAACTAAGAAACTAGCCAAATACAAAAAAATACTTAGTAACGCCTAAATGATCAAAACTTTTTTATAAAAAATGAATTTAAAAGAAAACCACAAATAGGAGAAAAGTACTTAAAATTCCTTAAACTTGTAAAAGTAGTAAATGACACTCAAAATAATAACATAACACTAAAATGTTGATAAACGGCAAAAATATTAACAAGTGTCCAAATAACCACAATAGCATAGTAATATATATTTAAATAAACACTATAAATAGTAAAAACACCTAAAACTACCAGAAAAACTCCAAAAACTAATATGAAAAATGTAAAAATAGCAATAAATGTAAAAAAAATAGAATGGGTTATTAATAATATAAAAATAAAAAAGCATTAAAAATTATCCAAAATAGTATGAAAAATCATATAATTTCAATTAAATAAATTACCAACAAAACATAGTAAAATACATTCAAATAAACACCACAAATAACAATAAATACTTAAAATTCAATAGTTTCTGAAAAATAATCAATGAAAATAAAAAATGACAAAACAGAATGAAAAAACTATAAATTACAATAATATTTCAAAAATAAACCATAAAAGAAATTATTAAAAATAGTAAATTACACTAAATACTCAAGCAAACAAAAAAAATATTGTAACACATAAAAAGCCAACAACCAATAATAATATACAATTATTTAAATAACTAAAACAATAAGATATGTATAAAATACCCATAAACTCCAAATAAAGCAAGAAACAATAAAAAATACAACAAAATGCTAAATATAGTATGTATAGTTCGATATACAAAAATGGTAAGAATTACTGAAAATACACAAAATTGTTTGAAACAATAAAACACAACAAAAATCCAAAAATAAACCATAATTTAAATTATACCGTGAAACAAAAAATGTAAGAAATATAAAAAATATTAATAAACAAACAAACAAATAATAAAATATTGTAAGATACATTTAAAGAAAAATAAAAAATATAATTAATTATTTAAAATACAATTAATGTCGAAAAATAATAAAAAACACTCAAAAATAAAATTAAACACAAAAAAATATATGAGATCATATATGAAATGTTAACAATCAATAAAAACAACCAAAAATAGTATAAAAAATGTAAAGAATAATAATAAATAAAAGCAAACAACAAAATAAATTACTAAAATAGTAATTAAAATAAAAAACCCAAGCAAACACAAAAAAATATGGAGAAACACCTAAATGACTAACAAAATTTATAAAAAATGATTCAAAAGAAAATCTCAAATAGAAAAAAGTACTTAAAATTCTATAAAATTGCAGAAGTAATAAGTGACACTCAAAATAATAATGTAACACAAAAATGTAAATAAACGCTAAAAATATAAAGAAGTGCCCAAATAACCAAAAAAACATAGTAATATACATTTAAATAAAGAACATAAATAGTAAAAACACATAAAATAACAAGAAACACCAATAATTAATAAAAAATGTAAAAATACCAATAAATAAAATTGTTCAATAAAAAAATTGATAAATACCAATTAAAACAAAAAAATATGTTACATGCAAAATAATAATAATAATAATAATAATTAAAAGCAAACAACAAACAAAATTACTAAAATAGTAAATCAAACTAAGCATCCAAGCAAAAATTAAAAAAAATCCTTAGAAACTCCTAAATGACCAATGAAATCAAGAAAATTAAATTCAAATGAACACTACAAATAGTAAATAAACAGTTAAATCACTTCTTCATATCCGACCCACAATCGCGAAATCACTTCTTCATATCCGTATGAGGACAGAGACCTCATCATTTCCCCACCCTGGTCTCATGTGCTTGGTGCTACTCCAGATTTCGCATAGACACCTGGAATGACGATCTACCCTTATACTCACCGAGTCGTACAGGGCCCTTAAGACCATCACTACCCCTCATGGGCATCTTGGTGATCCTGTACTCATAGTGCATGCACAAACAATGTTTTCTTATATTGCCATGTAATCTGTGGTGCCACTAGTCCAACGGCCCCGACTCTCAACTCAACCCGTAGCTATTTGTCTTGACTAGTCCGTCGACCTGTCATGTCGCACTACCGCTAGTTGACTGAGCATGTCGGTCCTATCTTGGTACCATGGCCAAACAATTCACTTATTAAGTTTTATAGCACATATATCATGTTCGTTTACGAGCTCCTACTCGTGACAAGTGGCCTTGGGCCCACTGTATGAGATTTTTAAAAATATGGGCATTCTAGCCCTCAAGTTCCAAAATTGAGGCCCCCAGCCTGTAAGAGCTATTCGAGCTCTTGTCAAGAAGGTCTCCCAAATAGTTTAAGCATTGGCACACAGTCAGGGAGAACACTTCCGAAAAAAATAGGTTTTCACAGTCCATTATACCAACAGGGTATGATCTACTTACAACCGGTAAGTAGTTTTTTTCGCATAATTTTCACATCACTTTCTCTAAGTGGTGATGATTAAAATACCACTAAACAGTAGGTTTTTTATACCGAGGTACGTATCATCCCCTACCAAGTATGATATAAAATTTCCACTCACAACCGGTAAGTGGTTTTTATCTTTAAGTTGTGCTCATCATCCCAACTAGGTATGATGTTAGTACCCACTCACCCGTTAATGCAGTGAATTCCACTTGATCGATTCTTTGTATTCACGTGAGCTCGTCCATGTTGGCATTCCCGGTATTTCATGTTCCTACACGATATGAACATCCTTATTCATTATTACTCGGCATAATAGCCTTCATTCATTGGAAAACCTAAACTTTTAGTTATTTGTAATTAGGTCCCTAAAGTTATTTCTCTTTAAGTCCCAAACGTCATTTTTTCCTCAAATTGAGTCCCGTAACCTTTAAAATTTATACTGAGACCTCAATTTATTCAATTTCAACAAAAAGGGGTTTAATTTACCAAATTTCCAATTTGGTCCCCCAATTTTTCCAAAATTACCATTTTGCCCTTCCTTTACAAATATGGTAAGTTTTGCCCCAAAAACTCCAAAATTCCTCAATTGGTCCTACAACATTATTTTCATGCCCAATTGACCCTCAATTTCATAAAATTACATTTTGGCCCTTTGAATTTTGAAAATCCTCAAATTTTCCCCCAATTTCAACTCTTCAACACTACCAAATTTGATTTCATCAAATTGACCGATCAAACACTTCTAATTGTTGAAATTGGAGTTGAAATTGAGTTCCTGTATGTTCATACGATTCTAAGAAACTTTGAATCGCAGATTTTAACGTCGGAACGAGCTCAAACGGAGCTTCGCCGGAAAAAAACTATAAAGAGAGAAAGCTTCGATTTCTCACCAGTGAGGGCACGACGGTCCGAGCTTTCGATCTAGGCGGATAGCTCTCATCTTGAGGTTCATCTAGAATCAAGAATTGCATCAATTGATGCCGAATTGAGTTAGAATTTCATTATTGAAATTCTATCGATTCTCTCTCTAGCACCGATCGAAAATTGCAGAGGGGAGCCGAATTGGCTTACCTTTCAGTCGTAATTCAGCCATGGTAAGGCTGAGTGAGTGTTGAGAAGGCTTGGTTTGGCCTAAGGAGGGCTCGAAATGGCCAATTTCAACTCGGCTGAAATAGGGCAACTTCGGTCCGCTGGAGCTGCTTCACTGTTCCATCATGTCAGCGCTTCTCTAGTGATTCTCGGATTGACTAGAGTTTCTATCAGATAGCTGACTTCTCCTCGGTTCAAAAGAGCCCGACCTCTCCTTTTGAGGTTAAGAAAAATGTTGAAGTCAAAGCTCTGGTTTAAACTTCACTAGGAAATGGAGCAATAGAGAGAGAGAGAATTGTTCGGGTGTGAGGAAAATGAATGGGGATGACCTCTTTATATAGGTGTAAAACCCGTGTATTAAATGGGAGAGATTTATTACTAGTATTAATATTACCATAAATTATTGATATTAATTCCAATAATTTAATTTCAGTATTAATTCCAATAATTTAATTTCGGTAATAATTCCAATAATTTAATTTCGGTAATAATTCCAATAATTTAATTTCGGAAATAAATTAATTATTTGTATTAATTTCAATAATTTAATTTAGGTATTAAATCATTGGTATAAATTAAAATAATTAAATATATATTAATTTATGGTTATTTATGATAAGGCGTACCTTCGCATAAAAATTTATGACCGAAATTTTGGGTTACAAAAAAATTCATACTTCCCAAGAGGTCACCCATCCTCACACTACTCTCGAGCAAGCACGCTTAACTTCAAAGTTATTATGGAATCTTGTTCCCCTAAACCAATTTGGTTTTTGTCTTTTAATTTTTCTTAAATTTCTTTTACAAGGTTTAATGAACCCTGTGGATCACCTGGAATTTGTAAATTTTCATATTAATTGTTCTCAAATGTAAACCGGCTCGATTTTCTTACTCAGTTTGACCGTTTCTTTTCCCGGTTTTCCTTAACTCAAAAGTGTGGGGTTTACATATCCAATATGGGATCATATTCTAAAAAACCCCTCAAAAACCATAAAAATCTCTAAAAACATTAAAAACCCTAAAGAAACTCTAAAGAACCCCTCCCCACCCTCTATCTCTCGCCCGTGAGATAATATTATGGTCTATCTTATCAAATGGATATTATATTCTAAAAAACCCTTTAAACCCTAAAACATTAAAAAAAATTATTTCTCTCACCCTCTCATCCTATAAGAAATGGGCCGATAAGGGGTCGGACCCATTTCGTATAACTTATAACTTATGAAACACTTTTGAACTTACGAAGTCACAACAATTAACAATTTTATCCAATATGGGATCATATTCTAAAAAACCCGTATAAAACCCCTCAAAAACCATAACAATCTCTAAAAACATTAAAAACCCTAAAGAACCCCCTCTCACCCTCTATCTCTCCCCCGTGAGATAATATTATGGTCAATCTTATCAAATGGGTGATTATATTCTAAAAAACCCTATAAACCCTAAAACATTAAAAAAACATTATTTCTCTCACCCTATAAGAAATGGGTCGATAAGGGATCGGACCCATTTCTTATAATTTATAACTTATGGAATACTTCCAACCATACAAAGTCACAACAGTTATCTATTTTATCCAATATGGGATCATATAAAAAAACCATTAAAAACCCCCTCAAAAACTATAAAAATCTCTAAAAACATTAAAAGCCCGAAATAAACCTTAAAGAACCCCTCCCACCCCCTCACCCTCTATATCTCCCTGGGAGATAATATTATAGTGTATCTTATCAAATGGGTGATTATATTCTAAAAAAACCTATAAACCCCAAAATATTAAAAAATATTATTTCTCTCACCCTCTCACCCTTATAAGAAATGGGCCGATAAGGGGTCGGACCAATTTCTTATAACTTATGAAACACTTCCAAATTTTCAAAGTCACAACAATTAACTATTTTATCTAATATGGGATCATATTCTAAAAAACCCATAAAATACCCCCCAAAAAACCATAAAAAAAACCCTAAAAACATTAAAAACCCTAAAGAAACATTAACTATTTTATCCAATATGTCATCATATTCTAAAAAACCCTTAAAATACCCCTCAAAAACCATAAACTCTCTAAAAACATTAAAAACCCTAAAGAAACACCAAAGAACCCCCTCGCCTTATAAGAAATGGGCCGATAAGGGGTTGAGCCCATTTCGTATAACTTATAACTTATGTAACACTTCCGACCTTACAAAGTCACAACAATTAACTATTTTATCCAATGTGGGATCATATTCTAAAAAACCCTTAAAAAACCCCTCAAAAGCCACAAAAATATCTAAAAATATTAAAAAGCCTACAGAAACCCTGAAGAACCCCCGCCTCCCCTCCCCCCTCCCCTTACCCTCTATCTCTCCCCCGTGAGATAATATTATGGTCTATCTTATGAAATGGGAAATTATATTCTAAAAAGCCCTATAAACACTAAAACATTAAAAAAAAATTATGTCTCTCACCCTCTCACCCTATAAGAAATGGTCTGATAAGGGGTCGAGCCCATTTCTTATAACTTATGGAACACTTCCAAACTTATAAAGTCACAACAATTAACTATTTTTTCCAATATGAGATCATATTCTAAAAAACCCTTAAAAACCCCTCAAAAACCATAAAAATCTCTAAAAACATTAAAAACCGTAAAGAAACCCCTCCCCTCTTATGCGAACCTCGCCAATATGTTGACGACACCCTACACCAAATATGGCAAGACCCCAAGACGTTCACGACGCAAGTACGAAAGAATGGAATATACCTTATTTATGTGAGAAACAAGGTATGAGATATGTAGATGCCACACCCAAATCCTCTAAGAAGAACTCTTAGAAAACCCCGGGTGGTAAGTCTTGATTGCTTGAATGCCACAAGTAAAAACCTGATAAGTTCAAAAAGCTCTTTCAAGATAGAAAGAAGACAAAACTCACAAAATTGAAATTCCAAAGTGTCCTCTTCAATGCTGTGGAGTATGCCTTTTATAGGCTTAGAAAACAATCGAATAGCCCACAAAATGTGGAAGAAAATCTATTATGGTTACAAACTAACCCTATCTAATCTAAATATCTAGGATATTTTAATAACTAATTTAAAAATCTGAACTACCTAATATTATCCTAAGAGATTTATTATTTTAACAAATCTCTCCTTATTAATTAGATCTGGACCTTCGCTTGGGCTCTTTATTTGGGCTTCTATTTGAATATTCAGCGATCTCTTTAATCAGCCCATGTAAAGCTTCTTTGAATCTTTTAGCCCTTAACCTTGTGGTTGGGCCCTCTTGCAGTCTCAAATGATTATTAATCTCATTTAGTAACAAATTGTTCAACTCCATTGCAAGTTCGGTTGATTGGACTTGTGCATTCATAGTCTCTTTAGTCTGATTCACATCATTCTCCCCCTCTTGAAAATGATTTATTCTCAAATCTTGTGTTTCTTCATCACCTACATCAAAGGGCATTAAATTAGTAACACTGAATCTTTCATTAACGCTATACTCACCAAGCAACTCTAGCTTGTAAGCATTATTATTAATGCGTTCCAACACCCGAAATGGTCCATCTCTTATAGGAAGAAGTTTTGATCGCCTTTGTTCTGGAAATCGTTCTCTCCTCATATCAAGCTAGACCCAATCGTCGGGTTCAAAAATGACACTTTTGCGGCCCTTGTTTGCTTGTTTTTCATAAACTTTAGTCATCCGTTCAATGTGCATCTTTGTCTTCTCGTGAAGTTCATTCACAAACTCTGCTTTTCTCTTTCCATCAAAATTCACTAATTCACCTTGTTTGTACTTGATCACATATGGTAATGTTTCAATGAACTCCACCCACCTTGCATGGCGTTTGTTCAACTTGTGTTATCCTTTGAAATGTTTAAGAGATTCATGATCCGTGTGAATCATAAACTCTTTCGGCCATAGGGAGTGCTGTCATGTTTGAAGAGTTCGAACTAGGGCATACATCTCCTTATCATAGGTAGGATAGTTAAGGGTTGCTCCACTCAACATTTCACTAAAATATGCAATTGGTCTTCCTCCCTGCATTAATACACCTCCAATAGCAACTCCTGATGCATCACACTCAATTTCAAATGTTTTCAAAAAATTAGGCAATGAGAGCAATGGGGCAATAGTTAGTTTTTCCTTTATCAATTGAAATGCATTTTGTTGCTCATTACTCCATTTAAAAGGTACGTTTTTCTTTATAACACCAGTAAGAGGTGCAACATAACTACTAAAATTTAGAACAAAATGTCTATAAAAACTAGCTAATCCATGAAAACTTCTTACCTCACTTACCGAATTAGGTGTCGGCCAATCGCAAATTACCTTAATATTTTCCTTGTCAACTCAAATCCCTTCTAAACTTATAATATATCCAAGAAACACAAGTTTATCCGAACAAAAGACACATTTATTCAAGTTGGCAAACAACTTATGTTGTCTTAATGCTTCTAACACAGCTCTTAAATGTGCTACACGTTCATTCATGTTCTTTCTATAGATTAGAATATCATCAAAATATACCACTACAAATCTCCCAATAAAAGCACGCAATACATGATTAATTAATATCATGAAAGTGCTTGGTGCATTAGTCAATCCAAAGGGCATAACTAACCATTCATATAATCCTTGTTTAGTTTTAAATGCAGTTTTCCATTCATCCCCTTCTTTCATTCGAATTTGATGATATCCACTCTTAAGGTCTATTTTTGAAAATAAACAAGATCCATGCAACTCATCTAACATGTCATCCAAACGAGGAATAGGGTGGCGATACTTTACTGTGATGTTGTTGATGGCTCGACAATCCACGCACATTCGCCAAGTTCCGTCCTTCTTAGGTACAAGTAGCACTAGCACAACACATGGACTCATACTCTCTCGAACATACCCCTTTTCCATCAGCTCTAGGACTTGGCGTTGAAGTTCCTTTATTTCCTCAGGGTTACTTCTATATGCTAGTCGGTTGGGAATCGTTGCTCCAGGGATGAAATCAATTTGATATTCAATTCCTCGAATTGGTGGAAACCTAGTGGTATCTCATCAGGAAAGACATCGATAAATTCCTGCAAAATAGTAATAATATTGCTTGATAAAGATCCAACAAGATCGTTAGTACTCAAAAAGGCGTCCTTGTACATAAGTACAATAAGAGCCTGATGTTAAAGTAAAGCTCGCTTGATCTCACTTTTTCTTGCAATAAAATTGCTTTTACTCTCTTTTTTTTTTCCACTTCTGGCTTTTCCCTCTTTTTTTTCAACTCTGATATTTCTCCTTTCTTTTTTTCTTCTATTTTCTGTTCATTTGCCTTTTTCTTTTTCAGTTGATCCTCAAAAACATACCTTGGAGTCAATGGTACAAGAGATATTGGTCTCTCATTCATCACAAAAGAGTACCTATTAGTGAATCCATCATGTATAACTTGATGATCAAACAGCCAAGGTCGTCCCAAAAGTATATGGCACGTGTGCATTGGTACCACATCACATAGTATTTCATCTTGATATTTTCCAATAGAAAATGCAACCAACATTTGTTTGGTTACCATGAGTTCACCTTGGTCGTTCAGCCATTGTAGTCGATAAGGCTTCAGATGCTTTAAGGTTGGTAATGCCAATTTCTCCACCAGCTCACTACTAGCTACATTAGTGCAGCTTCCCTCATCTATAATAACACAACAAACCTTATTTTTCACACAACAATGAGTATGAAATAAGTTCTCACGCTGATTGTTTTCTTCTTCTTGGGCTTGAACACTGAGAGTTCGTCGTGCAACCAACAATTCCCCTTCTTCTACATATTCATCAGCATCTTCAAGTGGTGACATCCCCGAATCGATATCTTCTTTTTCATCATCGGTCTCAATTTCACCATTAGCATTGATCACCATTGCCCGCTTATTTGGGCATTGACTTGCAATGTGACCCCTGCCTTGGCATCGAAAACACTTAATATCACGAGTTTTGGGAGTTGTGATATGGGTGTTACCTTGATTTTGGGCCACAACTTGCTTGGTTGTCTCTTTTAGTGGAGCATGTTGAGGTTGAGTTGATTGACTCTCAAATCGCCTTGAGGATGGTTTCCATGAGTTCGAGGAACCATTATTTAATCCCCTTTTGTGTAAACTCTTTCTCTTCAATTGTTGTTCGACTTTGATAGCTTGATATACCATATCTTGGAGCTCAACATGCTATTGCATTTCCACCACGTCAACTATCTCATGGTTTAGACCATACAAAAATCTCGCCTTTGTTGCCTCTCTATCTTCCTCCACATTTGCTCGAATCATCGCAATCTCCATCTCCTTGAAGTATTCGTCGACACTTCTTGATACTTGGGTAAGCCTTTGGAGTTTATTGAACAACTCCCGGTGATAGTAGCTGGGAACAAATCGTCGTCGCATGATCGCTTTCATTTCATCCCAAGACTCCACAGGGCGTTCGTGATTTCATTTCATTTCCTTCACCAACTGATCCCACCATATTATAGCATAATCAATAAATTCGACAGCAGCAAGTTGTACCTTTTTCATCTCCGAGTAAGTATGATAGTAAAAAACCATCTCCATCCTCTTTTCCCATTCAAGATATGCTTCTGGATCAGTTTTTCCTTGAAAAGAGGGTATCTTCAACTTGATATTATCTAAGTTGTCATCAACTCGGGATCATTCTCTATGAGCATATCGATCGAACTCCTCGAGTTCTTGTGGATCAAAACGTCTTGACTAAAAGCTTCGAGGTCGCTGTTCAGTAGGGGTATGTTGACACGAACCCCTCACTCCTTCTTCCAATTGATCAATTCGCTCAAGAAGCGGTTCCAACTCAGACTTTAGCATTCGTCTCATTTCGCTTAATATGGCTTGCATTTGTAAATTTGGAATCGGTTGTTGGAAATCTTCTTTATTTGGCGTATCTCCTCGTCGTTATGCCATGAGTTCCTACAAATGATAAAAATAACAGAAGAACCTTGCAATCGCTCACTCACGTATTTCTCTCAATCACTCGTGTTTTCACACTCAATTGGCTTTTTCTTAAATATTCAAACACTCTTGCCTTTTTCCTCTCGTACGTCTTCTTTCAATCTAAATTGAACTTTAAGAACAAATCGTTTTTATGAAGTAGTTCAACTTGAGGAACAATCAAGACAAATCAATAAGGTTTTCAAAAACCAATTCCAGAAGAATTTAAGTGTGGTGTACGAATTGACTCAAAGAAGAATAAAATTTAAATAGAGAAATAAATTTAGATGAAATGAAGTAGACTAGATAGAATGAAAATCAAGCTAGAATTGTGTGCCTTTTTTTTGCCTTTTTTGTACAAATTTTTTTTATCTTTTTTTTAGCACGAATTTTTTTTGCTTTTATTTCCTCTTTTTATGTGGCATGGATTTTTTTGGCTTTTTTTTCTTTTTTTTGAACCGACTGAAGGGAAGATAGATAGAAGAAGATGAGAATTTTTTTTCTTTCTTTTATAGAGAATAGAAATAGCCAGGGAAAAAAAAGAACAAGATAAAAAGATGGGATAGAACTTGTCGTGCAACTGTGTGCTCTGATACCAACTGATGCGAACCTCGCCAATATCTTGACGACAACCTACACCAAATATGGAAAGATCCCAATACTTTCACGACGCAAGTATGAAAGAATGGAATATACCTTGTTTCTCACACCACACTAAAAAAAAAGAATGGAACTTATGTGAGAAACAAGGTATGAGATATGTAGACACCACACTCAAATCCTCTAAGAACTCTTAGAAAACCCTGGGTGATAAGTCTTGATTGCTTGAACACTACAGGTAAAAACCTGATAAGTTCAAAAAGCTCTTTCAAGATAGAAAGAAGACAAAACTCACAAAATTGAAATTCCAAAGTGTCCTCTCCAATGTTGTGGAGTATGCCTTTTATAGGCTCAGAAAACAACCGAATATCCCATAAAATAAGGAAAAAAAATCTATTATGGTTACAAACTAACCCTATCTAATCTAAATATCTAGGATATTTTAATAACTAATTTAAAAATATAAACTACCTAATATTATCCTAAGACATTTATTTATTAACAAATCTCTCCTTATTAATTAAATCTGGACCTTCTCTTGGGCTCATCTTGGGCTCTTCATTTGGGCTTCTATTTGAATATTCCACAATCTCTTTAATCAGCCCATACAAAGCTTATTTGAATGATTTAGCCCTTAACCTTGTAGTTGGGCCCTCTTGCAGTCTCAAATGATTACTCATCTCATTTAGTAACAAACTGTTCAACTCCATTGCAAGTTCGGTTGATTGGACTTGTGAATTCGTAGTCTCTTCAGTCGGATTCACATCTTGGGCTTCTCTTGGGCTCTTCATTTGGGCTTCTATTTGAATATTCAGCAATCTCTTTAATCAGCCCATACAAAGCTTCTTTGAATGATTTAGCCCTTAACCTTGTGGTTAGGCCCTCTTGCAGTCTGAAATGATTATTCATCTCATTTAGTAACAAACTGTTTAACTCCATTGCAAGCTCGGTTCATTGGACTTGTGAATTTGTAGTCTCTTTAGTAGGATTCACATCACCCCCACCCACCCTCTATCTCTCCCCCATGAGTGAATATTATGGTCTATCTTATCAAATGGGTGATTATATTCTAAAACACCATATAAACCCTAAAACATTACAAAATATTATTTGTCTCACCCTCTCACCCTATAAGAAATGGGCTGAAAAGGGGTCGGGCCCATTTCTTATAACTTTGGTAATACTTCCAAACTTACATAGTCACAATAATTAACTATTTTATCCAATATAGGATCATAAGCTAAAAAACCCTTAAAAAAACCCCTCAAAAACCATAAAAATCTCTAAAAACATTAAAAACCATAAAAATATTTAAAAACATTAAAAACCCTAAACAAACCCTAAAGAACCCCCTCTCTCCTCCACCCTTCATCTCTCCTCGTGAGATAATATTATGGTATATCTTGTCAAATGGGTGATTGTATTCTAAAAAAACCCTATAAATCCTAAAACATTAAAAAACATTATTTCTCTCACCCCATAAGAAATGGGCCGACACCTTGTCGGCCCATTTCTTATAGGGCAAATATAGGTTCGATCAAAATTTGTTTCTCCGGAGTACCAAAAGCAAGCATGACATCGTTATGAACATAAAGTCCCAAAGTATGGAACCCCAGAAAGAGGCTAGCCCAACTTAAATGGGATATGATAGCTTCTTTATGGTCTAACATTCTTGCCAATACATTATCCTCATTCTGTTCCGGATTGTAATCTCTAACGAAAAATATAGCTCCATGAGCAAAAGCTCCTGTCATGATGAATCCTGCGATATATTGGTGATGAGTATATAACGCAGCTTGAGTAGTAAAGTCTTGTGCTATGAACGCGTAAGCGGGTAAAGAGTACATGTGTTGAGCTACCAAGGAAGTAATAACCCCTAAAGAGGCTAGAGCAAGGCCTAATTGAAAATGAATCGAATTATTGATTGTGTCATAAAGACCTTTATGTCCACGACCCAAACGCCCTCCAGGAGGAATATGTGCTTCTAAAAGATCTTTTATACTGTGCCCAATCCCGAAGTTAGTTCGATACATATGACCAGCAATGAGAAAAATAAAGGCAATAGCTAAATGATGATGAGCAATATCAGTCAACCATAAACTTTGGGTTTGTGGATGGAATCCCCCGAGAAGAGTTAGAATAGCAGTTCCTGATCCTTGGGAGGTACCAAATAAATGACTACTTGAATCGGGGTTTTGGGCATAAAGATTCCACTGGCCTGTAAAAAGGGGTCCTAACCCTTCGGGGTGCGGCAATACATTTAAGAAATTATTCTATCGAATGGAATCCCCCCTGGATGCAGGAATAGCGACATGTACTAAATGCCCTGTCCAAGCCAAAGATCTTACGCCGAATAGCCCTGACAAATGATGATTGAGGCGGGATTCGGCATTTTTGAACCACGAAACACTTGGTTTCCATTTTGGTTGTAGGTGTAACCAACCCGCTAGTAAGGATATGGCAGAAAGAAATAATAGAAAAAGGGCTCCTGCATAAAGATCCTCGTTAGTACGTAAACCAATTGTATACCACCACTGATAAACTCCCGAATAGGCGATATTCACTGGTCCAAGAGCGCCCCCTCGAGTAAAAGCTTCCACAGCCGGTTGACCAAAATGAGGATCCCAAATTGCATGAGCAATAAGTCTTACATGTAAAGGGTCCTGTACCCATGCCTCAAAATTTCCTTGCCAAGCTACATGAAACAGATTTCCGGAAGTCCACAGAAAAATTATTGCTAATTGCCCGAAATGAGAAGCAAAAATATTCTGATAAAGACGTTCCTCAGTAATATCATCATGACTCTCAAAGTCATGTGCGGTTGCAATACCAAACCAAATACGACGAGTAGTGGGGTCCTGAGCTAAGCCTTGGCTAAACCTTGGAAATCTTAACGCCATAATGCTTTTCAAATCCTCCTAGCCATTATCCTACTGCAATAATTCGTGCTAAGAAGAATGCCCATGTTGTGGCAATTCCACCCAGAAGGTAATGGGTTACTCCTACAGTACGTCCTTGTACAATGCTCAATGCCCTCTACATAAATAGAACTTGAAAGAGAATTATTTTGATTCAACCATCTCCTTTTCCACTTGATTAGTTAAATTTTCTATTTTGGATACTAACTAATCACAAAATATCCTCAGTAATTTTTATCTCTTTTATGCGATTCAAGAGTAGTAACCGATTCCATAAATTTATGGAGTTCAAAAAAGAATTTTTTTTATCTTATTATTAATCTTTATTTATCTTATTATTAATCAAGGATTTCGTATATAGCTAGAACGACCCTCACAAATTGCGAATACTAATTTGTTAAGAATTAATCGAATTGAAGCTATAGCATCATCATTTGCTGGAATCGAAATATCTGCAAGATCGGGGTCACAGTTTGTATCAATTAAACAAATTGTTGGAATTCCCGAAGTGATACATTCTCGAAGAGCCGTATATTGTTCTTGCTGATCAACAATAATTACAATATCGGGCAAGCCTGTCATATATTTTATCCCGCCCAGATATGTTTGCAAGTGAGATAATTCTCTCTTCAAGATGGCTGCGTCTCTTTTTGGAAGACGGTTGAGTTTCCCCGTCTTTTGTTCCGTTCTCAAATCCCTGAACTTATGAAGTCTCGTTTCTGTAGTAGACCAATTCGTTAACATACCACTGAGCCACTTTTTATTAACATAATGACACCTAGCCTTTATTGCAGCCCGTGCTACTAAATCAGCTGCTTTATTTTTGGTACCAACAATTAAAAACTGTTTTCCCCGACTTGCTGCATCAAAAACTAAATCACAAGCTTCAGATAAAAAACGAGCAGTTTTAGTAAGATTTGTAATATGAATACCTTTACGCTTTGCAGAAATATAAGGTGCCATCCTAGGGTTCCATTTCCTAGTACCATGACCAAAATGAACTCCTGCTTCCATCATCTCTTCTAAATGGATGTTCCAATATCTTCTTGTCATTTCTCCCCACATTTCCTCTTTTTTTTTTCCCATTTCTTATAACTTATAACTTATGTAACACTTCCAACCATACAAAGTCACAACAATTAACTATTTTATCCAATATGAGATCATATTCTAAAAAACACCTCAAAAACCATAAAAATCTCTAAAAACATTAAAAACCCTAAAGAACCCTCTCCCCCATCCACCCTCTATCTCACCCTCGTGAGATAATATTATGGTCTATCTTATCAAATGGGTGATCATATTCTAAAAGACCCTATAAACTCTAAAACATTAAAAAAAAATATTATTTCTCTCACCCACTCAACCTATAAGAAATGGGTCGAGACGGGGTTGGGCCCATTTCTTATAACTTATGGAACACTTCCACACTAAAAAAGTCACAACAATTAACTATTTTATCCAATATGAGATCATATTCTAAAAAATAATTAAAAAACCATAAAAATCTCTAAAAACATTAAAAACCCTAAAGAACCCCCTCCCCTCCCACCCTCTATCTCTCCCCCGTGAGATAATATTATGGTCTATGTTATTAAATAGGTAATTATATTCTAAAAAACTCAATAAACCCTAATACATTAAAAAACATCATTTCTCTCAGCCTCTCACACTATAAGAAATGGGTCGATAAGGGGTCAGACCCATTTCTTATTACTTATAACTTGTGGAACACTTCCAAACTTACAAAGTCACAACAATTAACTATTTTATCTAATATGGGATCATATTCTAAAAAACCTTTAAAAAAATCCCTCAAAAACCATAAAAATCTCTAAAAACACTAAAAACCCAAAAGAACCTCCTCCCCTACCACCCTTTATCTCTCCCGCGTGAGAGAATATTATAGTCTATCTTATCAAATGGGTGATTATATTTTAAAAAACCTTGTAAACCCTAAAACATTAAAAAAAAACATTATTTCTCTCACACACTCACCCTATAAGAAATGGGCCGATAAGGGGTCGGGCTCATTTCTTATAACTTGTGGAACATTACCAACCTTACAATGTCACAACAATTAACTATTTTATCCAATATGGGATTATATTCTAAAAACCCTTAAAAAACCCCTCAAAAACCATAAAAATCTCTAAAAACATTAAAAACCCTAAAGAAACCCTAAAAAACCCCTGTCCCCCCCCCCCCCCCCCCCTCCACCTCAAACCCCCCACCCCACCTACCGTTTATCTCTCCCCCCTACCCTCTATCTCTCCCCCGTGAGATAATATTATGGTCTATCTTATCAAATGGGTAATTATATTCTAAAAAACCCTATAAACCCTAAAATATTTAAAAAAGAATTACTTCTCTCACCCTCTCACCCTATACAAAATGGGCCGATAAGGGTCGGACCCATTTCATATAACTTATGGAACACTTCCAACCTTACAAAATCACAACAATTACCTATTTTGTCCAATATGGGAACATATTCTAAAAAGCTCTTAAAAAACACCTCAAAAACCATAAAAATCTCTATAAACATTAAAAACCCTAAAGAACCCCCTCCCCTCTATCTCTGTCCTATGAGATAATATTATCGTCTATATAATCAAATGGGTGATTATATTCTAAAAGACCCTATAAACCATAAAACATTATTTCTCTCACCCTCTCACCCTATAAGAAATGTGCGGATAAGGGGTCGGGCCCATTTCTTATAACTTATAACTTATTGAACCCTTCCAACCTTACAAAGTCACAACAATTAACTATTTTATCCAATATGGGATCAAATTCTAAAACACCCTTAAAAAACCCCTCAAAAACCATAGAAAACTCTAAAAACATTAAAAACCTTAAAGAAACCCTAAATAACCGCCCCCCTCCTCCCCAACCTCTATCTCTCCCCCGTGAGATTATATTATGGTCTATCTTATCAAATAGGTAATTATATTCTAAAACACCCTATAAACCCTAAAATATTAAAAAAAAAAACATAATTTTCTCACCCTCTCATCCTATAAGAAATGGGTCGATAAGGGGTCGGGCCCATTTCTTATAACTTATGGAACACTTCTAACCTTACAAAGTCACAACAATTAACTATTTTATCCAATATGGCCTCATATTCTAAAAAACCCTTAAAAACCCCCTCAAAAACCATAAAAATCTCTAAAAACATTAAAAACCCTAAAAAACCCATCCCCCCCCTCACCCTCTATCTCTCCCCCGTGAGATAATATTATGGTCTATTTTATGAAATGGGAAATTATATTCTAAAAAACCCTAAAGCCCTGAAACATTAAAAAAATATTATTTCTCTTACTCACTCACCCTATAAGAAATGGTCTGACAAGGGGTCGGGCCCATTTCTTATAACTTATAACTTGTGGAACACTTCCAAACTTACAAAGTCACAACAATTAACTATTTTATCCAATGTGGGATCATATTCTAAAAAACCCTTAAAAAAACCCCTAAAAAAACCCCTAAAAAATAATAAAAATCTCTAAAAACATTAAAAATCCTAAAGAAACTCTAAAGAACCCCCCTCCCCCACCCTCTATCTCTCTCTCGCGAGATAATATTATGTTCTATCTTATCAAATGGTTGATTATATTTTAAGAAACCCTATAAACCCTAAAATATAAAAAGACACTATTTCTCTCCCGTGAGATAATATGCAGAAGAGGGGGAATTGTTGGTTGCACGACGAACTCTCAGTGTTCAAGCCCAAGAAGAAGAAAACTATCAGCGTGAGAACTTATTTCATACTCATTGTTGTGTGAAAAATAAGATTTACTGTGTTATTATAGATGGGGGAAGCTGCACTAATGTAGCTAGCACTGAGCTGGTGGAGAAATTGGCATTACCAACCTTAAAGCATCCGAAGCCTTATCGACTACAATGGCTGAACGACCAAGGTGAACTGAAGGTAACCAAACAAGTGTTAGTTGCATTTTCTATTGGAAAATATCAAGATGAAATACTATATGATGTGGTACCAATGCACGCGTGCCATATACTTTTGGGACGACCTTGGCAGTTTGATCGTCAAGTTATGCATGATGGATTCACTAATAGGTACTCTTTTGTGATGAATGAGATACCAATCTCTTGTACCATTGACTCCAAGGCAAGTTTTGAGGATCAACTAAAAAAGAAAAAGACAAATGAACAGAAAATAGAAGAAAAAAAGAAACGAGAAATATAAGAGTTGAAAAAAAAGAGGGAAAAGCCAGAAGTGGAAAAAAAAAGAGAGTAAAAGCAATTTTATTACAAGAAAAAGTGAGATCAAGCGAGCTTTACTTTCACATCAGGCTCTTATTGTACTTATGTACAAGGATGCCTTTTGAGTACTAACGATCTTGTCGGATCTTTGCCAAGCAATATTATTACTGTTTTGCAGGAATTTATTGATGTCTTTCCTAATGAGATATCATCGGGTTTGCCACCAATTCGAGGAATTGAACATCAAATTGATTTCATCCCTAGAGCAATGATTCCCAACTGACCAGCATATAGAAGTAACCCTGAGGAAACAAAAGGAACTTCAATGCCAAGTCCTAGAGCTGATGGAAAAGGGGTATGTTCGAGAGAGTATGAGTCCATGTGTTGTGCCAGTGCTACTTGTACCTAAGAAGGACGGAGCTTGGCGAATGTGTGTGGATTGTCGAGCCATCAACAACATCACGGTAAAGTATCGCTACCCTATTCCTCGTTTGGATGACATGTTAGATGAGTTGCATGGATCTTGTTTATTTTCGAAAATAGACCTTAAGAGTGGATATCATCAAATTTGAATGAAAGAAGGGGATGAATGGAAAACTGCATTTAAAACTAAACAAGGATTATATGAATGGTTAGTTATGCCCTTTGGATTGACTAATGCACCAAGCACTTTCATGAGATTAATGAATCATGTATTGCGTGCTTTTATTGGGAGATTTGTAGTGGTATATTTTGATGATATTCTAATCTATAGCAAGACCATGGATGAACATGTAGCACATTTAAGAGCTGTGTTAGAAGCATTAAGGCAACATAAGTTTTGCCAACTTGAATAAATGTGTCTTTTGTTTGGATAAACTTGTGCTTCTTGGATATATTATAAGTTCAGAAGGGATTGGAGTTGACAAGGAAAATATTAAGGTAATTTGCGATTGGCCGACACGTAATTCGGTAAGTCAGGTAAGAAGTTTTCATGGATTAGCTAGTTTTTATAGACGTTTTGTTCCAAATTTCAGTAGTTATGTTGCACCTCTTACTAGTGTTATAAAGAAAAACGTACCTTTTAAATGGGGTAATGAGCAACAAAATGCATTTCAATTGATAAAGGAAAAACTAACTACTGCCCTATTGCGTATTTGGAATTTTTCTACATAATAATATTGTTTAGAATATAACATTTTTTATATTATATTATAAATTAATTAAATATTTTCTACATAATAATATTGTTGAAAATTTTAATTAACCAATTATTATAAAAATATGTTGAATTATTTTTTAATAAAATGTAATAACTATTTATAAGTTTTGATTGAGTAAATATAAGAATTACATCATCAAACAATTAAGGTAATAAAGTTTAAAATAAAACTCAAATTTGAAAATTTCAAATACGAAATTTTGATCAATAAATAATTTTTTTATTAGAATAGTTTATAAATAAGCAAAGAGATGCTAATAACAAAAATTCATAATACGGGAAGGGTATGGATAAGAAACAAGCTAGTGAGGCTTGCTTTACTTTAGAATATTTTATATTTTATATTATAAATTAATTATATATTTTTATATGATAATATTGTAGAAATTTTTCATAAATCAGTTATTAAAAAATATTTTTAATTATTTTTTATAAAATGTATTAACTCTTTAAAAAATTTTGATAGATTAAATATTTTTCATAAAACTGAAAATAAAACATCAAACAAGTAAGGTAATGGAGTTTAAAATAAAACTGAAAATTAAAAATTTCAAATGCGGAATTTCGATCAAATAAACAATTTTTTTGTTAGAATAGTTTATAACATACGAAAATAGATACTAATAATAGAAATTGACAATAGGTGAAGTGTATGGATATGAAGCAAGTAGGTGAGACTTGCTCTTGTTTAGAATATAAAATATTATATATTTTATACTATAAATTAATTATATATTTTTCATAAATCAGTTATTATAAAATATATAATAGAAAATATGGTGTGATATTTTCTATTATATATATATATATATATATTCATCAAACAAGCAAATGAGCCTGGCCCTCGTTTAAAATATAAAATATTTTCTATTATATATTATAAATTAATTATATATTTTTATATAATAATATAGTTGAAAATTTTCATAAATCAATTAATATATTTAATAAAATGAAATAAATTTTTATAAGATTTTGATAGACTAAATATTAGAATCTTAACATCACACAATTAAGGTAATGAAGCTTAAAATAAAATTCAAATTTGAAAATTTATAATGGGATATGTTTATCAAATAAATAATATTTTTGTTAGAATAGTTTATAATATGTACAAAGAGATGCTATTAACTAAAATTCAAAATGTTGGAAGGGTATGGTTAGAAAACAAGCAGGTGATGTCTCTTCTAATTTAGGAAATAAATTATTTTATATTATAAAATGTTAATATATTTTTTTATATAATAATTTTGTTAAAAATTTTCATAAATAAATTATTATAAAATATGTTTAATTAATTTTTAATAAAATTTATTAAATCTGTATAATATTTTGATAAAGTAAATATTAGAATCTCAACATCACCCAAGTAAGGTAATGATGTTTAAAATAAAAATTAAATTAGAAAATTCCAAAAGCGGAATCTCAATCAAATAAATAATTTTTTTATTATATTTTATAAAATATGCAAAGGGATACTAATAACTGAAATTTAAAATAAAATATTTTATATTATAAAATGTTAATATATTTTTTTATATAATAATTTTGTTAAAATTTTTCATAAATAAATTATTATAAAATATGTTTAATTAATTTTTAATAAAATTTATTAAATCTGTATAATATTTTGATAAAGTAAATATTAGAATCTCAATATCACCCAAGTAAGGTAATGATGTTTAAAATAAAAATTAAATTAGAAAATTCCAAAAGCGGAATCTCAATCAAATAAATAATTTTTTTATTATATTTTATAAAATATGCAAAGGGATACTAATAACTGAAATTTAAAATAAGGGAAAGGTATGGTTAAGAAAAAGTAGATATTATAAAATATGCTTAATTATTTTTTATTAAAATTTTATAATTCTTTATAAGATTTTAATAAAGTAAATATTAGAATCTTAACATCACAAAAGTATGGTAATAAAAATTTTAAATAAATATCAAATTTAAAAATTTAAATGTGAAATGTCGATCATATAAACACTTTTTTGTTAGAATATTTTAAAACATATGCAAAGAGTTCTAATAAAAAAAATTAACAATAGAGGAACGGTATTGATAATATACAAGTAGGTGAGACTTGCTCTAGTTTAATATTATAAATTAATCATATATTTTTATTATAAATTAATTATATATTTTTTATATAATAATATTGTTGAAAATTTTCAAAATCAATTATTATAAAATATGTTTAATTATTTTTTAATAAAATTAGAATCTCAACATCACTAGTAAGGTAATGAAGTTTAAAATAAAATTTAAATATAAAAATACAAAATGTGGTATGTCGATCAAATAAATAATTTTTTGGTAGAATAGTTTATAATATATATTAAGAGATGCTAATAACTAAAATTCACAATAGGGGAAGGGTATGGATAAGAAACAAGAATGTTAGGCTTCTTCTAGTTTAGAATATAAAATATTTTATATTATAAATTAAATATATTTTTTATATAATAATATTTTTGAAAATTTTCATAAATCAATTATTGTAAAATATGTTTAATTATTTTTTAATAAAATGTAATAAATATTTATAATATTTTAATAGACTAAATATTAGAATCTCAACATCGCACAATTAAGGTAATAAAGTTAAAAACAAAATTCAAATTTAAAAATTCCAAATGTGGAATTTCGATCAAATAAATATTTTTTTGTTAGAATAGTTTATAATATATGCGAAGAGATACTAATAACTTAAATTTACAATAGAAGAATCGTTTGGCGAAGAAAAAAGTGATTTAGGCTTTCTCTAGTTTAGAATTTATATTTTATTTATTTTATTATAAGTTAATTATATATTTTTTATATAATAATATTGTTGAAAATTTTTAAAATCAATTATTATAAATATGTTTAATTATTTTTTAATAAAATTTAATAAATCTTAATAAGATTTTGATGAAGTAAATATTATAATCTCGAAATCACACCAGTAAGGTAATAAAGTTTAAAATAAAAATCAAATTTGAAAATACAAAATGTGGTATGTTGATTAAATAAATAATTTTTTTGTTAGAATAATTTATAACATATGCGAAGAGATGCTAATAACTGAAATTCACAATTGGGGAAGGGTATGGATAAGAAACAAGTATGTTAGGTTTTCTCTAATTTAGAATCTGAAATATTATATATTTTATATTATAAATTAATTATATATTTTTATATAATATTATTGTTAAAATTTTTTATAAATCAATTATTATAAATATGTTTAATTATTTTTTTAATAAAATGTAATAACCGTTTATAATATTTTGATTGACTAAATATTAGAATCTCAACATCACATAATTAAGGTAATGAAGTTTAAAATAAATCTCAAATTTGAAAATTCAAAATGCGGTATATCGATCAAATAAACAATATTTTTGTTAGAATAGTTTATAACATATGCAAAGAGATGCTAATAACTGAAATACATAATAGGGGAAGGGTATGGACAATAAACAAGCAAGTTAAGATTTCTCTAGTTTAGAATATAAAATATAGAATATTTTATATTATAGATTAATTATATATATTTTTATAATAATATTGTTAAAATTTTTCATAAATTAATTATTATAAAATATGTTTAATTATTTTTTTAATAAAATATAATTACTCTTTATAAGATTTTGATAGACTAAATATTAGAATTTCAACATCACGCAATTAAGGTATTGGAGTTTAAATTAAAACATATATTTAAAAATTCCAAATACGAATTGTCGATTAAATAAATAATATTTTTTTATTAGAATAGTTTATCACATATGCAAAGAGATGCTTAAAACAGAAACAAAAATTTACAATAGGTGAATTATTTAGATAAAAATCAATAGGTGATGCGAACCTCGCCAATATGCTGACGACACCCTACACCAAATATGACAACGATCCCAAGACTTTCACGACGCAAGTACGAAAAGATGGAATATACCTTGTTTATGTGAAAACAAGGTATGGGATATGTAGACGCCACACCCAAATCCTCTAAAAAGAACTCTTAGAAAACCCCGGGTGATAAGTCTTGATTGCTTGAACACCACAGGTAAAAACCTGATAAGTTCAAAAACTCTTTCAAGATAGAAAGAAGACAAAACCTCACAAGATATAAATTCCAAAGTGTGTATCTCCAATGCTGTGGAGTATGCCTTTTATAGGCTCAGAAATAACCGAATGACCCACATAATAAGCTAACCTTATCTAATCTAACCACCTAATATTATCCTAAGAGATTTATTATATTTATAAATCTCTCCTTATTAATTAAATTTGAACCTTCTCTTGGGCTCATCTTGGGCTCTTCATTTTGGGCTTCTATTTGAATATTCAACAATCTCTTTAATCAGCCCATATAAAGCTTCTTTGAATCTTTTAGCCCTTGACCTTTTGACTGGGCCCTCTTGAAGTCTCAAATAATCATTTATCCCATTTGGTGACAAAGTGTTTAGCTCCATTCCACGTTCGGTTGATTGGACTTGTGAATTTGTAAACTCTTTTGTCAGATTCACATCAATAGGTGAGGCTTACTCTATTATAGAATATAAAATATAAAATATTTTTTATTATAAATTAATTATATATTTTTTATATAATAATATTCTTGAAAATCTTCCTAAATTAATTATTATAAAATATGTTTAATTAATTTTAATAAAATGTAATAACTATTTATAAGATTTTAATATAGTAAATATTAGAATCTCAACATCACACAATTAAATTAATGAAGTTAAAAATATAATTAAAAATTGAAAGCTCTAAATGTGGAATTTCGATCAAATACACAATTTTTTTATAATAGTTTATAACATATGCAAAGAGATGATAATAATAGAAATTCACAATTGGGAAGGTTATGGATAATAAACAAGCAGATGAGGCTCACTCTAGTTTATAATATAAAATATTATATTATAAATTAATAATATTTTTTATATAATAATATTGTTGAAATTTTCCATAACTCAATTATTATAAAAATGTTTAATTTTTTAATTAAATTTAAAAACTCTTTTATAAGATTTTGATATAGTAAATATTAGAATCTCAACATCACACAAGTAAGGTAATGAAGTTTAAAATAAATCTTAAATTTGAAAATACAAAATGCACAATGTCGATGAAATAAACAATTTTTTTGTTAGAATAGCTTATAACATATGCAAAGAAATGCTAATAACATAAATCCACAATAGGGGAAGGGTATGGATATAAGACAACTGGTGAGACTTGCTCTAGTTTTGAATATAAAATATTATATATTTTATAATATAAATAATTATATATTTATATAATAATAATATTAACATTTTTCATATATCAATAATTATAAATTATATTTAATTATTTTTAATAAAATATAATAACTAATTATAATATTTTGATAGAGTAAATATTAGAATCTCAACCTCACAAAATTAAGTTAATGAGGTTTAAAATAAAACACATATTTGGAAATTCTAAATGTAGAATTTCGTTCAAATAAATAATTTTTTTGTTAGAATAGTTTATAACATATGCAAATAGATGCTAATAAAACAAAATCACAATAGGGGAAGTGTATGGATTAGAAACAAGCTTGTGAGGCTTGCTCTAGTTTAGAATATAAAATATTATATTTTTTATATTATAAATTAATTATATATTTTTTACATAATAATATTGTTGAAAATTTTTATAAACTAATTATTATAATATATGTTTACTTATATCTAATTAAATATAATAACTCTTTATAAGATTTTGTTAGAGTAAATATTAGAATCTAAACATGACACAATTAAGGAAATAAAGTTTAAAATAAAACTCAAATGTGAAAATTTCAAATGCGGAATGTTAATCAAATAAATAATTTTTTTGTTAGAAAAGTTTATAACATATTCAAACAGATACTAATAACCTAAATTCACAATAGGGGAAGGGTGTGGATAAAAAACAAGCATGTGAAGCTTGCAATAGTTTAGAATATAAAATATTATACATTATATATTTTAAATTAAATATATATTTTTTACATAATAATATTATTGAAATTTCTCATAAACCAATTATTATAAAATATTTTTAATTATTTTTTAATAAGTTGTAATAACTATTTATAAGATTTTGATTGAGTAAATATAAGAATCACATCATCACACAATTAAAGTAATGAAGTTTAAAATAAAACTCAAATTTAAAATTTTCAAATGCGAAATTTCAATCAAATAAATAATTTTTTTGTTGTAATATTTTATAAATAAGCAAAGTGGTGCTAATAACAGATTTTCACAATATTTGAAGGGTATGGGATAACAAACAAGGTAGTGAAGCTTCCTTTAGTTTAGAATATTTTATTTTATATATTTTATATTATAAATTAATTATATATTTTTTATATGATAATATTGTTCAAAATTTTCCTAAATAGGTTATTAAAAAATGTATTTAATTATTTTAAAATAAAATGTAATAACACTTTATAAGATTTTAATAGATTAAATATTAGAATCTTAACATCAAACAAGTAAGGTAATGAAGTTTAAAATAAAACTCAAATTTAAAATTTCTATATGCAGAATTTGAATCAAATAAACAATTTTTTTAGAATAGTTTATTTGAATCAAATAAACAATCAAATGTATTTAATTATTTTTTAATAAAATATAATAACACTTCATAAGATTTTAATAGATTAAATATTAGAATCTCAACATGAAACAAGTAAGGTAATGGAGTTTAAAATAAAACTCAAATTAAAAATTTTCAAATGCGGAATTTCGATCAAATAAATAATTTTTTTGTTAGAATAGTTTATAACATACGAAAATAGATGCTAATAATAGAAATTGACAATAGGTGAAGGGTATGGATCTGAAACAAGTAGGTGAGACTTTCTCTAGTTTAGAATATAAGAAAATAGATCCTAATAAAACAAATTCACAATAGGGGAATGGTATGGATTAGAAACAATCTGGTGAGGCTTGTTCTAGTTTAGAATATAAAATATTATATATTATATATTATAAATTAATTATATATTTTTTTACATAATAATTTTGTTGAAATTTGTCATAAACTAATTATTATAGAATATGTTTAATTATTTATTTTAAAATATAATAACTTTTTATAAGATTGTGATAGAGCAAATATTAGAATCTCAACTTCACTCAATTATGGTAATAAAATTTAAAATAAAACATATATTTAAAATTTTCAAATGTGGAATTTCGACCAAAATTTTTTTTTCCTAGAATAGTTTATAAAATATTAAAAGAGATGCTAATAACAGAAATTCAAAATATGGTTGGGTGTGGATAATAAAAAAAGTAGGTAAAGCTTGCTTTTTTTAGAATTAATTATATATTTTTTATATAATAATATTGTTAAATTTTTTTCATAAATTAAATATTATAAAATATATTTATTTATTTTTTATTAAAATATAATTACTCTTTATAAGATTTTGATAGAGTAAATATTAGAATCTCAACATAACACAATTAGGAAATAAAATTTAAAATAAAACTCAAATTTCAAATGCGGAATGTTAATCATATAAATAATTTTTTTGTATAGATAAGAAACAAGCACGTGAGGCTTGCTCTAGTTTAGAATATAAATGATTATATATTATATATTTTAAATTAATTAATTATTTTTTACATAATAATATTTTTTAAAATTTTTATAAACCAATTATTATAAAATATTTTTAATTATTTTTTAATAAAATATAATAACTATTTATAAAATTTTGATTGAGTAAATATAAAAATCATATCATCACACAATTAAAGTAATGAAATTTAAAATATAACTCAAATTTGAAAATTTCAAATGTGGAATGTCAATCAAATAAATAATTTTTTTGTTAGAATAGTTTATAATATATTCAAACAAATACTAATAATATAAATTCACAATAGGGGAAGGGTATGGATAAGATACAAATAAGTGAGGCTTGATCTATTTAGAATATAAAATATTTTTTTATTATATTATAAATTAATTAAATATTTTTTACATAATAATATTGTTGAAATTTTTAATAAACTAATTATTATAAAATATGTTGAATTATGTTTTAATAAAATATAATAACTATTTATAAGTTATGATTGAGTAAATATAAGGATTACATCATCAAACAATTAAGGTAATAAAGTTTAAAATAAAACTCAAATTTGAAAATTTCAAATACGAAATTTCGATCAAATAAATAATTTTTTTGTTAGAATAGTTTATAAATAAGTAAAGAGATGCTAATTAGAGAAATTCATAATACGGGAAGAATATGGATAAGAAACTAGCTAATGAGGCTTGCTTTACTTTAGAATATTTTATATCTTATATTATAAATTAATTATATATTTTAATATGATTATATTGTTATTTTTTTCATAAATCAGTTATTAAAAAATATTTTTAATTATTTTTTATAAAATGTATTAACTCTTTAAAAGTTTTTGATAGATTAAATATTAGAATCTCAACATCAATCAAGTAAGGTAATGAACTTTATAATTAAACTCAAAATTAAAAATTGCAAATGCGGAATTTCGATCAAATAAATAATTTTTTTGTTAGAATAGTTTATAACATACGAAAATAGATGCTAATAATAGAAATTGACAATAGGCTAAGGGTATGGATATGGAACAAGCAAGTGAGACTTGCTCTAGTTTAGAATATAAAATATTATATATTTTATACTATAAATTAATTATATATTTTTATATAATAATATGATTTAATAAAATGTAATAACTCTTTATAAGATTTTAATAGAGTAAATGTTATAATCTCAATATCACAAAAGTAGGGTAATAATGTTTAAGATAAAACTCAAATTTAAAAATTCCAAATGCGGAATTTTGATCAAATAAATAAATAAATTTTTTGTTAGAATATTTTATAACATATGGAAAGAGATGCTTATAATAGAAATTCACAATAGGGGTAGGTAATGGATTAGAAACAAGTAGGCGAGGCTTGCTCTAATTACATGATTAAACAACAACATGATGGAGTTATGTATATATTTATACTTAATTTGTAAAAGAGATTTTCTATACATATATGCTTTGTTATTAATATTTATGATGCTATGATTCTTATATTAGAAGTCCTTAATAATAAATCATGCCTAGGTTTGCAGTTCTATTCTAATCATTCCGGAGCTTTCTAACTTGGAACACCCCAAGGAGAAATATTTATTCTCTTATTCAATCCGTATGTCCCTCCTCCTAGAGGAATGCTTCGTAAATGGAACTTACTTTCAATCTTGTTAGTTTCGATGGAGATACTAGATAATTCGTTCTAATGATGATGTAGTTGATAATGTTGACGGAGATGGTGTTATGGGAAAGGTAGAATTTCACTTTCCATAATATTTTTAATGTTTGGTCTTATTCTTGTATAGATGCAATTCCATGGTGTGTTTACATCAATGAAAAAAATTGTAGCTTAAAACTACTTTTCCTTTTCCATTGTTTGTAGAAACATGATTTTTATCATGAAACTCTTAAATTAGTCAAATATAATTGGTGCCTTGGCTTTTGATAATGGAACTCTTAAAATTTTTAATCGTATTGTATTCCCTAATTGTCTAATGTTATCCTAATAGATTTGGAGAGCTTCTCAGCTATTACATGCTATACTTTTGCAGTTTCCTATTTTGCATGCGGGTTGTAAAGAATTTGTGTATGAAAGTTGCTCATATCAACCAACTTCTAGAGGATCTATTGACGGTTCCTTTGATTTTATACCTAGGAGGTGCTATTATAGTATGGCTTCCCCTTTTGTTTAATTTTTTTGATTAAAAAACCACATTTTTCAATAAATGATAACATTGGATAACTTTGGAAATTTACTGCTTTTGGCTCCTTTCTTTACATTGTGAATGAACATGAGATTTATTAATAAAAAATTGAATGAATCTAAGATTACTAAAAATGATGTTATTTGAAATATGGTGCTCCAAGTCAAATCATAAGCTCTTAATACAACTAGTAAGTTTTTATCCTAGTTCCAAACTCACAAAACCTAATGAGATGACTAATCCCTCTAGAGGACTTTCTTTTGAATAAGAAAGATGGATTTCGTGCAAATGCTATGAAATAAGGTTTGATTCTATTCATGAAGGTGGTATGGATAAATTTATTATTTCTTAGAAATAACATATATCAACTGAATGAGTTTTGAAACACAGTATGTGGATCAAATAAACAATTGTTTTGTTAGAATAGTTTGTAAGATATGCGAAGAGATACTAATAACTGAAATTCACAATGAGGAAAGGCATGCATAAAAAACAGGCAGGTTAGGCTTTCTCTAGATTATAATATGAAATATTATATTTTTATTATATAATATTTATATAATAATATTATTTAAATTTTTCATACATCAATTATTATACAATATATTTAATTATTTTTTAAAATGATGTAATAATTCTTTATAAGATTTTGATAGACTAAATATTAGAATCTCAACATCACACAATTAAGTTAATAAACTTTAAAGTAAAACTCAAATTTGAAAATTTTAAATACGGTATTTCTATCAAATAGAGAATGTTTTTGTTAGAATAGTTTGTAATATACGCAAAGATGTGCTAATAACTGAAATTCACAACAGGAGAAGGTTATGGATAAGAAACAAGCAGATTAAGCTTTATCTAGTTTATAATATAAAATATTATATATTTTTACTCTAAATTAATTATAAATTTTTTATATAAGAACATTTTTGAAAATTTTAAAAATTAATTATTATAAAATATGTTTAATTATATTTTAATAAAAAGTAATAACTATTAATAAGATTTTGAAAGACTAAATATTAGAATCTTACAATTAAGGTAATAAAGTTAAAAATAAAACTCAAATTTGAAAATTCAAAATGCAGAATGTCAATTAATTAAATAGTTGTTTTTTGTTAGAATAGTTTATAACAAATGTGAAGTGATGCAAATAACTGAATGTTATAATAGGTGATGGGAATGTATAAAAAACAAGCATGTTAGGCTTTCTCTAGTTTATAATATAAAATGTAATATATTTTATATAATAAATTAATTAGATATTTTTATATAATGATATTTTTGAAATTTATTATAAATTAATTATTATAAAATATGTTTAATTATTTTTTAATAAAATATAATAAATCTTTATAAGATTTTGTTAGACTATATATTAAAATCTCAATATCAAATAATTAAGGAAATAAAGATTAAAATAAAATTCAAATTTAACAATTCAAAATGCGGTATATCCAACAAATAAACATTTTTTTTGTTAGAATATTTAATAACATGTGCAAAAAGATTTAAATAACTGATATTAATAATAGGGGAATGGTATGGATAAGAAACAAGCATGTTAGGCTTTTTATTGTTTAGAATATAAAATATATAATATTTTTATATAATAATATTGTTGAAATATTTTGTTAATCAATTATTGTAAAATATGTTTATTTATTTTTTAATAAAATTTAATAACTCCTTATATGATTTTGATAAAGTAAATATTATAATCTCAAAATCACACAAGTAAGGTAAAGAAATTTAAAATAAAATTCAATTTTAAAATTTAAAATATGGCATGTCAATCAAATAAATAATTTTTTTGTTAGAATGGTTTATAACATGTACGAAGATATTTTAATAACTGAAATTCACAATAGGGGTAGGGTGTGGATAAGAAACAAGCAGGTTAGGATTTTTCTAGTTTAGAAAATAAAATATTATATATTTTATATTATAAATTTATAATATATTTTATATAATAATATTCTTAAAAATTTTCATAAATTAATTATGATAAAATATGTTTAATTATTATTTAATAAAATGTAATAACTATTTTTAAGATTTTGATAAACTAAATATTAGAATCTCAACATCACAAAATCAAGGTAATAAGGTTAAAAATAAAACTCAAATTTGAAAATTTAAAATAAGGTATGTCGATCAAATAAATAATTTTTTTGTTAGAATAGTTTATAATATATTCGAAGAGATGCTTATAACTGAAATTCACAATAGGAGTAGGGTGTGGATAAGAAACAAGCAAGTTAGGCTTTCTCTAGTTTAGAATATAAAATATTATATATTATATATTATAAATTAATAATACATTTTTATATAATAATATTCCTCAAAATTTTCATAAATTAATTATTATAAAATATGTTTAATTATTATTTAATAAAATGTAATACCTCTTTAAGATTTTAATAGACTAAATATTAGAATCTCAATATCACACAATTAAGGTGATAAAGTTAAAAATAAAACTTAAATTTAAAAATTTAAAATAAAGTATGTTAATCAAATAAACAATTTTTTTATTAGAATAGTTTATAAGTTATGCGAAGTTATGATACTATCTGAATAACACAATTGGGGAAGGGTATGGATAAAAAAACAAGCACGTTAGTCTTTCTCTTGTTTATAATATAAAATATATATATATATATATATTTATATTATAAATTAATTATATATTTTTTATATAATATTATTATTAAAAAATTTTATAAATCAATTATTATAAAATATGTTTAATTATTTTTTAATAAAATTTAATAACGCTTTATAAGATTTTGATATACTAATTATTAGATTCTAATTAATAAAGTTTAAAATAAAACTCAAATTTAACAATTCAAAATACGGTATGTCTATCAAATAAACAATTTTTTTGTTTGAATAGTTTATAACATATGCGAAGAGATGTTAATAACTAAAATTCACAATAGGAGAAGGTTATGGATAAGAAACAAGAAGGTTAGACATTCTCTCGGTTAGATTATAAAATCTTATATATTTTATATTATAAATTAATTATATATTTTTATATAATAATATTGTTAAAATTTTTCATAAATCAATTATTATAAAATATGTTTAATTATTTTTTATTAAAATATAATAACTCTTTGTAAGATTTTGATAAATTAAATATTAGAATCTCAACATAACAAAAGTAAGGTATTGAAGTTGAAAATAAACTCAAATTTTAATATTCAAATTGCGGTATGTCCAACAAATAAACAATTTTTTTGTTAGAATATATTATAACATATGCGAATAGAAGCTAATAACTAAATTCACAATAAGAGATGGGTGTAGATAAAAAAACAAGCAGGTTAGGCTTTCTCTAATTTAGAATATGAAATGTTATATATTTTATATTATAAATTAATGATATATTTTTATTTAATAATATTGTTGAAAATTTTTAAAAATCAATTATTATAAAATAAGTTTAATTATTTTTTAATAAAATATATTAACTCGTAATATGATTTTGATAGAATGTACATTAGAATCTCAACGTCAAATAATTAAGATAATAAAGTTTAAAATAAAACTCAAATTTAAAAATTTAAATTGTAGAATGTCGATCAAATAAACAATTTTTTGTTAGAATAGTTTATAAAATATGCGAAGAGTTGCTAATAACTGAAATTCACAATAGGAGAACGTTATGGATAAGAAACAAGTAGGTTAGGCTTTCTCTAATTTAGAATATAAATATTAATATTTTATATTATAAATTAATTATATATTTTTTATAATATTATTGTTAAAAATTTTCATAAATTAATTATTATAAAATATGTTTAATATTTTTTTATTAAAATGTAATAAGAATTTATAAGATTTTGATAAAGAAAACATTAGAATCGCAACGTCACAATAGTAAGGTAACAAAGTTTAAAATAATACTCAAATTAGAAAATACAAAATACACTATATCAATCAAATAAACAATTTTTTTTTTCAGAATAGCTTATAACATATGCGAAAATATGTTAATAACTAAAATTTACAATAGGAGAAGATTTTGGATAAGAACACGCATGTTAGGCTTTCTTTAGTTTAGAATATAAAAGATTAAATATTTTATATTTTAAATTAATTATATATTTTATATAATAATATTGTCGAAATTATTAATAAATCAATTATTATAATATATGTTTAATTATTTTTTAATAAAATGTAATAACTCTTGTTAAGATTTTGATAAAGTAAATATTTGAATCTCAACAATACAACAGTAAGGTAATAAAGTTTAAAATAAACTCAAATTTGAAAATACAAAATGCGGTATAACGTTCAAATAAATTTTTTTTATTAAAATAGATTATAACATATGCGAATAGTTGCTAATAACTGAAATTCACAATAAGGGAAGGGTATGGATAAGAATCAAGCAGGTTAGACTTTCTCTATTTTAAAATATAAAATATAAAATATTTTATCTTATAAATTAATTATACATATTTATATAAAATATGTTTATATATTTTTTAATAAAATTAATAACACTTTGTAAGATTTTGGAAAAGTAAATATTAAAATCTCAACATCACACAAGTAAGTTAATAAAGATTAAAATAAAACTTAAATTTAAAAATTTTAAATATGGTATGTCGATCAAATAAACAATTTTTTTGTTAAAATAGTTTATAATATATGCGAAGTGATGCTAATAATTAAAATTCACAAAGGGAAAGGGTATGGAGAAGAAACAAGCAGGTGGAGCTTGCTCAAATTTGAAATATATAAAATATTACATATTTTTATATAATAATATTTTTAAATTTTTTCAAAAATGAATTATTGTAAAATATGTTTAATTATTTTATTATAAAATTTAATAACACTTTATAAGATTTTGATAAAGTAAATATTAGAATCTCAATATAACATAAGTAAGGTAATGAAGTCAAAAATAAAACTCATATTTGAAAATAAATAATACGGTTTGTCGATCAAATAAATATTTTTTTTGTTAGAATAGTTTATAACATATGTGTAGAGATACTAATAACTGAAATTCAAAATAGGAGAAGGGTATGAATAAGAAACAAGTAGGTTAGGCTTGCTCTTATTTAGAATATACTATATTATATATTTTATATTATAAATTAATTATATATTTTTTATATAATAATATTATTGATTTTTTTTATAAATCAATTATTATAAAATGTGTTTAAATATTTTTTAATAAAATCTAATAACTCTTTATAAGATTATAATAGACTAAATAATAGAATTTCAACATCATACAAATAAGGTAATAAAGGTTAAAATAAAACTCAAATTTGAAAATTAAAAATACGATAGGTGGATCAAATAAATAATTGTTTATTTAGAATAGTTTATAACAAAAGCAAATAGATGCTAATAACAGAAATTGAAAATATTGGAAGGGTGGTTAAGAAACACGCTGATGGGGCTTGCTTTAATTTAAAGTATAAAATATTTTATATTATAAATTAATTATATATTTTTTATATTATAATATTTTCAAATTTTCATAAATCAATTTTTATAAAATATGTCTAATTATTTTTAACAAAATTTAATAACTTTTTATAAGATTTTGATAAAGTAAATATTAGAATCTTAACATCACACAAGTAAGATAATTAATTTTAAAATAAAACTCAAATTTGAAAATTCAACATGCGGTATGTTGATTAAATAAACAATTTTTTTGTTTGAATTGTTTATAACATATGCGAAGAGATGATAATAACTGAAATTCAGAATAGGGGAAGGGAATAGATAAGAAATAACTAGGTTAGGCCTTCTTCAGTTTAAAATATAAAATATTATATATTTTTATATTATAAATTAATTATATATTTTAATATAATAATATTGTTGAAATTTTTAATAAATCAATTATTATAAAATATGTTTAATTATTTTTTAATAAAATGTAAAAACACTTCATAGGATTTTGATAGACTAAATATTATAATCTCAACATTAAACAATTAGGTAATAAAGTTTTAAATAAAACTCAAATTTGAAAATTCAAAATGTGGTATGTCGATCAAATAAAAAAAATTTTCTTATAATAGTTTATAACATAATCAAATAGATACTAATAAAAGAAATTGAAAATATTGGAAGGGTGGTTAAGAAACATGCTAGTGGGGCTTGATTTAATTTAAAATATAAAATATAAAATATTTTATATTATAAATTAGTTTTATATATTTTTTATATTATGATATTTTGAAAATTTTCATAAATCAATTTTTTTTAAATATGTTTAATTATTTTTTAACAAAATTTAATATCTCTTTATAAGATTTTGATAAAGTAAATATTAGAATCGTAACATCACACACGTAAGGTAATAAAGTTTAAAATAAAACTCAAATTTGAAAATTCAACATGCGGTATGTCGACCTAATAAATAATTTTTTTGTTTGAATTGTTTATAACATATGCGAAAAGTTGCTAATAACTGAAATTTAGAATAGGGGAAGGTTATAGATAAAAACAAATAGGTTAGGCTTTCTCTAGTTTACAATATAAATTATTATATATTTTATATTATAAATTTATTATATATTTTTATATAATAATATTGTTGAAATTTTTAATAAATTAATTATTATAAAATATGTTTAATTATTTTTTAATAAAATGTAAAAACTCTTTATAAGATTTTGATAGACTAAATATTAGAATCTCAACATTAAACAATTTGGGTAATAAATTTAAAATAAAACTCAAATTTAAAAATTCAAAATACGATATATCGATCTAATAAACAATTTTTTTGTTAGAATAGTTTATAACATATACAAAAATATGCTAATAATATAAATTCACAGTAGGAACAAGCAGATAAAGCTAGCTCTAGTTTAAAATATTTTATATTTTATATTTTATATTTTATATTATAATTTAATTATATATTTTTTATAATAATATAGTTGAAAATTTTCATAAATTAATTATTATAAAATATGTTTAATTTTTTTATAACAAAATTTAGTAACTCTTTATATGATTTTGGTAAAGTACATATTAGAATCTCAACATCAAAAATCAAATTTAAAAATTTCAAAAGTGCATAATCGATTAATAAATAATTTTTTGTTAGAATATAAAATGTAATATCTCTTTATAAGATTTATGGAAAGTAAATATTAGAATCTTAATACTTCACAATTAAGATAATCAAGTTTAAAATAAAATTTAAATTTGAAAATTCAAAAAGGAGCATGTCGATAAAATAAAAAATGTTTTTGTTATGATAGTTTATTACATATGTGAAGAAATGCTAATAACTAAAATTTAAAGTAGGGGAACGGTATGGATAAGAAATAAATAGGTTATGCTTTCTCTAGTTTATAATACAAAATATTTTATATTTTATATTACAAATTAAAATAATGAAGTTAAAAATAATATTAAAAATTAAAAACTCTAAATGCGGAATTTCGATCAAATAAACAATTTTTTTTATAATAGTTTATAACATATGCAAAGAGATGATAATAACAGAAATTCATAATTGGGAAGGCTATGGATAAGAAACAAGCGGAAGTTTATAATATAAATATTCTATATTTTATATTATAAATTAATTATATTTTATATAATAATATTGTTGAAATTTTCCATAACTCAATTATTATAAAAATGTTTAATTTTTTAATTAAATTTAAAAACTCTTTTATAAGATTTTGATATAGTAAATATTAGAATTTCAACATCACACGAGTAAGGTAATTAAGTATAAAATAAATCTCAAATTTGAAAATACAAAATGCGCAATGTCGATGAAATAAACAATTTTTTTGTTAGAATAGCTTATAATATATGCAAAGAGATGCTAATAACATAAATCCACAATAGGGTAAGGGTATAGATATGAGACAACCTGGTTAGACTTGCTCTAGTTTTGAATATAAAATATTATATATTTTATAATATAAATAATTATATATATTTATATAATAATATTATTAAAAATTTTCATATATCAATAATTATAAATTATATTTAATTATTTTTTAATAAAATATAATAACTAGTTATAATATTTTAATGAGGTTTAAAATAAAACACATATTTGGAAATTCCAAATACAGAATTTCGTTCAAATAAATAATTATTTTTGTTATAATAGTTTATAACATATGCAAATAGATGCTAATAAAACAAAATCACAATAGGGGAAGTGTATCGATTAGAAACAAGTTTGTGAGGCTTGCTTTAATTTAGAATATAAAATATTATATATTTTATATTATAAATTAATTATATAATTTTTACATAATATTATTATTAAAAATTTCATAAACTAATTATTATAAAATATGTTTAATTATATTTAATTAAATATAATAACTCTTTATAAGATTTTGTTAGAGTAAATATTAGAATCTAAACATGACACAATTAAGGAAATGAAGTTTAAAATAAAACTCAAATGTGAAAATTTCAAATGCGGAATGTTAATCAAATAAATAATTTTTTTGTTAGAAAAGTTTATAACATATTCAAACAGATACTAATAACATAAATTCACAATAGGGGAAGGGTGTGGATAAAAAACAAGCATGTGAAGCTTGCAATAGTTTAGAATATAAAATATTATACATTATATATTTTAAATTAAATATATATTTTTTACATAATAATATTGTTGAAATTTCTTATAAACCAATTATTATAAAATATTTTTAATTATTTTTTAATAAGTTGTAATAACTATTTATAAGATTTTGATTGAGTAAATATAAGAATCACATCATCACACAATTAAAGTAATGAATTTTAAAATAAAACTCAAATTTGAAAATTTCAAATGTTGAATTTCGATCAAATAAACAATTTTTTTGTTGTAATATTTTTTAAATAAGCAAAGAGATGCTAATAATAGATTTTCACAATATGGGAAGGGTATGGATAACAAACAAGAGGCTTCCTTTAGTTTAGAATATTATATATTATATATTATATATTAATTATATATTTTTATATGATGATATTGGTCAAATTTTTCCTAAATAAGTTATTAAAAAATATATTTTAATAGATTAAATATTAGAATCTCAACATCAAACAACTAAGGTAATGGAGTTTAAAATAAAACTCAAATTAAAAATTTTCAAATGCGAAATTTTGATCAAATAAACAATTTTTTAAAAATAGTTTATATATATGAAAAGAGATGCTAATAATAGAAAAATCATAATAGGGGAAGGGTATAGATATGAATTAAGCAGGTGAGACTTACTAAGTTTAGAATATAAAATATTATATATACTTTATACTTTAAAATATTTATATTTTTTTATATAATAATATTGTAGTAAATTTTCATAAATTAATTATTATATAAAATGTATATTTATTTTTTAATAAAATATAATAACTATTTATAATATTTTCATAGAGTAAATATTAGAATCTCAACCTCAAAAATTAAGGTAATGAAGTTTAAAATAAAACTCAAATTTCAAATGCGGAATGTTAATCATATAAATAATTTTTTTGTTAAAATAGTTTATAACATATTCAAACATATACTAATAACATAAATTCCTAATAGAGGAAAGATATAGATAAGAACAAGCACTGATGTTTGCTCTAGTTTAGAATATAAATTATTATATATTATATATTTTAAATTAATTATTTATTTTTTACATAAAAATATTTTTAAAATTTTTCATAAACCAATTATTATAAAATATTTTTAATTATTTTTAATAAAATGTAATAACAATTTATAAAATTTTGATCGAGTAAATATAAGAATCACATCATTACACAATTAAAGTAATAAAGTTTAAAATAAAACTCAAATTTGAAAATCTCAAATGTGGAATGTCAACCAAATAAACAATTTTTTTATTAGAATAGTTTATAATATATTCAAACAAATACTAATAATATAAATTCACAATAGGGGAAGGGTATGGATAAGATACAAATAGGTGAGGCTTGATCTTCAACTCCACATTAATATTCATTAACAAAATAAAACTTTTTAGGTTAATAATAATAGTATATTGAAATATATAAAAGAAATTTTATAATGCAAAATATATGCTTCAAACTCGATTTGAACTTGATGTGAAAACTATAGGGGTCATACGTAGGATTTTGAGGAGACAATACTTCAAATGCACAGGCAGAGATGGTAAACCACCTTTGAATGTGAGTTTAGACAAGTTCCCAGTTGCCAATGGAAAAAGTCTTAACAAGTTCCATCTGCTTCTAAATAGCAGTGAAAAAGACCAAACCCGTAATCCAAATATATACATGTAGACCAATATGAGCACCCACTCGACCCCTCACAGATGGGGCAAAGATGTCCAACCTAAACAATCAGAGGATCTTAGATTGCTCACTACAAAAAGGTAAGTAGTCATACAATGGGTAGTGTGGCATGATTGGTCAGCTCCAATGACATTAAAAACTACATTATGGTAGCTGGAAAGGAACTCAGGCCACTTTAACACGAAATAAATTACCTTATGGTTTTGTCAACCTAGTAAATCGAAAAAAAATCATTAAAAATCCTTGTCATTTGAAGAAAAGAAATCATATCATAATAACTAACTATTTACAACATCAATTTAAAAGCTAATTTGAAGAGCCTAGAGTAGGGTCCACATTATATGTCTTTACAATTACACTTTGCTTGTTAATTGTATTCCAAACTCAAAAGTACTGTGTTTCAAAAACCATTGAGTTGATATATGTTATTTCTACAAAATAATAAATTTGTCCATACCACCCTCATAAATAGAATCAAATCTTATTTCCTAGCATTTGCACAAAATCCCTCTTTCTTATTCAAAAGAAAGTCCTCTAGAGGGATTAGTCATCTCATTAGGTTTTGTGAGTTTGGAACTAGGATAAAAACTTACTAGTTGCATTAAGAGCTTATGATTTGACTTGGAGCACCATATTTCAAATAACATCATTTTTAGCAATCTTAGATTCATTCAATTTTTTATTAATAAATCTCATGTTCATTCACAATGTAAAGAAAGGAGCCAAAAGCAGTAAATTGCCAAAGTTATCCAATATTATCATTTATTGACAAATATGGTTTTTTAATCAAAAAAATAAACAAAAAGGGAAGCCATACTGTAACACACCTCCCAGGTATAAAATCAAAGGAACCTTCAATAGATCCTCTAGAAGTTGGTTGATACGAGCAACTTTCATACACAAATTCTTTACAACCTGCATGCAAAATAGGAAACTGCAAAAGTACAACATGTAATAGCTGAGAAGCTCTCCAAATCTATTTGGATAACATTAAACAATTAGGGAATACAATACGATTAAAAAAATTTAAGAGTTCCATTATCAAAAGCCAAGGCACCAATTATATTTGACTAATTGAATGAAATCTCAAATATCATTTTAATGATAAAAATCATGTTTCTACAAACAATGGAAAAGGAAAAGTAGTTTTAAGCTACAATTTTTTTTCATTGATGTAAACACACCATGGAATTGCATCTATAAAAGAATAAGACCAAACATTACAAATATCATGGAAAGTGAAATTCTACCTTTCCCATAACACCATCTCCGTCAACATTATCAACTATATCATCATTAGAACGAATTATCCGGTTTATCAAAACTGACAAGATTGAAAGTAAGTTCCATTTACGAAGCATTCCTCTAGATGGAGGGACATATGGATTGAATAAGAGAATAAATATTTATCCTCGGGGTGTTCCAGATTGGAAAGCTTCGGAATGATTAGAGCAGAACCGCGAACCTAGGCATGATTTATTATCAAGGACTTCTAATATAAGAGTCATAGCATCATAAATATTAATAACAAAGCATATATGCATAGAAAATCTCTTTTACAAATTAAGTATAAATATATACACAACTCCATCATGTTGTTGTTTAATCATGTAATTAGAATAAAATATTTATTTCCATTAGCATAAAGTAAAGTAAAGTACAGAAAACATCCATTACCACAACTACAAAAGCATGAATTTGTGTTCACAAATAAAATGATTAAGCTAGAAAAAGATCATATGATGAAGTGAATAAAAAACAAGTACCAAATACCAATATTGAACTTTATAATAACTTCTTATTATATTTTATTAAAAAATAATTAAAAATATTTTATAATAATTGATTTATAAAAATTTTCAATAATATTATTATATAATTAATTTATAATATAAAATATATAATATTTTATATTCTAAACTAGAGCAAGCCTCGCCTACTTATTTCTTATTCATTACCTACCCTTATTGTGAATTTCTATTATAAGCATTTCTTTGCATATGTTATAAAATATTCTAACAAAAAATTTATTTATTTGATCAAAATTCCGTATTTGGAATTTTTTAATTTGAGTTTAATTTTAATCTTATTACCCTACTTTTGTGATGTTGAGATTATAACATTTACTCTATCAAAATCTTATAAAGAGTTATTACATTTTATTAAAAAATAATTAACAATATTTTATAATAATTAATTTATAAAAAATTTTAACAATATTATTATGTAAAAAATATATAATTAATTTATAATATACAATATAAAATATTTAATATTTTAATACTTGTTTTTTTTATCTATACCCCTCCCCTATTGTAAATTTGTGTTATTAGCATCTCTTTGCATATCTTATAAACTATTCTAACAAAAATATTATTTATTTAATCGAAATTCTACATTTTAAATTTTTAGATTTGAGTTTTATTTTAAACTATATTACCATAATTGTGTAATGTTGACATTCTAATATTTACTCTATCAAAATATTATAAATAGTTATTATATTTTATAAAAAAAATAGTTAAACATATTTTATAATATTCAATTTATGAAAAATTTCAACAATATTATTATATAAAAATATATAATTAATTTATAGTATAAAATATATAATATTTATATTTTAAACTAGAGCAAGTTTCACTTGCTTGTTTCATATCGATACCCTTTGCCTATTATCAATTTCTATTATTAGCATCTATTTTCGTATGTTATAAACTATTCTAACAAAAAATTTGTTTATTTGATCGAAATTTCGCATTTAAAATTTTTAATTTTGAATTTTATTTTAAACATCATTACCTTACTTGTTTGATTTTGAGATTCTAATATTTAATCTATCAAAAACTTTTAAAGAGTTAATACATTTTATAAAAAATAATTAAAAATATTTTTAATTACTAATTTATGAAAAATTTCAACAATATTATCATATAAAAATATATAATTAATTTATAATATAAAATATTCTAAAGTAAAGCAAGCCTCACTAGCTTGTTTCTTATCCATACCCTTCTCGTATTATGAATTTCTGTTATTAGCATATCTTTGCTTATTTATAAACTATTCTAACAAAAAAATTATTTATTTGATCGAAATTTCATACTTGAAATTTTTAAATTTGAGTTTTATTTTAAACTTTATTACCTTAATTGTTTGATGATGTAATTCTTATATTTACTCAACCAAAACTTATAAATAGTTATTATATTTTATTAAAAAATAATTCAACATATTTTATAATAATTTGTTTATTAAAAATTTCAAAAATATTATTATGTAAAAAATATTTAATTAATTTATAATATAATATAAAAAATATTTTATATTCTAAACTAGAGCAAGCCTCACCTGTTTGTATCTTATCCATACCCTTCCCCTTTCGTGAATTTATATTATTAGTATTTGTTTGAATATATTATAAACTATTCTAACAAAAAAAATATATTTGATTCACATTCGACATTTAAAATTTTTAAATTTGAGTTTTATTTTCAATTTATTACCTTAATTGTGTGATGTTGAGATTCTAATATTTACTCAATCAAAATCTTATAAAGAGTTTTTACTTTTTATTAAAAAATAATTAACAATATTTTATAATAATTGGTTAATGAGAAATTTCAACAATGTTATTATGTAAAAAATAAATAATTAATTTATAATATAAAATATTTTATATTTTAAAATAGAGCAAGCCTCACTTGTTTGTTTCCTATTTATACTCTTCCCCTATTGTGAATTTATGTTATAAGTATCTGCTTGAAATTATTATAAACGATTCTAACAAAAGAATTATTTATTTGATTGACATTCCGCTTTTGAAATTTTGTGTGATGTTGAGATTCTAATATTTACTCTATCAAAATATTATAAAAAGTTATTACATTGCATTAAAAAATAATTAAACCTATTTTATAATAATTAATTTATGAAATATTTCAACAATATTATTATGTAAAAAATTTAAATTAATTTATAATATAAAATATAAAATATTTTAAATTAGAGCAAACCACACCTACATGTTTTTTATCCATACCCTTCCCCTTTTGTGAATTTGTGTTATTAATATCTCTTTGCATATGTTATAAAATATTCTAACAAAAAATTATTTATTTGATCAAAATTCTACATTTGAAATTTTCAAATTTGAGTTTTATTTTTAACTTCATTTTCTTAATTGTGTAATGTTGAGATTCTAATATTTACTCTAACAAAATATTATAAATAGTTATTATATTTAATTAAAAATAATTAAACATATTTTATAATAATTGGTTTACGAAAATTTTCAACAATATTATTATGTAAAAAATATATAATTAATTTATAGTATAAAATATATAATATTTTATATTCTAAAATAGAACTCACAAGCTTGTTTCTAATCCATACACTTCCCATATTGTGAATTTGTTTTATTAGCATCTATTTGAATATGTTATAAACTATTCTAACAAAAAAAATTATTTATTTGAATGAAATTCTGCATTTGGAAGTTCTAAATATGTATTTTATTTTAAACCTCTTTACCTTAATTTTGTGAGGTTGAGATTCTAATATTTACTATATCAAAATATTATAACTAGTTATTATATTTTATTAAAAAATAATTAAATATCTTTTATAATTATTGATATATGAAAATTTTTAATAATATTATTATATGAATATATATATAATTATTTATATTATAAAATATATAATATTTTATATTCAAAACTAGAGCAAGTCTCACTTGCTTGTCTCATATCCATACCCTTCCCCTATTGTTGATTTATGTTATAAGCATCTCTTTTCATATGTTATAAGTAAGGTAATGAAATTTAAAATAAAACTCAAATTTGAAAATGCAAAATGCGTATTATTATATTTTGATTGAATCTCAACATCACACAATTAAGGTAATGAAGTTTAAAATAAATCTCAACTTTGATAATTTCAAAAATGGAATGTCAATCAAATAAATAATTTTTTTGTTAGAATCATTTATAACAATTTCAAATAGATACTTATAACATAAATTCACAATAGGGGAAGGGTATAGATAAGAAACAAGCAAGTGAGGCTTGCACTATTTTAAAATATCAAATATTACATATTTTATATTATAAATTAATTATTTATTTTTTACATAATAATATTGTTGAAATTTCTCATTAACCAATCATTATAAAATATTGTTAATTATTTTTTAATAAAAAGTAAAAGCTCTTTATAATATTTTGATTAATTAAATATTAGAATCTCAACATCACACAATTACAGAAATAAAGTTTAAAATAAAACTCAAATGTGAAAATTTCAAATACGGAATGTTAATCAAATAAATAATTTTTTTGTTAGAATAGTTTATGACATATTCAAACAGATACTAATAACATAAATTCACAATAGGGGAAGGGTGTGGATAAGAAACAAGCAGCTTGCAATAATTTAGAATATAAAATATTATACATTATATATTTTAAATTAATTATATATTTTTAACATAAACCAAATATTATAAAATATATTTAATTATTTTTTATTAAAATGTAATAACTATTTATAAGATTTTGATTAAGTAAATATAAGAATCACATCATCACATAATTAAAGTAATGAAGTTTAAAATAAAACTCAAATTTGAAAATTTCAAATGCGAAATTTTGTTCAAATAAATAATTTTTTTGTTGTAATATTTTATAAATAAGTAAAGAGATGCTAATAACAGATTTTCACAAGATGGGAAGGGTATGGAAAACAAACAAGGTAGTGAGGCTTCCTTTAGTTTAGAATATTTTATATTATAAATTAATTATATATTTTTTATATGATAATATTGTTCAAAATTTTCCTAAACAAGTTATTAAAAAATATACTTAATTATTTTTTTAATAAAATGTAATAATACTTTATAAGATTTTAATAGATTAAATATTAGAATCTCAATATCAAACAAGTAAGGTAATGGAGTTTAAAATAAAACTCCAATTTAAAATTTTCAAATGCAGAATTTCGATCAAATAAACAATTTTTTTAGAATAGTTTATATATATGAAAACATAAGCTAATAATAGAGAAATCATAATAGGGGAAGGGTATGAATATGAAACAAGCAGGTGAGACTTACTCTAGTTTAGAATATACTATAAATTAATTATATATTTTTATATAATAATATTGTAGAAATTTTCCATAAATTAATTATTATAAAAAAATGTATATTTATTTTTTTAATAAAATATAATAATTATTTATAATATTTTGATAGAGTAAATTTTAGAATCTCAACATCACAAAATTAAGGTAATTAAGTTTAAAATAAAACTTATATTTGAAAATTTCAAATGCAAAATTTGTTTCAAAAAAATAATTTTTTTAGAATAATTTATAATATATGTAAATAGATCCTAATAAAACAAATTCACAATAGGGGAAGGGTATGGATTAGAAACAATCTAGTGAGACTTGTTCTAATTTAGAATATAAAATAATATATATTTTATATTATAAATTTATTATATATTTTTAAATAATAATTTTGTAGAAACTTTTCATAAACTAATTATTATAAAATATGTTTAATTATTTACTTAAAAATATAATAACCTTTTATAAGATTTTGATAGAGTAAATATTAGAATCTCAACTTCACTCAATTAAGGTAATAAAGTTTAAAATAAAACATATATTTACAATTTTCAAATGCGGAATTTCCATCAAAATGTTTTTTCTAGAATAGTTTATAATATATTAAATGTGATGCTAATAACAGAAATTCAAAATATGGTTGGGTGTGGATAAGGAACAATTAGGTAAGGATTGCTTTATTTAGAATATAAAATATTATATATTTTATATTATAAATTAATTATATATTTTTTATATAATAATATTGCTAAATTTTTTCATTAATTTAATTATTTTTTAATAAAATATAATAACTCTTTATAAGATTTTGATAGAGTAAATATTAGAATCTCAACATTACACAATTAAGGAAATAAAATTTAAAATAAAACTCAAATTTCAAAATTTCAAATGCGAAATGTTAACCATATAAATAATTTTTTTGTTAAAATAGTTTATAACATATTCAAACAGATACTAATAACATAAATTTCTAATAGGGAAATGGTGTAAATAAGAAATAAGCACGTGAGGCTTGCTCTAGTTTATAATATAAATTATTATATATTATATATGTTAAATTAATTATTTTTTTTACATAATAATATTTTTAAAATTTTTCATGAACCAATTATTATAAAATATTTTTAATAAAATGTAACAATTATTTATAAAATTTTGATTGAGTAAATATAAAAATCACATCATCACACAATTAAAGTAATGAAGTTTAAAATAAAACTCAAATTTGAAAATTTCAAATGCGAAATTTTGATTAAATAAATAATTTTTTATTGTAATATTTTATAAGTAAGCAAAGAGATGCTAATAACAGATATTCACAATGTGGGAAGGGTATGGATAACAAGCAAGGTAGTGAGGCTTGCTTTAGTTTAGAATATTTTATATTGTATAATTTTATAAGATAATGTTGTTGAAATCTTTTATAAATCAATTATTAAAAAATATATTTAATTATTTTTTAATAAAATGTAATAACTATTTATAAGATTTTAATTGAGTTAATATAAGAATCTCATCATCACACAATTAAAGTAATGAAGTTTAAAATAAAACTCAAATTTAAAAATTTCAAATGCGGAATTTTGATCAAATAAACGATTTTTTTGTTGTAATATTTTATAAAAAAGCAAATAGATGCTAATAACATAAATTCATAATATGGGAAAGGTATGGATAACAAACAAGGTAGTTATGCTTGCTTAGTTTAGAATATTTTATATTTTATAAATTAATTATATATTTTTATATGATAATATTGTTAAAAATTTTCATAAATATGTTATTAAAAAATATATTTAATTATTTTTTTTATAAAATATAATAACTCTTTATAATATTTTGATAGATTAAATATTAGAATCACAACATCAAACAAGTAAGGTAAAAAAGTTTAAAATAAAACTCAAATTTAAAAATTTAAAATACAGAATGTCGATTAAATAAATAATTTTTTTGTTAGAATAGTTTATAACATATGAAAAGAGATACTAATTACAGAAATTCAAAATAGGGGTAGGGTGTGGATATGAGACAAGTGGGTGAGACTTGTTCTAGTTTAGAATATAAAATCTCATATATTTAATGCTATAAATTAATTATATATTTTTATATAATAATATAGTTAAAATTTTTCATAAATCAATTATTAAAAAATATGTTTAATAAAATATAATAACTATTTATAATATTTTTATAGAGTAAATATTAGTATCTCAACATCACACAATTATGGTAATGAAGTTTAAAATAAAACTCAAATTTGGAAATTCCAAACGTAGAATTTTGATCAAATAAATAATTTTTTTGTTAGAATATTTTATAACATATGCAAAGAGATGTTAGTAACACAAATTCACAAAAGGGGAAGTTTATGGATAAAAAACAAGTAGGTGTGGCTTACTCTAATTTAAAATATTTTATATTTTATATTATAAATTAATTTATATTTTTTACATAATAATGTTGTTGAAATATTTCCTAAATTAATTATTATAAAATAGGTTTAATTATTTTTTAATAAAATGTAATAACTCTTTATAATATTTTGATAGAGTAAATGTTAGAATCTCAAGATAACACAATTAAGGTAATGAAGTTTAAAATAAAACTCAACTTTGAAAATTACAAAAGCGGAATGTCAATCAAATAAATAATTTTTTTGTTAGAATCGTTTATAACAATTTCAAGCGGATACTTATAACATAAATTCACAATATGGGAAAGGTATAAATAAGAAACAAGCAAGCGAGGCTTGCTCTATTTTAAAATATAAAATATTACATTAAACATTAACAATGGAATATTCTTGGCGATCAGAAAGTCGAGAACACCTCTCATGAAACATTAACAAAGTTGTTTCATTAATTTGCATTTTTTAAAACCTAATACTAAATCAAAGATATTTCAAAGTTATGTTAAAAAAATCATAACCTAATAAAACTATTTTATTAAATTAAAATGTAATTTCATATATTTAAAAACTAGATTATAAGCAATTTACTTGATTCCATAAATATATGAGTCAAATTAAATTAGTATTTATATTTGATTAAATAAACTGAAATCGAATAAAATTTAAATTATATTAAATATGGTGCTATAAAAATATTAATATGAATTATATTTAATTTACTATTTCGTATTGTATTATAATATGAACACGAATCATATTTAATTTGATATTATTTTTATGTTTTATTTGGAACATTAATATTAATGTATATAATAATAACTTTACATTGAATTGTATCATTTATGAAAAATATTTTTATAATTTTTATAAATATTTTTATTTTATTCACTCATTATGACGCCAAAATATTGCATATTCTTTTTTTATTTATTCTAATTGAATCTTCTACATGTGTTCCTGTGAGGGGAATATGTGAATGAAGTGGTCTTAGATCATATGAAGTGGAAAGGGTCAAAAGAGTAGGGTGATCATGATCTATATATGATAAATTAAAAAAATATATTTTGTATAATTTATAATGTTTGAAATATTGCATTTTGCAAGGGTAATTTAACAAATTAATAATTAAACTTGAATTACTATACTAATTTTAGATAATAAAATTAGTTTCACGATAAAAATAATTTTATTACAAGAAGAAAAAGTGAGATCAATAAAAATTTACATGTTCCTATAGTACTTATGTACAAGGATATATTTTTAAATAGTAACCTCATTGTCGGGTATTTTTTGAGTAATATTATATATTTTTTACGGGAATTCAAGCATGTTCCAAAGAATATATCTTTTGTTTTATCGTCAAGTTGAAGGATCAAGCATCAAGCTCAACACCAAGTCATAAAACTGATGGAAAAGAGAATCGTAGTAAGGAGAATTAATCCAACAGTTATGCAACTATACAAAGTGGGTAAGACTTGGCAGGTATACATTGATTGTCAAGTTATTGACAATACCATGTATATTTTTGATACTATATTCCTTATTTAGATCATATGTTAGACGATTTGCATATATCTTTTTTTTATTTAAAAAATAAAGCTTAAAAGTGAATATAATTAAATATAAATATAAATTAAAAAATGCATTAAGACAAAACTTGGTTTTATATAAATGGTTAATTATGAATTTTAGTTTGACTAATACAACTAATATTTATATGAGATTAAGGAATTATTTATTACATGCTTTTATTGAAAAGTTAATTAATGTATATTTTAATAATATAATAATATATAATATTTCCTTATATGAACATGAAACATATTTAAAATTTTCCTTAAATATTTTTAGGAAATATATGTTATTTTCTAATTTTAGGAAATATATATTATAATAATAATCTTATATTTCCTAAATATATTGCTATTTCTAAATGGATTGTAATTAAAAAGGAAATTAAGGCAACTTAAGATTGGCTAACACCTTGTTTGGTAAGTCATATGAGAAGTTTTCTTACATTAATTTATTTGTATATGCATTATGTTTCTAAATTTAATAGTTGTCCTACACCTCTCACTGTACTTTTAGAAAAAAAAAAACTAACTAGTTTCTATTTTATTGCATTACCTAACTTTTCTAAATTATTCAAACTTAATTGTGAAGTATAAAAAATAGGCACTATAGAAATATTGATTATATATTTTAGTGAAAAGTTAAGTGAAATAGCACTCAACTATCCTACTTACGACAATAGATGTTTGTGTTTTCTCAAACTCTAAAAATATGGCAGCAAAGGCCAAAATAATTTGTGATTCACACAAATTATGTATTTGATTTGCAACTTAAAAGACAACACAATTTAAATAAGCATCATGCAAGGTGGTTGGTTTTCATCAAAAATTTTCCATATGTGATTAAGTATAAACAAGGTGTAAAAATATAGTTGCTGATGCTCTATCCCGAAGGTACGCTATGCTTGTAATCCTTTATTCTAAATTGCTTGGGTTTGATTATATTAAGGAATTGTATGCAAAATACCCTAATTTTTGTGATGTGATTAAAAATTGTACAAATGGTGGGTTTGGAAAATTGTATTTGCAAAATGGGTTCATTTTTTGAGAAAATAAATTGTGCATCCCTCAATCATCTTTGTGTGAGTTACTTGTTAGGGAAGCACATGCTGGAGGACTTATGGGATATTTTGGTGTAGATAAGACTATGAAAATATTGCATGAACATTTATTTTGGCCTCACATGAAAAGAGATGTTGAGAAAATATGTTCTCGGTGCATTACATGTAAGGAATCTAAGTCTAGGCAACAACCTAATGGTTTGTATACACCTCTTATAATTCCTAGTGCAACTTGGATTGATATATTCATGGATTTCATTTTAGGATTATCAAGGACTAAGAGAGGGAGTGATTATGTGTTTGTGGTTATTGACAGGTTTTCAAAGATGACACACTTTATTCCATGTCATAAAACTGATGATGCCTCGAATGTTGCCAATTTGTGCTTTAGAGAAGTTGTTAGATTGCATGGTTATTCTGTTTTTTAGCATGAGTTTCTAGAACTATTGTTTCTAATTATGATTCTAAATTTTTGAGTTACTTCTGGAAGACTTTATGGGGGTAAATTGGGAATAAAACATTTATTTTCAACAGTCTGTGACCTACAAACTGATGATCAAATAGAAGTAGTTAATAGAACAATAGGTACTTTATTACGTTCTATAATAAAAAAGAACTTGAAATCATGGAAAGATTGTTTGCCACATGTTGAGTTTACTTATAATTTTTCTATTCATTCTACGACTAAGTTTTCACCATTTAAGATTGTATATGGTTTTAATCCATTAATCCCTCTAGATTTAACTCCACTTCTTGTTGGTGAGTTAGTAAATTTTGATGGAAAGAAAAAGGCCAGTTCATGAGAAAAATGCATGAGAAGGCAAAGATGCCCATTGAAAGGCAGACTAAAGCATATGAAAATCAAGAAAATAAGGGTTGTAAAAATATTATATTTGAACCCGAGCTTCATCTGAGAAAGGAACGATTTCTAAAACAAAGGCGGTCAAAACTTCTTCTAAGAGGAGATGGACCATTTTGAGTGTTGGAACACATCAACAATAATGCTTATAAGTTGGAGTTACCACGTGAGTATGGTGGCGCAAGTTTCAATGTCACTAATTTAATGCCCTTTGATCTAGGTGATGAGAAAACCAAAGATTTGATGATAAATCATTTTCAAGAGAGGGAGAATGATGTTAGTCCAACTAATGGTGCTGTCAATTTGCAAGGTCCAATTGCAAGGTCAAGGGCTAAAAGAATTAAAGAAGAAGTGCAAGGGTTGATTGGAGCGATTGCACGAGACCAAGCTGGGAGCACAATCGAAGATTATAATGAGAGCATAAAAGAAGGTTAAAATTCAAATGAGAGATTTATTAATATCATAAATCTTCTAGAAGAATAAATAAGGAAATAATATATTTTCTAGATGTATTTAAGAAATATATTAGCAATATTCTTTATGTGGTTGGCATGTCAACCACAATATTTTATTTTATTATTTAGATAATAACTAATATTCTCAAGTGCCTATAAAAGGCTAGCTTTAGAGCATTGTAAGGACAAATCTTTAATTTTAATTTTATTATGAGGTTTATGTCTTATTTCTCTTTTTAGAGAACTTTTGAACTTATCAAGATTTTACTTATGGCGTTCAAGCAATCAGACTTATCATTAAGATTTTCTAAGAGCTCTTCTTAGAGGAGTTTGATGTGGCATCTACATCTATCCGTATCTTGTTTCTCAATTAAACAAGGTATATTCCATTATTTTTACTTGCGATTTGAAAGTCTTTATGTCTATTCCATATTTGGCGTAACATGTCGTCAGTATACTGGCAGAGTTCACATCATTATTTGTGATATTTTTTTAATTTATTTATTATTATTATTTTGTGACTATTTAGATATTTTGTACTATTTTTTACATTGAATATGTGTTTAGTTTTACTATGTATTTTTAGTAATTATTTTTGTAGTTTGTGCTTAATATTTATTATTGTATTGTGTGTTTTATAATAATTTTTGTTATTTTTATCGATTAGTACTATTTTTATATTTTGAATTATCCCAACTTTTTTTATATTTTTTGTGTTTTTTAGTATTTTTTTTTATAAATTTTGGAATATTATTGTATTTTAAACATTTTTTATAATTTTTTGTATTTATTTGTATGTATATCAATTATTTTCTTGTTCATTAATTTAATTAATACTATTTTCTTATTTTTTATAATTTTTCATTTCACTTAATATTTTTTGTAATTCATTTTATGGCTTTTTACTATTTTAAATATTTGGAGAAATTTTTATCATTTTTGTATTACTATTTTTTTTCTTGAAATTTTCTAACTTTTTTTTGGTAATTTTTTTGTTTATGAGTATTTTTTTATAAATTATAAAATATTATTATATTTTAAGCATTTATTATAATTTTTTTATTTTCACTTGTATGTATTATTTTGAACATTATCATTATCAGTAAAGTAAACAATTTCATCAAGCTAATGGAGTTAAATATGCTCAAGTGCAGTGTTCCGTTGATGAAACACTCTGTCCTTGACGTTAGTTATATTCTTCTTACACACCAAGTGCCTATACATAGCATCGGATTTCCTCAAAATATTACTCGTCTCCTTGAAGGTAGCATTCATTTCCACAACAATCCACAGCAACGGTGGCTTCATGAGCCTTAGTACATGTCCGATCCTATTCACAAAATAAGCTTGCAGTGAGTGCCCTATTATATGTTGGCGTGATCACAATTATCTGTTTGACAGGCACATATTGACACACTCTATGGAGGGAGTAAATAATATAAAGGAAAAAGAATTCCTTAAGTGAAGGTTGTAAAATAGGCTAACTGAAAGGATGAGAGAAAAGTTTGCATTTTAAGCAAACACCAAAGGGGCATCAAAGGAAATGATTGTTATGCAAGGTTGCTAACTAAGTTTTGGGGACAAAACTTCTAAAAGGAGGGGAGAGTTGTAAACCCCGCCCTTTTGAGTTAAGGAAAACCGGGAAGAGAACCGGTCAAACCAAGTGAGAAAACTGAATCGGTTCACAAACCCGATAATTGTGAATGGGAAATTTAGGAATTTACAACTCCCAGGTGATCCAAAGGATTCAAAATACTATAGAAAAGAACCTTAGGACGAATTGAAAGAGGAAAATTAGACCGGTTTGGATGAACCGGGTCCAACAGGATTGAACCGATTTATGAACCGAGTCGGTTCGTGAACCGGAACCAATAGAGATCGGGCAAAACAAGGGAATTCAACTCCATTGTACTCCAAAGAAATTCATAAACCTTGGGAAGGAACCTTAGAACAAAGTGGGAGAGAAAAACCAGACAGGTTCGGGTGAACCGGACCCGAACCGGATTAACCAGTCAAAGGACCGAGTCGGTTTATAAACCAGAATCGATAAAGTGATGGTAAGCCAGGATTTTATGGACCCTAAGTGACCCAAGGACTCACAAAAGACATGGAAATGGACTTGTGAAGGAATTGGGGATGAAAACCAAACCGGTTCAGGTGAACTGATTTGAACCACTATTGAACCGAATCCTAATTTCATTTTTCTAGGTGGCTTAAATAATTAAAATTGGAGATTTGAGGCCACCATTGGATAGAGAATGAATTTAGAAATTTTTAGATTTGAAAAACTCGATCAAATGGGAGGTGAATTGACCGATTTAAGCTTTCAACCCGGTTCGAACCGGTCCGGTCCGATTCGGAACAGTGTCATCTTCTTCCTTAGGATGACAACACTGTTCACTCGTTGGGAAACTGAAGAAACGACGGTGATGAAGAAACGCTTCTATTTAGGGCATTTTAGGTCTTTAATGTCAACAATAATGGTACCAAACGGACGACTAAGGGGTCTCCAAACTCCCTATATAAAGAGCCCCTCCCCATTCATCCTCTTCACACCTGAAAACTCCAATCTCTCTCAACTGCTCCATTTTTCGGCGAAGCTCGAACCAGAGCTCCGACATGGGGTCTTTTCTGAGCCAAACAAGGCGAGGTCAGGTTTTTTAGAACTGGAGAGAAGTCAGCTACACGTCTGTAGTCTCTGTTCACTCCGAAGGTCGTCGGCAAGACACCGGCGCGATAAAACAGTGAAGCAGCTCTGGCGGACCGAAGCTGCCCTATTTCGAACGAGTTGAAATAGGCCATTTCAAGCCCTCCTCAGGCCAAACCAAGCCTTCCCAACACTTCCTTAGCCCTCCCACGACTGAATTAGGACTGAAAGGTAAGCCAATTCGGCTCCCCTTTGCAATTTTTGATCGGTGCTAGAGAGAGAACCGATAGAATTTTAATGATAAAATTCTAACTCAATTCGGTATCAATTGATGCAATTCTTGATTTTAGGATGAACCTCAAGATGAGAGCTATTTGCCCAAATCGAAAGGTCGGACCGCCATGCCCTCACCGGTGAGAAATCAAAGCTTTCTCTCTCTACAATCTATTTTCCGACGAAGCTCCGTTTGAGCTCGTTTCGGCGTTAAAATCCATGATTCAAAGTTCCTTAGAATCGTATGAACATGTAGGAACTCAATTTCAACTCCAATTTCAACAATTAGAGGTGTTTGATCGGTCAATTTGATGAAATCAAAATCGGCAGTGTTGAAGAGTTGAAATTGGGGGAAAATTTGGGGATTTTTTAAATTCAAAGGACCAAAATGCAATTTTATGAAATTGAGGGTCAATTGGGCCTGAAAATCATGTTGGAGGACCAATTGAGGAATTTTGGGGCAAAACTTACCATTTTTGTAAAGGAAGGGCAAATGATAATTTTGAAAAAATTGAAGGACCAAATTGGAAATTTGGGAAATTAATCCCCTTTTTGTGAAATGGAATAAATTGAGGTCGTATGATAAATTTTAGAAGTTTAGGGAATCAATTTGAGGAAAAACCGGCATTAGGGACTTACAAGTTAAAGAGAAATAACTTTAGGGACTTAATTGCAAATAAATGGAAGTTTGACTTTCTAATTCATTGTGAACGAATGAAGACTATTAAGACGACAGAGAATGAACCAAGATGTTTATATCATGTAGGAACACGAAGTATCGGGAACGCCCGCAAGGACAAGCTCGTGTGAATACAAAGAACCAATCTAGTGGAATTCACAACATTAATGGGTGAGTGGGTTTACTAACATCATATCCGGTTGGGATGATGAGCACTACTTAAAATTTAAAAATCACTTACTAGTTGTGAGTGAGATTATGTATCATACCCGGTTGGGGATGATAAGTACCTCGGTATAAAAACCCACTGCTTAGTAGTATTTTTAATCACCACTAGTTAGAGAAGGTGATGTGAAAGTTCTACGGAAAAATCTACTTACGGGTTGTAAGTAGATCATACCCGGTTGGTATGATGAGACTTCCTCGAAGGAAGTTGAAAACTCGTTCATCGGTTATGAACAGAGATGTCCTTATACTAGTTGGTATAATGGATAGTAAAAACCTATTTTGTCGGAAGTGTTCTCTCCTAACTGTGTGCCAATGCTTAAACAATTTGGGAGACCTTCTAGATGGGAGCTCGAATAGCTCCGATAGGCCGGGGGCCTCGGTATTGGAACTTGGGGGCTAAATGCCTGATTTTGAAAATCTCGTATAGTGGGCCTAAGTTTAGTTGGCACGAGCAGGAGCTCATAAACGAACATGATATATGTGTCATAAAACTTAATAAATGAATTTTTTGGCCATGGTACCAAGATAGGACTAACATGCTCAGTCAACTAGCGATAGTGCGACATTACAGGTCGATAGACCAGTCAAGACAAACAACTGCGGGTTGAGTTGAGAGTCGAGGCTGTTGGGCCAGTGGCACAATAGAGATTACATGGCAATATGAGAAAACATTGTTTGTGCATACACTGTGAGTAAAGGATCATTAAGACACCCATGAGGGGTAGTGATGCGTCCTAAGGGCATTGGACGACCAGGTGGCTATAAGGGAAAATTGTCGTTCCAAGTGTCTGTGCAAAATTTGGAGTAGCACCAAGCGCATGAGACCGGAGTGGGGTTAGAATGAGGTCTTTGTCCTCATATGGACACGAAGAAGCAATTTCGGGATTGAGGGTCAGATATCGCATACATCCACTCATTTCCAGGGTAGAAGTGGTCGTGCTTCTATCCGAGTGATAGGAAAAGTCGCTCTGAAGCCACTAGCGGGTTCAGTAGTGATACTGACTTGCGAATGTGTGTAACCTTCATGATGAAGGATGTGTGTTGGGTGATGACACACCATGGTAACTAAGAAATGATGGGAAAAACTAAAATTTTAAATGAAGAGATTTTTGAAAAAGAAAGGAGTCTAGCACACTCCATATAAATATTTTTCTTAAAAATTAAAAGTAGACCTTTGAAAACCCATTCACTGAGTAGTCGTACTCACCCCTCCCTTATATCCCTTTTAGGAGATTTCGGAAAGCCTATACTTAAAGACTATCAACTAAGATGTCTGTGATACAGGTATGATAAATCTAAATTATTATGCAGTTTTGTTTATGTTATTCATGGAAAAAAGGTGCAGGTTTAAAGGACGTCTTACTCTTTACGGTCTTATAATAAGGGAAAACCCTTTAATAAATCGGGAGAGTAACGGGTTGATCACGGGGATCCGACTAAACTAGGTCAGAACATGAAAAAAATTGTCACTTATTAGTGAGAACTAAAATTCATATTTAGAAACTTCCATTATATTGCGCCTTTTTTTTCTATGGTGATCTATATTTAGTAAGTGAGTTTTAATAAGTGATTAGAATTGAAATGATCTTTTACTTAATTTCAATCAAACTATTTAACATATTTTAAACACTTATATGCATAACTTACGTTAAGAAATTTTTTACATAAAAATTTTCCATTTCAGAAAATGGTATTCACCCATGATCACCGAGCACCAATATACGTAGTCCCTAACATAATAAAAATCAAAATCTTATCCTCTTATTAAATACAATATTTTCTATTAGTACTTAATAATTCATCGAACCTCAAAATTAGGTAAGAATGCTTTCATACTCAAATACAAACAATAAAACAAATACATGAGCAAATATACATTATCTTATTTTCTTATATTACTTAGTATTAATGTGTCAATTCACAACAATCGTCCAACACTTAATTATATAAAATATCGAGTAATTATTGAATTGATAAAAAATATTTTTAAAATGTATTTATTTCATAATAGGTAAGTAATACATTGAACAAGTGGAATGTATTCTCTAACTCATTGGAATATAAGATAAGATAAGATTTTTATTGATATTTATACTATTGTTTCTTATTTTCTTTATTTTAACATTTTAATCCTTTACAATTAAATAATATTTAAATTTCTCTGACCATTATTAAACTTAATTCATTCCTAAAAATTCATATTTAAAGTTATTTGTATAATTTATCATAATTTATACTTTAGTCTCCAATTTTTAAAAATATACTATTTAGTACTCCATATTTTGTATTCATATTTTAGTTTTTAAAAAGAAATACATTACTATTCAACTAATATTTTCTCAAAACTCATACTTTGATCCACTTTTTCTTCAATTTTCAAAAAAAATTTCAAAATTATAATTTAGTCTCCAATATTTTAAAAATTACATTTTATCTCCAAGCTTTCATTGTTTTCAATTCAACCACAATTTTTTACACAGTTCACATTTAGTCCCTCAAATATTCTTATTTCCATGTGAGTCCCCACATATTTCAAAATTTTAAAATAGTCCCAAAATTTCATCAAAATTATATTTTATTCCTTAAAATTTTATAATACCTCTAACTCGATTTATAATATTTGAAATTAATCATAAACATTCAATTGATTGCCATCTATCTTCGTAATTAATAAGAAACTTCAAACGATGGATTAAGTTTATTGAGGGGTCCGAATTATGTTTCCTGGATCGATTAGTGGTTCCTGGAGGCATTAAAGTTGCATAAAATTACTATGATAAATCTCAACTAAAATACACTGAAATACATGACACTCGTGACCGAGGAAGGAAAAAAATATATCAAGGCGACGTTAAGGGTGCAAGAGAGGTTGATGGATGTCCATGTATCCCTAGGGAGCTTTTAGATGAAGGGAGGAAAAATATATCAATGCAATGTTAAGGATGCGAAAGATTGAAGGATGTCAACGGACCCTAGGGAGCTTTTCTAATCAAATTTTTGTTGTAAGAGTTGCATTGGGTCAACCACAACCCATAACAATAATTTATTTTTTAGTGTTAAAAGAGGGGAGGAAGTCAGCAATCACAACGACATTATTGGTTGCTACCAAGCTCAATAAATGCCATTATGAGGTAAAGATGATTGTAAACGTGAGAGGAGATGATGTGAATCCGACTAAAGAGACTACGAATTCACAAGTCCAATCAACCGAACCTGCAATGGAGCTGAACAGTTCGTCACCAAAAGAGATGAATAATCATTTGAGTCTACAAGAGGGCCCAATCACAAGGTCAAGGGCTAAAAGATTCAAAAAAGCTTTATATGGGCTGATTAAAGAGATTGCTAAATATTCAAATAGAAGCCCAAATGAAGAGCCCAAGATGAGCCTAAGAGAAGGTCCATATTTAATTAATAAGGAGAGATTTATAAATATAATAAATCTCTTAGGATAATATTAGATAGTCAGATTAGATAAGGTTAGCTTATAACCATAATAGATTTTTTCCTCATTATGTGGGTCATTCGGTTATTTTCTGAGCCTATAAAAGGCATACTCCACAGCATTGGAGACACACACTTTGGAATTTATATCTTGTGAGATTTTGTCTTCTTTCTATCTTGAAAGAGGTTTGGAACTTATCAGGTTTTTACCTGTGGCGTTCAAGCAATCAAGACTTATCACCCAGGGTTTTCTAAGAGTTCTTCTTAGAGGATTTGGGTGTGGCGTCTACATATCCCATACCTTGTTTCTCACAAAAACAAGGTATATTTTCATCTTTTCGCATTTGCGTCGTGAAAGTCTTGGGATCGTTGCCATATCTGGTGTAGGGTGTCGTCAGCATATTGGCGAGGTTCGCATCAGGAGACTTGCGTACTACCAAGCTCAATAAATGCCATTATGAGGTAAAGAGGTTGTAAATCTTACGTGAGAGGATAAGTGAGAGGAGACTTGCATATTCAATGTAGTTCTGACACTTAGTTGAATAAATTTAAAGTATTCAATTTTTTTAGAGAGAATTTCAATCAAACAATGCCGAGAGTGAGATGAGGCTTTATTATATCAGTTGTATACTAGTATAGTGCACACCGTTGCAAAATTGAGAAAGATTAGGTCATTATGTAAACTATACTTATTAATTGAGTTGTATCATGATAAATTTGGTATGATACCAAATATTTTAAAATAAATCTATTTTATTAAATTAAAGTATTATGGAAAGGGGAAAAATACCATTTAAATTTTTATTAATAAATATAAAACTGTTTTCAAATTTAATTCTTGAAAATCGGATAAAAAATAGAAATTATTGTAGGATAGCACTTATAGAACTAATTATTGAGTAGTAAAACATGATGGACTAAATCGCACTCAATGCAATCCATATTGAGGATTTCATCAATTGTTGAGACTATATAATAATTTAGTTAGAGTATTTGTGGGACCACCACCTGAATACCACCTGGTGGAGAGGCATCAAAAGGAGAGTTACTGGAATCCTCAATACCTCATGAGGTACCAATGGAGAGAATGATGCACTTGCTACTATGAATTGACTTAAAATGCGAAAAGACATCTCATATTTGAAATGCATGTTGCCAAGATGGAAATTATAATTAAATTGTTACTTGAAGTCAATTCCAACATATAATAGGACAATATACGATACACATCATTTGACCAACCCAAGTGGGGTGAATTCAAAATAATATTCAATTAGCAGTATATAATCCTTGGGAAATGAAAAAAAAATAAAAGTTATTAGGACTTCTCAATTACACACAATATGGCGATGAATGAGAACAGATCTATTGAACTCCAACTATTTGTTATAAATCTAGTAAAGATAGTCTATATATGTTAAAAGTTCGTGGAAGGATCCATACTCAACATTCAAGACTCATATGAATGTTTAGTATGTCATATAAATTATACTATCAACCAACCTAATATTTAATTTTTCAATCATATGAGATGGTTATTGGGTTGGTAATTCAAGACTCACAAATTCTTCTCCCTAGAACATGAGATGAGCTTATACTTCCATATGAGCCAACTTCTCATTAATTTCATCATAAAGATAAAAAATTACCTTCTAAATACTTAAATATACTTTAGAGGTAGATCCATTTTTGTACAAATTATTTTTTTTGTACAAAAATCATGTGCTCTAGCATAATTTTTATCTGATAATTATTAAGAGTTCACATTTCTGGCCCCAAAATATTTTGGGTCCATTCCTTCCTCTTAATATTATAATTTATAGAAATTTATAGTATTTAAAGTATTTATTACTATTTGGGATGTATCATTAAATGTATTTTATATTGTTTTGTTGTTCAATTAAAAATTTCTTATTATTTTTTGTGTTTCATTACGTTGTTAGTTTCATTAACATTTTTTATAATTTTATTTATGAATTATTTTTTTATATTTTCCTACGTTTTTAGTCTTACTTACACTTTTTTATTATTTTTTCTACGATTTGATTTTGGCTTTTTATTATGTTTTTAGTGTCTCAAAATTGTGAAATTTATTTTGATTAATTCTCATCACTTTTGCCTTAAACGATCAAAAATATTTTTGGTGTTTGGTTGTGATTTTGAGTATATATTATTATTTTTGGAAGTTTATATCTTTCTTTGTGGAATTATTTTTGAATTTATTTTTTCTTTAATATGTAGGTTATTTAGGACTGTGTAACTATTTTTTTTGCTTGTGTTTCTTATAACATATTATTTTTAGTATTTCTTTTTATATTTTATTATTATTTTACGTGTTTCATACTATTTTTTGTTGATTCTTACCATTTTTTTTGTGTTGTATGATATCATCTATTTTTTATGTTTCTTTATTTTTTGGAATATTTTTATGATTTTTGAAAATCTACTTTATTTTAAGTATTTATTACTATTTTTGTGTTTCTTTAAATATATCTTAAAATATATTGTTGTTCATTTATTTGATTCTTATACTTTTACGTATATCATTACATTTTTATTTCACTTCCTAGTTTTTTCTAATTTATTATGTGATTTGTTTTTAAGTTTTAATTATATTTTTTATTGTTTTATACCATTTTGAGTATTTAGAGTGATACTTACTAGTTATGTATATGGAACGATCCGTACTATTTTTTCATGTTTTGTGATTATCAAAGTTCCTGAATAGTTTACACATATTATTATTTATAGTATTTTTTAAATATATCTTGCTATTTTTTTGTTGATCGATTATGTGTTTTTTTTATTTTTTATGGTTGCTTGTGTGCTTAGTGTTAATTACTATTTTAGTAATTCGCTTATTATTTGTTTTTGAATTTTTATTATAGTTTTTAGTATTTCATACTTATTTTTGTTATTTGCATTGATTCATATCATTTTTATGTTTTGAATGGTCTCAACTATTTTTTCATTTCTTTGTATTTTTTTATATTTCTTATTATTTTTGAAAATTTATTATTTTTTAAGTATTTATTAGGTATTTTTAAATTTATTTAACATTGTTTTGTTGGTTATTTATATATTATTTAATTTTTATTTCATTACATTTTTTGGTACACTTACTAATTTTTGTAATTATATTTGTGATTTATTTTTTTAATGCTTTTGTGTATTTGAGTGTTTCATTCTATTCTATTTTGTGTCCTTTCGGGTGTTTCGTCTCATTCTTGTATACTGAACGATCCATAATATTTTTTGTGGCTTTTTGTGTTTTTGCAGTTTTCTTATGTATTTTTGTAGTTTATTAATATTTTAAATATTTATTACTATTTGTGATATTTCTTTTAATATATGTTATACTATTTTTCAGTTAATTAAGTGCTTCCTAATATTTTTTGTGTTTATCTACATTTATAGTGTTAAGTACTATTTTAAATTCTTCTTACAGTTTGATTTAAATGTTTTATTATGTTTTTAGTGTTTTATTCTTTTTTTTGTTTCCTTTTGAATAATTCTTACATTTTTTGTATTGGACGATCGAACATATTTTTGTGAGTTTAATTGTAATTTTAAATGCCTTAAGTTCATGGCATTTTAGTTATTGCCATTTTTACTATTTGTTCTGATTCAATGAAATTATTTTCTCTTTATGTTTAGGTTATTTTAGCACTTTTACTATTTTTGGTGTTTGCTCGCATGTTTATATGAACTTGCTAGTTTTAATAATTATTATTATTATAGTTAGTCTTTTAATTATTTTATATTTTAAATTCATTTTTTGTTGTTTTGATTTATTCTTACCATTTTTGTGTATTGAATGATCTCATCAATTTTTTTAATTTATTTTATGTTTTGAGAGTTTTTTTATGATTTTTGGAATGTTAGTATACATTAATATTTTTGGTATTGATTTTTTGAAATATGTTATACGATGTTTTGTTGTTCATTTATTTTTTTTTTTTTCAATTTTACGTATTTTATTACATGTTTTGTTTCTCTTACAATTTTTTAATTCTTTTTGCGGATTGTTTATTTTTTATTTTTTTTATTGTTTTATATTATTTTATTTATTTTAAGTGATTATTGCGATATTTGTATACTAAATTATATATTAGCACTTTTTGTGTTTTTTAGAGTTTTTTTGTAGTTTATACATATCGTATTATTTGTAGTGTATGTTTAATGGCATCTAACTATTTTTTGTTATTATTTATGTATTTCATAGTAATATTTTTGTTTTCTTGTGTATTTAGTGTCAATTATTTTTTTAATAATTATTTTTATTTTTATTTTTATTTTTATTTTTATTTTTATTTTTAATATTTTATACTATTTTTGGTTGTTTTCATTAATTTATACCATTTTTATGGCTTTAATGATCCAAACTATTTTTGTTTATTTGTATTTTTAGCATTTATTTTTTATTTTTGGAAATTTTATAGTATTTGAAGTATTTATTACTATTTGGGGTGTATCATTTAATGTATTTTATCTCATTTTATTGTTCATTTAATAATTTCTTATTATTTTTGGTATTTTCTTTCATTTACATTTTTTATAATTTTATTGGTGAATTTTTTTTACGTTTTTTATTCTTACAATTTTTTGTGTGTTGAACGATCTTAACTATGTTTTATGTTTTTTTTTTTATTTTGATGATTTATTAAAAGCTTCTTTATTTTAAGTATTTATTACTTTTTTTGTTTCTTTAAAGATATCTTTGAATGTATTGTTGTCTATTTATTTAATTTTAACTAGTATTTCATTATATTTTTGTTTCACTTACTAGTTTTTCTAATACATTTTGGCATTTTACAAATTTATTTTTGGAGTTTCTTATTATTTTATGTGTTTTTATTATTTGTGGTGTATCTTTAAATGTATGTTACTGTGTTTTTTGTTATTTAGGAACTTATTAATATTTTTGGTCTTTACTTACATTTTTAGTGTTACTTAATATTTTTGGTAATTATTTATACGATTTTATTTAAATTTGTTATTGCATTTTTAAGTGTCTCACTATTCTTTAGGTTGTTTTGATCGATTATTACAATTTTTTGCCTTAGAACGATTGGAAATATTTATCATGTTTCATTGTGATTTTTGAGTGTGACTTATTGCTGTTGGAAGTGAATGGAATTTTAATTGTTTATTTACTATTTGTAGTGTTCATTTGAATTTAATTTTCTTGATTTCATTGATCATTTAGGAGTTTCTAAGGATTTTTTTTTAATTTTTGCTTGGGTGCTTAGTTTGATTTACTATTTTAGTAATTTTGTTTGCCGTTTGCTTTTAATTATTATTATTATTATTATTATTTTGCATGTCTCATATTTTTTTTTGCTTTAATTGGTATTTATCAATTTTTTTATTGAACGATTTCATTTATTGGTATTTTTTCATTTTTCTTATTAATTATTGGTGTTTCATTTGAATGATTTCAACTATTTTGTTTAATTCATTTTTGTGTTTTATTTTTGGATTTCTAGTGTGTTTTTAGTGTTTTATAAAATTTTATGAATTTTGTGTTATTATTTTTTTTTATTTTTGTATATCAAACTATTCATACTATTTTTATCATTTTTTTAGTGTTTATCTAAGTTTAATAAATTTTTTGGAGTTTAAGGATGTATTATACATATCTTATTAATTAAGTTGTTTTTTTAAATGTATTGTACTATTTGTTATTGATCATTTATGTGCTTCTTAATATATCTTTTATGTTTAATGGAGTATTTAATGTCATTTATTAGTAGTTTTAATAACTCCTTTTGTTCTTTGTTTTTAAATTATTATTTTATATTTTATTATTTCATAATATTTTGGATTGTTTTCATTTAATTTTACCATTTTGAAGTATTGAATGATTTAAACTATTTTTTACATTTCTTTGCTTTTTTAAGTTTTTCTTATTATTTTTTCAATTATTTTTAATTTTAAGTATTTATTACTATTTGTGGTGTTTATTGAAATTTCTTATACTATGTTTTGTTAATCATTTATTGTTTTCTTGTTATTTTTATCTCCTACATTTTTAGTTTTAGTTAATATTTTTCGTAATAATATTTGTGATTTATTTTTTTAATGTTTACCGAGTTTTTAAGTTTTTCATACTATTTTGGATGTTTTGAAGTGTTTTTTTTTATTTTTATAGTATGGATTTTCCATGCTATTTTTTTTTACGTTAACTAGTATTTTTGTTTTTTTCTTATTTATTTTTGGAGTTTCTTATTATTATATTTGTTTTACTATTTATGGTGTTTATCAAATGTAGTTACTATGCTTTTTCAATTATATACACACTTCTAAATATTTTTACATTTATTTATATTTGGGTTTTACGTTAATATTTTGTGTGTTTCTTATTCCTTTCGCAAGTTTATGGAATTTTAAGTACTTTTTTCCTATTTATGTTATTCTTTTGAATTAATTTTTTAAATTTTGTTATTCATGTAGACATTTCTCGATGTATTTTTGTATTTTCATAGGTTCTTAGTTTATCATACTATTTTAGTAATTCCTTTTGTGGTTTGAGTTCTTAGTTTAAATGTATCTTACTATTAGTTGTTGGTCTTTATGTGTTATTTAATATATTTTTTGGTGTTTGCTTGAGTTTTTTTGTGTAATTTATTATTTTTAATAATTCCTATCACAATTTATTTTTGAAATATTATTGTAGTTTTTCGTTTTTCATACTATTTTGTCATTTTTTTGTATTTTTTAGTTTCCCACATTATTTTTTGAAATTTATTGAATTTTATGTATTTATTATTATTTGTGGTATTTATTTGAATGCATTTTACTAATTTTGATGGAAAATTATTTATTTGTTATTATATTTTATGTTTTTATTTTCACTTTCAATTTTTGTATTTATATTTGTGTTTTATTTTTAAATGATTAAGTGTTTTTTAGTATTTTTTTGAATGTTTGTTAGTATGTTTTTTTAAATATTTTGGTAATTCTTAAAATATTTTGTGTATAATTACATTTTTAGTGTTACAAAAAATTTTAATAATTAGTTTCACAATTTAACTATATATTTTATTGTATTTTTAGTGTCTCATACTTTTTTAGGTTGTTTTGATTAATTCTTACTATTTTTGTTTTGCTTGTTTCATACAATTTTTTCATGTTTTCATCGATTTTTACCATTTTTGTGTATTAAACAATCTCATATATTTTTTTTTGTGTTGAGTGTTTTATTTTTATAATTTTTGGAAAATTATTATTTTTTAAGTATTTATTAATATTTTGGGTGTTTCTATGTATCTTACAATGCTTTATTTTTCATTTATTTATTTTTAATCTTTTTTTGTATTTCCTTAAAATTTGTGTTTCACTTGCAATTTTGTTTATTTCGTTTTATTGTATTGTTTCATAGAATTTTGTGTATTTTGAGTGACTCTTTCCATTTTTGTATATCAAACGATTTATACTACTTTTATTATTTCTTAGCTTTTATAGAGTTTCTTCCCATTTTTATGTATTGAATGATCTCACATATTTTTTGTGTTTAATTTTATTTTTGAGTATTTTTTATGATTTATGGACAATAATTGTATTTTAAAATATTTATTTGTATTTTTGGAGTTTTTTTAAATGTATCTTATGATATTTTATTACTCATTTATTCGTTTCATACTATTTTTAATACTTCTAACATTTTTTATTTGGACACTATGTTTTTTGGTTATTTAGGTAATTCTTAAAATTTTTTGTGTTTACTTACCCTTTTAGTGTTACCAAAAATTTTTAATAATTCATTTTATAATTTTACAATAAATATTTTGTATTTTTTAGTGTCTCATATTTTTTGGGTTATTTTTATTGATTTTTACCATTTTTGTTTTGCATGTTTCATACTATTTTTATTTATTTTCATTGATTTTTACCATTTTTGTGCATTGAACAATCTCATATATTTTTTGTGTTTATTTGTGTTGAGTGTTTTTTTATGACTTTTAGAAAATTTATTGTATTTTAAGTATTTATTGCTATTTTTTATTTTTCTCTAAATACATCTAACAATATTTTATTTTTCATTTATTTGTTTCTTAACATTTTTTGTATTTTCTTAAAATAGTTGTTTCACTTTCTATTTTGTTTCATTCATTTTATCGTATATTTTTTTTTATTTCTAGTGTGTTTTTAGTGTTTCGTACAATTTTGTATATTTTGAGAGATTATATCCATTTTTGTATATCGAACTATTCATACCACTTTTATCATTTTTTTTATTATTTTTTAGAGTTTCATATATTTTTGGAGTTTCTTCATATATTATACTTATTTTATTATTTAAGTTGTTTGTTCAAATGTATTGTACTATTTGCTATTGATCATTTATGTATTTTTTACCATATTTGTTTTGTGTTTGTTTAGGTGTTTCATGTCACTTTTTAGTATTACTATTTGTTGTGTTTATTTAAATTTATTATACTATGTTTTGTTGGCTAATTATTTTATTAATTAATTTTTATATCATACATTTTTAGTTTTGCTTTCTATTTATTGTAATAATATTTGTATTTTATTTTAATATTTATAGTGTTTTTATGTGTTTCATACTATTTTGGATATTTTTGAGTGCTTCTTATATTTTATAAGTTTAATTGTATTTTGGCATTTTACAAATTTATTTTTGGAGTTTCTTATTATTTTATGTGTTTTTACTATTTGTGGTGTATCTTTAAAAGTATGTTACTATGCTTTTTGTTATTTAGGAACTTATTAATATTTTTGGTCTTTACTTACATTTTTAGTGTTACTTAGTATTTTTAGTAATTATTTATACGATTTTATTTAAATTTGTTATTGCATTTTTAAGTGTCTCACTATTCTTTAGGTTGTTTTGATCAATTATTACAATTTTTTGCCTTGAACGATTGGAAATATTTATCCTGTTTCATTGTAATTTTGAGTGTTACTTATTGCTTTTGGAAGTGAATGGAATTTTAACTGTTTATTTACTATTTGTAGTGTTCATTTGAATTTATTTTTTTTGATTTCATTGGTCATTTAGGAGTTTCTAAGGATTTTTTTTTAATTTTTGCTTGGGTGCTTAGTTTGATTTACTATTTTAGTAATTTTGTTTGCCGTTTGCTTTTAATTATTATTATTATTATTATTTTGCCGGTCTCATATTTTTTTGTTTTAATTGGTATTTATCAATTTTTTTATTAAACAATTTCATTTATTGGTATTTTTGCATTTTTTTTATTAATTATTGGTGTTTCTTGTTATTTTATGTGTTTTTCCTATTTATGTTCTTTATTTAAATGTATGTGTTTTTCCTATTTATGTTCTTTATTTAAATGTATGTGTTTTTACTATTTATGTTCTTTATTTAAATGTATATTACTATATTTTTTTGGTTATTTGGGCACTTCTTAATATTTTTAGTGTTTATTTACATTTTCGTGTTACATTATTATTTTGAGTGTCACTTATTACTTCTGCAATTTTATGGAATTTTAAGTACTTTCTTCCTATTTGAGATTTTCTTTTGAATTCATTTTTTATAAATTTTGTTAGTCATTTAGGTGTTTCTCCAAATTTTTTTGTGTTTGCTTGGGTTTTTCGTTTGAATTACTATTTTAGTAATTTATTTTGTAGTTTGCTTTTAATTATTATTATTCTTTACATTTTTCATACTATTTTCAGTTGTTTCTCTTGATTGTTAACATTTCTTATATATTAATTGATCTCATATATTTTTTTGTGTTTAATTTTATTTTTGAGTGTTTTTTTATTATTTTTTACATTAATTGTATTCTAAATAATTAATTATATTTTTTGTTTTTCTTTAAGTGTATCTTACAATATTTTATTATTTATTTGTTTATTAATATTTTTTATATTTATTACATTTTTTGTTTCACTTAATATTTAGTATAATTTAAATTATGGTTTATTTTTGGATTTTTGTTGTGTGTTTTATTATTTTAAACAATTTTATGTATTTTCAGTAATTCTTACCATTTTTGTATATCGAACGATACATACTATATTTAGCATTTTGTTGTATTTTTTATTATTTTTTGTTTTATTTGGAGTTTCTGAGTATTTTATACATATCTTATTATTTTAGTTATTTAAATAATTGTATCTTATTATTGGTTGTTAGTCGTTTATGTATTACAATATTTTTTTGTTTGCTTGAGTATTTAGTGTAATTTACTATTTTTAATAATTTCTTTTATGGTTTATTTTTTAAATATCATTGTATTTTTTAGAATATGATCTCATATTGGATAAAATAGTTAATTGTTATGACTTTGTATAGTTGGAAGTGTTCCATAAGTTATAAGTTATAAGAAATGGGCCCGACCCCTTATCGTCGATTTCTTATAGGGTGAGAGGGTGAGAGAAATAATGTTTTTCTAATGTTATTGGGTTTTTTAGAATATAATTACCCATTTGATGAGATAGACCATAATATTATCTCACAGGGGAGAGATAGAGGCTGAAGGGGGGCGAGAGGGGGTTATTTAGGGTTTTAATGTTTTTAGAGATTTTTATGGTTTTTGAGGGGTTTTTTTAATGGTTTTTTAGAATAAGATCTCATATTGGATAAAATAGTTAATTATCGTGACTTCGTAAGTTTGGAAGTGTTCCATAAATTATAAGTTATAAGAAATGAGTCTCACCCCTTATCAACCCATTTCTTATAGGGTGGGAGGGTGAGAGAAATAATATTTTTTTTAATGTTATTGGGTTTTTTAGAATATAACTATCCATTTGATAAGATAGACCATAATATTATCTCACGGGGGAGAGATAGAGGATGAGGCGAGTTGGGTGGGGGGAGGGGGTTCTTTAGGATTTATTTGGGGTTTTTAATGTTTTTAGAGATTTTTATAGTTTTTGAGGGGTTTTTTAGAATATGATCCTATATTGGATAAAATAGTTAATTGTTGTGAGTTTGTAATGTTGGAAGTGTTCCATAAGTTATAAGTTATAAGAAATGGGCCCGACCCCTTATCGGCCCATTTCTTATAGGGTGAGAGGGTGAGAGAAATAGTTTTTTTTTTAATCTTTTAGGGTTTATAGGATTTTTTAGAATATAATTGCCCATTTGATAAGATAGACCATAATATTATCTAATGGGGGAGAGATAGAGGATGCGGGGGGAGGGGGGTTATTTAGGGTTTCTTTAGGCTTTTTAATGTTTTTAGTGATTTTTATGGTTTTTGAGGGGTTTTTTAGAATATGATCCCATGTTGGATAAAATAGTTAATTGTTGTGACTTCGTAAGGTTAGAAGTGTTTCACAAGTTATAAGTTATAAGAAATGGGTCCGACCCCTTATCGACCCATTTCTTATAGGGTGAGAGAAGTAATGTTTGTTTTTTAATATTTTAGGGTTCATAGGGTTTTTTAGAATATAATTAACAATTTGATAAGATAGACCATAATATTATCTCACGGGGGAGAGATAGAGGGTGGGGTGGGGAGGAGGGGGAGGGGGGAGGGGGGGGTTGAGGGGTTTCTATAGGGTTTCTTTGGGGTTTTTAATGTTTTTAGAGATTTTTATTATTTTTCAGGGGTTTTTTAAGGGTTTTTTAGAATATGATCCCATATTGGACAAAATAGTTAATTGTTGTGACTTTGTAATGTTGGAAGTGTTACATAAGTTATAAGTTATAAGAAATGGGCCCGACTCCTTATCGGCTCATTTCTTATTGGGTGAGAGGATGAGAGAAATAATGTTTTGTAATGTTTTAGGGTTTTTATGGTTATTTAGAATATAGTCACCCATTTGATAAGATAGACCATAATATTATCACATGTGGGAGAGATAGAGGTTGAGGGTGGGAGGGGGGGTAGGGGGGGGGGGGGGGAGGGGGGAAGGGGGGGAGATGAGGTTATTTAGGTTTTCTTTAGGGTTTTTAATACTTTTAGAGATTTTTATGATTTTTGAGGGGTTTTTTAAGGGTTTTTTAGAGTTTGATCCCATATTGGATAAAATAGTTAATTGTTGTGACTTTGTAAGGTTGAAAGTGTTCCATAAGTTATAAATTATAAGAAATGGGCCCGACCCCTTATCGGGCCATTTCTTATGGGGTGAGAGGGTGAGAGAAATATTGTTTTTTAATGTTTAGGGTTTCTTTAGGATTTTTAATGTTTTTAGAGATTTTTATGGTTTTTGAGGGGTTTTTTAGAATATTATCCCATATTTGATAAAATAGTTAATTGTTGTGACTTTGTATTGTTGGAAGTGTTCCATAAGTTATCAATTATAAGAAATGGGCCGATAAGGGGTCGGGCCCATTTCTTTTGGGGTGAGAGGGTGAGAGAAATAGTCTTCTTTAATGTTTAGGGTTTCTTTTGGGTTTTTATGGTTTTTGAGGGGTTTTTTAAGGGTTTTATAGAAGATGCTCTTATATTGGATAAAATTTATAATTGTTGTGACTTTGTAAGGTTGGAAGTGTTCCATAAGTTATAAGTTTTAAGAAATGGGCCCGACCACTTATCGGCCCATTTCTTATAGGGTGAGAGGGTGAGAGAAATAGTGTTTTTTAATGTTTTAGTGTTTATAGGGTTTTTTAGAATATAATCAGCCATTTGATAAGATTGACCATAATAATATCTCACGGAAGAGTGATAGAGGGTGGGGGGGGGGGGCGGTTATTTAGTGTTTCTTTAGGCTTTTTAATGTTTCTAGAGATTTTTGTGGTTTTTGAGGGATTTTTCAGAATATGATCCTATATTGGATAAAATAGTTAATTGTTGTGATTTTGTAAGGTTGGAAGTATTCCAGAAGTTATAAGTTATAAGAAATGGGCCCAACCCCTTATCGGCCTATTTCTTAAAGGGTGAGAGGGTGAGAGAAATAATGTTTTTTTAATGTTTTACAGTTTATAAGACCCATTTGATAAGATAGACCAAAATATTATGGTTTTTGAGGGGGAGGGTTAATGTTTTTAGACATTTTTATGGTTTTTGAGGGGTTCTTTAGGATTTTTTTTGTTTTTAGAGATTCTTATCGTTTTTGAGGGGTTTTTGAGAAATATTGTTTTTTAAAATAAAACTCAAATTTAAAAATTTAATATGCGAAATGTCGATTAAATAAATAATTTTTTTGTTACAATAGTTTATAACATATGAAAAGATATACTAATTACAGAAATTCACAATAGGTTAGGGTGTGGATATGAAACAAGTGGGTGAGACTTGTTCTAGTTTAGAATATAAAATCTTATATATTTTATGCTATAAATTAATTATATATATTTTTATATAATAATATTGTTAAAAATTTTCATAAATTAATTATTATAAAATATCTTTAATAAAATATAATAACTATTTATAATATTTTATAGAGCAAATATTAGTATATCAGCATCACACAATTATGGTAATGAAGTTTAAAATAAAACTCAAGTTTAAAAATTCCAAATGTAGAATTTTGATCAAATAAATAATTTTTTTGTTAGAATATTTTATAACATATGAAAAGAGATGTTAATAACACAAATTCACAAAAGAGGAAGGGTATGGATAAAAAAATAAATAGGTGTGGCTTGCTCTAATTTAAAATATTTTATATTTTATATTATAAATTAATTTATATTTTTTACACAATAATATTGTTAAAATATTTCATAAATTAATTATTATGAAATAGTTTTAATTATTTTTTAATAAAATATAATAACTCTTTATAATATTTTGATTGAGTAAATATTAGAATCTTAACATCACACAATTAAGGTATTGAAGTTTAAAATAAAACTCAACTTTGAAAATTTCAAAAAGAGAAATGTCAATCAAATAAACAATTTTTTTGTTAGAATCGTTTATAACAATTTAAAACAGATACTTATAACATAAATTCACAATAGGGGAAAGGTATAGATAAGAAACAAGCAAGTGAGGCTTGCTCTATTTTAAAATATAAAATATTACATATTTTATATTATAAATTAATTAATTGTTTTTTACATAATAATATTTTTGAAATTTCTCATTAACCAATTATTATAAAATATCTTTAATTTTTTAATAAAAAGTAAAAACTCTTTATAAGATTTTGATTTAGTAAATATTAGAATCTCAACATTATACAATTAAGTTAATAAAGTGAAAATAAAACTCAAATTTGAAAATTTCAAATGTGGAATGTCAATCAAATAAACAATTTTTTTAGAATAGTTTATAATATATTCAAACAAATACTAATAATATAAATTCACAATAGGGGAAGGGTATGGATAAGATACAAACAGGTGAGGCTTGCTCTAATTTAGAATATAAAATATTTTTTTATTTTATTATAACTTAATTAAATATTTTTTACAGAATAATATTGTTGAAATTTTTAATAAACCAATTAGTATAAAATATGTTGAATTATTTTTTAATAAAATGTAATAACTATTTATAAGTTTTGATTGAGTAAATATAAGAATTACATCATCAAACAATTAAGGTAATAAAGTTTAAAATAAAACTCAAATTTAAAATTTTCAAATATGAAATTTCGATCAAATAAATAATTTTTTTGGTAGAATAGTTTATACATAAGCAAAGAGATGCTAATAACAGAAATTCATAATACGGGAAGGGTATGGATAAGAAACAAGCTAGTGAGGCTTGCTTTACTTTAGAATATTTTATATTTTATATTATAAATTAATTATATATTTTTATATGATAATATTGTTAAAAATTTTTATAAATCAGTTATTAAAAAATATTTTTAATTATTTTTTATAAAATGTATTAACTCTTTAAAAATTTTTGATAGATTAAATATTAGAATCTCAACATCAAACAAATAAGGTAATGAAGTTTAAAATAAAACTCAAAATTAAAAATTTCAAATGCAGAATTTCGATCAAATAAACAATTTTTTTGTTAGAATAGTTTATAACATATGAAAATATATGCTAATAATAGAAATTGACAATAGGCGAAGGGTATGGATGTGAAACAAGTAGGTAGGACTTGCTCTAGTTTAGAATATAATAATGTTGTTGAAATTTTTCATAAATAGATTATTATAAAATATGTTTAATTATTTTTTTATAAAATATAATAACTATTTATAATATTTTGATAGAGTAAATATTAGAATCTCAACATCACACAATTATGGTAAATAAGTTTAAAATAAAACTCAAATCTAAAAATTTAAAATGTAGAATTTCGATTAAATAAATAATATTTTTGTTAGAATAGTTTATAAGATATGTAAATAGATGCTAATAACACAAATTCACAATAGAGGAAGAGTATAGATAAAAAACAAGTAAGTGAGTGTTACTCTAGTTTAAAATATAAAATATTTTATATTGTATATTATAAATTAATTATATATTTTTTACATAATAATATTGTTGAAATATTTTATAAATTAATTATTATAAAATATGTTTAATTATTTTTTAATTAAATATAATAACTCTTTATAATATTTTGATAGAGTAAATATTAGAATGTCAACATCACACAATTAAGGTAATCAAGTTTAAAATAAAAGTCAAATTTAAAAATTTCAAAAGTAAAATGTCAGTTAAATAAATAATTTTTTTGTTAGAATAGTTTTTAAGATATGAAAAGAGATGCTAATAATAAAAATTCACAATAGGGGAAGGGTATGGATATGAAACAAGCTGGTGAAGATTGCTTTAATTTAAAATATAAAATATAAAATATTATATATTGTATTTTTTAAATTAATATTATATTTTTTATATAATAATATTTTTGAAAATTTTCATAAATTAATTATTATAAAATATTGTTAATTATTTTTTAATAAAATGTAATAACTCTATAAGATTTTGATAGAGTAAATGTTATAATCTCAACATCATAAAAGTAGGGTAATAAAGTTTAAAATAAAACTCAAATTTAAAAATTTCAAATGAGAAATTTTGATCAAATAGATAAATTTTTTTTAGAATATTTTATAACATATGAAAGAGATGCTTATAATAGAAATTCACAATAGGGGTATGTAATGGATAAGAAACAAGTAGGTGAGGCTTGCTCTAATTTAGAATATAAAATATTATATATTATATATTATAAATTAATTATATATTTTATACAATAATATTTTTGAAATTTTTCATAAATCAATTATTATAAAATATTTTTAATTATTTTTTAATAAAATGTAATAACAAGTTATTATAAAGTACAATATTGGTATTTGGTACTTATTTTTTATTCACTTCATCATATGATCTTTTTCTGGCTTAATCAATATTTGGTACTTGTTTGTAGAAACATGATTTTTATCATTAAAATGATATTTGAGATTTCATTCAATTAGTCAAATATAATCGGTGCCTTGGCTTTTGATAATGGAACTCTTAAATTTTTTTAATCGTATTGTATTCCCTAATTGTCTAATGTTATCCTAATTCCCTATTGAAGGTTCCTTTGATTTTATACCTAGGAGGTGCTGTTACAGTATGGCTTCCCCTTTTGTTTATTTTTTTGATTAAAAAATCACATTTGTCAATAAATGATAACATTGGATAACTTTGGCAATTTACTGCTTTTGGATTCTTTCTTTACATTGTGAATAAACATGAGATTTATTAATAAAAAATTGAATGAATCTATGATTACTAAAAATGTTGTTATTTGAAATATGGCGCTCCAAGTCAAATCATAAGCTCTTAATACAACTAGTAAGTTTTTATCCTAGTTCCAAACTCACAAAACATAATGAGATGACTAATCCCTCTAGAGGACTTTCTTTTGAATAAGAAAGAGGGATTTCATGTAAATGCTATGAAATAAGGTTTGATTTTATTCATGAGGGTGGTATGGATAAATTTATTATTTCGTAGAAATAACATATTTCAACTCTATGGTTTTTGAAACACGGTACTTTTGAGTTTGGAATACAACTAACAAGCAAAGTGTAATTGCAAAGACATATAATGTGGACCCTACTCTAGGCTCTTCAAATTAGCTTTTAAATTGATGTTGCAAATAGTTAGTTATTATGATATGATTTCTTTTCTTCAAATGACAAGGATTTTAATGATTTTTTTTATTTACTAGGTTGACAAATCCATAAGGTAGTTTATTTCATGCTGAAGTGGCTCGAGTTCCTTTCTAGCTACCGTAATGCATTTTTTGATGTCATTGGAGCTGACCAATCATGCTGCACTACCCATTGTATGACTACTTACCCTTTTGTAGTGACCCCATCTGTGAGGGGTCGGGTGGGTGTTCATATTGGTCTACATGTATATATTTGGATTACAGGTTTGGTCTTTTTCCTTGCTATCTAGAAGTGGGTGGAACTTGTTAAGACTTTTTCCATTGGAAACTGGGAACTTGTCTAAACTCACATTCAAAGGTGGTTTACCATCTCTGCTTATGCATTTGAAGTATTGTCTCCTCAAAATCCTACGTATGACCCTTATAGTTTTCACATCAAGTTCAAATCAAGTTTGAAGCATATATTTTGCATTATAAAATTTCTTTTATATATTTCGATATACTATTATTATTAACTTGAAAAGTTTTATTCTATTATTATTATAAATATATTTTATAATAATTAATTTATAAAAATTTTCAAGAACATTATTATGTAAAAATGTATTATTAATTTATAATATAAAATATATAATATTTTATATTCTAAACTATAGAAAGCCTAACTTGCTTGTTTCTTATCCACACTCTACCCCTTAGTTGTTAGCATCTCTTCGTATATATTATAAACTATTTGATTAACATACCTTATTTTAAATTTTCAAATTTGAGTTTTATTTTTAACCTTATTATCTTAATTTTGTGATGTTGAAATTCTAATATTTTATCAATCAAAATCTTAAAAATAGTTATTATATTTTATTAAATAATAATTAAACATATTTTATTATAATTAATTTATGAAAATTTTTAAGAATATTATTATATAAAAATATATTATTATTTTATAATATAAAATATATAATATTTTATATTCTAAACTAGAGAAAGCCTAACTAGCTTGTTTCTTATCCACACCCTACCCTATTGTAAATTTTAGTTATTAACATATCTTCGTATATGTTATAAACCATTCTAACAAAAAAATTATTTATTTGATCGACATACCATATTTTAAATTTTTAAATTTGAATTTTATTTTAAACTTATTTACCTTACTTGTGTGATGTTGATATTATAATATTTACTTTATCAAAATCATATAAGGAGTTATTAAATTTTACTAAAAAATATAAACATATTTTACAATAATTGATTAATAAAATTTTTCAACAATATTATTATATAAAAATATTATATATTTTATATTCTAAACTATAAAAAGCTTAACCTACTTGTTTCTAATCCATACTCTTCCCCTATTGTTAATTTCAGTTATTTAAATCTCTTCGTATATATTATTAAATATTTTAACAAAAAAAATTTTATTTGATCGACATATCGCATTTTAAATTATTAAATTTGAATTTTATTTTAATCTTTATTTCCTTAGTTATGTGATATTAAGATTCTAATATTTAGTCTATCAAAATCTTATAAAGAATTATTAAATTTTATTAAAAAATAATTAAACATATTTTATAATAATTGATTTATAAAATTTTTAACAATATTATTATATAAAAATATATAATTAATTTATTATATAAAATATATAATATTTTATATTATAAACTAGAGAAAACCTAATGGGATTGTTTCTTATACATACCATTCACCTATTGTAACATTCAGTTATTTGCATCACTTCACATTTGTTATAAACTATTCTAATAAAAAAAATTATTTATTTAATCGACATTCCGTATTTTGAATTTTCAAATTTAAGTTTTATTTTCAACTTTATTACCTTAATTATGAGATGTTGAGATTCTAATATTTAGTTTTTCAAAATCTTATTAAGAATTATTATATTTTATTAAAAAATTATTAAACATATTTTATAATAATTGATTTATGAATAATTTCAACAACATTATTATATATAAAATATATAATTAAGTTATAATATAAAATATATAATATTTTATATTCTAAACTAGATAAAGCCTAACTTGCTTGTTTATTATCCATACCCTTCATGTATTGTGAATTTCAGTAATTAGCATCTCTTCGCATATGTTATAAACTATTATAATAAAAACATTGTTTATTTGATCGACATACCATATTTTAAATTTTCAAATTTGAGTTTTATTTTAAACTTCATTACTTTGTGTATATTCTAATATTTACATTATCGAAATCTTATAAAGAGTTATTAAATTATTATAAAAATATAATTAAACATATTTTATAATAATTAATTTATAAAAAATTTCATCAATATTATTATATAAAATATATCTGATTAGTTTCTCTAATTAAACCTTCTCCTATTGTGAATTTCTCTTATTAGCATCTCTTCTCATATTGTATAATCTATTATAACTAAAAAATTGTTTATTTGATCGATATTCTATATTTTAAATTTTAAAATTTGAGTTTTATTTTGTACTTTATTACGTTAATTTTTTGTTTTTAAGATTATAATATATAGTCTATCAAAATCTTATAAAGAGTTATTAAATTTAATTAAAAAATAATAAAATATATTTTATAATAATTGATTTATGAAAATTTTTAACAATATTATTATATAAAAAATATATAATTAATTTATAATATAAAATATTTAATATTTTATCTTCTAAACTAGAGAAAGTCTTACTACTTGTTTCTTATTCATACCCTTCCCCTACTATAAATTTATGTTGTTAGCATTTATTCGCATATGTTATAAACTATTCTAACAAAAACTTGTTTATTTGATCGACATACCATATTTTGAATTTTTAAATTTGAGTTTTATTTTTAACTTTATTATCTTAATTGTGTTATGTTAAGATTCTATTATTTAGTCTATCAAAATCTTATAAAGAGTTATTATATTTTATTAAAAAATAATTAAACATATTTAATAATAATTGATTTATGAAAGATTTCAACAATATTATTATATAAAAATATATAATTAATTTATAATATAAAATATTTTATATTCTAAACTATAGAATGCCTAACCTACTTGTTTCTTATTTATATCCTTACCTCATTGTGAATTTCACTTATTAACATCTCTTCACATATGTTATAAACTATTTCACGATTAAAACTACATTTGGCTCATCTCGAGTTAAAGTCGGAGGAAACTCCTCTTGAACCGAGAGAGTGGCGGGTTGTTCACGGCGATCCAACTAAATTGGTTGGGAGCATGACATATCCAGTTTCTTATATGCTTTAAACTCGATTTGAACTTGATGTGATAACTATAAGGGTCATACGTAGGATTTTGAGGAGACAATACTTCAAATGCACAGGTAGAGATGGTAAACCACCTTTGAATGTGAGTTTAGACAAGTTCCCAGTTGCCAATGGAAAAAGTCTTAACAAGTTCCACTCGCTTCTAGATAGCAGGGAAAAAGACCAAACCCGTAACCCAAATATATACATGTAGACCAATATGAACACCCACCCGACCCCTCACAGATGGGGCAAAGATGTTAGACCTAAATAGTCAGAGGATCTTAGATTGCTCACTACAAAAGGGTAAGTAGTCATACAATGGGTAGTGCGGCATGATTGGTCAGCTCCAATGACATCAAAAAATGCATTATAGTAGCTCGAAAGGAACTCGGGCCACTTCAGCACGAAATAAACTACCTTATGGTTTTGTCAACCTAGTAAATAAAAAAAATCATTAAAAATCCTTGTCATTTGAAGAAAAGAAATCATATCATAATAACTAACTATTTGCAACATCAATTTAAAAGCTAATTTGAAGAGCCTAGAGTAGGGTCCACATTATGTCTTTACAATTACACTTTGCTTGTTAGTTGTATTCCAAACTCAAAAGTACCGTGTTTCAAAAAATATTGAGTTGATATATGTTATTTCTATGAAATAATAAATTTATCCATACCACCCTCATGAATAGAATCAAACCTTATTTCATAGCATTTGCACGAAATCCCTCTTTCTTATTCAAAAGAAAGTCCTCTAGAGGGATTAGTCATTTCATTAGGTTTTGTGAGTTTGGAACTAGGATAAAAACTTACTAGTTGCATTAAGAGCTTATGATTTGACTTGGAGCACCATATTTCAAATAACATCATTTTTAATAATCTTAGATTCATTCAATTTTTTATTAATAAATCTCATATTCATTCACAATGTAAAGAAAGGAGCCGAAAGCAAATTGCCAAAGTTATCCAATGTTATCATTTATTGACAAATGTGGTTTTTTAATAAAAAAAATAAACAAAAGGGGAAGCCATACGTAACAGCACCTCCCAAGTATAAAATCAAAGGAATCTTCAATAGATCCTCTAAAAGTTGGTTGATATGAGCAACTTTCATACACAAATTCTTTACAACCTGCATGCAAAATAGGAAACTGTAAAAGTATAACATGTAACAGCTAAGAAGCTCTCCAAATCTATTAGGATAACATTAGACAATTAGGGAATACAATACGATTAAAAAAATTTAAGAGTTCCATTATCAAATGCCAAGGCATCGATTATATTTGACTAATTGAATGAAATCTCAAATATCATTTTAATGAAAAAAATCATGTTTCTACAAACAATGGAAAAGGAAAAGTAGTTTTAAGCTACAATTTTTTTTTCATTGATGTAAACACACCATGGAATTGCATCTATACAATAAGACCAAACATTAGAAATATCATGGAAAGTGAAATTCTGCCTTTTCCATAACACCATCTCCGTCAACATTATCAACTACATCATCATTAGAATGAATTATCCAGTATCTCCATCGAAATTGACAAGATTGAAAGTAAGTTCCATTTACGAAGCATTCATCTAGATGGAGGGACATACGGATTGAATAAGAGAATAAATATTTCTTCTCGGCGTGTTCCAGGTCAGAAAGCTCCGGAATGATTAGAGCAGAACCGCGAACCTAGGCATGATTTATTATCAAGGACTTCTAATATAAAAATCATAGCATCATAAATATTAATAACAAAGCATATATGCATAGAAAATCTCTTTTACAAAATAAGAATAAATATATACATAACTCCATCATGTTGTTGTTTAATCATGTAATTAGAATAAAATATTTATTTCCATTGGCATAAAGTAAAGTACAGAAAACATCCATTACCACAACTACAAAAGCATGAATTTGTGTTCACAAATAAATTGATTAAGCTAGAAAAAGATCATATGATGAAGTGAATAAAAAACAAGTACCAAATACCAATATTGAACTTTATAATAACGTTTTATTAAAAAATAATTAAAAATATTTTATAATAATTGATTTATGAAAATTTTCAACAATATTATTTTATAAAATATATAATTAATTTATAATATAAAATATATAATATTTTATATTCTAAACTAGAGCAAGCCTCACCTACTTGTTTCTTATCCATTACATACCCCTATTGTGAATTTCTATTATAAGCATCTCTTTGCATATGTTATAAAATATTCTAACAAAAAAAATTGTTTATTTAATCAAAATTCCGCATTTGAAATTTTTAAATTTAAGTTTTATTTTAAACTTTATTACCCTACTTTTGTGATGTTGAGATTATAACATTTACTCTATCAAAATCTTATAAAGTGTTATTATATTTTATTAAAAAATAATTAACAATATTTTATAATAATTAATTTATGAAAAATTTCAAAAATATTATTATATAAAAATATAATATTAATTTAAAATTTTATATTTTATATTTTAAATTAAAGCAATCCTCTCCCGCTTATTTCATATCCATACCCTTCCCATATTGTAAATTTATATTATTAGCATCTCTTTTCATATCTTAAAAACTATTCTAACAAAAAAATTTATTTATTTAATTGACATTCAGCTTTTGAAATTTTAGTTTTATTTTAAACTTCATTACCTTAATTGTGTGATGTTGACATTCTAATATTTACTCTATCAAAAAATTATAAAGAGTTATTATATTTAATTAAAAAATAATTAAACATATTTTTAAAAAATTAATTTATGAAATATTTCAACAATATTATTATGTAAAAAATAATTAATTAATTTATAATATACAATATAAAATATTTAATATTTTAAACTAGAGTAAGCCTCACTTATTTGTTTTTTATCTATACCCTTCCCCTATTGTGAATTTGTGTTATTAGCATCTCTTTGCATATCTTATAAACTATTCTAATAAAAATATTATTTATTTAATCGAAATTCTACATTTTAAATTTTCAGATTTGAGTTTTATTTTAAACTTTATTACCATAATTGTGTGATGTTGAGATTCTAATATTTACTCTATCAAAATATTATAAATAGTTATTATATTTTATAAAAAAAATAATTAAACATATTTTATAATAATTAATTCATAAAAAATTTCAACAATATTATTATATAAAAATATATAATTAATTTATAGTATAAAATATATAATTAATTTATAGTATAAAATATATAATATTTTATATTCTAAACTAGAGCAAGTCTCACTTGCTTGTTTCATATCTATACCCTTCGCCTATTGTCAATTTCTATTATTAGCATCTATTTTCTTATGTTATAAACTATTCTAACAAAAAAATTATTTATTTGATCGAACTTCCACATTTGAAATTCTTAATTTCGAGTTTTATTTAAAACTTCATTACCTTACTTGTTTGATGTTGAGATTCTAATATTTAATCTATCAAAAACTTTTAATGAGTTAATACATTTTATAAAAAATAATTAAAAATATTTTTTAATAACTGATTTATGAAAAATTTCAACAATTTTATCATAGAAAAATATATAATTAATTTATAATATAAAATATAAAATATTCTAAAATAAAGCAAGCCTAACCTACTTGTTTCTTATCAATACCCTTTTCGTATTATGAATTTCTGTTATTAGCATCTCTTTGCTTATTTATAAACTATTCTAAAAAAAAATTATTTATTTGATTGATATTTCATATTTGAAATTTTTAAATTTGAGTTTCATTTTAAACTTTATTACCTTATTTGTTTGATGATGTAATTCTTATATTTACTCAATCAAAACTTATAAATAGTTATTACATTTTATTAAAAAATAATTCAACATATTTTATAATAATTGGTTTATAATTAATTTATAATATATAATATATAATATATAATATTTTATATTTTATATTTTAAACTAGTGAAAGTCTAACGTGCTTGTTTTTTGTCCATACCGTTCCCCTATTATAACATTTAGTTATTAGCATCTCTTCGCATATGTTATAAACTATTTTAAATAAACATTATTTATTTGATTGACATACCGTATTTTGAATTGTCAAATTTGAGTTTTATTTTAAATTTTATTACATTAATTATGTAATGTTGAGATTCTAATATTTAGTCTATCAAAATCTTATAAAGATTATTACATTTTATTAAAAAATAATTAAACATATTTTATAATAATTCATTTATGAAAAATTTCAATAAAATTATTATATCAATAAATATATAATTAATTAATAATAATAAATATATAATTAATTAATAATAATAAATATATAATATTTCACATTCTAAATTAGAATAAGTCTAACCTACTTGTTTCTTATCCATACTCATTCCCTATTGTAACTTTCAATTATTAGCATCTCTTCGCATATGTTATAAACTAATCTAACAAAAAAAATTGATTATTTGATCGACATACCACATTTTGAATTTTAAATTTCATTTTTTTAAACTTTTTAAATTAATTCTTTGATGTTGAGATTCTAATATTTATATTATAAAAATCTTATAAAGAATTATTATATTTTATTAAAAAATTATTAAACATATTTTATAATAATTGATATATGAAAATTTTCAACAACATTATTTTATAAAAAATATATCATTAATTTATAATATATAATATTTTATATACTAAACTAGAGACAGCTTAACCTGCATGTTTATTATCTATAACATTCCCCTATTGTGAATTTTAGTTATTAGCATCTCTTCTCATATGTTATAACTATTTTAACAAAAAAATTATTTATTTAATCGATATTGCGTATTTTGAATTATTAAATTTGAGTTTTATTTTTAACTTTATTACCTTAATTGTGTGTTGTTGAGATTCTAATATATAGTCTATCAAAATCTTTTAAAGAGTTATTATATTTTATTAAAAAATAATTAAACATATTTTATAATAATTAATTTACGAAAAATTTCAACAATATCATTATATAAAAAATATATAATTAATTTATAAAATAAAATTTATAATATTTTATATTCTAAACTATAGAAAGCCTAGCCTGCTTATTTCTTATCCTTACCCTATTATGAATTTAAGTTATTTGAATCTATTCGCATATGTTATAAACTATTCTAACAAAAAAAATTGTTTATTTGATCGACATACAGTATTTTGAATTGTTAAATTTAATTTTTTTTTAATATTATTACCTTAATAGTGGGATGGTGAGATTCTAATATTTTGTACATCAAAATCTTATAAACAGTTATTAATTAAACATATTTCATAATAATTTATTTATGAAAAATATCATAAATATTATTATATCAAATATATACTATTAATTTATAATATAAATATGTAATATTTTATATTTTAATCTAAAGAAATACTTACCTACTTGTTTCTTATCCATACTCTCCCCTATTGTGATATTCTGTTATTAGCATTACTTCGCATATGTTAAAAACTATTATAACAAAAATTTTGTTTATTTAATCGACATACCGCATTTTAAATATTAAATTTTGAGTTTTATTTTAAACTTTATTACCATACTTGTGTGATGCTGAGATTCTAATATTTTCTTTATAAAAATCTTATAAAGAGTTATAAAATTTTATTAAAATATAATTAAATATATTTTATAATAATTGATTTATTAAAAATTTTAATAATATTATTATATAAAAATATATAATATTTTATATTTTAATCTAAACAAATCCTAACCTACTTGTTTATAATCCATACCCTCCCCTATTGTGAATTTTAGTTATTAGAATCTATTCACATATTTTATATATTATTTTAACAAAAAAATTAATTATTTAATCGACATACCGCATTTTGTATTTTCAAATCTGAGTTTTATTTTAAACTTCATTACCTTACTTGTGTGATGTTGAGATTCTAATATTTACTTTCTTAAAATCATATAAAGATTTATTAAATTTTATAAAAAAAATTAAACATATTTTATAATAATTGATTTTGAAAATTTGCAAGAATTTTAATATATAAAAAATATATATTCATTTTATAATAATTGATTTATGAGATTCTAATATATATTCTATCAAAATTTTATAAAGTGTTATTTCATTTTATTAAAATTAATTAAACTTATTTTATAATAATTGATTTATGAAATTTTTCAACAATATTATTATATAAAAATATATAATTAATTTTTAATATTAAATATATAATATTTCTTATTATAAATTAGAGAAAGCCTAACCTACTTTTTCTTATCCACACTTTTCTCATATTGTGAATTTCAGTTGTTAGCATCTCTTCGAATATGTTATAGACTATTCTAACAAAACAATTGTTTATTCGATCGATATTATGTATTTTGAAATTTCAAATTTGAGTTTTATTTTATAGTTTATTACCTAAATTGTGAGATGTTTAGATTCTAAAGTATAGTTTGTCAAAATCTTACAAAGTGTTATGAAATTTTATTAAAAATTAATTAAACCTATTTTATAATAATTTATTTATGAAAATTTTAAACAATTTAATTATATGAAAAATATATAATTAATTTATAATATATAATATATAATATTTTATACTCTAAATTAGAGAAAGTCTAACCTGCTTGTTTCTTATCCATACTCATTCCCTACTGTGACTTTCAATTATTAGCATCTCTTCGCATATATTATAAACTAATTTAACAAAAAAATTGATTATTTGATCGACATACCATATTTTGAATTTTAAATTTTATTTTTTAAAACTTTTTTAAATTAATTGTTTGATGTTGAGATTCTAATATTTATATTATAAAAATCTTATAAAGAGTTATTATATTTTATTAAAAAATTATTAAACATATTTTATAATAATTGTTATATGAAAATTTTCAACAACTTTATTTTATAAAAAAATATATCATTAATTTATAATATATAATATTTTAAATTATCATTAATATTTTATATACTAAACTAGAGAAAGCATAACCTACTTTTTATTATCTATAACCTTCCCCTATTATGAATTTCAGTTATTAGCATCTCTTTTCATCTGTTATAAACTATTTTAACAAAAAAATTGTTTATTTGATTGATATTGCGTATTTTGAATTATCAAATTTGAGTTTTATTTTTAACTTTATTACCTTAATTGTATGTTGTTGAGATTATAATATATAGTCTATCAAAATCTTTTAAAGAGTTATTACATTTTATTAAAAAATAATTAAACATATTTTATAATAATTAATTTATGAAAAATTCTAACAATATTATTATATAAAAAATATATAATTAATTTATAAAATAAAATATATAATATTTTATATTCTAAATTATGAAAAGCCTAGCCTACTTATTTCTTATCCATACCCTTACCCTATTGTGAATTTCAGTTATTTGAATCTATTCGCATATGTTATAAACTATTCTAACAAAAAAATTGTTTATTTGATCGACATACAGTATTTTGAATTGTCAAATTTTAGTTTTTTTTTAAAACGTTATTACCTTAATAGTGGGATGTTGATATTCTTATATTTTGTACATCAAAATCTTATAAATAGTTATTAAATTTTATTAAAAAAATAAATAAACATAATTTATAATAATTTATTTATGAAAAATATTAGAAATATTATTATATAAAATATATACTATTAATTTATAATATAAAATATGTAATATTTAATATTTTAATCTAGAGAAATACTTACCTACTTATTTCTTATTCATGCCCTCCCCCTATTGTAATATTATGTTATTAGCATTACTTCGCATATGTTAAAAACTATTATAACAAAAAATTTGTTTATTTAATTGATATACCGCATTTTAAATATTAAATTTTGAGTTTTCTTTTAAACTTTATTATCATAGTTGAGATTCTAATATTTCCTTTGTAAAAATCTTATAAAGAGTTATAAAATTTTATTAAAACATAATTAAATATATTTTATAATAATTGATTTATTAACAATTTCAACAATAATATTATATAAAAATATATAATATTTTATATTTTAATCTAGACAAATTCTAACCTACTTGTTTATTATCCATACCCTTCCCCTATTGTGAATTTTAGTTATTAGAATATCTTCACATAATTTATAAATTATTCTAACAAAAAAATTATTTATTTGATCGATATACCGCATTTTGTATTTTCAAGTCTGAGTTTTATTTTAAACTTAATTACCTTAATTGTGTGATGTTGAGATTATAATATTTAGTCTATCAAAATTTTATAAAGAGTTATTACATGTTATTAAAAAATAATTAAACAAATTTCATAATAATTAGTTTGTGAAAATTTTCAAAAATATTATTATATAAAAAATATATAATTAATTAATAATATAAATATTTATATTTTATATTTTAAAATAGAGAAAGAATAACCTACTTATTTCTTATCCATACACTTAACCTATTGTGAATTTCAGTTATTTGAATATCTTTGCATATGTTATAAACTATTCTAAAAAAATTATTTATTTAATCGACATACCATATTTTAAATTTTTAAATTTGAGTTAGTTTAAACTTAATTACCATAATTGTGTAATGTTGAGATTCTAATATTTAGTCTATCAAAATCTTATAAAGAGTTATTAAATTTAATTAAAATATAATTAAACATATTTTATAATAATTAATTTAAAAAATATCAACAATATTATTATATTAAAAATATATAGTTAATTTTTAATATAAAATATTTTATATTCTAAACTATAGATTGCCTAACACGCTTGTTTCTTATCCACATCCTTCCCTTATTGTAAATTTAAGTTATTATTATCTTTTCGTATATAGTATAAAGTATTCTAACAAAAATATTATTTATTTAATCGACATACCGTATTTTGAATTATGAAATTTAAGTTTAATTTTAAATTTAATTACCATAATTGTTTAATATTGAAATTCTAAAATTGTCTATCAAAATCTTATAAAGAATTATTGAATTTTATTAAAAAATAATTAAACATATTTTATAATAATTAATTTATAAAATTTTTTAACAATATTAATATATAATTAACTGATAATATAAGATATATAATATATTATATTCTAAACTAGAAAAAGTCTAACTTGCTTATTTTTTATCCAAACCCTTCCCCTATTGTGAGATTCAGTGATTAGTATTTCTTCCCATACGTTATAAACTATTCTAACAAAAAAATTGTTTATTTAATCGCCATACTATATTTTAAAATTTTAAATTTAGTTTTATTTTTAACTGTATTAACTTAATTGTGTGATATTGAGATTATAATATTTAGTCTATCAAAATCATATAAAGAGTTATTACATTTTATTAAAATATAATTAAACATATTTTATAATAATTGATTTATGAAAATTTCCAACAAAATTATTATATAAAAATATATAATTAATTTATAATATAAAATATATAATATTATATATTCTAAATTAGAGAAAGCTTAAACTACTTGTTTCTTATCCATACCCTTACCCTATTGTGAATTTCAGTTATTTGCATCATTTCGCATTTATTATAAACTATTCTAACAAAAAAAATTATTTATTTGATTGAAATACCGTATTTTGAATTGTCAAATTTAAGTTTTATTTTAAACTTTATTTCCTTAATTGGAAGATGTTGAGATTCTAATATTTAGCATATTTATTAAATTTTATTAAAAAATAATTAAATATATTTTACAGTAATTAATTTATAAAATATAATAACAATATTATTATATAAAAAATATATAATTAATTTATAATATAATATATATATATATATATATATTATATTCTAAAATAGTGAAAGCCTAACGTGCTTGTTTTTTTATCGAACCCTTCCCCTATTGTCACATTCAATTATTAGTATCTCTTTGCATATGTTATAAACTATTCTAATAAAAGAATTATTTATTTAATCGATATACCATATTTTGAATTTTTAAATTTAGTTTTATTTGTAACTTTGTTAACTTAATTGTTTAATGTTGAGATTATAATATTTAGTCTATCAAAATCTTATAAAGAGTAATTAAACTTTATTAAAAAAATAATTTAACATATTTTATAATAATTGATTTATAAAAACTTTTGACAATATTATTATATAAAAATATATAATTAATTTATAATATAAAATATATAATATTTTATATTCTAAACTAGAGAAAGTCTAACCTGCTTGTTTCTTATCCATATCCCTACTAGAAATTTCAATTATTTGCATCTATTCGTATATATTATAAACTATTCTATCAAAAAAATTTATTTATTTGATCGACATACCGTATTTTAAATTGTCAAATTTTAGTTTTATTTTAAACTTTATTACCTTAATTGTGGTATGTTGAAATTCTAATATTTATTATATCAAAATTTTATAAAGAGTTATTAATTTTATTTAAAAAAATAATTAAACATATTTTATAATAATAGATTTATAAGAAATTTTAACAATATTATTATATAAAAATATATAATTAATTTATAATATAATATATTTTTTTTATATTCTAAACAATAGAAAGACTAACGTGTTATTACATTTTATAAAAAAAATAATTAAATATATTTTATAATAATTAATTTATAAATATTTTAACAATATTATTATATAAAAAATATATAATTAATTAATATAAAATATATAATATTTTATATTCTAAACTAGAGAAAACCTAACTTGCTTGATTTTATCCACACCCTTACCCTATTGTGAATTTCAGTTATTTGAATCTCTTCTTATATGTTATAAACTATTCTAACAAAAAAATTATTTATTTGATCAGCATACCGTATTTTAAATTATCAAATTTGAGTTTTATTTTAAACTTTATTACCTTAATCATGTGATGTTGATATTCTAATATTTAGTGTATCAAAATCTTATCAATATTATTACATTTTATTAAAAAATAATTAAACATATTTTATAATAAAATGTAATAACTCTTTATAAGATTTTGATAGTGTAAATATTAAAATCTCAATATCACACAATTAAAGTAAATAAAGTAAATAAGTTTAACATAAAACTTAAATTTAAAAATTTTAAATGCGGTATTCCGATTAAATAAAGAAATTTTTTGTTCTAATAGTTTATAATATATGAAAATTTAAACATAAATTTAAAATATAATAATATGGGAAGGGTGTGGTTAAGAAATAAGTAGGTGAGGCTTGCTCTATTTTAGAATATAAAATATTTTATATTTTATATTAAAAATTACTTATATATTTTTATATAATAATATTGTTAAAACTTTTCATAAATAAATTATTATAAAATATGTTTAATTATTTTTTAATAAAATGTAATAACTTTTTCAATGATTTTGATAGAGTAAATTTTAGGAACTCAACTTCACAAAAATAAATTCTAAAGTTTTAAATAAAACTAAAATTAGAAAATTACAAATGTGTATTATCAATCAAATAAATAATTTTTTTATAATATATGCAAACAAATACTAATAATAGAAATTCACTGTAGGGGATGAGTATGGATAAGTAACAAGCATGGGAGACTTGTTCTAATTTAAAATATAAAATATTTTATATTTTATATTATAAATATATTATATATTTTTATATAGTAATATTGTTGAAACTTTTACTAAATCAATTATTATAAAATATGTTTAATTATTTTTTAAAAAAAATATAAAAACACTTTATAAGATTTTGATAAAATCAATGTTAAAATCTCAACATCACATAAGTAAGGTAATGACATTTAAAATAAAACACAAATTTGAAAATTCCAAAAGCGGAATTTTTATCAAATAAACAATTTTTTTGCTAGAATAGTTTATAAAATATGCGAAAAAAATGCTAATAACTGAAATTCTAAATAGGGGAAGGGTATGGATAATAAACAAGCAGGTTAGGCTTGTTCTAGTTTAGAATATAAAATATTATATATTTTATATTAAAATTTAATTATATATTTTTTATATAATAATATTGTAAAAAAATTTTATAAATTAATTATTAAAAAATATGTTTAATTTTGTTTTTAATAAAATGTAATAACTCTTTATAAGATTTTGATAGACTAAATATTAAAATCTCAACATCACACAATTATGAATTTTAAAAGTTAAAATGCAGTATGTCGATCAAATAAATAATATTTTTGTTTGAATAGTTTATAACTTATGCAAAGATATGCTACTAACAGAAATTCAAAATAAAAATTAAATTTAAAAATTACAAATATAAAATGTTGATCAAATAAACAATTTTTGTATTAGAATAGTTTATAACATATGCAAAGAGATGCTAATAACAAAAACTAACAATAGGAGAAGGGTGTGGATAAGAAATAACCAGGTGAGACGTGCTCTAGTTTAATAAATAAAATATTATATATTTTTTATATATATAGTAATATTGTTAAAATTTTTCATAAATTAATTATTATAAAATATTTTTAATTATTTTTTTAATAAAATGTAATAACTCTTGATAAGATTTTGATAGAATAAATATTAGAATCTCAACATCACACAAGTAAAGTTATGAAGTTTAAAATAAAAATCAAATTTAAAAATTACAAATACGAATTGTCGATCAAATAAATAAATTTTTTGTTAGAATAGTTTATAACATATGCGAAGAGATACTAATAACTGAAATTCACAATAGGGGAAGGGTACGGATAAGAAACAAGTAGGTTAGGTTTTCTCTAATTTAAAATGTGAAATATTTTATATTTTATATTATAAATTAATTATATTTTTTTATATAATACTATTATTAAAATTTTTCATAAATCAATTATTATAAAATATGTTTAATTGTTTTTTAATAAAATATAATAACACCTTATAAGATTTTGATAGACTAAATATTAAAATCTGAACATCGCAAAATTAAGGTAATGAAATTTAAAATAAAACTCAAATTTTAAAATTCAAAATTCAATATATCGATCAAATAAATAATATTTTTGTGAGAATAGTTTATAACTTATGCAAAGATATGCTAATAATAGAAATTCAAAATAGGGGATGGGTATGGATAAGTAATAAGCATGTGAGGCTTGCTCTAGTTTAAAATATTATATATTATATGTTATATATTAATTATATATAGTAATATTGTTGAAATTTTACATAAATTAATTATTATAAAATATTTTTAATTATATTTTTAATAAAATATAATAACTCGTTATACGATTTTGATAGAGTAAATGTTAGAATCTCAACATCACACAAGTAAAGTTATGAAAGTTAAAATAAAACTCAAATTTAAAAATTACAAATGCGAAATATCGATCAAATAAATAATTTTGTGTTAGAACAGTTTATAACATATGCAAAGAGATGCTAATAATAAAAATTAATAATAGGAGAAGGGTGTGGATAAAAAATAACTAGGTGAGACTTACTCTAGTTTAATATATAAAATATTATATATTTTGTATTATATATTAAAGATATATTTTTATATATAGTGATATTTTTGAAATTTTTCATAAATTAATCATTATAAATTTTTTTTAAGTAGGTGACTCTTACTCTAATTTAAAATAATATTTTATATTATAAATTAATTATATATTTTTTTATATAATAATATTTTTGTAAATTTTCATAAATCAATTATTTTGAAATATGTTTAATTACTTTTTAAAAAAATTTAAAAACTCTTTACAAGATTTTGATAAAGTAAATATTAAAATCTCAATATCACATAATTAAGGTAACAAAGAGTAAAATAAAAATCAAATTTGAAAATTCCAAATGCGTAATATCGAACAAATAAACACTTTTTTGTTAAAATATTTTATAACATATGCAAAGAGATACTAATAATTGAAATTCATAATAGGGGAAGGGTATGAATCAGAAATAAGCAGGTGATGCTTACTTTTGTTTAAAATATAAAATGATATTTGAGATTTCATTCAATTAGTCAAATATAATCGGTGCCCTTGCTTTTGATAATGGAACTCTTAAATTTTTTTAAACGTATTGTATTCCCTAATTGTCTAATATTATCCTAATAGATTTGAAGAGCTTCTCAGCTGTTACATGTTATACTTTTGCAGTTTCCTATTTTGCATACAGGTTGTAAAGAATTTGTGTATGAAAGTTGCTCATATCAACCAACTTCTAGAGGATCTATTGAAGGTTCCTTTGATTTTATACCTGGGAGGTGCTGTTACAGTATGGCTTCCCCTTTTGTTTATTTTTTTGATTAAAAAACCACATTTGTCAATAAATGATAACATTGGATAACTTTGGCAATTTACTGCTTTTGGCTCCTTTCTTTACATTGTGAATGAACATGAGATTTATTAATAAAAAATTAAATGAATCTAAGATTACTAAAAATGATGTTATTTGAAATATGGCGCTCCAAGTCAAATCATAAGCTCTTAATGCAACTAGTAAGTTTTTATCCTAGTTTCAAACTCACAAAACCTAATGAGATGACTAATCCCTCTAGAGGACTTTCTTTTGAATAAGAAAGCCGGATTTCGTGCAAATGCTATGAAATAAGGTTTGATTCTATTCATAAGGGTGGTATGGATAAATTTATTATTTCGTAGAAATAACATATATCAACTCAATGGTTTTTGAAACACAGTACTTTTGAGTTTGGAATACAACTAACAAGCAAAGTGTAATTGTAAAGACATATAATATTAATTTAAAATATACAATGTATAATATTTTATATTTTAAATTAAAGCAATCCTCACCAGCTTGTTTCATATCCATACCTGATGCGAACCTCGCCAATATGCTGACGACACCCTACACCAAATATGGCAACGATCCCAAGACTTTCACGACGTAAGTGCGAAAAGATGGAATATACCTTGTTTATGTGAGAAACAAGGTATGGGATATGTAGACACCACACCCAAATCCTCTAAGAAGAACTCTTAGAAAACCCCGGGTGATAAGTCTTGATTGCTTGAACGCCACAGGTAAAAACCTGATAAGTTCAAAAGCTCTTTCAAGATAGAAAGAAGACAAAACCTCACAAGATATAAATTCCAAAGTGTGTCTCTCCAATGCTGTGGAGTAAGCCTTTTATAGGCTCATAAACCAACCGAATGACCCACATAATGAGGAAAAAAATCTAATATGGTTATAAGATAACCTTATCTAATCTAGCTACCTAATATTATCCTAAGAGATTTATTATATTTATAAATCTCTCCTTATTAATTAAATCTGAACCTCCTCTTGGGCTCTTTATTTGGGCTTCTATTTGAATATTCAGCAATCTCTTTAATCAGCCCATATAAAACTTTTTTTAATCTTTTTGCCCTTAACCTTGTGATTGGGCCCTCTTGCAGATTCAAATGATTATTTATCTCTTTTGGTGATGAACTGTTCAGCTCCATTACAGGTTCGGTTGATTGGACTTGTGAATTCGTAGTCTATTTAGTCGGATTCACATCAATACCCTTCCCCTATTGTGAATTTCTATTATTAGCATCTATTTTAATATCTTAAAAACTATTCTAACAAAAAAACTATTCTAGTTTAGAAAATAAAATATTATATATTTTATATTATAAATTAATAATATATTTTTATATAATAATATATTTAAAAATTTTCATAAGTTAATAATAATAAAATATATTTAATTATTATTTAATAAAATATAATAACTATTTTTAAGATTTTGATAGACTAAATATTAAAATCTCAATGTCACAAAATTGAGGTAATAAGGTTAAATATAAAACTTAAATTTGAAAATTTAAAATAAGGTATGTCGATCAAATAAACAATTTATTTGTTAGAATAGTTTATAATATATGCGAAGAGATGCTAATAACTGAAATTTATAATAGGGGTAGGATGTGGATAAGAAACAAGCAAGTTAGGCTTTCTCTAGTTTATATGATAAAATATTATATATTTTATATTATAAATTAATAATACGTTTTTATATGATAATATTCTTGAAAATTTTTATAAATTAATTATTATAAAATATGTTTAATTATTATTTAATAAAATATAATAACCCTTTATAAGATTTTAATAGACTAAATATTATAATCTCAACATCACACAATTAAGGTGACAAAGTTAAAAATAAAACTCAAATTTGAAAATTCAAAATAAGGTATGTCAATCAAATAAATTATTTTTTTGTTAGAATAGTTTATAAGATATGCAAAGTTATAGTATTAACTAAATATCACAATTGGAGAAGGTATGGATAAAAAAATAAGCACATTAGTCTTTTTGTTATTAAAAATATAAAATATATATATATATATATTTTTATATTATATATTAATTATATATTTTTTTTAGAATAGTTTATAACATATGCAAAGAGATGCAAATAACTGAAATTCACAATAGGTTAAGAGTATGGATAATAAATAACCAGGTTAGGCTTTCTCTACTTTAAAATATAAAATATTTTATATTTTACATTAATTATATTTTTTTATATAAAAATATTTTTAAGAAATTTTACAAATCAATTATTATGAAATTTGTTTAATTATTTTTTAATAACATGTAATAACTCTTTATATAATTTTGATAGACTAAATATTAGAATTTCAACATCACACAATTAAGGTAATTAAGTTAAAAATAAAACTCAAATTTTAAAATTCAAAATAAGGTATGTTAATCAAATAAATAAATTTTTTTGATAGAATAGTTTATAAGACATGCGATGTTATCCTAATAACGGAATATTACAATTGGGGAAGGATATGGATAAAAAAACAAGCACGTTAGTCTTTCTCTTGTTTAGAATATAAAATATATATTTTTTATATTATAAATTAATTATATATTTTTTATATAATAATATTGTTAAATTTATCATAAATCAATTATTATAAAATATGTTTAATATTTTTTTTAATAAAATGTAATAACTCTTAATAAGATTTTAAAAGACTAAATATTAGAATCTCAACATCTCACAATTAAGGTAATAAAGTTAAAAATAAAACTCAAATTTGAAAATTAAAAATGTGGAATGTTTATTAAATAAATAATTTTTTTGTTATAATAGTTTATAGCACCTTAGTCTTTCTCTTGTTTAGAATATAAAATATATATTTTTAATATTATAAATTAATTATATATTTTAAGATAATAATATTGTTAAAATTTTTTATACATTAATTATTATAAAATATGTTTAATTATTTTTTAATAAAATTTAATAACGCTTTATAAGATTTTGATATAGTAAATATTATAATCTTAACATTCCACAATTAAGGTAATAAAGTTTAAAATAAAACTAAAATTTGACAATTCAAAATACGGTATGTCGATTAAATAAATAATTTTTTTGTTAGAATAGTATATAACATATAAGAAGAGATGCAAATAACTGAAATTCACAATAGGGTAAAGGTGTGGATAAGAAACAAGCAGATTAGGTTTTCTCTAATTTAGAATATAAAATATTATATATTTTATATTATAAATTAATTATATATTTTTTATATAATAGTATTATAAAAAATTTTAATAAATTAATTATTATAAAATATGTTTAATTATTTTTTAATAAAGTGTAATAACACTTTATAAGATTTTAATAGACTAAATATTAGAATCTCAACATCAAACTATTAAATTAATAAAGTTACAAATAAAAATAAATTTAAAAATTCAAAATACGATATGTTGATCAAATAAATAATTCTTTTGTTAAAATAGTTTATACCATATGTGAAGAGATGCTAATAACTGAATGTGGCAATAGGGGAAGAGTTTGGATAAAAAACAAGCACGTTAGGCTTTCTCTAGTTAAAAATATAAAATGTATATATTTTATATTATAAATTAATTATATTCACAATGCCACAGGCAAAAACCTGATAAGTTCAAAAGCTCTTTCAAGATAGAAAGAAGACAAAACCTCACAAAATATAAATTCCAAAGTGTGTGTCTCTCCAATGCTGTGGAGTATGCCTTTTATAGGCTCAGAAAACAACCGAATGACCCACATAATGAGGAAAAAATCTATTATGGTTATAAGCTAACCTTATCTAATCTAGCTACCTAATATTATCCTAAGAGATTTATTATATTTATAAATCTCTCCTTATTAATTAAATATGGACCTTCTCTTGGGCTCTTCATTTGGGCTTCTATTTGAATATTCAGCAATCTCTTTAATCAGCCCATATAAAGCTTCTTTGAATCTTTTAGCCCTTGACCTTGTGATTGGGCCCTCTTGCAATCTCAAATGATTATTCACCTCATTTGGTAACAAAGTGTTCAGCTCCATTGCAGGTTCGGTTGATTGGACTTGTGAATTCGTAGTCTCTTTAGTTTGATTCACATCAGTTAGTGCTAAACCATGAGATATCTTCATTGGAACATGCTTGAATTCCTGTAAAAAAGATAAAATATTGCTCGGTAGATATCCGACAATGGGGTTAGTATTTAAAAATATATCCTTGTACATAGGTACTGTAAGGACATGTAAACTTATAAAATTATTTTTACTCTCTTTCTTTTCAATTATGACTTTTTTCTTTTCTTTTTCAAACTTGGCTTTTCTCTCTTCTGTTTCTCTTTCTTCCTTTTCAACATTGCCTTTTGTATCTTTCTTTTCAATTATGGCTTTTATCTCTTCTTCTTTTTCTGCTATTTTCTTTTCATTTGCCTTTTTCCTTTTCAATTGATCCTCATGTATTTGTTGTAGAGTCAAAGGTACAAGAAATATCGGTCTATTATGCATCACAAATGAGTACCTATTTGTTAATCTATCATGTGTAACTTGACGATCAAACTTCCAAGGTTGTCCCAATAGAATATGGCATGCTTGCATTGGCACCACATCACATAATACCTCATCCTTATATCTTCCAATAAAGAATGAAACCAACACTTGCTTGGTTACCTCGAGTTTGTGTTGATCATTCAATCTTTGAATTTAATAAGGCTTCGGATGCTTCAGTGTAGGTAATGCCAACTTCTCCACAAGTTCGGTGCTAGCCATATTAGTGCAGCTTCCTCCATCTATGATAACAGAACAAACTCTATTTTTTATAGAACAACAGGTATGAAATAGATTCTCATGTTGGTTGTCCATGATGTCATCAATCCATGGCCTTTCACTTTGAGTACATTGATTAATGCAATCGTGCCTGGCACTATCACAATTAACTTGAAGATCTTCAAATTCCTCAAGTTCTTGAGTATCAAAACGCTTAGATTCGCATGTGAACGACGTCTCACAACCCAAGGTTGTTGTTCAACGGAAGTATGTTGATGTGAACGATGTCTCACACCTTCCTCCAAGTGATCCATTCGCGTGTGAAGTAGCTCAAATCCAAACTTTACAACTTGTTTCACCATGGCTTTCCAATCTAGATTTTGAACGGGTTAAGGGAAACTGGCTTCTTTCCATGTGTTTCCTCTTTGTTGGAAATTGTAATCCTGCCAATTGTTAGAAACAAAAGAACCTCGCAACTCTCCCTCACATGTTTCTCTCAAAGACTCCTGTTTAACACTCAAATGATTTTTTTCTTAAAGATTTAAAACACTCTTGCCTTTTTCCACTCATATGTCTTCTTTCAATTTTAATTGAACTAAAGAACAAATCGTTTTCTACGAATTTTTTTTGGCTTTTTTTTATTTCGGCTTTTTTTATTGGCTTTTTCTATTATAGAGAAAGTAGATAAAAAGATGAGATTTTTTTTTATAGATAATAGAAGTAGAATGAAAGTATAACTAGATAGGAGAAAAGAGATTTTTTTTGTGATTTTTTTAATACTGACTAGAAATAGATAGAAGATAATGAAAATATAACTTGATAGGAGAAAAAAAGAGATTTTTTTGTGATTTTTTTATACTGGATAGAAATAGGAAGAGGAATAAGAAAATAGAACAAAAATTGAAAGGATAGTATGGAACTTGCTGTGCAACCGTGTGCTCTGATACCAACTGATGCGAACCCCGTCAATATACTAACGGCACCCTACACCAAATATGGAATAGACCCCAAGACTTTCACGACGCAAGTAAAAAGAATGGAATATACCTTGTTTGGTTAAGAGACAAGGTACGAGTAGATGTAGACGCCACACCCAAATCCTCTAAGGAGAGCTCCTAGAAAACCTTGGTGATAAGTCTGATTGCTTGAACGCCACAAGTAAAAACCTGACAAGTTCAAAAGTTCTCTCAAAAGAGAAAGAAGACATAAGCCTCACAATAAAATTGAAATCAAAGATCTGTCTACAATGGTCTAAAGTTAGCCTTTTATAGGCACTTGAGAATATTAGCAATTATTTAAATAAGGAAATAAAATATTGGGGTTGACATGCTAACCATATAGAAAATATATTATTTCCTAATTTAATCTTCTAAAAGATTTATGATAAATCTCTCACTTTAAATTCAAATTTGAATTATCTTCTTGAGATCTTCTTTTGGGCTTGAGATCTTATTGAGCTCTTCTTTTGGGCTTAATATCTTATTGGACATATCTTTTGGGCTTTCACTTGGATTTCGTCAATTGCTCCAATTAGTCCTTTATCAAATCTTTTGGCCCTTAACTTGTGAATCACAGAGTGCCCAATTTAATTCATATCATTCTCTATTTTAAAATATAAAATATTTTATATTTTATATCATAAATTAATTAAATATTTTTTTATATAATAATATTTTTGAAAATTTTCACAAATCAATTAATATGAAATTTGTTTAATTATTTTTTAAAAACATGTAATAACTCTTTATAAGATTTTGATAGACTAAATATTATAATCTCAACATTACACAATTAAGGTAATGAAGTTTAAAATAAAACTAAGATTTGAAAATATAAAATGCGGTATGTCGACCAAATAAACAATTTTTTTATTAGAATAATTTATAAAATATGTGAAAAGATTCTAATAACTGAAATTCATAATAGGGGAAAGGTATGGATAGTAAACAAGTAGGTTAAACTTTGTCTAGATTAAATATAAAATATTATATATTTTTATATAATAATATTGTTGAAATTTTTAATAAATTAATTATTATAAAATATGTTTAATTATGTTTTAATAAAATTTTATTACACTTTATAAGGTTTTTATAAAGGAAATATTAGAATCTAAACATCACATAAGTATCGTAATAAAGTTTAAAATAAAACTCAAAATTGAATATTTAAAATGCGGTATGTCGTTTAAATAAATAATTTTTTATTATAATAATTTTTAACATATGCGAAGTAATGCTAATAACAGAATGTCATAATAGGGGAAGAGTATAGATAAGAAACAAGCAGGTTAGGATTTCTCTAGATTAAAATATAAAATATTACATATTTTATATTATAAATTAATAGTATATATTTTATATAATAATATTTCTGAAATTTTTCATAAATAAATTATTATAAAATAAGTTTAATTATTTTTTAATAAAATTTTCTAACTCTTTATAAGATTTTGATGTACTAAATATTAGAATCTCAACATCCCACAATTAAGGTAATAATGTTTTAAAAAAAATTAAAATTTGATAATTCAAAATACTGTATTTCGATCAAAAAAATAATTTTATTATTAGAATAGTTTATAATATATGCGAATAGATGCATATAATTCACAATAGGGTAAGGGTATGGATAAGAATTAAGCAAGTTAGGCTTTCTATAATTTAGAATATAAAATATTATATATTTTATGTTATAAATTAATTTTATATACTTTTTATATAATAATATTGTTGAAAATTTTCATATATTAATTATTATAAAATATGTTTAATTATTTTTTAATTAAATGTAATAACTCTTTAAAAGATTTTGATAGACTATATACTAGAATCTCAACAACACACAATTAAGGTAATAAAGTAAAAAATAAAACTCAAATTTGATAATTCAAAATATAAAATATCGATCACATAAACAATTTTTTTGTTAAAATAGTTTATAACATATGAGAAAAGATACTAAAAAAGTTTAAAAAAAATCAAATTTAAAAATTTAAAATGTAGTATGTCGATCAAATAAACAATATTTTTGTTAGATTAGTTTATGACATATGCGAGGAGATACTAATAACTGAAAGTCACAATAGGGAATGAGTATGGATAAGAAACAAGCACGTTAGGCTTTCTCTAATTTAAAGTATAAAATATAAAATATTATATATTATAAATTAATTATATATTTTTATATAATTATATTGTTTAAAATTTTCATAAATAAATTATTATAAAATAGGTTTAATTAATTTTTAATAAAATTTCAAAACTCTTTATAAGATTTTGACAAACTATATATTAGAATCTAAACATCACACAATTTAGGTAATAAACTATAAAATAAAACTCAAATTTGAAATTTCAAAATACAGAATATCGATCAAATAAAAAATTATTTTGTTAGAATAGTTTATAACATATTCGAATAGATGCTAATAACTGAAATTCATAATAGCAGAAGGGTGTGGATAAGAAACAAATAGGTTAGGTTTCTCTAATTTAGAATATGAAATATTATATATTTTATATTAAAAATTAGTTATATATTTTTATATAATAATATTGTTGAAATTTTTCATAAATCAATTATTATAAAATGAATATATATTTTTTAAATAATAAAATTGTTGCAAATTTTAAAAATCAATTATTATAAAATATGTTTAATTATTTTTTTATAAAATTTAATAAATCTTTATATGATTTTGAGAAAGTAAATATTAGAATCTCAACATCACACTAGTAAGGTAATAAAGTTTAAAATAAAACTCAGATTTGAAAATACAAAATGCGATATGTCGATCAAATAAACAATTTTTTTGTTAGAATAATTTATAAAATATGTGAAGAGATTCTAATAACTGAAATTTACAATAGGAGAAGGGTATGGATAATAAACAAGTAGGTTAGGCTTTGTACAGATTAAAATATAAATATATTATATATTTTTATATAATAATATTGTTAAAATTTTTAATAAATCAATTATTTTAAAATATGTTTAATTATGTTTTAATAAAATTTTATAACTCTTTATAAGATTTTTATAAAGGAAATATTAGAATCTCAAAATCACACAAGTATGGTAATAAAGTTTAAAATAAAACTTAAAATTAAATATTTAAAATGCAGTATAACGATTAAATATACAATCTTTTTTGTTATAATAGTTTTTAACATATGCGAAGTAATGCTAATAACAGAATATCACAATAAGGAAAGGGTGTGGATAAAAAACAAGTAGGCCAGGATTTCTCTAGATTATATTATAAATTAATTATATATTTTTATATAATATTATTGTTGAAATATTTCATAAATTAATTATTATAAAATATGTTTAATTATTTTTTTATAAAATGTGATAACAGTTTATAATATTTTGATAGATTAAATATTATAATCTCGACAACACATAATTAAGGTAATAAAGTTTAAAATAAAACTCAAATTTCACAAATCAAAATACGCTATGTCGATCAAATAAACAATGTTTTTGTGAGAATAGTTTATAACATATAAGAAGAGATGCTGATAACTAAAATTCACAATAGAGGAAGGCTATACATAAGAAACAAGTAGGTTAGGCCTTCATTAGTTTAGAATATAAAATATAAAATATTTTATATTAAATTTTAATTATATATTTTTTGAAATAATAATATTGTTAAAAATTTTCATAAATGAATTATTATAAAATATGTTTAATTATTTTTTTTAATAAAAAGTAATAACTCTTTTTAAGATTTTGATAGACTATATATTAGAATCTCAATATCACACAATTTAGGTAATAAAATATAAAATAAAACTCAAAATTTAATATTCAAAATACGATATATCGATCAAATAAATAATATTTGTGTTAGAATAGTTTATAATATATGCGAAGTGGTACTAATAATTGAATGTCACAATAGAGGAAGGGTATGGATAAAAAATAAGCACATTAGGCTTTGTCTAGTTTTGAATATAAAATATTATATATTTTATATTATAAATTAATTATATATTTTTTATATAATAATATTGTTAAAATATTTTATAAATCAATTATTATAAAATATGTTAAATTATTTTTTTAATAAAATGTAATAACTATTTATAAGTAAATATTGGAATATTAGCATCACACAATTAAAGTAATAAAGTTTAAAATAAAACTCAAACTTTTAAAATTCAAATTGTTGTATGTTTATAAAATAAACAATTTTTTTGTTAAAATAGTTTATAATCTATAAAAAGAGATACTAATAACTGAAATTCACAATAGGGGAAGGGTTTGAAAAAAAAATAAGCAGATTAGATTTGCTCTAGTTTAGTATATAAAATATAATATTTTATATTGTATATTATAAATTAATTATATATTTATTGATATAATAATATTTTTTATATTTTTCATGAATGAATTATTATAAAATAAGTTCATTTATTTTTTAATAAAATATAATAACTCTTTATAAGATTTTGATAGACTATATATTAGAATCTCAACATCACACAATTAAGTTAATAAAGTTAAAAAAACTCAAATTCAAAAATTCAAAATGCGGAATGTCAATAAAATAAACAATTTTTTTTGTTATAATAGTTTATAACAAATGCGACAAAATACTAATATCGGAAATTCACAAGAAGGGAATGATATGGATAAGAAATAAGTAGGTTAGGCTTTCTCTAGTTTAGATTATTAAATATTAAATGTTTTATATTATAAAGTAATTATATATTTTTTTATACAATAATATTGTTGAAATTTTTCAAAATCAACTATTATAAAATATTTTTAATTATTTTTTAATAAAATGTAATAATATTTTTAAGATTTTGATAAAGTAAATATTAGAATCTTAACATCATACAATTAATGATGTGAATCCGACTAACGAGAGTACGAATTCATATGTCCAATCAACCGAACCTACAATGGAGCTGAACAGTTCGTCACCAAAAGAGATGAATAATCATTTGAGTCTACAAGAGGGCCCAATCATAAGGTCAAAGGCTAAAAGATTCAAAAAAGCTTTATATGGGCTGATTAAAGAGATTGCTGAATATTCAAATAGAAGCCCAAATGAAGATCCCAAGATGAGCCCAAGAGAAGGTCCAGATTTAATTAATAAGGAGAGATTTATAAATATAATAAATCTCTTAGGATAATACTAGGTAGTCAGATTAGATAAGGTTAGCTTATAACCATAATAGATTTTTTTCCACATTATGTGGGTCATTCGGTTGTTTTCTAAGCCTATAAAAGGCATACTCCATAGCATTGGAGACACACACTTTGGAATTTATATCTTGTGAGGTTTTGTCTTCTTTCTATCTTGAAAGAGCTTTTGAACTTATCAGGTGTTTACCTGTGGCGTTCAAGTAATCAAGACTTATCACCCGGGGTTTTCTAAGAGTTCTTTTTAGAGGATTTGGGTGTGGCGTCTACATATCCCATACCTTATTTCTCACATAAACAAGGTATATTCCATCTTTTCGCACTTGCGTCGTGAAAGTCTTGGGATCGTTGTCATATTTGGTGTAGGGTGTCGTCAGCATATTGGCGAGGTTCGCATTTAAAAATTTAAAAATTCTAAATATAAAACTTAAATTTAAAAATTCTAAATATGGAATGTCGATCAAATAAACAAATTTTTTGTTAGAATAGTTTATAATATGTTTAATTATTTTTTAATAAAATGTAATAATAACTCTTTATAAAATTTTGATAGACTATATATTAGAATCTCAACATTACACAATTAAAGTAATAAAGTTTAAACGAAAACTCAAATTTAGCAATTCAAAATATGGTATGTCGATCAAATAAAAAATTCTTTTTTTTTAGAATAGTTTATAACGTATGGGAAGAGATGCTAATAACTGAATGTCATAATAGGGGAAGGATTTGGATAAAAAACAAGCACGTTAGGCTTTCTCTAGATTAGAATATAAAATATTATATATCTTATATTATAAATTAATTATATATATTTTTATATAGTAATATTATTAAAAAATTTTACAAATCAATTATTATAAAATATGTTTAATTATTTTTTAATAAAATTTAATAACTCTTTATAAAATTTTGATAATGTAAATATTAGAATATAAATATTACACAAGTAAGGTAATAAAGTTTAAAATAAAACTAAAATTTGAAATTTTAAAATATGATATATCGATCAAATAAACAATGTTTTTATTATAATAGTTTATAAGAGATGCGAAGAGATGCTAATAACTAAAATTCACAATAATTGAAGGGTATGGATAACAAGCAGGTTAGGCTTTATCTAGGTTAGAAAATAAAATATTATATATTTTATATTATAAGTTAATTTTATATTGGTTATAGAATAATGTTGTTGAAAATTTTCATAAATTAATTATTATAAAATATGTTTAATAATTTTTTAATAAAATGTAATAACTCTTAATAAGATTTTGAAAGACTAAATATTAGAATCTTAACATCTCACAATTAAGGTAATAAAGTTAAAATTAAAACTAAAATTTGAAAATTCCAAATGTGGAATGTCGATTAAATAAATATTTTTTTATTAGAATAGTTCATAGCACGTTAGTCTTTCTCTTGTATAGAATATTATATATATATATATATATTTTATATCATAAATTAATTATATATTTTTTATATAATAATATTATTAAAATTTTTTATAAATAAATTATTATAAAATATATTTAATTATTTTTTAATAAAATTTAATAACGCTTTATAAGATTTTAATATACTAAATATTATAATCTCAACATCCCACAATTAAGGTAATAAAGTTTAAAATAAAGCTTAAATTTAACAATTCAAAATGCGGTATGTCGATCAAATAAACAATTTTTTTATTAGAATAGTCTAAAATAAGAAGAGATACAAATAACTAAAATTCATAATAAGGTAAGGGTATGGATAAGAAACAAGTAGATTAGGTTTTCTCTAGTTTTATATATATATATATATTATAAATTAATTATATATTTTTTATATAATAATATTTTCTAAATTTTTCATAAATCAATTATTACAAAATATATTTTATTATTTTTTAATAAAGTGTAATAACTCTTTATAAGATTTTGATAGACTAAAGATCAAAATCTCAACATCAAACAATTAAGTTAATAAAGTTACAAATACAACTAAATGTACGAAGTGATCCTAATAACTGAATGTTATAATAGGGGAATGGTATTGACAAAAAACAAGCAAGTTAGACTTTCTCTAGTTTAAAATATAAAATATTATATATTATATATTATATATTATATATTATATATTAATTATATATTTTTATTTAGTAATATCATTGAAATATTTCTTAAATTAATTATTATATAATATGTTTAATTATTTTTTTAATAAAATATAAAAAAATTTATAAGATTTTGATACACTAAATATTAGAATCTCAACATCACATAATTAAGTTAATAAAGTTAAAAATAAAACTCAAATTTGAAAATTCAAAATATTGAATGTCGATCAAACAAACAATTTTTTGTTAGAATAGTTTATAATATATGCAAAGAGATGTTAATAACTGAAATTCATAATAGAGGAAGGGTACGTAATAGATATAAGCAGGTTAGGCTTTTTATAGTTTAGAATATAAAATATTATGTATTTTATTTTATAAATTAATTATATATTTTCTTATATGATAATATTGTTAAAATATTTCATAAATTAATTATTATAAAATATCTTTAATTATTTTTTTATAAAATGTAATAACACTTTTGAAAATTTTGATAGATTTAATATTATAATCTCAACATCACACAATTAAGATAATAAATTTTAAAATAAAACTCAAATTTGACAAATCAAAATACGATATTTCGATCAAATAAATATTATTTTTGTTAGAATAGTTTATAACATATACGAAAAGATGCTAATAACTTAAATTCATAATAGAGGAAGGCTATGCATAAGAAACAAGTATGTATATTTTTTATATAATAATATTGTCAAAAAATTTCATAAATCAATTATTATAAAATATGTTTAATTTTTTTTAATAAAGTTTAATAACTTTTTATAAGATTTTGATAGACTAAATATTAGAATCTCAACATCACACAATTAAGTTAATAAATTTTAAAATAAAACTAAATTTCAAATTTCAAATTACTGTATGTCGATCAAATAAATAATTTTTTTTAGAATAGTTTATAACATATGCAAAGAGATGCAAATAACTGAAATTCAAAATAGGTTAAGGGTATGGATAAGAAATAAGCAGGTTAGACTTTCTCTAGTTTAAAATATAAAATATTTATATTTTATATTATAAATTAATTATATGTTTTATATATAATAATATTTTTGAAAATTTTCACAAATCAATTATTATGAAATTTGTTTAATTATTTTTTTTAATAACAAGTAATAAATCTTTATAAAATTTTGATAGACTAAATATTATAGTCTCAACATCACACAATTAAGGTAATTAAGTTTAAAATAAAACTTAAATTTAATAATTCAAAATACGATATGTCAATTAAATAAACAATATTTTTGTTGTAATAGCTTATAACATGTGCGAAGAGATGCTAATAACTGAAAGTCACAATATGGAAATGGTATGGATAATAAAGAAGCAGGTTAAGCTTTCTCTATATTAAAATATAAAATATTATATATATTTATATAATAATATTGTTGAAATTTTTAATAAATCAATTATTATAAAATATGTTTAATTATGTTTTAATAAAATTTTATAACTCTTTATAAGATTTTTATGAAGTAAATATTAGAATCTAACATCACACAAGTATGATAATAAAGTTTAAAATAAAACTTAAATTTGAATATTTAAAATGCGGTATATCGATTAAATAAACAATTTTTTTGTTATAATAGTTTTTAACATATGCGAAATAATGCTAATAACATAATATCACAATAGGGAAGGGTGTGGATAAGAAACAAGCTGGTTAGGATTTCTCTTGATTAAAATATACAATATTACATATTTTATATTATAAATTAATAGTATATATTTTATATAATAATATTTCTGAAAGTTTTCATAAATAGATTATTATAAAATATGTTTAATTATTTTTTAATAAAATTTAATATCTCTTTATAAGATTTTGATGTACTAAATATTAGAATCTCAACATCCCACAATTAAGGTAATAACGTTTTTAAAAAAAACTCAAATTTGACAATTCAAAATACGGTATGTCAATTAAATAAATAATTCTTTTGTTAGAATAGTTTATAACATATGCGAATAGATGCAAATAACTGAAATTCACAATAGGGGAAGGTTTTGGATAAGAAACAAGCAGATTATGCTTTCTAAAGTTTAGTATATAAAATATCATATATTTTATATTATAAATTAATTATATATTTTTTATAAAATAATTTTGTTGAAATTTTTGAAAAATCAATTATTATAAAATATGTTTAATAATTTTTTAATAAAATATAATAACTTTTTATAAGATTTTGATAGAATATATATTAGAATCTCAACATCATACAATTAAGGTAATAACGTTTAAAATAAAATTCAAAATGCGGAATGTTAATGAAATAAACAATTGTTTTGTTAGAATAATTTTTAACATATGCGAAGAGACCCTAATAACTTAAATTCATAACAGTGGAAGGGTATAGATAAGAAACAAGCAGGTTAAACTTTCTCTAGTTTAGAATATAAAATATTATATGTTTTATATTATAAATTAATTATATATTTTCTATATAATAATTTTGTTGAAATTTTTTATAAATCAATTATTATAAAATATGTTTAATTATTTTCTAATAAAAATTTAATAACTCTTTATAAGATTTGGATAAAGTAAATATTTGAATCTCAACATCACACAAGTAAGATAGTGAAGTTTAAAATAAAACAAATATTTTAAATTCATAATACGGTTTTTCAATCAAATAAAAATTTTTTTTGTTAGAATAGTTTATAACATATGCGAATAGATACTATTAACTGAAATTTACAATAGGTGAAGGGTATCGATAAGAAATAAGCACCTTAGACTTTTTGTAGTTTAAAATATAAAATATTATAAATTAATTATATATGTTTTATATAATAATATTGCTGAAATTTTTCATAAATCAATTATTATAAAATATGTTTATTTATTTTTTAATAAAACTTAATACACTTTGTAAGATTTTGGTAAAGTAAATATTAGAATCTCAAAATCACACAAGTAAGTTAATGAAGTTTAAAATAAAACTCAAATTTAAAAATTTAAAATATGGTATGTCGATCAAATAAACAATTTTTTTGTTAAAATAGTTTATAATATATGCAAAGTGATGCTAATAACTGAAATTCACAACAGGAAAAAGGTATACAGAAGAAACAAGCAGGTGGAGCTTTGATGCAAACCTCGCCAATATGCTAACGACACCTTACACCAAATATGACAGCGATCCCAAGACGTTCACGACACAAGTGCGAAAAGATGGAATACCTTGTTTATGTGAGAAACAAGGTATGAGATATGTAGGCACCACACCCAAACCCTCTTAGAAGAACTTTTAGAAAACCCCGGGTGATAAGTCTTGATTACTTGAACGCCACAGGTAAGAACCTGATAAGTTCAAAAGCCTTATCAAGATAGAAAGAAGACAAAACTCACAAGATTGAAATTCTAAAGTATGTCTCTCCAATGCTGTGGAGTATGCCTTTTATAGGCTCAGAAAACAACTGAATGGCCCACAAAATGAGCAAAAAAATCTATTATGGTTATAAGCTAACCATATCTAATCTAAATATCTAGGATGTTTTAATAACTAATTTAAAAATCTGAACTACCTAATATTATCCTAAGAGATTTATTATATTTATAAATCTATCCTTATTAATTAAATATGAACCTTCACTTGGGCTCATCTTGGGCTCTTCATTTGGGCTTCTATTTGAATATTCAACAATCTCTTTAATCAGCCCATATAAACCTTCTTTGAATCTTTTAGCCCTTGACCTTGTGATTGGGCCCTCTTGTAGTCTCAAATGATTATTCATCTCATTTGTTGAGAAATTGTTCAGCTCCATTGCAGGTTCGGTTGATTGGACTTGTGAATTCGTAGTCTCTTTAGTCGGATTCGCATCATTCTCCCACTCTTGAAAATGATTTGTCCTCAAATCTTTTGTTTCTTCCTCACCTACATCAAAGGGCATTAAATAAGTAACATTGAAACTTTCATTTACGCTATACTCACCAGGAAACTCTAGCTTTTAAGCATTATTATTAATGCATTCCAACACACGAAATGGTCCATCTCCTCTAGGAAGAAGTTTTTATCGCCTTTGTACCGAAAATCATTCTTTCCTCATATGAAGCCAGACCCAATCGTTGGGTTCAAAAATGACACTTTTGTGGCCCTTGTTTGCTTGTTTTTCATAAACTTTAGTCATTCATTCAATGTGCATCTTTGTCTTCTGATGCGAACCTCGCCAATATACCGACGACACCATACACCAAATATGGCAATGATCCCAAGACTTTCACGACGCAAGTGCGAAAAGATGGAATATACCTTGTTTATGTGAGAAACAAGGTATGAGATAAGTAGATGCCACACCCAAATCCTCTAAGAAGAACTCTTAGAAAACCCCAGGTGATAAGTCTTGATTGCTTGAACGCCACAGGTAAAAACCTGATAAGTTCAAAAGCTCTTTCAAGATAGAAAGAAGACAAAACCTCACAAGATATAAATTCCAAAGTGTGTCTCTCCAATGTTGTGGAGTATGCCTTTTATAGGCTCAGAAAACAACCGAATGACCCACATAATGAGGAAAAATCTATTATGGTTATAAGCTAACCTTATCTAATCTAACCACCTAATATTATCCTAAGAGATTTATTATATTTATAAATCTCTCCTATTTAATTAAATCTGGACCTTCTCTTGGGCTCATCTTGGGCTCTTCATTTGGGCTTCTATTTGAATATTCAGTAATCTTTTTAATCAGCCCATATAAAACTTATTTGAATCTTTTAGCCCTTGACCTTGTGATTGGGCCCTCTTGCAGTCTCAAATGATTATTCATCTCATTTTGGTGACGAACTATTCAGCTCCATTGCAGGTTCGTTTGATTGGACATGTGAATTCGTAGTCTCTTGGGTCGGATTCGCATCATTCTCCCCCTCTTGAAAATGATTTGTCATCAGATGTATAAATGAATTCTACCCACCTTGTATGATACTCATTCAGCATGAGGGCTACTCCGCTGAACTTTTCATTATAATGTGCAAGTGTTCTTCTTTTCTGACTTACCAAATAAGGTGTTTGCCAATCTCGAATTGCCTTAATTGCCTTAATTTCCTTGTCAATGACAATACCTTCAAAACTTATAACATATCCAAGAAATACAAGTTTACCCAAACATAATATGCAATTCTTCAATTTGGCAAACAACTGATATTTCCTAAAAACTTGCAAGACAATTTTTAAATATCCTTCATGTTTATCTAAGTAATTGTTGTATATTATGATTTTATCAAAATATGTGGCAACAAAGTTTTTAATAAAAGCACGTAGGATATAATTTATTAACTTCATAAAAGTGTTATATGCATTAGCCAAACTAAAAATAATATTCAACCATTCATATAAACCATGTTTTACTTTTAATGCAGTTTTCAATCCATAATTAGCTTTCATTCGAATTTTAGAATATTCACTCTTGTGATTAAATTTTGAAAACAAATAGTTTTCATGCAACTCATCTAATATAATATTTACTTGAGTAATAGAGTGAAGATACATTACCTTCATACGGTTGATAATTCGAAAATCAACACACCTTCGCCAAATTTTGTCTTTCTTAGGCATTTGCACAATACCTGAAATCATGTTATCCCGTGCATATCCTAGCTTCATCAAATTTAGGATTTGGTGTTGAATTTGATACTTGATTTCTCGATCAGGTTGCAAACTAGGAGTTTTCTTCTTAGGAATGACATTCTTGAATTCTTGCATAAGAGAAATACTAATTCTCGGAAAATATCCGACAATATGGTTAGTCAAATATAAATCCTTATACATAAGTACTGTAAGGATAGGATATGGAATTTTATCTCTCTTTATCTCACTTTTTCTCTCCATAAAATTGTTTTTACTCTCTTTTCTTTGTATTATGGCTTTTTTCTCTTCTTTTTTAACATTGCCTTTTCTCTCATCATTTTCAATTTCGGCTTTTCTCCCTCTGATTTTTCTTTCTTCTTTTTCAGTATTGCCTTTTATCTCTTCCTCTTCAATCATGGCTTTTCTCTCTTGTCTTTCTGCTATTTTCTTTTCATTTGCCTTTTTCTTTTTCAACTTATCCTGAAAAACTTGTTGTAAAGTCAAAGATACAAGAGATATTGGTCTATTATTCATCACGAATGAGTACCTATCTGTTAATCTATCATATGTAACGTGACGGTCTAACTTCCAAGGTTCTCCGAATAAAATATGACATGCTTGCATTGGTACTACATCACATAATATTTCATCTTGATATTTCTCAATAGAGAAGGACACTTTCACCTGTTGGGTTACCTCGAGTTTGGGTTGATCACTCAGCCTTTGAATTTGATATGGCTTTGGATGCTTCGTTGCATGTAATGCCAACTTCTCCACAAGCTCGGTACTAGCAAAGTTAGTGCAGCTTTCCCCATCTATGATAATAGAACAAACCTTATTGTTCATAGAGTAACGAGTATGAAATAATTTCTCACGTTAGTTGTCCAAGATATCATTAACCCATGGTCTGTTACAAGTAGTAAGTTGATTGAAGGAATTGAGCTTGATGTCGCCACGATTAACTTGGAGATCATCGAACTCCCCCAGTTCCTGTGGTTCAAAGCATCGAGATCGACTGCTCCACGGTCGTTCAATGGAAGTATGTGAGTGTCGTTTCACACCTTCCTCCAAGCGATCCATTCGCATATGAAGTGGCTCAAATTCAGACTTCACTATCTCTTTCATTTGACTCTTCATTGCTTTCCATTGTTGGTTTTGAAAAGGCGATATGAAACCCTCTTTTTTCATTGTGTTTTCTTGTCGTTGAACGTTCTGAACCTGATAATTGTTAGAAAGAAAAGAATCTCGCAACTCTCCCTCACATGTTTCTCTCAAACACTCATGTTTCACACTCAAATAGCTGTTTCTTATAGATTTAAAGCACTCTTGCCTTTTTCCACTCATATGTCCTTTTTCAATCTGAATTGAACTTTAAAAACAAATCATTTTTACGAAGCAGTTCAACTTGAGGAACAATCAAGACATATCGGTAAAGGTTTTCAAAAAGCAATTCCAATGAATTCAAGTGAGAGTAAAATTTAGATAGAGAAGAAAGAAATTAAGATGAAATAAAGTACTAGAAGATAGAGCAGAATAAGAATGAGATATAAGATAGAATAGTGTGCCTCTTTTTTTTTCTTTTGCCTTTTTTTTCACAAATTTTTTTCCTCTTTTTTTTAGCACGAACTTTTTTTGCTCTTTTTTTCATTTTTTTTGCTCTTTTTTTAGCACGAATCTTTTTTGCTTTTTTTTTTCTTTTTTTAGCCTACTGAAGAGAAGATAGATAGAAGAATATGATAATTTTTTTATAGAGAATAGAAATAGCTAGAGAAGATAAAAAAAAAAGATAAAAAAAATGCCATGGAACTTGCCGTGCAATCGTGTGCTCCAACAGATGCGAACCTCGCCAATATGCTGACGACACCCTACACCAAATATGGCAACGATCCCAAGACTTTCACGACGCAAGTGCGAAAAGATGAAATATACCTTGTTTATGTGAGAAACAAGGTATGAGATAAGTAGACGCCACACCCAAATCCTCTAAGAAGAACTCTTAGAAAACCCCGGGTGATAAGTCTTGATTGCTTGAACGCCACAGGTGAAAAAACCTGATAAGTTCAAAAGCTCTTTCAAGATAGAGAGAAGACAAAACCTCACAAGATATAAATTCCAAAGTGTGTCTCTCCAATGTTGTGGAGTATGCCTTTTATAGGCTCAGAAAACAACCGAATGACCCACATAATAAGGAAAAATCTATTATGGTTATAAGCTAACCTTATCTAATCTAACCACCTAATATTATCCTAAAAGATTTATTATATTTATAAATCTCTCCTATTTAATTAAATCTGGACCTTCTCTTGGGCTCTTCATTTGGGCTTCTATTTGAATATTGAACAATCTTTTTAATCAGCCCATATAAAACTTATTTGAATTTTTTAGCCCTTGACCTTGTGATTGGGCCCTCTTGCAGTCTCAAATGATTATTCATCTCATTGTGGTGATGAACTATTCAGCTCCATTGCAGGTTCGTTTGATTGGACTTGAGAATTCGTAGTCTCTTGGGTCGGATTCGCATCATCTTCTCGTACAGTTCTTTCACAAACTGTGATTTTCTCTTTTCATCAAGAAGTGGAGTTAGATCTAGAGGGGTTAATGAATTGAAACCATAAACAATCTCAAATGGTGAAAAATTAGTTGTAGAATGAACAGAATGATTATAAGCAAATTCAACATGTGCCAAGCAATCTTCCCATGATTTCAAATTCCTTTTTATTATAGAACGTAATAAAGTACCTAATGTCCTATTTACTACTTTTGTTTGACCATCAATTTGTGGGTGACATGTTGTTGAAAACATCAGTTTGGCTCCCAATTTACCCCCATAGGGTTTTCCAAAAGTAACTCAAGAACTTAGAATTACGATAAGAAACAATAGTTCTAGGCATACCATGCAATCCGACAACTTCTCTAAAGAACAAATCAGCAACATTCGATGTATCATCAGTTTTATGACATGGAATGAAATGTGCTATTTTCGAAAACCTATCAACTACCACAAACACAGAATCCCTCCCCCTCTTAGTTCTTGGTAATCCTGATGCGAACCTCGCCAATATGATGATGACACCATACACCAAATATGTCAATGATCCCAAAACTTTCATGACGCAAGTGCGAAAAGATGGAATATACCTTGTTTATGTGAGAAACAAGGTATGGGATATGTAGACGCCACACCCAAATCCTCTAAGAAGAACTCTTAGAAAACCCCAGGTGATAAGTCTTGATTGCTTGAATGCCATAGGTAAAAGCCTGATAAGTTCAAAAGCTCTTTCAAGATAGAAAGAAGACAAAACCTCACAACATATAAATTCCAAAGTGTGTGTCTCTCCAATGTTGTGGAGTATGTGATGCGAACCTCACCAATATGCTGACGACACCCTACACCAAATATGGCAACAATCCCAAGACTTTCACGATGCAAGTACGAAAAGATGGAATATACCTTGTTGATGTGAGAAACAAGGTATGGGATATGTAGACGCCACACCCAAATCCTCTAAGAAGAACTCTTAGAAAACCCCGGGTGATAAGTCTTGATTGCTTGAACGCCACAAGTAAAAAAACCTGATAAGTTCAAAAGCTCTTTCAAGATAGAAAGAAGATAAAACCTCACAAGATATAAATTGCAAAGTGTCTGTCTCCAATGCTATGGAGTATGCCTTTTATAGGCTCAGAAAACAACCGAATGACCCACATAATGAGGAAAAAATCTATTATGGTTATAAGTTAACCTTATCTAATCTAGCTACCTAATATTATCCTAAGAGATTTATTATATTTATAAATCTCTCCTCATTAATTAAATCTGAACCTTTTGTTGGGCTCATCTTGGGCTCTTCATTTGGGCTTCTATTTGGATATGTAGCAATCTCTTTAATCAGCCCATATAAAGCTTCTTTGAATCTTTTAGCCCTTGACCTTGTGATTGGGCCCTCTTGAAGTCTCAAGTGATCATTTATCCCAATTGGTGACAAAGTGTTCAGCTCCATTGCAAGTCTGGTTTATTGAACTTGTGAATTCGTACTCTCGTTAGTCGGATTCACATTAGTATGCCTTTTATAGGCTCAAAAAACAACCGAATGACCCATATAATGAGGAAAAAATCTATTATGGTTATAAGCTAACCTTATCTAATCTAGCTACCTAATATTATCCTAAGAGATTTATAAATCTCTAGTTATTAATTAAATCTGGACCTTCTGTTGGGCTCATCTTGTGCTCTTCATTTGGGCTTCTATTTGAATATTCAGCAATCTCTTTAATCAGCCCATATAAAGCTTCTTTGAATCTTCTAGCCCTTGACCTTGTGATTAGGCCCTCTTGCAGTCTCAAATGATTATTCACCTCATTTGGTAACAAAGTGTTCAACTCCATTGCAGGTTTGGTTGATTGGATTTATGAATTCGTAGTCTCTTTAGTCAGATTCATATCACATCCTAAAACAAAATCTATGGAAATGTCAATCCAAGGTGCATTAGAAATCGAAAGGGGAGTATACAAGTGATGTGAATCTGACTAAAGAGAGTACGAATTCACAAGTTCAATAAACCAGACCTGTAATGGAGCTGAACACTTTGTCACCAAATGGGATAAATGATCACTTGAGACTTCAATAGGGCCCAATCACAAGGTGAAGGGCTAAAAGATTCAAAGAAGCTTTATATGGGCTGATTAAAGAGATTGCTGCATATTCAAATAGAAGCCCAAATGAAGAGCCCAAGATGAGCCCAACAGATGGTCCAGATTTAATTAATAACTAGAGATTTATAAATCTCTTAGGATAATATTAGGTAGCTAGATTAGATAAGGTTAGCTTATAACCATAATAGATTTTTTTCCTCATTATTTGGGTCATTCGATTCTTTTCTGAGCCTATAAAAGGCATACTCCACAACATTGGAGACACATTTTTGGAATTTATATCTTGTGAGGTTTTGTCTTCTTTCTATCTTGAAAAAGCTTTTGAACTTATCAGGTTTTTACCTGTGGCGTTCAACCAATCAAGACTTATCACCTAGGGTTTTCTAAGAGTTCTTTTTAGAGGATTTGAGTGTGGCGTCTACATATCCCATATCTAGTTTCTCACATAAACAAGTATATTCCATCTTTTCGCACTTGCGTCGTGAAAGTCTTGAGATCGTTGCCATATTTGGTGTAGAGTGTCGTCAGCATATTGGCGAGGTTCATACCTCTCACTTAAATTCTTTGGAATTACTTTTTGAAAACCTTTATCGATATGTCTTGATTGTTCCTCAAGTTGAACTGCTTCGTAAAAATGATTTGTTTTTAAAGTTCAATTCAGATTGAAAGAAGACATATGAGTGGAAAAAGACAAGAGTGCTTTAAATCTATAAGAAAAAGCCATTTGAGTGTGAAACATGAGTGTTTGAGAGAAACATGTGAGGGAGAGTTGCGAGGTTCTTTTCTTTCTGATGCGAACCTCGCCAATATGCTGACGACACCCTACACCAAATATGGCAACGATCCCAAGACTTTCACGACGCAAGTAAGAAAAGATGGAATATACCTTGTTTATGTGAGAAACAAGGTATGGGATATGTAGACGCCACACCCAAATCCTCTAAGAAGAACTCTTAGAAAACCCCAGGTGATAAGTCTTGATTGCTTGAATGCCATAGGTAAAAGCCTGATAAGTTCAAAAGTTCTTTCAAGATAGAAAGAAGACAAAACCTCACAACATATAAATTCCAAAGTGTGTGTCTCTCCAATGTTGTGGAGTATGCCTTTTATAGACTCAAAAAACAACCGAATGACCCATATAATGAGGAAAAAATCTATTATGGTTATAAGCTAACCTTATCTAATCTAGCTACCTAATATTATCCTAAGAAATTTATAAATCTCTAGTTATTAATTAAATCTGGACCTTCTGTTGGGCTCATCTTGTGCTCTTCATTTGGGCTTCTATTTGAATATTCAGCAATCTCTTTAATCAGCCCATATAAAGCTTCTTTGAATCTTCTAGCCCTTGACCTTGTGATTGGGCCCTCTTGAAGTCTCAAGTGATCATTTATCCCAATTGGTGACAAAGTGTTCAGCTCCATTGCAGGTTCGGTTGATTGGACATGTGAATTCGTAGTCTCTTTAGTTGGATTCACATCACTTTCTAACAATTATCAGGTTCAGAAGGTCCAACGACAAGAAAACACAATGAAAAAAGAGGGTTTCATATCGCCTTTTCAAAACCAACAATGGAAAGCAATGAAGAGTCAAATGAAAGAGATAGTGAAGTCTGAATTTGAGCCACTTCATATGCGAATGGATCGCTTGGAGGAAGGTGTGAGACGACACTCACATACTTCCATTGAACGGCCGTGGAGCAGTCGATCTCGATGCTTTGAACAACAGGAATTCGGGGAGTTCAATGATCTCCAAGTTAATCGCGGTAACATCAAGCTCAATTCGTTCAATCAACCCACTACTTGGGACAGACCATGGATTGATGATATCTTGAATAACCAACGTGAGAAGTTATTTCATACTCGTTGCTCTATGAAAAATAAGGTTTGTTCTGTTATCATAGATGGGGAAAGCTGCACTAACTTTGCTAGCACCAAGCTTGTGGAGAAGTTGGCATTACTTATAATGAAGCATCCAAAGCCATATCAAATTCAAAGGCTGAATGATCAACCCAAACTTGAGGTAACCCAACAGGTGATAGTGTCATTCTCTATTGGGAAATATCAAGATGAAATATTATTTGATGTAGTACCAATGCAAGCATGTCATATTTTATTGGGAGAACCTTGGAAGTTAGATCGTCACGTTACATATGATAGATTAACAGATAGGTACTCATTCGTGATGAATAATAGACCAATATCTCTTTTACCACTTTACAACAAGTTTTTCAGGATCAGTTGAAAAAGAAAAAGGCAAATGAAAAGAAAATAGCAGAAAGACAAGAGAGAAAAGCCATGATTGAAGAGGAAGAGATAAAAGGATTGAAAAAGAAGAAAGAAAAATCAGAGGGAGAAAAGCCGAAATTGAAAATGATGAGAGAATAGGCAATGTTGAAAAAGAAGAGAAAAAAACCATAATACAAAAAAAAAGAGTAAAAATAATTTTTTGGAGAGAAAAAGTGAGATAAAGAGAGATACAATTCCATGTTCTATCCTTACAGTACTTATGTACAAGGATTTATATTTGACTAATCATATTGTCGGATATTTTCCGAGAATTTGTATTTCTCTTATGCAGGAATTCAAGAATATCATTCTTAAGAAGAAAACTCCTAGTTTGCAACCTGATCGAGAAATCAAGTATCAAATTCAACACCAAATCCTAAATTTGATGAAGCTAGGATATGCACTGGATAACATGATTTCAAGTATTGTGCAAATGCCTAGGAAAGACAAAATTTGGTGAAGGTGTGTTGATTTTCGAATCATCAACCGTATGAAGGTAATGTATCTTCACTCTATTCCTCAAGTAAATATTATATTAGATGAGTTGCATGAAAACTATTTGTTTTCAAAATTTAATCACAAGAGTGAATATTCTAAAATTCGAATGAATGCTAATTATGGATTGAAAACTACATTAAAAGTAAAACATGGTTTATATGAATGGTTGAATATTATTTTTAGTTTGGCTAATGCATATAACACTTCTATGAAGTTAATAAATTATATCCTACGTGCTTTTATTAAAAACTTTGTTGCCATATATTTTGATAAAATCATAATATACAACAATTACTTAGATAAACATGAAGGATATTTAAAAATTGTCTTGCAAGTTTTTACGAAATATCAGTTGTTTGTCAAATTGAAGAATTGCATATTATGTTTGGGTAAACTTGTATTTCTTCTATATGTTATAAGTTTTGAAGGTATTGCCATTGACAAGGAAATTAAGGCAATTCGAGATTAGCAAACACCTTATTTGGTATGTTAGAAAAGAAGAGCACTTGCACATTATAATGAAAAGTTCAGCGGAGTAGCCCTCATGCTGAATGAGTATCATACAAGGTGGGTAGAATTCATTTATATGGTTATGTGATCAAGTGTAAGCAAGGTATGAAAAATGTAGTTTCTCATACATTATCTGAAAGGTATATTTTGTTTACAATCATTGATACTAAATTGCTTAATTTTTTTTGGAATACTGTGTTGGTTACAAAACTTCTATTTTCAACTAAATGTTTACCACATATTGTGTTTGCATATAATTGTTATATTTATTCAATAACTAACTTATCGCCAATAGAGATTATCTAAGGTTTTAATCTAGTGGATAGAAAACAGAAGACTCAAGAAAATATTAATCTTTACAACAAGAGTTTCATGAAAGTTATTTTTGATCCAGGGATTTGGGTTAGTTTACATATGAGGAATGAATGGTTTATGAATAGAAAACTATCAAAATTTCTTAAATTAGAGGGATTATTTAAGGTGTTAAAACTCGGTAGTAATAATTACACCAGTAAGTTATCCAGCAAATATATTGTTAGTAATAGCATATATATTTATAAGTTAATGTTTTTTGATGTAGGTGACGAAGGAAGAGAAAATTTGAGGACAAATCATTTTCAAGAGGGGGAGAATGATGTGAATCAGACTAAAGAGTCTACGAATTCACATATCCAGTCAACCGAACCTGCAATGGAGCTGAATAGTTCATCACCAAAAGAGATAAATAATCATTTGAGTTTGCAAGAGGGCCCAATCACAAGGTCAAGGGCTAAAAGATTCAAATAAGCTTTATTGGACTGATTAAAGAGATTGCTGAATATTCAAATAGAAGCCCAAATGAAGAGCCCAAGATGAGCCCAAGAGGAGGTCCATATTTAATTAATAAGGAGAGATTTATAAATATAATAAATCTCTTAGGATAATATTAGGTAGCTAGATTAGATAAGGTTAGCTTATGATGCGAACCTCGCCAATATGCTGACGACACCCTACACCAAATATGGCAACGATCCCACGACTTTCACGACGCAAGTGCGGAAAGATGGAATATACCTTGTTTATGTGAGAAACAAGGTATGGGATATGTAGACGCCACACCCAAATCCTCTAAGAAGAACTCTTAGAAAACCCCGGGTGATAAGTCTTGATTGCTTGAACGCCACAGGTAAAAACCTGATAAGTTCAAAAGCTCTTTTAAGATAGAAAGAAGACAAAACCTCACAAGATATAAATTCTAAAGTGTGTGTCTCCAATGCTGTGGAGTATGCCTTTTATAGGCTCAGAAAACAACCGAATGACCCACATAATGTGGAAAAAATCTATTATGGTTATAAGCTAACCTTATCTAATCTGACTACGTAATCTGACTATAATAAATCTCTCCTTATTAATTTAATCTGGACCTTCTTGGGCTCATCTTGGGCTCTTCATTTGGGCTTCTATTTGAATATTCAGCAATCTCTTTAATCAGCCCATATAAAGCTTTTTTTTTTTAATCTTTTAGCCCTTGACCTTGTGATTGGGCCCTCTTGTAAACTCAATTGATTATTTATCTCTTTTGGTGACGAACTGTTCAGCTCCATTGCAGGTTTGGTTGATTGGACTTGTGAATTCGTAGTCTCTTTAGTCATATTCACATCATTCTCCCCCTCTTGAAAATGATTTGTCCTCAAATCTTCTTTTCCTTCATCACTTACGCCAAAAGAAAATAAATTAGAAATATGGATGCTATAGCTAACAGTATATTTATCAGATAACTTATGGTTGTAATTATTACTAATAAGTTTTAATACATTAAATGATCTCTCTAATCTAAGAAATTTTGATACTTTTCTATTCATAAACTGTTCATTCCTCATATGTAAACTAACCCAAATCCCTGGATCAAAAACAACTTTCATGAAACTCTTGTTGTAAAGATTAATATTTTCTTGAGTCTGCTGTTTTCTATCCAATGGATTAAAACCATAGATAATCTCCATTGGTGATAACTTAGTTACTGAATAAATATAACGATTATATGCAAACACAATATGTGGTAAACATGCAGTTGAAAATAGAAGTTTTGTAACCAACACAATATTAAAAAGAAAAATTAAGCAATTTAGTATCAATGATTGTAGACAAAATGTACCTTTCAGATAATGTATGAGAAACTACATTTTTCATACCTTGCTTAGACTTGATCACATAACCAGATGTATAAATGAATTCTACCCACCTTGCATGAAACTCATTCAGCTTGAGGGCTACTCCATTGAACTTTTAATTATAATATGCAATTGATCTTCTTTCCTAACTTACCAAGTAAGGTGTTTGCCAATCTTGAATTACCTTAATTTCCTTGTCAATGGCAATCCCTTCAAAACTTATAACATATCCAAGAAATATAAGTTTATCTGAACAAATGATAAATATCTTAAAATTCTCAAACAATTTATCTTTCCTTAAAAGTTCTAACATCATTTTCAAATATTCCATAAGTTCATATACCAGGACGTCATCAAAATATATATAGTCAAACTTTAAAATGATAACATGCAAGATATGCTTCATTAATATCATGATACTGCTAAAGGTACTGGTCAATCCAAAAATCACAACTAACCAATTATATAGACCTAGTTTTGTTTCAGATGTTGTTTTCAAATCGTCTTTTTCTGTAATTTGAAATTGATGATATTGACTTTTAAGATCAAGTTTTGAAAACAAATAGTATCCATGCAACTCAATAATAATATCATATAAATGAGAAAGATGTTCCCGATACTTTACCGTGATATTGTGAATGGCTCGATAATCGAGGCATATTTGCCAAGTTTCATCCTTCATGGGTACAACACATGGTCGCTTGCTCTTATGTATATATCTCATTTCCATCAATTTTAGGACTTCGTGTTGACTTTGATACTTGTTTTCTCGAACTGATGGCAAACCAAAAGTTATCTTCTTTGTAATGACATTCTTGAATTCCTTTAGAAGAGAAACATTAATGCTCGGAAAATATCCGACAATATGGTTAGTAAAATATAAATCCTTGTACATAAGTACTGTAAGGACAGGATATGGAATTGTATTTCTCTTGATCTCACTTTTTCTCTCCATAAAATTGTTTCTACACTCTTTTCTTTGTATTATGGCTTTTCTCTCTTCTTTTTCAACATTGCCTTTTGTCTCATCATTTTCAATTTCGGCTTTTCTCTCTCGAATTTTTCTCTCTTCTTTTTCAATATTGCCTTTTGTCTCTTCCTCTTCAATCATGGCTTTTCTCTCTTGTCTTTCTGCTATTTTCTTTTCATTTTCCTTTTTCTTTTTCAACTGATCGTGAAAAACTTGTTGTAAAGAGGTACAAGAGATATTGATCTATTATTCATCACGAATGAGTACCTATCTGTTAATCTATCATATGTAACGTGACGATCTAACTTCCAAGGTTCTCCCAATAAAATATGACATGCTTGCATTGGTACTACATCACATAATATTTCATCCTGATATTTCCCAATAGAGAAGGACACTATCACCTGTTGGGTTACCTCGAGTTTGGGTTGATCACTCAGCCTTTGAATTTGATATGGCTTTGGATGCTTCGTTGTATGTAATGCCAACTTCTCCACAAGCTCGGTGCTAGCAAAGTTAGTGCAGCTTTCCCCATCTATGATAACAGAACAAACTCTATTTTTCATAGAACAAGTATGAAATAGATTATCACGTTGCTTGTCCATGACGTCATCAATCCATGGCCTTTCACTTGGAGTACATTGATTGATGCAATCGTGTCCGGTGCCATCACAATTAACTTGAGGATCTTCAAATTCCTCGAGTTCTTGAGTATCGAAACGCCTAGATTGAAATCTCCAAGGTTGTTGTTCAACGGAAGTATGTTGATGTGAACGACGTATCACACCTTCCTCCAAGCGATCCATTCGCGTGTGAAGTGGCTCAAATCCAGACTTTACAACTTGTTTCATCGTGGCTTTCCAATCTAGATTTTGAACGGGCTGAGGGAAACTGGTTTCTTTCCATGTGTTTTCTCTTTGTTGGAAATTGTAATCCTGCCAATTGTTAGAAACAAAAAGAACCTCGCAACTCTCTCTCACATGTTTCTCTCAAACACTCCTGTTTAAAACTCAAATGGCTTTTTCTTAAAGATTTAAAACACTCTTGCCTTTTTCCACTCATATGTCTTCTTTCAATCTGAATTGAACTTTAAAAACAAATCGTTTTTTTACGAAGCAGTTCAACTTGAGGGACAATCAAGACATATCGATAAAGGTTTCCAAAAAGTAATTCTAAAGAATTTAAATGAGAAAAAGAAATTAAGATGGAATGAAGTAATAGACTTAGATATAGCAGAATAAGAATGAGATATAAGATATAATTGTGTGCCTCCTTTTTTTTTCTTTTGCTTTTTTTTTCCACGATTTTTTTTGCTCTTTTTTTAGCACGAACTATTTTTTTTCTTTTTTTTTTTAGCACGAACTTTTTTTTGCTCTTTCTTTTTTGGCACGAATTTTTTTTTGGCTTTTTTTTCTCCTTTTTTTAACCTACTGAAGAGAAGATTAATAGAAGAATATGATAATTTTTTTTTATAGAGAATAGAAATAGGTAGAGAAGATAAAAAAAAGAACTAGATAAAAAGATGGGATGGAACTTGCCGTGCAACCGTGTGCTCTGATACCAACTGATGCGAACCTCACCAATATGCTGACGACACCCTACACCAAATATGGCAACGATCCCAAGACTTTCACGACGCAAGTGTGAAAAGATGGAATATACCTTGTTTATGTGAGAAACAAGGTATGGGATATGTAGACGCCACACCCAAATCCTCTAAGAAGAACTCTTAGAAAACCCCGGGTGATAAGTCTTGATTGCTTGAACGCCACAGGTAAAAACCTGATAAGTTCAAAAGCTCTTTCAAGATTGAAAGAAGACAAAACCTCACAAGATATAAATTCCAAAGTGTGTGTCTCCAATGCTGTGGAGTATGCCTTTTATAGGCTCAGAAAACAACCGAATGACCCACATAATGAGGAAAATATCTATTATGGTTATAAGCTAACCTTATCTAATCTAGCTACCTAATATTATCCTAAGAGATTTATTATATTTATAAATCTCTCCTTATTAATTAAATCTGGACCTTCTCTTGGGCTTCTATTTGAATATGCAGCAATCTCTTTAATCAGCCCATATGAAGCTTCTTTGAATCTTTTAGCCATTGACCTTGTGATTGGGCCCTCTTGAAGTCTCAAGTGATCATTTATCCCAATTGGTGACAAAGTGTTCAGCTCCATTGCAAGTATGGTTTATTGAACTTGTGAATTCGTACTCTCGTTAGTCGGATTCACATCAAGTCATATTCACATCAGCTTATAACCATAATAGATTTTTTTCCACATTATGTGGGTCATTCGGTTGGTTTATGAGCCTATAAAAGGCATACTCTACAGCATTGGAGAGACACACTTTGGAATTTATATCTTGTGAGGTTTTGTTTTCTTTCTTTCTTGAAAGAGCTTTTGAACTTATCAGGTTTTTACCTGTGGCGTTCAAGCAATCAAGACTTATTACCCGGGGTTTTCTAAGAGTTCTTCTTAGAGGATTTGGGTATGGCGTCTACATATCCCATACCTTGTTTCTCACATAAACAAGTTATATTCCATCTTTTCGCACTTGCGTCGTGAAAGTCTTGGGATCATTGCCATATTTGGTGTAGGGTGTCGTCAGCATATTGGCGGGGTTCGCATCAGCCTTAATGCTTCTAACACAGCTCTTAAATGTGCTACATGTTCATCCATGGTCTTGCTGTATATTAGAATATCATCAAAATATACCACTACAAATCTCCCAATAAATGCACGTAATACATGATTCATTAATCTTATGAAAGTGCTTGGTGCATTAGTCAACCCAAAGGGCATAACTAACCATTCATATAATCCTTGTTTAGTCTTAAATGCAGTTTTCCATTCATCCCCTTCTTTCATTCGAATTTGATGATATCCACTCTTAAGATCTATTTTCGAAAATAAACAAGATCCATGCAACTCATCTAACATGTCATCCAAACGAGGAATAGGGTGGCGATACTTTACCGTGATGTTGTTGATGGCTCGACAATCCACGCACATTCGCCATGTTCCGTCCTTCTTAGGTACAAGTAGCACTGGCACAGCACATACCCCTTTTCCATCAGCTCTAGAAATTGGCGTTGAAGTTCCTTTATTTCCTTAGGGTTACTTTTATATGTTGGTCGGTTGGGAATCGTTGCTCCAGGGATGAAATCAATTTGATGTTCAATTCCTCAAATTGGTGGCAAACCTAATGGTATTTCACCAGGAAAGACATTGATAAATTTCTGCAAAACAGTAATAATATTGCTCGGCAAAGATCCGACAAGATCGTTAGTACACAAAAAGGCGTCCTTGTACATAAGTACAATAAGAGCCTGATGTGAAAGTAAAGCTCGCTTGATCTCACTTTTTCTTGCAATGAAATTGCTTTTACTCTTTTTTTTTCCACTTCTGACTTTTCCCTCTTTTTTATCAACTCTGAAATTTCTCCTTTCTTTTTTTCTTCTATTTTCTGTTTATTTGCCTTTTTTTTTTCAGTTGATCCTCAAAAACTTGCCTTGGAGTCAATGGTACAAGAGATATTAGTCTCTCATTCATCACAAATGAGTTCCTATTAGTGAATCCATCATGCATAACTTGACGATCAAACTGCCAAGGTCGTCCCAAAAGTATGTGGCATGCGTGCATCGATACCACATCACATAATATTTCATCTTGATATTTTCCAATAGAAAATGCAACCAACATTTGTTTGGTTACCTTGAGTTCACCTTGGTCGTTCAGTGATGTGAATCCGACTAAAGAGACTACGAATTCACAAGTCCAATCAACTGAACCTACAATGGAGTTGAACAGTTCATCACCAAATGAGATGAATAATCGTTTGAATCTGCAAGAGGGCCCAATCACAAGGTCAAGGGCTAAAATATTCAAAGAAGCTTTATATGGTCTGACTAAAGAGATTGCTGAATATTCAAATAGAAGCCTAAATGCAGAGCCCAAGAGACGGTCCAGATTTAATTAATAAGAAGAGATTTATAAATATAATAAATCTCTTAGGATAATATTAGGTAGCTAGATTAGATAAGGTTAGCTTATAACCATAATAGATTTTTTCCTTATTATATGGGTCATTTGGTTATTTTCTGAGCCTATAAAAGGCATTCTCCACAGCATTGGAGACGACATTTTGGAATTTATATCTTGTGAGGTTTTGTCTTGTTTCTATCTTAAAAGAGCTTTTGAAGTTATCAGGTTTTTACTTGTGGCGATCAAGCAATCAAGACTTATCACCTGAGGTTTTCTCAGAGTTCTTCTTAGAGAATTTGGGTGTGGCGTCTACATATCCCATACCTTGTTTGATGTGAATCGGACTAAAGAGACTACGAATTCACATGTCCACTCAACCGAACCTACAATGGACCTGAACACTTTGTCACCAATTGGGATAAATTATCACTTGAGACTTCAAGAGGGTCCAATCACAAGGTCAAGGGCTAAAAGATTCAAAAAAAGCTTTATATGGGCTGATTAAAGAGATTGCTGAATATTCAAATAGAAGCCCAAATGAAGAGCCCAAGATGAGCCCAACAGAAGGTCCAGATTTAATTAATAAGGAGAGATTTATAAATATTCTTATGATAATATTAGGTAGTCAGATTAGATAAGGTTAGCTTATAACCATAATAGATTTTTTCCACATTATGTGGGTCATTCGGTTGTTTCTGAGCCTATAAAAGGCATACTCCACAGCATTGGAGAAAACACACTTTGGAATTTATATCTTGTCAGGTTTTGTCTTCTTTCTATCTTGAAAGAGCTTTTGAACTTATCAGGTTTTTACCTATGGCGTTCAAGCAATCAATACTTATCACCCGGGGTTTTCTAAGAGTTCTTCTTAGAGGATTTGGGTGTGGCGTCTACATATCCCATACCTTGTTTCTCACATAAACAAGGTATATTCCATCTTTTCTTACTTGCGTCGTGAAAATCTTGGGATCATTGCCATATTTGGTGTAGAGTGTCGTCAGCATATTGGCGAGCTTCACATCAGTTGGTATCAGAGCACACGGTTGCACGGCAAGTTCCATACCATTTTTTTTATCTAGTTCTTTTTTTTTATCGTCTCTACATATTTTTATTCTCTATAAAAAAAATTATCATATTATTCTATCTATCTTCTTTTTAGTAGGTTAAAAAAAGAGAAAAAAAAAGCCAAAAAACAATTCGTGCCAAAAAAAGAAAGCAAAAAAGTTCGTGCTAAAAAAAAAGAGCAAAAAAAAATTCGTGAAAAAAAGGCAAAAGAAAAAAAAAGTGGCACACAATTCTATCTTATATCTCATTCTTATTCTGCTCTATCTAAGTCTATTTCTTCATTTCTTCTCTATTTAAATTCTACTCTTATTTCGGAGTCTATTCATACCTCTCAATTAAATTCTTTGGAATTACTTTTTGAAAACCTTTATTGATTTGTCTTGATTGTTTCTCAAGTTGAACTGCTTCGTAAAAATGATTTGTTTTTAAAGTTTAATTCAGATTGAAAGAGGACATATGAGTGGAAAAAGGCAAGAGTGTTTTAAATTTTTAAGAAAAAGCCATTTGAGTGTTAAACAGGAGTGTTTGAGAGAAACATGTGAGAGAGAGTTGCGAGGTTCTTTTGTTTCTAACAATTGGCAAGATTACAATTTCCAACAAAGAGGAAACACATGGAAAGAAGCCAGTTTCCCTCACCCCGTTCAAAATCTAGATTGGAAAGCCATGATGAAACAAGTTGTAAAGTCTGGATTTGAGCCACTTCACACGCGAATGGATCGCTTGGATGAAGGTGTGATACGTCGTTCACATCAACATACTTCTGTTGAACAACAACCTTGGTGCTTTCAATCTAGGCGTTTCGATACTCAAGAACTGGAGGAATTTGAAGATCTTCAAGTTAATTGTGATAGCGCCGGACATGATTGCATCAATCAATGTACTCCAAGTGAAAGGCCATGGATTGATGATGTCATGGACAACCAACGTGAGAATCTATTTCATACTCGTTGTTCTATGAAAAATAGAGTTTGTTCTGTTATCATAGATGGAGGAAGCTGCACTAATATGGCTAGTACCGAGCTTGTGGAGAAGTTGGCATTACCTACACTGAAGCATCCGAAGCCTTATCAAATTCAAAGATTGAACGATCACCACAAACTCGAGGTAACCAAGCAAGTGTTGGTTTCATTCTTTATTGGAAGATATAAGGATGAGGTATTATGTGATGTGGTGCCAATGCAAGCATGCCATATTCTATTGGGACAACCTTGGAAGTTTGATCGTAAAGTTAAACATGATAGATTAACAAATAGATACTTATTTGTGATGCATAATAGACTGATATCTCTTGTACCTTTGACTCTACAGCAAATACATGAGGATCAATTGAAAAGGAAAAAGGCAGAAAAACAAGAAGAGATAAAAGCCATGATTGAAAAGAAAGATACAAAAGGCAATGTAGAAAAGGAAGAAAGAGAAACAGAAGAGAGAAAAGCCAAGTTTGAAAAAGAAAAGAAAAAAGTCATAATTGAAAAGAAGGAGAGTAAAAATAATTTTATAAGTTTACATGTCCTTACAGTACCTATGTACAAGGATATATTTTTAAATACTAACCCCATTGTCGGATATCTGTTGAGCAATATTATATCTTTTTTGCAGGAATTTAAGCATGTTGTAATGAAGAAATCTCGTGGTTTAGCACTAACTCAAGGAATCAAGCATCAAACTCAACACCAAGTCATAAAGCAGATGACAAAGAGAATTATACCCAGGAGAATTAATCCACCAGTTGTGCAACTATCCAAACGAGGTAAGACTTGTCAAGCATACATTGATTGTCGAGTTATTGACAATACCCAGGTATATTTTCGATACTCTATTCCTTATTTAGATCATATATTAGATGATTTGTATGGATCTTATTTGATTGCAAAAATAAATTTTAAAAGTGAATATAATAAATTTCGAATAAAAGATAAATATAAATTGAAAACAACATCTAAAACAAAACCAGGTCAATATGATTGGTTAGCTGTGATTTTTGGTTTGACTAGTGCCTATAGCACTATCATGATATTAATGAAGCATATCTTGCATGTTATCATTTTAAAGTTTGACTATATATATTTTGATGACGTCCTGGTATATGAACTTATGGAATATTTGAAAATGATGTTAGAAGTTTTAAGCAAAGATAAATTGTTTGAGAATTTTAAGATATTTATCATTTGTTCGGATAAACTTCTATTTCCTGGATATGTTATAAGTTTTGAAGGGATTGTCATTGATAAGGAAATTAAGGTAATTCAAGATTGGCAAACACCTTACTTGGTAAGTCAAGAAAGAAGATCAATTGCATATTATAATGAAAAGTTCAGCGGAGTAGCCCTCAAGCTGAATGAGTATCATGCAAGGTGGGTAGAATTTATTTATACATCTGGTTATGTGATCAAGTGTAAGCAAGGTATGAAAAATGTAGTTTCTCATACATTATCTGAAAGGTACATTTTGTCTACAATCATTGATACTAACTTGTTTAATTTTTCTTGGAATACTGTGTTGGTTACAAAACCTCTATTTTCAACTGCATGTTTACCACATATTGTGTTTGCATATAATCGTTATATTTATTCAGTAACTAAGTTATCACCAATGGAGATTATCCATGATTTTAATCCATTGGATAGAAAACAGTAGACTCAAGAAAATATTAATGTTTACAACAAGAGTTTCATGAAAGTTGTTTTTGATCCAGGGATTTGGGTTAGTTTACATATGAGGAATGGACAGTTTATGAATAGAAAACTATCAAAATTTCTTATATTAGAGGGATTATTTAAGGTGTTAAAACTCGGTAGTAATAATTACAACAGGAAGTTATCTAGCAAATATATTGTTAGTAATAGCATAAATATTTATAAGTTAATGTCTTTTGATGTAGGTGATGAAGGAAAAGAAGATTTGAGGACAAATCATTTTCAAGAGGGGGAGAATGATGTGAATCCGACTAAAGAGAGTACGAATTCACAAGTTCAATAAACCAGACCTGCAATGGAGCTGAACACTTTGTCACCAATTGGGATAAATGATCACTTGAGATTTCAAGAGGGCCCAATCACAAGGTCAAGGGCTAAAAGATTCAAAAAAGCTTTATATGGGCTGATTAAAAAGATTGCTGAATATTCAAATAGAAGCCCAAATGAAGAGCCCAAGATGAGCCCAACAGAAGGTCCAGATTTAATTAATAAGGAGAGATTTATAAATATAATAAATCTCTTAGGATAATATTAAGTAGTCAGATTAGATAAGGTTAGCTTATAACCATAATAGATTTTTTCCACATTATGTGGGTCATTTGGTTGTTTTCTGAGCCTATAAAAGGCATACTCCACAGCATTGGAGAAACACACTTTGGAATTTATATCTTGTGAGGTTTTGTCTTCTTTCTATCTTGAAATAGCTTTTGAACTTATCAGGTTTTTACCTGTGGCGTTCAAGCAATCAAGACTTATCACCCGAGGTTTTCTAAGAGTTCTTCTTAGAGGATTTGGGTGTGGCGTCTACATATCCTATACCTTGTTTCTCACATAAACAAGGTATATTCCATCTTTTCGCACTTGTGTCGTGAAAGTCTTGGGATCGTTGCCATATTTGGTGTAGGGTGTCGTCAGCATATTGGCGAGGTTCGCATCATGAATCCATCATGCATAACTTGACGATCAAACTGCCAAGGTCGTCCCAAAAGTATATGAGACGCGTGCATTGGTACCACGTCACATAGTATTTCATCTTGATATTTTCCAATAGAAAATGCAACCAACACTTGTTTGGTTACCTTGAGTTCACCTTGGTCGTTCAGCCATTGTAGTCGATAAGGCTTCGGATGCTTTAAGGTTGGTAATGCCAATTTCTCCACCAGCTCAGTGCTAGCTATATTAGTGCAACTTCCCCCATCTATAATAACACAGCAAACCTTATTTTTCACACAACAACGAGTATGAAATAAGTTCTCACGCTGATTGTTTTCTTCTTCTTTGGCTTGAACACTGAGAGTTCGCCGTGCAACCAACGATTCCCCTTCTTCTGCATATTCATCAGCATCTTCAAGTGGTGGCATCCCTGGATCGATATCTTCTTTTTCATCATCGGTCTCAATCTCACCATTAGCATTGATCACCATTGCCCGCTTATTTGGGCATTGACTTGCAATGTGACCCTTGCCTTGGCATCGGAAACACTTAATATCACGAGTTTTGGGAGTTGTGATATGGGTGTTACCTTGATTTTGGGCCACAGCCTGCTTGGTTGTCTCTTTTAGTGGAGCATGCTGAGGTTGAGTTGACTGACTCTCAAATCGCCTTGAGGATGGTTTCCATGAGTTCGAGGAACCATTGTTTAATCCCCTTTGGTGTAAACTCTTTCTCTTCAATTGTTGTTCGACTTTGATAGCTTGATGTACCATATCTTGGAGCTCAACATGATATTGCATTTCCACCACGTCAGCTATCTCATGGTTTAGACCATGCAAAAATCTCGCCATTGTTGCCTCTCTGTCTTCCTCCACATTTGCTCGAATCATCGCAATCTCCATCTCCTTGAAGTATTCATCGACGCTTCTTGATCCTTGGGTAAGCCTTTGGAGTTTATTGAACAACTCCCGGTGATAGTGGCTGGAAACAAATCGTCGTCGCATGATCGCTTTCATTTCATCCCAAGACTCCACAGGGCGTTCGTGATTTCGTTTCCTTTCCTTCACCAATTGATCCCACCATATTATAGCATAATCAGTAAATTCGACAGCAGCAAGTACCTTTTTCATCTCCGAGTAATTATGACAGTCAAAAACCATCTCCATCCTCTTTTCCCATTCAAGATACGCTTCTGGATCAGTTTTTCCTTGAAAAGAGGGTATCTTCAACTTGATATTATCCAGGTTGTCATCAACTCGATGTCGTTCTCTATGAGTATGTCGATCGAACTCCTCGGGTTCTTGTGGGTCAAAACGTCTTGGCTGAAAGTTTCGAGGTCGCTGTTCAGTAGGGGTATGTTGACGCGAACACCTCACTCCTTCTTCCAATTGATCAATAAGCTCATGAAGCGGTTCCAACTCAGACTTCAGCATTCGTCTCATTTCGCTTATGATGGCTTGCATTTGTAAATTTGGAATCGGTTGTTGGGAATCTTCTTCATTTGGCGTATCTCCTCGTTGTTGTGCCATGAGTTCCTACAAATGATAACAGAAGAACCTTCCAAATGCTCACTCACGTATTTCTCACAATCACTCGTGTTTTCACACTCAATTGGCTTTTTCTTAAAGATTCAAACACTCTTGCCTTTTTCCTCTCGAATGTCTTCTTTCATCTAAATTGAACTTTAAAAACAAATCGTTTTTACGAAGCAGTTCAACTTGAGGAACAATCAGGACAAATCAATAAAGGTTTTCAGAAAGTAATTCCATAGAATTTAATTGAGAGGTATGAATAGACTCAGAAATAAGAGTAGAATTTAAATAGAGAAGAAAGAAATGAAGTAATAGACTTAGATAGAGCAGAATGAGATATAAGATAGAATTGTGTGCCACTTTTTTTCTTTTGCCTTTTTTTCACGAATTTTTTTTTCTCTTTTTTTTTAACCTACTGAAGAGAAGATAGATAGAAGAATATGATATTTTTTTATAAAGAATAGAAATAGGTAGAGAAGATAAAAAAAAGAACTAGATAAACAAAATGGTATGGAACTTGTCGTGCAACCGTGTGCTCTGATACCAACTGATGTGAACCTCGCCAATATGCTGACGACACCCTACACCAAATATGGCAACGATCCCAAGACTTTCACGACGCAAGTGCGAAAAGATGGAATATACCTTGTTTATCACACATAAACAAGGTATGGGATATGTAGACACCACACTCAAATCCTCTAAGAAGAACTCTTAGAAAACCCCGGGTGATAAGTCTTGATTGCTTGAACGCCACAGGTAAAAACCTGATAAGTTCAATAGCTCTTTCAAGATAGAAAGAACACAAAATCTCACAAGATATATATTCCAAAGTTCTCCAATGCTGTGGAGCCTTTTATAGGCTCAGAAAACAACCGAATGACCCACATAATGAGGAAAAAATCTATTATGGTTATAAGCTAACCTTATATAATCTGACTACCTAATATTATCCTAAGAGATTTATTATATTTATAAATCTCTCCTTATTAATTAAATCTGGACCTTCTGCTGGGCTCATCTTGGGCTCTTCATTTGGGCTTCTATTTGAATATTCAGCAATCTCTTTAATCAGCCCATATAAAGCTTGTTTGAATATTTTAGCCCTTGACCTTGTGATTGGGCCCTCTTGAAGTCTCAAGTGATCATTTATCCCAATTGGTGACAAAGTGTTCAGCTCCATTGCAGGTTCGGTTGATTGGACATGTGAATTCGTAGTCTCTTTAGTCCGATTCACATCAGATATGTTATAAGTTCAGAAGGGATTGGAGTTGACGAGGAAAAGATTAAGGCAATTCACGACTGGCCAACACCTAATTCGGTAAGTCAGGTAAGAAGTTTCCATGGATTAGCTAGTTTTTATAGACGTTTTGTTCCAAATTTCAGTAGTTATGTTGCACCTCTTACTGCTGTTATAAAGAAAACTGTACCTTTTAAATGGGGTAATGAGCAACAAAATGCATTTCAATTGATAAAGGAAAAATTAACTACTGCCCCATTGCTCTCATTGCCTAATTTTTCGAAAATGTTTGAAATTGAGTGTGATGCATTAGGAGTAGGTATTAGAGGTGTATTAATGTAGGAAGGAAGACTAATTGCATATTTCAGTGAAAAGTTGAGTGGAGCAACCATTAACTATCCTACCTATGATAAGGAGATGTATGCCCTAGTTCGAACTCTTCAAACATGGCAGCACTACCTATGGCCGAAAGAGTTTGTGATTCACACAGATCATGAATCTCTTATACATCTCAAAGGACAACACAAGTTGAAAAAACGCCATGCAAGGTGGGTGGAGTTCATTGAAACATTCCCATATGTGATCAAATACAAACAAGGTAAGAAAAATATAGTTGAAGATGCTCTATCGCGAAGGTACGCTATGCTTTCAATACTTGATTCTAAATTACTTGGATTTGATTATATCAAGGATTTGTATGCAAATGATCCTGATTTTTGTGAAGTGTTAAAGGTTGTCGAACTGGTAGGTTTGGAAAATTTTATTTACAAAATGGATTTCTTTTTCGAGAAAACAAATTATGCATCCCTCAGTCATCTTTGCGTGAGTTACTTGTTAGGGAAGCACATGGTGGAGGACTTATGGGACATTTTGGGGTAGCTAAAACTATGGCGATGATGCACGAGCATTTTTTTTGGCCCCACATGAAAAGGGATGTTGAGAAAACTTGTTCTCGATACATTACATGTAAAGAGTCTAAGTCTAGGCAACAACCTTGATGTGAATCTGACAAAAGAGTTTACAAATTCACAAGTCCAATCAACCGAACGTGGAATGGAGCTAAACACTTTGTCACCAAATGGGATAAATGATTATTTGAGACTTCAAGAGGGCCCAGTCACAAGGTCAAGGGCTAAAAGATTCAAAGAAGCTTTATATGGGCTGATTAAAGAGATTGCTGAATATTCAAATAAAAGCCAAAAATGAAGAGCCCAAGATGAGCCCAAGAGAAGGTTCAAATTTAATTAATAAGGAGAGATTTATAAATATAATAAATCTCTTAGGATAATATTAGGTGGTTACATTAGATAAGGTTAGCTTATTATGTGGGTCATTCGGTTATTTTCTGAGCCTATAAAAGGCATACTCCACAGCATTGGAGACACACTTTTGGAATTTATATCTTGTGAGGTTTTGTCTTCTTTCTATCCTGAAAGAGCTTTTGAACTTATCAGGTTTTTACCTGTGGCGTTCAAGCAATCAAGACTTATCACCCGAGGTTTTCTAAGAGTTCTTCTTAGAGGATTTGGGTGTGGCGTCTACATATCCCATACCTTGTTTCTCACATAAACAAGGCATATTCCATCTTTTCGCACTTGCGTCGTGAAAGTCTTGGGATCGTTGCCATATTTGGTGTAGGGTGTCGTCAGCATATTGGCGAGGTTCGCATCAGTTGGTATCAGAGCACACGGTTGCACGACAAGTTCCATCCCATCTTTTTATGTAGTTTTTTTTTATCTTCTCTACTTGTTTCTATTCTCTATAAAAAAATTATCATATTCATCTTTCTATCTTCTCTTCAGAGAAAAAAAAAGCCAAAAGTTCGTGCTAAAAAAAAAAGAGCAAAAAAACATCATGGAAAAAAAAAGGCAAAAAAAAAAGGAGGCACACAATTATATCTTATATCTCATTCTTATTCTGCTATATCTAAGTCTATTACTTCATTCCATCTTAATTTTTTTTTTCTCATTTAAATTCTTTGGAATTACTTTTTGGAAACCTTTATCGATATGTCTTGATTGTCTCTCAAGTTGAACTGCTTCGTAAAAAAAAAAACGATTTGTTTTTAAAGTTCAATTCAGATTGAAAGAAGACATATGAGTGGAAAAAGGCAAGAGTGTTTTAAATCTTTAAGAAAAGGCCATTTGAGTTTTAAACAGGAGTGTTTGAGAGAAACATGTGAGGGAGATTTGCGAGGTTCTTTTGTTTCTAACAATTGGCAGAATTACAATTTCCAACAAAGAGAAAACACATGCAAAGAAGCCAGTTTCCCTCAACCCGTTCAAAATCTAGATTGGACAGCCATGATGAAACAAGTTGTAAAGTCTGGATTTGAGCCACTTCACACGCGAATGGATCCCTTGGAGGAAGGTGTGATACGTCGTTCACATCAACATACTTCCGTTGAACAACAACCTTGGTGCTTTCAATCTAGGCGTTTCGAAACTCAAGAACTCGAGGAATTTGAAGATCTTCGAGTTAATTGTGATAGTGCCAGGCACGATTACATCAATCAATGTACTCCAAGTGAAAGGCCATGGATTGATGACGTCATGGACAACCAACGTGAGAATCTATTTCACACTCGTTGTTCTATGAAAAATAGAGTTTGTTCTGTTATCATAGATGAGGAAAGTTGCACTAACTTTGCTAGCACCGAGCTTGTGGAGAAGTTGGCATTAAATGCAACAAAGCATCGAAAGCCATATCAAATTCAAAGGCTGAATGATCAACCCAAACTCGAGGTAACCCAACAGGTGATAGTGTCCTTCTCTTTTGGGAAATATCAGGATGAAATATTATGTGATGTAGTACCAATGCAAGCATGTCATATTTTATTGGGAGAACCTTGGAAGTTAGATCGTCACGTTACATATGATAGATTAATAGATAGGTACTCATTCGTGATGAATAATAGATCAATATCTCTTGTACCTCTGATGCGAACCTCACCAATATGCTGACGACACCCTACACCAAATATGGCAACGATCCCAAGACTTTCACGACGCAAGTAAGAAAAGATGGAATATACCTTGTTTATGTGAGAAACAAGGTATGGGATATGTAGACGCCACACCCAAATCCTCTAAGAAGAACTCTTAGAAAACCCCGGGTGATAAGTCTTGATTGCTTGAACGCCACAGGTAAAAACCTGATAAGTTCAAAAGCTCTTTCAAGATAGAAAGAAGACAAAACCTCACAAGATATAAATTCCAAAGTGTGTCTCCAATGTTGTGGAGTATGCCTTTTATAGGCTCAGAAAACAACCGAATGACCCACATAATGAGGAAAAAATCTATTATGGTTATAAGCTAACCTTATCTAATCTGACTACCTAATATTATCCTAAGAGATTTATTATATTTATAAATCTCTCCTTATTAATTAAATCTGGACCTTCTGTTGGGCTCATCTTGGGCTCTTCATTTGGGCTTCTATTTGAATATGCAGCAATCTCTTTAATCAGCCCATATAAAGCTTTTTTGAATCTTTTAGCCCTTAACTTTGTGATTGGGCCCTCTTGAAGTCTCAAATAATCATTTATCCCATTTGGTGACAAAGTGTTCAGCTTCATTGCAGGCTCGTTTGATTGGGCTTGTGAATTTGTAGACTCTTTTGTCGGATTCACATCATTCTCCCCCTCTTGAAAATGATTTGTCCTCAAATCTTCTATTCCTTCATCAGCTATAGAAAAAGAAATTAAATTAGAAATATGTATGTTATAGCTAACAATATATTTATCAGATAACTTATTGTTGTAATTATTATTAATGACTTTTAACATTTGAAATGATCTCTCTAATCTAAGAAATTTTAATAGTTTTCTATCCATAAACATTTCATTCCTTATATGTAAACTAACCCAAATCCCTGGATCAAAAACAATTTTCATGAAACTCTTGTTGTAAATATTAATATTTTCCTTGATATGTTATAAGTTTTGAAGGGATTGCCATTGACAAGAAAATTGAGGTAATTCAAGATTGGCAAACACCTTACTTGGTAAGTCAAGAAAGAAGATCAATTGCATATTATAATGAAAAGTTAAGCGGAGTAGCCCTCAAACTGAATGAGTATCATGCAAGGTGGGTAGAATTTATTTATACATCTGGTTATGTAATCAAGTGTAAGCAAGGTATGAAAAATGTAGTTTTTCATACATTATCTGAAAGGTACATTTTGTCTACAATCATTGATACTAACTTGCTTAATTTTTCTTGGAATACTGTGTTGGTTACAAAACCTCTATTTTCAACTGCATGTTTACCACATATTGTGTTTGCATATAATCGTTATATTTATTCAGTAACTAAGTTATCACCAATAGAGATTATCTATGATTTTAATCCATTGGATAGAAAACAACAGACTCAAGAAAATATTAATCTTTACAACAAGAGTTTCATGAAAGTTGTTTTTGATCCAGGGATTTGGGTTAGTTTACATATGAGGAATGAATGGTTTATGAATAGAAAACTATCAAAATTTCTTAGATTAGAGGGAGTATTTAAGGTGTTAAAACTCGATAGTAATAATTATAACAGGAAGTTATCTAGCAAATATATTGTTAGTAATAGCATAAATATTTATAAGTTAATGTCTTTTGATGTAGGTGATGAAGGAAAAGAAGATTTGAGGACAAATCATTTTCAAGAGGGGGAGAATGATGTGAATCTGACAAAAGAGTTTACAAATTCACAAGTCCAATCAACCTAACGTGAAATGGAGCTAAACACTTTGTCACCAAATGGGATAAATGATTATTTGATACTTCAAGAGGGCCCAGTCACAAGGTCAAGGGCTAAAAGATTCAAAGAAGCTTTATATGGGCTGATTAAAGAGATTGCTGAATATTCAAATAGAAGTCCAAAATGAAGAGCCCAAGATGAGCCCAAGAGAAGGTTCAAATTTAATTAATAAGGAGAGATTTATAAATATAATAAATCTCTTAGGATAATATTAGGTGGTTACATTAGATAAGGTTAGCTTATTATGTGGGTCATTCGGTTATTTTCTAAGCCTATAAAAGGCATACTCTACAGCATTGGAGACACACTTTTGGAATTTATATCTTATGAGGTTTTGTCTTCTTTCTATCTTGAAAGAGCTTTTGAACTTATCAGGTTTTTACCTGTGGCGTTCAAGCAATCAAGACTTATCACCTGGTGATGCGAACCTCGCCAATATGCTGACGACACCCTACGCCAAATATGGCAACGATCCCAAGACTTTCACGACGCAAGTGCGAAAAGATGGAATATACCTTGTTTATGTGAGAAACAAGGTATGGGATATGTAGACGCCACACCCAAATCCTCTAAGAAGAACTCTTAGAAAACCCCGGGTAATAAGTCTTGATTGCTTGAACGCCACAGGTAAAAACCTGATAAGTTCAAAAGCTATTTCAAGATAGAAAGGAGACAAAACCTCACAAGATATAAATTCCAAAGTGTGTCTCTCCAATGCTGTGGAGTATGCCTTTTATAGGCTCAGAAAACAACCGAATGACCCACATAATGTGGAAAAAATCTATTATGGTTATAAGCTAACCTTATCTAATCTGACTACCTAATATTATCCTAAGAGATTTATTATATTTATAAATCTCTCCTTATTAATTAAATCTGGACCTTCTGGTGGGCTCATCTTGGGCTCTTCATTTGGGCTTCTATTTGAATATTCAGCAATCTCTTTAATCAGCCCATATAAAGCTTTTTTGAATCTTTTAGCCCTTGACCTTGTGATTGGGCCCTCTTGAAGTCTCAAGTGATCATTTATCCCAATTGGTGACAAAGTGTTCAGCTCCATTGCAGGTCTGGTTTATTGAACTTGTGAATTCGTACTCTCTTTAATCGGATTCACATCACCCGGGGTTTTCTAAGAGTTCTTCTTAGAGGATTTGGGTGTGGCGTCTACATATCCCATACCTTGTTTCTCACATAAACAAGGCATATTCCATCTTTTCGCACTTGCGTCGTGAAAGTCTTGGGATCATTGCCATATTTGGTGTAGGGTGTCGTCAGCATATTGGCGAGGTTCGCATCAAACCTCACGGCCTGTATACTCCTCTTCCAATTCCTAATACACCTTGGATTGATATTTCCATGGATTTTGTTTTAGGATTACAAAGAACTAAGAGGGGGAGGGATTCTGTGTTTGTGGTAGTTGATAGGTTTTCGAAAATGGCACATTTCATTCCATGTCATAAAACTGATGATGCATTAAATGTGGCTGATTTGTTCTTTAGAGATGTTGTCAAATTGCATGGTATGCCTAGAACTATTGTTTCTGATCGTAATTCTAAATTCTTGAGTTACTTTTGGAAAACCCTATGGGGTAAATTGAGAACCAAACTGCTGTTTTCAACAACATGTCACCCACAAACTGATGGTCAAACAGAAGTAGTAAATAGAACATTAGGTACTTTATTACGTTCTATAATAAAAACACTAAGAAACCCTAAAAAACCAGAAGAAACTCTAGGAAACGGTAAGAAATGCTAAGAAACTATAAGCAACGCTAAGAAACACTAATAAACCCCAAGAAATGCTAATGCAATGCTAAGAATACCTAAGAAACTGATGTGAATCAAAGTGGGCACTCTGTGATTGACAAGTTAAGGGCCAAAAGATTTGAAGAAGTATTGAGTGGACTAATTGGAGCAATTGAAGAAATCCAAGTGGAATCCCGAAGGATGAGTCCCATAAGATCTTAAGCCCAAAAGGAAGAGCCCAATAAGATCTCAAGCCCCAAAAGGAAGAGCCCAATAAGATCTCAAGCCCCAAAAGGAAGAGCCCAATGAGATCTGAAGCCCTAAAAACCCCTTAAAAACCTCCCCAAGAAACACTAGGAAACACTAAAAAACTACTAATACATGCTAAGAAACGCAAAAAAAAAAAGCTCTGAGAAACACTATCAAACCGCAAGAAACCCTCTAAAACCATAGAAAACTATAAAAAAGAAGAAGCCTAAGAAACACAAAATAAAGCTTAGATACCCTAAGAGAACACTAAAAAACATCAAGAAACGCTAAAAAAAATGATAAGAAACACTAACAAACCATATGAAACGCTAATAAACCCTAGGAAACACCAAAAAACAGTAAAAAATGATCGAAACCCTGGTAAACACTAATAAACGCTAACAAACCCCAAGAAACGCTAAGAAAAGCCAAAAAAAACACTAAGAAACCCTATAAAACCTGAAGAAACTCTAGGAAACGCTAAGAAACTATAAGCAACGCTAAGAAACACTAATAAACCCCAAGAAATGCTAATGCAATGCTAAGAATACCTAAGAAACTGATGTGAATCAAAGTGGGCACTTTGTGTGTGATTGACAAGTTAAGGGCCAAAAGATTTGAAGAAGCATTGAGTGGACTAATTGGAGCAATTGAAGAAATCCAAGTGGAATCCCGAAGGATGAGTCCCATAAGATCTTAAGCCCAAAAGGAAGAGCCCAATAAGATCTCAAGCCCCAAAAGGAAGAGCCCAATGAGATCTGAAGCCCTAAAAACCCCTTAAAAACCTCTCCAAGAAACACTAGGAAACACTAAAAAACTACTAATACATGCTAAGAAACGCAAAAAAAAGCTCTAAGAAACACTATCAAACCGCAAGAAACCCTATAAAACCATAGGAAACTATAAAAAAAAAAGAAGCCTAAGAAACACAAAATAACGCTTAGATACCTTAAGAAAACACTAAAAAAACATCAAGAAATGCTAAAAAAATGATAAGAAACACTAAGAAACCATATGAAACGCTAATAAACCCTAGGAAACTCCAAAAAACAGTAAAAAATGATCGAAACCCTGGTAAACACTAATAAACGCTAACAAACCCTAGGAAACGCTAAGAAAACCTAAGAAACCCAAAAAAAACACTAAGAAACCCTATAAAACCTGAAGAAACTCTAGGAAACGCTAAGAAATGCTAAGAAATTATAAGCAACGCTAAGAAACACTAATAAACCCCATGAAATGCTAATGTAGTGCTAAGAATACCTAATAAACCCCTAAGGAACCCTAAGAATCCCAAAAAAATACTAGGAAAGCCTAGGAAACGCTTATAGGCCCTAAAAAAACCCTACGAATCCCTTATAAATGAAAAAAAAACTCCAAGAAGCCCTAAAAACCCCTTAAGAACCCACCAAAAAACCCTAAAAACACTAGAAAACACGAAAAAACTACTAATACATGCTAAGAAACACAAAAAAAGAGCTCTAAGAAACACTATAAAACCCCAAGAAACCCTATAAAACTGTAGGAGACTATAAAAAAAAGCCTAAGAAAGGTAAAATAACGCTTAGAAACCCTAAGAAACGCTAAAAAAATGCTAAGAATCGCTAAGAAACAGTAAGAAAACATATGAAACGCTAATAAACCCTAGGAAACACCAAGAAACTGTAAAAAATGATAGAAAACCCTGGTAAACACTAATAAACGCTAAGAAAACCTAAGAAACCCAAGGAAACACAAATAAAACCCTATAAAACACTAGTAAACGCAAAAAAACCCTATAAAACCTGAAGAAACTCTAGGAAACGCTAAAAAACTATAAGCAACGCTAAGAAACATTAATAAACCCCAAGAAATGCTAATGCAATGCTAAGAAACGCTAAGAAATCCCAAGAAACTGATGTGAATCAAAGTGGGTACTATGTGATTCACAAGTTAAGGGCCAAAAGATTTGAAGAAGCATTGAATGAACTAATTGGAGCAATTGAAGAAACCCAAGTGGAAGCCCAAAGGATGAGTCCAATAAGATCTCAAGCCCAACAGGAAGAGCCCAATAAGATCTCAATCCCCAAAAGGAAGAGCCCAATGAGATCTCAAGCCCAAAAGACTAATGCGAACCTCGCCAATATGCTGACGACACCCTACACCAAATATGGCAATGATCCCAAGACTTTCACGACGCAAGTGCGAAAAGATAGAATATACATAAACAAGGTATGGGATATGTAGACGACACACCCAAAACCTCTAAGAAGTAGAAAATCCCGGGTGATAAGTCTTGATTGCTTAAACGACACAGGTAAAAACCTGATAAGTTCAAAAACTCTTTCAAGATAGAAAGAAGACAAAACCTCACAAGATCTAAATTCCAAAGTGTGTCCCTCCAATGTTGTGGAGTATGCCTTTTATAGGCTTAGAAAACAACCGAATGACCCACATAATGTGGAAAAAATCTATTATGGTTATAAGCTAACCTTATCTAATCTGACTACCTAATATTATCCTAAGAGATTTATTATATTTATAAATCTCTCCTTATTAATTAAATCTGGACCTTCTGTTGGGCTCATCTTGGGCTCTTCATTTGGGCTTCTATTTGAATATTCAGCAATCTCTTTAATCAGCCCATATAATACTTTTTTGAATCTTTTAGCCCTTGACCTTGTGATTGGGCCCTCTTGAAGTCTCAAGTGATCATTTATCCCAATTGGTGACAAAGTGTTCAGCTCCATTGCAGGTTTGGTTGATTGGACATGTGAATTCGTAGTCTCTTTAGTCGGATTCACATCATTCTCCCCCTCTTGAAAATGATTTGTCCTCAAATCTTCTATTTCTTCATCACCTACATCAAGAGACATTAACTTATAAATATTTATGCTATTACTAACAATATATATGTTAGATAACTTCCTGTTGTAATTATTACTACCGAGTTTTAACACCTTAAATAATCCCTCTAATATAAGAAATTTTGATGGTTTTCTATTCATAAACTGTCCATTCCTCATATGTAAACTAACCCAAATCCCTGGATGAAAAACAACTTTCATGAAACTCTTGTTGTAAAGATTAATATTTTCTTGAGTCTGCTGTTTTCTATCCAATGGATTAAAATCATAGATAATCTCTATTGGTGATAACTTAGTTACTGAATAAATATAACGATTATATGCAAACACAATATGTGGTAAACATGCAGTTGAAAATAGAGGTTTTGTAACTATCACAGTATTCCAAGAAAAATTAAGCAATTTAGTATCAATGATTGTAGACAAAATGTACCTTTCAGATAATGTATGAGAAACTACATTTTTCATACCTTGCTTACACTTGATCACATAACCAGATGTATAAATGAATTCTACCCACCTTGCATAAAACTCATTCAGCTTGAGGCCTACTCCGCTGAACTTTTCATTATAATATGCAATTGATCTTCTTTCCTGACTTACCAAGTAAGGTGTTTGCCAATCTTGAATTACCTTAATTTCCTTGTCAATGGCAATCCCTTCAAAACTTATAACATATCCAGGAAATAGAAGTTTATCCGAACAAATCATAAATATCTTAAAATTCTCAAACAATTTATCTTTCCTTAAAAGTTCTAACATCATTTTCAAATATTCCATAAGTTCATATACCAGGACGTCATCAAAATATATATAGTCAAACTTTAAAATGATAACAGTATCATATAAATAAGAAACATGTTGTTGATACGTTACCGTGATATTGTCAATGGCTCGACAATTGAGGCATATTTGCCAAGTTTCGTCCTTCATGGGTACAACACATGGTCGGTTGCTCTAATGTATATATCTCATTTCCACCAATTTTAGGACTTCGTGTTGACTTTGATACTTGTTTTCTCGAATTGATTGCAAACCAAAAGTTATCTTCTTTGTAATGACATTCTTGAATTCCTGTAGAAGTGATGTGAATCCGACTAAAGAGAGTACGAATTCACAAATTCAATAAACCAGACCTGCAATGGAGCTGAACACTTTGTCACCAATTGGGATAAATGATCACTTGAGATTTCAAGAGGGCCCAATCACAAGGTCAAGGGCTAAAAGATTCAAAAAAGCTTTATATGGGCTGATTAAAGAGATTGCTGAATATTCAAATAGAAGCCCAAATGAAGAGCCCAAGATGAGCCCAACAGAAGGTCCAGATTTAATTAATAAGGAGAGATTTATAAATATAATAAATCTCTTAGGATAATATTAAGTAGTCAGATTAGATAAGGTTAGCTTATAACCATAATAGATTTTTTCCACATTATGTGGGTCATTTGGTTGATCTCTGAGCCTATAAAAGGCATACTCCCCAGCATTGGAGAAACACACTTTGGAATTTATATCCTGTGAGGTTTTGTCTTCTTTCTATCTTGAAAGATCTTTTAAACTTATCATGTTTTTACCTGTGGCGTTCAAGCAATCAAGACTTATCACCCGGGGTTTTCTAAGAGTTCTTCTTAGAGGATTTGGGTGTGGCGTCTACATATCCCATACCTTGTTTCTCACAAAAACAAGGTATATTCCATCTTTTCGCACTTGCGTTGTGAAAGTCTTGGAATCGTTGCCATATTTGGTGTAGGGTGTCGTCAGCATATTGGCGAGGTTCGCATCAGTTGGTATCAGAGCATACAATTGCACGGCAAGTTCCATACCATTTTTTTTATCTAGTTCTTTTTTTTTATCTTCTTTACCTATTTCTATTCTTTATAAAAAAAATTATCATATTCTTCTATCTATCTTCTCTTCAGTAGGTTAAAAAAAAGAGAAAAAAAGCCAAAAATTCGTGCTAAAAAAAAGAGGTAAAAAAATTCGTGAAAAAAAAGTCAAAAGAAAAAAAAAAGAGGCACACAATTCTATCTTATATCTCATTCTGCTCTATCTTCTATTACTTCATTTCATCTTAATTTCTTTCTCCTCTATCTACATTTTACTCTTATTTCTGAGTCTATTCATAACTCTCACTTAAATTCTTTGGAATTACTTTTTGAAAACCTTTATCGATATGTCTTGATTGTTCCTCAAGTTGAACTGCTTCGTAAAAATGATTTATTTTTAAAGTTCAATTCAGATTGAAAGAAGACATATAAGTGGAAAAAGGAAAGAGTGCTTTAAATCTATAAGAAAAAGCCATTTGAGTGTGAAACATGAGTGTTTGAAAGAAACATGTGAGGGAGAGTTGCGAGGTTCTTTTCTTTCTAACAATTATCAGGTTCAGAAGGCCCAACGACAAGGAAACACAATGAAAGAAGAGGGTTTCATATCGCCTATTCAAAACCTACAATGGAAAGCAATGAAGAGTCAAATGAAACAGATAGTGAAGTCTGAATTTGAGCCACTTCATATGCGAATGAATTGCTTGGAGGAAGGTGTGAGACTACACTCACATACTTCCATTGAACGACCGTGGAGCAATCAATCTCGATGCTTTGAACAACAGGAATTGGGGGAGTTCGATGATCTCCAAGTTAATTGCGGCAACATCAAGGTCAATTCGTTCAATCAACCCACTACTTGGGACAGACCATGGATTGATGATATCTTGAATAACCAACGTGAGAAGTTATTTCATACTCGTTGCTCTATGAAAAATAAGGTTTGTTCTGTTATCATAGATGGGGAAAGCTGCACTAACTTTGCTAGCACTAAGCTTGTGGAGAAGTTGGCATTACTTATAATGAAGCATCCAAAGCCATATCAAATTCAAAGGCTGAATGATCAACCCAAACTTGAGGTAACCCAAAAGGTGATAGTGTCATTCTCTATTGGAAAATATCAAGATGAAATATTATGTGATGTAGTACCAATGCAAGCATGTCATATTTTATTGGGAGAACCTTGGAAGTTAGATCGTCACGTTACATATGATAGATTAACAGATAGGTACTCATTCGTGATGAATAATAAACCAATATCTCTTGTACCTCTTACTTTACAACAAGTTTTTCAGGATCAGTTGAAAAAGAAAAAGGCAAATGAAAAGAAAATAGCAGAAAGACAAGAGAGAAAAGCCATGATTGAAGAGGAAGAGATAAAAGGCAATATTGAAAAAGAAGAAAGAAAAATCAGAGGGAGAAAAGCCGAAATTGAAAATGATGAGAGAAAAGACAATGTTGAAAAAGAATAGAAAAAAGCCATAATACAAAGAAAAGAGAGTAAAAACAATTTTATGGAGAGAAAAAGTGAGATAAAGAGAGATACAATTCCATATCCTATCCTTACAGTACTTATGTATAAGGATTTATATTTGACTAACCATATTGTCGGATATTTTCCGAGAATTTGTATTTCTCTTATGCAGGAATTCAAGAATGTCATTCTTAAGAAGAAAACTCCTAGTTTGCAACCTGATCGAGAAATCAAGTATCAAATTCAACCACCAAATCCTAAATTTGATGAAGCTAGGATATGCACTGGGTAACATGATTTCAGGTATTGTGCAAATGCCTAGGAAAGACAAAATTTGGTGAAGGTGTGTTGATTTTCGAATCATCAACCGTATGAAGGTAATGTATCTTCACTCTATTTCTCAAGTAAATATTATATTAGATGAGTTGCATGAAAACTATTTGTTTTCAAAATTTAATCACAAGAGTGAATATTCTAAAATTCGAATGAAAGCTAATTATGGATTGAAAACTGCATTAAAAGTAAAACATGGTTTATATGAATGGTTGAATATTATTTTTAGTTTGGCTATGCATATAACACTTTTATGAAGTTAATAAATTATATCCTACGTGCTTTTATTAAAAACTTTGTTGCTATATATTTTGATAAAATCATAATATACAACAATTACTTAGATAAACATGAAGGATATTTAAAAATTGTCTTGCAAGTTTTTAGGAAATATCAGTTGTTTGCCAAATTGAAGAATTGCATATTATGTTTGGGTAAACTTGTATTTCTTCGATATGTTATAAGTTTTGAAGGTATTGCCATTGACAAAGAAATTAAGGCAATTCGAGATTGGCAAACACCTTATTTGGTAAGTCAGAAAAGAAGAACACTTGCACATTATAATGAAAATTTCAACGGAGTAGCCCTCAAGCTGAATGAGTGTCATGCAAGGTGGGTAGAATTCATTTATACATCTGGTTATTTGATCAAGTGTAAACAAGGTATGATAAAATGTAGTTGCTTGTACATTATCTGGAAGGAACGTTTTGCTTACAATCATTGATACTAAATTGTTTAGTTTTACTTGGAATACTTTGTTGGTTACAAAATTTCTATTTTCAAGTGCATGTTTATCACCATTGGATGTTGTGCTTGTATATAATTATTATATTTATTTAGTGATTAAGTTATCACCATTGGAGATTATCTATGATTTTAATCCATTGGATGGAAAACAGCAGACTCAAGAAAATATTAATCTTTACAACAAGAGTTTCATGAAAGTTGTTTTTGATCTAGGGATTTGGATTAGCCTACATTTGAGGAATGAACTATTTATGAATAGGCTATCAAAATTTCTTAGATTAGAGGGATTATTTAAAGTGTTAAAACTCAGTAGTAATAATTACAATAGGAAGTTATTTAGCAAATATATTGTTAGTAATAACATAAATATTTATAAGTTAATGTCTTTTGATGTAGGTGATGAAGGAAAAGAAGATTTGAGGACAAATCATTTTTAAGAGAGGGAGAATGATGTGAATCCGACTAAAGAGAGTATGAATTCACAGGTTCAATAAACCATACCAGCAATGGAGCTGAACACTTTGTCTCCAAATGGGATAAATGATTACTTGGGACTTCAAGAGGGCCCAATCACAAGGTTAAGGGGCTAAAAGATTCAAAGAAGCTTTATATGGGCTGATTAAAGAGATTGCTGAAATGGAAGCCCAAATGAAGAGCCCAATAGAAGGTCAAGATTTAATTAATAAGGAGATATTTATAAATATATAATAAATCTTTTAGGATAATATTAGGTAGTTCAGATTTTTAAATTAATTATTAAAATATCCTAGATATTTAGATTATATATGGTTAGCTTATAACTATAATAGATTTTTTCCCTCATTTTGTGGGTCATTCGGTTGTTTTCTAAGCCTATAAAAGGCATACTCTACAGCATTGGAGACACATACTTTAGAATTTATATCTTTTGAGGTTTTGTCTTCTTTCTATCTTGAAAGAGCTTTTGAACTTATCAGGTTTTTACCTGTGACGTTCAAGCAATCAAGACTTATCACCTAGGGTTTTCTAAGAGTTCTTTTTAGAGGATTTGGGTATGGCGTCTACATATCCCATACCTTGTTTATGTGATGTAGGTATATTCCATCTTTTCTAAGATTTGATAAAGGACTAATTGGAGCAATTGAAGAAACCTAAGTGGAAGCCCAAAAGATAAGTCCAATAAGATCTCAAGCCCAAAAGAAGAGCCCAATAAGATCTCAAGCCCAAAAGAAGATCTCAAGAAGATAATTCAAATTTGAAATTCAAATTTGAATTTAAAGTAGGAGATTTATCATAAATCTTCTAGAAGATTAAATTAGGAAACAATATATTTTCTAGATATAATCAAGAAATATATTAGCAATATTTTCTATATGGTTGGCATGCCAACCCCAATATTTTATTTCCTTATTTAGATAATTGCTAATATTCTCAAGTGCCTATAAAAGGCTCACTTTAGACCATTGTAGACAGATCTTTGATTTCAATTTTATTGTGAGGCTTATCTTTCTCTTTTGAGAGAACTTTGAACTTATCAATTTTTACTTGTGGCGCTCAAGCAATTGGATTTATCACCAGGGTTTTCTAGGAGCTCTTCTTAGCAGAGTTTGGTGTGGCGTCTACTTCTATCCGCATCTTATTTTTCAATCGAACAAGGTATATTCCATTCTTTTTACTTGTGTCGTGAAAGTCTTGGGGTCTATTCCATATTTGGTGTAGGGTTCCATTAGTATATTGGCGGGGTTTGCATCATTTATATAATAATATTATTGAAATATTTTATTAATCAATTATTGTAAAATATGTTTATTTATTTTTTAATACAATTTAATAACTCCTTATATGATTTTGATAAAATAAATATTATAATCTCAACATCACACAAGTAAGGTAAAGAAGTTTAAAATAAAATTCAAATTTGAAAATTCAAAATATGGTATGTTGATCAAATAAATAATTTTTTTTGTCTGAATGATTTATAACATATACGAAGATATGTTAATAACCGAAATTTACAATATGGGTAGGGTGTGGATAAGAAACAAGTAGGTTAGGCTTTCTCAAGTTTAGAATATAAAATATTATATATTATAAATTAATTATATGTTTTTATAATAGGGGAAGGTTATAGATAATAAACAAGCAGGTTAGGCTTTCTCTTGTTTAGTATATAAAATATTTTATATTTTTATATAATAATATTGTTAAAATATTTTATTAATCAATTATTATAAAAGATATTGAATTATTTTTTTAATAAAATGTTATAACTATTTATAAGATTTTGATAAAGTAAATATTAGAATCTCAACATCACACAATTTAAGTAATAAAGTTTAAAATAAAACTCAAACTTTGAAAATTCAAATTGTCGAATGTTGATAAAATAAACAATTTTTTTGATAGAATAGTTTATAATATATATAAAGAGAAGGATATGGATAAGAAACAAGCATGTTAGGCTTTCTCTAATTTAGAATGTGAAATATTATATATTTTTAATTATATATTTATTGATATAATAATATTATTGAAATTTATCGTAAATGAATTATTATAAAATATGTTTAATTTTTTTTTTAATAAAATGTAATAATCTTTATAAGATTTTTATAGATTAAATATTAGAATCTCAACATTACACAATTAATGTAATAAAGTTTAAAATAAAACTCAAATTTAACAATTCAAAATGCGGTATGTCAATCAAATAAATAATGTCTTAGTTAAAATAGTTCATAACATATGCGAAGAAATGCTAATAACTAAATGTCATAATAGGGGAATAGTATGGACAAAAAACAAGTACGTTAGGCTTTCTCTAGTTTAAAATATAAAATATTATATATATTATATATTATAGATTAATTATATATTTTTATATAGTAATATTATTAAAATAATTCTTAAATTAATTATTATAAATATATTTAATTATTTTTTAATAAAATGTAATAATCTTTATAGGATTTTGATACACTAAATATTAGAATCTCAACATCACACAATTAAGGTAAAAAGTTAAAAATAAAACTAAAATATGAAAATTCAAAATATGGAATGTCGATCAAATAAACAAATTTTTATTAGATTAGTTTATAACATATGCGAATAGATGTTAATAACATAAATTCAAAATAAGGGGTATGGAATAGATAGAAGTAGGTTAGGCTTTTTATAGTTTAGAATATAAAATATTATGTATTTAATATTTTAAATTAATTATATATTTTTTATATAATAATATTGTTGAAATATTTCATAAATTAATATTATAAAATATGTTTAATTATTTTTTTTATAATATGTGATAACACTTTATAAGATTTTGATAGATTAAATATTATAATCTCAACATTACACAATTAAGGTAATAAAGTTTAAAATAAAACTCAAATTTGACAAATCAAAATACGATATGTTGATCAAATAAATAATGTTTTTGTTAGAATAGTTTATAATATATACGAAGAGATGTTGATAACTGAAATTCACAATAGAGGAAGGCTATGCATAAGAAACAAGTAGGTTAGGCTTTCATTAGTTTAGAATATAAAATATTTTATATTAAATTTTAATGATATATTTTTTGATATAATAATATTGTTGAAACTTTTCATAAATGAATTATTATAAAATATGTTTAATTATTTTTTTAATAAAAAGTAATAACTCTTTTTAAGATTTTGATAGACTATATATTATAATCTCAATATTACACAATTTAGGTAATAAAGTTTAAAATAAAACTCAAATTTTAATATTTAAAATGATGTGAATCCGACTAAAGAGACTACGAATTCACAAGTCCAATCAACCGAACCTGCAATGGAGCTGAACACTTTGTTACCAAATGAGGTGAATAATCATTTGAGATTGCAAGAGGGCCCAATCACAAGGTCAAGGGCTAAAAGATTCAAAGAAGCTTTATATGGGCTGATTAAAGAGATTGCTGAATATTCAAATAGAAGCCCAAATGAAGAGCCCAAGAAGAGCCCAACAGAAGGTCCAGATTTAATTAATAAGGAGAGATTTATAAATATAATAAATCTCTTAGGATAATATTAGGTAGCTAGATTAGATAAGGTTAGCTTATAACTATAATAGATTTTTTCCTCATTATGTGGGTCATTCAGTTGTTTTCTGAGCCTATAAAAGGCATACTCCACAACATTGGAGAGACACACACTGGAATTTATATCTTATGAGGTTTTATTTTCTTTCTATCTTGAAAGAGCTTTTGAACTTATCAGGTTTTTATCTGTGGCGTTCAAGCAATCAAGACTTATATTATGTTCAAGCAATCTATCTTGAAAGATCATTTGTTTGCCAAATTGAAAAGTTGTGTATTATGTTTGGGTAAACTTGTATTTCCTGGATATGTTATAAGTTTTGAAGGGATTGCCATTGACAAGGGAATTAAGGTAATTCAAGATTGGCAAATACCTTATTTAGTAAGTCAGGAAAGAAGAACAATTGCACATTATAATGAAAAGTTCAGCGGAGTAGCCCTCAAGCTGAATGAGTATCATGCAAGGTGGGTAGAATTCATTTATACATTTGGTTTTGTGATCAAGTGTAAGCAAGGTATGAAAAATGTAGTTGCTCATACATTATCTGCAAGGTACGTCTTGCTTATAATTATTGATACTAAATTGCTTAGTTTTGCTTGGAATACTTTGTTTGATACAAAATTTCTATTTTCAACTACATGTTTACCACATGTTGTATTTGCTTATAATCGTTATATTTATTTAGTGACTAGGTTATCACCATTGGAGATTATCTATGGTTTTAATCCATTTGAAAGAAAACAACAGAATCAAGAAAATATTAATCTAGCCAAACAAAAGATTCAAGAATGTTGTTTTTGATCCAGGGATTTGGATTAGCCTACATTTGAGGAATGAACTATTTATGAATAGAAAACTATCAAAATTTCTTACATTAGAAAGATTACTTAAAGTGTTAAACTTAGTAGTAATAATCACAATAGGAAGTTATCTAGCAAATATATTGTTAGCAATTGCATAAATATTTATAAGTTAATGTCTTTTGATGTAGGCGACGGAGTAAAAGAAGATTTGAGGACAAATCATTTTCAAGAGGGGGAGAATGATGTGAATCTGACAAAGAGTCTACAAATTCACAAGTTCAATCAATCAAATCTGCAATGGAGCTGAACAGTTTGTCACCAAATACGATAAATACTCATTTGAGACTACAAGAGTGCCCAATGATAAGGTTAAGGGCTAAAAGGTTCAAATAGGCTTTATATGGGTTGATTAAAGAGATTGTAGAAAATTCAAGTGGAAGCCTAATTAAAGAGTCCAAGAAATGCCCATGAGAAGGAAAACCAATTAAAGAGTCCAAGAAATGCCCATGAGAAGGAAAACCAATTAAAGAGTCCAAGAAATGCCCATGAGAAGGAAGCCCAATTAAAGAGTCCAAGAAAAGCCCACGAGAAGGTCTAGATTTTATTAATGAGTAGAGATTTATTAATATAATAAATCTTCTACGATATTAAATGATAATATTATATATTTAATTAGTTAAATTTAGATTTTTAAATTAGTTATAAAAATATCCTAGATATTTAGATTAGATATGGTTGGCATGTAACCATAAGATATATTTTCCTTGTTTTTAGGCTATTCGGTTGTATATGTGCCTATAAAAGGCATACTCCATAGCATTGGAGGACAGACACTTTGGAATTTATATCTTGTGAGGTTTTTTCTTCTTTTTATCTTGAAAGAACTTTTTGAACTTATCAGGTTTTTACCTGTGGCGTTCAAGCAATCAAGACTTATCACCCGAGGTTTTCTAAGAGTTCTTCTTAGAGGATTTGGGTGTGGCATCTACATATCTCATACCTTGTTTCTCATATAAACAAGGTCTATTCCATCTTTTCGCACTTGCGTCGTGAAAGTCTTGGGGTCTTACCATATTTGGTATAGGGTGTTGTCAGCATATTGGTGGGGTTCGCATCAGTTTCATACTATTTTGGATATTTTTGAGGGCTTCTTATATTTTATAAGTTTAATTGTATTTTGGCATTTTACAAATTTATTTTTGGAGTTTCTTATTATTTTATGTATTTTTACTATTTGTGGTGTATCTTTAAATGTATGTTACTGTGTTTTTTGTTATTTAGGAACTTATTAATATTTTTGGTCTTTACATAAATTTGTTATTGCATTTTTAAGTGTCTCACTATTCTTTAGGTTGTTTTGATCGATTATTACAATTTTTTGCCTTGAACGATTCAAAATATTTATCGTGTTTCATTACTATTTTGAGTGTGACTTATTGCTTTTGGAAGTGAATGGAATTTTAACTGTTTATTTACTATTTGTAGTGTTCATTTGAATTTAATTTTCTTGATTTCATTGGTCATTTAGGAGTTTCTAAGGATTTTTTTTAATTTTTGCTTGGGTGCTTAATTTGGTTTACTATTTTAGTAATTTTGTTTGTTGTTTGCATTTAATTATTATTATTATTTAGCATGTCTCATATTTTTTTTGTTTTAATTGGTATTTATCAATTGTTTTATTGAACAATTTCATTTATTGGTATTTTTGCATTTTTCTTATTAATTATTGGTGTTTCTTGTTATTTTATGTGTTTTTACTATTTATGTTCTTTATTTAAATGTATATTACTGTATTTTTTTTGGTTATTTGGGCACTTCTTAATATTTTTAGCGTTTATTTACATTTTCGTGTTACATTATTATTTTGAGTGTCACTTATTACTTCTGCAATTTTATGGAATTCTAAGTACTTTTTCCTATTTGAGATTTTCTTTTGAATTTATTTTTTATAAATTTTGTTAGTCATTTAGGTGCTTCTCCATATTTTTTTGTGTTTGCTTGGGTTTTTTGTTTGAATTACTATTTTAGTAATTCATTTTGTAGTTTGCTTTTAATGATTATTATTATTTACATTTTTCATACTATTTTTTGTTGTTTTTATTGATTGTTAACATTTCTTATATATTAAATGATCTCATATATTTTTTGTGTTTAATTTTTTTGAGTGTTTTTTATTATTTTTTGACATTAATTGTATTTTAAATAATTAATCATATTTTTTGTTTTTCTTTAAATGAATCTTACAATATTTTATTATTTATTTGTTTGTTTATTAATATTTTTTTATATTTCTTACATTTTTTGTTTCACTTAATATTTGGTATAATTTAATTTATGGTTTATTTTTGGATTTTTGTTGTGTGTTTTATTATTTTAAACAATTTTGTGTATTTTCAGTAATTCTTACCATTTTTGTATATCTAACCATACATACTATACTTAGCATTTTTTTTGTATTTTTTATTGTTTCTTGCTTTATTTGGAGTTTCTGGGTATTTTATACATATCTTATTATTTTATTTATTTAAATAATTGTATCTTATTATTGATCGTTGGTCGTTTATGTGTTACAATACTTTTTTTGTTTGCTTGAGTATTTAGTGTAATTTACTATTTTTAATAATTTCTTTTATGGTTTATTTTTGAAATATTATTGTATTTTTTAGTTTTTTTCATACTGTTTTGTCATTTTTTATTTTGTATTTTCATTGATTATTTTTTGGAAACTATTGAATTTTAAGTATTTATTGCTATTTGTGGTGTTTATTTGAATGTATTTTACTATGTTTTGTTGGTAATTTATTTAATTGAAATTATATTATATTTCATACTATTTTGGATAATTTTTAATGCTTTTTTATTTTTATATTATTAACAACTCATTCTATTTTTTACATTTATTGCTATGTTTACATTTTTCATATTAGTTTTTGGAGTTTTTTTTATAGTTTTAGGTGTTTTTACTATTTATGGTGTTTATTTAAATATATAATACTGTGCTATTGTGGTTATTTGGACACTTGTTAATATTTTTGTCGTTTATCTACATTTTAGTATTATGTTATTATTTTGAGTGTCATTTACTACTTTTGCAAGTTTAAGGAATTTTAAGTACTTTTCTCCTATTTGTGGTTTTCTTTTAAATTCATTTTTTATATTTTTTTTTGATAATTTAGGCGTTTCTAAGTACTTTTTTATATTTGGCTAGTTTCTTAGTTTGACTTACTATTTTAGTAGTTCATTTTATCATTTACTTTTAATTATTATTATTATTATTTTACATATTTCATACTATTTTGGTTGTTTTAATTGATTCTAACAATTTCTTATGTATAGAATGATTACATATATTTTTTGTGTGTTTAAATTTATTTTTGAGTTTTTTTTATGATTTTGGGATGATAATTGTATTTTCAATATTTATTTGTATTTTTTATGTTTCTTTAAATCTATCTTACAATGTTTTATTATTCATTTCTTTATTTCTTACTATTTTTTAGTATTTCTTACATTTTTTGTTTCACTTAATATTTTAAATAATACAATTTATAGTTTATTTTTATATCTTTATTGCGTATTTTATTGTTTTATATTATTTTATGTATTTGCATAATACATAAAATATTGAGTTATTTGAGTTATTTGCATAAATGTATCTTACTGTTGGTAGTTCATGTGTTACTTATAATGTTTTGGTGTTTGCTTGAATATTTAGAGTAATTTACAATTTTTAATAATTCATTTTATAGTTTATTTTTGAAATATTATTATATTTTTTAGTGTTTCATACTATTTAGTTATTTTTTTATTTTCATTGATTCTTTTTTGAAATTTATAGAAGTTTAAGTATTTATGGCTATTTGTGGTGTTTATTTTCATGTATTTTACTATATTTTGTTGGTAATTTATTTATTTGCCTTAGGGTTTTTAATGTTTCTATAGGGTGAGAGGGTGAGAGAAATAATATTTTTTTTTAATATTTTAGGGTATATAGGGTTTTTTAGAATATAATCAACCATTTAATAAGATAGAACATAATATTATCTTACGGGGGAGAGATAGAGGGTGGGGGGAGGGGGTTATTTAGGGTTTTAATGTTTTTAGAGATTTTTATGGTTTTTGAAGTGTTTTTTTAGAATATTGTCATGCCCCGACCCGGTTTGGTCGGATCCCCATGATCAACCTGCTACTCTTCCGGTTTATTAAAGGGTTTCCCCTTATCGTAAACCATAAAGAGTAAAGCGTCCTTTAACTTGCACATTTTTCCTGGAATAGCATAATCAAAACTGTATGAAATTTAAAACTTTACATACCTGTCTTACAGGCATCTTAGTTGATGGTCTTTAAGGGGAGGCTTTTCGGGATTTCCTGAAAGGGATATAAGGGAGGGGGTGAGTACGACTACTCAGTGAATGGGTTTTTAAAAGCTTTTGACTTTTAAGAAAAACATTTATATGGAGTGTGCCAGACTCCTTTGTTTTCAAAAATCCCATCATTTAAAAATTTGTGTTTTTTTTCATTATTTCTTAGTTACCACGGTGTGTCATCACCCAACACACATCCTTCATCATGAAGGTTACACACATTCGCAAGTCAGTATCACTACTGAACCCGCTAGTGGCTTCGAAGCGACTTTTCCTGCCACCCGGATAGAAGTACGACCACTTCTACCCTAGGAATGAGTGGATGTACGTGACATCCTACCCACAATCCCGAAATCACTTCTTCATGTTCGTATGAGGACAGAGACCTCATCATGTCCCCACCCCGGTCTCATGCGCTTCGTGCTACTCCAAATTTCGCACAGACACCTGGAACGACAAATTGCCCTTATAGCCACCAGGTCGTCCAGTGCCCTTAGGACGCATCACTACCCCTCATGGGCGTCTTGATGATCACGTACTCACAGTGCATGCACAAACAATGTTTTCTTATATTTCCATGTAATCTGTGGTGCCACTAGTCCAACGGCCCCCACTCTCAACTCAACCCGCAGCTGTTTGTCTTGACTAGTCCGTCGACCTGTCATGTCGCACTGCCGCTAGTTGACTGAGCATGTCGGACATATCTTGGTACCATGGCCAAACAATTTACTTATTAAGTTTTATGGCACATATATCATGTTCATTTACGAGCTCCTGCTCGTGCCAACTGGCCTTGGGCCCACTGTACGAGATTTTCAAAATCGGGCATTTAGCCCCCAAGTTCCAAAATCGAGGTCCTCGGCCTATTAGAGCTATTCGAGCTCTCGTCGAGAAGGTCTCCCAAATTATTTAAGCATTGGCACACAGTTAGGGGAGAGCACTTCCGACAAAAATAGGTTTTTACTGTCTATCATACCGACCGGTATAAGGACATCTCCGTTCATAACCGATGAACGGGTTTTCAACTTCCTTCAAGGAAGTCTCATCATACCAACTGGGTATGATCTACTTACAACCCGTAAGTAGTTTTTTTCGCATAACTTTCACATCACTTTCTCTAAGTAGTGATGATTAAAATACCACTAAACAGTGGGTTTTTATATCGAGGCACTTATCATCCCCAACCGGGTATGATGTTAGTAAACCCACTCACAACCGGTAAGTGGTTTTTAACTTTAAACTGTGCTCATCATCCCAACTGGGTATGATGTGAATAACCCACTCACAACCGGTAAGTGGTTTTTTTAAATTATAAGGTATGCTCATTATCCCAACTGGGTATGATGTTAGTAAACCCACTCACAACCGCTAAGTGGTTTTTAACTTTTACGTTGTGCTCATCATCCCAACTGGGTATGATGTTAGTAAACCCACTCACCCGTTAATGCCGTGATTTCCACTAGACTGGTTCTTTGTATTCACGCGAGTTTGTCCTTGCTGGCGTTCTTGGTATTTAACGTTCCTACACGATATGAACAACCTTGTTCATTATTACTCGGCATAACAGCCTTCATTCATTAATGCATGAGAAAACCCAAACTTTTAGTTATTTGCAATTAGGTCCCTAAAGTTATTTCTCTTTAACTTTAAGTCCCTAATGTCGGTTTTTCCTCAAATTGAGTCCCATAACTTTTAAAATTTATCGTGGGACCTCAATTTATTCAATTTCACCAAAAAGGGGTTTAATTTTTTTCAAATTTCCAATTTGGTTTCCTAATTTTTCCAAAATTACCATTTTGCCCTTCTTTCACAAAAATGGTAAGTTTTTCCCCAAATTTTCCAAAATTCCTCAATTGGTCCTCCAACATTATTTTCATGCCCAATTGACCCTCAATTTCATAAAATTATATTTTGGCCCCTTTGAATTTCGAAAATCCCCAAATTTTCCCCCAATTTCAACTGTTCAACACTACTGAATTTGATTTTATCAAATTAACCGATCAAACACCTCTAATTATTGAAATTGGAGTTGAAATTGAGTTCCTGTATGTTCATACAATTCTAAGAAACTTTGAATCGCAGATTTTAATATCGGAACGAGCTCAAATGGAGCTTTGCCGGAAAACAGACTGTAGAAAGAGAAAGCTTCGATTACTCACCGGTGGGTGGGGAGGGGGTTATTTAGGATTTCATTAGGGTTTTTAATGTTTTTAGAGATTTTTATGGTTTTTGAGGAGTTTTTTAGAATATGATCACATAATGGATTAAATAGTTAATTGTAGTGACTTTGTAAGGTTGGAAGTGTTCCATAAGTTATAAGAAATGGGCCGACCCCTTGTGGGCCGATTTCTTATAGGGTGAGAGGGTGAGAGAAATAATATTTTTTTTTAATGTTTTAGGGTTTATAGGATTTTTTAGAATATAATTACCCATTTGATAAGATAGACCGTAATATTATCTCACGGGGGAGAGATAGAGGGTAAGGAGGGGAGGAGGAGGGGGTTATTTATTGTTTCTATAGGGTTTTTAATATTTTTAGAGATTTTTATGGTTTTCGAGGGATTTTTTAAGGGTTTTTTTTTAATATAATCCCATATTGAATAAAATAGTTTATTGTTATTACTTTGTAAGGTTGTAAGTGTTCCATAAGTTAAAAGTTATAAGAAATGGGCCTAACCCCTTATCGGCCCATTTCTTATAGGTGAGAGGGTGAGAGAAATAATGTTTTTTTTAATGTTTTAGGGTTTATATGGTTTTTAGAATAGTTTATTTGATTGACATATTGCATTTTGAATTATTAAATTTGAATTTCATTTGAATTTTTATTTCTTTAATTATGTGATATTGAGATTCTAATATATAGTCTATCAAAATCTTATAAAGAATTATTAAATTTTATTAAAAATAATTAAATATATTTTATAATAATTTATTTATAAAAATTTTTAACAATATTATTATATAAAAATATATAATATTTTATATTATAAACTACAGAAAGACTAACGTGCTTGTTTATTATACGTACCCTTCACCTATTGTAACATTCAGTTATTTGCATCACTTCGTATTTATTATAAACTATTCTAATAAAAAAATTATTTATTTAATCGACATTCTGCATTTTGAATTTTCAAATTTGAGTTTTATTTTTAACTTTATTACCTTAATTGTGAGATGTTGATATTCTAATATTTAGTCTTTCAAAATCTTATTAAGAATTATTATATTTTATTAAAAAATTATTAAACATATTTTATAATAATTGATTTATGAAAAATTTTAACATCATTATTATATAAAAATAAAAAATTAATATATTTTATATTCTGAGCTAGATAAAGCCTAACTTGCTTGTTTATTATCCATACCCTTCACGTGTTGTGAATTTTAGTAATTAGCATCTCTTCGCATATGTTATAAACTATTATAATAAAAACTTTGTTTATTTGATCAAAATACCGTATTTTAAATTTTCAAATTTGAGTTTCATTTTAAACTTAATTACCTTACTTGTGTGATGTTTATATTCTAATAACATTATTAAAATCTTATAAAGAGTTATTAAATTGTTATTAATACATAATTAAACATATTTTATAACAGTTGATTTATAAAAAAATTCATCAATATTATTATATAAAATATAACTGATTAATTTCTCTAATTAAACCTTCTCCTATTGTGAATTTCTCTTATTAACATCTCTTCTCATATTGTATAATCTATTATAACTAAAAAATTGTTTATTTGATCAACATTTTATATTTAAAATTTTCAAATTTGAGTTTTATTTTGAACTTTATTAGCTTAATTTTTTGTTCTTGAGATTCTAATATATAGTCTATCAAAATCTTATAAAGAGTTACTATATTTTATTAAAAAATAATAAAACATATTTTATAATAGTTGATTGATGAAAATTTTCAACAATATTATTATATAAAAAATATATAATTAATTTATAATATAAAATATTTAATATTTTATCTTCTAAACTAGAGAAAGTGTTATCTACTTGTTTCTTATTCATACCCTTCCCCTATTGTAAATTTCTGTTGTTAGCATTTCTTCGCATATGTTATAAACTATTCTAACAAAAACTTGTTATTTGATCGACATACCATATTTTAAATTTTTAAATTTGAGTTTTATTTTTAACTTTATTATTTTAATTGTGTGATGTTGAAATTCTAGTATTTAGTCTATCAAAATCTTATAAAGAGTTATTGCATTTTATTAAAAAATAATTAAATATATTTAATAATAATTAATTTATGAAAAATTTAATAATATTATTATATAAAAATATATATAATTAATTTATAATATAAATATATATAATATTTTATATTCTAAACTATAGAACGCCTAACCTGCTTATTTCTTATTCATACCCTTCCGTTATTGTGAATTTTAGTTATTAGTATCTAGTCGCATATGTTATAAACTATTTCACGGTTAAAACTACGTTTGGCTCATCTCGAGTTAAAGTCGGAGGAAATCCCTTTTGAACTGAGAGAGCGACGGGTTGTTCGCGGGGATCCAACCAATCGAGTTGGGGCGTGACATATCCAGTTTCCTATAACAACATAAAAGCATCCTAAATATTTTATTTTCACCCCAATTAACAAAGAAAAGTAGTTTCCACAACAATACTTCAACTCCACATTAATATTCCTTAATAGAATAAAGCTTTTCAGGTTAATAATAATAGTATATCGAAATATATAAAAGAAATTTTATAATGTAAAATATATGCTTCAAACTCGATTTGAACTTGATGTGAAAACTATAAGGGTCATACATTGGATTTTGAGGAGCCAATACTTCAAATGCACAGGCAGAGATGGTAAACCACCTATGAATGTGAGTTTAGACAAGTTCCCAGTTGCCAATGGAAAAAGTCTTAACAAGTTCCACCCGCTTCTAGATAGCAGGGAAAAAGACCAAACCCGTAATCCAAATATATACATGTAGACCAATATGAACACCCACCCGACCCCTCACAGATGGGGTAAAGATGTCCGACCTAAACAGTCAGAGGATCCTAGATTGTTCACTACAAAAGGGTAAGTAGTCATACAATGGGTAGTGCGGCATGATTGGTCAGCTCCAATGACATCAAAAAAATGCATTATGGTAGCTGGAAAGGAACTCGGGCCACTTCAGCACGAAATAAACTACCTTATGGTTTTGTCAACCTAGTCAATCAAAAAAAATCATTAAAAATCCTTGTCATTTGAAGAAAAGAAATCATATCATAATAACTAACTATTTGCAACATCAATTTAAAAGCTAATTTGAAGAGCCTAGAGTAGGGTCCACATTATATGTCTTTACAATTACACTTTGCTTGTTAGTTGTATTCCAAACTCAAAAGTACCGTGTTTCAAAAACCATTGAGTTGATATATGTTATTTCTACGAAATAATAAATTTATCCATACCACCCTCATGAATAGAATCAAACCTTATTTCATAGCATTTGCACGAAATCCCTCTTTCTTATTCAAAAGAAAGTCCTCTAGAGGGATTAGTCATCTCATTAGGTTTTGTGAGTTTGGAACTAGGATAAAAACTTACTAGTTGCATTAAGAGCTTATGATTTGACTTGGAGCGCCATATTTCAAATAACATCATTTTTAGTAATCTTAGATTCATTCAATTTTTTATTAATAAATCTCATGTTCATTCATAATGTAAAGAAAGGAGCCAAAAGCAGTAAATTGCCAAAGTTTTCCAATGTTATCATTTATTGATAAATGTGGTTTTTTAATAAAAAAATAAACAAAAGGGGAAGCCATACTGTAACAGCACCTCCCAGGTATGAAATCAAAGGAACCTTCAATAGATCCTCTAGAAGTTGGTTGATATGAGCAACTTTTATACACAAATTCTTTACAACCCGCATGCAAAATAGGAAACTACAAAAGTATAACATGTAACAGCTGAGAAGCTCTCCAAATCTATTAGGATAACATTAGACAATTAGGAAATACAATACGATTAAAAAAATTTAAGAGTTCCAATTATCAAAAGCCAAGGCACCGATTATATTTGACTAATTGAATGAAATCTCAAATATCATTTTAATGATAAAAATCATGTTTCTACAAACAATGGAAAAGGAAAAGTAGTTTTAAGCTACAATTTTTTTTTCATTGATGTAAACACACTATGGAATTGCATCTATACAAGAATAAGACCAAACATTAGAAATATCATGGAAAGTGAAATTCTACCTTTCCCATAACACCATCTCCGCTAACATTATCAACTACATCATCATTAGAACGAATTATCTAGTATCTCCATTGAAACTGACAAGATTGAAAGTAAGTCCCATTTATGAAGCATTTCTCTAGAAGGAGGCACATACGGATTGAATAAGAGAATAAATATTTGTCCTCGGGGTGTTCCAGGTCAGAAAGCTCTGGAATGATTAGAGCAGAACTGCAAACCTAGGCATGATTTATTATCAAGGACTTCTAATATAAGAATCATAGCATCATAAATATTAATAACAAAGCATATATGCATAGAAAATCTCTTTTACAAATTAAGCATAAATATATACATAACTACATCATGTTGTTGTTTAATCATGTAATTAGAATAAAATATTTATTTCCATTGGCATAAAGTAAAGTACAGAAAACATCCATTACCACAACTACAAAAGCATGAATTTGTGTTCACAAATAAATTGATTAAACCAGAAAAAGATCATATTATGAAGTGAATAAAAAACAAGTACCAAATACCAATATTGAACTTTATAATAACTTCTTATTACATTTTATTAAAAAATAATTAAAAATATTTTATAATAATTGATTTATGAAAAATTTCAAAAATATTATTATATAAAATATATAATTAATTTATAATATAAAATATTATATATTTTATATTCTAAACTAGAGCAAGCCTCGCCTACTTATTTCTTATCCATTACATACCTCTATTGTGAATTTTTATTATAAGCATCTCTTTGCATATGTTATAAAATATTCTAACAAAAAATTTGATTATTTGATCAAAATTCCGCATTTGGAATTTTTAAATTTGAGTTTTATTTTAAACTTTATTACCCTACTTTTGTGATGTTGAGATTATAACATTTACTCTATCAAAATCTTATAAAGAGGTATTACATTTTATTAAAAAATAATTAACAATATTTTATAATAATTAATTTATGAAAATTTTTAAAAATATTATTATATAAAAAATATAATATTAATTTAAAATATACAATATATAATATTTTATATTTTAAATTAAAACAATCCTCACCAGCTTGTTTCATATCCATACCCTTCCCCTATTGTGAATTTCTATGATTAGCATCTCTTTTCATATCTTAAAAACTATTCTAATAAAAAAATTATTTTTTTAATTGACATTCCGCTTTTGAAATTTTGAAATTTGAGTTTTATTTTAAACTTTATTACCTTAATTGTGATATTGACATTCTAATATTTACTCTATCAAAATATTATAAAGAGTTATTATATTTAATTAAAAAATAATTAAACATATTTTATAATAATTAATTTAAAAAAATATTTCAACAATATTATTATGTAAAAAATATATAATTAATTTATAATATACAATATAAAATATTTAATATTTTAAACTAGAGTAAGCCTCACTTATTTTTTATCTATACCCTTCCCTATTGTGAATTTGTGTTATTAGCATCTCTTTGCATATGTTATAAATTATTCTAACAAAAATATAATTTATTTAAGCGTAATTCTACATTTAAAATTTTCAGATTTGACTTTTATTTTAAACTTCATTGCCATAATTGTGTGATGTTGAGATTCTAATATTTACTCTATCAAAATATTATAAATAGTTATTATATTTTATAAAAAAATAATTAAACATATTTAATAATAATCGATTTATGAAAAATTTCAACAATATTATTATATAAACATATATAATTAATTTATAGTATAAAATATATAATATTTTATATTCTAAACTAGAGCAAGTCTCACTTGCTTGTTTCATATCCATACCCTTCACCTATTGTAAATTTCTATTATTAACATCTATTTTCGTATGTTATAAACTATTCTAACAAAAAAATTGTTTATTTGATCGAAATTCCACATTTGAAAATTTTAATTTTGAGTTTAATTATAAAGTTCATTACCTTAATTGTTTGATGTTTAGATTCTAATATTTAATCTATCAAAAAATTTTAAAGAGTTAATACATTTTATAAAAAATAATTAAAAATATTTTTTAATAACTCATTTATGAAAAATTTTAACAATATTATCATATAAAAATATATAATTAATTTATAATATAAGATATAAAATATTCTAAAGTAAAGCAAGCCTCACTAGCTTGTTTCTTATCCATACCCTTCCCATATTATGAATTTTTGTTATTAGCATCTCTTTGCTTATTTATAAAATATTACAACAAAAAAATTATTTATTTGATCGAAATTCTGCATTTGAAATTTTTAAATTTGAGTTTTATTTTAAACTTCATTACTTTAATTGTGTGATGATGTGATTCTTATATTTACTCAATCAAAATCTTATAAATAGTTACTACATTTTATTAAAAAATAATTAAAAATATTTTACAATAATTGGTTCATGAAAAATTTCAATAATATTATTATGTAAAAAATATATAATTAATTTAAAATATATAATGTATAATATTTTATATTCTAAACTATTGTAAGCTTTACGTGCTTGTTTCTTATCAACACTCTTCCCCTATTGTGAATTTATTTTATTAGTATCTATTTGAATATGTTATAAATTATTCTAACAAAAAAATTAATTATTTGATTAACATTCTGCATTTGAAATTTTCACATTTGATTTTTATTTTAAACTTCATTTTCTTAATTGTGTGATGTTGAGATTCTAATATTTACTTTAACAAAATCTTATAAAGAGTTATTATATTTAATTAAAAATAAATTAAACATATTTTATAATAATTAGTTTATGAAAAATTTCAACAATATTATTATGTAAAAAATATATAATTAATTTATAATATAAAATATTCTAAACTAGAGCAATCCTCACAAGCTTGTTTCTAATCCATACACTTCCCCTATTGTGAATTTGTTTTATTAGCATCGATTTGCATATATTATAAACTATTCTAATAAAAAAATTATTTATTAGAACGAATTCTGCATTTGAAATTTCCAAATATGTGTTTTATTTTAAACCTCATTACCTTAATTTTGTGAGGTTGAGATTCTAATATTTACTCTATCGAAATATTATAACTAGTTATTATATTTTATTAAAAAATAATTAAATATCTTTTATAATTATTGATATATGAAATTTTTTAATAATATTATTATATAAATATATATAATTATTTATATTATAAAATATATAATATTTTATATTCAAAACTAGAGCAAGCCTCACCTGCTTGTCTCATATCCATACCCTTCCCCTATTGTGGATTTATGTTATTAGCATCTCTTTGCATATGTTATAAGTTATTCTAACAAAAATATTGTTTATTTCATCAACATTATGCATTTTGCATTTTCAAATTTGAGTTTTATTTTAAACTTCATTACCTTACTTATGTGATGTTGAGATTCAAATATTTACTATATCAAAATCTTATAAAAATGTTTTTAAATTTAATTAAAAAAATTAAATATTTTTATAATAACTGAGTTATGAAAAATTTCAACAATATTATTGTCACGCCCCGACCTAGTTTGGTCGGATCCCTGTGATCAACTCGCCACTCTCCCGATTTATTAAAGGATTTCCCCTTATTTTAAACCGTAAAGAGTAATGCATACTTTAACCTGCACATTTTCCTAGAATAGCATAATCAAAACTACATAAAATTTAAAACTTTACATAGTTGTCTTACATGCATCTTAGTTGACGGTCTTTAAGGGGAGGCTTTCCGGGATTTCCTGAAAGGGATATATGGGAGGGGTGAGTACGACTACTCAGTGAATGGGTTTTTAAAAACTTTTGACTTTTAAGAAAAACATTTTTATGCAGTGTGCCAGACTCCTTTGTTTTCAAAAATCCATTCATTTAAAAATTTGGGTTTTTCCATTATTTCTTAGTTACCGGTGTGTCATCACCCAGAACACATCCTTCATCATGACGGTTACACATATTCGCAAGTCAGTATCACTACTGAACCCGCTAGTGGCTTCGGAGCGACTTTTCCTGCCACCCGGATAGAAGTACAACCGCTTCTACCCTAGGAATGAGTGGATGTACACGACATCTGACCCACAATCCCGAAATCACTTCTTCATGTCCGTATGAGGACAAAGACCTCATCCTATCCCCACCCCAGTCTCATGTGCTTGGTGCTACTCTAGATTTCGCACAGACACCTGGAACGACGAACTACCCTTACAACCACTAGGTCGTCCAGTGCCCTTAGGACACATCACTACCCCTCATGGGCATTTTGATGATCCCATACTTACAATGCATGCACAAACAATGTTTTCTCATATTGCCATGTAATTTGTGGTGCCACTGGTCCAACGGCCTCGACTCTCAACTCAACCTGCAGTTGTTTATCTTGATTTGTCCGTCGACCTGTCATGTAGCACTGACGCTAGTTGACTAAGCATGTCGGTCCTATCTTGGTATGATGTTAGTAAACTCACTCACCCATTAATTCCGTGAATTCCACTAGACTAGTTCTTGGTATTCACGCGAGCTTGTCCTTGCTGGCATCCCCGATACTTCGTGTTCCTACCTAATATGGACATCTTGGTTCATTATCCTTCGACCTAATCGCCTTCATTCATTCCAAATGAATGAGAAAGTCAAACTTTCATTTATTTCCAATTAGGTCCCTAAAGTTATTTCTCTTTAACTTTAAGTCCCAAATGCTGGTTTTTCCTCAAATTGAGTCCCGAAACTTCTAAAATTTATCATAGGACCTCAATTTATTCCATTTCACAAAAAGAGGTTTAATTTCCCAAATTTCCAACTTGGTCCCCCAACTTTTCCAAAATTACCATTTTTCCCTTCCTTTACAAAAATGGTAAATTTTGCCCCAAAAATTTCAAAATTCCTCAATTGGTCCTCCAACATTATTTTCATGCCTAATTGACCCTCAATTTCATAAAATTTCATTTTGATCCTTTGAATTTTGAAAATCCCCAATTTTCCCCTAATTCTAACTTCTTAACATAGTCGAATTTGATTTCATCAAATTGACCCATCAAACATTTCCAATTGTTGAAATTGAAGTTGAAATTGAGTTTCTACATGTTCATACAATTCTTTAGAAATGTGAATTGCAAGTTTTAATGTTGGGATGTACTCAAACGGAGCTTCGTCGAAAAATGAACTATAGAGATAGAAAGCTTCGATTACTCAACGTTGAAGGTATGGCTGTCCGAACTTTCGATCTGGGCAGATAGCTCTCATCCTGAGGTTCATCCTAGAATCAAGAATCGCATCAATTGATGCAGAATTGGATTAGAATTTCATCATTGAAATTCGGTCGACCTCTCTAGCACCGATCAAAAATTGTAAAAAGGGGAGCCGAATTGGCTTACCTTTCAGTCCTAATTCGACTGTGGAAATGCTGAGGAAGTGTTGGGAGTGCTTGGTTTGGCCCAATGAGGGCATGAAATGGCTGATTTCAGCTTGGCTGAAATAGGGTAGCTTCGGTCCACCGGAGCTGCTTCACTATTCCATCATGTCGGTGTTTCTCCAACGATTCTCGGATTGACTAGAGTTTGCTATCAAATAGTTGTCTTCTCACCGGTTCTAAAGAGCTCGACCTCTCCTTTTGAGGTTAAGAAAAATGTTTAAGTCGAAACTTTGGTTTGTGCTTCACCGGGAAATGGAGCAATAGAGAGAGAGAGAGAGAAGTGTTTAGGTGTGAGGAGAATGAATGAGGATGACCTCTTTATATAGGTGTAAAACTCATGTATTAAATGGAGGAGATTTATTACTAGTATTAATATTGCCATAAATTATTGGTATTAATTCCAATAATTTAATTTCAGTATTAATTATAATAATTTAATTTTAGTATGAAATTATTTGTATTAATTCCAATAATTTAATTTAGGTATTAATTAAAATAATTAAAGATATATTAATTTATGGTTATTTATGATAAGGCGTACATCCGCATAAAAATTTTTGACCTAAATTTCGGGTTACAAAAAAATTCATACTTCCCAGGAGGTCACCATCCTCACACTACTCTCGGGCAATCACGCTTAACTTCAAAGATTTTATGGAATCTTGTTCACCTAAACCAATTTGGTTTTTATCTTCTAATTTTTCTTAAATTTCTTTTTCAAGGTTTAATTAACCATTTGGATCACCCGAAAGTTGTAAATTCCCAAATTGCATGTTCAGAAATGATCAAGTTTGTGAACTGGTTTTGAATCCTCACTTAGTTTGACCGGTTCTTTTCCTGGTTTTCCTTAGCTCAAAAGGACGGGGTTTTACAATTATTATATAAAAAAATATTATTAATTTATAATATAAATTATTAAACTAGAGCAAGCCTCATCTGCTTGTTTCTTATCCATACCCTTCCCAATTATGAATTTCTGTTATTATCATCTCTTTGCATTTGATATAAACTATTATAAAAAAATGTTTATTTGATCAAAATTCCGCATTTAGAGTTTTCAATTTTTAATTTTATTTTTAACTTCATTATTTTAATTGTGTGATGTTGAGATTCTAATATTTACTCTATTAAAATCTTATAAATAGTTATTACATTTTATTAAAATTAATTAAACATATTTTATAATAATTAATTTATGAAGGTTTTCAAGAATATTATAATATAAAAAATATATAATTAATTTATAATAAAAAATATTTTATATTTTATATTCTATAATAGAGTAACCTCACCTATTGATTTTTATCTAAATAATTCCCCTATTGTAAATTTCTATTTATGTTGTAAGCATCTCTTTGCATATGTGATAAACTATTCTAACAAAAAATATTAAACTCCAATACCTTAATTGTGTGATGTTAAAATTCTAATATTTAGTCTATCAAAATCTTATAAAGAGTAATTATGTTTTACAAAAAAAATAATTAAATATATTTTATAATAATTAATTTATGAAAATTTTAAGCAATTTTATTATAAGAAAATATATAATTAATATATAATATAAAATATTATACATATGTTTTATATTCTAAACTAGAGAAATCCTAACTTGCTTGTATTTTATCCATACCCTTCCCCTATTATAAATTTTAGTTATTAGCATCTCTTCGCATATGTTATAAACTATTCTAACGAAAACATTGTTTATTTGATCGATATACCGCATTTTGAATTTTCAAATTTGAGTTTATTTCAAACTTAATTACCTTAATTATGTGATATTAACATTCTAATATTTAGTCTATCAAAATATTATAAAGAGTTATTACATTTCATTAAAAAATAATTAAACATATTTTATAACAATTGATTTATAAAATATTTTAACAATATTATTATATAAAAAATATATAATTAATTTATAATATAAAATATATAATATTTCATATTCTAAATTAGAGAAAACCAAACTTACTTGTTTCTTATCAATACCCTTCCCCTATTATAAATTTCAGTTATTAGCATCTATTTGCATATGTTATAAACTATTATAACAAAAATATTGTTTATTTGATTGACATAACGCATTTTGTATTTTCAAATTAGAGTTTTATTTTAAAATTTATTATCTTATTGGTGTGATTTTGAGATAGTAATATTTACTTCATCAAAATCTTATAAAGAGTTATTAAATTTTATTAAAAAATAATTAAACATATTTTATAATAATTAATTTTAAAAATTTTCAACAATATTATTATATAAAAAAATTATAATTAATTTATAATAAAAATATAATATATATATATATATATATTCTAAACTAAAGAAAGCCTAAATCACTTGTTTCTTCTCCAAACAATTCTCCTATTGTAAATTTTAGTTGTTAGTATCTCTTAGCATATGTTATAAACTATTCTAACAAAAAAAAATTTTATTTGATCGACATTCCACATTTAGAATTTTCTAATTTGAATTTTATTTTTCACTTTATTACCTTAATTATGTGATGTTGAGATTTTAATATTTAGTCTATCAAAATATTATAAATATTTGTTAAAAAATAATTAAACATATTTTATAATAATTAATTTATAAAAAATTTCTATAATATTACTATATAAAAATATATATTTAATTGATAATATAAAATATATTATATTTTATATTTTATATTCTAAACTAGAGAAAGCGTTTCTTATCCATATCATTCCCATATTGTGAATTTCAGTTATTAGTATATCTTCATATATATTATAAACTATTCTAAAAAAAATTATTTGATCGACATACCATATTTTGTATTTTTGTATTTGATTTTTATTTTAAACTTTATTATCTTACTGGTGTGATGTTTAGATTCTAATATTTACTTTATGAACATCTTATAAAGAGTTATTAAATTTTATTAAAAAAATAATTAAACATATTTTATAATAATTAATTTTGAAAATTTTCAACAATATTATTATATAAAAATATATAATTAATTTATAATAAAAATATATAATATTTTATATATTAAACTAGAGCAAGCCTCACCTACTTGTATATTATCAATACCCTTCCTCTATTGTTAATTTTTTTTATTAGAACTCTTTACGTATGTTTTAAAATATTCTAACAAAAAAGTGTTTATTTGATCGACATTTCACATTTAAATTTTCAAATTTAATATTTATTTAAAATTTTTATTACCATACTTTTGTGATGTAAAGATTCTAATATTTACTTTATCAAAATCTTATAAAACATTATAAAATTTTATTAAAAATAATTAAACATATTTTATAATATTTGATTTATGAAAATTTTCAACAATATTATTATCTAAAAAATATATATAATTAATTTATAATATAAAATATATAATATTTTATATTCTAAACCAGAGCAATCATCACGTGATTTTTTCATAACCATACCCTTCCTATATTTTGAATTTCTGTTATTAGGATCTCTTTGCATATGTTATAAATTATTCTAACAAAAATACCGTATTTTGAATTTTCAAGTTTGTGTTTTATTTTAAATTTCATTACTTTAATTGTGTGATGTTAAGATTTTAATATTTAGACTTTCAAAATCTAATAAAGGGATATTACATTTTATTAAAAAATAATTAAATATATTTTATAATAATTAATTTATGAAAATTTTAAACTAATTATATAAAAATATAATTAATTTATCACCTGCTTATTTCTTATTCATACCCTTCCCCTATTATAAATTTAATTATTAGCATCTTTTTGTATATGTTATAAAATATTTTAACAAAAAATTATTTATTTGTTCGATATTCCACATTTGAAATTTTCAAATTTAATTTTTATTTTAATATTTATTACATTACTTGTGTGATATTGAGACTTTAATATTTCATTTATCAAAATCTTGTAAAGTGTTTTTAATTTTTTTTAAAAAATAATTAAACATATTTCAAAATAATTGATTTATGAAAATTTTCAAAAATATTATTATATAAAAAAATATATAATTAATTTATAATATAAAATATTATTTTAAATTAGAGTAAGAGTCACCTACTTGTTTCTTATCCATACTCTTCCCCTATTGTGAATTTCTGTTATTAGCATACTTTTGCATATGTTATAAATTATTCTAACAAAAAAAATTAATTATTTGATCGACATTTCACATTTGTAATTTTTCAATATGATATTTCTTTTAAACATTATAACTTTACGTGTGTTTTCTTGAGATTCTAATATTTAGTCTATTAAAATCTCATTTCAAATTTTATTAAAAATAATTAAACATATTTTATAATAATTGATTTATAAAAATTTTTAACAATATTATTAAATAAAAAATATATAATTAATTTATAATATAAAATATAAAATATTTCATATTCTAAACTAGAGAAATACTAACCTTCTTGTTTCTTATTGATACCATTCCCCTATTGTGAATTTCTATAACTAGCATTTTTTTGCATATGTTATAAATTATTCTAACAAAAAAATTATTTATTTGATCGACATTTCGTATTTGTAATTTTCAAATTTAATTTTCATTTTAAACTTCATAACTTTACTTATGTGTTGTTGATATTCTAATATTTACTCTATCAAAATCATATAAAGAGTTATTATATTTTATTAAAAATATTTTATAATAATTAATTTATTAAAAATTTTGACAATATTACTATATATAATTAATATATAATATAGAATGTATAATATATAATATATAATATATAATATATAATATATAATATATAATATTTTAAACTAGAGCAAGCCTCACATGCTTGTTACTTATCCATACCCCTCCCCTATTTTGAATTTCTATTATTAGCATATCTTTGCATAAGTTATAAACTATTCTAACAAAAATATTATTTATTTGATCGATACACTGCATTTTGAATTTTAAAATTTGAGTTTTATTTTAAATTTCATTACCTTAATTTTGTGATGTTCAGAGTTTAATATTTAGTCTATCAAAATCTTATAAAGTGTTATTACATTTTATTAAAAAATAATTAAACATATTTTATAATAATTGATTTATGAAAAATATAAACAGACAAGTCTCACCTACTTATTTCTTATCCACACCTACCCCTATTTTTAATTTTTGTTATTAGCATCTCTTTGCATATGTTATAAACTATTCTAACAAAAAAATTATTTATTTGATCGACAATTCATATTTGTAATTTTCAAATTTGATTTTTATTTTAAACTTCATAACTTTACTTGTGTGATGTTGAGATTCTAATATTTACTCTATCAAAATCTTATAAAGAGTTATTACATTTTATTAAATTAATAATTAAAAATATTTTATAATAATTAATTTATGAAAAATTTCAACAATATTACTATATATAAAAAATATATAATATAAAATATAATATTTTATATATTAAACTAAAGCACGTCTCACCTGGTTATTTCTTATCCACACCCTTCTCCTATTGTCAATTTTTGTTATTAGCATCTCTTTGCATATGTTATAAACTATTCTAATACAAAAATTGTTTATTTGATCAACATTTCGCATTTGTAATTTTTAAATTTGAGTTTTATTTTAAACTTCATAACTTTACTTGTGTGATATTGAGATTCTAATATTTAATCTATCAAAATCTTATAATTAAAAATATTTTATAATAAGTGATTTATGAAAATTTTCAAGAATTTTACTATATTTAAAAAATATATAATTAATATAATATTTCATATTCTAAATTAGAGAAAGCCTAACCTACTTGTTTCTTATCCACACCCTTGTCCTATTGTGAATTTCAGTTATTAGTATCTCCTTGAATATATTATAAACTATTCTAACAAAGTAATTGATTATTTGATCGATATTCTGTATTTTGAAATTTCAAAATTTTGTTTTATTTTATAGTATATTACCTAAATTGTGTGACGTTTAGATTCTAATGCATAGTTTGTCAAACAATATAATTATATAAAAAATATATAATTAATTTATAATATATAATATATAATATTTTAGACTCAAAATTAGAGAAAGCCTAACTTGTTTGTTTCTTATCCATTCCCATTCCCTATTATGACTTTAAGTTATTAGCATCGATTCGTATATATTATAAACTAATCTAACAAAAAAATTATTTATTTGATCGACATACCACATTTTGAATTTTCAAATTTAATTTTTTTAAACTTTATTAAATTAATTGTGTCATGTTGAGATTCTAATATTTATATTATTAAAATCTTATAAAGAGTTGATATATTTTATTAAAAAATTATTAAACATATTTTATAATAATTGATTTATGAAAATTTTCAATAATATTATTTTATAAAAAATTTATAATATAAAATATATGATATTTTATATACTAAACTAGAGAAAGCCTAACCTGCTTGTTTATTATCTATAACATTCCCGTATTGTGAATTTCAGTTATTAGCATCTCTTCTCATAAGTTATAAACTATTTTAATAAAAATTGTTTATTTAATCGATATTGCGTATTTTAAATTATCAAATTTGAATTTTATTTTTACCTTGATTACCTTAATTATGTAATGTTATGATTATAATATTAACATTATTTCGCATATGTTAAAAACTATTATAACAAAAAAATTGTTTATTGGATCAACATATCGCATTTTAAATATACAAATTTGAGTTTTATTTTAAACTTTATTACCATTCTTGTGCGATGTTGAGATTCTAATATTTACTTTATAAAAATCTTATAAAGAGTTATAAAATTTTATTAAAACATAATTAAAAATATTATATAATAATTGATTTATTAAAATTTTTTTTATAATATTTTATATTTTAGTCTAGACAAAGCCTAACCTGCTTGTTTATTATCCATACTCTTCCCCTATTGTGAATTTAAGTTATTAGTATCTCTTCGTATATATTATAAACTATTATAACAAAAAAACATTGTTTATTTAATCGACATATCGTATTTTTAATTATTAAATTTAAGTTTAATTTTAAACTTAATTACCCTAATTGTGTGATGTTAAGATTATAATATTTAGTCTATCAAAATCTTATAAAGAGTTATTACATGTTATTAAAAAATAATTAAACAAATTTTATAATAATTGATTTGTGCAAATTTTTAAAAATATTATTATATAAAAAAGATATAATTAATTTATAATATAAAATATAAAATAATTTATATTTTAAACTAGAGAAAGCCTAAGCTGCTTATTTCTTATCCATAACCTTAACCTATTATGAATTTTAGTTATTTTACATCTCTTTGTATATGTTATAAATTATTCTAAAAAAAATTGTTTATTTGATCAACATATAGTATTTTGAAATTTTAAATTTGAGTTTTAATTTAAACATAATTACCATAATCGTTCAATGTTGAGATTCTAATATTTAGTCTATCAAAATCATATAAAAAAATATTAAATTTAATTAAAAAATAATTAAACATATTTTATAATAATTAATTTATAAAGAATATCAATAATATTATTATAAAATATATATACATAATTTTTAATATAAAATATTTTATATTTTATATTCTAAACTATAGATATCCTAACACACATGTTTCTTATCCACATCATTCCCCTATTCTAATAAAAATATTGTTTATTTGATTGATATACCGTATTTTAAATTGTCAATTTTTAGTTTTATTTTAAACTTTATTACCTTAATTGTGGTATGTTGAGAGTCTAATATTTAGTATATTAAAATTTTATGAAGCATCATTAAATTTTCTTAAAAAATAATTAAACATATTTTATAATAATTGATTTATAAAAAATTTTAACAATATTATTATATAAAAAACATATATTTAATTTATAATAATATATATATTTTTTATATTCTAAATAAGAGAAAGACTATCGTGTTATTATATTTTATAAAAAATAATTAAACATATTTTATAATAATTAATTTATGAAATATTTTACCAATATTATTATATAAAAATATATATAATTAATTTATAATAAAAAATACATAATATTTTATATTCTAAACTATAAAAAGCCTAACCTGCTTGTATCTATTCCACACCATTCCCCTATTGTGAATTTCAGTTATTAACATCTTTTCGTATATGTTATAAACTATTATAACAAAAAATTGTTTATTTGATCGACATTCCATATTTTGAATTTCAAATTTGAGTTTTATTTTTAACTTTATTACCTTAATTTTGTGATGTTGATATTCTAATATTTAGTGTATCAAAATCTTATATAGATTATTACATTTTATTAAAAAATAATTAAACATATTTTATAATAATTGATTTAAGAAATATTTTAATAATATTACTATATAAAAATATATAATTAATTTATAAAATATAATATAAAATATTTTATATTTTAAACTAGAGAAAGCCTAACGTGCTTGTTTTTTGTACATATTATTCCCCTATTGTAACATTCAGTTATTAGCATCTTTTCGCATATATTATAAACTATTTTAACTAAAGTATTGTTTATTTAATCGACATACCGTATTTTGAATTGTCAAATTTGAGATTTATTTTAAGCATTATTACATTAATTGTGTAATGTTGAGATTCTAATATTTAGTTTATCAAAATCTTATAAAGATTATTACATTTTATTAAAAAATAATTAAACATATTTTATAATAATTAATTTAACAAATATTTCAATAATATTACTAAATAAAAATATACAATTAATATATAATATATAATATATAATATTTTATATTTTAAACGAGTGAAAGCCTAACGTGCTTGTTTTTTGTCCATATAGTTCCCCTATTATGACATTCAGTTATTAGCATCTCTTTACATATGTTATAAACTATTTTAACTAAAACAATGTTTATTTGATCGATATACCGTATTTTGAATTGTCAAATTTGAGTTTTGTTTTAAAATTTGTTATATTAATTGTGTAATGTTGAGATTCTAATATTTAGTCTATCAAAATCTTATAAAGATTATTACATTTTATTAAAAATATTTAAATATATTTATAATAATTTATTTATGAAAAATTTCAATAATTTTATTATATTAATAAATATATAATTAATTTATAATAAAAAATATATAATATTTCACATTCTAAATTTGAGAAAGCCTAACCTGCTTGTTTTTTATTCATATCCTTCCCCTATTGTAAATTTTAGTTATTAGCATCTCTTTATATATATATATATATTATAAACTATTCTAATAAAAAAAATTATTTATTTTATCAACACACGACAATTTAAATTTTCAAAGTTTGAGTTTATTTTAACTTTATTACTTTTATTGTGTGGTGATGAGATTGCAATATTTACTTTATCAAAATCTTATAAATAATTATGATATTTTATTAAAAAAATAATTTAACATTTTTTATAATAATTGATTTATAAAATATTTTAACAATATTATTATATAAAAAATATATAATTAATTTATAATATAAAATATATAATATTTTATATTCAAAACTAGAGAAAGCTTAACGTGCTTGTTTTTTTCCACACCCCTCCCCTAATGTGACATTCAGTTATTAGTATCACTTCCCATATATTATAAACTATTCTAACAAAAAATTTATTTATTTGATCGACAAACCTTATTTTGAATATTCAAATTTGTGTTTTATTTTAAACTTTATTATCTAAATTATGTGATATTGAGATTCTAATTCATAGTCTATCAAAATCTTATAAAGAGTTATTACTTTTTATTAAAAAAATAGTTAAATATTTTTTATAATATTTTATTTATGAAAAATTTCAACAATATTATTATATCAAAAAATATATAATTAAAGTTTAATATAAAATATTTTATATTTTATATTCTAAACTAATGAAAGCCTAACATACTTGTTTCTTATGCATAGCCTTTCTCTATTGTGAATTTTAGTTATCAGCATCTTTTCGTATATGTTATAAACTATTCTAACAAAAACATTATTTATTTAATCGACATATCGCATTTTGAATTGTTAAATTTGAGTTTTATTTTAAAATTTATTACCTTAATTGTGTAATGTTTAGATTCTAATATATAGTTTGTCAAAATCATATAAAGAGTTATGAAATTTTATTAAAAATTAATTAAACCTATTTTATAATAATTTATTTATGAAAATTTTAAATGAATATATAATTAATTTATAATATATAATATATAATATTTTATACTCTAAATTAGAGAAAACCTAACCTATTTGTTTCTTATCCATACTCATTCCCTATTTTGACTTTCAGTTATTAATATCTCTTCGCATATATTATAAAATATTCTAACAAAAAATTGTGTATTTTATCAACATTTTATAATTAAACATATTTTATAAAGTGTTATTATATTTTATTAAAAAATAATTAAACATATTTTATAATAATTAATATATAAAAAATTTGAACAATATTATTATATAAAAATATATAATATTTTATATTTTAATCTAGACAAAGCCTAACCTGCTTGTTTATTAACCATACCCTTCCCCTTTTGTGAATTTCAGTTATTAGAATCTTTTCACATATATTTTTGTCAAAATCTTATAAAGAGTTGAAATTTTATTAAAAATTAATTAAACCTATTTTATAATAATTTATTTATGAAAATTTTAAAAAATATAATTATATAAAAAATATATAATTAATTTATAATATATAATATATAATATTTTATTCTCTAAATTAGAGAAAGCCTAACCTGCGTGTTTATTACCCATACTCATTCCCTATTTTGACTTTCAGTTATTAGCATATCTTCGCATATATTATAAACTAATCTAACAAAAAAATTGTTTATTTGATCGATATACCATATTTTGAATTTTTAAAATTTATTTTTTTTAAACTTTTTTAAATTAATTATTTGATGTTGAGATTCTAATATTTATATTTTTAAAATCTTATAAAAAGTTATTATATTTTATTAAAAAATTATTAAACATATTTTATAATAATTGATTTATGAAAAATTTCAACAACATTATTTTATAAAAAATATATAATTCATTTATAATATATAATGTATGATATTTTATATACTAAACTAGAGAAAGCCTAACCTGCTTGTTTATTATCTATAACCTTCCCCTCTTGCTAATTTCAGTTATTAGTATATCTTCTCATATGTTATAAACTATTTTAACAAAAAAATTATTTATTTAATCGATATTGCGTATTTTGAATTATCAAATTTGAATTATATTTTTAACTTTATTACCTTAATTGTGTGTTGTTAAGATTCTAATATTTAGTTTATCAAAATTGTATAAAGAATTATTATACTTTATTAAAAAATAATTAAACATATTTTATAATAATTAATTTACAAAAAAATTTGACATATATAAGTAATTTAGAATATAAAATATATATTCTAAACTAGAGAAAGCCTAACCTGCTTGTTTCTTATCCATACCCTTACTCTTCGTATATGTTATAAAGTATTCGAACAAAAAAAAATTTTATTTGATAGACATACCGTATTTTGAATTGTCAAATTTGACTTTTATTTTAAACTTTATTACCTTAATTGTGAGATGTTGAGAATATAATAATTAGTATATCAAAACCTTATAAAGCATTATTAAATTTTATTAAAAAATAATTAAACATATTTTATAATAATTGATTATAAAAAATTTTAACAATATTATTATATAAAAAATATATATATTTTATATTATAAACAAGAGAAAGATTAACATGCTTGTTTTTTTATCCATACCCTATAAACAAGAGAAAGATTAACATGCTTGTTTTTTTATCCATACACTTCCCCAATTGTGTTATTTAGTTAGTATCATAACTTCGCATATCTTATAAACTATTCTAACAAAAAAATTGTTTATTTAATTGACATATCTTATTTTGAATTTTCAAATTTAATTTTTATTTTTAACTTTATCACCTTAATTGTGTGATATTGAGATTCTAATATTAAGTCTATTAAAATCTTATAAAGAGTTATTACATTTTATTAAATAATAATTAAACATATTTTATAATAATTAATTTATGAAAATTTTGAAGAATATTATTATATAAAAATGAATTATTAATTTATAATATAAAATATATATATACTAGAGAAAGTCTAACTTGCTTGTTTCTTATCCACACCCTACCCCAATTGTGAATTTCAGTTATTAGCATCTCTTCGTATATATTATAAACTATTCTAACAAAAAAATTATTTATTTGATCGACATACCTTATTTTAAATTTTCAAATTTGAGTTTTATTTTTAACCTTATTATCTTGATTTTGTGATGTTGAGATTCTAATATTTAGTCTATCAAAATCTTAAAAATAGTTATTACATTTTATTAAATAATAATTAAACATATTTTATTATAATTAATTTATGAAAAATTTTAAGAATATTATTATATAAAACATATTATAAATTTATAATATAAAATATATAATATTTTATTTTCTAAACTAGAGAAGGTCTAACTTGCTTGTTTCTTATCCACACCCTACCCCTATTGTGAGTTTCAGTTATTAACATATCTTCGTATATGTTATAAACCATTATAACAAAAAAATTGTTTATTTGATCGACATACCATATTTTGAATTTTTAAATTTGAATTTTATTTTAAATTTATTTACCTTACTTGTGTGATATTGAGATTATAATATTTACTTTATCAAAATCATATAAGGAGTTATTAAATTTTATTAAAAAATAAATAAACATATTTTACAATAATTGATTAATAAAATATTTCAACAATATTATTATATAAAAATATTATATATTTTATATTCTAAACAATAAAAAGCCTAACCTGCTTGTTTCTTATCCATACCATTCCCCTATTGTTAATTTCAGTTATTTAAATCTTTTCGCACATGTGATTAAATATTCTAACAAAAAATAGTTTGTTTGATCTACATACCGCATTTTGAATTGTTAAATTTAAATTTTATTTTAATCTTTATTTCCTTAATTATTTGATATTGAGATTTTAATGTTTAGTCTATCAAAATCTTATAAAGAATGATTAAATTTTATTAAAAAATCATTAAACATATTTTATAATAATTGATTCATAAAAAATTTTAACAATATTATTATATAAAAATATAAATTAATTTATTATATAAAATATATAATATTTTATATTATAAACTAGAGAAAACCTAACGTGCTTGTTTCTTATAGATACCCTTCACTTATTGTAACATTCAGTTATTTGCATCACTTCACATTTGTTATAAACTATTTTAACAAAAAAACTATTTATTTAATCGACATTCCGCATTTTGAATTTTCAAATGTGAGTTTTATTTTTAACTTTATTATCTTAATTGTGAGATGTTGAGATTCTAATATTTAGTCTTTCAAAATCTTATTAAGAGTTATTACTTTTTATTAAAAAATAATTAAACGTATTTTATACTAATTGATTTATGAAAAATTTCAACAACATTATTATATAAAAAATATAAATTTAATTTATATTATAAAATATATATTATTTTATATTCTAAACTAGATAAAGCCTAACGTGCTTGTTTATTATTCATACCCTTCCCATATTGTGGATTTAAGTAATTAGCATCTCTTCGCATATGTTATAAACTATTATAATAAAAACATTGTTTATTTGATCGACATACCGTATTTTAAGTTTTCAAATTTGAGTTTTATTTTAAACTTCATTACCTTACTTGTGTGATGTTTATATTCTAATATTTACATTATCAAAATCTTATAAAAAGTTATTAAATTGTTATTAAAACATAATTAAACATATTTTATAAGAATTAATTTATCAAAAATTTCATCAATATTATTATATAAAATATTTCTTATTTATTTCTCTAATTAAACCTTGTGCTATTGTCAATTTCTCTTATTAGCATCTCTTCTTATATTGTATAATCTATTACAACTAAAAAATTGTTTATATGATCGATATTCTATATTTTGAATTTTCAAATTTGAGTTTTATTTTGAACTTTATTACGTTAATTTTTTGTTCTTGAGATTCTAATATATAGTCTATCAAAATCTTATAAAGAGTTATTACATTTTATTAAAAACTAATAAAATATATTTTATAATAATTAATTTATGAAAATTTTTAACAATATTATTATATAAAAAATATATAATTAATTTATAATATAAAATATTTAATATTTTATCTTCTAAACTAGAGAAAGTCTAACCTACTTGTTTCTTATTCATACCCTTCCCGTGCCGTGAATTTCTGTTGTTAGCATTTCTTCGCATATTTTATAAACTATTCTAACAAAAACTTGTTTATTTGATTGACACACCATATTTTGAATTTTCAAATTTGAGTTTTATTTTTAACTTAATTATCTTAATTGTGTGATGTTGAGATTCTAGTATTTATTGTATCAAAATTTTATAAAGAGTTATTACATTTTACTAAAAAATAATTAAACATATTTAATAATAATTGATTTATGAAAATTTTTAACAATATTAATATATAAAAAATATATAATTAATTTATAATATAAAATATATAATATTTTATATTCTAAACTATAGAACGCCTAAACTACTTATTTCTTATTCAAACCTTTCCCTTATTGGGATTTTCAGTTATTAGCATCTCTACACATATATTATAAACTATTTCAACAAAATAAATTTTTATTTAAATAACATAACATATTTTCAATTTTCAAATTTAAGTTTTATTTTAAACTTTATTACCTTAATTTTGGAATGTTGAGATTCTAATATTTAGTTTATCACAATCTTATATAGAGTTATTAAATTTTATTAAAAAATAATTAAACATATTTTATAATAATTGATTTATAAAAATTTTCATCAATATTATTATATAAAAAATATATAATTAATTTATAATATAAAATATAAAATATTTTATATTCTAAACTAGAGAAAGGCTAATGTACTTATTTTTTATCCATACACTTCCCCCCTATTGTGACACCGCATTTTTAATAATTAAATTTGATTTTTATTATAAAATTTATTATAATACTTGTGTGATGTTAAGATTATAAAATTGTCTATCAAAATCTTATAAATAGTTATTAAATTTTATTAAAAAATATTTTATAATAATTAATTTGTGAAAAATTTTAACAATATTATTATATAAAAAGTATATAATTAATTTACAATATAAAATATATAATATTTTATAAAAAAATAGTTTAAACATATTTTATAATAATTGATTTATAAAATTTTTTAACAATATTATTATATAAAAAATAATTAATTTATAACATAAAATATATAATATTTATATTTTTAACTAAATAAAGCCTAACCTGGTTGTTTCTTGTGAATTTCTATTATTATCATCTCTTCACATATTATATAAACTATTCAAACTAAAAAAATAGTTTATTTGATCGACATTCCGTATTTTGACTTTTTAGATTTTAATTTTATTTTAAACTTTATTACCTAAATTGTGTTGTTGAGATTCTAATATATAATCTATCAAAATTTTATAAAGAGTTATTACATTTTATTAAAAAATAATTTAAATATTTTATAATAATTGATTTATGAAAATTTTTAACAATATTATTATATAAAAAATTTATAATTAATTTATAATTTAAAATATATAATATTTCAACTTCTAAACTAGAGAAAGCGTAACATGCTTATTTTTTACTAATACCCTATCCCTATTGTGAATTTCAGTTATTAGTATTTGTTCGCAAATGTTATAAACAATTCTAAAAAAAATTATTTATTTGATCGACATACCGTATTTTGAATTGTCAAATTTGAGTTTTTTTTAAACATTATTACCTTAATTATAGGATATTGAGATTCTAATATTTAGTACATCAAAATCTTATAAAGAGTTCTTAAATTTTATTAAAAAATAATTAAACATATTTTATAATAATTTATTTATGAAAAATTTCAGAAATATTATTATATAAAATATATACTATTAATTTTATAATATATTTTATATTTTAATCTAGAGAAATCATAACCTGCTTATTTCCTATCCATACCCTCCCCTATTGTGATATTCTATTATTAGCAATACTTCGCATATGTTAAAAACTATTATAACAAAAAAATTGTTTATTTAATCGACATACCGCATTTTAAATATTCAAATTTAAGTTTTATTTTAAAATTTATTACCATACTTGTGTGATGTTTAGATTCTAATATTTACTTTATAAAAATCTTATAAAGAGTTATAAAATTTTATTAAAACATTATTAAAGATATTTTATAATAATTGATTTATTAAAAATTTCTACAATATTATTATATAAATATATATATCTTTGTCCTCATACGGACACGAAGAAGTGATTTCGGGATTGTGGATCAGATGTCACGTACATCCACTCATTCCTAGGGTAGAAGTGGTTGTACTTCTATCCGGGTGGCAGGAAAAATCGCTCCGAAGCCACTAGCGGGTTCAGTAGTGATATTGACTTACGAATGTGTGTAACCTTCATGATGAAGGATGTGTGTTGGGTGATGACACACCGGTAACTAAGAACTAATGAAAAAACCCAAAATTTTAAATAAAGGAATTTTTTTTTGAAAAGAAAAGAGTCTGGTACACTTCATGTAAATGTTTTTCTTAAAAGTTAAAAGTAAACATTTGAAAACCCATTCACTGAGTAGTCGTACTCACCCCCTCCCTTATATCTCCTCAAAAATCAATTATTATAAAATATGTTTAATTATTTTTTTAGTAAAATGTAATAACTTTTTATATGATTTTAATAAATTAAATATTAGAAACTCAACAACACACAATTATGGTAACAAATTTTAAAATAAAACTTAAATTTTAAGATAAAAAATCCAATATGTCAATCAACAATTTTTTTGTTAGAATAGTTTATAACATATACGTAAAGATGCTAATAACTGAAATTCATAATAGAAGAAGGTTATGAATAAGAAACAAGTAGTTTAAGCTTTATCTATTTTAGAATATAAAATATTATATATTATATATTATAAATTAATTATATATTTTTATATAATAATATTGATGAAAATTTTCTTAAATCAATTATTATGACATATATCTAATTATTTTTTATTAAAATATAATAACTCTTTATTACATTTTGATAAAGTAAATATTAGAATCTCACCATAACAAAAGTAAGGTAATGAACTTTAAAATAAACTTAAATTTGAAAATACAAATTGCGATTTGTCCAACAAATAAATAATTTATTTGTTAGAATATATTATAACATATACAAATAGAAGCTAATAACTAAATTCAGAGATAGGTGTGGATAAAAAACAAGCAAGTTAGGCTTTCTCTAGTTTAGAATATAAAATATTATATATTTTATATTATAAATTCATTATATATTTTTATTTATAATATTGTTGAAAATTTTCAAAAATCAATTATTATAAAATAACTTTAATTATTTTTTAATAAAATATATTAACTATTAATATGATTTTGATAGAATATACATTAGAATCTGAAAGTCACACAATTAAGATAATAAAATTTAAAATAAAACTCAAATTTAAAAATTCAAATTGTAGAATGTCGATCAAATAAACAATTTTTATTAGAATAGTTTATAAAATATGCGAAGAGTTGCTAATAACTGAAATTTACAATAGGGGGACGTTATAGATAAGAAACAAGTAGGTTAGGCTTTCTCTATTTTAAAATATAAAATATTATATATTTTACATTATAAATTAATTATATATATTTATATAATATTATTGTTAAAATTTTTCATAAATTAATTATTATAAAATATGTTTAATTTTTTTTATTAAAATGTAATAACACTTAATAAGATTTTGATAAAGTAAACATTAGAATCTCAACATCACAATAGTAAGGTAACGAAGTTTAAAATAATACTCAAATTTGAAAATATAAAATACTGTATGTCAATTAAATAAACAATTTTTTATTAGAATAGTTTATAACATATGTGAAAATATGCTGATAACTAAAATTTACAATTGGGGAAGATTATGGATAAGAACACGAAGGTTAGGCTTTCTCTAGTTTAGAATATAAAATATTATATATTTTATATTATAAACTAATTATATATGTTATATAATAATATTGTTGAAATTATTTATAAATTAATTATTATAAAATATGTTTAATTATTTTTTAATAAAATGTAATAACTCTTGATATGATTTTGATAAAGTAAATATTAGAATCTCAACAATACAACAGTAAGGTAATAAAGTTTAAAATAAACTCAAATTTGAAAATACAAAATGTAGTATGACGATCAAATAAAATTTTTTTTGTTAGAATAGTTTATAACATATGCAAATAGTTGCTAATAATTGAAATTCAAAATAAGCGAAGGGTATGGATAAGAATCAAGTAGGTTAGGCTTTCTATAATTTAGAATATAAATTATTATATATTTTATATTATAAATTAATTATACATATTTATATAATAACATTGTTAAAAATTTTCACATATCAATTACTATAAAATAAGTTTAATTATTTTTTAATAAAATGTAATAACTCTTTATAAGATTTTGATAGAATATATATTAGAATCTCAACATTATACAATTAAGGTAATAAGGTTTAAAATAAAATTCAAAATGTGAAATGTTGATGAAATAAACAATTATATTGTTATGATAGTTTATAACATATGTGAAAAGATGCTAATAACTGAAATTAATAATAGTGGAAGGGTATAGATAATAAACAAGTAGGTTAGGCTTTCTCTATTTTAGAATATAAAATATTATATGTTTTATATTATAAATTAATTATATATTTTTTATATAATAATTTTGTTGAAATTTTTATAAATCAATTATTATAAAATATATTTAATTATTTTCTAATAAAATTTAATAACTCTTTATAAGATTTTGATAATATAAATATTTGAATCTTAACATCACACAAGATAGTGAAGTTTTAAATAAAACACATATTTTAAATACAAAATACGATTTTTCGATCAAATAAAATTTTTTTTTGTTAGAATAGTTTTTAACATATGCGAAGAGATGCTAATAACTGAAATTCACAATAGGTTAAGGATATGGATAAGAAATAAGCACCTCAAACTTTCTTTAGTTTAAAATATAAAATATTATAAATTAATTATATATATTTTATATAATAATATTGCTAAATTTTTTTATAAATTAATTATTATAAAATATGTTTATTTATTTTTTTAATAAAACTTAAAAATACTTTGTAAGATTTTGGTAAAGTAAATATTTGAATCTCAACATCACACAAGTAAGTTAATGAAGTTTAAAATAAAACTCAAATTTAAAAATTTAAAATATGGTATGTCGATCAAATAAATAATTTTTTTGTTAAAATAGTTTATAATATATGCGAAGTGATGATAATAATTGAAATTCACAATAGGAAAAGGGTATGGAGAAGAAACAAGCAGGTGGAGCTTTCTCAAATTTAAAATATAAAATATTATATATTTTTATATAATAATATTTTAAAAAAATTTCAAAAACAAATTATTGTAAAATATGTTTAATTATTTTATAATAAAATTTAATAAGTCTTATAGAATGTGTTTAAATATTTTTTTAGTAAAATCTAATAACTTTTATAATATTATAATAGACTAAATAATAGAATCTCAACATCACACAATTAAGGAAATTAAGTTTAAATTAAAACTCAAATTTGACAATTCAAAATATGGTTTGCCGATCAAAAAAATAATTTTTTTGTTAGAATAGTTATAATATATGCGAAAAGATGTAAATAACTGAAATTGACAATAGGGTAAGGGTATGGATAAGAAACAAGCCGTTTAAGATTTCTCTAGTTTATATTTTATATTATAAATTAATTATATATTTTTATATTATAATATTATGGAAATTTTTTATAAATCAATTATTGTAAAATATGTTTAATTATTTTTTAATAAAATGTAATAACTCATTATAAGATTTTGATAGAATAAATATTAGAATCTCAATATTGAACAATTATGGTTATTATGTTCAAATTAAAACGCAAATTTAAAATTTTAAAATACTGTATGTCGATCAAATAAACAACTTTTTTTAGAATAGTTTATAACATATACAAAGAGATGCAAATAACTGAAATTCATAATAGGTTAAGGGTATGGATAATAAATAAGCAGGTTAGGCTTTCTTTAGCTTAAAATATAAAATATTTTATATTTTATATTATAAATTAATTATATATTTTTTATATAATAATATTTTTGAACATTTTTACAAATCAATTATTATGAAATTTGTTTAATTATTTTTTAATAACTTGTAATAACTCTTTATAAGATTTTGATAGACTAAATATTATAATCTTAACATCACACAATTAAGGTAAATAAGTTTTAAAATAAAATATAAATTTAATAATTCAAAATTTGATATGTCGATTAAATAAACAATTTTTTTGTTATAATAGTTTATAACATATGCGAAGAAATGCTAATAACTGAAATTCACAAAAGGGGAACGATATTGATAATGAAAAAGCAGGTTAGGCTTTCTCTAGATTAAATTATAAAATATTATATATATTTGTATAATAATATTGTAGAAATTTTTAATAAATCAATTATTATAAAATATCTGTAATAATATTTTAATAAAATTTTATAACTCTTTATAAGATTTTTATAAAGTAAATATTATAATCTAAATATCACACAAATATGGTAATAAAGTTTAAAATAAAACTTAAATTTGAATATTTAAAATGCGGTATGTCAATTAAATAAACAATTTTTTTGTTATAATAGTTTTTAACATATGCGAAGTATTGCTAATAACAGAATATCACAATAGGGGAGGGTATGGATATTAAATAAGCAGGTTATGATTTCTCTAGATTAAAATATAAAATATTACATATTTTATATTATAAAATTAATAGTATATATTTTATATAATAATATTTCTTAAATTTTTCATAAATAAATTATTATAAAATATGTTTAATTATTTTTTAATAAAATTTAAGAACTCTTTATAAGATTTTGATGTACTAAATATTAGAATCTCAATATCCTATAATTGATGTGAATCCGACTAAATAGACTACGAATTCACATGTCCAATCAACCGAACCTGCAATGGAGCTGAACACTTTGTCACCAATTGGGATAAATGATCACTTGAGACTTCAAGAGCGCCCAATCACAAGGTCAAGGGCTAAAAGATTCAAAAAAGCTTTATATGGGCTGATTAAAGAGATTGCTGAATATTCAAATAGAAGCCCAAATGAAGAGCCCAAGATGAGCCCAACAGAAGGTCCAAATTTAATTAATAAGGAGAGATTTATAAATATAATAAATCTCTTAGGATAATATTAGGTAGTCGGATTAGATAAGGTTAGCTAATAACCATAATAGATTTTTTCCACATTATGTGGGTCATTCGGTTGTTTTCTGAGCCTATAAAAGGCATACACCACAACATTGGAGAGACACACTTTGGAATTTATATCTTGTGAGGTTTTGTCTTCTTTCTATCTTGAAAGAGCTTTTGAACTTATCAGGTTTTTACCTGTGGCATTCAAGCAATCAAGACTTATCACCCGGGGTTTTCTAAGAGTTCTTCTTAGAGGATTTGGGTGTGGCGTCTACATATCCCATACCTTGTTTCTCACAAAAACAAGGTATATTCCATCTTTTTGCACTTGCGTCGTGAAAGTCTTGGGATCGTTGCCATATTTGGTGTAGGGTGTCGTCAGCATATTGGCGAGGTTCGCATCAGTTGGTATCAGAGCACACGGTTGCACGGCAAGTTCCATACCATTTTTTTTTATCTTCTCTACCTATTTCTATTCTCTATAAAAAAAATATCATATTTTTCTATCTATCTTCTCTTCAGTAGGTTAAAAAAAAGAGAAAAAAAAAGCCAAAAAAATAATTCGTTCCAAAAAAAGAAAGCAAAAAAGTTCGTGCAAAAAAAAAGAGCAAAATAAAATTCGTGAAAAAAAGGCAAAAGAAAAAAAAAAGTGGCACACAATTCTATCTTATATCTCATTCTGCTCTATCTAAGTCTATTACTTCATTTCTTTCTTCTCTATTTAAATTCTACTATTATTTCTGAGTCTATTCATACCTCTCACTTAAAATCTTTGGAATTACTTTTTGAAAACCTTTATTGATTTGTCTTGATTGTCCCTCAAGTTGAACTGCTTCGTAAAAACGATTTGTTTTTAAAGTTCAATTTAGATTGAAAGAAGACATTCGAGAGGAAAAAGGCAAGAGTGTTTGAATCTTTAAGAAAAAGCCAATTGAGTGTGAAAACACGAGTGATTGAGAGAAATACGTGAGTGAGCATTTGCAAGGTTCTTCTGTTATCATTTGTAGGAACTCATGGCACAACCACGAGGAGATACGCCAAATGAAGAAGATTCCCAACAACCGATTCCAAATTTACAAATGCAAGCCATCATAAGCGAAATGAGACGAATGCTGAAGTCCGAGTTGGAACCGCTTCATGAGCGAATTGATCAATTGGAAGAAGGAGTGAGGTGTTCGCGTCAACATACCCCTACTGAACAGCGACCTCGAAACTTTCAGCCAAGACGTTTTGACCCACAAGAACCCGAGGAGTTCGATCGATATGCTCATAGAGAACGACCTTGAGTTGATGACAACCTGGATAATATAAAGTTGAAAATACCCTCTTTTCAAGGAAAAACAGATCCAGAAGCGTATCTTGAATGGGAAAAGAGGATGGAGATGGTTTTTGACTGTCATAATTACTCGGAGATGAAAAAGGTACGACTTGCTGCTGTCGAATTTACTGATTATGCTATAATATGGTGGGATCAATTGGTGAAGGAAAGGAAACGAAATCACGAACGCCTTGTGGAGTCTTGGGATGAAATGAAAGCGATCATGCGATGACGATTTGTTCCCAGCCACTATCACCGGGAGTTGTTCAATAAACTCCAAAGGCTTACCCAAGGATCAAGAAGCGTCGACGAATACTTCAAGGAGATGGAGATTGCGATGATTCGAGCAAATGTGGAGGAAGACAGAGAGGCAACAATGGCGAGATTTTTGCATGGCCTAAACCATGAGATAGCTGACGTGGTGGAAATGCAATATCATGTTGAGCTCCGAGATATGGTACATCAAGCTATCAAAGTCGAACAATAATTGAAGAGAAAGAGTTTACACAAAAGGGGATTAAACAATGGTTCCTCGAACTCATGGAAACCATCCTCAAGGCGATTTGAGAGTCAGTCAACCCAACCTCAGCATGCTCCACTAAAAGAGACAACCAAGCAGGCTGTGGCCCAAAATCAAGGTAACACCCATATCACAACTCCCAAAACTCGTGATATTAAGGGTTTTCGATGCCAAGGCAAGGGTCACATTGCAAGTCAATGTCCAAATAAGCGGGCAATGGTGATCAATGCTAATGGTGAGATTGAGACCGATGATGAAAAAGAAGATATCGATCCGGGGATGCCACCACTTGAAGATGCTGATGAATATGCAGAAGAAGGGGAATTGTTGGTTGCACGGCGAACTCTCAGTGTTCAAGCCCAAGAAGAAGACAACAATCAGCGTGAGAACTTATTTCATACTCGTTGTTGTGTGAAAAATAAGGTTTGTTGTGTTATTATAGATGGTGGAAGTTGCACTAATGTAGCTAGCACTGAGCTGGTGGAGAAATTGGCATTACCAACCTTAAAGCATCCGAAGCCTTATCGACTACAATGGCTGAATGACCAAGGTGAACTCAAGGTAACCAAACAAGTGTTGGTTGCATTTTCTATTGGAAAATATCAAGATGAAATACTATGCAACGTGGTACCAATGCACGCGTGCCATATACTTTTGGGACGACCTTGGCAGTTTGATCGTCAATTTATGCATGATGGATTCACTAATAGGTATTCTTTTGTGATGAATGAGAGACCAATATCTCTTGTTCCATTGACTCCAAGGAAAGTTTTTGAGGATCAACTGAAAAAGAAAAAGGTAAATGAACAGAAAATAGAAGAAAAAAAGAAAGGAGAAATATCAGAGTTGAAAAAAAAGAGGGAAAAGCCAGAAGTGGAAAAAAAAGAGAGTAAAAGCAATTTTATTGCAAGAAAAAGTGAGATCAAGCGAGTTTTACTTTCACATCAGGCTCTTATTGTACTTATGTACAAGGATGCCTTTTTGAGTACTAACGATCTTGTCGGATATTTGCCGAGGAATATTATTACTGTTTTGCAAGAATTTATCGTTGTCTTTCCCGATGAGATACCACTAGGTTTGCCACCAATTCAAGGAATTGAACATCAAATTGATTTAATCCCTGGAGCGACGATTCCTAACCGACCAGCATATAGAAGTAACCCTGAAGAAACAAAGGAACTTCAACGCCAAGTCCTGGAGCTGATGGAAAAGGGGTATGTTCGAGAGAGTATGAGTCCATGTGCTGTGCCAGTGCTACTTGTACCTAAGAAGGACGGAACATGGCGAATGTGCGTGGATTGTCGAGCCATCAACAACATCACGGTAAAGTATCGCCACCCTATTCCTCGTTTGGATGACATGTTAGATGAGTTGCATGGATCTTGTTTATTTTCGAAAATAGATCTTAAGAGTGGATATCATCAAATTCGAATGAAAGAAGGGGATGAATGGAAAACTGCATTTAAGACTAAACAAGGATTATATGAATGGTTAGTTATGCCCTTTGGGTTGACTAATGCACCAAGCACTTTCATGAGATTAATGAATCATGTATTACATGCATTTATTGGGAGATTTGTAGTGGTATATTTTGATGATATTCTAATCTACAGCAAGACCATAGATGAACATGTAGCACATTTAAGAGCTGTGTTAGAAGCATTAAGGCAACATAAGTTGTTTGCCAACTTGAATAAATATGTCTTTTGTTCGGATAAACTTGTGTTTCTTGGATATGTTATAAGTTCATAAGGGATTGGAGTTGATGAGGAAAAGATTAAGGCAATTCGCGACTGGCCGACACCTAATTCGATAAGTTAGGTAAGAAGTTTCCATGCATTAGCTAGTTTTTATAGACGTTTTGTTCCAAATTTCAGTAGTTATGTTGCACCTCTTACTGCTGTTATAAAGAAAAATGGACCTTTTAAATGGGGTAATGAGCAACAAAATGCATTTCAATTGATAAAGGAAAAATTAACTACTGCCCCATTGCTCTCATTGCCTAATTTTTTGAAAACATTTGAAATTGAGTGTGATGCATCAGGAGTAGGTATTGGAGGTGAATTAATGCAGGAAGGAAGACCAATTGCATATTTCAGTGAAAAGTTGAGTGGAGCAACCCTTAACTATCCTACCTATGATAAGGAGATGTATGCCCTAGTTCGAACTCTTCAAACATGACAGCACTACCTATGGCCGAAAGAGTTTGTGATTCACACAGATCATGAATCTCTTAAACATCTCAAAGGACAACACAAGTTGAACAAACGCCATGCAAGGTGGGTGGAGTTCATTGAAACATTCCCATATGTGATCAAATACAAACAAGGTAAGGAAAATATAGTTGTAGATGCTCTATCGCGAAGGTACGCTATGCTTTCAATGCTTGATTCTAAATTACTTGGATTTGATTATATCAAGGATTTGTATGCAAATGATCCTGATTTTTGTGAAGTGTTTAAAGGTTGTCAAACTGGTAGGTTTGGAAAATTTTATTTACAAAATGGATTTCTTTTTCGAGAAAACAAATTATGCATCCCTCAGTCATCTTTGCGTGAGTTACTTGTTAGGGAAGCACATGGTGGAGGACTTATGGGACATTTTGGGGTAGCTAAAACTATGGCGATGATGCACGAGCATTTTTTTTGGCCCCACATGAAAAGGGATGTTGAGAAAATTTGTTCTCGACGCATTACATGTAAAGAGTCTAAGTCTAGGCAACAACCTCACGGCCTGTATACTCCTCTTCCAATTCCTAATGCACCTTGGATTGATATTTCCATGGATTTTGTTTTAGGATTACCAAGAACTAAGAGGGGGAGGGATTCTGTGTTTGTGGTAGTTGATAGGTTTTCGAAAATGGCACATTTCATTCCATGTCATAAAACTAATGATGCATCGAATGTGGCTGATTTATTCTTTAGAGAAGTTGTTAGATTGCATGGTATGCCTAGAACTATTGTTTCTGATCGTGATTCTAAATTCTTGAGTTACTTTTGAAAAACCCTATGGGGTAAATTGGGAACCAAACTGCTGTTTTCAACAACATGTCACCCACAAACTGATGGTCAAACAGAAGTAGTAAATAGGACATTAGGTACTTTATTACGTTCTATAATAAAAAAGAATTTGAAATCATGGGAAGATTGCTTACCACATGTTGAATTTGCTTATAATCGTTCTATTCATTCTACAACTAAGTTTTCACCATTTGAGATTGTTTATGGTTTCAATCCATTAACCCCTCTAGATCTAACTCCACTTCCTGTAGGTGAATTTGTGAATGTTGATGGAAAGAGAAAAGCAGAGTTTGTGAAAGAACTGCACGAGAAGACAAAGATGCATATTGAACGGATGACTAAAGTTTATGAAAAACAAGCAAACAAGGGCCGCAAAAGTATCATTTTTGAACTTGGTGATTGGGTCTGGCTTCATATGAGGAAAGAACGATTTCCGGAACAAAAGTGATCGAAACTTCTTCCTAGAGGAGATGGACCATTTCGTGTGTTGGAACGCATTAATAATAATGCTTACAAGCTAGAGTTGCGTGGTGAGTATAGCGTTAATGAAAGCTTCAATGTTACTGATTTAATGCCCTTTGATGTAGGTAATGAAGAAACAAAAGATTTGAGGACAAATCATTTTCAAAAGGGGGAGAATGATGTGAATCCGACTAAAAAGACTACGAATTCACATGTCCAATCAACCGAACCTGCAATGGAGCTGAACACTTTGTCACCAATTGGTATAAATGATCACTTGAGACTTCAAGAGCGCCCAATCACAAGGTCAAGGGCTAAAAGATTCAAAAAAGCTTTATATGGGCTGATTAAAGAGATTGCTGAATATTCAAATAGAAGCCCAAATGAAGAGCCCAAGATGAGCCCAACAGAAGGTCCAAATTTAATTAATAAAGAGAGATTTATAAATATAATAAATCTCTTAGGATAATATTAGGTAGTCGGATTAGATAAGGTTAGCTTATAACCATAATAGATTTTTTCCACATTATGTGGGTCATTCGGTTGTTTTCTGAGCCTATAAAAGGCATACACCACAGCATTGGAGAGACACACTTTGGAATTTATATCTTGTGAGGTTTTGTCTTCTTTCTATCTTGAAAGAGCTTTTGAACTTATCAGGTTTTTACCTATGGCGTTCAAACAATCAAGACTTATCACCCGGGGTTTTCTAAGAGTTCTTCTTAGAGGATTTGGGTGTGGCGTCTACATATCCCATACCTTGTTTCTCACAAAAACAAGGTATATTACATCTTTTCGCACTTGCGTCGTGAAAGTCTTGGGATCGTTGCCATATTTGGTGTAGGGTGTCATCAGCATATTGGCGAGGTTCGCATCAATAATTAAGGTAATAATGTTTAAAAAAAACTCAAATTTCACAATAAGAGAAGGTTATGGATAAGAAACAAGCAGGTTAGGCTTTCTATAGTTTAGAATATAAAATATTATATATTTTATGTTATAAATTAATTATATATTTTCATATAATAATATTGTTAAAATTTTTCCTAAATTAATTATTATAAAATATGTTTAACTATTTTTTAATAAAATATAATTACTCTTTAAAAGATTTTCATAGACTAAATATTAGAATCATAACATCACATAATTAAGGTAATAAAGTTAAAAATAAAATTCAAATTTGATAATTCAAAATACGCAATATCGATCAAATAAATTTTTTTTTTGTTAAAATAGTTTATAACTTATGAGAATAGATGCTAATAACTGAAATTCACAATACGAGAAGGTTATACATAATAAACAAGCAGGTTAGACTTTCCCTAACTTAGTATATAAAATATCATATATTTTATATTATAAAGCAATTATATATTTTTTATAAAATAATATTGTTGAAATTTTTCATAAATCAATTATTATAAAATATGTTTAATAATTTTTTAATAAAATATAATAACACTTTATAAGATTTTGATAATAGAAATATTAGAAGCTCAACATCACACAATTAATTTAATAAAGTTTTAAAAAATCAAATTTAAAAATTCAAAATATTTTATGTCGATCAAAGAAACAATTATTTTGTTAGATTAGTTTATAATATATCCGAAAAGATGCTAATAACTGAAAGTTACAATAGGAAATGAGTATGGATAAGAAATAATCAATTTAGGCTTTCTCTAATTTAGAGTATAAAATATTATGTATTATATATTATAAATTAATTATATATATTTTTATATAATTATATTGTTTAAAATTTTCATAAATAAATTATTATAAAATATGTTTAATTAATTTCTAATAAAATTTAATAACTCCTGATAAGATTTTGACAAACTATATATTAGAATCTAAACATCACACAATTTAGGTAATAAACTATAAAATAAAACACAATTTTGAAATTTCAAAATATAGAATATTGATCAATTAAACAATTATTTTGTTAGAATAGTTTATAACAAATTCGAAGAGATACTAATAACTAAAATTCACAATAGGAGAAGGGTGTGGATAAGAAACAAGTAGGTTAGGCTTTCGCTAATTTAGAATATGAAATATTATATATTTTATATTAAAAATTAATTATATATTTTTATATGATTATATTGTTGAAAATTTTCATAAATTAATTATTATAAAATAATTTTAATTAATTTTAATAAAATGAAATAATACTATATAAGATTTTGATAGAATATATAATAGAATCTCATAAATCAATTATTATAAAATGAATATATATTTTTTATATATTAGAATTATTACAAATTTTTAAACTCAATTATTATAAAATATGTTTAATTTTTTTTTTAAATTTAATAAATCTTTATATGATTTTGAGAAAGTAAATATTAGAATCTCAACATTATACAACTAAGGTAATGAAGTTTAAAATAAAACGTAAATTTGAAAATACAAAATGCGGTATGTCAATCAAATAAACAATTTTTTTGTTAAAATAATTAATAACATATGTGAAGAGATACTAATAACTGAAATTCACAATAGGGGAAGTGTATGGATAATAAATAAGCATGTTAGGCTTTCTCTAGTTTATAATATAAAATATTATATTATAGATAGATTATATATTTTTTATTTAATAATATATTTTAAATTTTTTTATAAATCAATTATTATAAAATATGCTACCAATTTTTTTAATAAAATGTATTAACTCTTTATAAGATATTCATAGAATATATATTAGAATCTCAACATCACACAATTAAGGTAAGAAAGTTTATAATAAACTCAATTTTTAAAATATAAAATGTGGTATGTCGATTAAATATTATATATTTTTTAATTATAGCGGAATGGTATGAATAAGAAACAAGTAGGTTAGGCATTCTCTAGTTTAGAATATGAAATATTATATATTTTATTTTATAAATTAATTATATATTTTTATATAATAATATTGTTTAAATTTTTCATAAATCAATTATTATAAAATAAGTTTAATTATTTTTAATAAAATATAATAACTCTTTATTAGATTTTGATAGAATATATATTAGAATCTCAACATCACAGAATTAAGATAATAAAATTTAAAATAAAACTCTAATTTAAAAATTCAAAATACGGAATGTCTATCAAATAAATAATTTTTTTGTTAGAATAGTTTATAATATATGCGAAAATATGCTAATAACTGAAATTTACAATAGGAGAAGGTTATGTATAAGAAACAAGTAGGTTAGGCTTTCTCTAGTTTAGAATATGAAATATTATATATTTTAAATTAAAAATTAATTATAAATTTTTATATAATAATATTGTTAAAATATTTTATAAATCAATTATTATAAAATATGTTTAATTATTTTTTAATAATATTTAATAAATCTTTATAAAATTATGATAATGTAAATATTAAAATCTCAACATTACACAAGTATGGTAATAAAGTTTAAAATAAAACTCAAATTTAAATATTCAAAATGCTGTTTGTTGATCAAATAAATAATTTTTTTGTTAGAATAGTTTATAACATATGCAAAAATATGCTAATAACTAAAATTTATAATAGCGGAAGGGTTTGTATAAGAAATAAGCATATTAGACTTTCTCTAATTTAGAATATAAAATATTTATATTTTATATTCTAAATTAATTATATATTTTTATATAATAATATTGTTAAAATTTTTCAAAAATCAATTATTATAAAATATGTTTAATTATTTTTTTAATAAAATATAATACTTTTTATATAATTTTAATAAATTAAATATTAGAAACTCAACAACACAATTATGGTAACAAAGTTTAAAATATAACTTAAATTTATAACATATGCAAAGAGATCCTACAGACAAAAATTCACAATAGGGAAGGGTTGGATAAGAAACAAGCTTGTTAGGCTTGCACTAGTTTAGAATATAAAATATAATATATTTTATAATATAAATTAATTATATATTTTTTATATAATAATATTATTTAAAATTTTTAAAAATTAATTATTATAAAATGATTTAATTATTTTTAATACAAGAAAATCATAATAGGGAAAGAGTATGGATAGGAAAGAAGCAAGTGAGGCTTGCTCTTGTTTAGAATATAAAATATTATATATATTATATTATATAATTAATTATATATTATATTATTTTATATAATAATATTGTGGAAAATTTTCATAAATTAATTATTATAAAATAAGTTTAATTATTTTTTAATAAAATGTTATAACTCTTAATAAGATTTTGATATACTAAATATTGGAATTTCAACATCACACAATTACGGTAATAAAATTTAATATAAAACTTAAATTTAAAAATTCAAAATGCAATATTTCAATTAAATAAACAAATTTTTTGTTATAATAGTTTATAACATATACGAATAAATGCTAATAACTGAAATTTATAATAAGGGATGGGTATGGATAAAAAACAAGCACGTGAGACTTGCTCTGTTTTAAAATATACAATATAAAATATTTTATATTATAAATTAAATATATATTTTTATATTATAATATTGTTGACAATTTTCAAAAATCAATTATTATAAAATATGTTTAATTATTTTTTAATAAAATGTAATAACTCTTTATAAGATTATCATTGACTAAATGTTAGAATCTCGACATCACACAATTAAGATAATGAAATTTAAAATAAAACTCAAATTTTAAAAAGCAAAATGCGGTGTGTTGATCAAAAAAATAATTTTTTTCTTAAAATAGTTTATAACTTATGCTAAGATATGCTAATAATAGAAATTTACATTAGGGGAATAGTGTGGAAAAGAAACATGCAGGTGAGGCATGTTCTAGTTTAGAATATAACATATTATATATTTTATACAATGAATTTATTTTATATATTTTTTATATAATAATATTGTTAAAATTTTTTATTAATTAATTATTATAAAATAAGTTTAATTATTTTTTAATAAAATATAATAACTCTTTATAAGATTTTGATAGTGTAAATATTAGAATCTCAATATCACATAATTAAATTAATGAAGTTTAACATAAAACTTAAATTTAAAAATTCAAAATGCGGTATTTCGATTAAATAAAGAAATGTTTTGTTATAATAGTTTATAATATATGCAAAGAAATTCTAATAACATAAATTTAAAATATGGGAAGGGTGTGGTTAAGAAATAAGTAGGTGAGGCTTGCCCTAGTTTAGAATATAAAATATTTTATATTTTATATTATAAATTACTTATATATTTTTATATAATAATATTGTTAAAATTTTCATAAATAAATATTATAAAATATGTTTAATTATTTTTTTAATGAAATGTAATAACTTTTTCAAAGATTTTGATAGAGTAAATATTAGAAACTCAACTTCATAAAAATAAATTCTAAAGTTTAAAATAAAACTAAAATTAGAAAATTACAAATGTGAAATATCAATCAAATAAATAATTTTTTATAATAATTTATAATATATGCAAACATATACTAATAATAAAAATTCACAGTAGGGGATGGGTATGGATAAGTAGCAAGCACGAGAGACTTGCTCTAATTTAAAATATAAAATATTATTATAAATTTATTATATAATAATATTATTGAAACTTTTCATAAATGAATTATTATAAAATATGTTTAATTATATTTTTAAAAAATGTAATAACACTTTATAAGATTTTGATAAAGTCAATGTTAAAATCTCAACATCACATAGGTAAGGTAATGACATTTGAAATAAAACTCAAATTTGAAAATTTCAAAAGAGGAATTTTGATCAAATAAATAATTTTTTTTGTTAGAATAGTTTATAACATATGTGAAAAAATGCTAATAACTGAAATTCAAAATAGGGGAAGGGTATGGATAATAAACAAGTAGATTAGGCCTACTCTAGTTTAGAATATAAAATATTATATATTTTATATTAAAAATTAATTATATATATATATATATTTTATATAATAATATTGTAGAAATTTTTCATAAATAAATTATTAAAAAATATATTTAATTATTTTTTAATAAAATATTATAACTCTTTATAAGATTTTGATAGACTAAATATTTAAATCTCAACATCATACAATTAAGGTAATCAAATTTATAATAAAACTCAAATTTTAAAATTCAAAATGCAGTATGTTGATCAAATAAATAATATTTTTATTTGAATAGTTTATAACTTATGCAAAGATATGCTACTAACAGAAATTCAAAATAGGGGTTGTGTATGGATAAGTAACAAGCATGTGAGGCTTTCTCTAATTTAAAATATAAAATATAAAATATTATATATTATATATTAATTATATATTTTTTAAATATAGTAATATTGTTGAAAATTTTCATAAATCACTTATTATAAAATATTTTTAATTATTTTTTTAATAAAATGTAATAACTCTTTATAAGATTTTGATAGATTAAATATTAGAATCTCAACATAACACAAGTAAAGTTATGAAGTTTAAAATAAAACTCAAATTTAAAAATTACAAATGTGAAATGTTGATCAAATAAACAATTTTTGTGTTAGAATAGTTTATAACATATGCAAAGAGATGCTAATAACAAAAATTGACAATAGGAGAAGGGTGTGGATAAGAAATAACTAGGTGAGACGTGCTCTAGTTTAATATATACAATATTATATTTTTTTTATATATAGTAATATTGTTGAATTTTTTCATAAATTAATTATTATAAAATATTTTTAATTATTTCTTTAATAAAATGTAATAACTCTTTATAAGATTTTTATAGGGTAAATATTAGAATCTCAATATCACACAAATAAAGTAATAAAGCTTAAAATAAAAATGTAATATGCAAAGAGATGATAATAACAGAAATTCACAATTGGAAAGGGTATGGATAAGAAAGAAGCAGTTGTGGCTTCCTCTAGTTAATAATATAAAATATTCTATATTTTATACTATAAATTAATAATATTTTTTTTATATAATAATATTGTTAAAATTTTCCATAACTCAATTATTATAAAAATGTTTAATTTTTATAATTAAATTTAAAAACTCTTTTATAAGATTTTGATATAGTAAATACTAGAAACTCAACATCACACAAATAAGATAATGAAGTTTAAAATAAAACTGAAATTTGAAAATGTAAAATGCGTAATGTCGATGAAATAAATAATTTTTTTGTTAGAATAGCTTATAACATATGCAAATAGATGCTAATAACATAAATTCACAATAGGGGAAGGGTATGGATGTAAGATAAGCAAGTGAGACTTGCTCTAGTTTTGAATATAAAATATTATATATTTTATAATATAAAAAATTATATATATTTATATAATAATATTATTAAAAAATTTTATATATCAATGATTATAAAAGATATTTAATTATTTTTAATAAAATATAATAACTAGAGGAAGTTTTAATGTAATAAAGTTTAAAATAAATCTCAACTTTGAAAATTTCAAAGGCGGAATGTCAATCAAATAAATAATTTTTTTGTTAGAATTGTTTATAATAATTTCAAACAAATTCTTATAACATAAATTCACAATAGGGGAAGGGTATAGATAAGAAACAATCAAGTGAGGCTTGTTCTATTTTAAAATATAAAATATTACATATTTTATATTATTAATTAATTATTTATTTTTTACATAAAAATATTGTTGAAATTTCTCATCAACCAATTATTATAAAATATTGTTAATTATTTTTTAATAAAAAGTAAAAACTCTTTATAATATTTTAATTAAGTAAATATTAGAATCTCAACATCACACAATTAAGGAAATTAATTTTAAAATAAAACTCAAATGTGAAAATTTCAAATGCAGAATGTTATTCAAATAAATAATTTTTTTATTAGAATAGTTTATAACATATTCAAACAGATACTAATAACATAAATTCACAATAGGGGAAGGGTGTGAATAAGAAATAAGCACGTCAAGCTTGCAATAGTTTAGAATATGAAATATTATGCATTATATATTTAAAATTAATTATATATTTTTTACATAATAATATTTTTAAAAGTTTTCATAAACCAATTATTATAAAATATTTTGAATTATTTTTTAATAAAATATAATAACTATTTGGAAAATTTTTATTAAGTAAATATAATAATCACATCATCACATAATTAAAGTAATAAAGTTTAAAATAAAACTTAAATTTAATAATTTCAAATGCAAAATTTTGATCAAATAAACAATTTTTTTGTTGTAATATTTTATAAGTAAGCAAAGAGATGCTAATAACATATATTCACAATATGGGAAGGGTATGGATAACAAGCAAGGTAGTGAGGCTTGCTTTAATTTAGAATATTTTATATTTTATATTTTAGTTTTAAATTAATTATATATTTTTATAAGATAATATTGTTAAAATTTTTTATAAATCAGTTATTAAAAAATATATTTAGTTATTTTTTAATAAAATGTAATAACTATTTATAAGATTTTGATTGAGTAAATATAAGAATCACATCATCACACAATTAACTAATGAAGTTTAAAATAAAACTCAAATTTAAAATTTTCAAATGTGGAATTTTGATCAAATAAATGATTTTTTTATTGTAATATTTTATAAATAAGTAAATAGATGCTAATAACAGAAATTCACAATATGGGAAGGGTATGGATAACAAACAAGGTAGTGATGCTTGCTTAGTTTAGAATATTTTATATTTTATAAATTAATTATATATTTTTATATGATAATATTGTTAAAAATTTTCATAAATATGTTATTAAAAAATATATTTAATTATTTTTTTTAATAAAATGTAATAACTCTTTATAATATTTTGATAGATTAAATATTAGAATCACAACATTAAACGAGTAAGGTAAAGAAGTTTAAAATAAAACTCAAATTTAAAAATTTTAAATGCGGAATGTCGATTAAATAAATAATTTTTTTGTTAGAATAGTTTATAACATATGAAAAGTGATACTAATCACAGAAATTCACAATAGGGGTAGGGTGTGGATATGAAACAAGTGGGTGAGACTTGTTCTAGTTTAGAATATAAAATCTTATATATTTGATGCTATAAATTAATTATATATTTTTATATAATAATATTGATAAATTTTTCATAAATTAATTATTATAAAATATGTTTAATAAAATACAATAAATATTTAAAATATTTTTTAGAGTAAATATTAGTATCTCAACATCACACAATTATGGTAATGAAGTTTAAAATAAAACTCAGATTTGAAAATTCCAAATGTAGAATTTTGATCTAATAAATAATTTTTTTGTTAGAATATTTTATAACATATGCAAAGAGATGTTAATAACACAAATTTACAAATGGGAAAGGGTATGGATAAAAAACAAGTAGGTGTGGCTTACTCTAATTTAAAATATTTTATATTATAAATTAATTTATATTTTTTACATAATAATATTGTTGAAATATTTTATAAATTACTTATTATAAAATAGGTTTAATTATTTTTTAATAAAATGTATTAACTCTATATAATATTTTGATAGAGTAAATATTAGAATATAAACATCACACAATTAAGGTAATGAAGTTTAAAATAAAACAGAACTTTGAAAATTTCAAAAGCGGAATGTCAATCAAATAAATAATTTTTTTGTTAGAATCGTTTATAACATATACGAAGAAATGCTAATAACTGAAATTCATAATAGGGGAAGGGTATGGATAAGAAACAAGCAGGTTAGGATTTCTCTAGTTTAGAATATAAAATATAAAATATTTTATATTATTGATTAATTATACATTTTTTAATAATAATATTGTTAAAATTTTCATAAATCAATTTTTATAAAATATGTTTAATTATTTTTTAATAAAACATAATTTCTCTTTATAAGATTTTGATAGACTAAATATTAGAATTTCAACATCATACAATTAAGATATTGGAGTTTAAATTAAAACGTATATTTAAAAATTCCAAATATGTATTGTCGATTAAATAAATAATATTTTTTGTTATAATAGTTTATCACATATGCAAAGAGATACTTACAGCAGAAACAGAAATTTACAATAGGGAAATTATTTAGATAAAAATCAATAGGTGAGGCTTACTCTATTATATAATATAAAATATAAAATATTTTTTATTATAAATTAATTATATATTTTTATATAACAATATTCTTGAAAATCTTCATAAATTAATTATTATAAAATATGTTTAATTAATTTTAATAAAATGTAATAACTATTTATAAGATTTTAATAGAGTAAATATTAGAATTTCAACATCACATAATTAAAATAATGAAGTTAAAAATAAAATTAAAAATAGAAAACTCTAAATGTGAAATTTTGATCAAATAAATAATTTTTTTTATAATAGTTTATAAGAGAAATTCACAATTGGGAAGGGTATGGATACTGCTTGCTCTAGTTTATAATATAAAATATAAAATAATATTTTTTATATAATAATATTGTTGAAATTTTCCATAACTCAATTATTATAAAAATGATTAATTTTTTTAATTAAATTTAAAAACTCTTTTATAAGATTTTGATATAGTAAATATTAGAATCTCAACATCACACAAGTAAGGTAATGAAGTTTAAAATAAAACTCAAAATTGAAAATGCAAAATGCGTAATGTCGATAAAATAAACAGTTTTTTTTATTAGAATAGCTTAATATGTGCAAAAAGATGCTAATAACATAAATCAACAATAGGGGAAGGGTATGTATATGAGACAAGCAGGTGAGACTTGCTCTAGTTTTGAATATAAAATATTATATATTTTATAATATAAATAAATATATATATTTATATAATAATATTTTTAAAATTTTTCATATATCAATAATTATAAAAGATATTTAATTATTTTTTAATAAAATATAATAACTAGTTATAATATTTTGATATAGTAAATATTAGAATCTCAACCTCACAAAATTAAGGTAATGAGGTTTAAAATAAAACACATTTGGAAATTCCAAATGTAGAATTTCATTCAAATGAATAATTCTTTTTGTTAGAATAGTTTATAACATATGCAAGTAGATGCTAATAAAACAAATTCACAATATGGGAAGTGTATGGATTAAAAACAAGCTTGTGAGGCTTGCTCTAGTTTAGAATATAAAATATATTTTATACTATAAACTAATTATATATTTTTTACATAATAATATTGTTAAAAATTTTCGTAAACCAATTATTATAAAATATGTTTAATTATTTTTAATTAAATATAATAACTATTTATAAGATTTTGTTAGAGTAAATATTAAAATCTCAACATCACACAATTAAGAAAATGAAGTTTAATATAAAACTCAAATGTGAAAATTTCAAATGTGGAATATTAATCAAATAAATATTTTTTTTGTTAGAACAGTTTATAACATATTCAAACAGATACAAATAACATAAATTTACAGTAAGGGAAGGGTGTGAATAGAAAACAAGCACGTCAAGCTTGCAATAGTTTAGAATATAAAATATTATACATTATATATTTTAAATTAATTATATATTTTCTACATAATAATATTGTTGAAATTTTTCATAAACCAATTATTATAAAATATTTTTAATTTTTTTTAATAAAATGTAATAACTATTTATATGATTTTGATTGAGTAAATATAAGAATCATATCATCACACAATTAAAGTAATAAAATTTAAAATAAAACTCAAATTTGAAAATTTCAAATGCGAAATTTCGATCAAATAAACAATTTTTTTGTTGTAATGTTTCATAAATAAGCAAAGAGATGTTAATAACAGATTTTCACAATATGGGAAGGGTCTGAATAATAAACAAGGTAGTGAGGCTTCCTTTAGTTTAGAATATTTTATATTTTATAAATTAATTAATTATTATAAAATATATTTTATTATTTTTTAATAAAATGTAATAACTCTTTATAAGATTTTGATAAACTATATATTAGAATCTCAAGAACAAAAAATTAATGTAATAAAGTTCAAAATAAAACTCAAATTTGAAAATTAAAAATATAGAATGTCGACCAAATAAACAATTTTTTAGTTGTAATAGATTATACAATATGAGAAGAGATGCTAATAAGAGAAATTCACAATAGGAGAAGGTTTAATCGAAGAAATTAATTAGATATATTTTATATAATAATATTGATGAAATTTTTTATAAATTAATTATTATAAAATATGTTTAATTATTTTTTAATAAAATATTATAACTCTTTATAAGATTTTGATAACATAAATATTAGAATATAAATATCACACAAGTAAGGTAATGAAGTTTAAAATAAAACTCAAATTTGAAAATTTAAAATATGGTATGTCGATCAAATAAACAATGTTTTTATTATAATAGTTTATAACATATGTGAAGAGATGCTAATTACTGAAATTCACAATACGGGAAAGGTATGGATAATAAACAAGTAGGTTAGGCTTTATCTAGTTTAGAATATAAAATATTATATATTTTAAATTATAAATTAATTATATATTTTTTTATATAATAATGTTGTTGAATTTTTCATAAATCAATTATTATAAAATATGTTTAATAATTTTTAAATAAAATGTAATAACTCTTAATAAGATTTTGAAAGACTAAATATTAGTATCTCAACATCTCACAATTAAGGTAATAAAGTTAAAATAAATCAAATTTGGAAATTCAAAATGCGGAATGTCGATTAAATAAATAATTTTTTTGTTAGAATAGTTTATAAAAAATGCGAAGTGATGCAAATAATTGAATGTTACAATAGGTGAAGGGTATATATAAGAAACAAGCACGTTAGGCTTTCTCTAGTTTATAATATAAAATATTTTATATTTTATATAATAAATTAATTATATATTTTTATATAATAATATTGTTAAATTTTTTTATAAATCAATTATTATAAAATATATTTATTTATTTTTTAATAAAATTTAATAATTCTTTATAAGATTTTGATAGACTAAATATTAGAATCTCAATATCATACAATTAAGGAAATAAAGATTAAAATAAAATTTAAATTTAATAATTCAAAATGCGGTATGTCGATCAAATAAACTATTTTTTGTTAGAATATTTAATAACCTATGCGAAGAGATTTAAATAACTGAAATTAACAATAGGGGAAGGGTATGGACAAAACAAGCAGGTTAGCTTTTTATAGTTTAGAATATAAATTATATAATATTTTTATATAATAATATTTTTGAAATATTTTATTAATCAATTATTGTAAAATATGTTTATTTATTTTTTTTAATAAAATTTAATAACTCCTTGTATAATTTTGATAAAGTAAATATTATAATCTCAACATGACACAAGTAAGGTAAAGAAGTTTAAAATAAAAATTCAAATTTAAAAATTCAAAATATGGTATTTCGATCAAATAAATAATTTTTTTTTGTTAGAATGGTTTATAACATATACGAAGATATGTTAATAACTGAAATTCCCAATAGGGGTAGGGTGTGCATAAGAAACAAGCAGGTTAGGCTTTCTCTAGTTTAGAAAATAAAATAGTGTATATTTTATATTATAAATTAATAATATGTTTTTATAAAATAATATTCTTAAAAATTTTCATAAATTAATTATAATAAAATATGTTTAATTATTATTTAATAAAATGTAATAACTATTTTTAAGATTTTGATAGACTAAATATTAGAATCTCAACATCACAAAATCAAGGAAATAAAGTTAAAAATAAAACTCAAATTTAAAAATTTAAAATAAGGTATGTCGATCAAATAAATAATTTTTTTGTTAGAATAGTTTGTAATATATGCGAAGAGATACTAATAATTGAAATTCACAATAAGGGTAGGGTGTGGATAAGAAACAAGCAAGTTAGGCTTTCTCTATTTTAGAATATAAAATATATAATATTTTATATTATAAATTAATAATACGTTTTTATATAATAATATTCTTCAAAATTTTCATAAATTAATTATTAAAAAATAAGTTTAATTATTATTTAATAAAATATAATAACTCTGTATAATATTTTAATAGACTAAATATTAGAATCTCAACATCACACAATTATGGTAATTAAGTTTAAATTAAAACTCAAATTTGAAAATTAAAATTTCAGTATGTCGATTAAATAAATAATTTTTTAGAATTGTTTATGGCATATGAGAAGAGATTCAAGTAACTGAAATTCACAATGGGTTAAGGGTGTGGATAAGAAATAAGTAGGTTAGGCTTTCTCTACTTTAAAATATAAAATATAAAATTTTATACATTAATTATATATTTTTTATATAAAAATATTTTTGAAAATTTTCACAAATCAATTATTATGAAATTTGTTTAATTATTTTTAAATAACATTTAATAACTTTTTATATGATTTTGATAGACAAAATATTAGAATATCAACATCACAAAATTAAGGTAATTAAGTTAAAAATAAAATTCAAATTTAAAAATTCAAAATAAGGTATGTCAATCAAATAAACAATTTTTTTGTTAGAATAGTTTATAAGATATACAAAGTTATCCTAATAACTGAATATCACAATTGGGGAAGGGTATGGATAAAAAACAAGCACGTTAGTCTTTCTCTTATTTATAATATAAAAAAATATTAATATATATTTTATATTATAAATTAATTATATATTTTTTATATAATAATATTGTTAAATTTTTTTATAAATCAATTATTTTAAAATATGATTAATTATTTTTTAATCAAATTTAATAACACTTTATAAGATTTTGATATACTAAATATTAGAATCTCAACATCCCATAATTAAGGTAATAAAGTTAAAAATAAAACTCAAATTTGAAAATTTAAAATACGAGATGTCGATCAAATAAACGTTTTTTTTGTTAGAATAGTTTATAACATATACAAAGAGATGCAAATAACTGAAATTCCCAATAGGGTAAGGGTATGGATAAGAAACAAGCAGGTTAGGTTTTCTCAAGTTTAGAATATAAAATATTATATATTTTATACTATAAATTTATTATATATTTTTTATATAATAATATTGTCAAAAATTTTCATCAATCAATTATTATAAAATATGTTTAATTATTTTTTAATAAAGTGTAATAACTTTTCATAAGATTTTGATAAACTAAATATTACAATCTCAACATCAAACAATTAAGTTAATAAAGTTATAAATAAAACTAAATTTGAAAATTCAAAATACGATATGTCGATCAAATGAACAGTTTGTTTGATAGAATAGTATATAACATATTTGAAGAGATGCTAATAACTGAATGTGACAATAAGGGAAGGATTTAGATAAAAAAAACAAGCATGTTAGGTTTTCTCTAGTTTAGAATATAAAATATATATTTTTTTATATTATAAATTAATTATATATTTTTTTATATAATAATATTGTTAATTTTTTTATAAATGAATTATTGTAAAATATGGTTAATTATTTTTTAGTAAAATTTAGTAACGCTTTATAAGATTTTAATATACTGAATATTAGAATTTCGACATCCCACAATTAAGGAAATAAAGTTAAAAATAAATCTCAAATTTAACAATTCAAAATTCGGTATATCGATCGAATAAATAATTTTTTTTGTTATAATAGTTTATAATATATGCGAAAAGAAGCAAATAACTGAAATTTATAATAGGGTAAGGGTATGAATAAAAAACAAGTAGTTTAAGATTTCTCTAGTTTAGAATATAAAATATTATATATTAAACTAAATTAATTATATATTTTTTTATATAATAATATTTTTGAAATGTTTCATTAATCAATTATTATAAAATATGTTTAATTATTTTTTAATAAAATATAATAACTCTTTATAAGATTTTGATAGACTAAATATTAGAATCTCAACATCACACAATTAAGTTAATAAAGTTAAAAATAAAACTAAATTTGAAAATTTAAAATACGGTGTGTCGATCAAATAAACAATAGGGGAAGATTTGGATAAAAAACAAGCACGTTAGGCTTTCTCTAGTTTAGAATATAATATATAATATATTATATATTATAAATTAATTATATATTTTTTATATAGTAATATTGTTAAAAAATTTTATAAATCAATTATTATAAAATATATTTAATTTTTTTTAATAAAATTTAATAACTATTTATAAGATTTTGATAGACTTAATTTTAGAATCCCAACATCAAACAATTATAGTAATTAAGTTTAAAATAAAATTTTTATTTCATAATTCAAAATACAGTATGTCGATTAAATAAATAATTTTTTGTTAGAATAGTTTATACTATATGCGAAAAGATAATAATAACTAAAATTCACAATAGAGGAATTTATTTAATCGACAAATCGTATTTTGATTTGTCAAATTTGAGTTCTATATTAAACTTTATTACCTTAATTGTGTGATGTTGAGATTCTAATATTTAATGTATCAAAATCTTATAAGGATTATTACATTTTATTAAAAAATAATTAAAAATATTTTATAATAATTGATTTAAGAAATATGTTAATAATATTACTATATAAAAATATATAATTAATTTATAATATATAATATTATATATTTTATATTTTAAACTAGAGAAACCTAACGTGCTTATTTTTTGTCCATATCATTCCCCTATTATAACATTTATTATAACATTCAGTTATTAGCATCTTTTCGCATATTTTATAAACTATTTGAACTAAAACATTGTTTATTTAATCGACATATCGCATTTCGAATTGTTAAATTTGAGTTTTATTTTAAACCTTGTTACATAAATTGTGTAATGTTGAGATTCTAATAGTTAGTCTATCAAAATCTTATAAAGATTATTATATTTTATTAAAAAATAATTAAACATATATTATAATAATTTATTTATAAAAAATTTCAATAATATTATTATATCAATAAATATACAATTAATTTATAATAAAAAATATATAATATTTCACATTCTAAATTTGGGAAAGCCTATTGTAAATTTCAATATATAATATTTCAGTTATAAACTATTCTAATAAAAAAATTATTTATTTTATCAACACACGTCAATTTGAATTTTGAAAGTTTGAGTTTTATTTTAAACTTTCTTACTTTAATTGTGTGATGTTAAGATTCCAATATTTACTTTATCAAAATCTTATAAATAATTATAGCATTTTATTAAAAAAATAATTCGACATATTTTATAATAATTGATTTATAAAATATTTTAACAATATTATTATATAAAAAATATATAATTAATTTATAAGATAAAATATATAATGTTTTATATTCAAAACTAGAGAAAGCCTGACGTGCTTGTTTTTTATCCATACCCTTCCCCTATTGTGATATTCAAATATTAGTATTACTTAGCATATATTATAAACTATTCTAAAAAAAATTATTTATTTAATCGACATATCGTATTTTGAATATTCAAATTTGAATTTTATTTTAAACTTTATTACTTAAATTGTGTGATGTTGAGATTCTAATATATAGTCTGATGTGAATCCGACTAAATAGACTACGAATTCACATGTCCAATCAACCGAACCTGCAATGGAGCTGAACACTTTGTCACCAATTGGGATAAATGATCACTTGAGATTTCAAGAGGGCCCAATCACAAGGTCAAGGGCTAAAAGATTCAAAAAAGCTTTATATGGGCTGATTAAAAAGATTGCTGAATATTCAAATAGAAGCCCAAATGAAGAGCCCAAGATGAGCCCAACAGAAGGTCTAGATTTAATTAATAAGGAGAGATTTATAAATATAATAAATCTCTTAGGATAATATTAGGTAGTCAGATTAGATGAAGTTAGCTTATAACCATAATAGATTTTTTTTCACATTATGTGGGTCATTCAGTTGTTTTCTGAGCCTATAAAAGGCATACTCCACAGCATTGGAGAGACACACATTGGAATTTATATCTTGTGAGTTTTTGTCTTCTTTCTATCTTGAAAGAGCTTTTGAACTTATCAGGTTTTTACCTGTGGCGTTCAAGCAATCAAGACTTATCACCCGGGGTTTTCTAAGAGTTCTTCTTAGAGGATTTGGGTGTGGCGTCTACATATCCCATACCTTGTTTCTCACATAAACAAGGTATATTCCATCTTTTCACACTTGCGTCGTGAAAGTCTTGGGATCGTTGCCATATTTGGTGTAGGGTGTCGTCAACATATTGGCGAGATTTGCATTAGTTGGTATTAGAGCACACGATTGCACGGCAAGTTCCATACCATTTTTTTTATCTTCTCTACCTATTTTTATTCTCTATAAAAAAAATATCATATTCTTCTATCTATCTTCTCTTCAGTAGGTTAAAAAAAAGCCAAAAAAACAATTCGTGCCAAAAAAAAGAAAGCAAAAAAAATTCGTGAAAAAAAAAAAGCAAAAGAAAAAAAAAGTGGCACACAATTCTATCTTATATCTCATTCTGCTCTATCTAAGTCTATTACTTCATTTCTTTCTTCTCTTTAAATTCTACTCTTATTTCTAAGTCTATTCATACCTCTCACTTAAATTCTTTGGAATAACTTTTTGAAAACCTTTATTGATTTATCTTGATTGTTCCTCAAGTTGAACTGCTTCGTAAAAACGATTTGTTTTTAAAGTTCAATTTAGATTGAAAGAAGACCTTCGAGAGGAAAAAGGCAAGAGTGTTTGAATCTTTAAGAAAAAGCCAATTGAGTGTGAAAACACGAGTGATGAGAGAAATACGTGAGTGAGCATTTGGAAGGTTCTTCTGTTATCATTTGTAGGAACTCATGGCACAACAACGAGGAGATACACCAAATGAAGAAGATTCCCAACAACCAATTCCAAATTTACAAATGCAAGCCATCATAAGCGAAATGAGACGAATGCTGAAGTCCGAGTTGGAACCGCTTCATGAGCGAATTGATCAATTGGAAGAAGGAGTGAGGGGTTCGCGTCAACATACCCCTACTGAACAGCGACCTCGAAGCTTTCAGCCAAGACGTTTTGATCCACAAGAACCCGAGGAGTTCGATCGATATGCTCATAGAGAACGACCTCGAGTTGATGACAACCTGGATAATATCAAGTTGAAGATACCCTCTTTTCAAGGAAAAACTGATCCAGAAGCGTATCTTGAATGGGAAAGGAGGATGGAGATGGTTTTTTACTGTCATAATTACTCGGAGATGAAAAAGGTATGACTTGCTGCTATCGAATTTACTGATTATGCTATAATATAGTGAGATCAATTGGTGAAGGAAAGGAAACGAAATCACGAACGCCCTGTGGAGTCTTGGGATGAAATGAAAGCGATCATGCGACGATGATTTGTTCCCAGCTACTATCACCGGGAGTTGTTCAATAAACTCCAAAGGCTTACCCAAGGATCCAGAAGCGTCGACGAATACTTCAAGGAGATGGAGATTGCGATGATTCGAGCAAATGTGGAGGAAGACAGAGAGGCAACAATGGCAAGATTTTTGCATGGTCTAAACCATGAGATAGCTGACGTGGTGGAAATGCAATATCATGTTGAGCTCCAAGATATGGTACATCAAGCTATCAAAGTCGAACAACAATTGAAGAGAAAGAGTTTACACAAAAGGGGATTAAACAATGGTTCCTCGAACTCATGGAAACCATCCTCAAGGCGATTTGAGAGTCAGTCAACTCAACCTCAGCATGCTCCACTAAAAGAGACAACCAAGCAGGCTGTGGCCCAAAATCAAGGTAACAGCCATATCACAACTCCCAAAACTCGTGATATTAAGTGTTTCCGATGCCAAGGCAGGGGTCACATTGCAAGTCAATGCCCAAATAAGCGGGCAATGGTGATCAATGCTAATGGTGAGATTGAGACCGATGATGAAAAAGAAGATATCGATCCGGGGATGCCACCACTTGAAGATGCTGATGAATATGCAGAAGAAGGGGAATTGTTGGTTGCACGGCGAACTCTCAGTGTTCAAGCCCAAGAAGAAGAAAACAATCAGCATGAGAACTTATTTCATACTCGTTGTTGTGTGAAAAATAAGGTTTGCTGTGTTATTATAGATGGGGGAAGTTGCACTAATGTAGCTAGCACTGAGCTGGTGGAGAAATTGGCATTACCAACCTTAAAGCATCCGAAGCCTTATCGACTACAATGGCTGAACGACCAAGGTGAACTCAAGGTAACCAAACAAGTGTTGGTTGCATTTTCTATTGGAAAATATCAAGATGAAATACTATGTGACGTGGTACCAATGCACGCGTGCCATATACTTTTGGGACGACCTTGGTAGTTTGATCGTCAAGTTATGCATGATGGATTCACTAATAGGTACTCTTTTGTGATGAATGAGAGACCAATATCTCTTGTTCCATTGACTCCAAGGCAAGTTTTTGAGGATCAACTGAAAAAGAAAAAGGCAAATGAACAGAAAATAGAAGAAAAAAAGAAAGGAGAAATATTAGAGTTGAAAAAAAAGAGGGGAAAGCCAGAAGTGGAAAAAAAAAGAGTAAAAGCAATTTTATTGCAAGAAAAAGTGAGATCAAGCGAGCTTTACTTTCACATCAGGCTCTTATTGTACTTATGTACAAGGACGCCTTTTTGAGTACTAACGATCTTGTCGGATCTTTGCCAAGCAATATTATTACTATTTTGCAGGAATTTACCGATGTCTTTCCCGATGAGATACCACCAGGTTTGCCACCAATTCGAGGAATTGAACATCAAATTGATTTAATCCCTGGAGCGACGATTCCTAACTGACCAGCATATAGAAGTAACCCTGAAGAAACAAAGGAACTTCAACGCCAAGTCCTAGAGCTGATGGAAAAGGGGTATGTTCGAGAGAGTATGAGTCCATGTGCTGTGCTAGTGCTACTTGTACCTAAGAAGGACGGAACATGGCAAATGTGCGTGGATTGTCGAGCCATCAACAACATCACGGTAAAGTATCGCCACCCTATTCCTCGTTTGGATGACATGTTAGATGAGTTGCATGGATCTAGTTTATTTTCAAAAATAGATCTTAAGAGTGGATATCATCAAATTCGAATGAAAGAAGGGGATGAATGGAAAACTGCATTTAAGACTAAACAAGGATTATATGAATGGTTAGTTATGCCCTTTGGGTTGACTAATGCACCAAGCACTTTCATGAGATTAATGAATCATGTATTACATGCTTTTATTGGGGGATTTGTAGTGGTATATTTTGATGATATTCTAATCTACAGCAAGACCATGGATGAACATGTAGCACATTTAAGAGCTGTGTTAGAAGCATTAAGGCAACATAAGTTGTTTGCCAACTTGAATAAATGTGTCTTTTGTTTGGATAAACTTGTGTTTCTTGGATATGTTATAAGTTCAGAAGGGATTGGAGTTGACGAGGAAAAGATTAAGGCAATTCGCGACTGGCCGACACCTAATTCGGTAAGTCAGGTAAGAAGTTTCCATGGATTAGCTAGTTTTTATAGACGTTTTGTTCCAAATTTCAGTAGTTATGTTGCACCTCTTACTACTGTTATAAAGAAAAATGTACCTTTTAAATGGGGTAATGAGCAACAAAATGCATTTCAATTGATAAAGGAAAAATTAACTACTGCCCCATTGCTCTCATTGCCTAATTTTTCGAAAACATTTGAAATTGAGTGTGATGCATCAGGAGTAGGTATTGGAGGTGTATTAATGTAGGAAGGAAGACCAATTGCATATTTTAGTGAAAAGTTGAGTGGAGCAACCCTTAACTATCCTACCTATGATAAGGAGATGTATGCCCTAGTTCGAACTCTTCAAACATGGCAGCACTACCTATGGCCGAAAGAGTTTGTGATTCACACAGATTATGAATCTCTTAAACATCTCAAAGGACAACACAAGTTGAATAAACGCCATGCAAGGTGGGTGGAGTTCATTGAAACATTCCCATATGTGATCAAATACAAACAAGGTAAGGAAAATGTAGTTGCAAATGCTCTATCGCGAAGGTACGCTATGCTTTCAATGCTTGATTTTAAATTACTTGGATTTGATTATATCAAGGATTTGTATGCAAATGATTCTGATTTTTGTGAAGTGTTTAAAGGTTGTCGAACTAGTAGGTTTGGAAAATTTTATTTACAAAATGGATTTCTTTTTCGAGAAAACAAATTATGCATCCCTCAGTCATCTTTGCGTGAGTTACTTGTTAGGGAAGCACATGGTGGAGGACTTATGGGACATTTTGGGGTAGCTAAAACTATGGCGATGATGCACGAGCATTTTTTTTGGCCCCACATGAAAAGGGATGTTGAGAAAATTTGTTCTCGACGCATTACATGTAAAGAGTCTAAGTCTAGGCAACAACCTCACGGCCTGTATACTCCTCTTCCAATTCCTAATGCACCTTGGATTGATATTTCCATGGATTTTGTTTTAGGATTACCAAGAACTAAGAGGGGGAGGGATTCTGTGTTTGTGGTAGTTGATAGGTTTTCGAAAATGGCACATTTCATTCCATGTCATAAAACTGATGATGCATCAAATGTGGCTGATTTGTTCTTTAGAGAAGTTGTCAGATTGCATGGTATGCCTAGAACTATTGTTTCTGATTGTGATTCTAAATTCTTGAGTTACTTTTGGAAAACCCTATGGGGTAAATTGGGAACCAAACTGCTGTTTTCAACAACATGTCACCCACAAACTGATGGTCAAACAGAAGTAGTAAATAGGACATTAGGTACTTTATTACGTTCTATAATAAAAAAGAATTTGAAATCATGGGAAGATTGCTTACCACAGGTTGAATTTGCTTATAATCGTTCTATTCATTCTACAACTAAGTTTTCACCATTTGAGATTGTTTATGGTTTCAATCCATTAACCCCTCTAGATCTAACTCCAGTTCCTGTAGGTGAATTTGTGAATGTTGATGGAAAGAGAAAAGCAGAGTTTGTGAAAGAACTGCACGAGAAGACAAAGATGCATATTGAACGGATTACTAAAGTTTATGAAAAATAAGCAAACAAGGGCCGCAAAAGTATCATTTTTGAACCTAGTGATTGGGTCTGGCTTCATATGAGGAAAGAACGATTTCCGGAACAAAGGCGATCAAAACTTCTTCGTAGAGGAGATGGACCATTTTGTGTGTTGGAACGCATAATAATGCTTACAAGCTAGAGTTGCCTGGTGAGTATAGCGTTAATGAAAGCTTCAATGTTACTGATTTAATGCCCTTTGATGTAGATGATGAAGAAACAGAAGATTTGAGGAAAAATCATTTTCAAGAGGGGGAGAATGATGTGAATCCGACTAAAGAGACTACGAATTCACATGTCCAATCAACCGAACCTGCAATGGAGCTGAACACTTTATCACCAATTGGGATAAATGATCACTTGAGACTTCAAGAGGGCCCAATCACAAGGTCAAGGGCTAAAAGATTCAAAAAAGCTTTATATGGGCTGATTAAAGAGATTGCTGAATATTCAAATAGAAGCCCAAATGAAGAGCCCAAGATGAGCCCAACAGAAGGTCCAGATTTAATTAATAAGGAGAGATTTATAAATATAATAAATCTCTTAGGATAATATTAGGTAGTCAGATTAGATAAGGTTAGCTTATAACCATAATAGATTTTTTTCACATTATGTGGGTCATTCGGTTGTTTTCTGAGCCTATAAAAGGCATACTCCACAGCATTGGAGAGACACACATTTAAATTTATATCTTGTGAGTTTTTGTCTTCTTTCTATCTTGAAAGAGCTTTTGAACTTATCAGGTTTTTACCTGTGGCGTTCAAGCAATCAAGACTTATCACCCGGGGTTTTCTAAGAGTTCTTCTTAGAGGATTTGGGTGTGGCGTCTACATATCACATGCCTTGTTTCTCATATAAACAAGGTATATTCCATCTTTTCGCACTTGCGTCGTGAAAGTCTTGGTATCGTTGCCATATTTGGTGTAGGGTGTCGTCAGCATATTGGCGAGGTTCGCATCATAGTCTATCAAAATCTTATAAAGAGTTATTACTTTTTATTAAAAAATAATTAAACATATTTAATAATAATTCATTTATTAAAAATTTCAACAATATTATTATATCAAAAAATTTACATTTAAAATTTATATTATAAAATAATGAAAGCGTAACCTACTTATTTCTTATGCATAGCCTTTCTCTATTGTGAATTTCAGTTATCAGATCTCTTCGCATATATTATAAACTATTCTAACAAAAACATTGTTTATTTGATCCACATATCGTATTTTGATTTGTCAAGTTTGAGTTTTATTTTAAACTTTATTACTTTAATTGTGTGATGTTGAGATTATAATATTTAATCTATCAAAATCTTAAAAAGTGTTATTACATTTTATAAAAAAATAATTAAACATATTTTATAATAATTAATTTATGACATATTTCAACAAAATTATTATATAAAAAATATATAATTAATTTATAATATAAAATATATAATATATTATATTTTAAACTATAAAAAGCCTAACCTGCTTGTATCTATTCCATACCCTTCCCTTATTGTGAATTTCAGTTATTAACATCTCTTCGCATATATTATAAACTAGTCTAAAAAAAATAGTTTATTTGATTGACATTCCATATTTTGAATTTTTAAATTTGAGTTTTATTTTTAACTTTATTTCCTTAATTTTGTGATGTTGAGATTCTAATATTTAGTGTATCAAATCTTATAAATATTATTACATTTTATTAAAAAATAATTAAACATATTTTATAATAATTAATTTATGAAAAATTTCAAAATTATTATCATATAAAAATATATAATATTTTATATTTAAATCTAGACAAAGCTGAACCTGCTTGTTTATTAACCAACCCTTCCCTTATTGTGAATTTCAGTTATTAGAATCACTTCACATATTTTATAAATTATTCTAACAAAAAAATTATTTATTTGATCGACATACCGCATTTTATATTTTCAAATCTGAATTTTATTTTAAACTTCATTACCTTACTTGTGTGATGTTGAGATTCTAATATTTACTTTCTCAAAATCATATAAAGATCTATTAAATTTTATAAAAAAATAATTAAACATATTTATAATAATTGATTTTAAATATTTTCAAAAATTTTATTATATAAAAAATATATATTTATTTTATAATAATTGATTTATGAGATTTTAAAATATATTTTATCAAAATCTTATAAAGTGTTATTTCATTTTATTAAAATTAATTAAACTTATTTTATAATAATTAATTTATGAAAAATTTCTACAATATTATTATATAAAAATATATAACTAATTTTTAATATAAAATATATAATATTTCATATTGTAAATTATAGAAAGCCTAACCTACTTGTTTCTTATCCACACCCATCTCCTATTGTGAATTTCAGTTATTAGTATCTTTTCGAATATGTTATAAACTATTCTAACAAAATAATTGTTTATTTGGTCGATATTCTGTATTTTGAAATTTTAAATTTGAGTTTTATTTTATAGTTTATTACCTAAATTGTGTGATATTTAGATTCTAATATATATTTTGTCAAAATCTTATAAAGAGTTATGAAATTTTTTTAAAAATTAATTAAACCTATTTTATAATAATTTATTTATGAAAATTTTAAAAAATATAATTATAGAAAAAATATATAATTAATTTATAACATATAATATATAATATTTTATTCTCTAAATTAGAGAAAGCCTAACCTGCTTGTTTCTTATCCATAATCATTCCCTATTTTGACTTTCAGTTATTAGAATCTCTTCGCATATATTATAAACTAATCTAACAAAAAAAAATTTTATTTGTTCGACATACCACATTTTAAATTTTCAAATTTGATTTTTTTAAACTTTTTTAAATTAATTGTTTGATGTTGAGATTCTAATATTTATATTATCAAAATCTTATAAAGAGTTATTATATTTTATTAAAAAATTATTAAACATATTTTATAATAATTGATTTATGAAAATTTTCAACAACATTATTTTATAAAAAATATAAAATTAATTTATAATTTATACTATATGATATTTTATATACTTAACTAGAAAAAGCCTAACATGTTTGTTTATTATCTATAACCTTCCACTATTGTGAATTTTAGTTATTAGTATCTCTTCCCATATGTTATAAACTATTGTGTTTTATTTTTAACTTTATTACCTTAATTGTGTGTTGTTAAGATTCTAATATATATATCTATCAAAATCATTTAAAGAGTTATTACATTTTATTAAAAAATAATTAAACATATTTTATAATAATTAATTTATGAAAAATTTCAATAATATTATTATATAAAATATATATAATTAATTTATAAAATAAAATATATTATATTTTATATTCTAAACTATAGAAAGCCTAACCTACTTGTTTATTATCCATACCCTTACTCTATTGTGAATTTCAGTTATTTGCATCTATTCGTATATGTTATAAACTATTCTAATAAAAAAATTATTTATTTGATTGATATACAGTATTTTGAATTGTCAAATTTTTGTTTTTTTTAAACGTTATTACCTTAATTGTGGGATGTTGAGATTCTAATATTTAGTATATCAAAATCTTATAAAGTGTTATTAAATTTTAATAAAAAATAATTAAACGAATTTTATAATAATTTATTTATGAAAAATTTTAGAAATATTATTATATAAAATATATACTATTAATTTATAATATAAATTATGTAATATTCTATATTTTAATCTAAAGAAATCCTAACATGCTTGTTTCTTATCCATACCCTTCCCCTATTGTTATATTTTGTAATTAGCATTACTTCACATATGTTAAAAACTATTATAACAAAAAAATTATTTATTTAATCGACATACCGCATTTTAATAACAATTAAGGTAAGGTAATGAAGTTTAAAATAAAACTCAAATTTGAAAATACAAAATGCAGTATAGCCATCAAATAAACAATTTTTTTGTTAGAATAATTTATAATATATGTGAAGAGATTCTAATAACTGAAATTCACAATAGGGGAAGGGTATGGATAATATACAAGTAGGTTAGGCTTTGTCTAGATTAAAATATAAAATATTATATATTTTATCTTATAAATTAATTATATATAATAATATTTTATATAATTATAATAATTTTTTATAAATTAATTATTATAAAATATGTTTAATTATTTTTTAATAAAATATAATAACTCTTTAAAAGATTTTGATAGACTATATATCAAAATCTCAACAACACACAATTAAAGTAATAACATTATAAAATAGTTTATAAACTCAAATTTGATAATTCAAAATATGCAATATCGATCAAATAAATAATTTTTTTGTTAAAATAGTTCATAATATATGAGAAGAGATGTTAATAACTGAAATTCAAAATTGGGGAAGGTTATAGATAATAAACAAACAGGTTAGGCTTTCTCTAGTTTAGTATATAAAATATATTATATATTTTATATATAATAATATTGTTAAAATAATTTATAAATAAATTATTATAAAATATGTTGAATTATTTTTTTAATAAAATATCATAACTATTTATAAGATTTTGATAAAGTAAATATTGGAATCTTAACATCACACAATTAAAGTAATAAAGTTTAAAATAAAACTCAAACTTTGAAAGTTTAAATTGTCGTGTGTTGATAAAATAGACAATTTTTTTGTTAGAATAGATTATAATATATATAAAGAGATGCTAATAACTAAAATTTACAATAGGGGAAGTGTATGGATAAGAAACAAGCAGGTTAGGTTTCTCTAATTTAGAATGTGAAATATTATATATTTTTTATTATAAATTAATTATATATTTATTGATATAATAATATTATTGAAATTCTTCACAAATGACTTATTATAAAATATGTTTAATTATTTTTTAATAAAATGTAATAATCTTTATAAGATTTTGATAGACTAAATATTAGAATCTCAACATTACACAATTAATGTAACAAAGTTTAAAATAAAACTCAAATTTGACAATTTAAAATACGGTATGTCGATCAAACAAATAATATTTTAGTTAAAATAGTTTATAATATATGCGAAGAGATGCTAATAATTGAATGTCATAATAGGGTAACAGTATGGATAAAAAACAAGTAAGTTAGGCATTCTCTAGTTTAAAATATAAAATATAAAATATTATATATTATAAATTAATTATATATTTTTATATAGTAATATTATTAAAATATTTCTTAAATCAATTATTATAAAATATGTTTAATTATTTTTTAATAAATGTAATAATCTTTATATAATTTTGATACACTAAATATTAGAATCTCGACATCACATAATTAAGGTAATAAAGTTAAAAATAAAACTAGAATTTGAAAATTCAAAATATGGAATGTCGATCAAATAAATAATTTTTTGTTAGAATAGTTTATAACATATGCGAAAAGATGTTAATAACTGAAATTCACAATAGGGAAAGGGTATGAAATAGATACACGCAGGTTAGGCTTTTTATAGTTTAGAATATAAAATATTATGTATTTTATATAATAAATTAATTATATATATATTTTAATATAATAATATTATTAAAATATTTCATAAATTAATTATTATAAAATATATTTAATTATTTTTTTTATAATATGTGATAACACTTTATAAGATTTTGATAGATTAAATATTATAATCTCAACATCACACAATCAAGGTAATAAAGTTTGAAATAAAACTCAATAGGGAAAGGGTATGGATAAAAAATAAGCATATTAGGCTTTCTCTAGTTTTAAATATAAAATATTTTATATTTTATATTATAAATTAATTATATATTTTTTATATAAGGATATTGCTAAAATATTTTATAAATTAATTATTATAAAATATGTTGTCAAACCTGGTGAATATACCCCAGGATTGGTGGAGTAAAATATCCCAATTCTTGTACACATGAGTTCTTGAATTCTTGAGCTCCCAATTCTTCTCGGCAATTATCAAGAAGGTTATGTTCTTAATCTGCCGACCGAGAATCGGTTCCACATACTACCGAAGCCTCCAATGATCAATGAAGAAGCCATTCCTCATACAAAGAAATGATGGCCTTCTTGGGATACAAGGAGGCAACTAAGCTATACAATCTCTGAAACGGATGGTTCATCTCAGCTTTGTAAAACAAGGTTTGAGGTCAGGGGGAAGGAGAAGTCAAAACATGTGAAGTCCCGAGGATTGTTTGCACTTTCCAGGTTTTTACTTATCTATGATTTTAAGGGGGTGTCATTATTTGTGATATTGAGAATATACCAGATGACCCACTTAACAATAAGATTGAGTTGTTGAATAACAATGCATAAATACGTAGTTATGAAGGAAGGGCAACCTTAAATTAAAGACATTAATACTCACCTAATTTATTAATTTATTTGTTTCACGTTGATTATTCAAATTCTATATAATTTTGGGTACACAATATTTAAACTGAATATGAAATTTGGGTATGTATAACTAACTGTACCCAATTTTTGGTTCTGTACAGTTGGATCTCAACCTTATCTAAATTTGTTTAAATAAAACTTTACCTATATAGATATAAACCTAATCCAAACATATATAAATAAAAAATATTGAATTTTGATTCGACTACAATTGTATTCGAACTAGAATAAACTTGAATTTGTGTACGTGCAACTTGACCCGTACTTGAATCGAGCTCAAGTTCAATTAGACTCAAACTTGTATCCGTACCACTAGACCCGTATCGAACCTTATATTAGATCAAGTTCGAATAAGGCATGAACATTAACTTGAATATCAGGTACAACTAACTCTACTATATTTAGTGTATATTCGATCTAATTTTGGGTAATTTAAACTCAAATAAATATAAAATTTGGGTATGTATAGCTCGACCCAAACTTCCCTTTTTGTGTAGTTGGATCTGAACCTTACTTGAATTCGGTTAAACAAAAATTTACTCGTATGCATAAAAACCCAAACTGAAGGTATATAAATAAAAAATATCAAATTTTGATTCGATTACTATTGTAATCGAACTCAAATAGACTTAAATTTGTGTTTGTGCGAATTTACCCGTATTTGAACCGAGATCAAGTTCAGCTAGTCTCGAACTTGTATTTGTATGATTAGATCTGTACCCCACCTAATTTTGAATCAAATTCGAATTAAACACAAACCTTAACTTGAATATAGGGTAGAACTCAAATTACTATATTTAGTGTAGCTATATCAAAACTTGTATGGGATGCAATGTCAAATGAAGTTCGAATTAAATACAAACCTTAACTCGAATATATGGTACAACAGGTATTCCTATATTTAGTGTATATTTATATTGAAATGAGTGATATAGAATATAATTAAATATAAGATAATTTAATTAAGAATGTGTATAGATATAACTTATTAGTGTATAGTCACATTCAATACTAGTATTCTCTAGTTATGTGCGATTAGTGACTGGTGGAATGCTCTCTAAATATGGATGTTGTTCTTGGGAAAGGCATGGGAAAAGTTTTAACATTTATCGGAATTCGAGTATGAGATGTATGATAAATGCCACGAAATCTATCTTACCGTTTTACTTTTGTTCTGCATGGTAAAAATGAGATTGCTTAGCAACTAGCTTATGTGGTTCTACCATTCCTTCATATCTGAAATGGTTAGTGTATTTTTACTTGGAGGTTAATATTAAACTTGAGACCCGTGATACCAAGCTGTAAGTTACAATCTTAGGGAAAGCTTTCAAATATTTCACAATACCATAGCATCTTACATCACGATATCAATAAAGAAATAGGGTCAAAGGAAGAGTATCTTGATGTGAGTCCAACTAAGGGTGCTGCTAATTTGCAAGGTCCAATCACAAGGTCAAGGACCAAAAGAATTAAAGGAGAAATGCAAGGGCTGATTGGAGTGATTACAGGAGGTCAAGCTGGGAGCACAATTGAAGAGTATAATGAGAGCATTAAAGAAGGCAATAATTCGAATGAGAGATTTATTAATATCATAAATATTCTAGAAGATTAAATTAGAAAACAATATATTTTCTAGATATGATCAAGAAATATATATTAGCAATATTTTCTATATGGTTGGCATGTCAACCCCAATATATTATTTCCTTATTTAGATAATTGCTAGCATTCTCAAGTGCCTACAAAAGGCTAACTTTAGACTATTGTAGACATATTTTGATTTCAATTTTTATTGTGAGGTTTATGTATTCTTTCTCTTTTGAGAGAACTTTTGAACTTATCAGGTTTTTACTTGTGGTGTTCAAGCAATCAGACTTATCACCAGGGTTTTCTAGGAGCTCTCCTTAGAGGATTTGGGTGTGGCATCTACATCTACCCGTACCTTGTTTCTTAACCAAACAAGTTATATTCCATTCTTTTTACTTGCATCATGAAAGTCTTGGGGTTTATTCCATATTTGGTGTAGGGGGTTAATATATTGGCGGGGTTCGCATCAGTTGGTATCAGAGCACACGATTGCACAGCAAGTTCCATACTATCCTTTTAATTTTCGTTCTATTTTCTTATTCCTCTACCTATTTCTATCCAGTATAAAAAAATCACAAAAAAATCTCTTTTTTTCTCCTATCAAGTTATATTTTCATTATCTTCTATCTATTTCTAATCAGTATAAAAAAAATCACAAAAAAAAAATCTCTTTTTGTCCTATCTAGTTATACTTTCATTATACTTCTATTCTCTATAAAAAAAATCTCATCTTTTTATCTACTTTCTTTATAATAGAAAAAGCCAAGAAAAAAAAGCCAATAAGAAAAAGCCAAAAAAAATTTCCTAGAAAAAAATATTTTTAAAAAAAAGGCGTGAAAAAGAAAGAGTTAAAAGAATAAAAAAAAGGCATAAAAAAGGCAAAAAAAAAGGCACAAAAGTATATATATTCAGTATCTTATTCATTCTACTCTATTTGATTTTATTCTCTTCAAATATATATATATTTTTAAATATCCTCATACGGACACTTAAATCCTTTTCAAAATTACTTTTTGAAACTTTGTCGATTTGTCTTGATTGTTCCTCAAGTTGAACTGCTTCCTAAAAAACAATTTGTTCTTAAGTTCAATTAAAATTGAAAAGAAGACATACGAGGGGAAAAAGGCAAGAGTGTTTGAATCCTTAAAAAAAAAGCCAATAGAGTGAAACACGAGTGTTGCGAGGTTTTTTTTTTTTTCATTCATAGGAATACATGGCTCAATGAAGAGGAGATGACCCAAATGAAGAGGAGCCCCCACAACTCATTCCAAACTTATAAGTGCAAGCTATAATAAGTGGGATGAGACGATAGATGAAGATTGACCTGGAGCCACTTCACCGGCGGATAGATCAATTGGAGGAAGGAGTGAAGGGTTCACGTCAACATACCCCTACTGAACAATGGCCTCGAAGTTTTCAATCTAGGCGTTTTGATCCACAAAATCTCGAGGAGTTTGATGAAATCCAAGGCAATTGCAACAGGCTCGGACACGATTCCATCGATCGATATGCTCATAGAGAGCGACAACGGACTGATGACAGCTTGAACAACATCAAACTGAATATACCCTCTTTTCAAGGAAGAACTGACCCAGAAGCCTACTTTGAATGGGAAAGGAAGATGGAGATAGTTTTTGAATGCCATAATTACTCTGAGATGAAAAAGGTACGACTTGCTGCTGTCAAATTTACTGATTATGCTATAATATGGTGGGATCAGTTGGTGAAGGAGAGGAAAAGAAATCATGAACGCCCCATGGAATCTTGGGATGAGATGAAAGCAATTATGCGACGGCGATTTGTTCCCAGCCACTATCATCAAGAGCTGTTCAATAAACTTCAAAGGCTTACCCAAGGATCCAAAAGTGTCGACGAGTACTTCAAGGAGATGGAAATTACTATGATTCGAGCTAATGTGGAAGAAGATAGAGAGGCTACAATGGTCAGATTCTTGCATGGCCTAAACCATGAGATAGCTGATGTGGCGGAAATGCAATATCATGTTGAGCTTCAAGATATGGTGCACAAAGCTATCAAAGTCGAACAACAACTGAAGAGGAGGAATTTACACAAGAGGGGATTAAACAATAGTCAATCAAACACATGGAAACTAGCCCCTAAGCAAGTTGAGAAGTCATCGACTCAATCTATGCCCAACCTTCCAAAGGAGACAACCAAGCAAGTTGTGACCCAAAAACAAGGTAACCCTCATATCACAACTCCAAAAAATTGTGATATTAAGTGTTTTCGATGCCAAGGCAGGGGTCATGTAGCAAGTCAATGCCCGAATAAGCGGGCCATGGTGATCAATGTGGATGGGGAGATCGAGACTAAGGATGAAGAAGAAGAAAATGATTCTGATATGCCACCACTTGAGGATGCTAGTGAGTATGCCGAAGAAGGAGAGTTATTAGTAGCAAGGCGAAGTCTTAGTGCTCGTGCCCAAGAAGAAGAAAACAACCAGCGTGAGAACTTATTTCATACTCGTTGTTGTGTGAACAATAAGATTTGTTGCGTTATTATAGATGGAGGAAGCTGCACTAACATAGCTAGCACTGAGCTTGTAGAAAAATTGGCATTATCAACATTAAAGCATCCAAAGCCATATCGACTTCAATGGCTGAACGATCAAGGCGAACTCAAGGTAACCAAGTAGGTGTTGGTTGCATTCTCCATTGGAAGATATCAAGATGAAATACTATGCGATGTGGTACCAATGCAAGCCTATCATATTCTTTTGGGACGACCCTAGCAATTTGTTCGTCAAGTTAAGCATGATGGATTCACCAATAAGTACTCATTTGTGATGAACGAAAGGCCAATATATCTTGTACCATTAACTCCAAAGCAAGTGTTAGAGGATCAAGTAAAAAGGAAAAAGGCAAATGAAAAGAAGAAAGAAGAAGAAAAGAAAGAAAAGAATAAGGAAGAAGAAAAGAATATAGAGTTGAAAAAAAAGAAAGAAAAGCCTGAATTTGAAAAAAAGGAGAGTAAAAATAATTTTATTGCTAGAAAAAGTGAGATTAAGGGAGCTATACATACACAACAATCTTTTATTGTACTTATCTACAAGGATGCCTTTTTGAGTACTAACGACCTTATCGGATCTTTGCCGAGCAATATTATTACTGTTTTGCAAGAATTTATGGATGTTTTTCCCAAAGAGATACCACCAGGTTTACCACCAATTCGAGGAATTGAACATCAAATTGATTTCATCCCTGGAGCGATAATTCCGAACCGACCTACTTATAGAAGTAACCCTGAGGAAACAAAGGAACTTCAACGCCAAGTTATGGAACTAATGGAAAAAGGGTATGTTCGAGAGAGCATGAGCCCATGTGCCGTGCCTGTGCTACTTGTCCGTAAGAAGGATGGAACGTCGCGAATGTGCGTCGATTGTCGAGCTGTTAACAATATCACGATAAAGTATCGACACCCTATTCCTCATTTGGATGATATGTTAGATGAGTTGCATGGATCTTGTTTATTTTCGAAAATAGATCTTAAAAGTGGATATCATCAAATTAGAATGAAAGAAGGAGATGAATGGAAAACTGCATTTAAGACAAAAAAGGGATTATATGAATGGTTAGTTATGCCCTTTGGATTGACTAATGCACCTAGTACGTTCATGAGATTAATGAACCATGTTTTGCGTGCTTTTATTGGAAAGTTTGTAGTTGTATGTTTTGATGACATTCTAATCTACAGCAAGACCATGGATTAACATGTAAGACACTTAACAACTATTTTGGAAGCCTTAAGGAAAGATAAGTTGTTTGCCAATTTAAAAAAATGTATCTTTTGTTTGGATAAACTTGTGTTTCTTGGGTATGTTATAAGTTCAGAAGGGATTGGAGTTGATGAGGAAAAGATTAAGGCAATCCGAGATTGGCCGACACCTAACTCGGTAAGCCAGGTAAGAAGTTTTCATGGATTGGCTAGTTTTTATAGACGTTTTGTTCCTAACTTTAGTACTTATGTTGCACCTCTTACTGTTGTTATAAAAAAGAATGTAGCATTTAATTGGGGAGTTGAGCAACAAAATGCATTCTAATTGATAAAGGATAAACTAACATGTGCGCCATTGCTTGCCTTACCTAATTTTTCTAAAACGTTTGAAATTGAGTGTGATGCATCAAGGGTAGGTATTGGAGGTGTATTGATGCAGGAGGGAAGGCCAATTGCATATTTCAGTGAAAAGTTGAGTGGAGCAACCCTCAATTACCCTACCTATGACAAGGAGATGTATGCATTAGTTTGAACACTACAAACATGGCAACACTATCTATGGCCGAAAGAGTTTGTGATTCACACTGATCATGAATCTCTTAAGCACTTCAAGGGGCAACACAAGTTGAACAAGCGTCATGCTAGGTGGTTGGAGTTTATTGAGACATTCCCATATGTGATCAAGTACAAACAAGGTAAGGAAAATATAGTTGCTGATGCACTATCCCGAAGGTACGCCATGCTTAAAATCCTTGATTCTAAATTGATTGGGTTTGAGTATATTAAGGAATTGTATACAAAAGACCCTGATTTTTGTGATGTGATTAAAAATTGTACAAATGGTGGGATTGGAAAATTTTATTTGCAAAATGGGTTCAATTTTCAAGAAAATAAATTATGCATCCCTCAATCCTCCTTACATGAGTTACTTGTTAGGGAAGCACATGCTAGAGGACTTATGGGACATTTTGGGGTAGCTAAGAATATGGCAATATTGCATGAACATTTTTTTTGGCCTCACATGAAAAAGGATGTTGAGAAAATATGTTCTCGATGCATTACATGTAAGGAGTCTAAATCTAGGCAGCAACCTAATGGTTTGTATACACCTCTTCCAATCCCTAGTGCACCTTGGATTGATATATCAATAGATTTCTTTTTAGGATTACCAAGGAGTGGTTGTTGATATATTTTCCAAGATGGCACACTTTATTCCTTGTCATAAAACTAATAATGCCTCGTATGTTGCCAATTTGTTCTTTAGAGAAGTTGTTAGATTGCATGGTATGCCTAGAACTATTGTTTCTGATCGTGATTCTAAATTCTTGAGTTACTTCTAGAAAACTTTATGGGGAAAATTGGGAACAAAACTTTTGTTTTCGATAGCTTGTCACCTGCAAACTGATGGTCAAACAGAAGTAGTTAATATAACATTAGGTACTTTATTACGTTCTATAATAAAAAAGAACTTGAAATCATGGGAAGATTGTTTGCCACATGTTGAGTTTGCTTATAATTTTTCTGTTCATTCTACTACTAAGTTTTCACCATTTGAGATTGTATATGGTTTTAATCCATTGACCCCTCTAGATTTAACTCCACTTCCAGTTGGTAAGTTAGTAAATTTTGATGGAAAGAAAAAGGCAGAGTTCATGTAACAAATGCATGAGAAGGCAAAGATGTAGATTGAAAGGCAGACTAAAGCATATGAAAATCAAGCAAATAAGGGTTGTAAAAATATTACATTTGAACCTGGAGATTGGGTTTGGCTTCATCTGAGGAAGGAGCGATTTCCAAAACAAAGGTGGTCAAAACTTCTTCCAAGAGGAGATGGACCATTTCGAGTGTTGGAGCGCATCAACAATAATGCATATAAGTTGGAGTTACCAGGTGAGTATGGTGTTAGTACAAGTTTTAATGTTACTGATTTAATGCCCTTTGATGTAGGTGACGAGAACACCGAAGATTTGAGGACAATTCATTTTTAAGAGAGGGAGAATGATGTGAGTCCAACTAAGGGTGCTGCTAATTTGCAAGGTCCAATCACAAGGTCAAGGACCAAAAGAATTAAAGGAGAAATGCAAGGGCTGATTGGAGCGATTACAGGAGGTCAAGCTGGGAGCACAATTGAAAAGTATAATGAGAGCATTAAAGAAGGCGATTACAGGAGGTCAGGAACCAATTTGAGGTCACTCATTATTGGAATGAGATTCTTGCCTACTCGTGTTGACAAAGTGCTTAAAGGAAAGGGCATGCAAGCACCCATGTTTCCTCTATTTAGGTTTAATTATTGTAGATCAAGTTGTGTTGTCGGTGCCCTTATGCCTTACATTGTTAAAAAGATTCTCTAAAATATTTTCTTGGTTACATTTCTTCCTAATATTATTTGTTGAAACATTTTTCTGTTAAATCCAGGTGCACATCTTGGTGAAAGCTCTTTGAACTTGCTATTGAAAACTCTCATAGAATACTTTGTATGTATGAACACAAATTACTATCTATTCCATCATCTTATTAAGAAGGTTAATCAAATTTTTAGTTAACTTATTTCACGGTTTATACTCTATTGAAGTTCTAGATTGCTCATGCCTTTGGCATACCATTATCTCAAGCTTAACATTGTATATTAATAGGGCCAACAAAGACCAAAGTCTGAATCTTCAAATTCTTTGGATAGATTGTTTGATAATGACGATGATACTTGTAGTGAAGTTTTAAAATCTAAGACAAAGGAGATAATGAAGAAATATGGTGTGCAAATTTCAGTAGGATCTAATGTTCTATATAAAATGATTAGCCTTCTTTGGTTATTTTTAGAGGATCATATACTTCATAAATTGAAGTCAACAAGTTGCACTGATTTTATTTATTGAACTTATTGTCAGCGATTAGAAGAGAGCATCCTTAAGAATGATGAATTTCTACGAGAGTGAGATTGAATTTGCAATTAGTAGGCTTGGTATATTGATATTTCAGAGAGTTTAATGTTATTACTTGCCATTATTTAGTTGAATGAATTTTTGAGTTGTTTAAACTTGTGCAGGTGAAAATGCTGAAATTGATGAAATAGAGGATTATATAGATGTTGCCCAGATATCTGAAAGATTTAACGATAAAATTAGGAGATTTAAATCATGTGAAAGAAATGATGAGCTAAGAAAAGAGTTTACAATTTTTTTCATTTAATTTGGCCAAGTAAAATAAAAGGTTTAGTTTAGGACGAGGACTGATAGTGAAATATGTTCTTAAGCACCATTGACTAGTTTTCTTTTCTTAGTGCACTTACTATTTTAATGGATTGGGGATTTTATATATTCTTAGATGCAAGCAATGAGACCTCCTTTAGGATCAAAATATAGTAGTGAAATAATCTTATATTTAATCATTTTTTTATATCATTTATTTTAATATGGATATACACTAAATATAGTAGTGTTAGTTGTACCCCATATTCGAGTTAAGGTTTATGCCTAATTCGAACTTGATATAATATAAATCTTGATATGGGTCTAGTCGTACATATACAAGTTTGAGTCTAGCTAAACTTGGACTCGATTCAAATAACTATAATTTTTATATTATACATTTAAATAAATTTATATATTAATAATATTTATATATAATTTATAATTACAATGTTATACAAATATAAAATATTATTTGATAATAATAAATTTACAAAAAAACGATAACCTCTCCTTTCACTTATAAGATCACTCGATAAAAAATAATATTTAAAATTTAAAATTTCATTGAACTAATTCCGAATAGGGGTAATTGTTCATTGTTTTTCAGTAGATTTTAACTTAAGCTTTCCAAATGGCTAATGGGTAGTTGTTTATTATTTTTTCAGCGGGTTTTAACTTAAGTACTTAACTTATTTCCTCATTATTGATATTGTCCAATTTTTCTCCATTTTTGTGCGTCATCTCACTTTTTAAATAATTAGAACTTAATATTCCTTTTATAAGTATCTAATATTATTTATTTTCTTGTAAATATTGAATATTAACTCATTTAATAAACATTGAGTATTATATTATTCATAAACATTTAATCTAAAATTATTTATATAAATATTAAAATTTAGTCACTTTCATACAAATCTTGAACAAATTTAATTCAATACTTTCAAAAATTGAATTAAATACCATGTATATTTTTTATACTATATTCTTTATTTAGATCATATGTTAGACGATTTGCATATATTTTTTTTTATTTCAAAAATAAAGCTTAAAAGTGAATATAATAAAATTCGAATTAAATATAAATATAAATTAAAAAATGCATTAAAGACAAAACTTGGTTTTATATAAATGGTTAATTATGAATTTTAGTTTGACTAATACAACTAATATTTATATGAGATTAAGGAATTATTTATTATATGCTTTTATTGAAAAGTTAATTAATGTATATTTTAATAATATAATAATATATAATATTTCCTTATATGAACATGAAACATATTTAAAATTTTTCTTAAATATTTTTAGGAAATATATGCTATTTTCTAATTTTAGGAAATATATATTATAATAATAATCTTATATTTCCTAAATATGTTGCTATTTCTAAATGGATTGTAATTAAAAAGAAAATTAAGGTAACTTAAGATTGGCTAACACCTTATTTGGTAAGTCATATGAGAAGTTTTTTTACATTAATTTATTTGTATATGCATTATGTTTCTAAATTTAATAGTTGTCCTACACCTCTCACTGTACTTTTAGGAAAAGAAACTAACTAGTTTCTATTTTATTGCATTACCTAACTTTTCTAAATTATTCAAACTTAATTGTGAAGTATAAAAAATAGGCACTATAGAAATATTGATTATATATTTTAGTGAAAAGTTAAATGAAATAGCACTCAACTATCCTACTTACGACAATAGATGTTTGTGTTTTCTCAAACTCTAAAAATATGGTAGCAAAGGCCAAAAGAATTTGTGATTCACACAAATTATGTATTTGATTTGCAACTTAAAAGACAACACAGTTTGAATAAGCATCATGCAAGGTGGTTGGTTTTCATCAAAACTTTTCCATATATGATCAAGTATAAACAAGGTGTAAAAATATAGTTGCTGATGCGCTATCCTGAAGGTACGCTATGCTTGTAATCCTTAATTCTAAATTGCTTGGGTTTGATTATATTAAGGAATTGTATGCAAAATACCCTATTTTTTGTGATGTGATTAAAAATTGTAGAAATGGTGGGTTTGGAAAATTGTATTTGCAAAATGGGTTCATTTTTCGAGAAAATAAATTGTGCATCCCTCAATCATCTTTGCGTGAGTTACTTGTTAGGGAAGCACACGTTGGAGGACTTATGGGATATTTTGGGGTAGCTAAGACTATGACAATATTGCATGAACATTTATTTTGGCCTCACATGAAAAGAGATGTTGAGAAAATATGTTCTCGATGCATTACATGTAAGGAATCTAAGTCTAGGCAACAACCTAATGGTTTGTATACACCTCTTCTAATTCCTAGTGCACCTTGGATCGATATATTCATGGATTTCATTTTAGGATTATCAAGGACTAAGAGAGGGAGTGATTATGTGTTTGTGGTTATTGACAGGTTTTCAAAGATGGCACACTTTATTCCATATCATAAAACTGATGATGCCTCGAATGTTGCCAATTTGTGCTTTAGAGAAGTTGTTAGATTACATGGTATGCCTAGAACTATTGTTTCTAATTATGTTTCCAAATTCTTGAGTTACTTCTGGAAGACTTTATGGGGGTAAATTGAGAATAAAACATTTATTTTTAACAGCCTGTGACCTACAAACTGATGATCAAATAGAAGTAGTTAATAGAACATTAGGTACTTTATTACGTTCTATAATAAAAAAGAACTTGAAATCATGGGAAGATTGTTTGCCACATGTTGAGTTTGCTTATAATTTTTCTGTTCATTCTACTACTAAGTTTTCACCATTTGAGATTGTATATGGTTTTAATCCATTGACCCCTCTAGATTTAACTCCACTTCCAGTTGGTAAGTTAGTAAATTTTAATCCATTAATCCCTCCCTTTAGAGCATTGTAAGGACAAATCTTTAATTTTAATTTTATTATGAGGTTTATGTCTTCTTTCTCTTTTTAGAGAACTTTTGAACTTATTAATTTTTTTACTTGTGGTGTTCAAACAATCAGACTTATCATTAAGATTTTCTAAGAGCTCTTCTTAGAGGAGTTTGGTGTGGCATCTACATCTATCCGTATCTTGTTTCTCAATTAAACAAGGTATATTCCATTATTTTTACTTGCGATTTGAAAGTCTTTGTGTCTATTCCATATTTGGCATAAGGTGTTGTCAGGATACTGGCAGGGTTCACATCATTATTTGTGATATTTTTTAAAATTTATTTATTATTATTTTGTGACTATTTAGACATTTTTTACTATTTTTTACATTGATTATGTGTTTAGTTTTACTATGTATTTTTAGTAATTATTTTTGTAGTTTGTGCTTAATATTTATTATTGTTTTGTGTGTTTTATAATAATTATTGTTATTTTTATCGATTAGTACCATTTTTATATTTTGAATTATCCCAACTTTTTTTATATTTTCTATGTTTTTATTATTTTTTTATAAAATTTGGAATATTATTGTATTTTAAACATTTGTTATAATTTTTTTATTTATTTGTATGTATTTCAATTATTTTATTGTTCATTAATTTAATTAATACGGTTTTTCTTTTCTTTTTTTATAATTTTTCATTTCACTTAATATTTTTTGTAATTCATTTTATGGTTTTTTTACTATTTTATACTATTTTGAATATTTGGAGAAATTTTTATCATTTTTGTATTACTTTTTTTCTTGAAATTTTCTAACTTTTTTTGGCAATTTTTTTTGTTTTTGAGTATTTTTTATAAATTATAAAATATTATTATATTTTAAGCATTTATTATAATTTTTTTTCACTTGTATGTATTATTTTGAACATTATCATTATCAGTAAAGTAAACAATTTCATCAAGCTAATGGAGTTAAATATGCTCAAGTGTAGTGTCCCGTTGATGAAACACCCTGTCCTTGACGTTAGTCATATTCTTCTTACACACTAAGTGCCTATACATAGCATCGGATTTCCTCAAAATATTACTAGTCTCCTTGAAGGTAGCATTCATTTCCACAACAATCCACATCAACGGTGGCTTCACGAGCCTCAGTACATGTCCGATCCTATTTAGGAAATAAGCTTGCAATGCCCTATTATATGTTGGCATGATCACAATTATCTGTTTGACAGGCACGTATTGACAAACTCCATGGAGGGAGTAAATAATATAAAGGAAAAAAAATTCCTTGAGTGAAGGTTGTAAAATAGGCTAATTGAAAGGATGAGAGAAAAGTTTGCATCTTAAGCAAACACTAAAGGGGCATCAAAGGAAATGATTGCTCATGCAAGGTTGCTAACTAAGTTTTGGGGACAAAACTCCTAAAAGGAGGGGGAGTTGTAAACCTCGCCCTTTTGAGTTAAGGAAAATCGGGAAGAGAACCGGTCAAACCAAGTGAGAAAACCTAATCGGTTCACAAACTCGATAATTGTGAATGGGAAATTTAGGAATTTACAACTCCCAGGTGATCCAAAGGGTTCAAAATACTAAGGAAAAGAACCTTAGGACGAATTGGAAGAGGAAAATTAGACCGGTTTGGATGAACCGGGTCAAATAGGATTGAACCGGTTCATGAACTGGAACTGATAGAGATCGGGCAAAACAAAGGAATTCAACTCCATTGTACTCCAAAGAAATTCATAAACTTTGGGAAGGAACCTTAGAACAAAGTGGGAGAGAAAAACTAGACAGGTTCGGGTGAACAGGACCTGAACCGGATTAAACTGGTCAAAGGACCGAGTTGGTTTATAAACCAGAATCGATAAAGAGATGGTAAACCAGGATTTTATGGACCCTAAGTGACCCAAGGACTCACAAAAGACATGGGAATGGACTTGTGAAGGAATTGGGGATGAAAACCAAACCGGTTTAGGTGAACCACTATTGAACAAAATCCTAAATTCATTTTTCTAAGTGGCTTAAATAATTAAAATTAGAGATTTAAGGCCACCATTGGATAGAGAATGAATTTAGAAATTTTTAGATTTGAAAAACTCGATCGAATGGGAGGTGAATTGACCGGTTTAAGCTTTCAACCCGGTTCGGACCAGTCCGGTTCGATTCAGAACAGTGCCATCTTCTTCCTCAAGATGACAATACTATTCACTCATCGGGAAACTAAAGAAATGTCTGTGAAGAAGAAACACTTATGTTCAGGGCATTTTAGGTCTTTAATGTCAACAATAATGGTACCAAACGGACGGCCAACAGGTTTCCAAGCTCCCTATATAAAGAGCCCCTCCCCATTCATCCTCTCCACACCTAAAAACTCCATTCTCTCTCAACTGCTCCATTTTTTGGCAAAGCTCGAACCAAAGCTCCAACATGGGGTCTTTTCTAAGCCAAACAAGGCGAGGTCGGGTTCTTTAGAACTGGGGAGAAGTCAGCTACACATCTGTAGTCTCTGTTCACTCCGAAGGTCGTCAGCAAGATGTTGGCGTGATAAAACAGTGAAGCAGATCCAGCGGACCGAAGCTGCCCTATTTTGGCCGAGTTGAAATAGGCCATTTCAAGCCCTCCTCATGCCAAACCAAGCCTTCGCAAACACTTCCTTAGCCCTCTCACAGCCGAATTAGGACTGAAAGGTAGGCCAATTCATCTCTCCTCTGCAATTTCCGACCGGTGCTAGAGAGAGAACCGATAGATTTTTAATGATGAAATTCTAACTCAATTCGATATCAATTGATGCAATTCTTGATTTTAGGATGAACCTCAATATGAGAGCTATCTGCCCAAATCAAAAGGTCGGACCGTCGTGCCCTCATAGGTGAGAAATCGAAGCTTTCTCTCTATACAATCAATTTTCCGGCGAAGCTCCGTTTGAGCTCATTCCGGCGTTAAAATCCGTGATTCAAAGTTCCTTAGAATCGTATGAACATGTAGGAACTCAATTTCAACTCCAATTTCAACAATTAGAGGTGTTTGATCGGTCAATTTGATGAAATCAAAATCGGCAGTGTTGAAGAGTTGAAATTGGGGGGAAATTTGGGGATTTTCGAAATTCAAAGGACCAAAATGCAATTTTATGAAATTGAGGGTCAATTGGGCCTAAAAATCATGTTGGAGGACCAATTGAGGAATTTTGGAAATTTTGGGGCAAAACTTACCATTTTTATAAAGGAAGGGCAAAATGGTAATTTTGAAAAAAATGAAGGACCAAATTGGAAATTTGGGAAATTAATCCCCTTTTTGTGAAATGGAATAAATTGAGGTCCTATGATAAATTTTAGAAGTTTCGGGAGTCAATTTGAGGAAAAACTGGCATTAGGGACTTAAAAGTTAAAGAGAAATAACTTTAGGGACTTAATTGCAAATAAATGGAAGTTTGACTTTCTCATTCATTGTGAATGAATGAAGACTAGTAAGACGAAGGAGAATGAACCAAGATGTTTATATCATGTAGGAACACGAAGTACCGGGAACACCCGCAAAGACAAGCTCGTGTGAATACAAAGAACCGGTCTTGTGAAATTCACAACATTAATGGGTGAGTGGGTTTACTAACATCATACCCGATTGGGATGATGAGCACTACTTAAAATTTAAAAATCACTTACCAGTTGTGAGTGGGATTATGTATCATACTCGGTTGGGGATGATAAGTACCTCGGTATAAAAACCCACTACTTAGTGGTATTTTTAATTACCACTAGTTAGAGAAAGTGATGTGAAAGTTCTACAGAAAAATCTACTTACGGGTTGTAAGTAGATCATACTCGGTTGGTATGATGAGACTTCCTCGAAGGAAGTTGAAAACCCGTTCATCGGTTATGAACAGAGATGTCCTTATATTGGTCGGTATAATGGATAGTAAAAACCTATTTTGTCGGAAGTGTTCTCTCCTGATTGTGTGCCAATGTTTAAACAATTTGGGAGACCTTCTAGATGGGAGCTCGAATAGCTCCGATAGGCCGGAGGCCTCGGTATTGGAACTTGGGGGCTAAATGCCTGATTTTGAAAATCTCGTATAGTGGGCCCAAGTCCAGTTGGCACGAGCAGGAGCTCGTAAACGAACATGATATATGTGCCATAAAACTTAATAAATGAATTTTTTGGTCATGGTACCAAGATAGGACCAACATGCTCAGTCAACTAGCGGCAGTGCGACATGACAGGTGGATAGACCAGTCAAGACAAACAACTGCGGGTTGAGTTGAGAGTTGAGGTCGTTGGACCAGTGGCACCATAGATTACATGGCAATATGAGAAAACATTGTTTGTGCATACAGTGTGAGTACAGGATCATCAAGACGCCCATGAGGGGTAGTGATGCGTCCTAAGGGCACTGGATGACCTGGTGGCTATAAGGGCAGATTGTCGTTCCAAGTGTCTGTGCAAAATTTGGAGTAGCACCAAGCGCATGAGACCGGAGTGGGGATAGGATGAGGTCTTTGTCCTCATATGGACACGAAGAAGTAATTTTGGGATTGAGGGTCAAATATCGCATACATCCACTCATACCTAAGGTAGAACTGGTCGTGCTTTTATCCGGGTGATAGGAAAAGTCGTTCTGAAGCCACTAGCGGGTTTAGTAGTGATACTGACTCTCAACTGTGTGTAACTTTCATGATGAAGGATGTGTGTTGGGTGATGACACACCGTGGTAACTAAGAAATGATGGGAAAACCCAAATTTTTAAATGAAGAGATTTTTGAAAAAGAAAGGAGTTTAGCACACTCCATATAAATATTTTTCTTAAAAATTAAAAGTAGACCTTTGAAAACCCATTCACTGAGTAGTCGTACTCACCCCTCCCTTATATCCCTTTTAGGAGATTTCGGAAAGCCTATCCTTAAAGACCATCAACTAAGATGCATGTGATACAGGTATAATAAATCTAAATTATTATGTAGTTTTGTTTATTTTATTCATGGAAAAAAGGTGCAGGTTTAAAGGACGTCTTACTATTTACGGTCTATAATAAGAGAAAACCCTTTAATAAACCGGGAGAGTGACGGGTTGATCACGGAGATCCGACCAAACTAGGTCAGGACGTGAAAAAAAATGTCACTTATCAGTGAGAACTAAAATTCATATTTAAAAACTTCCATTATATTGCGCCTTTTTTTCCTATGGTGATCTATGTTTAGTAAGTGAGTTTTAATAAGTGATTAGAATTGCACGAAATGATCTTTTACTTAATTTCAATCAAACTATTTAACATATTTAAAACACTTATATGCATAACTTACGTTAAGAAATTTTTTACATAAAAATTTTCTATTTCAGAAAATGGTATTCACCCATGATCATCGAGCACTAATATACCTAGTCCCTAACATAATAAAAATTAAAATCTTATCCTCTTATTAAATACAATATTTTCTATTAGTACTTAATAATTCATCGAACCTCAAACTTAGGTGAGAATGCTTTCATACTCAAATACAAACAATAAAAGAAATACATGAGCAAATATACATTATCTTGTTTTCTTATATTACTTAGTATTAATGTGTCAATTCACAACAATCGTCCAACACTTAATTATATAAAATATCGAGTAATTATCGTATTGATAAAAAATATTTTAAAAATGTATTTATTTCATAATAGGTAAATATAAAAATTGAACAAGTGGAATGTATTCTCTAACTCATTGGAATATAAGATAAGATTTTTATTGATATTTTATACTATTGTTTTTTATTTTCTTTATTTTAACATTTTAATCCTTTACAATTAAATAATATTTAAATTTATCTGACGATTATTAAACTTAATTCATTCCTAAAAATTCATATTTAAAGTTATTTGTATAATTTATCTTAATTTATACTTTAGTCTCCAATCTTTAAAAATATACTATTTAGTACTACATATTTTTTATTCATATTTTAGTTGTAAAAAAGAAATACATTACTATTCAACTAATATTTTCTCAAAACTCATACTTTGATCCACTTTTTCTTCAATTTTTAAAATTTTTTTAAAATTATAATTTAGTCTCCAATATTTTAAATATTACATTTTATCTCCAAGCTTTCATTGTTTTCAATTCAACCACAATTTTTTACACAGTTCACATTTAGTCCCTCAGATATTCTTATTTCCATGTGAGTCCCCACATATTTCAAAATTTTAAAATAGTCCCCAAATTTCATAAAAATTATATTTTATTCCTTATAATTTTATAATACCTCTAACTCAATTTATAATATTTGAAATTAATCATAAACATTCAATTAATTGCCATCTATCTCCCGTAATTAATAAGAAACTTCAAACGATGGATTAAGTTTATTGAGGGGTCCGAATTATGTTTCCTGGATTGATTAGTGGTTCCTAGTGGCGTTAAAGTTGCATAAAATTACTATGATAAGTTCTCAACTAAAATACACTGAAATACATGACACTCGTGATCGAGGAAGGAAAAAAAATACATCAAGGTGACCTTAAGGGTGCAAAAGAGGTTGAGAGATGTCCATGTATCCCTAGGGAGCTTTTAGATGAGGGGAGGAAAAATATATCAATGCAATGTTAAGGATGCGAAAGATTGAAGGATGTCAACGGATCCTAGGGAGCTTTTCTATTCGAATTTTTGTCATATGAGTTGCATTGGGTCAACCACAACCAGTTACAATAATTTATTTTTTAGTGTGAAAAGAGAGGAGGAAGTCAGCAATCACAACGACATTATTGGTTGCTACCAAGCTCAATAAATGCCATTATGAGGTAAAGAAGTTGTAAATGTTACATGAGAGGATAAGTGAGAGGAGACTCATATATTCAATGTGAATTCTGACACTTAGTTGAATAAATTTAAAGTATTCAATTTTTTAGAGAGAATTTTAATCAAACAATGTCGAGAGTAGGATGAGGCTTTATTATATCGGTTGTATACTAGCATAGTGCACACCGTTGCAAAATTGAGAAAGATTAGGTCATTATGTAAATTGTACTTATTAATCGAGTTGTATCATGATAAATTTGGTATAATACCATTTTAAAATAAATCTATTTTATTAAATTAAAGTATTATGAAAATTGGGAAAATATCATTTGAATGTTTGTTAATAAATATAAAACTTTTTTCAAATTTAGTTCTTGAAAATCTTGATAAAAAATAGAAATTATTGTAGGATAGCACTTATAGAACCAATTATTTGTGGCACCACCACCTGAATACCACCTAGTGGAGAGGCATCCAAAGAAGATTATTACTATTTGTGATATTTCTTTTAATATATGTTATACTATTTTTTAATTAATTAAGTGCTTCCTAATATTTTTGTGTTTATCTACATTTATTGTGTTACGTACTACTTTAATAATTCTTCTTACAGTTTGATTTAAATATTTTATTATGTTTTTAGTGTTTTGTTCTTTTTTGTTTCCTTTTGAATAATTCTTACCGTTTTTGTATTGGACGATCGAATATATTTTTGTGAGTTTAGTTATAATTTTAAATGCCTCTTATTATTTTGGAAGTTCATGGCATTTTAGTTATTGCCGTTTTTACTATTTGTTGTGATTCAATGAAATTATTTTCTCTTTATGTTTAGGTTATTTTAGCATTTTTACTATTTTTGGTGTTTGCTCCGATGTTTATATGAACTTGCTAGTTTTAATAATTATTATTATTATAGTTAGTCTTTTAATTATTTTGTATTTTAAATTTATTTTTTGTTGTTTTGATTTATTCTTATCATTTTTGTGTATTAAATGATCTCATCAATTTTTTTAATTTATTTATGTTTTGAGTATTTTTTTTATGATTTTTGGAATGCTAGTATACATTAATATTTTTTGTATTGATTTTTTGAAATATGCTATACAATGTTTTGTTGTTCATTTATTTTTTTTTTCAATTTTACGTATTTTATTACATGTTTTGTTTCTATTACAATTTTTTAATTTGTTTTGCGGATCGTTTATTTTTTATTTTTTTTATATTATTTTATTTATTTTAAGTAATTATTACCATATTTGTATACTAAATTATATATTAGCACTTTTTGTGTTTTTTAGAGTTTTTTTGTGGTTTATAAATATCTTATTATTTGTAGTATATGTTTAATGGCATCTTAGTATTTTTTTGTTATTATTTACTTATTTCATAGTAATATTTTTGTTTTCTTGTGTGTTTAGTGTCAATTATTTTTTTAATGATTTTTATATTTTTTATTTATATTTATATTTTTAATATTTTATACTATTTTTTATTGTTTTCATTGATTTATACCATTTTTATGGCTTAAATGATCCAAACTATTTTTTTCATTTATTGTATTTTTAGCATTTATTTTTTATTTTTGGAAATTTTATAGTATTTGAAGTATTTATTACTATTTGGGGTGTATCATTGAATGTATTTTATCTCATTTTATTGTTCATTTAATAATTTCTTATTATTTTTGGTATTTTCTTTCCTTTACATTTTTTATAATTTTATTAGTGAATTTTTTTGTATTTTTTTACGTTTTTTATTCTTACCATTTTTTTGTGTGTTGAACGATCTTAACTATGTTTTATGTTTTTTTTCTTATTTTGATTATTTATTAAAAAGTTCTTTATTTTACGTATTTATTACTTTTTTTGTTTCTTTAAATATATCATTCAATGTATTGTTGTTTATTTATTTGATTTTAACTAATATTTCATTATATTTTTGTTTCACTTACTAGTTTTTCTAATACATTTTGGCATTTTACAAATTTATTTTTAGAGCTTCTTATTATTTTATATATTTTTACTATGTATGGTGTATCTTTAAATGTATGTTACTGTGTTTTTTGTTATTTAGGAACTTATTAATATTTTTGGTCTTTACTTATTTAATGTTACTTAATATTTTTGGTAATTATTTATACGATTTTATTTAAATTTGTTATTACATTTTTAAGTGTCTCACTATTCTTTAGGTTGTTTTGATCGATTATTACAATTTTTTGCCTTGAACGATTCAAAATATTTACCGTATTTCATTGTGATTTTGAGTGTGACTTATTACTTTTGGAAGTGAATGGAATTTTAACTATTTATTTACTATTTGTAGTGTTCATTTAAATTTAATTTTCTAGATTTTGTTGGTCATTTAGGAGTTTCTAAGGATTTTTTTATTTTTGCTTGGGTGCTTAGTTTGATTTACTATTTTAGTAATTTTGTTTGTCGTTTGTATTTAATTATTATTATTATTATTTTACATGTCTCATATTTTTTTTGTTTTAGTTGGTATTTATCAATTTTTTTTATTGAACGATTTCATTTATTGGTATTTTTGCATTTTTCTTATTAATTATTGGTGTTTGATTTGAATGATTTCAACTATTTTGTTTAATTCATTTTTGTGTTTTATTTTTGGATTTCTAGGGTATTTTTAGTGTTTTATAAAATTTTGTGTGATTATTTTTTTATTTTTGTATATCAAACTATTCACACTATTTTTATCATTTTTAGTGTTTATCTGAGTTTAATAAATTTTTTAGAGTTTAAGGATGTATTATACATATCTTATTAAGTTATTTTTTTAAATGTATTGTACTATTTGTTATTGAACATTTATGTGCTTCTTAATATATCTTTTGTGTTTAATGGAGTATTTAATGTCATTTATTAGTAGTTTTAGTAATTCCTTTTGTTCTTTGTTTTTAAATTATTATTTTGTATTTTATTATTTCATAATATTTTGGATTGTTTTCATTTAATTTTACCATTTTAAAGTATTGAATGATTTCAACTATTTTTTACATTTCTTTGCTTTTTTAAGTTTTTCTTATTATTTTTTCAATTATTTTTAATTTTAAGTATTTATTACTATTTGTGGTGTTTATTGAAATTTCTTATACTATGTTTTGTTAATCATTTATTGTTTTCTTGTTATTTTTATTTCCTACATTTTTAGTTTTAGTTACTATTTTTCGTAATAATATTTGTGATTTATTTTTTAATGTTTACCGAGTTTTTATGTTTTTCATACTGTATGTATGTTAGTTTTTTTTATTTTTATAGTAGGGATGATCCATGCTATTTTCATTAACTAGTATTTTTATTTTTTTCTTATTTATTTTTTAAGTTTCTTATTATTATATTTGTTTTTACTATTTATGGTGTTTATCAAATGTATGTTAGTATGCTTTTTTAATTATACACACTTCTAAATATTTTTTACATTTATTTATATTTACTTTTTACGCTATTATTTTATGTATTTCTTATTCCTTTCGCAAGTTTATGGAATTTGAAGTACTTTTTTCCTATTTATGGTATTCTTTTGAATTAATTTTTTAAATTTTGTATTTCCTTAAATTTTATGTTTCACTTGCTATTTTGTTTATTTCGTTTTATTGTATTGTTTCATAGAATTTTGTGTATTTTGAGTGATTCTTTCCATTTTTGTATATCAAACGATTTATACTACTTTTATTATTTCTTAGCTTTTTTAGAGTTTCTTCACATTTTTATGTATTGAATGATCTTGTGTTTAATTTTTTTTTGAGTTTTTTAATGATTTATGGATAATAATTATATTTTTAAATATTTATTTGTATTTTTGAAGTTTTTTTAAATGTATCTTATGATATTTTATTACTCATTTGTTCGTTTCATACTATTTTTAATACTTCTAACATTTTTTATTTGGACACTATGTTTTTTGGTTATTTAGTTATTCTTAAAATTTTTTGTGTTTACTTACCTTTTTAGTGTTACCGAAAATTTTTAATAATTAATTTTACAATAAATATTTTATATTTTTTAGTGTCTCATATTTTTTGGGTTATTTTTATTAATTTTTACCATTTTTGTTTTGCATGTTTCATACTATTTTTGTGTATTTTCATTGATTTTTACCATTTTTGTGCATCGAACGATCTCATATATTTTTTGTGTTTATTTGTGTTGAGTATTTTTTTATGTTTTTTAGAAAATTTATTGTATTTTAAGTATTTATTGCTATTTTTATTTTCCTCTAAATACATCTAACAATATTTATTTTTTATTTATTTGTTTCTTAACATTTTTTATATTTTCTTAAAATAGTTGTTTCACTTTCTATTTTGTTTCATCCATTTTATCGTGTATTTTTTTTATTTCTAGTGTGTTTTTAGTATTTCGGACAATTTTGTGTATTTTAAGAGATTATATCCATTTTTGTATATCGAACTATTCATACCACTTTTATTATTTTTTATTATTTTTTAGAGTTTCATATATTTTTGGAGTTTCTTGATATATTATACTTATTTTATTATTTAAGTTGTTTGTTCAAATGTATTGTACTATTTGCTATTGATCATTTATGTATTTTTTACCATATTTATTTTGTGTTTGTTTGGGTGTTTAATGTCACTTTTTAGTATTACTATTTGTTGTGTTTATTTAAATTTATTATACTATGTTTTGTTGGCTAATTATTTTATTAATTAATTTTTATATCATACATTTTTCGTTTTGCTTTCTATTTATTGTAATAATATTTGTATTTTATTTTTAATATTTACATTGTTTTTATGTGTTTCATACTATTTTGGATATTTTTTAGAGATTTTTATATTTTATAAGTTTAATTGTATTTTGGCATTTTATAAATTTATTTTTGGAGTTTTTTATTATTTTATGTATTTTTACTATTTGTGGTGTATCTTTAAATGTATGTTACTGTGTTTTTTGTTATTTAGGAACTTATTAATATTTTTATTTTTGGTGTTTACTTAAATTTGTTATTGCATTTTTAAGTGTCTCACTATTCTTTAGGTTGTTTTGATTGAAAACCCTAAAGAACCCCCGAGATAATATTATGGACTATCTTATCAAATGAGTAATTATATTCTAAAAAACCGTATAAACCCTAAAATATTAAAAAATAATATTTCTCTCAGCCTCTCACCCTATAAATGGGCCCGGGCCCATTTCATATAAGTAATAACTTATGGAACACTTCCAACCTAACAAAATCACAATAATTAACTATTTTATCCAATATGGGATCATATTCTAAAAAACCCTTAAAAAAATCCCTCAAAAACTATTAAAAATCCTAAATAACCCCCTCCCCCTCTCACCCTCTATCTCTCCTCCCTAAGATAATATTATGTTCTATATTATCAAATGGGTGATTATATTCTAAAAAACCTTATAAACCCTAAAACATTAAAAAAAAACACTATTTCTCTCACCCTCTCACCCTATAAGTAATGGGCCGATAAGGGGTCAGGCCCATTTCTTATTACTTGTGGAACACTTCCAAACTTACAAAGTCACAACAATTAACTATTTTATCCAATATGAGATCATATTTTAAAAAATAATTAAAAAACCACTCAAAAACCATAAAAATCTCTAAAAACATTAAAAACCCTAAGGAAACCCTAAAGAACCCCCTCCCCCCCTCACCCTCTATCTCTCCCCCATGAGATAATATTATGGTCTATCTTATCAAATGGGTAATTATATTCTAAAAAACCCTATAAACCCTAAAACATTATTTCTCTCAGCCTCTCACCCTATAAAAAATGGGTAGATAAGGGGTTGGGCCCATTTCTTATAACTTATAGCTAATGGAACACTTTCATCCTTACAAGAAAACGACAATTAACTATTTTATCAAATATGGGATCATATTCTGAATAACCATTAAAAAACCCCTCAAAAACCATAAAAATCTCTAAAAACATTTAAAACCCCAAAGAAATGCTAAAGAACCCCCTCCCCTCCCACACTCTATCTCTCCCCCGTGAGAGAATATTATGGTCTATCTTATTACATGGGTGATTATATTCTAAAAAAACCCTATAAACTCTAAAACATTAAAAAAAACATTATTTCTCTCACACCCTCACCCTATAAGAAATGGGCCGATAAGGGGTCGGGCCCATTTTTTATAACTTATGGAACACTTCCAACCTTAAAAAGTCACAACAATTAACTATTTTATCAAATATGGGATTATATTCTAAAAAAACCCAAACAAAACCCCTCAAAAACCATAAAAATCACTAAAAACATTAAAAACCATAAAGAAACACTAAAAAACCCCCTCTCTCCCCCCCTCCCCCCACCCTCTATCTCTCCCCCGTGAGATAATATTATGGTCTATCATATCAAATGGGTGATTATATTCTAAAAAACCATATAAAACCTAAAACATTAAAAAAATCATTATTTCTCGCACCCTCTCACCCTATAAGAAATGGGCCGATAAGGGGTCGAGCCCATTCTTATAACTTATGGAACACTTCCAAACTTATAAAGTCACAACAATTAACTATTTTTTCCAATATGTGATCATATTCTAAAAAACCATTATAAAACCCCTCAAAAACCATAAAAATCTCTAAAAACATTAAAAACCCTAAAGAACCCCCTCCCCCCTCACCCTCTATGTCTCCCCCTTAAGATAATATTATGGTCTATCTTACCAAATAGGTAATTATATTCTAAAAAACCCTATAAGCCCTAAAAGAATAAAAAAAATATTATTTCTCTCACCTCTCACCCTATAGGAAATGAGCCGATAAGGGATCGGGCCCATTTCTTATAACTTATAACTTGTGGAACACTTCCAAACTTACAAAATCACAACAATTAACTATTTGATCTAATATGGGATCATATTCTAAAAAACCTTAAAAAAACCCCTCAAAATCCATAAAAATCTCTAAAAATATTAAAAACCCTAAAGAAACCCTAATGAACCCCCTCCCCCCCTCGTCCTCTATCTCTCCCCCCGAGATAATATTATGGTCTATCTTATCAAATGGGTAATTATATTCTAAAAAACCCTATAAACCCTAAAACATTAAAAAAAACATTATTTCCCTCAACCTCTCACCCTATAAGAAATGGGTCGATAAGGGGTCGGGCCCATTTCATATAACTAACATCTTATTGAACAGTTCCAACCATATAAAGACACAAAAATTAACTATTTTATCCAATATGGGATCATATTCTAAAAAACCACTCAAAAACTATAAAAATCACTAAAAACATTAAAAACCCTAAAGAAACCCTCAAGAACCCCCTCCCATCTCCACCCTCTATCTCTTCCCTATGAGATAATATTATGGTCTATCTTATCAAACGGGTGATTATATTCTAAAAAACCCTATAAACCCTAAAACATGATAAAACGTTATTTCTCTCACCCTCTCAACCTATAAGAAATGGGCCGAGTTGGGGTCGGGCCCATTTCTTATAACTTATAACTTATGGAACACTTCCTACCATACAAAGTTACAACAATTAACTATTTTATCCAATATTGGATTATATTATAAAGAACACCTCAAAAACCATAAAAATCTCAAAAAACTTTTAAAACCCTAAAGAACCCCCTCCACCCCCTCACCTCTATCTCTCCCCCTGAGATAATATTATAGTCTATCTTATCAAATGGGTAATTATATTCTAAAAAACCCTATAAAACCTAAAACATTAAAAAAAATATTATTTCTCTCACCCTCTCACCCAATAAGAAATGGGCCGATAAGGGGTCAGGCCCATTTCTTATAACTTATAACTTATGGAACACTTCCAACCTTACAAAGTTACATCAATTATCTAAAAATCCCTTAAGAAACCCCTCAAAAACCATAAAAATCTCTAAAAATATAAAAAAAACCTTAAAGAAACCCTAAAGTGGAGCATCGTGAGCATATACCAAATTGTGTACCTCTTCCAAAATTAACCTCTTTAGTTCCTTACTTTGAGGCACACATACCCTACCCTTGTAGGTTAGCACCCCATCACTACGCAGGTTGTAGTCCAGTTTAGTTTCTCTATTAACTGTATCCAGATAGGGTTGAAGTTTCTTATCTACTTTTTGTTGAGCTTGGATCTGCTCAGTTAGATAGAGCCTCACTACCACGTTAGCCACTAGGCACTTTTCCCGCTTGTCCATTTTCAGGTCCACCTCCATTCTTCCCAATTGTTGCAACATGGGTATGTAACTCGTCTTTACTTGTGTCACCTCAATTTGGTACTTGTAACTCAAGGCATTTGCTACCACATTTGCCTTTTCGCCAATTCCAACCATCTCTTATAATGGAGATTTAACTCCTTTTGTGTTAGTAAGTACTTAAGACTCTTGTGATCTGTGTATATCCTACACTTAACCTCGTAAAGGTAGTGTCGCCAAATCTTTAGGGAAAACACTATTGCAGCTAATTCCAAATCATGAGTTGGGTAGTTTTTTTTCATGTACCTTAAGTTGTCGCGAGGCATAAGCGATAACTATCCCTTTTTACATTAAAACACACTTGAGCCCTTGTCCAGATACATCACTATAGATGGTGTACTCTCTTACATTAGAGTTAGGTAATGAGAGTACCGACATGGTTGTCGGTCGAGTCTTTAACTCTAGGAAAGACTTCTCACAGGTCTCATCCCACTTATACTCAACTACTTTCCTAGTTAGTCGAGTTAGAGGAGCTGCTATCTTGGAAAAGTCTTGCATGAATTGTCTATAATATCCTGCTAGACCTAAGAAACTTCTAATTTCTGTAGTATTCCTTGGAGTCTTCCAATCTTATATGGCTTCCACCTTGGCTGGATCTACTTTAACTCTATCCTTGGACACTGTGTATAAACCCCGATCTTTGGAGTTTAGGAAAATTGGAAAAGAACTGGTCAAACCGAGTGAGAAAACCAAATTGGTTCACAAACCCGATTATAGAGGAAATGGCAAATTGGAGAAATTTCAACTCCCACATGACCCAAAAAGATTCATAAACCTTGGGAATGAACTTTAGAACCAAGTGGGAGAGAAAAATCAAGCCGGTTCAAGTGAACCGGATCCGAATCGATTTAGGAACCAAGCCATTTTATGAACCGGAACCGATAGAGAGAGGGCAAACCAGAAAATATATCGATTCCAAGTGACCTAAGGAGTCACATATGTCATGATAAAGGACTTTAGGATGAATGGGGGATGAAAACCAAACCGATTCATGTGAACCAGATCCAAACCGTATTAAACTGGTTTTGGATAGGTTTGAACCACTATTGAACCAGATGATAAATTAATTTTTATAGGTGGATTAAAAAATTCAAATTTTAGATTTGAGGCCACCAATGGATAGAAAATGAATTTAGAAATTTTTAGATTTGAAAAATTCGGTCAAATTTGGGGTTAATCGGTCGGTTTAAGCTTTGAAGCCGGTTCGATTCGGAACAGTGTTGTCTTCTCCCTTCAGATGACAGCACCGTGCACTCATAGCAAAATTGAAGCAATAACGATAAATAAGAAATGTTTCCATTTAGTATGTTTCAGGCCATCAATAACAGTCATAAAGGTGCCAAACAGATGGCCTACGAGTCCCCGAGCTCTCTATATAAAGAGCCACTCTCCATTCATCCTCCCCACACTTGAAAACCTTAGTATCTCTCTGTTGCTTAGTTTTCTGGTGAAGCTTGAACCAAAGCTCCAATATAGGGTCTTTTCTAAGCCAAAGAAGGCGTGATCAGGTTCCTTAGAATTGGGGAGAAGACAGCTACACGGTGGTAACATCCATTCGCTTCGAGTGCGTCCGGTAAGCGCCAACGTAATCGAACATTGAAGTTGCTTTGGAGGACCGAAGCTGTCCTATTTCGGCTGAGCTGAAATTGGCTAATTTGAGTCCTCCTTAGGCCAAACCAAGCTCTCCCAACACCTCCTCAGCCCTTCTACGACCGAATTAGAACTAAAAGGTTAGCCAATTCGGCTCCCCTCTGCAATTTTCGACATGTGCTAGAGAGAGAACCGATAAAATTTCAATGATAGAATTCTCACCCAATTAGGCATCAATTGATGCAATTCTTGATCTTAGGAGAAACCTTAGGAGGAGAGTTATCTGCTTAGATTGGAAGCTCGGACCACCGTGCCCCCGACGGTGAGCAATTGAATCTTTCTCTCTCTACGTTCTATTTTCCGACAAAGCTCTATTTAAGCTCGTTCCGACGTCAAAACTTATGATTCAAAGTGCTATTAAGTCGTATGAAGATGTAAAAACTCAAATTTAACTTCAGTTTCAACAATTAGAAATGTTTGATCGGTCAATTTGATAAAATCAAATTCAGCTATGTTAGAAAGTTAAAATTAGGGGGAAATTGGGGATTTTCAAAAATTCGAAGGACCAAAATGTAATTTTATAAAATTAAGGGTCAATTGGGCATAATAAGAGTGTTAGGGGGCCAATTGAGCAATTCTAGAATTTTTGAGGTAAAACTTACCATTTTTGTAAAGGAAGGGCAAAATGGTAATTTTGGAAATTTTGGGGGCCAAATTGGGAATTTGGAAAACTTGAACCCCTTTTTATGAAATTGAGTAAATTGAGATTCCAAGGGGAATTTTAAAAGTTTTAGGACACAATAAGGGGGAAAACCAGCAATTTGGGGCCTAAAGTAAAAGGAAAAATAACTTTAGGGACCAATTTGAAAATATTCAAAAAGTTGAGAATTTATTCATTGATACTGAACGAAGGTGATTAAGCCAAATGATAATGAACAATGATTTTCATTTCTTGTAGGAACATGAGACATTGGGAATGCCAACTGAAGTTAAGCTTGCAAGGGATGAAAATCGACTAAGTGGAATTTTACTACACGATTGGGTGAGTGAGATTTTTATATCATACCCAGTTGGGATGATATGCACATTGATAATGAAAACCCACTACTAAGTAGTATTTTAAACATCACACCTGAGAGGAGTGATATGAAAATCACGGGGAAAAACTACTTACCAGTCGTACGTAGATCAAACCCGGTTGGTATGATGAAACTTCCTCAAAAGAAGTGGAAAACCCGTTCATCGGTTATGAGCGAAGATGTCCTCATACTCGGTTGGTAAAAGTGGGGTCGGGATGAGGTCTCTGTCCTCATATGGACACAGAGAATTGTTATGGGATTGAGGGTCGGATGTCATGAACATCCACTCATTCTCAGTGTAAACTTCGCTCATATCTAGGTGGTCTATCTAGGTGGTCGATAAAGTCGCTCTGACGCAACAAGTTGGTTCTGTGGACGTACTGGCCTAAGATTATGTGTTTGACCTTCATGATGAAGGATGTGTCTCGGGTGATGACATACCATGGTAATAAGAAATAATTTTGAAAACTGAGATTTTGAAAATGAGAAAATTTAAAGGAATTAAGGAGTATGTTACACTCTAACTTGAAAACTATTTTTTTAGAAAATCCATTTTTTTTAAATACCTATTCATTGAATTATAGAAACTCACCTCTCTTTTCTATCCATTTTTAGGAAAAATGACTAGGAATAACACTGAACCTTACCCTCTATTATGTACGCTTAATTACTCTTAAGTTTTCATTTTATTTGATATATGTCTTTCAATGGAACAAGGTCGAAAATACGTCTGGCTCCTATTGAGTAAGAGAAGGGGGAATGTCATGCCCCGACCTGGTTTGTTCAGATCCAAGTGAACAACCCGCCACTCTCCCGGTTTATTAAAAGGTTTCCCCTTATTATAATCCATAATGAGTAAGGCGTCCTTTAAACCTACACTATTTCCTGGAATAGCATAATCAAAACTGCATGAAATTTTAAACTTTACACACCTGTCTTACAGGCATCTTAGTTGATGGTCTTTCAAGGTAGGCTTTCTAGGATTTCCTGAAAGGGATATAAGGCAGGGGGTGAGTACGACTACTCAGTGAATGGGTTTTCAAAGGTCTACTTTTAACTTTTAAAAAAAATATTTATATAGAGTGTGCCAAACTCCTTTCTTTTAAAAAAAATCCCTTTATCACCCAACACACATTCTTCATCATGAAGGTTACACACATTCGCAAGTCAGTATCACTACTGAACCCGCTAGTGGCTTCGAAGCGACTTTTCCTGCCACCCGGATAGAAGTACAACCACTTCTACCCTAGGAATGAGTGGATGTACGTGACATCCGACCCATAATCCCGAAATCACTTCTTCATGTCCGTATGAAGACAAAAACCTCATCATGTCCCCACCCCGGTCTCATGCGCTTGGTGCTACTCCAGATTTCGCACAGACAGTTAGAACGATGAAATACCCTTATAGCCACCAGGTCGTCTAGTGCCCTTAGGACACTACCCCTCATGGGCGTCTTGATGATCTCGTACTCATAGTGCATGCACAAATAATGTTTTCTTATATTGCCATGTAATCTGTGGTGCCATTGGTCCAATGTCCCCGACTCTCAACCCAACCCGTAGTTGTTTGTCTTGACTGGTCCGTCGACCTGTCATGTCGCACTACCGCTAGTTGACTGAGCATGTCGGTCCTATCTTGGTACCATGGCCAAACAATTCACTTATTAAGTTTTATGGCACATATATCATGTTTGTTTACGAGCTCCTACTCGTGCCAAGCCTTGGGCCCACTGTACGAGATTTTCAAAATCATGGCTTTTCTCTCTTGTCTTTCTGCTATTTTCTTTTCATTTGCCTTTTTCTTTTTCAACTGATCCTGAAAAACTTGTTGTAAAGTAAGAGGTACAAGAGATATTGATCTATTATTCATCACGAATGAGTACCTATCTGTTAATCTATCATATGTAACGTGACGATCTAACTTCCAAGGTTCTCCCAATAAAATATGACATGCTTGCATTGGTACTACATCACATAATATTTCATCCTGATATTTCCCAATAGAGAAGGACACTATCACCTGTTGGGTTACCTCGAGTTTGGGTTGAACACTCAGCCTTTGAATTTGATATGGCTTTGGATGCTTTGTTGCATGTAATGCCAACTTCTCCACAAGCTCGGTGCTAGCAAAGTTAGTGCAGCTTTCCTCATCTATGATAACAGAACAAACTCTATTTTTCATAGAACAACGAGTATGAAATAGATTCTCACGTTGGTTGTCCATGATGTCATCAATCCATGGCCTTTCACTTGGAGTACATTGATTGATGCAATCATGTCCGGCGCTATCACAATTAACTTGAAGATCTTCAAATTCCTCAAGTTCTTGAGTATCGAAACGCCTAGATTGAAAGCACCAAGGTTGTTGTTCAACGGAAGTATGTTGATGTGAACGACGTATCACACCTTCCTCCAAGCGATCCATTCGTGTGTGAAGTGGCTCGAATCCAGACTTTACAACTTGTTTCATCAAGGCTTTCCAATCTAGATTTTGAACGGGTTGAGGGAAACTAGCTTCTTTCCATGTGTTTTCTCTTTGTTGGAAATTGTAATCCAGCCAATTGTTAGAAACAAAAGAACCTCGCAACTCTCCCTCACATGTTTCTCTCAAACACTCCTGTTTAAAACTCAAATGGCTTTTTCTTAAAGATTTAAAACACTCTTGCCTTTTTCCACTCATATGTCTTCTTTCAATCTGAATTGAACTTTAAAAACAAATCGTTTTTTTTACGAAGCAGTTCAACTTGAGGGACAATCAAGACATATCAATAAAGGTTTCCAAAAAGTAATTCCAAAGAATTTAAATGAGAAGAAAGAAATTAAGATGGAATGAAGTAATAGACTTAGATATAGCAGAATAAGAATGAGATATAAGATATAATTGTGTGCCTATTTTTTTTCTTTTGCCTTTTTTTTTCCACGATTTTTTTTTGCTTTTTTTTTAGCACGAACTTTTTTTTTGCTCTTTCTTTATTGGCACGAATTTTTTTTTGGCTTTTTTTTTCTCCTTTTTTTAACCTACTGAAGAGAAGATTAATAGAAGGATATGATAATTTTTTTATAGAGAATAGAAATAGGTAGAGAAGATAAAAAAAAGAACTAGATAAAAAGATGGGATGGAACTTGCGTGCAACCGTGTGCTCTGATACCAACTGATGCGAACCTCGCCAATATGCTGACGACACCCTACACCAAATATGGCAACGATCCCAAGACATTCACGACGCAAGTGCGAAAAGATGGAATATACCTTGTTTATGTGAGAAACAAGGTATGGGATATGTAGACGCCACACCCAAATCCTCTAAGAAGAACTCTTAGAAAACCCCGGGTGATAAGTCTTGATTGCTTGAACGCCACAGGTAAAAACCTGATAAGTTCAAAAGCTCTTTCAAGATAGAAAGAAGACAAAACCTCACAAGATATAAATTCCAAAGTGTGTGTCTCCAATGCTATGGAGTATGCCTTTTATAGGCTCAGAAAACAACCGAATGACCCACATAATGAGGAAAAAAATCTATTATGGTTATAAGTTAACCTTATCTAATCTAGCTACCTAATATTATCCTAAAAGATTTATTATATTTATAAATCTCTCCTTATTAATTAAATCTGGACCTTTTGTTGGGCTCATCTTGGGCTCTTCATTTGGGCTTCTATTTGGATATGCAGCAATCTCTTTAATCAGCCCATATAAAGCTTTTTTGAATCTTTTAGCCCTTGACCTTGTGATTGGGCCCTCTTTAAGTTTCAAGTGATCATTTATCCCAATTGGTGACAAAGTGTTCAGCTCCATTGCAAGTTTGGTTTATTGAACTTGTGAATTCGTACTCTCGTTAGTCGGATTCACATCACTCATCATGTCCCCACCCCGATCTCATGCGCTTGGTGCTACTCCAGATTTCGCACAGACAGTTAGAACGACGAAATACCCTTATAGCCACCAGGTCGTCTAGTGCCCTTAGGACGCATCACTACCCCTCATGGGCGTCTTGATGATCTCGTACTCATAGTGCATGCACAAATAATGTTTTCTTATATTGCCATGTAATCTGTGGTGCCATTGGTCCAATGTCCCCGACTCTCAACCCAACCCGTAGTTGTTTGTCTTGACTGGTCCGTCGACCTGTCATGTCGCACTACCGCTAGTTGACTGAGCATGTCGGTCCTATCTTGGTACCATGGCCAAACAATTCACTTATTAAGTTTTATGGCACATATATCATGTTTGTTTACGAGCTCCTACTCGTGCCAAGCCTTGGGCCCACTGTACGAGATTTTCAAAATCATGGCTTTAGCCCCCAAGTTCTAAAACCGAGGCCCCCAGCCTATCAGAGCTATTTGAGCTTCTATCGAGAAGGTCTCCCAAATTGTATAAACATTGGCACATAGTCAGGGGAGAACACTTTCGACAAAATAGGTTTTCACTGTCCATTATACCAACCGGTATAAGGACATCTCCATTCATAACCGATGAACGGGTTTTCAACTTCCTTTGAGGAAGTCTCATCATACCAATCAGGTATGATCTACTTTCAATCGGTAAGTAGTTTTTTTCGCATAATTTTCACATCACTTTCTCTAAGTGGTGATGATTAAAATACCACTAAATAGTGGGTTTTTATACCGAGGTACTTATCATCCCTTACCGGGTATGATATAAAATTTCCACTCACAACCGATAAGTGATTTTTATTTTTAAGTTGTGCTCATCATCCCAACCGGGTATGATGTTAGTAAACCCACTCACCCATTAATGTCGTGAATTCCACTAGACTGGTTCTTTTGTATTCATGCGAGCTTGTTCTTGCTGGCGTTCCTGGTATTTCGCGTTCCTACATGATATGAACAACCTTGTTCATTATTACTCGACATAAAAGCCTTCATTCATTTCCAATGAACGAGAAAACCCAAACTTTTAGTTATTTGCAATTAGGTCCCTAAAGTTATTTCTCTTTAACTTTAAGTCCCTAATGTCGGCTTTTCCTCAAATTGAGTCCCGTAACTTTTAAAATTTATCATGGGACCTCAATTTATTCAATTTAACCAAAAAGAGGTTTAATTTCCCAAATTTCCAATTTGGTTCCCCAATTTTTCCAAAATTACCATTTTGCCCTTCTTTTACAAAAATTGTAATTTTTGCCCCAAAAATTCCAAAATTCCTCAACTGGTCCTCCAACATTATTTTCATGTCTGATTGACCCTCAATTTCATAAAATTGTATTTTGGCCCTTTGAATTTTGAAAATCCCCAAATTTTCCCCCAATTTCAACTCTTCAACACTACCAAATTTGATTTCATCAAATTGACTGATCAAACACTTCTAATTATTGAAATTTGAGTTGAAATCGAGTTCCTGCATGTTCATACAATTCTAAGAAACTTTGAATCGCAAATTTTAACGTCGGAACAAGCTCAAACGGAGCTTCGCCGAAAAATAGATTGTAGAGAGAGAAAGTTTCAATTACTCACCAGTGAAGACACGGTGGTCCGAGCTTTCGATCTGGGCAGATAGGTCTCGTCCTAAGGTTCATTCTAGAATCAAGAATTGCATCAATTGATGTAGAATTGGATTAGAATTTCATCATTGAAATTTGGTCAACTCTCTCTCTAGCACCGATCAAAAATTGTAAAGGGGAGTCGAATTGGCTTACCTTTCGGTCCTAATTCGGCTGTGGAAAGGCTGAGGAAGTGTTGGGAGGGCTTGGTTTGGCCTGAGGAGGGCTTGAAATGGATGGTTTCAGCTTGGCCGAAATAGGGCAGCTTCGGTCCGCCGGAGTTGCTTCACTATTCCATCATGTCAGCGTTTCTCCAACGATTCTCGGATTAACTGGAGTTTGCTATCAGATAGCTGTCTTCTCCCCGGTTCTAAGGAGCCCAACCTTTGTTCAAGTCGAAGCTCTAGTTCGAGCTTTACCAGGAAATGGAGCAGTAGAGAGAGAGAGAGAGAAGTGTTCAGGTGTGAGGAGAATGAAATGGGGATGACCTCTTTATATAGGCGTAAAAACCATCTATTAAATGGGCAATATTTATTACTAGTATTAATATTGTCATAAATTATTGGTTTTAATTCCAATAATTTAATTTCGGTATTAAATTATTTGTATTAATTCCTCTTCAAAGTTCTTATGGAATCTTGTTCACCTAAACCAATTTGGTTTTTGTCTTCTAAATTTTCTTAAATTTCTTTTCCAAGGTTTAATGAACCCTTTAGATCACCCGGAAGTTGTAAATTTCCATATTGCTTGTTCCCAAATGTAAACCGGCTCGGTTTTCTTATTCGGTTTGATTGGTTCTTTTCTCGGTTTTCCTTAACTCAAAAGTGCGAGGTTTATAGGGAAACTCCACTTAAACCGAGAGAGTGGTGGTTTGTTCATGGGGATCTGACCAAACTGGGTCGGAGTGTGACAACTAGAGTGGTATTAGAGTCTAGTTCCCTTGAAACATTATCAATATTATGCCCTAACATTAACCTAACTCTAAACTATCGTGTAGGATGGAAAGTCCCTAGGAAATTCATGGTTAAATCCAGTCCTACACCTATAACCCTGAAAAAGACATCCAAACCAAGGGAGGAAGCCGTACAAAGGTTTCTAAAGGGCGAGAAGTGAGTACCAAAGGACATGTTGGAAGATTACCAGAAACTAGTCGAAGAATTACTAGAACCGGAAGGCATCATATACCCTCCTCCCATACAAGAGGAACCAATATCACCTCCTAGAAGTCCAACCCCTCCTTCTCCAGTTCCACAACAACTAGAAGGGAATCCTACCAAGAAGAAGGCATGGGATAATTATTGGGATGCATATGCTACCTTCATGAAGGTCCACCAAGTATGTCCACCCACTCAACCTGGCTTCATTCCCTCCCAATGGGTGAAGTGTACTTATGAGTGTAAAGTTGATGTACTAAGGCGGTACAAATTGGAGGCCATACATGAAATTCGCCCTATTAGGGAGCACAAATGGACCCCAACCAATACCTCAAAGCCTTCTGATCAAGAGTCACACAACCGTTCTAGGGTAAATTCCAGTCCTATGACCCCAAGGGATTAGGGGGTGGAAAATTCCTATAATAAGCCAAGTATGACAAGAAAATATTTCTTGATTGAATGTAAGTAAAAGTTTTTAAAACTTCTAAGTTCTTTGATAAATTTTTAAACAAAAGTGTATGATAATAAAAATTTAAGTAAAAGGTAGAAATTCACCCAAGGAAGAAAAGATGGGTTATTTATAGCCAAACTCAACCCTTAAGACTTACCCTTGGAAACACGATAAGGAAGAATCCATCTAAAGGAGATCATAAGAAAATGAAAAAACAAGTTGGGGAAGCAACCATCCAAGAGTGCAGATTCTTGGAGATTCTAAGAAGTTAAAGCTAAGCTTTGAGAATGAAGAATAAGGAAAAACATGGAGGAGTAGAACATTCCAAAGGGAACCACAAGAATAGAAGTTGATCGAGAAGAAAAAGAAATAAGTATAGAGACCACTAAGGAAAGATGGGAAGAAAGTAGAATAATAGGAAGGCCCAGATATAATAACTACTTATGAAGAACTAAGATACAGTTCCTTCGGAACTCCATAAGACAGGAAAACTTATGGAAGACAAAGGTATGAACCAAAGGAGGAAGAAAAGCAGGAGTAGATGAATCATACAAGATCCTTAAGTTAGGTGAAGATTTAAAAGAAAGAATTTCTAAAGAACGGTAGGGTGATCAAATAAAAGGATCCTAGAATGGAAGACACTAGAAGGAGGATGGAAATAGGAAGTTGGATCGAGGAAAGAGAAAGCTCTAGATCAAGAAAAATCAATTGAGGAAATATCACAAAACCAGAGCCAAAATGGGGATCTTAGTAAGAAATATGAGTGGCTGAGTGAATGCTTTGGCAAGAAGACATGGAAACCCAAATAGAAATTTTAGATCCGATTGAAGGAAATAACTCGTATTGACCAAATCATTCAAAAAAGTAGACGAATCTCTAATACGAGCTGGAGAGTAACAATACTACACCCTAACTGAGGTAAAGGGGGGAATATCAAGGACACAAAGATATGAAAGATTTTGATACAAGAGGGATGAAAGGTCCACCTCAAAGGAATAAGCAAAAGCTAGAGCAAGTGGAATGAAGCAAGATAAAAGAAAGGTACTCATGGATCCAAAAAGTAAGGTGTAAGCTGGTAAAAAAATAATGACAAAAGACATTCCAAATTTTTTGGGTTCTGAAAAGAACCGGTCAAACTGAGTGGGAAAACTAAACCGTTCACAAATCAGATTATTGAGGAAAGGGTAAATTGGAGAAATTTTAACTCCCACGTCACCCAAAAAGATTCATAAACCTTAGGAAGGAACTTTAGAACCAAGTGGGAGAGAAAAACTGGGCTGGTTCGAGTGAACCGGATCCGAATCGGTTTAGGAACCAAGCCGGTTTATTAACTAGAACCGATAGAGAGAGGGCAAACTGAGAAATATATGGACCCCAAGTGACCTAAAGAGTCACATAAGTCATGATAAAGGACTTTAGGATGAATGGGGGATGAAAACCAAACCGGTTCAATTGAACCAAATTGAACCAGTTTGGACAGGTTTGAACCACTATAGAACTGTATGATAAATTCATTTTTCTAGGTGGCTTAAAAATTTCAAATTTGAGATTTGAGGCCACCATTGGATATAAAATGAATTTAGAAATTTTTAGATTTGAAAATTTTGGTTGAATTGGGGGTGAATCGGCCGATTTAAGTTTTGAACCCGGTTCGGTTCAGAATAGTGTCGTCTTCTTCCTTCAGATGATAGCACTGTTCACTCACCGGAAGATCGAAGCAGCGCCAACGAAGAAGAAATGTTTCTATTTAGTATGTTTTAGACCCTCAATGACTGTTATAAATGTGCTAAACGGACGGCCGACGAGTCCCAAGCTCGCTATATAAAGAGCCCCTCTCCATTCATCCTCTCTACACATGAAAATTTCACTCTGTCTCAGTTGCTTAATTTTCCGGTGAAGCTCAAACCAGAGCTCCAATATAGGGTCTTTTCTGAGCAAAAAAAGGCATTGTTGGGTTTCTTAGAATTGGGGAGAAGTCAGCTACATTGTGGTAACATCCATTTGCTCCGAAGGTCGCCGAAGAAGTGCTAGCGTGATCGAACATTAAAGCAGCTCCGACGAACTGAAACTGCCCTATTTTGGCCAAGCTGAAATTAGCCAATTTGAGCCCTCCTTAGGCCAAACCAAGCTCTCCCAAAACCTCCTTAGCCCTCCTACGGCCTAATTAGAACTGAAGGGTAAGCCAATTCGGCTCCCCTCTACAATTTTTGACATGTGCTAGAGAGAGAACCGACAAAATTTCAATGAGAGAATTCTCACCCAATTCGACATCAATTGATGCAATTCTTAATCCTACGAGGAACATCAGGAGAAGATCTATCTGCACAAATTGGAAGCTCGGACAACCACGCCCTCGATGGTGAGCAATTGAAGCTTTCTCTCTCTACGTTCTATTTTCCAACGAATCTCTATTTGAGCTGGTTCTAGCATCAAAACTTACTATTTAAAGTGCTATTGAATTGTATAAAGATGTATAAACTCAAATTTAACTTCAATTTCAACAATTAGAAGTGTTTGATCGGTCAATTTGATAAAAATCAAATTCGGCTCTATTAGGAAGTTGAAATTGGGGGAAAAATGGGGATTTTAAAAAATTTGAAGGACCAAAAAGCAATTTTATAAAATTGAGGTTCAATTAGGCATAATAAGAGTGTTAGGGGACTAATTGAGCAATTTTAGAATTTTGGGGGTAAAACTTACCATTTTTGTAAAGGAAGGGCAAAATGGTAATTTTGGAAAATTTGGGGGCCAAATTTGGAATTTGAGCAACTTGAACCCCTTTTTATGAAATTGAGTAAATTGAGGTCCCAAGGGGAATTTTAAAAGTTTCGAGACTCAATTTGGGGCCTCAAGTAAAAGGAAAATAACTTTAGGGATCAATTTGTAATTATTCAAAAAGTTGAGAATTTAGTCATTCATACTAAATGAAGGTGATTAAGCCAAATGATAATGAACAACAATGTTCATTTCGTGTAGGAACACAAGACACTGGGAACGCCAGTTGAGGTTAAGCTCACAAGGGACGAAAACCGATTGGATTTTCACTGCACGATCGGGTGAGTGAGTTTTTTATATCATACTCGGTTGGGATGATAAGCACCTCGATAATGAAAACCCACTGCTAAGTGGTATCTTAAACATCACACCTAATAGAAGTAATGTGAAAATCATGCAAAAAAACTACTTCCCGATTGTAAGTAGATCATACCCGGTTGGTATGATGAAACTTTCTCGTAGGTAGTGGAAAACCCGTTCGTCTGTTATGAGCAGAGATGTCCTCATACTCGGTTGGTATGATAAATAGTTGAAAATATATTTTTGTCGGAAGTGCTCTTCCCTGACTATGTGCCACTGCTTAAATATTTTAGGAGACCTTATTGACAGGAGCTCGAATAGCTCTATTAGGCTGTAGGCCTCGGTTTTGGAACTTGGGGGCTATTATGCCCAATTTTGAAAATCTCGAACAGTGGGCCCTAGGACGATTGGCATGAGCAAGTGCTCATAAACAAAGATGATTTATATGCCACAAAAACTTAAGTAATTGAATTGTTTGACCATGGTACCAAGACATGACCGACATACTCAATCAACATGTGACAGTGCGACATGACAGGTCTCTAGACTAGTCAAGACAATCAACTGCAGGTTGAGTTGAGGGTTGGGGCCATTTTATCAGTGTCACCACAAATTATATGGCATCATGTGAAAATGTTGATTATGCATGCTTTGTGTTTATGGGACCTTTAAGAGGCCCAAGTGGGGTAGTGATGAGTTCTAGGGCCCTAGACGACCTAGTGGATATAAGGGCTGTTATTCGTACCAGAAGCCTTACGAAGCTCGACGTAGCTTCAAGCGCATGAGACTAGGGTGGGGTCGAGATGAGGTCTCTATCCTCATACAGACATAGAGAATTGTTACGGGATTGAGGGTTGGTTGTTACGAACATCCACTCATTCTTAGGGTAGAAGTGGACATGCTTCTATATAGGTGGCCGATAAAGTAGCTATGACGCCACAAGTGGGTTTAGTGGACGTACTGGCCTGCGATTGTGTATTTGACCTTCATGATGAAGGATGTGTATTGGGTGATGATACACTGTGGTAATAAGAAATGATTTTGAAAATCGAGATTCTGAAGATGAGAAATTTTAAAGCAATTAAGGAGTCTGATACAGTCCAACTTGAAAACTATATTTTTAGAAACTCCATTTTTTAAATACCCATTCACTGAGTTGTAGAAACTCACCCCTCTTTTCTATCCCTTTTTTTTAAAAAAAAAAAAAGATGACTAGAAATAACACTAAACCTTACCCTCTGTTAGGTACGCTTAATTACTTCTATGTTTGCATTTTATTTGATATATATCTTTCCAGGGATCAAGGTTGAAAATATGCCTGGCTCTTCTTGACGGCGGGTTGTTCACGGGGATCGGACTAAACTGGATCGGGGTGTGACAATGTGTCCTAAGAATGCTACTTCCTACAACTAGAACTCACACTTGGAGAATTTTTCATATAATTGATTTTCCTATAATATCTCCAAGGTGATTGCCAAATGCTCTTCATGTTTTGACCTAGTTCATGAGTATATAAGGATGTCATCAATGAATACTATCACAAACTTGTCCAAATGTGGTTGGAACATAGGGTTCATCAAATCCATGAAGGCTGTAGGGGCATTCGTTAATCTGAACAACATTACTCTGAACTCGTAATGTCCATATCTGGAACGGAATGTCGTTTTAGGAATGTCCTCTCAAATCCTGAGTTGATGATAGCCTGATTGAAGGTCTATTTTGGAGAAGTAAGCTGCTCCTTTTATTTGATCGAATAAATCATCTATCCTCGGAAGTGGGTATCGATTCTTGATGGTGACCTGGTTCAACTTTCTGTAGTCTATACATAATCTCATACTTCCATCCTTTTTCTTAATGAATAGGATAGGTGCACCCCATGGAGACTGACTAGGACATATGAAATCCTTCTCCAAAAATTCATCAAATTGTTCCTTTAATTCCTTCAACTCTATCGAAGCCATACGATATGGGGCTTGGGATATGATATTTTTTCCTGGGATTATTTCTATGATGAACACTAGTTGCCAACTTGGAGGTAGTCCGGGTAGCTCTTCTAGAAATACCTCTGGGTAGTGTCTAACTACCGAAATGTCTTCCAGTCTCTTTTCTTCAGATTTTTCGTCTATGACCATGGCCAAGAAAGCTGTACAACCTTTTTGTATCATCTTTTGGGCTTTTAGATGGGACACCATTTGTACTTCACTTTTCCTTCTATCTCCCTGGAACTTTAATCCTTTCATCTTGGGAGTGTGGAAAGTTACCATCTTCTTTCCACAGTCCATCCTCGCCTGATGGTTACTCAGCCAATCCCATCCCAAGGATTACTTCAACCTCTTTTAAGGGTAATCGGATCAAGCTAGCTTCAAGTTTGATTCATCCAATCTTTATCTCACATCCTTTTAATTGCTTACTCCTATTTAAACCTTCTCCTAAAGGTGTAAGGATATTAAGACTTTGTTCTACTGGAGTGAGTTCTAGGGGTACTCTTGAAATTAACTCTTCCTTGATGAAGGATCTCTCAGCTCCGGAGTGAAAGAGGGCATAGACTTGTTGTCCCCATAGTTGTATATATCCCGATTGAAGAAGTGTATAGTTTAGAAGAAAGTTTCCTTTATTAAATAAATAGATCTTCAGTTTACATGATTCTCTTGAACTAATTTGGAGGGTTTTGGGGTATACTTGCTACAGTGCTAGGGTCTCTTCTAGCCTCTTCCTGGGTGAGGTTATATACCCTAGCTGGTACTTGTGTTGTAGCGTCTGGCCTAGGGTTCCTAGGATTCCTTTAAGGTGGTCTAAGAGTGTTACTCTACTTTTCTCCCTAAGAGTGGGACAGTCCTTTGCAAAGTGTCCCACTTGCTCGCATGCAAAATAGGTAAAGCATGCTCCCTTATGGTTCTTTTGACACTTTGGACAGTGAGGGTTTCCTTGAGGTAAGGTGGAGACTACTTTGGAGGGAGGTGGTGGCATATCCCTTCTCCTTTGAAATGCCATTCTATTTCTCCATTTTGGACCATTATGCTCCTTCCGTCCTCCTTGACAGCTTGGACCCTTATCCTCCTTTTGGGTCATCTGCTCCATCCGACGACGTTGGGTCTGCACCAGTCGCTCACACTCGTGAGCCATACTAATTATGGCTGCCAAGTCCGTGGGGCATCCCAATACTTCCATATGATCTCAAATGTCCATATTGAGACCATCCATAAACCTCTGGCATATGTCTACCGGCCCAGCTAGATTAGGAGCAAAGGGTCTTAACTCGTTGAATTTTGTCTCATACTCCAATATGGAGTTAAGCCCTTGTCAAAGTCGTATGAACTCCTGCTTCTTCTCATTTATCAGATGGGGTGCCAAGTACTCCTCTGGGTACCTCTCCTCGAACTGTTCCCAAGTGGGGATGGTGGTATGTAGGTTTCAAACATTGTCTCACCATTGTTTGGCACTTCCCTCCAGGAAGAATTCTATTAGGATCACCACATTATCTGGTAGTATCCTAATGATTCCCATCAGCTTCTTAATGTTTGCCAAATAATCCATGGCGGCTCCAACATCCTTTCTCCGAGAAAGGGTTTACACCGTAGTTGCTGGAGAGTCTTAAGGTTTCTGGGAATGTCTATTAGAGTGGGATGGTTATTAGGGGGAGGATGGGATTTCACTTTCTCCAGTTCAACCAGAGAATTGGTGCCTGCCTCATGGATGAGGTTAGGTTGCCCAAATACACGGGTTAACTCCTCGTACAATCTCTGGTGCTCCACGTTGAGTCCAGGAGTAGTTGTTTGAGCTTCTTTGGGAGTTTCTACAGGTAGGGGTGGTTGGGCAATGTTGGAGACTGCAACCTTAGTTCTTTTGGTTCCTTTCTTTGGAGTCATTCTAAAAATTTTTAAATCAATCCTATTAGTTACTATATTTTCTAGTCTTGATTATGTATTCAAGGAAACAAGCTCTAATACCACTCAAGTTGTCATGCCCCGACCTGGTTTGGTCAGATCCTCATGATCAACCCACCACTCTCCTGGTTTACTAAGGGTTGCCCCTTAATATAAACCGTGAGAAGTAAGGCGTCCTTTAAACATGAATCTTTCCTGTAATAACATAAATCAAAATTGCACAAAATTTTGTACTTAACATACTTGTGTCATAGGTACGTTAGCTGGTAGTCTTTGGGTAATCTTTCTGGGGTTTACCTGAAAGGGGTATAAGGGAGGGGATGAGTAAAACTACTCAGTGAATGAGTTTTCAAAATTTAATTTTTAGGAAAAATGTTTGAATCGAAGTGTGCCAGACTCCTTATTTTCAATAAATTTGCTCATTTCAAATCTCGGTTTTCATAATCATTTCTCATTAACACGGTGTGTTTATCACTCAATACACATCCTTCAGCATGAAGGTAAAACACACAATCGGAGGCTAGCATCCACTAAACCCACTTGTGGCGTCAGAGTGTCTTTATCGGCCACCTAGATAGAAGCATGTCCACTTCTACCCTAAGAATTAGTGGATGCTCATGACATCGACCCTCGATCCCGTAACAAATCTCCGTGTCCGTATGAGTACTAAGACCTCATCCTGTCCCCACCCCGGTCTCATGCGCTTGAAGCTACGTCGAGCTTCGCAAGAATTCTGGTACGACTAACTGCCCTTATATCCACGAGGTCATCCAATGCCCTGGGATGCATCACTACCCCTCTTGGGTGTCTTGAAGGTCCCGTAACATAGTGCATGCACAATAAATAGTTTTTTTTTACATAATGCCATATAATCTTTAGTGCCATTGGTCCGACGGCCCTGACCCTTAACTCGACTTGTAGTTATTTGTCTTGATTAGTTTGAAGACCTGTCATGTCGCACTAGCACTAGCCCATCAAGTATGTCGGTCCTATCTCAGTACAATGGCCAAACAACTCATTTACTTAAGTTTTCATGGTATATTAATCATGTTTGTTTATGAGCTCCTGCTTGTGCCAACTGGCCTAGGGCCCACTGTTTGAGATTTTTAAAATCGGGCATATTAGCCCCCAAGTTCCAAAACTGAGGCCTCCAGCCTATATGAGCTATTCAAGCTCCCATCATGAAAGTCTCCTAAAAATTTTAAGCAGTGGCACATAGTTAAGGGAGAGCATTTCCGACAAAATAAACTTTTCAATTGTCCATCATACCAACCGGGTATAAGGACATCTTCGCTTATAATCGACAAACGGGTTTTCCACTTCCTTCTAGGAAGTTTCATTATACCAACCAGGTATGATCTACTTACAACCTGTAAGTAGTTTTTCCATGAGATTTCCACATTACTCTTCTCAGATGTGATGATTAAAATACCACTTAGCAATGAGTTTTCTTTTCCGAGGTACTTATCATCCCAACTGGGTAAGATATTAAATCCCACTCACTCGTTAATGCAGTGAATTCCTATCGACAGCTTCTTTGTATTCACACAAGCTTCTCCTTATTGGTGTTCCTGGTACTTCTTCTTCCTACACGATATGAATATCCTTGTTCATTATCCCTTGACGCAATAGCCTTCATTCATTCCAAATGAATGAGAAAACTAAACTTTTAATTTATTTGTAATTAGGTCCCTAAAGTTATTTTTCTTTAACTTTAAGTCCTTAATATCGGTTTTTCCTCAAATTGAGTCCTGGAACTTTTAAAATTCACCTTGGGACCTTAATTTATTCAATTTCGCAAAAGGGGATCATGTAAACCCCGCCCTTTTGAGCTAAGAAAAATCAGGAAAAGAACCGGTCAAACCGAGTGAGAAAACCGAACCGGTTCACAAACCCGATCATTTGTGAACGGGCAATTTGGTAATTTACAACTCCTAGAAGATCCAAAGGGTTCATAATACCATGGAAAAGAACCTTAGGATGAATTGGAAGAGAAAAACCAGACCGGTTCAGATGAACCGAATCCAACTAGATTGAACTTGTTTATGAACCGAGTCGGTTCATGAACCGGAACTGATAAAGAACAGACAAATCAGAGAAATTCAACTCCCTTGTACCCCAAAGAAATTTATAAACCATGGGAAGGAACCTTAGAACAAAGTGGAAGAGAAAAAAATAGACCAGTTCGGGCGAACCAAGCCTGAACTGGATTAAACTAGTTTAAGAACCGAGCTGGTTTACAAACCAAAATTGATAAAAAGATGGTAAACCGGGAATTTTTTGGACCCTAAGTGACCTAAGGAGTCACAAAAAACATGGAAATGGACTTGTGAAGGAATTAGGGATGAAAACCAAACTGGTTCAGGTGAACCAGATTCGAACGATTGGGACCGATTTGAATCATTATTGAACTGAATCCTAAATTCATTTTTCTAGGTTGCTTAAATAATTCAAATTTGAGATTTGAGGCCGCCATTGGATAGAAAATAAATTTAGAAATTTTTAGATTTGAAAAACTCGATCATATGAGGGGTGAACTGGCCAGTTTAAGCTTCGAACCTGGTTTGGACCAGTCCAGTCCGGTTCGAAATAGTGCCATCTTCTTTTTTAGTATGACATCACTGTTCACTCGCTAGAAAATCGAAGCAGCGCCGGTGAAGAAGAAATGTTTATGTTCCGTATGTTTCAGGTCATCAATGGCTATCATAAAGGTGTCAAATAGACGGCCAACGGGTCCCCGAACTCCCTATATAAAGAGCCTCTCCCCATTCATCCTCTTCACACCTGAAAACTCCACTCTCTCTCAACAGCTCCCTTTTCGGGCAAAGCTCGAACTAGAGCTCTGATATGGGGTCTTTTTTGAGCCAAAGGAGGCGAGGTCGGGTTCATTAGAACTGGGGAGAAGTCAGCTACACGATGGTGACATTAGTTCGCTTCGAGGGTCGCCGGAGAAGCGCCGACGTGATGGAATAGTGAAGCAGCTCCGACAGACCGAAGCTGCCCTGTTTTGGCTGAGCTGAAATTGACTATTTCGAGCCCTCCTCAGGCTAAAACAAACCCTCCCAACACTTCCTCAACCCTTCCACGGCCGAATTAGGATTGAAAGTTAAGCCAATTCGGCTCCCCTTTACAATTTCCGATCAGTGTTAGAGAGAGAGTTGACCGAATTTCAATGATGAAATTCTAATCCAATTTGGCACCAATTAATGCGATTCTTGATTCTAGGATGAGCCTCAGGACGAGAGCTATTTGCCTAGATCGAAAGCTCGGATCGTCGTGCCCTCATCGATGAGTAATCGAAGCTTTCTCTCTCTACAATTAGTTTTCCGGCAAAGCTCCGTTTGAGCTCGTTCCAGCGTTAAAACTCGCGATTCAAAGTTCTATGGAATTGTATGAACATGGAGAAACTCAATTTCAACTTCAATTTCAACAATTAGAGGTGTTTGATCGGTCAATTTGATAAAATCAAATTCGACTGTGTTAAAGATTTGAAATTGGGGGAAATTTGGGATTTTCAAAAATTCGTGGGACCGAAATGCAATTTCCTAAAATTGAGGGTTAATTGGGCATGATAAAAATGTTAGAGAGCCAATTGAGGAATTTTAGAATTTTTGGGGTGAAACTTATTTTTGTAAAGGAAGGCAAAATGGTAATTTTGGAAAAGTTGGGAGACCAAATTGGAAATTTGGGAAATTAATCCCCTTTTTGTGAAATGGAATTAATTGAGGTCCTATGAAAAATTTTAAAAGTTTCGGGACGCAATTTGAGGAAAAACCGGCATTAGGGACTTAAAGTTAAAGAGAAATAACTTTAGTGACCTAATTGCAGATAAATGAAAGTTTGACTTACTCATTCATTTGGAATGAATGAAGGCTATTAGGCTGAAGGATAATGAACCAAGATATTCATACCGTGTAGGAATACGAAGTACCATGAATGCTAGCAAGGACAAGCTCGTGTGAATACAAAGAACTGATCTAGTGGAATTCATGGCATTAACGAGTGAGTGAGTTTAATAACGGATGATGAGCACAACTTAAACTTAAAAACCACTTACTGGTTGTGAGTGGGATTTTATATCATACTCAGTTGGGGATGATAAGCACATTGAAATAAAACCCACTACCATGTGGTATTTTAAACATCACGACTTAGAGTACTGATGTGAAAACCATGCGGAAAAACTACTTACCGATGGTAAGTAGATCATACCCGGTTGGTATGATGAAACTTCCTCGAAGGAAGTTGAAAACCCGTTCATTGGTTATTAACGAAGATGTCCTTATATCGGGTTGGTATAATAGACAGTGAAAACATATTTTTGTCGGAAGTGTTCTCCCCTGATTGTGTGCCAATGCTTAAACAATTTGGGAAAGCTTCTCGATGGGAGCTCGAATATCTCTTATAGGTCGGGGGCCTCGGTTTTGGAACCTGGGGGCTAATATGCTCGGTTTTTAAAAATCTCAAATAGTGGGACATAGGCCAATGGGCATGAGCAGGAGCTCGTAAATGAACATAATATATGTGCCATAAAACTTTAATAAGAGAATTGTATGGTCATGGTATCAAGGCTGGTCCAATACTCTCAGTCAACTAGTAGCAGTACGACATGATCAGTCTTTGGACCAATCAAAACAAACAGCTGCAGGTTGAATTGAAGTTCGGGACAGTTGGACTAATGACACCACAGATTACATGGCATAATAAGAAAATATTGTTTGTGCATGCACTATGAATACGAGATCATCAAGACGCCCATGAGGGGTAGTGATGCGTCTTAAGGGCCTTGGACGCCCAGGTGAGTACAAGGGCACTTTGTTGTTCCAAGTGAACGTGCGAAATTTGGAGTAGCACCAAGTGCATGAGATGGGGTGGGGATGGGATGAGGTCTCTGTCCTCATACAGATACAAAGAATTTATTCTAGGAATGAGGGTCGGATGTCGCGAACATCCACTCATTCTTAGGGTAGAAGTGGACGTACTCCTATCTGGGTGGCCGGTAAAGTCGCTCCGAAGCCACAAGTGGGTTCAATGAACGTACTAACCTGCGAATGTGTGTTTAACCTTCATGATGAAAGATGTGTGTTGGGTGATGACACACCATGATTAAATAAGGTAATGGTGATAAAATCCGAGATTTTGAATGAAATGATTTTTGAAAGAAAGGAATTTGACACACTCCAATACAAATCTTTTTCATAAAAGTAAAAGTATTGAAAACCCATTCACTGAGTAGTCATACTCACCCCTTCCCTTATATCTCTTTCAGGAGATTTTGGAAAGCCTACCCTTATAAACCATCAACTAAGACACCTGTGATATAGGTATAATAAATCTTTATGCAGTTTTGTTTATTTTATTCATTGAAAAGGTGTAGGTTTAAAGGACATCTTACTCTTTACGGTTTATAATAAGGGGAAACCCTTTAATAAACCGGGAGAGTGGCGGGTTGATCACAAGGATCCGACCAAACCGGGTTGGGGAGTGATAGTTTAAGTTTACCAAATTTCTAATTTGGTCCCCTAAATTTTCCAAAATTACTTTTTTGTCTCTACTTTACAAAAATGGTAGGTTTTGCCCCAAAAATTCCAAAATTGCCCAATTGGTCCTCCAACATCTTTATCATGCCCAATTGGTCCTCAATTTTATGAAATTGCACTTTAGTCCCTAGAATTTTTGAAATTCCCAAATTCCCCCAATTTCAACTATCTAATTCAGCCGAATTTGATTTCCTCAAATTGACCTCTCAAATGAGTTTAATTTTTGAAATTGAAGTTAGATTAGAGTTCCTACACCTTCATACGATTCAATTGCACATTGAATTGCATGATTTGATGCAAGAATGAGCTCAAACAAAGCTTCGCCATAAAATTGGACTTAGAGAGAGAAAGCTTACCGTCGGGGGCACGACAGTTCGAGCTTTTGATCTGGGCAGATAGCTCTCATCCTGAGGTTCCTCCTATGATCAAAATTGCATCAATTGATGCTGAACTGAATAAGAATTTAGTCATCGAAGTTCTATCGGTTCTCTCTCTAGCACTGATCAGAATTTATAGAGGAGAGCCAAATTGGCTTACCTTTCCACTCTAATTCAACTGTAGTAGGGTTGTGGAGGTGTTGTGGAGGCCTTGGTTTGGCTTGAGGAGGGCTCAAATTGTCCATTTTCAGCTTGGCCAAAATAGGGTAGCTTCGGTCTGTCGGAGCTGCTTCACTGTTCTATCATGCCAACGTCTCTCCAGTGACCCTCAGAGCAAATGGAGACTATCGTCAAGTAGTTGACTTCAATACGGTTCTAAAGAAATCAACCACACCCTCTTTGGCTCAAAAAAGACCATATATCTGAGCTCTGGTTCGAGCTTCGCCAGAAATTGGAGTAGTTGAGAGAGAATGGAGTTTTTAGGTGTGGAGAGGATGAGTGAGGAGGGGCTCTTTACATAGAAAGCTCGGGAATTCTTCACCATCTGATTGGAACCTTAATGACGGTCATCCATTTCCTGAAACTCCCTGGTCGGAAACTTTTCAGCTTCGTCGGCACTGTGCGATTTTCCGATGAGTGAACAGTGTTGTCATGTGAAGGAAGAAGATGACACTGTTCCGAACTGGACCAGACCAGGTTCAAAGATTAAACCAGCCGGCTTCGATTCAACCAAATTTTTAAAAATTAGAAATTTATAAATTCATTTTCTATCCACTGGTGGCCTCAAATCTCAAATTTGAATTTTTTAAGCCATCTAGAAAAATGAATTTAGCATCCGGTTCAATAGTGGTTCAAACCGGTTCAATCTAGTTCGAATCTGGTTCACCTAAACCGGTTTGGTTTTCATGTCCAATTTGTCCTTAAGTCCTTTTTCATGACTTTTGGGACTCTTTGGGTCACTCGAGATCCATAAATTTCTCGGTTTGCCTTTTCTTTACCAATTCCGGTTTGTAGACCGACATAGTTTTCAAATTAAAAATGATCGGTTCTTTCCCTAGTTTTCTTATTATCAAAGGATGGGGTTTACACAATGACCTTCCACACACCCAAGACAAATAGATTAAAATTCCAAGGAGACCGAAGGAAGGGTGAAGTACAGATGGTGTCCCATATGAATGCCCAAAAGATGATACAGAAAGACTGTATAGCTTTTCTGACCATGGTCATTAACAAAACATTTGAAGAGAAGGGACTCGCTGGCAGTTAAACACTATCCAAAAGTATTTTCTAAAGAATTACATGGACTACCTTCAAGTTGGTAAGTGGAATTCACCATAGAAATTATCCTAGGAACAAACCCCATATCCTAAGCCCCTTATCGCATGGCTCTAGCGGAACTAGAGGAATTGAAAGAGCAACTGGACGAACTATTCAATAAGGATTTTATACATCCTAGCCAGTCTCCATGGGGTGCACTAGTCCTATTTGTGAGAAAAAGGATGGAAGCATGAGACTATGCATAGATTATAGAAAGTTGAATTAGGTCACCATCAAGAACCGGTACCACTCCCACAGATCAATGACCTATTCGACAAACTGAAAGGAGCAACTTACTTCTCCAAGATAGACCTTCATTCGGGCTATCACCAACTTAGGATATGAGAGGAGGACATTCCTAAGATGACATTGACTGTGGGGCATCTAACGCTTACACGGATAGTAATTCGTGCTAAAAAAAGGCAAAAAAAAGTAAAAAAGAGCAAAAACAATTTGTGCTAAATGGCACAACGACGAGGAGAAACGCGAAATGAAGAAGATTCCCAGCAAGCTATAATAAGCGAAATGAGACAAATGGTGAAGTCCGAGTTGGAACCGCTTCATGAGCGAATTGATCAATTGGAAGAAGGAGTGAGGGGTTCACGTCAACATACCCCTACTGAACAACGACCTCAAAGCTTTCAGTCAAGACATTTTGATCCACAAGAACTTGAGGAGTTCGATCGATATGCTCATAAAGAACGACCCCAAGTTGATGACAACCTGGATAATATCAAGTTGAAGATGCCCTCTTTTCAAGGAAAAACTGATCCAGAAGCTTATCTTGAATGGGAAAAGAGGATGAAGATGGTTTTTTATTGTTATAATTACTTAGAGATGAAAAAGGTACGACTTGCTGCTGTCGAATTTACTGATTATGCTATAATATGGTGGAATCAGTTGGTGAAGGAAAGGAAACAAAATCATGAATGCCTTCTAGAGTCTTGGGATGAAATGAAAGCGATCATGCGACGATGATTTGTTCCCGGCCACTATCACTGGGAGTTGTTCAATAAACTCCAAAGGCTTACCCAAGGATCAAAAAGTGTTGATGAATACTTCAAGGAGATGGAGATTGCGATGATTCGAGCAAATGTGGAGGAAGACAGAGTGGCAACAATGGCAAGATTTTTGCATGGTCAAAACCATGAGATAGCTAATGTGGTGGAAATGCAATATCATGTTGAGTTCCAAGATATGGTACATCAAGCTATCAAAGTCGAATAACAACTGAAGAGAAAGAGTTTACATAAAAGGGGATTAAACAATGGTTCCTTGAACTCATGGAATCCATTCTCAAGGTGATTTGAGAGTCAGTTAACTCAACCTCAGCATGCTCCATTAAAAGAGACAACCAAGCAAGTTGTGGCCTAAAATCAAGGTAACACCCATATCACAATTCTCAAAACTCGTGATATTAAGTGTTTTCGATGCCAAGGCAGGGGTCACATTGCAAGTCAATGCCCAAATAAGCAGGCAATGGTGATCAATGCTAATGGTGAAATTGAGACCGATGATGAAAAAGAAGATATTGATCTGAGGATGCCATCACTTGAAGATGCTGATGAATATGCAGAAGAAGGGAAATTGTTGGTTGCACGACGAACTCTCAATGTTCAAGCCCAAGATGAAGAAAACAACTAGCGTGAGAACTTATTTCATACTCGTTGTTTTGTGAAAAATAAGGTTTGTTGTGTTATTATAGATGGGGGAAGCTGCACTAATGTAGCTAGCACTGAGCTGGTGGAGAAATTGGCATTACCAACCTTAAAGCATCCGAAGCCTTATCGACTACAATGGTTGAACGACCAAGGTGAACTCAAGGTAACCAAACAAGTGTTGGTTGTATTTTCTATTGGAAAATATCCAGATGAAATACTATGTGATGTGGTACTAATGCATGCATGCCATATTCTTTTGGGACAACCTTGGCAGTTTGATCGTCAAGTTATGCATGATGGATTCTATAATAGGTACTCTTTTGTGATGAATGAGAGACCAATATCTCTTGTACCATTGACTCCAAGGCAAGTTTTTGAGGATCAACTGAAAAAGAAAAAGGCAAATGAACAGAAAATAGAAGAAAAAAGAAAAGAGAAATATCAAAGTTGAACAAAAAGAGGGAAAAGCCAGAAGTGGAAAAAAAAGAGAGTAAAAGCAACTTTATTGCAAGAAAAAGTGAGATCAAGCGAGCTTTACTTTCACATCAGGCTCTTATTGTACTTATGTAGAAGGACGCCTTTTTTTTGTACTAACGATTTTGTCGGATCTTTGTCGAGCAATATTATTTCTATTTTGCAGGAATTTATGGATGTCTTTCTTGATGAGATACCACCAGGTTTGCCACCAATTTGAGAAATAGAACATCGAATTGATTTCATCCCTGGAGCAACGATTCCCAACCGACCAGCATGTAGAAGTAACCCTGAGGAAACAAAGGAACTTCAACGTCAAGTCTTAGAGCTGATGGAAAAGGGGTATGTTCGAGAGAGTATGAGTCCATGTGCTGTGCCAGTGCTACTCGTACCTAGGAAGGACGGAACTTGGCGAATATGTGTTGATTGTCGAGCCATCAACAACATCTCGGTAAAGTATTGCCACACTATTCCTCCGTTTGGATGACATGTTAGATGAGTTGCATGGATCTTGTTTATTTTTTAAAATAGATCTTAAGAGCGGATACCATCAAATTCGAATGAAAGGAGGGGATGAATGGAAAACTGCATTTAAAACTAAACAAGGATTATATGAATGGTTAGTTATGCCCTTTCGATTGACCAATGCTCCAAGCACTTTCATGAGATTAATGAATCATGTATTACGTGCTTTTATTGGGAGATTTGTAGTTGTATATTGTGATGATATTCTAATCTATAGTAAGACTATGAATGAACATGTAGCACATTTAAGAGCTATGTTAGAAGCATTAAGGCAACATAAATTGTTTGCCAACTTGAATAAATGTGTCTTTTGTTCGAATAAACTTGTGTTTCTTGGATATATTATAAGTTTAGAAGGGATTGGAGTTGACGAGGAAAAGATTAAGGCAATTCGCGATTGGCTGACACCTAATTCGATAAGTCAGGTAAGAAGTTTTCATGGATTAGCTAGTTTTTATATATGTTTTGTTCCGAATTTTAGTAGTTATGTTGCACCTCTTACTGCTGTTATAAAGAAAAACGTACCTTTTAAATGGGGTAATGAGTAACAAAATGCATTTCAATTGATAAAGGAAAAACTAACTACTGCCCCATTGCTCTCATTGCCTAATTTTTCGAAAACATTTGAAATTGAGTGTGATGCATCAGGAGTAGGTATTGGAGGTGTATTAATGCAAGAAGGAAGACCAATTGCATATTTCAGTGAAAAGTTGAGTGGAGCAACCCTTAACTATCCTACCTATGACAAGGAGATGTATGCTCTAGTTCGAACTCTTCAAACATGGCAGCATTATCTATGGCCGAAAGAGTTTGTGATTCACACAAATCATGAATCTCTTAAGCATCTCGAAGGACAACACAAGTTGAACAAACACCATGCAAGGTGGGTGGAGTTCATTGAAATATTCCCATATGTGATCAAGTACAAACAAGGTAAGGAAAATATAGTTGCAGATGCTCTATCGCGAAGGTACGCTATGCTTTCAATACTTGATTCTAAATTGCTTAGTTTTGATTATATCAAGGATTTGTATGCAAATGATCCTGATTTCTGTGAAGTGTTTAAAGGTTGTAGAAGTGGTAAGTTTGGGAAATTTTATTTACAAAATGGATTTCTTTTTTGGGAAAATAAATTATGCATCCCTCAGTCTTCTTTGCGTGAGTTACTTGTTAGGGAAGCACATGCTGGAGGACTTATGGGATATTTTGGGGTAGCTAAGACTATGGCGATAATGCATGAGCATTTTTTTTGGCCCCACATGAAAGGGGATGTTGAGAAAATTTGTTCTCGATGCATTACATGTAAGGAGTATAAGTCTAGGAAACAACCTCATGGCCTGTATACTCCTCTTCCGATTCCTAATGCACCTTGGATCGATATTTCCATGGATTTTGTTTTAGGATTACCAAGAACTAAGAGGGGGAGGGATTCTGTGTTTGTGGTAGTTGATAAGTTTTCAAAGATTCCACATTTCATTCCATGTCATAAAACTGATGATGCATCGAATGTAGCCGATTTGTTCTTTAGAGAAGTTGTCAGATTGCATGGTATGCCTAGAACTATTATTTTTTATCGTGATTCAAAATTCTTGATTTACTTTTGGAAAACCCTATGGGGTAAATTAGGAACCAAACTGCTGTTTTCAACATGTCACCCACAAATTGGTGGTCAAACAGAAGTAGTAAATAGGACATTAGGTACTTTATTACGTTCTATAATAAAAAAGAATTTGAAATCATGGGAAGATTGCTTACCACATGTTGAATTTGCTTATAATCGTTCTGTTTATTCTACAACTAAGTTTTCACCATTTGAGATTGTTTATGGTTTCAATCCATTAACCCCTCTAGATCTAACTCCACTTCCTGTAGGTGAATTGGTGAATTTTGATGGAAAGAGAAAAATAGAATTTGTGAAAGAACTGCACGAGAAGACAAAGATGCACATTGAACATATGACTAAAGTTTATGAAAAACAAGCAAACAAGGGCCACAAAAGTGTCATTTTTTAACCCGACGATTGGGTCTAGCTTCATATGAGGAAAGAACGATTTCCGAAACAAAGTCGATCAAAACTTCTTCCTAGAGGAGATGGACCATTTCGTGTGTTGGAACGCATTAATAATAATGCTTACAAGCTAGAGTTACCTAGTGAGTATAGCGTTAATGAAAGCTTCAATGTTACTGATTTAATGCCCTTTGATGTAGGTGATGAAGAAATAGGAGATTTGAGGACAAATCATTTTTCAAGAGGGAGAGAATGATGTGAATCCTACTAAAGAGACTACAAATTCACAAGTTCAATCAAACGAACCTGCAATGGAGCTGAACAGTTTGTCACCAAATGAGATGAATAATCATTTGAGACTGCAAGAGGGCCCAATCACAAGGTTAAGGGCTAAAAGATTCAAAAAAGCTTTATATGCACTAATTAAAGAGATTACTGAATATTTAAATGGAAGCCCAAATGAAGAGCCCAAGATGAGCCCAAGAGAAGGTCCATATTTAATTAATAAGAAGAGATTTATTAATATAATAAATTACTTAGGATAATATTAGGTAGTTCAGATTTTTAAATTAGTTATTAAAATATCCTAGATATTTAGATTAGATATGGTTAGCTTATAACCATAATAGATTTTTTCCTTATTTTGTGGGCTATTTGGTTGTCTCAGCCTATAAAAGGCATACTCCAGAGCATTGGAGAAGACACTTTGGAATTTCAATTTTGTGAGTTTTGTCTTCTTTCTATCTTGAAGGAGCATTTGAACTTATCAAGTTTTTACCTATGGCGTTCAAGCAATCAAGACTTATCACCCGAGGTTTTCTAAGAGTTCTACTTAGAGGATTTGGGTGTGGCATCTACATGTCCCATACCTTATTTCTCACATAAACAAGTTATATTCCATCTTTTTGCACTTGTGTCGTGAAAGTCTTGGGGTCTTTGCCATATTTGTTGTAGGGTGTCGTCAGCATATTGGCGAGGTTCGCATCATCAGCCAAGCTGAAATCCGCCATTTCGAGCCTTCCTCATGCCAAACCAAGCCCTCCTAACACTTCCTCATCCCTCTCACGACCGAATTAGGACTAAAAGGTAAGCCAATTCAGCTCCCTTCTACAATTTCTGATCAATGTTAGAGAGAGAGTCAGTCGAATTTCAATGATGAAATTCTAATCCAATTTGACATCAATTGATGTCATTCTTGATCCTTGAAAAAACCACAAGAGGAGAACTACCTACCCAAAAAGAAAGCTCAGACTGCCATACTCTCAATGGTGAGTAATCGAAGCTTTCTCTCTCTACAGTTCATTTTCTAGTCAAGCTCCGTTTGAGCTCATTTTAATGTTAAAACTTGTGATTCAAATTACTAAAGAATCATATGAACATGTATAAACTCAATTTCAACTTCAATTTTTAACAATTGAAAATGTTTGATCGATCAATTTGATGAAATCAAATTTGGCTGTGTTAAAAAGTTAGAAATGGGGGAAAATAAGGGATTTTTGAAAATTCAAAGGACTGAAATGCAATTTCTTAAGGGTCAATTGGGCATGATAAAATGTTAGAGGGCCTATTGAGGAATTTTAGAATTTTTGGGGTGAGACATACCATTTTTGTAAAGGAATGGCAAAATGGTAATTTTGGAAAAGTTGGGGGGATCAAATTGGAAAGTTGGGAAATTAAACCCCTTTTTGTGAAATGGAATAAATTGAGGTCCTATGATAAATTTTAAAAGTTTTGGGACTCGATTTGAGGAAAAACTGGCATTAGGGACCTAAAGTTAAAGAGAAATAACTTTAGGGACCTAATTGCAAATAAATAAAAATTTTGTTTTCTCATCCATTTGGAATGAATGAAGGCTATTAGGCTGAGTGATAATGAACCGAGATGTTCATATCGTGTAGGAACACGAGTTACCAGGAATGCCAACATGGACAATATAAACCCCGCCCCTTTTGAGCTAAGGAAAACTAGGAAGAGAACTAGTCAAACTGAGCGAGAAAACCGAACCGGTTGACAAACCCGTTCAATTGTGAATGAACAATTTAGGAATTTACAACTCCCAGGTGATCCAAAGGGTTCATAATACTATGGAAAAATTGAAGAGGAAAACTAGACTAGTTTGGATGAACCAGGTCCAACAGGATTGAACCGGTTTATGAACTGAGTCGGTTTAAGAACTTGAACCGATAGAGATCGGGCAAAACAGAGGAATTCAACTCCATTGTACTCCAAAGAAATTCATAAACCATGGGAAGAAACCTTAGAACAAAGTGAGAGAAAAAAAATCAGACCAATTCAGGTGAACTGGACCCGAACCTAATTAAACTAGTTTAAGAACCAAGCAAGTTTATGAACCGAAATTGATAAAGAGATTATAAACCATGAATCTTATGGTCCCTAAGTGACCTATGGTGTCACAAAAGTCATGGAAATGGACTTGTGAAGGAATTGGGGGTGAAAACCAAACCGGTTCAGGTGAACTGGATTCGAACCGGTTTGGACTAGTTTGAACCACTATTGAACCAAATCCTAAATTCATTTTCTAGGTAGCTTTAAATAATTCAAATTGGAGATTTGAGGCCACATTGGATACAGAATAGATTTAGATGAATTTAGAAATTTTTAGATTTGAAAAAGTCGGTCAAATTGGGGAAAATTGGGGATTTTTGAAAATTCGAGGGACCGAAATGCAATTTCCTAAAATTGAGGGTCAATTGGGCATGATAAAAATGTTAGAGGGCCAATTGAGAAATTTTAGAATTTTTGGGGTGAAACTTACCATTTTTTCAAAGGAAGGGCAAAATGGTAATTTTGGAAAAGTTGGGGACCAAAATGGAAATTTGGGTAATTAATCCCCTTTTTGTGAAATGGAATAAATTGAGGTCCTATGATAAATTTTAAAAGTTTCGGGACTCAATTTGAGGGAAAACCGTCATTGGGGACTTAAAGTTAAAGAGAAATAACTTTAGGGGACCTAATTGCAAATAAATGAAGTTTGACTTGCTCATGTATTTGGAATGAATGAAGGATACTAGGGCAAATGATAATGAACTGAGATGTTCATATTATGTGGGAACATGAAGTACCAGGAACGCCAACAAGGACAGACTTGCATGAATACAAAGATCCGATCTAGTGGAATTCACGACATTAACGGGTGAATGGGTTTACTAACATCATACCCAGTTGGGATGATGAGCACAACTTAAAGTTAAAAAACCACTTACCGGTTGTGAGTGAAATTTTATATTATGCCCAGTTGGGGATGATAAGCACATTGAAATGAAAACCCACTACTATGTGGTATTTTAAACATCACGACTTAGAGTAGTGATGTGAAAACCATGCGGAAAAACTACTTACCAGTTGTAAGTAGATCATACCCAGTTGGTATGATGTAACTTCCTTGAAGGAAGTTGAAAACCTGTTCATTGGTTATGAATGAAAATGTCCTTAAATCGAGTTGGTATAATGGATAGTGAAAACATATTATTGTCAAAAGTGTTCTCCCCTGATTGTGTGCTAATGCTTAAACAATTTGGGAGACCATCTCGACGGGAGCTCGAATGGCTCTTATAGGCTGGGGGCCTCGGTTTTTGGAACTTGGGGGCTAATATGCCCGATTTTGAAAATCTCGTACAGTGGGCCCAAGGCTTGTTGGCACGAGTAGGAGCTCGTAAACAAACATGAATTATATGCCATAAAACTTTAAATAAAGGAATTGTTTGGCCATGGTACCAAGATAGGACCGACATACTCAGTCAACTAGTAGTAGTGCGACATGATAGGTCGACGAACTAGTCAAGACAAACAACTGCGGATTGAGTTGAGAGTTGGGGCCATTGGTCCAATGGCACTATAGATTACATGGCATGTTGAGGAAACTTTGATTGTGCATGCACTATGAGTACGGGATCATCAAGATGCCCATGAGGGGTAGTGATGAGACCCGTGCTTGGACCCGTCCATGCCATAAAACCCTAAAAATGCTAAAAAAAAACTATAAGAAACGCTAAGTAACGCTAAAAAACCTTAAAAAACATTAAGAAACACTAAAAAAATGCTAAGAATCGCTAAGAAACCCTATGAAACCCTAAGAAATGCTAATAAACACTAAGAAACCCTAAGAAACGATAAGTAATACTAGGAAACCCTAGTAAACGATAAAAAAATGCTAAAAAACCCTAAGAGCTGTTAAGGAACCCTAAGAAACGCTAAGAACCCTAAGAAATGCTAAAGACCCTTAAGGAAACCTAAGAAACGCTAATAAACTATAAGAAACCCTAAAAAACACTAAGAAATCCTATAAAACTATAAGAAATGTTGTGAAACTCTAAGAAATGCTAAGTAATGCTAGGAAACCCTAAAAATGCTAAGGAACCCTTAGAAATAGTAAGAAATGCTAGTAAACCCTAAGAAATGATAAGAAACGCTAAGAAACGCTAAGAAACACTAAGAAACGCTAAGAAACTCTCAGAAACTGTCTAAAACACTAAGAAACCCTAAGAAACTCTCAGAAATGTGAAGAAACTATAAGAAATGCTAAGTAATACTAAAAAAACTCTAAAAACACTCAAAAACCCCAAGAAACTCTAAAAATGCAAATTATCGCTAAGAAACGCAAATAAACCATATGAAACCCAAAAAAATGCTAAAAAATGATAAAAAAAAGCACTAAGAAATCCAAATAAAGCCAAAGAAAAGCTAATAAATCATAAGTAATCCTAAGAAACCCAAAGAAATGCTAAGAAAGCCTAAGAAACGCTTAGAATCCCTAAAAATCCTATGAAATGCTAAGAAACACTAAAAAACACTAAAAAGTGTTAAGAAACCCTACCAATTGCTAAGAAATGCTAAGAAACACTAAAAAACACTAAAAAGTGTTAAGAAACCCTACCAATTGCTAAGAAATGCTAAGAAGCCTTAAAAAACCCTAAAAACCATTAAAAACCCTAAGAAAACCTAAAAACTCAAGGAAACACTAAGAAAAGCTAAGAAACCCAAAGAAATACTAAAAAAAGCTAAGAAACACTATAAAACCCTAAGAAACTCTATAAAACCCTAAGAAACCCTAAAAAAACATTAAGAAACGCTAAAAAATGCTATGAATTGCAAAGAAACGCTATGAAACCCTATGAAACCATAGGAAACGCTAATAAACACTAAAAAGTGCTAATAAACCCTACCAAATGCAAAGAAACACTAAGAAACCCCAAAAATGATATATAAATGCTAAAAAATGCTAGGAAACCCTATGAAACCTAAGAAACTCTAATAAACCTTAGGAAACCCCTAAGAAATGGTAAGAAATGCTAAGAAACCCAAGTAAATGCTAATAAACACTAAGAAACACTAAGAAACCCAAAGAAATGCTAAGAACCCTCACAAACCCAAAGAAATGATAAGAAAACTTAAGAAATGCTTAGAATCCCTAAAAAAACCCGATGAATCCCTAAGAAAAGTTAAAAATAACTAAAAAGTGCTAAGAAACCCTACCAATTGCTACGAAATGCTAAGAAATACTAAGAAACCCTAAGAATCTCTAAGAAATGCTAAGCAACCCTAAAAAAGCCTAAGAAATCCTAAAAACTCTAGGAAACGCTAGGAAATGCTAAGAAACACTAAGAAACTCAAAGAAACACTAATAAACCCTGAGAAACACTAAGAAACGCTAAGAAATCCTATAAAAATCTAAGAAACGCTAAGAAATCTTAAGAAATGCTAAAAAACTATAAAAAAAACCCTAAGTAATACTAAGAAACACTACAAATACTTAGAAACTCCAAAAAAACGCTAAAAAATACTAAGAATCTCTAAGAAACGCTAAAAACCCTATGAAACGCTAATAAACCATAGAAAACCCTAAGAAAACTCTAGTAAACACTACAAAATGGTAAAAAAAACCTATGAAATCCAAATAAACCCATAAGGAACCCTAAGAAACCCAAAGAAACGCTAAGAAAGCTTAAGAAATGCTAAGAAAGCCTAATAAACGCTTACAAACACTAAAAAAACCTATGAAACTATAAGAAACGCTAAAAAACACTAAAACTGCTAAGAAACCCTACCAAACACTAAGAAATGCTAAGAAGCCCCTAGAAGACCTAAGAAACGCAAAAAAACCCTAAAAATCCCTTAAACTCTAAGAAACATTAACAAATGCTAAGAAACGCTAAGAAACCATAAGAAACGCTAAGAAACTTTAAGAAACGCTAATAAATAGTAACAAACCCTATAAAACCCTAAGAAACGCTAATAAACCTTAAGAGACACTATAAAACCCTATGAAACGCTAAGAAACCCTAAAAAACATTAAAAAATCCAAGAAACGCTAAAAAATGCTAAGAATTGCTAAGGAACTCTATGAAACCCTAAGAAACACTAATAAACCCTAAGAAACGGTAAGAAATGCTTAAAAAATGCTTAGAAACTTCAAGAAATGCTAAGAAACCCTAAAAAACATTAAGAAACCAAAGAAACGCTAAAAAATGCTAAGAATTGCTAAGGAACTCTATGAAACCCTAAGAAACGCTAATAAACCCTAAGAAACGGTAAGAAATGCTAGGGAACCCTAGTGAACGATAAGAAATGCTAAAAAACCCTAAGAACCCTTAAGGAACCTTAAGAAATGCTAAGAACACTTAAGGAAAATTAAGAAATGCTAAGAACCCTTAAGGAACACTAAGAAATGCTAAGAAAATACTAAGAAACACTATAAAACAATAAGAAATGCTGAGAAACTCTAAGAAATGCTAAGAAACTATAATAAATGCTAAGTAATGCTTGGAAACCCTAAAAAACACTAAGAAACCCCAAGAAACACTACAAAAACTGCTAAGAATCACTAAGAAACCCTATGAACCCCTAAGAAACTTTAATAAACCCTAATAAGCCCTAATAAACCCTTATAAATGTTAAGAAACTCTATGAAACCCTAGTAAACGATAAAAAATGCTAAGAAACCCTAATAAATCCAAAGAAACCCTAAGAAACACTAAGAACCCTCAAGGAACCCAAAGAACCCCAAAGAAACGCTAAGAAAGCCTAATAAATGCTTAAAAAACCTAAAAATCCTAAGAAATGCTAAAAAATAATAAAAAGATTTAAGAAATTCTACCAAATGCTAAGAAACAATTAGAATCCCTAAGAAATGTTAAGAAGCCACAAGAAGCCTTAAGAAATCCTAAGAAACACTGAGAAACTTTAAGAAACACTAAGAAACGCTAATAAACAATAACAAACCCTATAAAAACCTAAGAAACGCTAATAAACCCTAAGAGACCCTATAAAACCCTAAGAAATGCAAAGAAACTAAAAAAACACTAAAACACTATAAGAAACGCTAAGAAACCTTAAAAAAAACATTAAGAAATCCAAGAAACGCTAAAAAAACCCAATGAAACCCTAAGAAATGGTAAGAAACGCTACCCTAGTAAATGATAAGAAATGCTAAAAAACCCTAAGAGCGATAAGGAACCTTAAGAAATGCTAAGAACCCTTAAGAAACTCTAAGATATGCTAAAAATCCTTAAGGAACCCTAAGAAATGCTAAGAAACTATAAGAAACCCAATAAAACCCAAAGAAACGCTAAGAAACCCTATAAAATCCTACAAAATGTTGAGAAACCCTAAGAAATGATAAGAAACTATAAAAAATGCTAAGTAACGCTAGGAAACCCTAAAAAACCCTAAGAAACACTAAGAAAATTTAAGAAACCCTATAAATCCCTAAGAAACCCTACCAAATTCTAAAACATTCTAAGAAACCCTAAGAATCCCTAAGAAATGCTATAAAGCCACAAGAAATCCTAAGAAACGCAAAAAAAAATCCTAAAAATTCCTTAAAAAATCCAAGGAAACCCTAAAAACTCTAAGAAACGCTAAGAAACGCTAAAAACCCTAAGAAACACTAAGAAATCCTAAGAAACGCTAAAAAATGTTGAGAATCACAAAGAAACGCTAAGAAACCCCATGAAACCCTAAGAAACGCAAATCAACCCTAGGAAACCATAACAAACGCTAAAAAATGCTAGGAAACCCTAGTAAATGCTAAGAAACATTAAGAAACCCTAAAAAAATCCTAAGAAAGCCCAAGAAATGCTAAGAACACTTAAGGAATCCTAAGAAACCTAAAGAAACACTAAGAAAACCTAAGAAATGCTTAGAAAGTCTAAAAAACCCTATAAAACTCTAAAAACGCTAAAAAACATTAAATTTTGCTAAGAAACCCTACCAAACACTAAGAAATGCTAAGAAACCCTAAGAATCCCTAACAAATGATAAGAAGCCCCAGGAAACCCTAAGAAACATAAAGAAACTCTAAAAACACCTTAAAAACCCTAAAAATTCTAGGGAACACTAAGAAATTCTAAGAAAACCTAAGAAACCCTAAGATACACTAAGAAACTCTAAGAAACCCTATAAAACCCTAAGAAATGCTAATAAACCCAAAGAAATGCTAAGAAACTATAAAAAATGCTAAATAACGCTAAGAAACCCTAAAAAACACAAAGAAATCCCAAGAAACGCTAAATGAATGCTAAGAAACGTTAAGAAACCCAAAACAGTAATAAATCCTAGGAAACCCTAAGAAACTATAAGAAATGCTAGGAAACCCTAGTAAATGCTAAAAAAATGCTAAGGAACACTAAGAAACACTAAAAAACCCTAAGAAATCCTAAGTAACCCAAAGAAATGCTAAGAACCCTTAAGGAACCCAAACAAACGCTAATAAATGCCAAGAAACCCTACAAAACGTAAAGAAATGCTAAGAAACCCTAACAATCCCTAAGAAATGCTAAGAAGCCCCAAGAAGCCCTAAGAAACACAAAGAAACCTTAAAAACCCTAAAAACCCCTTAAAAATCCTAAGAAACCCTATAAAACCCTATGAAACACTAAGAAGCCCTAAGAAATGCTAAGAAACTATAAGAAATGCTAAATAATGCTAAGAAACCCCCAACAAACGCTAAAAAATGATAAGAAACGCTAAGAAACCCTATGAAACTCTAAGAAACGCTAATAAACCCTAGGAAACCCCTAAGAAACGGTAAGAAACGCCTAGAAACCCAAGTAAATGCTAAGAAACCCTAAGAAATCCTATGAAACCAAAAGAAATGCTTAGAACCCTTAAGGAACCCTAAAAAACCTAAAGAAATGCCAAGAAAACCTAAGAAATGCATATAAACACTAAAAAAATCCTATGAAACCCTAAGAAACACAAAAAAAACACTAAAAGATGCAATGAAACCTTAACAAAAAACTAAGAAATGCTAAGAAACCTTAAGAATCCCTAAGAAATGCTAAGCAACTCGAAGAGGCCCTAAGAAACCCTAAGAAATGCAAAAAATCCTAAAAACCCTAAAAATCCCTAAAACCTCTAAGAAAACTATAAAACTCTTAAGAAATGCTAGAAATGCTAAGAAACACTAAGAAATACTAAGAAATGCTAAGAAAATCTAAGAAACCCTAAGAAGCCCTATAAAACCCTAAGAAAGACTAAAAACCTTAAGAAACGCTAAGAAACACTAATAAATGCTAAGAAACTCTATGAAACCCTTTAAAACCCTAAGAAATGCTAAGAAACCCTTAGAAGCCCTATGAAACACTAAGAAATGCTATGAAACCATAAGACATGCTAAGAAACACTAGAAAAATAGTAAGAAACACTAAAAAAATGCTAAGAATTGCTAAGAAAACCAATGAAACCCTAAGAAACGCTAAAAACAGTAGGAAACTCTAAGAAATGGTAAGAAATGCTAGGAAACCCTAGTAAACGCTAAGAAATGCTAAGATACCCAAAGAAATCCAAAGAAACACTAAGAACTCTTAAGGAACCCTAAGGAACCCAAAAAATGATAAGAAACGCATAGAAACCCTAAAAAAACCCTAGGTAATACTAAAAAAACACTAAAAAGTGCTAAGAAACCCTACCATATGCTAAGAAACACTAAGAAACCCCAAGAAACACTAAATAAATGCTAAGAAACACTATGAGACCCTAAGAAATGCTAATAAACCCTAATAAAAGGTAAGAAACACTAAGAAACCCTAAGAAACACTAAGAACACTTAAAGAACTCTAAGAAACCCAAAGAAACGCTAGAAAAGCCTAAGAAACGCTTAGGAACCCTATGAAACTCTAAGAAATGCTAAAAACACTAAAAAGTACTAAGAAACCCTACCAAATGCTAAGAAATGCTAAGAAACATGAAGAATCCCTAAGAAATGCTAAGAAGCCCTAAAAAACCCTATTAAACCCTAAAAACACTAGGAAACACTATGAAATGCTAAGAAATGCAAAGAAACCCTAAAAAAACTCTAAAAACCCCTTAAAAAGCCCAAGTAACCTTAAAAACTCTAAGAAATGCTAAGAAACGTTAAGAAACCCTCAGAAACACTCAGAAATGCTAAGAAACTTTAGGAAACCCTATAAAACCATAAGAAACGCTAAGAAACCGCATAAAACCCCTAAGAAACTATAAGAAATGCTAAGTAACACTAAGAAACCCTAAAAACACTAAGAAATGCTAAAAAATGCTAAGAAACTCTAAGAAGCACTAATAAACCCTAATAATCCCTAGGAAACCCTATGAAACGGTAACAAATGCTAGGAAACCCTAGTAAATGCTAAAAAAGGCTAAGAAATGCAAATAAACCCAAAGAAATGCTAAGAACCCATAAGGAAAGCCTAAGAAATGCTAAAAAACACTAAAAATAACTAAGAAACCCTACAAACCGCTAATAAATGCTAAGAAACCATAAGAATCTGTAAGAAGTCCCAAAAAGCTCTAAGAAATGCAAAGAAACCCTAAAAAAAACCCCTAAAACCCCCTTAAAAAACCCTATAACACTAGAAACGCTAAAACACTCTAAGAAACCCATTAAAACTCTATAAAATGCTAAGATACCCAAAGAAACGCTAAGAAACTATACAAAACCCTATGAAACGCTAAGAAACCCTAAGAAACGCTAAGTAACGGTAAGAAACCCTAAAAAAACACAAAGAAACCCCAAGAAACACTAAAAAAATGCTAAGAATCACTAAGAAATGCAAAGAAACCCTATGAAGCCCTAAAAAATGCTAAGAAAGCCTAATAAACCCTAGAAAAACCTACAAAATGGTAAGAAACACTAGGAAAACCTAGTAAATGCTAAGAAACGCTAAGAAACCCTAAGAAATGTAAAGAAACCCAAGGAAATGCTAAGTACCCTTAAGGAACCCTAAGAAACCCAAAGAAACTTTAGAATGCCTAAGAAATGCTAAAAATCCCAATGAAAACAAAAGAAATGCTAAAAAAACTAAAAAGTGCTAAGAAACTCTAAAAAACAATAAAAATTTCTTAGAAACCCTACCAAACGGTAAGAAACCTTAAGAATCCCTAAGAAATGCTAAGAAGTCCCAAGAAGCCCTAAGAAACCCTAAAAACCCCTTAAAAACCCTAAGAAACCCCAAAAACTCTAGGAAATGCTAATAAATGCTAAGAAACCCTAGAAAACCCTAATAAACACTAAAAAATGCTAAGAATATCTAAGAAACCCTATAATACCCTAAGAAACGCTAAGAAACCCTAAGAAATGCTAAGAAATGCTAAGAAACTATAACAAACACTAAAAAATGCTATGAAACACTAAGAACCGTAAGAAACCCTAAGAAATGCAAAGACACTCTAAGAAACCCAATAAAACACTAAGTAATGCTAAGAAACCCTACAAAACCCTATGAAACCCTAGGAAATGCTAATAAACTATAAGAAATGCTTAGTAATGCTAAGAAACCCTGAAAAAACACAAAGAAATGCTAAAAAATACTAAGAATCGCCATGAAACCCGAAGAAACATTAAATAAACCATAGGAAACCCTAAGAAATAGTAAGAAACACTAGGAAACTCTAGTAAATGCTAAGAAACCCTAGGAAACCCAAAGTAATCCTAAGAAACCCTAAGAAACACTAAGAAAGCCTAAGAAACACTTAGAAACCGTAAAAAAACCCTATGAAACCCTAAGAAACACTAAAAAAAACACTAAAAAGTGCTAAGAAACTCTACCAAACTCTAAGAAATGCTAAGAAACCCTAAAAATCCCTAAGAAATGCTTAGCAGCCCCAAGATGCCCTAAGAAATGCCAAGAAAGACAAAGAAACCCTTTAAAAACCTTAAGAAACCCTAAAAACTTTAAGAAACGCTAAGAAATGCTAATAAACCCTAGGAAACCATAAGAAATACTAAGAAATGCTAAAAAACTCTATGAAACCCTATAAAACCCTATAAAACGCTAAAACACTCTAAGAAACCCTAAGAAATGCAAATAAACTATAACAAATGCTAAGTAACGTAAAAAAAAACCCTAAAAAACACTAAGAAACCACAAGAACGCTAAAAAAATGCTAAGAGTCACTATGAAATGCTAAGAAACCCTAATAAAACTTAGAAAACCATAAGAAACGGTAAGAAACACTAGGAAACACTTGTAAATGCTAAAAAATGCTAGAAAAACCTACAAAATGCTAAGAAATCTTAAGAAATCCAAAGAAACCCAAAGAAACGCTAAGAACCCTTAAAGAATCCAAAGAAACCCAAAGAAATGCTAAGAAAGCCTAAGAAACGCTTAGAAACACTAAAAAACCCTATGGAACCCAAAAAAAAGCTAAAGAACACTAGAAAGTGCTAAGAAGCCCTACCAAACGCTAAGAAATACTAAGAAACCCTAAGAATCCCTAAAAATGCTAAAAAGCCCTAAGAAACCCTAAGAAACATAGAAACGCTAGGTTTCCTTGGGTTTATTTGCTTTCGTAGGGTTTCTTAGTGTTTCTTATCATTTTTTGCGTTTACTAGGTTTTCCTAGCGTTACATACCGTTTCTTAGGGTTTCCTTGGGTTTATTAGGGTTTATTAGCATTTCTTTGGATTTCATAGGGTTTCTTACTGTTTCTTAGCTTTCTTAGGGTTTTTTAGTGTTTCTTAGCATTTCTTAGGGTTTTGCAGGGTTTCTTAGCGTATTTAAGGGTTTTATTGGGTTTCTTAGAATGTCTTAGCATTTTTTAGCATTTTTTAGGGGCTTTTAGGGTTTTTTAGGGCTTCTTGGCGCTTCTTAGCATTTCTTAGAGATCCTTAGAACCTAAGAATCTCTAAGCATTATTGTTGATGCGCTAACACCATACTCACCTGTTAACTCCAACTTATAAGAATTATTTTTGATGCGCTCCAACACTCAAAATGGTCCATCTCCTCTTGGAAGAAGTTTTGACCACCTTTGTTTTGGAAATTGTTCCTTCCTCACATGAAGCCAAACCCAATCTCTGAGTTCAAATGTAATATTTTTACGACCCTTATTTTCTTGATTTTCATATGCTTTAGTCTGCCTTTCAAGGTGCATCTTTGCCTTCTCATGCATTTGTCTCACGAACTCTACCTTTTTCTTTCCATCAAAATTTACTAACTCACCATTTGGAAGTGGAGTTAAATCTAGAGGGGTCAATGGATTAAAACCATATACAATCTCAAATGGTGAAAACTTAGTAGTAGAATGAATAGAATGAGTATAAGCAAACTCAACATGTGGCAAACAATCTTCCCATGATTTCAAGTTCTTTTTTATTATAGAACGTAATAAAGTACCTACTGTTCTATTAACTACTTCTGTTTGACCATTAGTTTGCTGGTGACAAACTGTTGAAAATAAAAGTTTTGTTCCCAATTTACCCCATAAAGTTTTCCAGAAGTAACTTAAGAATTTAGAATCATGATAAGAAACAATAGTTCTAGGCATACCATGCAATCTAACAACTTCTTTAAAGAACAAATTGGCAACATACGAGGCATCATCAGTTTTCTAACAAGGAATAAAGTGTGCCATCTTGGAAAACCTTTCAACAACCACAAATATAGAATCACTCCCTATCTTAGTCCTTGGTAATCCTAAAATGAAATCCATTGATATATCAATCTAAGGTCTACTAGGAATTGGATGAGGTGTATACAAACCATTAGGTTGCTGCCTAAACTTAGACTCCTTACATGTAATGCACCGAGAACATATTTTCTCAACATCCTTTTTCATGTGAGGCCAAAAAAAATGTTCATGCATATTGCCATAGTCTTAGCTACCCCAAAATGTCATATAAGTCCTCCAGCATGTGCTTCCCTAACAAGTAACTCACGCAAAGAGGATTGAGGGATGCACAATTTATTTTCTTGAAAAACAAACCCATTTTGCAAATAAAATTTTCCAAACCCACCATTTGTACAATTTTTAATCACATCACAAAAATCAAGGTCTTTTGCATAAAATTCCTTAATATAATCAAACCCAAGCAATTTTGATTGGCAAACAACTTATCTTTCCTTAAGGCTTCTAAAACAGTTGTTAAGTGTCTTACATGTTCATCCATGGTCTTGCTGTAGATTAGAATGTCATCAAAATATACAACTACAAACTTCCCAATAAAATCACACAAAACATGGTCCATTAATCTCATGAACGTATTAGGTGCATTTGTAAACCCCGCCCTTTTGAGTTAAGGAAAATCGAGAAAAGAACCAGTTAAATCGAGTAAGAAAACCGAAACAGTTCACATACCCGATCAATTGGGAACGGGCAATTTGAAAATTTACACTCCTAGGTGATCCAAAGGGTTCATCAAACCTTGGAAAAGAACCTTAGGATAAATTGGAAGAGAAAAACTAGACCGGTTTAGATGAATCGGAATCGATAGAGTATGGGCAAACAGGGAAATTTCTGGATCCCTTGTGACCCGATGAGATTTATAAACCTTGGGAAAGATACCTTAGAACAAAGTGGGAGAGAAAAACCACACTGGTTCTGGTGAACCGGACATGAATCGGATTAAATCGCTTTAAGAATCGAGCCGATTTATAAACCGAAGCAGATAGAGAGATGGTAAACTGGGAAATTTTTGGACCCTAACTAACCTAAGTAGTCACAAAAGTCATGAAAATGGACTTATGAAGGAATTGGAGATGAAAACCAAATTGGTTCAGGTGAACTAGATTTGAACCGTTTTAGATCAATTTGAATCACTATTGAACGAAATCCTAAATTCATTTTTCTAGGTGGCTTAAATAATTTAAATTTGAGATTTGAGGTCACCATTAGATAGAAAATGAATTTAGAAATTTTTATATTTGAAAAACTCGATCGAATGAGGGGTGAACCGACTAGTTTAAGGTTTGAACCCAGTTTGGACCGGTCTGGTCTAGTTCCAAACAATGTCATCTTCTTCCAATTGATGATAGCACTGTTCACTCGCCGAAATATCGAAGCAGCACCGGCGAAGAAGAAACATTTCCGTTTGATATCTTTCAGGCCATCAATGTCTGTCGTAAAGGTGCCAAACGGACAGCCAACAAGTCCTCGAGCTTCCTATATAAAGAGCCCCTCTCCATTCATTCTCTCCACACCTGAAAAGTTCACTCTCTCTCAGTTGCTTAGCTTTTCAGTGAAGCTCAAACTAGAGCTCCAATGTAGGGTCTTTTTTGAGCCAAAGAAGGTGAGGTGGGGTTCTCTAGAACTGGGTAGAAGTCAGCTACACACTTGTAGTCTCCATTTGCTCCGAGGGTCACCGAAGAAGCGCTAGTGTGATGGAATAGAGAAGAAGCTCCGGCGAACCAAAGCTGCCCTATTTCAACTGATGTGAATCCAACTAAAGAGACTACGAATTCACAAATCCAATCAAACGAACCCGCAATGGAGCTGAACAGTTTGTCACCAAATGAGATGAATAATCATTTGAGACTGCAAGAGAGCCCAATCACAAGGTTAAGGGCTAAAAGATTCAAAGAAGCTTTATATGGGCTGATTAAAGAGATTACTGAATATTCAAATGAAAGCCCAAATGAAGAGCCCAAAATGAGCCCAAGAGAAGGTCCATATTTAATTAATAATGAGAGATTTATTAATATAATAAATCTTCTAGGATAATATTAGGTAGTTTAGATTTTTAAATTAGTTATTAAAATATCCTATATATTTAGATTAGATATGGTTAGCTAATAACCATAATAGATTTTTTTCCTTATTTTGTGGGCTATTCGGTTGTTTTCTGAGCCTATAAAAGGCATACTTTAAACCCCGCACATTTGAGTTAAGGAAAACTGGGAAAAGAACCGGTCACACCGAATAAGAAAATCAAACCGGTTTACATTTGGGAATAAGTAATATGAAAATTTACAACTTTCGGTTGATTCAAAGGATTTATTAAACATTGAAAAAAAAACTTAAGAAAAACTAGAAAACAAAAACCAAATTGGTTCAGGTGAACTAAATTCCATAAAAATTTCAAAGTTGAGTGTGCTTACCTAAGAGTAGTGTGAGGATGGGTGACCTCCTAGGAAGTATGATTTTTTGTAACCCAAAATTTTGGTCAAAAATTTTTATGCGAATGTACGGCTTATCATAAATAGCCATCAATTAATATATATTTAATTATTAAAATTAATACCAATAATTTAATACCTAAATTAAATTATTGGAATTAATACAAATAATTTAATACCGAAATTAAATTATTGAAATTAATACCAAAATTAAATTATTGGAATTAATACCAATAATTTATGGCAATATTAATACTAGTAATAAATCTCGCCCATTTAATGCACGAGTTTTACGACTATATAAAGAGGTCATCCCCATTTTATTCTCCTCACACCTAAACACTTCTCTCTCTCTCTACTGCTCCATTTCCCGGTAAAGCTCGAACTAGAGCTTCGACTTGAACAAAGGTCGGGCTCTTTAGAACCGAGGAGAAGATAGCTATCTGATAGCAAACTCCAGTCAATCCGAGAATCGTTGGAGAAGCGCCGACATGATAGAATAGTGAAGCAACTCCAGCGGACCGAAGCTACCCTATTTCGGCCAAGCTGGAATCAGCCATTTCAAGCCCTCCTCAGGCCAAACCAAGCCCTCCCAACACTTCCTCAGCCTTTCCACGGCCGAATTAGGATCGAAAGGTAAGCCAATTCGGCTCCCATTTATAATTTTTTATCGATGCTAGAGAGAGAATCGACCGAATTTTAAATGACGAAATTCTAATCAAATTCCGCATCAATTGATACAATACTTGATTTTAGGATGAACCTCAGGACGAGACCTATCAACCCAGATCGAAAGCTCAGACTGTCGTGCCTTCACCGGTGAGTAATTGAAGCTTTCTCTCTCTACAGTCTATTTTTCAGCAAAGCTCCATTTGAGCTCGTTCCGACATTAAAATCTGCTATTCAAAGTTTTTTAGAATCGTATGAACATACAGTAACTCAATTTCAACTCCAATTTCAATAATTAGAAGTGTTTGATCGGTTAATTTGATGAAATCAAATTCGGGAGTGTTCAAGAGTTGAAATTGGGGGAAAATTTGGGGATTTTTGAAATTCAAAGGGGCCAAAATACAATTTTATGAAATTGAGGGTCAATTGGGCATGAAAATAATGTTGGAGGACCAATTGAGGAATATTGGAAAATTTGGGGAAAAACTTACCATTTTTGTGAGATAAGGGCAAAATGGTAATTTTGGAAAAATTAGGGAACCAAATTGGAAATTTGAAAAATTAAACCCCTTTTTGGTGAAATTGAATAAATTGAGGTCCCACGATAAATTTTAAAAGTTACGAGACTGAATTTGAGGAAAAATTGACATTAGGGACTTAAAGTTAAAGAGAAATAACTTTAGGGACCTAATTGCAAATAACTAAAAGTTTGGGTTTTCTCATTCATTAATGAATGAAGGCTGTTATGCCAAGTAATAATGAACAAGGTTGTTCATATCGTGTAGGAACGTTAAATACCGGGAACGCCAGCAAGGACAAGCTCGCGTGAATACAAAGAACCAGTCTAGAGGAATTCACGACATTAACGGGTGAGTGGGTTTACTAACGTCATACCCGGTTGGGATGATGAGCACAAATTAAAGTTAAAAACCACTTATCGGTTGTGAGTGGGTTTACTAACATCATACCCGGTTGGGATGATGAGTACAAATTCAAGATAAAAACCACTTACCGGTTGTGAGTGAGTTATTCACATCATACCCAGTTGGGATGATGAGCATAGTTTAAAGTTAAAAACCACTTACCGGTTGTGAGTGGGTTATTCACATCATACCCAGTTGGGATGATGAGCATAGTTTAAAGTTAAAAACCACTTACCAGTTGTGAGTGGGTTATTCACATCATACCCAGTTGGGATGATGAGCATAGTTTAAAGTTAAAAACCACTTACCGGTTGTGAGTGGGTTATTCACATCATACCCAGTTGGGATGATGAGCATAGTTTAAAGTTAAAAACCACTTACCGGTTATGAGTGGGTTTACTAACATCATACCCAGTTGGGATGATGAGTAAAACTTAAAGTTAAAAACCACTTACCGGTTGTGAGTGGGTTTACTAACATCATACCCGGTTGGGATGATGAGCATAACTTAAAAGTTAAAAACCACTTACCGGTTGTGAGAGGGTTTACTAACATCATACCCGGTTGGGGATGATAAGTGCCTCGATATAAAAACCCACTATTTAGTGGTATTTTAATCATCACTACTTAGAGAAAGTGATGTGAAAGTTATACGAAAAAAAACTACTTACGGGTTGTAAGTAGATCATACCCGGTTGGTATGATATGACTTCCTCGAAGGAAGTTGAAAACCCATTCATCGGTTATGAACAGAGATGTCCTTATACCGGTCAGTATGATGGACAGTAAAAACCTATTTTTGTCGGAAGTGCTCTCTCCTGACTGTGTGCCAATGCTTAAACAATTTGGGAGACCTTCTCGACGGGAGCTCGAATAGCTCTTATAGGCCGGGGGCCTCGATTTTGGAACTTGAGGGCTAGAATGCCTAGTTTTTTTGAAAATCTCGTACAGTGGGCCCAAGCCAGTTGGCACGAGCAGGAGCTCGTAAATGAACATGATATATGTGCCATAAAACTTAATAAGTGAATTGTTTGGCCATGGTACCAAGATAGGACCGACATGCTCAGTCAACTAGCGGTAGTGCAACATGACAGGTCGATGGACTAGTCAAGACAAACAGCTGCGGGTTGAGTTGAGAGTCGGGGCCGTTGGACTAGTGGCACCACAAATTACATGGCAATATAAGAAAACATTATTTGTGCATGCATTGTGAGTACGGGATCATCAAGATTCCCATGAGGGGTAGTGATGCGTCCTAGGGGCACTGGACGACCTGGTGGCTATAAGGGCAGTTCATCATTCCAAGTGTCTGTGCGAAATCTAGAGTAGCACGAAGCGCATGAGACCGGGGTGGGGATAGGATGAGGTCTCTGTCCTCATACGGACATGAAGAAGTGATTTCGGGATTGTGGGTGGGATGTCACGTACATCCACTCATTCCCAGGGTAGAAGTGGTCGTACTTCTATCCGGGTGCCAGGAAAAGTCGCTCCGAAGCCACTAGCGGGTTCAATAGTGATACTGACTTGCGAATGCGTGTAACCTTCATGATGAAGGATGTGTGTTGGGTGATGACACACCGTGGTAACTAAGAAATAATGGAAAAATCCAAATTTTTAAATGATGGGATTTTTTAAAATAAAGAAGTCTGGCACACTCCATATAAATATTTTTCTTAAAAGTCAAAAGCTTTTAAAAACCCATTCACTGAGTAGTCGTACTCACCCCCTCCCTTATATCCCTTTCAGGAAATCCCGGAAAGCCTCCCCTTAAAGACCGTCAACTAAGATGCCTGTAAGACAAGTATGTAAAGTTTTAAATTTCATACAGTTTTGATTATGCTATTCCAGGAAAAAGGTGCAAGTTAAAGGATGCCTTACTCTTTACGGTTTATGATATGGGGAAACCCCTTAATAAACCGGGAGAGTGGCGGGTTGATCACGGGGATCCGACCAAACCAGGTCGGGGCATGACACATACTCCACAACATTGGAGAAGACACTTTGGAATTTCAATTTTGTGAGTTTTGTCTTCTTTCTATCTTGAGAGAGCTTTTGAACTAATCAGATTTTTACTTGTGGTGTTCAAGCAATCAAGACTTATCACCCGAGGTTTTCTGAGTTCTTCTTGGAGGATTTGGGTGTGGCGCCTACATATCCCATACCTTGTTTCTCACATAAATAAGGTATATTCCATCTTTTTGCACTTGCGTTGTGAAAGACTTGGGATCTTTGCCATATTTGGTGTAGGATGTTGTCAGTATATTGGCGAGGTTCGCATCAGTTGGTATCAGATCACAAGTTGCATGGCAAGTTCCATCCCATCTTTTATATCTAATTTTTTTTTTATCTTATCTACCTATTTCTATTCTATATAAAAGAAAAACAAAAAAAAATTCTCCTCTTCTTCTATTTATCTTCTCTTCAGTAGGTTAAAAAAATGAAAAAAAAAAGCAAAAAAATTTTGTGCCAAAAAAAGCAAAAAAATTCGTGCTAAAAAAAAAGGCACACAATTCTATCTTGAATTTCATTCTTATTCTACTTTATCTAAGTCTACTTCATTCCATCTTAATTCCTTTCTCTATCTAAATTTTATTCTCTCTGAGTCTATTCGTACACCACACTTAAATTCTTCTGGAATTGGTTTTTTGAAAACCAAATTGATTTGTCTTGATTGTTGCTCAAGTTGAACTGCTTCGTAAAAAATGATTTGTTTTTAAAGTTCAATTCAGATTGAAAGAAGACATACGAGAGGAAAAAGGAAAGAGTGTTTGAATCTATAAGAAAAAGCCAATTGAGTGTGAAAACACGAGTGATTGAGAGAAATATGTAGGAACTCATGGCACAACGACGAGGAGAAACGCCAAATGAAGAAGATTCCCAGCAACCGATTCCAAATTTACAAATGCAAGCTATAATAAGCGAAATGAGATGAATGTTCAAGTCCGAGTTGGAACCGCTTCATGAGTGAATTGATCAATTGGAAGGAGTGAGGGGTTCACGTCAACATACCCCTACTGAACAATGACCTCGAAGCTTTCAGTCAAGACATTTTGATCCACAAGAACTTGAGGAGTTCGATTGATATGCTCATAGAGAATGACCCCAAGTTGATGACAACCTAGATAATATCAAGTTGAAGATAACCTCTTTTCAAGGAAACACTGATCCAGAAGCTTATCTTGAATGGGAAAAAGAGGATGAAGATGGTTTTTTATTGTTATAATTACTTATAGATGAAAAAGATACGACTTGCTACTGTCGAATTTACTGATTATGCTATAATATGGTGGGATCAGTTGGTGAAGGAAAGGAAACAAAATCATGAATGCCATGTGGAGTCTTGGGATGAAATGAAAGCGATCATGCGACGATGATTTGTTCCCGGCCACTATCACCGAGAGTTGTTCAATAAACTCCAAAGGCCTACCCAAGGATCAAAAAGCGTCGACGAATAGTTCAAGGAGATGGAGATTGCGATGATTCGAGCAAATGTGGATGAAGATAGAGTGGCAACAATGGCAAGATTTTTGCATGGTCTAAAACCATGAGATAGCTGATGTTGTGGAAATGCAATATCATGTTGAGCTCTAAGATATGGTACATCAAGCTATCAAAGTCGAATAACAACTGAAGAGAAAGAGTTTACATAAAAGGGGATTAAACAATGGTTCCTTGAACTCATGGAATCCATCCTCAAGGTGATTTGAGAGTCAGTCAACTCAACCTCAGCATGCTTCACTAAAAGAGACAACCAAGCAAGCTGTGGCCCAAAATCAAGGTAACACCCATATCATAACTCCCAAAACTCGTGATATTAAGTGTTTCTGATGCCAAGGCAGGGGTCACATTGCAAGTCAATGCCCAAATAAGTGAGCAATGGTGATCAATTCTAATGGTGAAATTGAGACCGATGATGAAAAAGAAGATATTGATCCAGGGATGCCATCACTTGAAGGTGCTGATGAATATGTAGAAGAAGGGAAATTGTTGGTTGCACGACGAACTCTCAGTGTTCAAGCCCAAGAAGAAGAAAACAACAAGTGTGAGAACTTAGTTCATACTCGTTGTTGTGTGAAAAATAAGGTTTGTTGTGTTATTATAGATGGGGAAAGCTACACTAACGTAGCTAGCACTGAGCTGGTGGAGAAATTGGCATTACCAACCTTAAAGCATCTGAAGCCTTATCGACTACAATGGCTGAACGACCAAGGTGAACTCAAGGTAACCAAACAAGTGTTGGTTGCATTTTCTATTGGAAAATATCAAGATGAAATACTATGTGATGTGGTACCAATGCACGCGTGCCATATACTTTTGGGACCATTACATATGGAAAAGTTTTTATGAAAACCACCAACCTTGCATGACGCTTCTTTAACCTATGCTTCCTCTTAATATGCAAATCAAATACATGATTCATGTGAATAATAGATTCTTTTCGCCTTAGCTGTCATATTTGTAGAGGTTAAGAAAACATAAATATCTCATTATCATAGGTATGATAGTTGAATGCTACTTTGCTCAACTTTTCACAAAAATATACTATCAATATATCTAAACTTCCTATTTTTAATACTTCACAATTAAGTTTGAATAATTTAGGAAAGTTAGGTAATGCAATAAAATAGAAACTAGTTAGTTTATCCCCTAAATATTTGAATATATTTTCTTGCACATCACATAATTTAAATAAAATATTTTCTTCTAAAAATAAAGTGAGATTTATAGGACATCTATTAAATTTAGTAATATAATCCATATAAAAATAAGTAAATCTAAGGAAACTTCTCATCTTACTTACCAAATAAGGTGTTGGCCAATCTTTAGTTGCCTTAATTTCCTTTTTAATTACAATCCATTTAGAAATAACAACATATTTAGGAAATATAAGATTATTAATACAATATATATATTTCCTAAAATTAGAAAATAACATATATTTCCTAAAAATATTTAAGGCCACTTTTAAATATATTTCATGTTTTTATAAGGAAATGTTATATATTATTATATCATCAAAACATGCATCAATAAACTTTTCAATAAAAGCAAATATAAAGTCATTCAATAACCTCATAGAAATATTAGTTGCATTGGTTAAACAATAAATCATAATTAGCCATTCATATAAACCAGGTTTTGTCATTAATGCATTTTTCAATCCATATTTATCTTTAATTCAAAATTTATTATATTCACCTTTAAAATTTACTTTTGAAATCAAATAATATCCATACAACTCATCTACCATATGATCTAAATAAGGAATAGAGTATCAAAAATATACCTGGGTATTATCAATAACACGACAATCAATGTATGCTTGACAAGTCTTACCCCTTTTGGATAGTTGCACAACTAGTGGATTAATTCTCCTTGGTCCATCAGCTTTATGACTTGGTGTTGAGTTTGATACTTGATTCCCTAAGTTAGTGCTAAACCATGAGATATCTTCATTGGAACATGCTTGAATTCTTGCAAAAAAAATGTAATATTGCTCAGCAAATATCCGACAATGGGGTTAGTATTTAAAAATATATCCTTCTACATAAGTACTGTAAGGACATGCAAATTTAAATTGTTCTCACTTTTTCTTGTAATAAAATTATTTTTACTCTCTTTCTTTTCAATTATGACTTTTTTTCTTTTCTTTTTCAATTTTGGCTTTTCTCTCTTTTGTTTCTCTTTCTTCCTTTTCAACATTGCCTTTTGTATCTTTCTTTTCAATTATGGCTTTTATCTCTTCTTGTTTTTCTGCTATTTTCTTTTCATTTGCCTTTTTCCTTTTCAATTGATCCTCATGTATTTGTTGTAGAGTCAAAGGTACAAGAGATATCGGTCTATTATTCATCATAAATGAGTACCTATTTGTTAATCTATCATGTGTAACTTGACGATCAAACTTACAAGGTTGTCCCAATAGAATATGACATGATTGCATTGGCACCGCATCACATAATACCTCATCTTTATATCTTCCAATAGAGAATGAAACCAACACTTGCTTGATTACCTCGAGTTTGTGTTGATCATTCAATCTTTGAATTTGATAAGGCTTCGGATGCTTCAGTGTAGGTAATTCCAACTTCTCCACAAGCTCCGTGCTAGCCATATTAGTGCAGTTTCCTCCATCTATGATAACAGAACAAACTCTATTTTTCATAGAACAACGAGTATGAAATAGATTCTCACATTGGTTGTCCATGATGTCATCAATCCATGGCCTTTCACTTGGAGTACATTGATTGATGGAATCATGTCCGTCACTATCATAATTAACTTGAAGATCTTCAAATTCCTTGAGTTCTTGAGTATCGAAACGCCTAGATTGAAAGCCCCAAGGTTGTTGTTCAACGGAAGTATGTTGATGTGAACAACGTCTCACACCTTCCTCCAAGTGATCCATTCACATGTGAAGTGGCTCAAATCTAGACTTTACAACTTGTTTCATCATGGCTTTCTGATGCGAACCTCGCCAATATGCTGACGACACCCTACACCAAATATGGCAATGATCCCAAGACTTTCACGATGCAAGTGCGAAAAGATAGAATATACCTTGTTTATGTGAGAAACAAGGTATAGGATATGTAGACGCCACACCCAAATCCTCTAAGAAGAACTCTTAGAAAACCCCGGGTGATAAGTCTTGATTGCTTGAACTCCACAAGTAAAAACCTGATAAGTTCAAAAGCTCTTTCAAGATTGAAAGAAGACAAAACCTCACAAGATATAAATTCCAAAGTGTCTATCTCCAATGCTGTGGAGTATGCCTTTTATAGGCTTAGAAAACAACCGAATAACTCATATAATGAGGAAAAAATCTATTATGGTTATAAGCTAACCTTATCTAATCTGACTACCTAATATTATCCTAAGAGATTTATTATATTTATAAATCTCTCCTTATTAATTAAATCTGGACCTTCTGTTGGGCTCATCTTGGGCTCTTCATTTGGGCTTCTATTTGAATATGCAGCAATCTCTTTAATCAGCCCATATAAAGCTTCTTTAAATCTTTTAACCCTTGACCTTGTGATTGGGCCCTCTTGAAGTCTCAAATAATCATTTATCCCATTTGGTGATAAAGTGTTCAGTTTCATTGCAGGTTCGTTTGATTGGGCTTGTGAACTTGTAGACTCTTTTGTCGGATTCACATCATTCTCCCCCTCTTGAAAATGATTTGTCCTCAAATCTTCTGTTCCTTCATCACCTATAGCAAAAGAAATTAAATTAGAAATATGTATGTTATAGCTAACAATATATTTATCAGATAACTTAATGTTGTAATGAGTTTTAACATTTTAAATGATCTCTCTAATTCTAAGAAATTTTAATAGTTTTCTATCCATAAACATTTCATTCCTTATATGTAAACTAACCCAAATCCCTGGATCAAAAACAATTTTCATGAAACTCTTGTTGTAAAGATTAATATTTTCTTGAATCTGCTGTTTTCTATCCAATAGATTAAAACCATAGATAATCTCCATTGGTGATAACTTAGTTACTGAATAAATATAACGATTATATGCAAACACAATATGTGGTAAACATGCAGTTGAAAATAGAAGTTTTGTAACCAACACAGTATTCCAAGAAAAATTAAGTAATTTAGTATCAATGATTGTAGACAAAATGTATCTTTTAGATAATGTATGACAAACTACATTTTTCATACCTTGCTTACATGATACTCATTCAGCTTGAGGGCTACTCCGCTGAACTTTTCATTATAATATGCAATTGATCTTCTTTCCTGACTTACCAAGTAAGGTGTTTGCCAATCTTGAATTACCTTAATTTCCTTGTCAATGGCAATCCCTTCAAAACTTATAACATATCCAGGAAATAGAAATTTATCCGAACAAATGATAAATATCTTAAAATTCTCAAACAATTTATCTTTCCTTAAAAGTTCTAACATCATTTTCAAATATTCCATAAGTTCATATACCAGGACGTCATCAAAATATATATAGTCAAACTTTAAAATGATAACATGCAAGATATGCTTCATTAATATCATGAAAGTGCTATAGGCGTCAATCCAAAAATTACAGCTAACCAATCATATAGACCTGGTTTTGTTTCAGATGTTATTTTCAAATCATCTTTTTCTTTAATTTGAAATTGATGATATTCACTTTAAGACCACGTTTTGAAAGCAAATAGTATCTATGCAACTCAATAACAATATCATATAAATAAGAAAGATGTTGTCGATACTTTACCGTGATATTATCAATGGCTCGACAATTGAGGTATATTTGCCAAGTATCGTCCTTCATGGGTACAACACATGAGCTTGCTCTTACGTATATATCTCCTTTCCATCAATTTTAGGACTTGGTGTTGACTTTGATACTTGTTTTCTCGAACTAGTGGCAAACCAAGAGTTATCTTCTTTGTAATGACATTCCTGAATTCCTATAGAAGAGAAACACTAATGCTCGGCAAATATCCGACAATATGGTTAGTAAAATATAAATCCTTGTACATAAGTACTGTAAGGATAGGATATGAAATTGTATCTTTCTTGATCTCACTTTTTCTCTCCATAAAATTGTTTTTACTCTCTTTTCTTTGTATTATGGCTTTTCTCTCTTCTTTTTCAATGTTGCCTTTTTTCTCTTCAATTTTGGCTTTTCTCTCTTCTTGTTTTTCTGCTATTTTCTTTTCATTTGCCTTTTTCTTTTTCAACTGATCTTGAAAAACTTGTAAAGTCAAAGGTACAAGAGATATTGGTCTATTATTCATCACGAATGAGTACCTATCTGTAGATCTATTATATGTAACATGACGGTCTAACTTCCAAGGTTCTCCCAATAAAATATGACATGCATACATTGGTACTATATCACATAATATTTCATCATGATATTTCCCAATAGAGAATGACACTATCACCTGTTGGGTTACCTTGAGTTTGGGTTGATCATTCAGCCTTTGAATTTGATATGGCTTTGGATGCTTCATTGTATGCCAACTTCTCCACAAGCTCGATGCTAGTAAAGTTAGTGCAGCTTTCCCCATCTATGATCACAGAACAAACCTTATTTTTCATAGAGCAACGAGTATGAAATAACTTCTCACGTTGGTTATCCAAGATATCATCAATCCATGGTCTGTCCCAAGTAGTAAGTTGATTGAAGGAATTGAGCTTGATGTTGTCACGATTAACTTGGAGATCATCAAACTCCCCCAGTTCCTGTGGTTCGAAGCATTGAGATCGACTGCTCCACGGTCGTTCAATGGAAGTATGTGAGTGTCGTCTCACACCTTCCTCCAAACGATCCATTCATGTATGGAGTGGCTCAAATTCAGACTTCACTATCTGTTTCATTTTACTCTTCATTGCTTTCCATTGTAGGTTTTGAATAGGCGATATGAAACCCTCTTCTTTCATTGTGTTTCCTTGTCGTTGGGCCTTCTGAACCTGATAATTGTTAGAAAGAAAAGAACCTCACAACTCTCCCTCACATGTTTCTCTCAAACACTCATGTTTCACACTCAAATGGCTTTTTCTTATAGATTTAAAGCACTCTTGCCTTTTCCCACTCATATGTCCTCTTTCAATTTGAATTGAACTTTAAAAACAAATTGTTTTTACGAAACAGTTCAACTTGAGGAACAATCAAGACATATCGGTAAAGGTTTTAAAAAAGCAATTCCAAAGAATTTAAGTGAGAGGTATGAATAGATTCAGATATAAGAGTAAAATTTAAATAGAGAAGAAAGAAATGAAGTAATAGACTTAGATAGAGCAGAATAAAAATGAGATATAAGATACAAATTGTGTGCCACTTTTTTTTTCTTTTGCCTTTTTTTCACGAATTTTTTTTCTCTTTTTTTTAGCATGAACTTTTTTTGCTCTTTTTTTTTTGCACGAATTTTTTTTGGCTTTTTTTTCTCTTTTTTTAACCTATTGAAGAGACGATAGATAGAAGAATATGATAATTTTTTTATAGAGAATAGAAATAGGTAGAGAAGATAAAAAAAAGAACTAGATAAAAAAAATGGTATGGAACTTGCCGTGCAACCGTGTACTCTGATACCAACTGATGCGAACCTCGCCAATATGCTAACGACACCTTACACCAAATATGGCAACGATCCCAAGACTTTCACGATGCAAGTGCAAAAAGATAGAATATACCTTGTTTATGTGAGAAACAAAGTATGGGATATGTAGACGCCACACCCAAATCCTCTAAGAAGAACTCTTAGAAAACCCCGGATGATAAGTCTTGATTGCTTGAACTCCACAGGTAAAAACCTGATAAGTTCAAAAGCTCTTTCAAGATTGAAAGAAGACAAAACCTCACAAGATATAAATTCCAAAGTGTCTGTCTCCAATGCTGTGGAGTATGCCTTTTATAGGCTTAGAAAACAACCGAATGACCCATATAATGAGGAAAAAATCTATTATGGTTATAAGCTAACCTTATCTAATCTGACTACCTAATATTATTGATGTGAATCTGACAAAAGAGTTTACAAATTCACAAGTCCAATCAACCGAACGTGGAATGGAGCTAAACACTTTGTCACCAAATGGGATGAATGATTATTTGAGACTTCAAGAGGGGCCAATCACAAGGTCAAGGGCTAAAAGATTCGAAGAAGCTTTATTATATGGGCTGATTAAAGAGATTGCTGAATAATCAAATAGAAGTCCAAAATGAAGAGCCCAAGAGGAGCCTAAGAGAAAGTCCAGATTTAATTAATAAGGAGATAGGGTTAGATTAGATAAGGATAATATTAAGTGGTTAGATTAGATAAGGTTAGCTTATTATGTGGGTCATTCGGTTATTTTCTGAGCCTATAAAAGGCATACTCCACAGCATTGGAGAGACACACACTTTGGAATTTATAACTTGTGAGGTTTTGTCTTCTTTCTATCTTGAAAGAGCTTTTGAACTTATCAGGTTTTTACCTGTGGCGTTCAAGCAATCAAGACTTATCACCCGGGGTTTTCTAAGAGTTCTTCTTAGAGGATTTGGGTGTGGCGTCTACATATCTCATACCTTGTTTCTCACATAAACAAGGTATATTCCATCTTTTCACACTTGCGTCGTGAAAGTCTTGGGATCGTTGCCATATTTGGTGTAAGGTGTCGTCAGCATATTGGCGAGGTTCGCATCAGTTGGTATCAGAGCACACGGTTGCACGGCAAGTTCCATCTCATCTTTCTATCTAGTTCTTTTTTTTTTATCTTCTCTACCTATTTCTATTCTCTATAAAAAAAATTATCATATTCTTCTATTAATCTTCTCTTCAGTAGGTTAAAAAAAAAAAAGGAGAGAAAAAAAAGCCAAAAAAAAATTCGTGCCAAAAAAGAAAGAGCAAAAAAAAGTTCGTGCTAAAAAAAAAGAAAAAAAAATAGTTCGTGCTAAAAAAAAAAGAAAAAAAAAATAGTTCGTGCAAAAAAAAAAAGAGCAAAAAAATCGTGGAAAAAAAAGGCAAAAGAAAAAAAAAAAAAGGAGGCACATAATTATATCTTATATCTCATTCTTATTCTGCTATATCTAAGTCTATTACTTCATTCTATCTTAATTTCTTTTTTCTCATTTAAATTCTTTGGAATTACTTTTTGGAAACCTTTATTGATATGTCTTGATTGTCCCTCAAGTTGAACTGTTTCGTAAAAAAACGATTTGTTTTTAAAGTTCAATTCAGATTGAAAGAAGACATATGAGTGGAAAAAGGCAAGAGTGTTTTAAATCTTTAAGAAAAAGCCATTTGAGTTTTAAACATGAGTGTTTGAGAGAAACATGTGAGGGAGAGCTGCGAGGTTCTTTTGTTTCTAACAATTGGCAGGATTACAATTTCCAACAAAGAGAAAACACATGGAAAGAAGCCAGTTTCCCTCAACCCGTTCAAAATCTAGATTGGAAAGCCATGATGAAACAAGTTGTAAAGTCTGGATTTGAGCCACTTCACACGCGAATGGATCGCTTAGAGAAAGGTGTGATATGTCGTTCACATCAACATACTTCCATTGAACAACAACCTTGGTGCTTTTAATCTAGGCGTTTCGATACTCAAGAACTCGAGGAATCTGAAGATCTTCAAGTTAATTGTGATAGCGCCGGACATGATTGCATCAATCAATGTACTCCAAGTGAAAGGCCATGGATTGATGACATCATGGACAACCAACGTGAGAATCTATTTCATACTCGTTGTTCTATGAAAAATAGAGTTTGTTCTGTTATCATAGATGGAGTAAGCTGCACTAATATAGCTAGCACCGAGCTTGTGGAGAAGTTGGCATTACCTACACTGAAGCATCCGAAGCCTTATCAAATTCAAAGATTGAACGATCACCACAAACTCGAGGTAACCAAGCAAGTGTTGGTTTCATTTTTTATTGGAAGATATAAGGATGAGGTATTATGTGATGTGGTGCCAATGCAAGCATGCCATATTCTATTGGGACAACCTTGGAAGTTTGATCGTAAAGTTACCCATGATAGATTAACAAATAGGTACTCATTTGTGATGCATAATAGACCGATATCTCTTGTACCTATGACTCTACAGCAAATACATGAGGATCAATTGAAAGGGAAAAAGGCAAATGAAAAGAAAAAAGCAGAAAAACAAGAAGAGATAAAAGCCATGATTGAAAAGAAAGATACAAAAGGCAATGTTGAAAAGGAAGAAAGAGAAACAGAAGAGAGAAAAGCCAAGTTTGAAAAGGAAAAGAAAAAAGTCATAATTGAAAAGAAGGAGAGTAAAAATAATTTTATAAGTTTACATGTCCTTACAGTACCTATGTACAAGGATATATTTTTAAATACTAACCCCATTGTCGGATATCTGCCGAGCAATATTATATCTTTTTTGCAGGAATTTAAGCATGTTGTAATGAAGAAATCTCGTGGAATCAAGCATCAAACTCAACACCAAGTCATAAAGCTGATGACAAAGAGAATTATATCCAGGAGAATTAATCCACCAGTTGTGCAACTATCCAAACGGGGTAAGACTTATCAAGCATACATTGATTGTCGAGTTATTGACAGTACCCAGGTATATTTTCGATACTCTATTCCTTATTTAGATCATATGTTAGATGATTTGTATGGATCTTATTTAATTGCAAAAATAAATTTTAAAAGTGAATATAATAAATTTCGAATTAAAGATAAATATAAATTAAAAAATGCATTAAAGACAAAACCTGGTTTATATGATTGGTTGATTATGATATTTTGTTTGAATAATGCAACTTATACTTCTATTAGGATAGTGAATTATTTCTTAAATAATTTTATTGAAAAATTGGTTGATATATATTTTGATTATATAATAATATCTAATTATATATCTAATATGTCCTCAGATGAACATGAAATATATTTAAAAGTGGCCTTCAATATTTTTAGGAAATATATATATGGTATTAATAATCTTATATTTTCTCAATATGTTACTATTTCTAAATGGATTGTAATTAAAAAGGAAATTAAAGCAACTCAAGGTTGGTCAATATCTTATTTGGTAAGTAAGATGAGAAGTTTTCTTAGATTAACTTACTTTTATATAGATTATGTTTCTAAATTTAATAGTTATCATTTACCTCTCACTATGTTTTTAGAAAAGAATATTTTATTTAAATTATGTGATGTGCAAGAAAATATATTCAAATATTTAGGGGATAAACTAAGTAGTTTCCTTTTTATTGCATTACCTAACTTTGTTAAATTATTTAAACTTAATTGTGAAGTATCAAAAATAAGCAGTTTAGATATATTAAAAATATATTTTAGTGAAAAGTTGAGCAAAGTAACATTCAACTATCATACTTATGATAATGAGATATTTATGTTTTCTCAACCTCTACAAATATGGCAGCTAAGGCAAAAAGAATCTATTATTCACATGAATCATGTATTTGATTTGCATATTAAGAGGAAGTATAGGTTGAAGAAGCGTCATGCAAGGTTGGTAGTTTTCATCAAGTCTTTTCCATATGTGATCGAGTATAGACAAGGTATGAAATATATAGTTATTGATGCACTATCACGAAGGTATGTCTTTCTTACAACCATTGATACTAAATTGCTTAATTTTTCTTGGAATACTGTGTTGGTTACAAAACTTCTATTTTCAACTGCATGTTTATCACATATTGTGTTTGCATATAATCGTTATATTTATTCAGTAACTAAGTTATCACTAATGGAGATTATCCATGATTTTAATCCATTGGATAGAAAACAGCAGACTCAAGAAAATATTAATCTTTACAACAAGAGTTTCATGAAAGTTGTTTTTGATCCAGGGATTTGGGTTAGTTTACATATGAGGAATGAATGGTTTATGAATAGAAAACTATCAAAATTTCTTAGATTAGAGGGATTATTTAAGGTGTTAAAACTCGTTAGTAATAATTATAACAGGAAGTTATCTGGCAAATATATTGTTAGTAATAGCATATATATTTATAAGTTAATGTCTTTTGATGTAGGTGATGAAGGAAAAGAAGATTTGAGGACAAATCATTTTCAAGAAGGGGAGAATGATGTGAATCTGACAAAAGAGTTTACAAATTCACAAGTCCAATCAACCGAACGTGGAATGGAGCTAAACACTTTGTCACCAAATGGGATGAATGATTATTTGAGACTTCAAGAGGGGCCAATCACAAGGTCAAGGGCTAAAAGATTCGAAGAAGCTTTATTATATGGGCTGATTAAAGAGATTGCTGAATAATCAAATAGAAGTCCAAAATGAAGAGCCCAAGAGGAGCCCAAGAGAAAGTCCAGATTTAATTAATAAGGAGATAAGGTTAGGTTAGATAAGGATAATATTAAGTGGTTAGATTAGATAAGGTTAGCTTATTATGTGGGTCATTCGGTTATTTTCTGAGCCTATAAAAGGCATACTCCACAGCATTGGAGAGACACACACTTTGGAATTTATAACTTGTGAGGTTTTGTCTTCTTTCTATCTTGAAAGAGCTTTTGAACTTATCAGGTTTTTACCTGTGGCGTTCAAGCAATCAAGACTTATCACCCGGGGTTTTCTAAGAGTTCTTCTTAGAGGATTTGGGTGTGGCGTCTACATATCTCATACCTTGTTTCTCACATAAACAAGGTATATTCCATCTTTTCACACTTGCGTCGTGAAAGTCTTGGGATCGTTGCCATATTTGGTGTAAGGTGTCGTCAGCATATTGGCGAGGTTCGCATCAATTATCCTAAGAGATTTATTATATTTATAAATCTCTCCTTATTAATTAAATCTGGACCTTCTGTTGGGCTCATCTTGGGCTCTTCATTTGGGCTTCTATTTGAATATACAACAATCTCTTTAATCAGCCCATATAAAGCTTATTTGAATCTTTTAGCCCTTGACCTTGTGATTGGGCCCTCTTGAAGTCTAAAATAATCATTTATCCCATTTGGTGACAAAGTGTTCAATTTCATTGCAAGTTCGTTTGATTGGGCTTGTGAACTTGTAGACTCTTTTATCGGATTCACATCACTTTCCAATCTAGATTTTGAATGGGCTGAGGGAAACTGGCTTCTTTCCATGTGTTTCCTCTTTGTTGGAAATTATAATCCTGCCAATTGTTAGAAACAAAAGAACCTCACAACTCTCCCTCACACGTTTCTCTCAAACACTCCTGTTTAACACTTAAATGGCTTTTTCTAAAAGATTTAAAACACTCTTTCCTTTTTCCACTCATATGACTTCTTTCAATTTTAATTGAACTCAAGAACAAATCATTTTCATGAAGCAGTTCAACTTGAGGAACAATTAAGACAAATCGACAAAGTTTCAAAAAGCAATTCTAAAAAGGTATGAGGATATTCAAAAATATATATAGGAAGAAGAGTAAAATCTAATAGAGTAGAATGAATAAGATACTGAATATATACTTTTGTGCCTTTTTTTTTGCCTTTTTTATGCCTTTGTTTATAATTCTTTTTTTGCCTTTTTTTTTATTCTTTTAACTTTTTTTCACACCTTTTTTTAAAATAATTTTTCTTACGAATTTTTTTGGCTTTTTCTTTAAATAATATATTTGGCTTTTTTTGGCCTTTTCTATTATAAGGAAAGAAGATAAAAATATAGATTTTTTTTATAAAGAATAGAAGTAGAATCAAAATATAACTAGATAGGACAAAAAAGAGATTTTTTTGTGATTTTTTATACTGAATAGGAATAGATAGAAAATAATAAAAATATAACTCGATAGGAGAAAAAAAGAGATTTTTTTGTGATTTTTTATACTGGATAGAAATAGGTAGAAGATAAGAAAATAGAACAAAAATTGAAAGGATAGTATGGAACTTGTCGTGCAACCGTGTGCTCTGATACCAACTGATGCGAACCCCGCCAATATACAAACGACACCCTACACCAAATATGGAATAGACCCCAAGACTTTTATGATGCAAGTAAAAAGGATGGAATATACCTTGTTTGGTTAAGAAACAAGGTACGGATAGATGTAGACGCCACACCAAACTCCTCTAAGAAGAGCTCCTAGAAAACCCTGGTGATAAGTACAATTGCTTGAACGCCACAAGTAAAAACCTAATAAATTCAAAAGTTCTCTCAAAAGAGAAAGAAGACATAAGCCTCACAATAAAATTAAAATCAAATATCTATTTACAATGGTCTAAAGTTAGCCTTTTATAGGCACTTGAGAATATTAGCAATTATCTAAATATGGAAATAAAATATTGGGGTTGACATGCCAACCATATAGAAAATATTGCTAATATATTTCTTGATCATATCTAGAAAATATATTATTTCCTAATTTAATCTTCTAGAAGATTTATGATAAATCTCTCACTTTAAATTCAAATTTGAAATTCAAATATTAATTATCTTCTTGAGATCTTATTGGGATTTTCTTTTGGGCTTGAGATCTTATTGGGCTCTTCCTTTTGGGCTTGAGATCTTATTGGACTCATCCTTTGGGATTCCACATGGGTTTCTTCAATTGCTCCAATTAATCCATTCAATGCTTCTTCAAATCTTTTGGCCCTTAACTTGTGACTCACAGCATGCCCAATTTGATTCATATCAGTTTCTAAGTATTTTTTAGAGTCTAATAGAGTTACTTAGCGTTTCTTATAGTTTGTTAGCATTTCTTAGGGATTCTAAGAGTTTTTTAGCATTTCTTTGCATTTCATAGGGTTTCTTAGCACTTTTAGTGATTCTGAGCATTTCTTAGGGTTTTATAGGGTTTTTAGGGTTTCTTACGCTTTCTTAGAGTTTCTTTGGCTATCTTAGGGTTCCAAAAGGGTTCTTATCGTTTCTTTGGGTTTATTTGGATTCCTTAGGGTTTCTTAGCATTTCTTAGCAATTCTTAGAATTGTTTTAGCGTTTCTTGGGGTTCCTTAGTGTTTCTTAAGTCTTTCATAGCAGTACTTAGCGTTTTGTATGGTTTCTTAGTATTTCTTAGGGTTTCTAAGTGTTTCTTAGGGTCTTATAGGGTTTCTTAGAGATTATTAGGGTTTACTAGCGTTTCTTAGCAATTGTTTAGCATTTCTTAAGGTTTCTTAGTGTTTGGTAGGATTTTTTAGCACTTTTGAGTGTTTTTTAGCGTTTCTTAGGGTTTCTAAGCATTTTTTTAGTCTTTCTTAGCATTTTTTTGGGTTTCTTAGGGTTCCTCAAGGGTTCTTAGCATTTCTTTCGGTTTCTTTGTTTTTCTTAGGGCATCTTAGCTTTTCTTAGGGGTTCTAAGCGTTTTTTAGCATTTACTAGGATTTCCTAGCGTTTCTAACTATTTCTTAGGGTTTATTCGCGTCGGTTCTTAGGGTTTCTTAGCTATTCTTAGCATTTCTTGGGGTTTATTAGTCTTTTTTAGGGTTTCTTAGCGTTGCTTATAGTTTCTTAGCATTTCTTAGTGTTTCCTAGAGTTTCTTATGGTTTCTTAGCGTTTCCTAGTGTTTTATAGGGTTTCTTAGTGTTTCCTAGTGTTTTATAGGGTTTCTTAGAGTTTCTTATTGTTTCCTTGGGTTTCTTAGGTTTTCTTACCGTTTCCTAGAGTTTTGGGGTTTTTTTAGGTGTTTTTAAGGTTTATTTATGTTTCTTAGGGTTTTTGGGGGCTTATTAGCATTTCTTAGAGATTCTTAGGGTTTATTAGAATTTCTTAGGGTTTCATAGGGTTTGTTCGCGTTTATTAGTGTTTACTAGGGTTTTCTATCATTTTTTACCGTTTCTTGGTGTTTCCTAGGGTTTATTAGCGTTTCATATGGTTTCTTAGTGTTTTTTTAACGATTCTTAGCATTTTTTTAGCATTTCTTAAGGTTTCTTAGTGTTTTCTTAGGGTTTCTGAGTGTTATTTTGTGTTTCTTAGCTTTTCTTAGGCCTTTTTATAGTTTCTTAGGGTTTTATAGGGTTTCTTGGGGTTTTATAGTGCTTCTTAGAGTTTATTAGGATTTCTTAGCGTGTATTAGTAGTTTTTTAGTGTTTTGTAGAGATTTTAGGGTTTCTTGGGGGTTTTTTAAGGGGATTTTAGGGCTTCTTGGAGCTTTTTTGCATTTATAAGGGATTCGTAGGGTTTTTTTAGGGCCTATAAGCGTTTCTTAGGCTTTCATAGCATTTTTTTGGGTTTCTTCAGGTTCCTTAAGTGTTCTTAGCATTTTTTTCGGTATTTTAGCGTTCCCTAGCATTTACTATTTTTCCCTAGCATTTCTTACGGTTTCCTAGGTTTTATTAGGGTTTATTAGGATTTTATACTGTTTCTTAGCGTTTCTTAGCTTTTGTTTACCGTTTCTTGGGGTGTCTTAGTGTTTCTCAGTGTTTATTAGAACTTTTTAGGGTTTCTAAGCATTTCTTAAGGGTTCTTAGTGATTCTTTGGATTTCTTAGTGAGTCATAGCGTTTCTTAGCTTTACTAGTGTTTCTTACCATTTTGTAGGGTTTCCAAGGGTTTATTAGCATTTCTAAGTATTTTTTTAGCTTTTCTTGGGGTTTCTAAGTGTTTTTTAGGGTCTAATAGCGTTACTTACCATTTCTTATAGTTTCTTAGGGTTTTTTAGCACTTCTTTGCGTTTGATAGGGTGTCTTAGCACTTTTAGTGGTTTTGAGCGTTTCTTATGGTTTTTTAGGGTTCTTTAGGGTTTCTTACGCTTTCGTTGACTTTGTTTTGCTATCTTATGGTTCCGAAAGGGTTCTTATCGTTTCTTTGGCTTTATTTGGATTCCTTAGGGTTTCTTAACATTTCTTAGCAATTCTTAGAATTGTTTTAGCGTTTCTTTAGGTTTCTTAGTGTTTTTCAAGTCTTTCATAGCGGTACTTAGCCTTTTGTATGGTTTCTTAGCATTTCTTAGGGTCTTATACGGTTTCTTAGAGATTATTAGGGTTTATTAGCATTTCTTAGCATTTGTTTAGCATTTCTTAAGGTTTCTTAGTGTTTGGTAGGATTTTTTTACACTTTTGAGTCTTTTTTAGCATTTTTTAGGCTTTCATAGGGTTTCTAAGCGTTTTTTAGTGTTTCTTAGCATTTTTTTGGGTTTCTTAGGGTTCCTTATGGGTTCTTAGCATTTCTTTCGGTTTCTTTATTTTTCTTAGGGAATCTTAGCATTTCTTAGGGATTCTAAGCATTTTTTAGCATTTACTAGGGTTTTCTAGCGTTTCTAATTGTTTCTTAGGTTTATTCGTGTTTATTCGCGTCATTTTTTAGGGTTTCTTAGCGTTTCTTAGCTATTCTTAGCATTGCATTACCATTTCTTGGCGTTTATTAGTGTTTTTAGGGTTTCTTAGTGTTGCTTATAGTTTTTTTAGCATTTCTTAGTGTTTCCTAGAGTTTCTTAGGATTTTATAGGGTTTCTAAGAGTTTCTTTGTGTTTCCTTGGGTTTCTTAGGTTTTCTTAGCATTTCCTACAGTTTTTGTGGTTTTTTAAGGTGTTTTTAAGGTTTATTTATGTTTCTTAGTGTTTCTGGGGGCTTAATAGCATTTCTTAGAGATTCTTAGTGTTTATTAGAATTTTTTAGGGTTTCATAGGATTTGTTAGCGTTTATTAGTGTTTACTAGGGTTTTCAATCACTTTTTACTGTTTCTTGGTGTTTCCTAGGGTTTATTAGCGTTTCATATGGTTTCTTAGTGTTTCATAGTGATTCTTAGCATTTTTTAGCGTTTCTTGAGGTTTCTTAGTGTTTTCTTAGGGTTTCTAAGCGTTTTTTTACGTTTCTTAGTTTCCTAGGGTTTTATAGGGTTTCTTAGTGTTTCCTTGGATTTCTTAGCATTTCCTAGAGTTTTGGGGGTTTTTAAGTTGTTTTTAAGGTTTATTTATGTTTCTTAGGGTTTCTGGGGGCTTGTTAGCATTTCTTAGAGATTCTTACGGTTTATTAGAATTTCTTAAGGTTTCATAGGGTTTGTTTGCGTTTATTAGTGTTTACTAGGGTTTTCTATCGTTTGTTTACCGTTTCTTGGTGTTTCCTAGGGTTTATTAGTGTTTCACATGGTTTCTTAGTGTTTCTTAGGGATTCCTAGCATTTTTTAGCGTTTCTTAGATTTTTTTTAGGCTTTTTTATAGTTTCCTAGGGTTTCTAGGGTTTTATAGTGCTTCTTAGAGTTTATTAGCGTTTCTTAGTAGTTTTTTTAATGTTTTCTAGAGTTTTTAGGGTTTCTTGGGGGTTTTTTAAGGGGATTTTAGGGCTTCTTAGAGCTTTTTTACATTTATAAGGGATTCGTGGGGTTTTTTTAGGGCCTATAAGCGTTTCTTAGGCTTTCGTAGAATTTTTTTGGGTTTCTTCAGGTTCCTTAAGTGTTCTTAGCATTTTTTCGGTATTTTAGCGTTCCCTAGCATTTACTATTTTTCCCTAGCGTTTCTTACGGTTTCTAAGGTTTTATTAGGGTTTATTAGGATTTCATAGTGTTTCTTAGCTTTTGTTTACCGTTTCTTGGGGTATCTTAGTGTTTCTCAGTGTTTCGTAGGGTTTCTTAGAACTTTTTAGGGTTTCTAAGCATTTCTTAGGATTTCTTAAGGGTTCTTAGCGATTCTTTGGATTTCTTAGTGAGTCTTAGCGTTTCTTAGCTTTTGATGCGAACCTCGCCAATATGCTGACGACACCCTACACCAAATATGGCAATGATCCCAAGACTTTCACGACGCAAGTACGAAAAGATGGAATATACCTTGTTTATGTGAGAAACAAGGTATGGGATATGTAGACGCCACACCCAAATCCTCTAAGAAGAACTCTTAGAAAACCACGGGTGATAAGGGCTCATCTTGGGCTCTTCATTTGGGCTTCTATTTGAATATGCAGCAATCTCTTTAATCAGCCCATATAAAGCTTCATTTGGGCCCTCTTGAAGTCTCAAGTGATCATTTATCCCATTTGGTGACAAAGTGTTCAGCTCCATTGCAGGTCTGGTTTATTAAACTTGTGAATTCGTACTCTCGTTAGTCGGATTCACATCATTCTCCCCCTCTTGAAAATGATTTGTCCTCAAATCTTCTTTTCCTTCATCACCTACATCAAAAGACATTAACTTATAAATATTTATGCAACAATATATTTGCTAGATAACTTTCTGTTGTAATTATTACACCTTAAGTCTTGATGAAAATCACCAACCTTGCATGACGCTTCTTCAACCTATACTTCCTCTTAATATGCAAATCAAATACATGATTCATTTGAATAATAGATTCTTGTTGCCTTAGCTGCCATATTTGTAGAGGTTGAGAAAACATAAATATCTCATTATCATAAGTATGATAGTTGAATGCTACTTTGCTCAACTTTTCACTAAAATATATTTTCAATGTATCTAAACTGCCTATTTTTGATACTTCACAATTAAGTTTAAATAATTTAACAAAGTTAGGTAATGCAATAAAATGGAAACTAGTTAGTTTATCCCCTAAATATTTGAATATATTTTTTTGCACATCACATAATTTAAATAAAATATTCTTTTCTAAAAACATAGTGAGAGGTAAATGACAACTATTAAATTTAAAAATATAATCTATATAAAAGTAAGTTAATCTAAGAAAACTTCTCATCTCACTTACCAAATAAGATATTGACCAACCTTGAGTTGCTTTAATTTCCTTTTTAATTACAATCCATTTAGAAATAGTAATATATTGAGAAAATATAAGATTATTAATACCATATATATATTTCCTAAAAATATTTAAGGCCACTTTTAAATATATTTCATGTTCATATGAGGACATATTAGATATATAATTAGATATTATTATATAATCAAAATATATATCAACCAATTTTTCAATAAAATTATTTAAGAAATAATTCACTATCCTAATAGAAGTATAAGTTGCATTATTCAAACAAAATATCATAATCAACCAATCATATAAACCAAGTTTTACTTTCAATGCAGTTTTCAATCCATAATTAGCTTTCTTTCGAATTTCAGAATATTCACTCTTCTGATTAAATTTTGAAAACAAATAGTTTTCATGCAACTCATCTAATATAATATTTACTTGAGGAATAGAGTGAAGATACATTACCTTCATATGGTAGATAATTCGAAAACCAACACATCTTCGCCAAATTTTGTCTTTCTTAGGCATTTGCACAATACCTGAAATTATGTTACCCCGTGCATATCCTAGCTTCATCAAATTTAGGATTTGGTGTTGAATTTGATACTTGATTTCTCGATCAGGTTGCAAACTAGGAGTTTTCTTCTTAGGAATGACATTCTTGAATTCCTGCATAAGAGAAATACTAATGCTCGGCAAATATCCGACAATATGGTTAGTAAAATATAAATCCTTGTACATAGGTACTATAAGGATTTGATCAGAAATTATATCTCTCTTTATCTCGATTTTTCTCTCCATAAAATTGTTTTTACTCTCTTTTCTTTGTGTTATGGCTTTTCTCTCTTTTTTTTCAACCTTGCTTTTTCTCTCTTCATCTTCAATTTTGGCTTTTCTCTCTTCTTGTTTTTCTGCTATTTTCTTTTCATTTGCCTTTTTCCTTTTCAACTGATCCTGAAAAACTTGTTGTAAAGTAAGAGGTACAAGAGATATTGATCTATTATTCATCACGAATAAGTATCTATCTGTTAATCTATCATATGTAACGTGACGATCTAACTTCCAAGGTTCTCCCAATAAAATATGACATACATGCATTGGTACTACATCACATAATATTTCATCATGATATTTCCCAATAGAGAAGGACACTATCACCTGTTGGGTTACCTTGAGTTTGGGTTGATCATTCTGCCTTTGAATTTGATATGGCATTGGATGCTTCATTGTATGTAATGCCAACTTCTCCACAAGCTCTGTGCTAGCAAAGTTAGTGCAGCTTTCCTCATCTATGATAACAGAACAAACTCTATTTTTCATAGAACAACGAGTATGAAATAGATTCTCACGTTGGTTGTCCATGACGTCATCAATCCATGGCCTTTCACTTGGAGTACATTGATTGATGCTATCGTGTCCGGCGCTATCACAATTAACTTGAAGATCTTCAAATTCCTCGAGTTCTTGAGTATCGAAACGCCTAGATTGAAAGCACCAAGGTTGTTGTTCAACGGAAGTATGTTGATGTGAACGACGTATCACACCTTCCTCCAAGCGATCCATTCGCGTGTGAAGTGGCTCAAATCCAGACTTTACAACTTGTTTCATCATGGCTTTCCAATCTAGATTTTGAACGGGTTGAGGGAAACTGGCTTCTTTACATGTGTTTTCTCTTTGTTGGAAATTGTAATCCTGCCAATTGTTAGAAACAAAAGAACCTCGCAACTCTCCCTCACATGTTTCTCTCAAACACTCATGTTTAAAACTCAAATGGCTTTTTCTTAAAGATTTAAAACACTCTTGCCTTTTTCCACTCATATGTCTTCTTTCAATCTGAATTGAACTTTAAAAACAAATCATTTTTTTACGAAGCAGTTCAACTTTAGAGACAATCAAGACATATCAATAAAGGTTTCCAAAAAGTAATTCCAAAGAATTTAAATGAGAAGAAAGAAATTAAGATGGAATGAAGTAATAGACTTAGATATAGCAGAATAAGAATGAGATATAAGATATAATTATGTGTCTCCTTTTTTTTTTCTTTTGCCTTTTTTTCCACGATTTTTTTTTGCTCTTTTTTTTTAGCACGAACTATTTTTTTTCTTTTTTTTTTAGCACGAAATTTTTTTTGCTCTTTCTTTTTTTGCACGAATTTTTTTTGGCTTTTTTTTCTCTCCTTTTTTTTAACCTACTGAAGAGAAGATTAATAGAAGAATATGATAATTTTTTTTATAGAGAATAGAAATAGGTAGAGAAGATAAAAAAAAAGAACTAGATAAAAAGATGGGATGGAACTTGCCGTGCAACCGTGTGCTCTGATACCAACTGATGCGAACCTCGCCAATATGCTGACGACACCCTACACCAAATATGGCAATGATCCCAAGACTTTCACGACGCAAGTACGAAAAGATGGAATATACCTTGTTTATATGAGAAACAAGGTATGGGATATGTAGACGCCACACCCAAATCCTCTAAGAAGAACTCTTAGAAAACCACGGGTGATAAGTCTTGATTGCTTGAACGCCACCGGTAAAAACCTGATAAGTTCAAAAGCTCTTTCAAGATTGAAAGAAGACAAAACCTCACAAGATATAAATTCCAAAGTGTCTGTCTCCAATGCTGTGGAGTATGCCTTTAATAGGCTCAGAAAACAACCGAATGACCCACATAATAAGCTAACCTTATCTAATCTAACCACTTAATATTATCCTAAGAGATTTATTATATTTATAAATCTCTCCTTATTAATTAAATCTGGACCTTCTGTTGGGCTCATCTTGGGCTCTTCATTTGGGCTTCTATTTGAATATGCAGCAATCTCTTTAATCAGCCCATATAAAGCTTCATTTGGGCCCTCTTGAAGTCTCAAGTGATCATTTATCCCATTTGGTGACAAAGTGTTCAGCTCCATTGCAGGTCTGGTTTATTAAACTTGTGAATTCGTACTCTCTTTAGTCGGATTCACATCAGCTTTACTAGGGTTTACCAATGTTTTTTAATGTTTCATAGGGTTTCCAAGGGTTTATTAGCATTTCTATGCATTTTTTGAGATTTTCTTGGGATTTCTAATTGTTTTTTAGGGTCGAATAGCATTACTTAGCGTTTATTATAGTTTCTTATCATTTCTTCAGGATTCTTAGGGTTTTTTAGCATTTCTTTATGTTTGATAGGGTTTCTTAGCACTTTTAGTGGTTTTGTGCGTTTCTTAGGGTTTTTTAGGTTTTCTTACGCTTTCTTAGAGTTTCTTTGGCTATCTTAGGGTTTCAAAAGGGTTCTTATGGTTTCTTTGGGTTTATTTGGATTCCTTAGGGTTTCTTAGCGATTCTTAGCAATTCTTAGAATTGTTTTAGCGTTTCTTGGGGTTTCTTAGTGTTTTTTAAGTGTTTCATAGTGGTACTTAGCATTTTGTATGGTTTCTTAGCATTTCTTAGGGTTTCTAAGTGTTTCTTAGGGTCTTATAAGGTTTCTTAGAGATTATTAGGGTTTATTAGCGTTTTTTAGCATTTGTTTAGCATTTCTTATGGTTTCTTAGTATTTGGTAGGATTTTTTTTAGCACTTTTGAGTGTTTTTTAGTGTTTCTTAGGGTTTCATAGGGTTTCTGAGCATTTTTTTAGTCTTACTTAGCATTTTTTTGGGTTTCTTAGGGTTCCTTAATGGTTCTTAGCATTTCTTTCGGTTTCTTTGTTTTTCTTAGGGTATCTTAGCTTTTCTTAGGGATTCTAAGCGTTTTTTAGCGTTTACTAGGGTTTCCTAGCATTTCTAACCGTTTCTTAGGGTTTCTTAGCATTTCTAACCGTTTCTTAGGGTTTCTTAGCTATTCTTAGCATTGCATTAGCATTTCTTGGGGTTTATTAGTGTTTTTTTAGGGTTTCTTAGCGTTGCTTATAGTTTCTTAGCATTTCTTAGTGTTTCCTAGAGTTTCTTAGGGTTTCTTAGCATTTCTATCAGTTTCTTCATTTTTCTTAGGGTATCTTGGCTTTGTTTAGGGGTTCTTAGCATTTTTTAGCGTTTACTAGGGTTTTCTAGCATTTCTAACTGTTTCTTAGGGTTTATTCACGTCGTTTCTTAGGGTTTCTTAACGTTTCTTAGCTATTCTTAGCATTGCATTAGCATTTCTTGGGGTTTATTATTGTTTTTTACGGTTTCTTAGCGTTGCTTATAGTTTCTTAGCATTTCCTAGTGTTTCTTAGGGTTTTATAGGGTTTCTTAGCGTTTCCTAGTGTTTTATAGGGTTTCTTAGTGTTTCCTTGGGTTTCTTATGTTTTCTTAGCATTTCCTAGAGTTTTTGGTGTTTCTAAGGTTTATTTATGTTTCTTAGGGTTTCTGGGGGCTTATTAGCATTTCTTAGAGACTCTTAGGGTTTATTAGAATTTTTTTGGGTTTCATAGGGTTTGTTAGTGTTTATTAGTGTTTACTAGGGTTTTCTATCATTTTTTATCATTTCTTGGTGTTTCCTAGGGTTTATTAGCGTTTCATATGGTTTCTTAGTGTTTCTTAGCATTTTTTAGTGTTTCTTGACGTTTCTTAGTTTTTTCGTAGGGTTTCTAAGCATTATTTTGCCTTTCTTAGCTTTTCTTAGGCTTTTTTTTATAGTTTCCTAGGGTTTTATAGGGTTTCTTGGGGTTTTATAGTATTTCTTATAGTTTTTTAGCGTTTCTTAGCATGTATTAGTAGATTTTTAGTGTTTTCTAGAGTGTTTAGGGTTTCTTGGGGGGTTTTTTAAGGGGTTTTTAGGGCTTCTTGGAGCTTTTTTTTCATTTATATGGGATTCGTAAGGTTTTTTTAGGGCCTATAAGCGTTTCTTAGGCTTTCTTAGCATTTTTTTGGGTTTCTTCAGGTTCCTTAAGTGTTCTTAGCATTTTTTTTGGGCATTTTAGCGTTTCCTAGCATTTATAGTTCCCTAGCGTTTCTTACGGTTTCCTAGGTTTTATTAGGGTTTATTAGCATTTCATAGTGTTTCTTAGCATTTCTTAGCTTTTGGTTACCATTTCTTGGGGTTTCTTAGTGTTTCTCAGTGTTTCGTAGGGTTTTTTTAGCTCTTTTTAGGGTTTCTAAGCATTTCTTAGGATTTCTTAAGGGTTATTGGCGTTTGTTTGGATTTCTTAGTGTGTCTTTGCGTTTCTTAGCTTTACTAGGGTTTACCAGTGTTTGTTATCATTTCTCAGGGTTTCCAAGGGTTTATTAGCGTTTCTAAGCATTTTTTTAGATTTTCTTGGGGTTTCTAAGTGTTTTTTAGGGTCGAATAGCATTACTTAGCATTTCTTAAAGTTTCTTAGCATTTCTTTAGGATTCCTAGGGTTTTTTTTAGCATTTCTTTGCATTTGATAGGGTTTTTTTAGCACTTTTAGTGGTTTTGAGCGTTTCTTAGGGTTTTATAGGGTTTTTTTAGGGTTTCTTACACTTTCTTAGAGTTCTTTGGCTATCTTTGGGTTCCAAGAGGGTTCTTATCATTTCTTTGGGTTTATTTGGATTCCTTAGGATTTCTTAGCATTTCTTAGCAATTCTTAGAATTGTTTTAGTGTTTCTTGGGGTTTATTAGTGTTTTTTAAGTGTTTCATAGCGGTACTTAGCGTTTCGTATGGTTTCTTAGCATTTCTTAGAGTGTCTAACTTTTTCTTAGAGTCTTATAGGGTTTCTTATAGATTATTAGTGTTTCCTTGAGTTTCTTAGGATTTTATAGGGTTTCTTAGAGTTTCTTAGTGTTTCCTTGGGTCTCTTAGGTTTTCTTAGGATTTTCTAAAGTTTTTTGGGGGTTTTTTAAGGTGTTTTTAAGGTTTATTTATGTTTCTTAGGGTTATTTACTTCCGACAAAAATAGGTTTTTACTGTCCATCATACCGACCGGTATAAGGACATCTCCGATCATAACCGATGAACGGGTTTTCAACTTCCTTCGAGGAAGTCTCATCATACCAACCAGGTATGATCTACTTACAACCCGTAAGTAGTTTTTCCGCATAACTTTCACATCACTTTCTCTAAGTAGTGATGATTAAAATACCACTAAACAGTGGGTTTTTATATCGAGGCACTTATCATCCCCAACCGGGTATGATGTTAGTAAACCCACTCACCCGTTAATGTCGTGAATTCCACTAGACTAGTTCTTTGTATTCACGCGAGCTTGTCCTTGCTGGCATTCCTAGTATTTAACGTTCCTACGTGATATGAACAACCTTGTTCATTATTACTCGGCATAACAGCATTCATTCATTAATGAATGAGAAAACCCAAACTTTTAGTTATTTGCAATTAGGTCCCTAAAGTTATTTCTCTTTAACTTTAAGTCCCTAATGTCAGTTTTTCCTCAAATTGAGTCTCGCAACTTTTAAAATTAATCGTGGGACCTCAATTTATTCAATTTCACTAAAAAGGGGTTTAATTTTCCAAATTTCCAATTTGGTTCCCCAATTTTTCCAAAATTACCATTTTGCCCTTCTTTCACAAAAATGGTAAGTTTTTCCCCAAAATTTCCAAAATTCCTCAATTGGTCCTCCAACATTATTTTCATGCCCAATTGACCCTCAATTTCATAAAATTGTATTTTGGCCCCTTTGAATTTCGAAAATCCCCAAATTTCCCCCCAATTTCAACTCTTCAACACTAACGAATTTGATTTCATCAAATTAACCGATCAAACACTTCTAATTATTGAAATTGGAGTTGAAATTGAGTTCATGCATGTTCATATGATTCTAAGAAACTTTGAATCGCAGATTTTAACGTCGGAACGAGCTCAAATGGAGCTTTGCCGGAAAATAGACTGTAGAGAGAGAAAGCTTCAATTACTCACCGGTGAAGGCACGACAGTCCGAGCTTTCGATCTAGGTTGATAGGTCTCGTCCTGAGGTTCATCCTAAAATCAAGTATTGTATCAATTGATGCGGAATTTGATTAGAATTTCGTCATTTAAAATTCGGTCGATTCACTCTCTAGCACCGATAAAAAATTATAAAGGGGAGCCGAATTGGCTTACCTTTCGGTCCTAATTCGGCCGTGGAAAGGCTGAGGAAGTGTTGGGAGGGCTTGGTTTGGCCTGAGGAGGGCTTGAAATGGCTGATTCCAGCTTGGCCGAAATAGGGTAGCTTCGGTCCGCTGGAGTTGCTTCACTATTCCATCATGTCGGCGCTTCTCCAACGATTCTCGGATTGATTGGAGTTTGCTATCAGATAGCTATCTTCTCCTCGGTTCTAAAGAGCTCGACCTTTGTTCAAGTCGAAGCTCTAGTTCGAGTTTTACCGGGAAATGGAGCAGTAGAGAGAGAGAGAAGTGTTTAGGTGTGAGGAGAATGAAATGGGGGATGACCTCTTTATATAGTCGTAAAACCCGTGTATTAAATAGGCGAGATTTATTACTAGTATTAATATTGCCATAAATTATTGGTATTAATTCCAATAATTTAATTTCGGTATTAAATTATTTGTATTGATTCCAATAATTTAATTTAGGTATTAAATTATTGGTATTAATTTCAATAATTAAATATATATTAATTGATGGCTATTTATGAATTTCAATCCTCACACTACTCTCAAGTAAGCACGCTTAACTTTGAAGTTCTTATGGAATCTAGTTCACCTGAACCAATTTAGTTTTTTGTTTTCTAGTTTGTTAAGTTTCTTTTCCAATGTTTAATAAATCCTTTGGATCAACCGAAAGTTGTAAATTTTCATATTGCTTATTCCCAAATGTAAATCGGTTTTGTTTTCTTACTCGGTTTGACCGGTTCTTTTCCCGGTTTTCCTTAACTCAAATGTGCGGGGTTTACAAAAAGAGACAACCAAGCAAGCTGTGGCCCAAAATCAAGGTAACACCCATATCACAACTCCCAAAACTCGTGATATTAAATGTTTCCGATGCCAAGGCAGGGGTCACATTGCAAGTCAATGCCCAAATAAGCGGGTAATGGTGAAATTCAGACCGATGATTGAAAAGAAGATATTGATCTGGGGATGCCATCACTTGAAGATGTTGATGAATATGCAGAAGATGGGGAATTGTTGGTTGCACAATGAACTCTCGGTGTTCAAGCCCAAGAAGAAGAAAACAATTAGCGTGAGAACTTATTTCATACTCATTGTTGTGTGAAAAATAAGGTTTGCTGTGTTATTATAGATGGGGGAAGCTGCACTAATGTAGCTAGCACTGAACTGGTGGAGAAATTGGCATTACCAAGCTTAAAGCATTTGAAGCCTTACCGACTACAATGGCTGAACGACCAAGGTGAACTCAAGGTAACCAAACAAGTGTTGGTTGCATTTTCTATTGGAAAATATCAAGATGAAATACTATGTGATGTGGTACCAATGCACGCATGCCATATACTTTTGGGACGACCTTGGCAATTTAATCGTCAAGTTATGCATGATGGATTCACTAATAGGTACTCTTTTGTGATGAATGAGAGACCAATATCTCTTGTACCATTGACTCCAAAGCAAGTTTTTGAGGATCAACTGAAAAAGAAAAAGGCAAATGAACAGAAAATAGAAGAAAAAAAGAAAGGAGAAATATCAGAGTTGAAAAAAAAAGAGGGAAAAGCCAGAAGTGGAAAAAAAAAAGAGTAAAAGCAATTTTATTGCAAGAAAAAGTGAGATCAAGCGAGCTTTACTTTCACATCAAGCTCTTATTGTACTTATGTACACGGATGCCTTTTTTAGTACTAACATTCTTGTCGGATCTTTGTCGAGCAATATTATTTTTGTTTTGTAGGAATTTATGGATGTCTTTCCTGATGAGATACCACCAGGTTTGCCACCAATTCGAGGAATACAACATCGAATTGATTTCATCCCTGGAGCGACGATTCCCAACCGACCAGCATGTAGAAGTAACCCTGAGGAAACAAAGGAACTTCAATGCCAAGTTCTAGAGCTGATGGAAAAGAGGTATGATCGAGAGAGTATGAGTCTATGTGCTGTGCCAATGCTACTTGTACCTAAGAAGGATAGAACTTGGTGAATTTGCGTGGATTGTCGAGCCATCAACAACATCACGGTAAAGTATCGCCACCCTATTCCTCATTTGGATGACATGTTAGATGAGTTGCATGGATCTTGTTTATTTGTGAAAATAGATCTTAAGAGTGGATATAATCAAATTCGAATGAAAGAAGGGGATGAATGGAAAACTGCATTTAAAACTAAACAAGGATTATATGAATGGTTAGTTATGCCCTTTGGATTGATGAATGCACCAAACACTTTCATGAGATTAATGAATCATTTATTGGGAGATTTGTAGTGGTATATTTTGATGATATTCTAATCTACAACAAGACCATGGATGAACATGTAGCACATTTAAGAGTTGTGTTAGAAGCATTAAGGCAATATATGCTGTTTTCCAACTTGAATAAATGTGTCTTTTGTTCGGATATACTTGTGTTTCTTGGATATATTTTAAGTTTAGAAGGGATTGGAGTTGACGAGGAAAAGATTAAGGCGATTCGTGACTGGCCGACACCTAATTCGGTAAGTCAGGTAAGAGGTTTTCATGGACTAGCTAGTTTTTATAGACGTTTTGTTCCAAATTTTAGTAGTTATATTGCACCTCTTTCTGCTATTATAAAGAAAAACATACCTTTTAATTGGGGTAATGATAAAGGAAAAACTAACTACTGCCCCATTGCTCTCATTGCCTAATTTTTCGAAAACATTTGAAATTGAGTGTGATGCATCAGGAGTAGGTATTGGAGGTGTATTAATGCAGGAACGAAGATCAATTGCATATTTTAGTGAAAAGTTGAGTGGAGCAACCCTTAACTATCTGATGCGAACCTCGCCAATATGCTGACGACACCCTACACCAAATATGGCAACGATCCCAAGACTTTCACGACGCAAGTAAGAAAAGATGGAATATACCTTGTTTATGTGAGAAACAAGGTATGGGATATGTAGACGCCACACCCAAATCCTCTAAGAAGAACTCTTAGAAAACCCCGGGTGATAAGTCTTGATTGCTTGAACGCCACAGGTAAAAACCTGATAAGTTCAAAAGCTCTTTCAAGATAGAAAGAAGACAAAACCTCACAAGATATAAATTCCAAAGTGTGTCTCCAATGTTGTGGAGTATGCCTTTTATAGGCTCAGAAAACAACCGAATGACCCACATAATGAGGAAAAAATCTATTATGGTTATAAGCTAACCTTATCTAATCTAACTACCTAATATTATCCTAAGAGATTTATTATATTTATAAATTTCTCCTTATTAATTAAATCTGGACCTTCTGTTGGGCTCATCTTGGGCTCTTCATTTGGGCTTCTATTTGAATATGCAGCAATCTCTTTAATCAGCCCATATAAAGCTTCTTTGAATCTTTTAGCCCTTAACTTTGTGATTGGGCCCTCTTGAAGTCTCAAATAATCATTTATCCCATTTGGTGACAAAGTGTTCAGCTTCATTGCAGGCTCGTTTGATTGGGCTTGTGAATTTGTAGACTCTTTTGTCGGATTCACATCACTATCCTACCTATGATAAGGAGATGTATGCGCTAGTTCAAACTCTTCAAACATGGCAGCACTATCTATGGCCGAAAGTGTTTATGATTCACACAGATTGATGTGAATCTGACAAAAGAGTTTACAAATTCACAAGTCCAATCAACCGAACGTGGAATGGAGCTAAACACTTTGTCACCAAATGGGATAAATGATTATTTGAGACTTCAAGAGGGCCCAATCACAAGGTCAAGGGCTAAAAGATTCGAAGAAGCTTTATATGGGCTGATTAAAGAGATTGCTGAATATTCAAATAGAAGTCCAAAATGAAGAGCCCAAGATGAGCCCAAGAGAAAGTCCAGATTTAATTAATAAGGAGATAAGGTTAGATTAGATAAGGATAATATTAAGTGGTTAGATTAGATAAGGTTAGCTTATTATGTGGGTCATTCGGTTATTTTCTGAGCCTATAAAAGGCATACTCCACAACATTGGAGAGACACACACTTTGGAATTTATATCTTGTGAGGTTTTGCCTTCTTTCTATCTTGAAAGAGCTTTTGAACTTATCAGGTTTTTACCTGTGGCGTTCAGGCAATCAAGACTTATCACCCGGGGTTTTCTAAGAGTTCTTCTTAGAGAATTTGGGTGTGGCGTCTACACATCCCATACCTTGTTTCTCACATAAACAAGGTATATTCCATCTTTTCGCACTTGCGTCGTGAAAGTCTTGGGATCGTTGCTATATTTGGTGTAGGGTGTCGTCAGCATATTGGCGAGGTTCGCATCAGTTGGTATCAGAGCACACGGTTGCACGGCAAGTTCCATCTCATCTTTTTATCTAGTTCTTTTTTTTTATCTTCTCTACCTATTTCTATTCTCTATAAAAAAAATTATCATATTCTTCTATTAATCTTCTCTTCAGTAGGTTAAAAAAAAAAGGAGAGACAAAAAGCCAAAAAAAAAATTCGTGCCAAAAAAAGAAAGAGCAAAAAATAGTTCGTGCTAAAAAAAAAAAGCAAAAAAAAATCGTGGAAAAAAAAAGGCAAAAAAAAAAGGAGGCACACAATTATATCTTATATCTCATTCTTATTCTGCTATATCTAAGTCTATTACTTCATTCCATCTTAATTTCTTTCTTCTCATTTAAATTCTTTAGAATTACTTTTTGGAAACCTTTATCGATATGTCTTGATTGTCCCTCAAGTTGAACTGCTTCGTAAAAAAACGATTTGTTTTTAAAGTTCAATTCAGATTGAAAGAAGACATATGAGTGGAAAAAGGCAAGAGTGTTTTAAATCTTTAAGAAAAAGCCATTTGAGTTTTAAACATGAGTGTTTGAGAGAAACATGTGAGGGAGAGTTGCGAGGTTCTTTTGTTTCTAACAATTGGCAGGATTACAATTTCCAACAAAGAGAAAACACATGGAAAGAAGCCAGTTTCCCTCAACCCGTTCAAAATCTAGATTGGAAAGCCATGATGAAACAAGTTGTAAAGTCTGGATTTGAGCCACTTCACACGCGAATGGATCGCTTGGAGGAAGGTGTGATACGTCGTTCACATCAACATACTTCCGTTGAACAACAACCTTGGTGCTTTCAATCTAGGCGTTTCGATACTCAAGAACTCGAGGAATTTGAAGATCTTCAAGTTAATTGTGATAGCGCCGGACACGATTGCATCAATCAATGTACTCCAAGTGAAAGGCCATGGATTGATGACGTAATGGACAACCAACGTGAGAATCTATTTCATACTCGTTGTTCTATGAAAAATAGAGTTTGTTCTGTTATCATAGATGAGGAAAGCTGCACTAACTTTGCTAGCACCGAGCTTGTGGAGAAGTTGGCATTACATGCAACAAAGCATCCAAAGCCATATCAAATTCAAAGGCTGAGTGATCAACCCAAACTCGAGGTAACCCAACAGGTGATAGTGTCCTTCTCTATTGGGAAATATCATGATGAAATATTATGTGATGTAGTACCAATGCATGCATGTCATATTTTATTGGGAGAACCTTGGAAGTTAGATCGTCACGTTACGTATGATAGATTAACAGATAGGTACTCATTCGTGATGAATAATAGATCAATATCTCTTGTACCTCTTACTTTACAACAAGTTTTTCAGGATCAGTTGAAAAAGAAAAAGGCAAATGAAAAGAAAATAGCAGAAAGACAAGAGAGAAAAGCCATGATTGAAGAGGAAGAGACAAAAGGCAATAATGAAAAAGAACAGAGAAAAATCCGAGAGAGAAAAGCCGAAATTGAAAATGATGAGAGAAAAGGCAATGTTGAAAAGGAAAAGAAAAAAGTCATAATTGAAAAGAAGGAGAGTAAAAATAATTTTATAAGTTTACATGTCCTTACAGTACCTATGTACAAGGATATATTTTTAAATACTAACCCCATTGTCGGATATCTGCCGAGCAATATTATATCTTTTTTGCAGGAATTTAAGCATGTTGTAATGAAGAAATCTCGTGGAATCAAGCATCAAACTCAACACCAAGTCATAAAGCTGATGACAAAGAGAATTATATCCAGGAGAATTAATCCACCAGTTGTGCAACTATCCAAACGGGGTAAGACTTATCAAGCATACATTGATTGTCGAGTTATTGACAGTACCCAGGTATATTTTCGATACTCTATTCCTTATTTAGATCATATGTTAGATGATTTGTATGGATCTTATTTAATTGCAAAAATAAATTTTAAAAGTGAATATAATAAATTTCGAATTAAAGATAAATATAAATTGAAAAATGCATTAAAGACAAAACCTGGTTTATATGATTGGTTGATTATGATATTTTGTTTGAATAATGCAACTTATACTTCTATTAGGATAGTGAATTATTTCTTAAATAATTTTATTGAAAAATTGGTTGATATATATTTTGATTATATAATAATATCTAATTATATATCTAATATGTCCTCAGATGAACATGAAATATATTTAAAAGTGGCCTTCAATATTTTTAGGAAATATATATATGGTATTAATAATCTTATATTTTCTCAATATGTTACTATTTCTAAATGGATTGTAATTAAAAAGGAAATTAAAGCAACTCAAGGTTGGTCAATATCTTATTTGGTAAGTGAGATGAGAAGTTTTCTTAGATTAACTTACTTTTATATAGATTATGTTTCTAAATTTAATAGTTGTCATTTACCTCTCACTATGTTTTTAGAAAAAAATATTTTATTTAAATTATGTGATGTGCAAGAAAATATATTCAAATATTTAGGGGATAAACTAAGTAGCTTCCTTTTTATTGCATTACCTAACTTTGTTAAATTATTTAAACTTAATTGTGAAGTATCAAAAATAGGCAGTTTAGATATATTAAAAATATATTTTAGTGAAAAGTTGAGCAAAGTAACATTCAACTATCATACTTATGATAATGAGATATTTATGTTTTCTCAACCTCTACAAATATGGCAGCTAAGGCAAAAAGAATCTATTATTCACATGAATCATGTATTTGATTTGCATATTAAGAGGAAGTATAGGTTGAAGAAGCGTCATGCAAGGTTGGTAGTTTTCATCAAGACTTTTCCATATGTGATCGAGTATAGACAAGGTATGAAATATATAGTTATTGATGCACTATCACGAAGGTATGTCTTTCTTACAATCATTGATACTAAATTGCTTAATTTTTCTTGGAATACTGTGTTGGTTACAAAACTTCTATTTTCAACTGCATGTTTATCACATATTGTGTTTGCATATAATCGTTATATTTATTCAGTAACTAAGTTATCACCAATGGAGATTATCCATGATTTTAATCCATTGGATAGAAAACAGCAGACTCAAGAAAATATTAATCTTTACAACAAGAGTTTCATGAAAGTTGTTTTTGATCCAGGGATTTGGGTTAGTTTACATATGAGGAATGAATGGTTTATGAATAGAAAACTATCAAAATTTCTTAGATTAGAGGGATTATTTAAGGTGTTAAAACTCGATAGTAATAATTATAACAGGAAGTTATCTGGCAAATATATTGTTAGTAATAGCATATATATTTATAAGTTAATGTCTTTTGATGTAGGTGATGAAGGAAAAGAAGATTTGAGGACAAATCATTTTCAAGAGGGGGAGAATGATGTGAATCTGACAAAAGAGTTTACAAATTCACAAGTCCAATCAACCGAACGTGGAATGGAGCTAAACACTTTGTCACCAAATGGGATAAATGATTATTTGAGACTTCAAGAGGGCCCAATCACAAGGTCAAGGGCTAAAAGATTCGAAGAAGCTTTATATGGGCTGATTAAAGAGATTGCTGAATATTCAAATAGAAGTCCAAAATGAAGAGCCCAAGATGAGCCCACGAGAAAGTCCAGATTTAATTAATAAGGAGATAAGGTTAGATTAGATAAGGATAATATTAAGTGGTTAGATTAGATAAGGTTAGCTTATTATGTGGGTCATTCGGTTATTTTCTGAGCCTATAAAAGGCATACTCCACAACATTGGAGAGACACACACTTTGGAATTTATATCTTGTGAGGTTTTGCCTTCTTTCTATCTTGAAAGAGCTTTTGAACTTATCAGGTTTTTACCTGTGGCGTTCAGGCAATCAAGACTTATCACCCGGGGTTTTCTAAGAGTTCTTCTTAGAGAATTTGGGTGTGGCGTCTACACATCCCATACCTTGTTTCTCACATAAACAAGGTATATTCCATCTTTTCGCACTTGCGTCGTGAAAGTCTTGGGATCGTTGCTATATTTGGTGTAGGGTGTCGTCAGCATATTGGCGAGGTTCGCATCACAGATCATGAATGTCTTAAGTATCTCAAAGGACAACACAAGTTGAACAAATGCCATGCAAGGTGGGTGGAGTTCATTGAAACATTCCCATATTTGATCAAGTACAAACAAGGTAAGGAAAATATAGTTGTAGATGCTCTATCACGAAGGTACGCTATGCTTTCAATGCTTGATTCTAAATTGCTTGGTTTTGATTCAAGGATTTGTATGCAAACGATCCTGATTTATGTGAAGTGTTTACAAGTTGTAGAAGTGGTAAGTTTGGAAAATTTTATTTACAAAATGGATTTCTTTTTCGAGGAAACAAATTATGCATCCCTCAGTCTTCTTTGCGTGAGTTACTTGTTAGGGAAGTACATTTTGGAGGACTTATGGGTCATTTTGGGGTAGCTAAGAATATGGCGATAATGCATGAGCATTTATTTTTAGCCCCACATGAAAAGGGATGTTGAGAAAATTTGTTCTCTTCCAATTCCTAATGCACCTTGGATTGAGCATTACATGGCGATAATGCATGAGCATTACATGTAAGGAATCTAAGTCTAGGCAACAACCTCATGGCTTGTATACTCCTCTTCCAATTCCTAATGCACCTTGGATTGATATTTCCATGGATTTTGTTTTAGGATTACCAAGAACTAAGAGGGGGAGAGATTTTGTGTTTGTGGTAGTTGATAGGTTTTCGAAGATGGCACATTTCATTCCATGTCATAAAACTAATGATGCATCGAATGTTGCTAATTTGTTCTTTAGAGAAGTTGTCAGATTGCATGTTGTAGGTGAATTGGTGAATTTTGATGGAAAGAGAAAAGCAGAGTTTGTGAAAGAACTGCACGAGAAGACGAAGATGCACATTGAACGGATGATTAAAGTTTATGAAAAATAAGCAAATAAGGGCCCGTAAAAGTGTCATTTTTGAACCCAGCGATGGGGTCTGGCTTCATATGAGGAAAGAACGATTTCTGGAACAAAGGCGATCAAAACTTCTTCCTAGAGGAGATGAACCATTTCGTCGTGTGTTGGAACGCATTAATAATAATGCTTACAAGCTAGAATTACCTGGTGAGTATAGCATTAATGAAAGCTTCAATGTTACTAATTTAATGCCCTTTGATGTAGGTGATGAAGAAACAAAAGATTTGAGGACAAATCATTTTCAAGAGGGGGAGAATAATGTGAATCCGACTAAAGAGACTATGAATTCACAAGTCCAATCAACCGAACCTGCAATGGAGCTGGACAGTTTGTCACCAAATGAGTTGAATAATTATATGAGCCTACAAGAGGACCCCATCACAAGGTTAAGGGCTAAAAGATTCAAAGAAGCATTATATGGGCAGATTAAAGTGATTGTTGAATATTCAAATGGAAGCCCAAACGAAGATCCCAAGATGAGCCCAAGAGAAAGTCCATATTTAATTAAGGAAAGATTTATTAATATAATAAATCTCTTAGGATAATATTAGGTAGTTCAGATTTTTAAATTAGTTATTAAATATCTTAGATATTTAGATTAGATATGGTTAGCTTATAACCATAATAGATTTTTTTCCTTATTTTGTGGGCTATTAAGTTGTTTTCTAATCATATAAAAGGCATACTCTACAGAATTGAAAAAACACACTTTGGAATTTCTATCTTGTGAGTTTTATCTTCTTTCTTTTCTTGAAAGAGCTTTTCAAAATTATCAGGTTTTTACCTGTGCCGTTCAAACAATCGAGACTTATCATCCAAGGTTTTCTAAGATTTATTCTCAGAGGATTTAGGTGCGATGTCTACATATCCCGTATCTTGTTTCTCATATAAACAAGGAATATTCCATCTTTTCGCACTTGCGTCGTGAAAGTCTTGTGGTCTTTGCCATATTTGGTGTAGGGTATCGTCAGCATATTGGCGGGGTTCGTATCAACCAGTGTTTCTTACCGTTTCTTAGGGTTTCCAAGGGTTTATTAGCGTTTCCAAGTATTTATTTACCTTGTCTTGGGGTTTCTAAGTGTTTTTTAGGGTCTAATAGCATTACTTGGAATTTCTTATAGTTTCTTAGCATTTCTTAGAGATTCTTAGGGTTTTTTTAGCATTTCTTTGTGTTTGATAGGGTTTCTTAACACTTTTTAGTGGTTTTGAGCGTTTTTTAGGGTTTTATAGGGTTTTTTTAGGGTTTCTTACGCTTTCTTAGAGTTTCTTTGGCTATCTTAGGGTTCCAAAAGGGTTCTTATCATTTCTTTGGGCTTATTTGGATTCCTTAGGGTTTCTTAGGGTTTCTTAGCATTTCTTAAATTCTTAGAATTATTTTAGCGTTTCATGGGGTTTCTTAGTGTTTTTTAAGTGTTTCATAGCGGTACTTAACATTTTGTATGGTTTCTTAGCATTTCTTAGGGTTTCTAAGTGTTACTTAGGGTCTTATTGGGTTTATTAGCGTTTCTTAGCATTTGTTTAGCATTTCTTAAAGTTTCTTAGTGTTTTGTAGGATTTTTTAGCACTTTTGAGTGTTTTTTAGCGTTTCTTAGGGTTTCTAAGTGTTATATAGTCTTTGTTAGCATTTTTTTAGGTTTCTTAGGGTTACTCAAGGGTTCTTAGCATTTCTTTCAGTTTCTTTCTTTTTATTAGGGTATCTTAGCTTTTCTTATGGGTTCTAAGCATTCTTTATCGTTTACTTGAGTTTCCTAGAGTTTCTAACTGCTTCTTAGGGTTTATTCACGTCGTTTCTTAGGGTTTTTTAGCGTTTTCGTAGCTATTCTTAACATTGCATTAGCATTTCTTGGCGTTTATTAGTGTTTTTTAGGGTTTCTTAGTGTTGCTTATAGTTTCTTAGCATTTCTTAGTGTTTCCTAGTGTTTCTTATGGTTTTATAGGGTTTCTTAGAGTTTCTTTGTGTTTCCTTGGGTTTCTTAGGTTTTCTTAGCGTTTCCTAGAGTTTTGGGGGTTTTTTAAGGTGTTTTTAAGGTTTATTTATGTTTCTTAGGGTTTCTGGGGGCTTATTAGCATTTCTTAGAGATTCTTAGTGTTTATTAGAATTTCTTAGGGTTTCATAGGATTTGTTAGCGTTTATTAGTGTTTACTAGGGTTTTCAATCATTTTTTACTGTTTCTTGGTGTTTCCTAGGGTTTATTATCGTTTCATATGGTTTCTTAGTGTTTTTTAGCGATTCTTAGCATTTTTTAGCGTTTCTTGAGGTTTCTTAGTGTTTTCTTAGGGTTTCTACGCGTTTTTTTGCGTTTCTTTGTTTCCTAGGGTTTTATAGTGTTTCTTAGAGTTTTTTAGCATTTCTTAGCGTGTATTAGTATTTTTTTAGTGTTTTGTAGAGTTTTTAGAGTTTCTTGGGGTATTTGAAGGGGTTTTTAGGGCTTCTTGGAGCTTTTTTGCATTTATAAGGGATTCGTATGATTTTTTTAGGGCCTATAAGCGTTTCTTTGGCTTTCTTAGCATTTTTTTGGGTTTCTTCAGGTTCCTTAAGGGTTCTTAGCAGTTTTCTAGGTATTTTAGCATTTACTAGCATTTACTATTATTCCCTAGCATTTCTTACGTTTTCCTAGGTTTTATTAGGGTTTATTAGCATTTCATAGTGTTTCTTAGCGTTTCTTAACTTTTGTTTACCATTTCTTGGGGTTTCTTAGTGTTTCTCAGTGTTTTGTAGGGTTTCTTAGCACTTTTTAGGGTTTTTAAGCATTTCTTAGGGTTTCTAAGCATTTCTTAGGATTTCTTAAGGGTTCTTAGTGATTCTTTGAATTTCTTAGTGTGTCTTAGCGTTTCTTAGCTTTACTAGGGTTTAACTAGTGTTTCTTACCGTTTCTTAGGGTTTCCAAGGGTTTATTAGCATTTTTTTTAGCTTTTCTTGGGGTTTCTAAGTGTTTTTTAGTGTCTAATGGCATTACTTAGCGTTTCTTTGGGGGTTTTTTTTAGCATTTATTTGCATTTGATAGAGTTTCTTAGCACTTTTTAGTGGTTTTGAGCATTTCTTAGGGTTTTAAATGGTTTTTTAGGGTTCTTACGCTTTCTTAGAGTTTCTTTGGCTATCTTAAGGTTCCAAAAGGGTTCTTATCGTTTCTTTGGGTTTATTTGGATTCCTTAGGGTTTTTTAGCATTTCTTAGCAATTCTTAGAATTGTTTTAGCGTTTCTTGGAGTTTTTTAGTGTTTTTGAAGTCTTTTATAGCGGTACTTAGCGTTTTGTATGGTTTCTTAGCATTTCTTAGGGTTTCTATGTGTTTCTTAGAGATTATTAGGGTTTATTAGCGTTTCTTAGTATTTCTTTAGCATTTCTTAAGATTTCTTAAGCACTTTTGAGTGTTTTTTAGCGTTTCTTAGGGTTTCATAGGGTTTCTAAGCATTTTTTTAGTCTTACTTAGCATTTGTTTTGCGTTTTTTAGGGTTCTTTAAGGGTTCTTAGCATTTCTTTAGGTTTCTTTGTTTTTCTTAGGGTATCTTAGCTTTTCTTAGGGGTTCTAAGAATTTTTTAGTGTTTACTATGGTTTCCTAGCATTTCTAACCGTTTCTTAGGGTTTATTTGTGTAGTTTCTTAGGGTTTATTTGCGTAGTTTCTTAGGGTTTTTTAGCTATTCTTAGCATTGCATTAGCATTTCTCAAGGTTTATTAGTGTTTTTTAGGGTTTCTTAGCATTTCTTAGTGTTTTCTAGAGTTTCTTAGGGTTTCTTAGCATTTCCTAGTGTTTTATAGGGTTTCTTAGAGTTTCTTAGTATTTCCTTGGGTTTCTTAGGTTTTCTTAGCGTTTCTTAGAGTTTTTGGAGTTTGTTAAGGTGTTTTTAAGGTTTATTTATGTTTCTTAGGGTTTTGGGGGGCTTATTAGCATTTCTTAGAGATTCTTAGGGTTTATTAGAATTTCTTAGGGTTTTATAGGGTTTGTTAGCATTTATTAGTATTTACTAGGGTTTTCTATCGTTTTTTACTGTTTCTTGATGTTTGCTAGGGTTTATTAGCGTTTCGTATGGTTTCTTAGTGTTTCTTAGCAATTCTTAGCATTTTTTAGTGTTTCTTGAGGTTTCTTAGTGTTTTCTTAGTGTTTCTAAGCGTTATTTTGTGTTTCTTAGCTTTTCTTAGGCCTTTTTATAGTTTCCTTGGGTTTTATAGGATTTCTTGGGGGTTTATAGTGTTTCTTAGAGTTTTTTAGTGTTTGTTAGCGTGTATTAGTATTTTTTTAGTGTTTTGTAGAGTTTTTAGGGTTTCTTGGGGTATTTGAAGGGGTTTTTAGGGCTTCTTGGAGCTTTTTTTTCATTTATAAGGGATTCGTAGGGTTTTTTTAGGGCCAATAAGCGTTTCTTAGGCTTTCTTGGCATTTTTTTTGGGTTTCTTCAGGTTCCTTAAGTGATGCGAACCTCGCCAATATGTTGACGGCAAGACTCCAAGACTTTCACGACTCAATTACAAAAGAATGGAATATACCTTGTTTATGTGAGAAACAAGGTATCGGATATCTAGACGCCACACCCAAATTATCTAAGAAGAACACTTAGAAAACCCTGGTGATAAGTCTTGAATTACTTGAACGCCACAGTTAAAAACCTGATAAGTTCAAAAAGCTCTTTCAAGAAAAGAAAGAAGACAAAACTCACAAGATTAAAATTCCAAAGTGTCTGTCTTCCAATGCTGTGTAGTATTGATGTGAATCCGACTAAAGAGACTACGAATTCACAAGTCCAATCAATCGAACCTGCAATGGAGCTGAACAGTTTGTCACTAAATGAGATAAATATTCATTTAAAACTACAAGAGGGCCCAATCATAAGGTTAAGAGCTAAAAGATTCAAAGAAGCTTTATATGGGTTGATTAAAGAGATTGATGAATATTTAAATGGAAGCCCAAATGAAGAGCCCAAGATGAGCCCAAGAGAAGATCCATATTTAATTAATAAGGAAAGATTTATTAATATAATAAATCTCTTAGGATAATATTAGGTAGTTCAGATTTTTAAATTAGTTATTAAATATCATAGATATTTAGATTAGATATGGTTAGCTTATAACCATAATAATTTTTTTCCTTATTTTGTGGGCTATTTGGTTATTTTTTGAGCCTATAAAAGGCATACTCCACAGCATTAGAAGACACACTTTAGAATTTCAATTTTGTGAGTTTTGTCTTCTTTCTATCTTGAAAGAGCGTTTGAACTTATCAGGTTTTTACCTATGGCGTTCAAGCAATCAAAACTCATCACCCGGGGTTTTCTAAGAGTTCTTCTTAGAGGATTTGGGTGTGGCGTCTACATATCTCATACCTTGTTTCTCACATAAACAAGGTATATTCAATCTTTTCACACTTGTGTCATGAAAGTCTTGGGGTGCTTGCCATATTTGGCGTAGGGTGTCGTCAACATATTGGTGAGGTCCGCATCAATTATGCCTTTTATAGGCTCATATAACAATCAAATAGCCTAAAAACAAGGAAAATATATCTTATTGTTACATGCCAACCATATCTAATAATCTAAATATCTAGGATATTTTTAATAACTAATTTAAAGATCTTAACTAATTAAATATCTAATATTATCATTTAATATCCTAAAAGATCTTTACTCATTAATTAAAATCTGGACTTTCTTGTGGGCTTTTCTTGGACTCTTTAGTTGGGTTTCCTTCTCGTAGGCTTTTCCAGGTCTCTTCAATTGGGCTTCCACTTGGACTTTTGGCAATATCTTTAATTAGCCCATATAACTTCTTTGAATCTTGTTGCCCCTTAACCTTGTGATTGGGCCCTCTTGAAGTTTTTTTAGGGTTTCTTAGCGTTTCTTAGGGTTTTATAGGGTCTCTTAGGGTTTCTTAGTGTTTCTTAGGGTTTTATAGGGTTTGTTACTATTTCTTAGCATTTCTTAGGGGTTTTTTAGAGTTTCTTAGCATTTGTTAGAGTTTTTAACGTTTCTTAGTGTTTTAAGGGGTTTTTAGGGTTACTTAGTGTTTCTTTGCATTTCTTAGGGTTTCTTAGTGCTTCTTAGCATTTCTTAGGGATTCTTAGGGTTTCTTAGCATCTCTTAGTGTTTGGTAGGGTTTCTCAGCACTTTTTAGTATTTTTTAGCATTTCTTAGGGTTTTTTTAGTGTTTCTAAGTGTTTATTAGGTTTTCTTAGCATTTTTTTAGGTTTGTTAGGGTTTCTTCCAGGTTCTTAGCATTTCTTTGGGTTTATTTGGATTTCATACGTTTTTTTTACCATTTTTTAGCGTTTACTAGGGTTTTCTAGCATTTTCTTAGGGTTTCCTATGGTATATTAGGGTTTATTAACGTTTCCTAGGGTTTCATAGGGTTTCTTAGCATTTTTTAGTGTCTCTTGGGGTTTCTTATATTTTTTAGAGTTTCTCAATATTTCTTATGGTTTTATAGGGTTTCTTAGCATTTCTTAGGATTCCTTAAGGGTTCTTAGTGTTTCTTAGGGTTCCATAAGGGTTCTTAGTGTTTCTTAGGATTCCTTAAGGGTTCTTAGGGTTTTTTAGCGTATCTTATCGTTTACTAGGGTTTCCTAGCGTTTCTCACCATTTCTTAGGGTTTGTTAGCATTTCTTAGGATTTCATAGGGTTTCTTAGCGATTCTTAGTATATTTTAGCGCTTCTTGGATTTCTTAATGTTTTTTAGAGTTTCTTAGCGTAACATAGAATTTTTTTTATAGTTTTTTAGTATTTTTTTTGGTTTCTTAGCGTTTCTTAGAGTTTTAAAAGTTTCTGATGCGAACCTCGCCAATATGCTGACGACACCCTACACCAAATATGGCAACGATCCCAAGACTTTCACGATGCAAGTGCGAAAAGATGGAATATACCTTGTTTATGTGAGAAACAAGGTATGAGATATGTAGACGTCACACCCAAATCCTCTAAGAAGAACTCTTAGAAAACCCCGGGTGATAAGTCTTGATTGCTTGAACGCCACAGGTAAAAACCTGATAAGTTCAAAAGCTCTTTCAAGATAGAAAGAAGACAAAACCTCACAAGATATAAATTCCAAAGTGTCTGTCTCCAATGCTGTGGAGTATGCCTTTTATAGGCTCAGAAAACAACCGAATGACCCACATAATGTGGAAAAAATCTATTATGGTTATAAGCTAACCTTATCTAATTGACTACCTAATATTATCCTAAGAGATTTATTATATTTATAAATCTCTCCTTATTAATTAAATCTGGACCTTCTGTTGGGCTCATCTTGGGCTCTTCATTTGGGCTTCTTTTTGAATATTCAGCAATCTCTTTAATCAGCCCATATAAAGCTTTTTTGAATCTTTTAGCCCTTGACCTTGTGATTGGGCCCTCTTGAAGTCTCAAGTGATCATTTATCCCAATTGGTGATAAAGTGTTCAGCTCCATTGCAGGTTCGGTTGATTGGACATGTGAATTCGTAGTCTCTTTAGTCGGATTCACATCATTCTCCCCCTCTTGAAAATGATTTGTCCTCAAATCATCTGTTTCTTCATCACCTACATCAAAGGGCATTAAATCAGTAACATTGAAGCTTTCATTAATGCTATACTCACCAGGCAACTCTAGCTTGTAAGCATTATTATTAATGCGTTCCAACACACGAAATGGTCCATCTCCTCTAGGAAGAAGTTTTGATCGCCTTTGTTCCGGAAATCGTTCTTTCCTCATATGAAGCCAGACCCAATCGCCAGGTTCGAAAATGATACTTTTGCGGCCCTTGTTTGCTTGTTTTTTATAAACTTTAGTCATCTGTTCAATATGCATCTTTGTCTTCTCGTGCAATTCTTTCACAAACTGTGCTTTTCTCTTTCCATCAACATTCACAAATTCACCTACAGGAAGTGGAGTTAGATCTAGAGGGGTTAATGGATTGAAACCATAAACAATCTCAAATGGTGAAAACTTAGTTGTAGAATGAATAGAACGATTATAAGCAAATTCAACATGTGGTAAGCAATCTTCCCATGATTTCAAATTCTTTTTTATTATAGAACGTAATAAAGTACCTAATGTCCTATTTACTACTTCTGTTTGACCATCAGTTTGTGGGTGACATGTTGTTGAAAACAGCAGTTTGGTTCCCAATTTACCCCATAGGGTTTTCCAAAAGTAACTCAAGAATTTAGAATCACGATCAGAAACAATAGTTCTAGGCATACCATGCAATCTGACAACTTCTCTAAAGAACAAATCAGCCACATTCGATGCATCATCAGTTTTATGACATGGAATGAAATGTGCCATTTTCGAAAACCTATCAACTACCACAAACACAGAATCCCTCCCCCTCTTAGTTCTTGGTAATCCTAAAACAAAATCCATGGAAATATCAATCCAAGGTGCATTAGGAATTGGAAGAGGAGTATACAGGCCGTGAGGTTGTTGCCTAGACTTAGACTCTTTACATGTAATGCATCGAGAACAAATTTTCTCAACATCCCTTTTCATGTGGGGCCAAAAAAAATGCTCGTGCATTATCGCCATAGTTTTAGCTACCCCAAAATGTCCCATAAGTCCTCCACCATGTGCTTCCCTAACAAGTAACTCACGCAAAGATGACTGAGGGATGCATAATTTGTTTTCTCGAAAAAGAAATCCATTTTGTAAATAAAATTTTCCAAACCTACCAGTTCGACAACCTTTAAACACTTCACAAAAATCAGGATCATTTGCATACAAATCCTTGATATAATCAAATCCAAGTAATTTAGAATCAAGCATTGAAAGCATAGCGTACCTTCGCGATAGAGCATCTGCAACTATATTTTCCTTACCTTGTTTGTATTTGATCACATATGGGAATGTTTCAATGAACTCCACCCACCTTGCATGGCGTTTGTTCAACTTGTGTTGTCCTTTGAGATGTTTAAGAGATTCATGATCTGTGTGAATCACAAACTCTTTCAGCCATAGGTAGTGCTGCCATGTTTGAAGAGTTCGAACTAGGGCATACATCTCCTTATCATAGGTAGGATAGTTAAGGGTTGCTCCACTCAACTTTTCACTGAAATATGCAATTGGTCTTCCTTCCTGCATTAATACACCTCCAATACCTACTCCTGATGCATCACACTCAATTTCAAATGTTTTCGAAAAATTAGGCAATGAGAGCAATGGGGCAGTAGTTAATTTTTCCTTTATCAATTGAAATGCATTTTGTTGCTCATTACCCCATTTAAAAGGTACATTTTTCTTTATAACAGCAGTAAGAGGTGCAACATAACTACTGAAATTTGGAACAAAACGTCTATAAAAACTAGCTAATCCATGGAAACTTCTTACCTGACTTACCGAATTAGGTGTCGGCCAGTCGCGAATTGCCTTAATCTTTTCCTCGTCAACTCCAATCCCTTCTGAACTTATAACATATCCAAGAAACACAAGTTTATCCGAACAAAAGACACATTTATTCAAGTTGGCAAACAACTTATGTTGCCTTAATGCTTCTAACACAGCTCTTAAATGTGCTACATGTTCATCCATGGTCTTGCTATAGATTAGAATATCATCAAAATATACCACTACAAATCTCCCAATAAAAGCACGTAATACATGATTCATTAATCTCATGAAAGTGCTTGGTGCATTAGTCAACCCAAAGGGCATAACTAACCATTCATATAATCCTTGTTTAGTCTTAAATGCAGTTTTCCATTCATCCCCTTCTTTCATTCGAATTTGATGATATCCACTCTTAAGATCTATTTTCGAAAATAAACAAGATCCATGCAACTCATCTAACATGTCATCCAAACGAGGAATAGGGTGGCGATACTTTACCGTGATGTTGTTGATGGCTCGACAATCCACGCACATTCGCCATGTTCCGTCCTTCTTAGGTACAAGTAGCACTGGCACAGCACATGGACTCATACTCTCTCGAATATACCCCTTTTCCATCAGCTCTAGGACTTGGCGTTGAAGTTCCTTTGTTTCTTCAGGGTTACTTCTATATGCTGGTCGGTTAGGAATCGTCGCTCCAGGGATTAAATCAATTTGATGTTCAATTCCTCGAATTGGTGGCAAACCTGGTGGTATCTCATCAGGAAAGACATCGATAAATTCCTGCAAAACAGTAATAATATTGCTCGGCAAAGATCCGACAAGATCGTTAGTACTCAAAAAGGCGTCCTTGTACATAAGTACAATAAGAGCCTGATGTGAAAGTAAAGCTCGCTTGATCTCACTTTTTCTTGCAATAAAATTGCTTTTACTCTCTTTTTTTTCCACTTCTGGCTTTTCCCTCTTTTTTTTCAACTCTGATATTTCTCCTTTCTTTTTTTCTTCTATTTTCTGTTCATTTGCCTTTTTCTTTTTCAGTTGATCCTCAAAAACTTGCCTTGGAGTCAATGGAACAAGAGATATTGGTCTCTCATTCATCACAAAAGAGTACCTATTAGTGAATCTATCATGCATAACTTGACGATCAAACTGCCAAGGTCGTCCCAAAAGTATATGGCACGCGTGCATTGGTACCACGTCACATAGTATTTCATCTTGATATTTTCCAATAGAAAATGCAACCAACACTTGTTTGGTTACCTTGAGTTCACCTTGGTCGTTCAGCCATTGTAGTCGATAAGGCTTCGGATGCTTTAAGGTTGGTAATGCCAATTTCTCCACCAGCTCAGTGCTAGCTACATTAGTGCAACTTCCCCCATCTATAATAACACAGCAAACCTTATTTTTCACACAACAACGAGTATGAAATAAGTTCTCACGCTGATTGTTTTCTTCTTCTTGGGCTTGAACACTGAGAGTTCGCCGTGCAACCAACAATTCTCCTTCTTCTGCATATTCATCAGCATCTTCAAGTGGTGGCATCCCCGGATCGATATCTTCTTTTTCATCATCGGTCTCAATCTCACCATTAGCATTGATCACCATTGCCCGCTTATTTGGGCATTGACTTGCAATGTGACCCCTGCCTTGGCATCGGAAACACTTAATATCACGAGTTTTGGGAGTTGTGATATGGGTGTTACCTTGATTTTGGGCCACAGCCTGCTTGGTTGTCTCTTTTAGTGGAGTATGCTGAGGTTGAGTTGACTGACTCTCAAATCGCCTTGAGGATGGTTTCCATGAGTTCGAGGAACCATTGTTTAATCCCCTTTTGTGTAAACTCTTTCTCTTCAATTGTTGTTCGACTTTGATAGCTTGATGTACCATATCTTGGAGCTCAACATGATATTGCATTTCCACCACGTCAGCTATCTCATGGTTTAGACCATGCAAAAATCTTGCCATTGTTGCCTCTCTGTCTTCCTCCACATTTGCTCGAATCATCGCAATCTCCATCTCCTTGAAGTATTCGTCGACGCTTCTTGATCCTTGGGTAAGCCTTTGGAGTTTATTGAACAACTCCCGGTGATAGTGGCTGGGAACAAATCGACGTCGCATGATCGCTTTCATTTCATCCCAAGACTCCACAGAGCGTTCGTGATTTCGTTTCCTTTCCTTCACCAATTGATCCCACCATATTATAGCATAATCAGTAAATTCGACAGCAGCAAGTCGTACCTTTTTCATCTCCGAGTAATTATGACAGTCAAAAACCATCTCCATCCTCTTTTCCCATTCAAGATACGCTTCTGGATCTGTTTTTCCTTGAAAAGAGGGTATTTTCAACTTTATATTTTCCAGGTTGTCATCAACTCGAGATCGTTCTCTATGAGCATATCGATCGAACTCCTCGGGTTCTTGTGGGTCAAAACGTCTTGGCTGAAAGCTTCGAGGTCGCTGTTCAGTAGGGGTATGTTGACGCGAACCCCTCACTCCTTCTTCCAATTGATCAATTCGCTCATGAAGCGGTTCCAACTCGGACTTCAGCATTCGTCTCATTTCGCTTATAATGGCTTGCATTTGTAAATTTGTAATCGGTTGTTGGGAATCTTCTTCATTTGGCGTATCTCCTCGTTGTTGTGCCATGAGTTCCTACAAATGATAACAGAAGAACCTTCCAAATGCTCACTCACGTATTTCTCTCAATCTCTCGTGTTTTCACACTCAATTGGCTTTTTCTTAGAGATTCAAACACTCTTGCCTTTTTCCTCTCGAATGTCTTCTTTCAATCTAAATTGAACTTTAAAAACAAATCGTTTTTACGAAGCAGTTCAACTTGAGAAACAATCAAGACAAATCAATAAAGGTTTTCAAAAATTAATTCCAAAGAATTTAAGTGAGAGGTATGAATAGACTCAGAAATAAGAGTAGAATTTAAATAGAGAAGAAAGAAATGAAGTAATAGACTTAGATAGAGCAGAATGAGATATAAGATAGAATTGTGTGCCACTTTTTTTTTTCTTTTGCCTTTTTTTTTTCACGAATTTTTTTGCTCTTTTTTTTTTGCACGAACTTTTTTTTGCTTTCTTTTTTTTTGTCACGAATTATTTTTTTGGCTTTTTTTTTTCTCTCTTTTTTTTGTTTAACCTACTGAAGAAAAGATAGATAGAAGAATATGATATTTTTTTTTTATAGAGAATAGAAATAGGTAGAGAAGATAAAAAAAAGAACTAGATAAAAAAGATGGGATGGAACTTGCCGTGCAACCGTGTGCTCTGATACCAACTGATGCGAACCTCGCCAATATGCTGACGACACCCTACACCAAATATGGCAACGATCCCAAGACTTTCACGATGCAAGTGCGAAAAGATGGAATATACCTTGTTTATGTGAGAAACAAGGTATGAGATATGTAGACGCCACACCCAAATCCTCTAAGAAGAACTCTTAGAAAACCCCGGGTGATAAGTCTTGATTGCTTGAACGCCACAGGTAAAAACCTGATAAGTTCAAAAGCTCTTTCAAGATAGAAAGAAGACAAAACCTCACAAGATATAAATTCCAAAGTGTCTGTCTCCAATGCTGTGGAGTATGCCTTTTATAGGCTCAGAAAACAACCGAATGACCCACATAATGTGGAAAAAATCTATTATGGTTATAAGCTAACCTTATCTAATTGACTACCTAATATTATCCTAAGAGATTTATTATATTTATAAATCTCTCCTTATTAATTAAATCTGGACCTTCTGTTGGGCTCATCTTGGGCTCTTCATTTGGGCTTCTTTTTGAATATTCAGCAATCTCTTTAATCAGCCCATATAAAGCTTTTTTGAATCTTTTAGCCCTTGACCTTGTGATTGGGCCCTCTTGAAGTCTCAAGTGATCATTTATCCCAATTGGTGATAAAGTGTTCAGCTCCATTGCAGGTTCGGTTGATTGGACATGTGAATTCGTAGTCTCTTTAGTCGGATTCACATCAGTTTCTTAGGGTTTTTTAAGGGGTTTTTAGGGTTTCTTTGCATTTCTTATGGTTTGTTAGGGCTTTTGGGGGCTTCTTAGCATTTTTTAGAGATTCTTAGCATTTTTTAGCGATTGGTAGGGTTTCTTAGCAGTTTTTAGTGATTTTAGCATTTCTTATGGTTTCATAGTGTTTTTGTAGGGTTTCTAAGCATTTCTTTAGGTTTATTAGAGTTCCTTATGGGTTCTTAGCGTTTCCTTGGGTTTATTTGGATTTCGTAAGGCTTCTTAGCATTATTTAGCATTTCTAGGGCTTCCTAGAATTTTCATAGGGTTTCCTATGGTTTATTAGAGTTTATTAACATTTCTTAGTGATTCTTTGCATTTATTTAGCATTTCTTGGGGTTTCTTAGTTTCTTAGGGTTTCCTATGGTTTATGAGAGTTTATTAATGTTTCTTAGCGATTCTTTGCATTTATTTAGCATTTCTTGGTGTTTCTTAGTGTTTTTAGGGTTTCTTATTATTACTTAGTGTTTCTTATAGTTTCTTCGCATTTCTTAGGGTTTCTTAGGGTTTTATAAGGTTTCTTAGAGTTTCTTAGTGTTCCTTAATGTTTCTTAGGGTTTCTTAGGGTTTTATAAGGTTTCTTAGAGTTTCTTAGTGTTCCTTAATGTTTCTTAGGGTTTCTTAGGGTTTTATAAGGTTTCTTAGAGTTTCTTAGTGTTCCTTAATGTTTCTTAGGGTTTCTTAGCATTTTTAGCGTTTCCTAGCATTTTTAGGGTTTTTAATGGGTTTTAGGGTCTTTTAGGATTTTTTTAGGGTTTTTAGGGTTTCTTTGTGTTTCTTAGGGTTTCTAAAGGCTTTTTGGGGCTTGTTGAGGCTTCTTTGCATTTATTAGGGATTCTTAGTGTTTCTTAGTATTTCTTAGGTTTTGGGAGGGTTTCATAGAGTTTGTTAGGGTTACTAAGCATTTCTTAGGCTTTCCTAGCGTTTATTTGGGTTTCTTTGGGTTCCTTAAGGGTTTTTAGCATTTCTTTGGATTTCTTAGGATTTCTTAGAGTTTCTTAGCATTTACTAAGGTTTCATAGTGTTTCTTACCGTTTATTAGGGTTTCTAAGCATTTCTTTGGGGTTTTTAGGATTTCTTAGTGATTTTTAGCGTTTCATAATATTTACTAGGGTTTCCTAGCGTTTCTTGTCGTTTCTTAGGATTTCTTAGGGTTTCATTGTGTTTTTAAGGCTCCTCAAGTGTTCTTAGCGTTTCTTTGGATTTCTTAGGATTTCTTAGGTTTTCTTAGCGTTTCTTAGCATTTACAAGTGTTTCCTAGCATTTCTTACCATTTCTTAGGGTTTCTTAGTGATTCTTAGCATTTTTTTAGCATTTCTTGGGGTTTCTTAATATTTTTTATGGTTTCTTAGCGATACTTAGCGTTTCATAGTATTTCTTTGGGGTTCTTAGCGTTTCATACGGTTTTATTGGGTTTATTAGAGTTTTTTAGCGTTTCTTAGAGTTTTTAGGGTTTCTTAGTGATTCTTAGCACTTTTTAGCATTTCTTGGAGTTTCCTAATATTGTTTAGGGTTTCTTAGCATTTCTTGGGGTTTCTTAATGTTTTTTAGGGTTTCTTAGTGTTTCTTAATGTTTCTTAGGGTTTCTTAGTATTTCTTAATATTTCTTAGTATTTCATAGGGTTTTATTGGGTTTATTAGAGTTTTTTAGTGTTTCTTAGATTTTTTAGGGTTTCTTAAGTTTTTTTAAGGGCTTTTTAGGGTTTGTAGGGATGCTTTGCATTTCTTAGGGCTTCTTGAAGCTTCTTAGCATTTCTTAGGGATTATTAGGGTTTCTTAGCAATTGGTAGGGTTTCTTAGTTCTTTTTAGTGTTTTTTAGCATTTTTAGGATTTCATAGGGTTTCTAAGTGTTTCTTAGGCTTTCTTAGCCTTTATTTGCATTTCTTAGGATTCCTTATGGATTAATGGCATTTTTTTTGGTTTTATATGCATTTCTTAGGGTTTCTTTGCATTCTTTAGTGTTTACTAGGGTTTGATAGCGTTTGTTATTGTTTCTTAGGGTTTCCTAGGGATTATTAGGGTTTATTAGTGTTTCTTTGGGTTTTGTAGGGTTTCTTAGCATTTCTTAGCAATTCATAGCATCTTTTTTAGAATTTCTTTGGATTTCTTAGTGTTACTTGGTGTTTCTTATAGTTTCTTAGGGTTTTATAGGGTTTCTTAGCATTTGGTTGGGTTTCTTAGCACTTTTTAGTGTATTTTAGCGTTTCATAGGGTTGTTTAAGATTTCTAACTATAAGATATATTTTCCTTGTTTTTAGGTTATTCGGTTGTTATCTATGCCTATAGATATTGGCGGGTTCACATCACTTAGCATTTCTTACCGTTTATTAGGGTTTCCTATGGTTTATTAGCATTTCTTAGTGTTTCTTAGCGTTTCTTAGAGTTTTTAAGGTATCTTAGGGTTATTAGGATTTCTTAGGGTTTCTTAGGTTTTCTTTGCGTTTATTAGGGCTTCATGGGGCTGCTTAGCATTTATTAGGGATTCTTAGGGTTTCTTAATATTTCTTAACTTTTGTTAGGGTTTCTTAGCACTTTTTAGGGCTTTTTTAGCGTTTCTTAGGGTTTTATCGGGTTTTTGTTTTAGTGTTTCTAAGCATTTCTTACACTATCTTAGCGTTTCTTTCTGTTTTTTAGGGTTCCTTAGGTGATGTGAACCCTGCCAATATACTAACGGCACCCTATACTAAATATGGAATAGACCCTAAGACTTTCACGATGCAAGTAAAAAGAATGGAATATACATTGCTTGGTTGAGAAAACAAGGTATGGATAGAAGTAGACGCTACACCAAACACCTCTAAGAAGAGCTCCTAGAAAACCTTGGTGATAAGTCTGATTGCTTGAACGCCATAAGTAAAAACCTGATAAGTTCAAAAGTTCTCTCAAAAGAGAAAGAAAACATAAGCCTCACAATAAAATTGAAATCAGAGATCTGTCTACAATGGTCTAAAGTTAGCATTTTATAAGCACTTGAGAATATTAGCAATTATCTAAATAAAGAAATAAAATATTAGGGTTGACATGCCAACCATATAAAAAATATTACTAATATATTTCTTGATCATATCGAGAAAATATATTGTTTCCTAATTTAATCTTCTAGAACATTTTTTATAAATCTTCCACTTTAAATTCAAATTTGAATTTAAAATTTGTATCTTCTTGAGATCTTCTTTTGGGCTTGAGATCTTATTGGGCTCTTATTTTGGGCTTGAGATCTTACTGGGCTCTTTCTTCGGGCTTCAGATCTTATTGGACTCTTCCTTTGGGCTTTCACTTGGGTTTCTTCAATTGCTCCAATTAGTCCATTCAATACTTCTTCAAATCTTTGGGCCCTTAACTTGTGAATCACAGTGTGCCCAATTTGATTCATATCATTCTCCCCCTCTTGAAAATGATTTGTCCTCAAATCTTCGATCTTATTGTCACCTAAGTCAAAAAACATTACATTAGGAATATTAAACTATAAATAAAATCACACTTACAAGATAACTCCCATTTGTGAGTATTATTTGATGCGAACCTCGCCAATATGCTGACGACACCCTACACCAAATATGGCAACGATCCCAAGACTTTCACGACGCAAGTGCGAAAAGATGGAATATACCTTGTTTATGTGAGAAACAAGGTATGGGATATGTAGACGCCACACCCAAATCCTCTAAGAAGAACTCTTAGAAAACCCCGGGTGATAAGTCTTGATTGCTTGAACGCCACAGATAAAAACCTGATAAGTTCAAAAGCTCTCTCAAGATAGAAAGAAGACAAAACCTCACAAGATATAAATTCCAAAGTGTGTCTCCAATGCTGTGGAGTATGCCTTTTATAGGCTTAGAAAACAACCGAATGACCCACATAATGAGGAAAAAATCTATTATGGTTATAAGCTAACCTTATCTAATCTAACTACCTAATATTATCCTAAGAGATTTATTATATTTATAAATCTCTCCTTATTAATTAAATCTGGACCTTCTGTTGGGCTCATCTTGGGCTCTTCATTTGGGCTTCTATTTGAATATGCAGCAATCTCTTTAATCAGCCCATATAAAGCTTCTTTGAATCTTTTAGCCCTTAACTTTGTGATTGGGCCCTCTTGAAGTCTCAAATAACCATTTATCCCATTTGGTGACAAAGTGTTCAGCTTCATTGTAGGTTCGTTTGATTGGGCTTGTGAATTTGTAGACTCTTTTGTCGGATTCACATCATTATTGTTTAGCTTCACCACTCTAATCGATAAACCTACTCTTAGAATAAGTTTAACACAAATTCCTAGATCAAAAACAATTTTCTGAAAGCCTTGATTAACTTGATTTTCATATGTCGTCTTCTGAATTTGTTTTAGAAACTTATCTTTCCTCTTCCAAACTAAACTTACTAACTCGGTATTATTAAATAATATTAAATCTAAATGAGGCAATGAATTAAAACAATAAATAACTTTTAATAATGAAAACCTAATCGTATAAGGAATATAACCATTATATGTAAAGGTTTCTTTTCAATTTACTACACAAAATATTCCAAAAGTAACTCAAGAATTTATAATCATAATTAACTTTAATAATTCTAGGAATATAATGCAATATAACAACTTCTCTAAGTAATAAATAAATACCATTTGATACACCCTTGGTTTTATGATATTGAAATAAATATGTTATTTTTAAGAATTGTCTAACTATGATAAATATAAAGTATCTTCTCTTCTTAATCCTCAGTAATCCATAAATAAATTGCATAAGAATATCAATCAAATCAAATACTCTATGAATTGAAATAGTAATATACAAAATATGAAATTGTTGGCTAAACTTATCTTTTCTATATGTAATGCATTTAACACAAAATTTCATCACATTCCTTTTCATATATGGATAATACTTATGCAATATTGCAATAATATTAGCTACCATAAATTGTCCAATAAGTTCTAAGATATATGATTTCTTAACAAATAACTTACATAAAGAAAAAAGAGAGATGCATAATTTATTTTCCTGAAAAAGAAACCAATTTTCCAAGTAAAACTTTTTAAACATATCATTTTTACAACTCCTAATCACTTCATAGAAATAAATAATATTTGCATATAATTTCTTTATATAATCAAAACCAAGAAATTTACTATCAAGGATTATAAACACAGCGTACCTTCGTGATAATGAATTGACAATGATATATTTCATACCTTATCTATATTTGATCACATATGGAAAAGTCTTGATGAAAATTACCAACCTTGCATGATGCTTCTTCAACCTGTGTTGCCTCTTGAGGCGCAAATCAAATATATGATTCATGTGAATCACATGTGGCGTTAAAGCAATCAAGGCTTATCACCCGGGGTTTTCTTAGAGGATTTGAGTGTAGTGTCTACATATCCCATACCTTATTTCACACATAAAGAAGGTATATTCCATCTTTTCATACTTGCGTCGTGAAAGTCTTGGGGTCTTGCCATATTTACTATAGGGTGTCGTCAGCATATTGGTAGGGTTCACATCACTTAGCGTTTCTTACCATTTCTTAGGGTTTCCTAGGGTTTATTAGCATTTCTTAGGGTTTCATAGGGCTTCTTAGCATTTATTTAGCATTTCATGGGGTTTCTTAGTGTTTCTTAGCATTTGGTATGGTTTCTTAGCACTTTTTAGTGTTTTCTAGGGTTTCTTAGCATTTCATAGCAATTCTTAGCATTTTTTTAGTGTTTCTTGGTGTTTATTAGTGTTTTTTTTAATGTTTCTTAGCGTTACTTAGCATTTCTTGGGGTTTCTCAACATTTCTTAGGGTTTTATAGGGTTTCTTAGCATTTCTTTTAGTTTTATAGGTTTTCTTAGAGTTTCTTAGCGTTTATGAGGGTTCCTTAAGGGTTCTTAGCATTTTTTAGGGTTTCTTAGCATTTCTTATGTTTTTTAGCATTTCTTAGTGTTTACTAGGGTTTACTAGCATTTCTTTAGTGTTTCTTATTGTTTTTTAGGGTTTCTTATCGTTACTTAGCGTTTCTTAGTGTTTCTTAGGGTTTTTTTTGTGTTTTTTAGTATTTCTTAGCATTTCTAAGAGTTTTAAGGTTTCTTAGGGGTTTTAAGTGGTTTTTAGGGTTTTTTAGGGTTATTAGGATTTCTTAGGGTTTCTTTGCATTTCTTAAGGCTTCATGGGGTTGCTTAGCATTTATTAGGGATTCTTAGGGTTTTTTTTGTATTTCTTAGCGTTTGTTAGGGTTTTATAGAACTTTTTAGTGTTTTTTACCGTTTCTTATGCTTTCATTGTGGTTTTAGTATTTCTAAGCATTTCTTAGGCTATCTTAGTGTTTCTTTATGTTTCCGAGGGTTCCTTAAGGGTTATTTGTGTTTCTTAAGGGTTATTTGTGTTTCTTTGGGTTTCTTAGGATTTCTTAAGGTTTTTTAATGTTTCTTAGGGTTTCATAGCGTTTACTAGGGTTTCCTAGCATTTCTTACTATTTCTAAGGGTTTTCTAGTGTTTATTAGGGTTTTTTTAGCATTTACTAGTGTTTCCTAGCGTTTCTTATCGTTTCTAAGGGTTTATTAGCATTTTTAGGGTTTCATATGGTCTCTTAGGGATTCTTAGCATTTACTGGGGTTTTCTAGCATTTCTTAGGGTATCTTAGAGTTTATTAGCGTTTCTTAGGATTTCATAGGGTTCCTTAGTGATTTTTAGCATTTGTTTAGCATTTTTGGGGTTTCTTATTTTTTTTTTTATGTTACTTAGCGTTTCTTATAGTTTCTTAGGGTTTCTTAGCATTTTTTAGGGTTTTATAGGGTGTCTTATGATTTCTTAGGGTTTTATAGGGTCTCTTAGAGTTTCTTAGTGTTTCTTAGCGTTTCATAGCATTTGTTAGCATTTCCTAGAGTTTTTAGGGTTTTAAGGGGTTTTTTAGGGTTTCTTTGCATTTCTTAGGGTATCTTAGGGCATCTTGGGGCTTCTTAAATTTCTCAGGGATTCTTAGGGTTTCTTAGCATTTTGTAGGGTTTCTTAGCACTTTTTAGTGTTTTTTAGCATTTTTTTTAGGGTTTCATAGGGTTGTTTAGGGTTTCTAAGTGTTTATTAGCCTTTCTTAGCATTTCATTGGGGTTCTTAGGGTTCCTTTAGGGTTCTTAGTGTTTCTTAGAGTTTCTTTGGATTTATTAGGTTTTTTTAGAGTTTACTAGGGTTTCATAGCATTTCTTACTATTTCTAAGGGTTTACTAGGGTTTATTAGTGTTTCATAGGGGTTCATAGGGTTTCTTAGCGATTCTTAGCATTTCTGGGGGTTTCTTAGTGTTTTTTAGGATCTCCAAGCATTACTTAGCATTGTTTTATAGTTTCTTAGCATTTCTTAGTATTTCTCAGCATTTCTTATTGTTTTATAGTGTTTCTTAGCCTTTCTTAGAGTTTCTTAGCATTTCTTACGGTTCCTTAAGGGTTCTTAGCGTTTCTTAAGGTTCCTTAAGGGTTCTTAGCATTTCTTAGGGTTCCTTAAGGGTTCTTAGGGTTTTTTAGTGTTTCTTATCATTCATTGGGGTTCCCTAGCATTTCTTACTATTTCTTATGGTTTCTTAGGGTTTATTAGCGTTTCTTAGTGTTTCTTAGTGATTCTTAGCATTTTTTAGCGTTTCTTGGGTTTCTTAATGTTTTTTTTTATATTTTCTTAGCATTTCTGAAAGTTTCTTAGCATTTTTTAGGGCTTGTTAGTGTTTCTTAGGGTTTTATAGGCTCTCTTAGGGTTTCTTCGGGTTTGTTACTGTTTCTTAGCGTTTCTTAGGGTTTCCTAGCATTTGTTAGCGTTTCTAAGAGTTTTTAAGGTTTCTTATTGTTTTAAGGGGTTTTTAGGGTTTCTTAGTGTTTCTTTACTTTTCTTAGGGCTTCTTGGGGCTTCTTAGCATTTCTTTGGGATTCTTAGGGTTTCTTAGCATTTCTTAGTGTTTGGTAGGGTGTCTTAGCACTTTTTAGTGTTTTTTAGCGTTTCTTAGGATTTTATAGGGTTTTTTAGGATTACTAAGCGTTTCTTAGGCTTTCTTAGTGCTTCTTAGGGTTCCTTAAGGGTTCTTAGCGTTTCTTTGGGTTTCTTCGGATTTCTTAGAGTTTCTTAGCATATACTAGAGTTTCCTAGTATTTCTTACTGTTTCTTAGGGTTTCCTAGGGTTTATTAGCGTTTCTTAGGATTTCATAGTGTTTCTTAGCGTTTCTTAACAATTCTTATAATTCTTTTACCGTTTATTGGGATTTCTTAGAGTGTCTTAGCATTTCTTAGTGTTTCTTAGAGTTTTTAGGGTTTCTTAGGGGTTTTAGGGTTTCTTTGCATTTCTTAGGGCATCTTGGGTCTTCTTAGCATTTCTTAGGTATTCTTAGGTTTTCTTAGCATTTCTTAGTGTTTAGTAGGATTTCTTAGTACTCTGTAGTGTTTTTTAGCGTTTCTTAGGGTTTCATAGTGTTTTTTAGGGTTTCTAAGCATTTCTTTGGGTTTCTTAGGGTCACTTAAGGGTTCTTAGCGTTTCTTATGGTTTCTTAGTGTTTCTTATAGATTCTTAGCGTTTCTTAGCATTTCATAGTATTTATTAGAGTTTTTAAGTTTTCTAAGGGTTTTTAAGGGGGTTTTCAGGGTTTCTATGCATTTCTTAGGGCTTCTTATCATTTCTCAGGGAATCTTAGAGTTTCTTAGCATTTCTTAGCATTTCTTTGCGTTCCTTAGCACTTTTTAGTTGTTTTTTTTGCGTTTCTTAGGGTTTCATAAGGTTTTTTTTAGAGTTTCTAAGTGTTTCTAAGGCTTTCTTAGTGTTTGTTTGGGTTTCTTAGGGTTCCTTAATGGTTCTTACCATTTCTTAGGGTTTCTTAGGATTTCTTATGGTTTCTTAGAGTTTCTTAGTGTTTATTAGGGTTTCCTAGCATTTTTTTTTACCATTTCTTAGGGTTTCATAGGATTTATTAGCATTTTTAGGGTTTCATAGGGTTTCTTAGTGATTCGTAGCATTTTTTTGCATTTCTTAGGTTTCTTAATGCTTTTTAGGGTTTCTTGGCATTTTTTAGTATTTCGTATAGTTTCTTAGCATTTGTTTAGGGATTTATAGGATTTGTTAGAGTTTCTTAGCGTTTCTTAGTGTTTCATAGTGTTTCATAGTGTTTCTTAGCATTTGTTATTGTTTATTATAGTTTTTAATGTTTCTTTGGGTTTTTTTAAGGGGTTTTTAGGGTTTCTTTGCATTTCTCAGGGTTTCTTAGTGCTTCTTGTGGCTTCTTAGTATTTCTTAGGGATTCTTAGGCTTTTATTTGCATTGCTTAGGGTTTGGTAGGGTTTCTTAGCACTTTTTTGTGTTTTTTAGCGTTTCTTCGGGTTTCATAGGGCTTTATAGAGTTTCTTAGAGTTTAATAGCATTTCTTAGTTTTTGTTAGAGTTTTTTTAGTGTTTTTGAATATTTCTTAGCATTTCCTAGAGTTTTTAGGGTTTCTGAAGGTTTTTAAGAGGTTTTTAGGGTTTTTTAGGCTTTCTTTGCATTTTTTAGGGTTTTATAGGGTTTGTTACAGTTTCTTAGCGTTTCATAGTGTTTCTTAGCGTTTCATAGTGTTTCTTAGGGTTTATTAGCGTTTCTTTGGGTTTCTTAGCATTTGTTAGCGTTTCGTATAGTTTTTAAGGTTTCTAAGGGTTTTTAAGGGGTTTTTATGACTTTTTTGCATTTCTTAGGACTTCTTGTAGCTTCTTAGCATTTCTTAGGGATTCTTCTCGTTTCTTAAGGTTTTTAAAGGGGTTTTTAGTGTTTTCTAGAGTTTCTTTGCATTTCTTAGGGATTTTTAGGGCTTCTTGGGGCTTCCTAGCAATTCTTAGGGATTCTTATGGTTTCTTAGCACTTTTTAGTGTTTTTAGCATTACTTAGGGTTTTTTAGGTTTCTAATCGTTTCAGATTTTTAGCATTTTTTTAGCGTTTCTTGGGGTTTTTTAGTGTTTTTATTGTTTTTTTAGTATTACTTATCATTTCTGATAGTTTCTTAGCATTTCTTAGGATTTCTTAACGTTTTTTTTACGTTTTTATAGGGTTTCTTAGCATTTTATAGTGTTTCTTAGAGTTTCCTAGTGTTTCTTAGGCTTTCTTCGTGCTTCTTATCATTTCTAAGCGTTTCCTAGAGTTTTTAGGCTTTTTAGGGTTTCTTTCTGTTCCTTAGGTTTTCTTAGGGCTTCTTAGCATTTATTAGGGATTCTTAGCATTTCTTAGTGTTTGGTAGGGTTTCTTAGCACTTTTTAGTGTTTTTTAGCATTTTTTTGGATTTCATAGGGTTTTATAGGGTTACTAAGTGTTTCTTAGGCTTTCTTAGTGTGTCTTAGGGTTTCTTAAGGGTTCTTAGCATTTCTTTGGGTTTCTTCTGATTTCTTAGAGTTTCTTAGCATTTACTAGAGTTTCCTAGTATTTCTTACTATTTCTAGGGTTTCCTAGGGTTTATTAGCGTTTCTTAAAATTTCATAGTGTTTCTTAGCATTTCTTAGCAATTCTTATAATTTTTTTTATTGTTTATTGGGATTTCTTAGTGTTTTTTGGGGTCTCTTAGCGTTACTTAGTGTTTCTTATGGTTTTGTAGGGTTTCTTAGGGTTTTATTGTGTTTCTTAGTGTCTTAGCATTTCTTAGTGTTTCTTAGGGGTTTTAAGGGGTTTTTTGGGTTTCTTTGCATTTCATAGGGCATCTTGGGTCTTCTTAGCATTTCTTAGGTATTCTTAGGGTTTCTTAATATTTCTTAGTATTTGGTCAGGTTTCTTAACATTCTTTAGTGTTTTTTAGCGTTTCTTAGGGTTTCATAGGGTTTTTTAGGGTTTCTAAGCGTTTCTTAGCATTTCTTTGGGTTTCTTAGTGTCCCTTAAGGGTTCTTATAGTTTCTTAGGATTTATTAGCGTCTCTTAGCATTTACTAAGGTTTCTTAGCATTTACTATCATTTCTTAGGTTTTCTTAGCGTTTCTTAGTATTTCTTATAGTTTCTTAGAGTTTTTAAGGTTTCTTAGGGTTTTTTATGGGGGTTTTTAGGGTTTTTTTTTACGTTTCTTAGGTTTTCTTAGGGCTTCTTATCATTTCTTAGATAATCTTAGAATTTCTTAGCATTTCTTTGTGTTTCTTAGCACTTTTTAGTTGTTTTTAGCATTTCTTAGGGTTTTTTAGGGTTTCTAAGCATTTCTAAGGCTTTCTTAGTGTTTGTTTGTGTTTCTTAGGGTTCCTTAATGGTTCTTACCATTTCTTAGGGTTTCGTAGGATTTCTTTGGATTTCTTATGGTTTCTTAGAGTTTCTTAATGTTTACTAGGGTTTCCTAGCATTTTTTGTCGTTTCTTAGGGTTTCATAGGGTTTATTAGCATTTTTTTGCGTTTCTTAGGTTTCTTAATGCTTTTTAGGGTTTCTTAGCATTTCGTATAGTTTTTTAGCATTTGTTTAGGGTTTCTTGGTGTTTCTTAGGGATTTATAGGGTTTGTTAGAGTTTCTTAGTGTTTCATAGGGTTTGTTAGTATTTCTTAGCATTTGTTATCATTTTTTTATAGTTTTTAGTGTTTCTTTGGGTTTTTAAGGGGTTTTTAGGGTTTTTTAGAGTTTCTTAGCATTTGTTAGAGTTTTAAAGGTTTCTTAGTGTTTTAAGGGGTTTTAGGTTTCTTAGTGTTTCTTCACATTTCTTAGGGTTTCTTAGTGCTTCTTGTGGCTTCTTAGTATTTCTTAGGGATTCTTAGGGTTCATTTGCATTTCTTAGTGTTTGGTAGGGTTTCTTAGCACTTTTTTGTGTTTTTAGCGTTTTTTTAGGGTTTCTATCGATGCCACAAGTGGGTGCAGTGGATGTCCTGCGAATGTTTGTTCCCTTCATGATGAAGGGCGTGTGTTGGTTGCTAAATACATTGTTTGTCGTTGATGATGAAGAAATGGCTTGAAAAACTAAGAATAACAAGGAAGGAAGAATTTTAAAGAAAATAAGGAGACCGACACACTATAATTCAAATTATTTTCTGAAAATCATATTTTAAAACGCCCATTCACTTAGTCGTTGAACTCACCCCTCCCTTCCCTTTTAGGTAACCCGGGGAAAGCCTACCCAACGACTATAAGTTAACTACACCTGTGAGATAGATATGATAAAGTTTAAATTTTATATAGTTTTTATTTATATTATTCTAGGAAATGTGTTGGTTTAAAGGACACATTACTCATCACGGTTTAAAAAAAGGGGAAACCCTTAATAAACCGGAAGAGTGGCGGGTTTATCACGGGGATTCGACCAAACTAAGACAGGGCATGACAACTTGAGTGATATCAAAGCCTATTTCCTCGAATACATAATCAAGACTAGAAAATATAGTAAATAATAGGATTGATTTTAAAATTTTCAAAATGGCTCCTAATTGTTCCCTCTAAACTTGGAAGAAATTTTGATTATTTTCTTTCTAGAATTTGACCATCCCTCATATGTAGCCTAATCCATATCCTTGTATCAAAAATTACTTTCTTGAAACCCTTGTTGGTTAGATTTATATATTCTTGAGTCAGTCGTTCTATAACCAATGTTTTAAAACCATAATTAATATCAAATAATGAAAACCTAATCGTATAATTAATATAACGATTATATATAAACTCAATATCATATAAATATTTAATTAAAAATAAATATTTTGTTTCCATTTTACTCAACAAAATATTCCAAAAGTAACTCAAAAATTTAGAATCACAATTAAATACAATAATTATAGAAATATAATGCAATATAATAAATTCTCTAAATAATAAATAAGCAGAATTTGAAGCATGTTTAGTGTTATGACATTTTATGAGATGTGTAATTTTTAAGAATTATTTAACTATGAGAAATATAAAATATATTCCCTTTATAATCATATGTAATCCATTAATAAATTCCATAAAAATATCAATCCAAGCAATTACTCTAGAAATTGAAATATTAGTATACAAAATATGAAATTGTTGGATAAAATAAGCTTTTTTTTACATGTAATGCATTGAAAATAAAATTTTCTCATATTTCTTTTCATATATGGAACAAAAATATATTCATGCAATATTGCAATAATTTTAAATACCCTAAATTGTCCAATAAGTACTACCACACCTGATTTCATAGCAAGTAACTCACATAAAGAGAATTGAGATATGAATCATTTATTTTCTTGAGAAAGAAACCAATTTTGCAAATAAAGATTTCCAAACATATCCTTTTTAAAACTAATCACTTTACAAGAATCAAGATTATTTGCATATAATTTATTTATATAATCAAAATCAAGAAATTTATTATCAAGAATTGTAAATATAACGTACCTTCGTGATAGTGCATCAATAACTATATAATTCATACCTTTTTTATATTTGATCACACATGGAAAAGTCTTGATGAAAACCACCCACCTTGCATAACGCTTATTCAACTTGTGTTGCTTCTAAAGGTGAAAATCAAATACATGATTCATGTGAATCACAGAATCTTTTGGCCTTAGCTGTCTTATTTGTAGAGGTTGAGAAAACACAAATATCTCATTATCATAGGTAGGATAGTTGAATGCTACTTTACTCAACTTTCAATAAAATATATAATCAATACACCTCTAATGCATATTTCTAATACTTCACAATTAAGTTTGAATAATTTAGTAAAATTAGGTAATGAAAGCAATAAGAATCTAGTTAGTTCATTCTTAGAATATTTGAATATATTTTCTTGCACATCACATAATTTAAATAAAATATTTTTTTCTAAAAACATAGTGAGACGTATAGGATAACTATTAAATTTAGTAATATAATCCACATAAAAATAAGTAAATCTAAGGAAACTTTTCATCTCACTTACCAAATAATGTGTTGGCTAATCTTGAATTATCTTAATTTTCTTTTGAATGACAATCCCTTCAAAATTTGCAACATATATAGGAAATACAATATTATTCCAATAATATATATTTACTAAAATTAGAAAACAACATATATTTCCTAAAAATATTGAAGGAAAATTTTAAATATTCTTCACGTTCATATAAGGAAATATTATATATTATTATATTATTAAAATATAAATTAATAAACTTTTCAATTAAAGTATGTAAGAAATAATTCAATAACCTAATAGAAGAATTAGTTGCATTATTGAAACAAAATATCATAATCAACCAATCATATAAACTAGGTTTTGTCTTTAATGAATTTATCAATTTATATTCATCTTTAATTCGAATTTTATTATATTCACTTTTAAGCTTTATTTTTGAAATCAAATAAGATCCATACAAATTGTCTATCACATGATCTAAATAAGGAATAGGGTGATGAAACATTACTATGCTACTATTAATAGTTCGATAATCAATGCTCATTCACCAAGTTTTACCTTTTTTGGGTATTTGCACAAACACATGGACTTGTTGAATTTGATGCTTGATTCCTAGTGCCAAACCACGAGATATCTTATTCGAAAGATGCTTGAATTCTAGCAAAAAAGATATAATATTGCTCGACAAATATCCGACATTGGAATTAGTATTTAAAAATATATCATTGTACATAGGTACTGTAAGGACATGTAAATTTATATGGATATCACTTTTTCTTATAATAAAATTATTTTTACTCTCTTTATTTTTAATTATGAATTTTTTCTTTTATTTTTCAATTTTAATTTTTCTCTCTCCTATTTCAACTTTGATTATTCTCTCTTCTTTTTTAGTTTTGCCTTTTATCTCTTTATTTTCAATTCTGGCTTTTTCTTCTTTTTCAGCTTTGCCTTTTATCTCTTCATCTTCAATTTCAACTTTTGTTTCTTCTTTTACCAAACTTGACTTGATCATAATAATCTCCATCTCATTGAAGAATTTATCAATACACTTACTGCATGATTCCCTAATAGTAGTTGCTAGGAACAAATCGTTGGCGCATAATTACTTTCAGCTCGCTCCACGACTTCAAAGGGCGTTCATGGTTGCATCTTTTGTCTTTCACTAATTGATCCCACCATGTAATTGCATAATTTAAAAATGCATAGGATGCAACTCGTACCTTTTTCACTTCATAGTAATTGTGATATTCAAAGAATTTATACATCTTCTTTTCCCATTGAATATATTCTTCTAGGTCCTCCTTTCCTTGGAATAATGGTATATTCAAATCATATAGGCCATCAGTCGTTGGTCTTCTTCTTATTGTATATTACTCTCGATCCCTTCGTTCCTCCAAACAATCTAATCACGTGTGTAAGTCTCAACTGCAAACTTCACCATCCGTCTCGTTTTACTCATCATTTTTTGAATGGGCTGAGGGGAATTGTCTTCTTTCCATGTGTTTCTTCGTTGTTGGGACTTGTACTCCTGCCAATTATTAGAAACAAAAGAACCTCGCAACTCTCCCTCACATGTTTCTTTCAAACACTCTTGTTTTACACTCAAATGGCTTTTTTTAAAGATTTAAAACACTCTTACATTTTTTTCACTCATATACCTTCTTTCAATTTTAATTGAAATTAAGAATAAATCGTTTTCATGAAATAGTTCAACTTGAGGAACAATCAAGACAAATTAACAAAGTTTCAAAAAGTGTAAGGTATGAGGATATTAAAAAAATATAGGAAGAATAATAAAATCTAATAAAGTAAAATGAATAAGATATTGAATATAGACTCTTGTGCTTTTTTTCTTTTGCCTTTTTTATAATTTTTTTGCCTTTTTTTTATTCTTTTAACTTTTTTTGCACACCTTTTTTTTCACAAATTTTTTTGAAAGTTTTTTTGGCTTTTTTAAAAAAATATTTTTGGCTTTTCTTTAATATAAAGAAAGTAGATAAGAAAGATGAAACTTTTTTATAGAGAGTAGAATTAGAAAGTAGATAACGAAAATAGAAGTAAATAGATAAAAAGGAGATTCTTTTGTTGGTTTTTGTATAGTGGATAGGAATATGTAGAAGATAAAAGAAGTAGAACGGAATTCAAAAGGATAGTATGAAACTTGTCGTGCAATCGTGTGCTTTGATACTAACTGATGTGAACCTCGCCAATATACTAATGGCACCCTACAACAAATATGAAATAGACTCCAAAACTTTCACAACGCAAGTAAAAAAAATGGAATATACCTTGTTCGATTAAGAAAATAAGGTACGGCTAGAAGTAGACGCCACACCAAACTCCTCTAAGAAGAGCTCCTAGCAAAGCCTGGTGACAAGTAAAAACTTGATAAGTACAAAAATTCTCTCAAAAGAAAAATAAGACACAAACCTCATAATAAAATTGTAATTAAAGGTCTGTCCTTACAATGCTCTAAAGTCAGGCTTTTATAGGAACTTTAGAACATTAGCTATTATCTAAAAAAGAAAATAAAATATTGTGGTTGAAATGCTAACCATATAGAGAATATTGCTAATATATTTCTTAGACATATCTAGAAAATATATTGTTTCCTAATTTAATCTTTTAGGAGATTTATAATATTAATAAATCTCTCACTTTAAATTCAAATTTGAAATTCAAATTTAAAATTATCTTCTTGAGATATTATTGGACTCTTGTTTTAGGCTTGAGATCTTATTGGACTCTTCTTTTGGGCTTCCACTTAGGTTTCTTCAATTGCTACAATCAGCCCATTCGATGCTTCTTCAAATCTTTTAGCCCTTAACTTGTTAATTACAACGTGCCTAATTTGAATCACATCAAGGGAAGTGTCAAACGGTGGTGGGACAATGTCCAAAACATGCATACCTCCATCCCCACCTAGGAATAGTTTGAAGAGAGGTACTTAGAGGAGTACCTGGCACCTCATTTGATCAATGAGAAGAAGCAAGAGTTCATCCGACTTCGGCAAGGGCTTAACTCCATATCGGAATATGAAATCAAATTCAACGAGTTAAGACCCTTTGCTCCTAACCTAGCTAGGCTAGTAGATATATGCCAGTGGTTCATGGACGGTCTCAATATGGATATACGAGACCATATGGGAGTACTAGGATGCCACATAGATCTTGCAGCAGTAATCAGAATGACTCATGAGTGTGAGCAACTGGTGTAGACTCGACGCCGTCAGATGGAGCAAATGTCCCAAAAAAAGGACAAGGGTCAAAATCGTCAGGGAGGATGGAAAGAACATAATGGTCCACAGTGGGGAAATAGAATGGCATTTCAATGGAGAAAGGATATGCCACCACATCCCTAGAGAGTAATCCCCATCTTGTCTCAAGGAAACCCTCATTGTCCAAGGTGTCAAAGGAACCATGAGGTAACATGCTTAACCTACTTTGCATGTTGACAAGTGGGGCACATTGCAAAGGAATGCCCCACTCTCAAGGAGAACAAGCAGAGGAATACCCTTGGACCACCACAAGGGAACCCTAGCCAAACACTACAGCACGATTACCAGCTAGGGTATACAACCTCACCTAGGAAGAGGCTAGAAGAGACCCTAGTACTATAGCAGGTATATCCCAAAACCCTCCCAATTAGTTCAAGCAAAAAAAATTATAATTGAAAGTTTTATTCAATAAAGAAAATATTTCCCTAAATCTATACGTTTCTTCAATCAAGGTATGTGCAATTATGGGGAAAACAGGCCAACGCCCTCTTTGATTCAGTAGCTGAGAGATCCTTCATCAAGAAAGACTTTATACTAGGTTTACCTTTAGAAGTTACTCCCCTAGAACAAAGTCTCAGCATCCTCACAACCTTAGGAGAAGGGTTAAATAGGAATAAACAATTAAAAGATGTGAGATAAAGGTTGGAGGAATCAAACTTGAAGTAGATTTGATCCCATTGCCCTTGAAGGAGGTGGAAGTAATCCTTGGAATGGACTGGCTAAGTACCATCAGGCTAGGATGGACTATGGAAAAAAGATAGTGACCTTCCACACTCCCGAGACAAACGGATTAAGGTTCCAAGGAGATTGAAGGAAAAGCGAAGTACAGATGGTGTCCCATGTGAAAGCCCAAAAGATAATATAGAAAGGCTGTACAACTTTCCTAGCCATGGTCATCAACGAAGAGTCCAAAGAGAGGAGACTTGAAGACATTCCAGTAGTTAAGCACTATTTAGAAGTATTTCCAGAAGAACTACCCGAACTACCTCCAAGTTAGCAAGTAGAGTTCACCATAGAAATAATCCCATGAACAAACCCCATATCCCAAGCCCCATATCGTATGGCTCCAGCGGAATTGAAGGAATTGAAGGAGCAATTGGACGAATTATTGGAGAAGCATTTCATACGTCTTAGCCAAGTCTCCATGGGGTGCAACCATTCTATTTATAAAGAAAAAGGATGGAAGCATGAGACTGTGTATAGACTATAGAAAGTTGAACCAAGTCACCATCAAGAGCAGATACCCACTTCTGCGGATTGATGACCTATTCGATCAATTAAAAGGAGAAGCTTACTTCTCCAAAATAGACCTTCTATCGAGCTATCATCAACTCAGGATCCGAGAGGAGGACATTCCCAAAATGGCATTCTGATCCCGATATGGACATTACGAATAAAGAGTGATGTCGTTCGGATTAACGAATGCCCCTACAGCCTTCATGGATTTGATGAACCGTATGTTTCAACCACACTTGGACAAGTTTGTGATAGTGTTCATAGATGACATTCTTATATACTCACAAACTAGGTTAGAACATGAAGAACATTTGGCAATCACCTTGGAGATATTGAAGGAGAATCACGTATCTGCAAAATTCTCCAAGTGTGAGTTCTGGCTGCAGGAGATAGGATTCATAGGACATATAGTGTCCAAGGATGGAGTCAAAGTAAATCTAGCCAAGGTGGAAGCCATATCTAATTTGAAGGCTCCAAGGAATCCTTCAAAGATACAAAGTTTCTTAGGTCTGGCAGGATACTACAGACGGTTCATGCAAGACCTTTCTAAGATAGCAGCTCCTCTAACTCGGCTCACCAGGAAAGGAGTTGAGTATAAGTGGGATGAAATCTGTGAGAAGTCTTTCTAGAGTTAAAGACTCGATTAACAATCGCACCAGTACTCTCCCTACCTGACCCTAATGTGGGAGAGTACACCATCTATAGTGATGCATCCAAACAAGGACTCGAATATGTATTGATGCAACAAGGGAAGGTTATCGCTTATGCCTCACGACAACTTAAGGTACATGAAAGAAACTACCCAACTCATGATTTAGAATTAGCTGCGATAGTGTTTTCCCTAAATATTTGGTGACACTACCTTTACGGGGTTAAGTGTAGGATATACACAGATCACAAGAATCTTAAGTATTTCCTAACTTAGAAGGACTACGACCTTGTGGTAGAATATCACCACAGAAAAGAAAATGTGGTAGTAGATGCCTTAAGTCACAAGTACCAAATTGAGGCGACACAAGTAAAGATGAGTTACATACCCTTGTTGCAACAATTGGGAAGGATAGAGGTGGACCTAAAGATGGACAAGCGGGAAAGATGCCTGGTGGCTAATGTGGTAGTGAGACCTAGTCTAACTAAGCAGATTTAGTCTCAACAAAAAGTGGATAAGGAGATTCAATCTTATTTGGATCCAGTTAATAGAGAAATGAAACTGGACTACGACCTCCGAAGTGATGGAGTGCTGACCTACAAGGGTATGGTATGTGTACCTCAAACTAAGGAGCTGAAGATGTTAATTATGGAAGAGGCATACGATTCTATGTATGCAATACATCAGGGTAGTACCAAGATGTATCACACCCTCAAGCAAGGATATTGGTGGAAGGGGATGAAGAGGGACATTGTAGAATATGTAGCCCGATGTTTGTCCTATCAGCAAATAAAAGCTGAGCATAAGAGATTGTCAGTTCTTCTACAACCCTTACCAATTCTAGAATGGAAATGGGAGCATATTACCATGGATTTTGTCACCGACTACCTATGACAAGGAAGGGTTGAGATGCAATTTAGGTCATCGTGGATAGATTAACCAAATCAGCTCATTTTCTCCCTGTAAGAGTGACGAATACAGTGGAGCAACTGGCCGTCTTATACATGAGGGAGATAGTGAGACTCTGATGCGAACCTCGCCAATATGCTGACGACACCCTACACCAAATATGGCAACGATCCCAAGACTTTCACGACGCAAGTACGAAAAGATGGAATATACCTTGTTTATGTGAGAAACAAGGTATGGAATATGTAGACGCCACACCCAAAATCCTCTAAGAAGAACTCTTAGAAAACCCCGGGTGATAAGTCTTGATTGCTTGAACGCCACATGTAAAAACCTGATAAGTTCAAAAGCTCTTTCAAGATAGAAAGAAGACAAAAACCTCACAAGATATAAATTCCAAAGTGTATCTCTCCAATGCTGTGGAGTATGCCTTTTATAGGCTCAGAAAACAACCGAATGACCCACATAATGTGGAAAAAATCTATTATGGTTATAAGCTAACCTTATCTAATTTGACTACCTAATATTATTCTAAGAGATTTATTATATTTATAAATCTCTCCTTATTAATTAAATCTGGACCTTCTGTTGGGCTTATCTTGGGCTCTTCATTTGGGCTTCTATTTGAATATTCAGCAATCTCTTTAATCAGCCCATATAAAGCTTTTTTTTGAATCTTTTAGCCCTTGACCTTGTGATTGGGCCCTCTTGAAGTCTCAAATAATCATTTATCCCATTTGGTGACAAAGTGTTTAGCTCCATTCCACGTTCGGTTGATTGGACTTGTGAATTTGTAAACTCTTTTGTCAGATTCACATCAGACTCCATGGTGTTCCGATGAGTATAGTATTAGATAGAGATCCAAGATTTACTTCAAGGTTCTGGCCAAGCTTAAAAAGTGCCATGGGAACCAAGCTCCACATGAGTACGACATTTCATCCTCATATCAATGGACAGTCTGAGTGAACCATTCAAACCTTGGAGGATATGCCAAGAGCATGCATACTCACCATGAACAAAGGCTGGGAGGAATACTTGTGCCTAATGGAATTTGCTTACAATAATAGCTATCAAGCCAATATTCAAATGGCTCCCTATGAAGCTCTTTACAGACGATCATGTTGTACCCCTCTATTTTGGGAAGAAGTGGGGGAAAGGAAGCTGGAAAGAGCAGAACTAATCGAGGATGCCATGAAGAAAATAAAACTAATAAGGAATTGCCTTAAGACCGCACAGGACAGACAAAAGAGTTATGCAAATCATCGAAGGAAAGATCTAGAATTTGATGTGGGAGATCAAGTATTTCTCAAAGTGTCCCCATAAAGGGGAATGCTTAGGTTTCAACAAAGTGGAAAGTTGAAATCAAGGTATATTAGCCCATATCCCATCATTCAAAGGATAGTACCGGTAGCCTATAAATTGAAACTACCTCTAGACTTGCATAAAATACACGATGTGTTCCATATCTATGTGCTTCAAAAGTATCAGCCTATTCTTATTCATGTATTGGACTGCCCTCCACCGGAGTTGGAAGAGAACTTGATCTATCAGACGGAACCAGTATAAATCATCGATCGGAGGGATAAGAACTTAAGGAATAAGAGGATTCCTGTGGTTAAGGTTATATGGCAAAATGGACCCGTGCAAGGAGAGACATGGGAAACAGAAAGTGTAATGATGGATAGTTACCCTCAAGTATTTGACATGTGATTGTTTTGGGGACAAAACCCCTAAAAGGAGGGGAGAGTTGTAAATCCCGTCCTTTGATAATAAGAAAAACTGGGGAAATAATCGATCCTTTCCAAAGAGAAAACTAAGTAAATTTATAAACCCGAACTGATAGAGAAATGGTAAACTGGGAAATTTATGGATCCCGAGTGACCTAAAGAGTCACAAAAGTCATGAAAAAGAACTTTAACATGAATTGGACATGAAAACCAAACCGTTTCAGGTCAACGAAATCCAAACCGGATTGAACCGGTTTGGACCACTATAAAAACCGGATGCTAAATTTATTTTTCTAGGTGGCTTAGAATATTCAAATTGGAGAATTGAGATCACCATTGGATAGAGAATGAATTTAAAAATTTTTAATTTTGAAAAACTAATTCGAATCAGGCCTAAACTAGCTGGTTTATGCCTTGAACTCGGTTCGAACTAGTCCAGTCCGGTTCAGAATAGTGTCGTCTTCTTCTTTCAGATGACAACACTATTCACTCGTCGAAAAATTGAGCAGCACCAGTGAAGAAGAAAAGTCTGTAGTTAGGGAGTTTCAAGCAATGAATGACTGCCATTAAGGTGTCAATCAGATGACTAAGAAGTTCCTGAGCTTCCAATATAAAGAGCCCCTACTCATTCATCCTCACACCTAAAAACTCCACTCTCTCCCAACTACTCCATTTTTCAATGAAGCTCAAACAGAGCTCTGACTTGGGCATTTTTCTTGGCCAAAGAAGGCATGGTTCGGTTCCTTAGATTCAGGGAGAAGTCAGCTACACGCCTGTAGTCTTCATTTTCTTTGAGGATCACTGGAGAAATGCCAACATGATAGAACAGTAAAACGACTCTAGTTGACCGAAGCTGCCTTGTTTTGGCCAAGCTGAAAATGGCCAATTCGAGCCCTCCTTAGACCAAACAAGTGCTCCCAACACCTTCACAACCCTCCTACAACTGAATTAGAGTGGAAAGGTAAGCCAATTTGGCTCCCCTCTATAAATTCTGATTGGTGCAAGGGGGAGAATTAGTAGATCTTTACTGACCAAATTCTCCCTCAATTCAACATGAATTGAGGTGATTATTGATCCTAGGAGGAACCTCATTACAAGAGCTATCTGCTTAGATTGAAAGCTCGGACCACCGCACCCCCGACAATAAGCTTTCAAAGCTTTCTTTCTCTATGTTCAGTTTTTCGGATAAGCTCCATTTAAGCTCATTCGAGCGTCAATTCATGTGAATCAAAGTGCAATTGAATCGTATGATGGTGTAGGAACTCCAATCTAACTTCAATTTCAACAATTAAACTCATTTGATCTGTCAATTTGATGAAATCAAATTCGGCTGAGTTAGAATGTTGAAATTGAGGGAAATTTTGGAGATTTCAAAAATTCGAGGGACTAAAGTGCAATTTCATAAAATTGTGGCCCAATTGGGCATGATAAAGATGTTGGAGGACCAATTGGGCAATTTTTGGAATTGTTGGGCTGAAACATATCATTTTTGTAATGTAGGAGCAAAATGGTAATTTTGGAAAAGTTGGGAACCAAATTGAAAATTTGGGAAACTTGAACCCCTATTGTGATTTTAAATAAATTGAGGTCCTAAGGTAAATTTTAGAAGTTTCGGGACTCAATTTGGGGGGAAATTGGCATTAGGGACCTAATGTTAAAGAAAAAGAACTTTAGGGACCTAATTGCAATAAATCAAAAAGTTTGAGTATTTCATCCATTCACGATGAATGAAGGCTATTAAGCTAAGGGATAATGAACACATATGTTCATATCATGTAGAAACATGAAGTAGCGAAAACGCCAACAAGGACAAGCTCAGTGAAGACAAAGAACCGGTCAAGAGGAATTCACTGCATTAACGGGTGAGTGAGATTTTATATCTTACCCGATTGGGATGATAAAGTACCTCAGAAATGAAAACCCACTAGTAAGTGAAAATTTTAAACATCACATCTGGATTGAGTGATGTGGAAATTACGTGGAAAAACTATTTACCGGTTGTAAGTAAATCATACCCGGTTCGTATGATGAACTTCCTAGAAAAAAGTAGAAAACCCGCTTATCAGTTATAAGTGGAGATATCCTCACACCCGGTTCGTGTGATTGATAAATTAAAAGATTATTTTGTCAGAAGTCTCTCCTCTAACTGTGTGTCACTACTTAAACTTTTTGGAAGACATTATTGATGGGAGCTCAAATGGCTCAAATAGGTTGGAGGCCTCAGTTTTGGAATTTGGGGGCTAATATGCCAAATTTTAAAAATCTCGTACAGTGGACCCAAGGCCAGTTGGCACGAGTAGGAGCTCATAAACAAACATGAATTTAAGCCATGAAAACTTTAAATGAATGATATGTTTGGCTGTAAAACCAAGACAGGACTAACATACTCGATGGACTTGATGCGAACCCCGCCAATATGCTAACGACACCCTACACAAAATATGGCAAAGACCCCAAGACTTTCATGACGCAAGTGCGAAAAGATGGAATATACCTTGTTTATGTGAGAAACAAGGTATGGGATATGTAGATGCCACACCTAAATCCTCTAAGAAGACTCTCTTAGAAAACTCCGGGTGATAAGTCTTGATTACTTGAACACCACAGGTAAAAACCTGATAACTTCAAAAAGCCCTTTCAGGATAGAAAGAAGACAAAACTCACAAAATTGAAATTCCAAGAAGTGTCTGTCCTCCAAGGCACATATAACAACCAAATAGCCTAAAAAAAAGGAAAATATATCTTACGGTTATATGCCAACCATATCTAATCTAAATATCTAGGATATTTTTATAACTAATTCAAAAATCTAAATTTAACTAATTAAATATCTAATATTATCATTTAATATCGTAGAAGATTTATTATATTAATAAATCTCTACTCATTAATTAAATCTGGACCTTCTTATGGGCTTTTTTTGGACTCTTTAATTGGACTACCTTCTCATGGACATTTCTTAGACTCTTTAATTGGGCTTCCACTTGAATTTTCTGCAATCTCTTTACTCAACCCATATAAAACCTATTTGAACCTTTGAGCCTTTAACCTTATCATTGGGCCCTCTTGAAGTCTCAAATGATTATTTATCCCATTTGGTGACAAAGTGTTCAGCTCCATTGTAGGTTCGGTTGATTGGACTTGTGAATTCGTAGTCTCATTATTCGTAGTCTCTACATCAAAAGCCATTAACTTATAAATATTTATGCTATTGCTAACAATATATTTGCTAGATAACTTCCTGTTGTAATTGTTACTACTAAGTTTAACACTTTAAATAATCTTTCTAATCTAAGAAATTTTGATAGTTTTTTATTCATAAATAGTTCATTCCTCAGATGTAGGCTAATCCAAATCTCTAGATCAAAAACAACTTTCATGAAACTCTTGTTGTAAAGATTAATATTTTCTTGAGTCTGCTATTTTCTATCCAATGGATTAAAATTATAGATAATCTCCAATGGGGATAACTTAATCACTGAATAAATATAACGATTATATGCAAACACAACATGTGATAAACATGCAGTTAAAAATAGAAGTTCTATAACCAACAAAGTATTCCAAGAAAAATTAAACAATTTATTATCAATGATTGTAAGAAAAACGTACCTTCTAGATAATGTATGAGCAACTACATTTTTTATACCTTGCTTACACTTGATCACAAAACCGGATGTATAAATGAATCATACCCACCTTGCATGATACTCATTCAGCTTGAGGGCTACTTCGTTGAACTTTTCATTATAATGTGCAATTGTTCTTCTTTCCAGACTTACCAAATAAGATGTTTGCCAATCTCAAATTACCTTAATTCCCTTGTCAATGGCAATCCCTTCAAAACTTATAACAAATCCAGGAAATACAAGTTTATCCGAACAAACGATAAATATCTTAAAATTCTCAAACAACTTATCTTTCCTTAAAACTTCTAACATAATTTTCAAATATTCCATAAGTTCATCTAAGATCTTATCATATACTAGGATGTCATCAAAATATATATAGTCAAACTTTAAAATGATAATATGCAAGATATGGTTCATTGATATCATGATAGTGCTAAAGGCACTAGTCAATCCAAAAATCACAACTAACCAATCATATAGACCTGGTTTTGTTTCATATGTGGTTTTCAAATCATCTTTTTCTTTCATTTGAAATTGATGATATTGACTTTTAAGATCAAGTTTTGAAAACAAATAGTATCCATGCAACTCAATAATAATATCATATAAATGAGAAAAATGTCGTCGATACTTTACCGTGATATTGTCAATGGCTCGACAATCGAGGCATATTTGCCAAGTTTCATCCTTCATGGATACAACACATGGTCTCTTGCTCTTATATATATATATATATATATATATATATATCTCCTTTCCATCAGTTTTAGGATTTGGTGTTGACTTTGGTTCTTGTTTTCTCGAACTAGTGGCAAACCAAGAGTTATCTTCTTTGAAATGACATTCTTGAATTCCTACAGAAGAGAAACACTAATGCTCGACAAATATCCAACAATATGGTCAGTAAAATATAAATTCGTGTACATAAATACTATAAGGATTTGATCTAAAATTATATCTCACTTTTTCTCTCCATAAAGTTGTTTTTACTCTTTTTTCTTTGTATTATGGCTTTTCTCTCTTCCTTTTCAATATTGCCTTTTCTCTAATCATTTTCAATTCTAGCTTTTCTCTCTCAGATTTTTCTCTCTTCTTTTTCAATATTTCCTTTTATCTCTTCCTTTTCAATTTTGGCTTTTCTCTCTTGTCTTTTTGCTATTTTCTTTTCATTTGCCTTTTTCTTTTTCAACTGATCCTGAAAAACTTGTTGTAAAGTAAGAGGTACAAGAGATATTGATCTATTATTCATCATGAATGAGTACCTATCTATTAATCTATCATATGTAACGTGACAATCTAACTTCCAACGTTCTCCCAATAAAATATGGCATGCATGCATTGGTATTTCATCTTTATATTTTCCAACAGAAAATGCAACCAACACTTGTTTGGTTACCTTGAGTTCACCTTGGTCATTCAGCCATTGTAGTTAATAGCTTTAAGATTGGTAATGCCAATTTCTCCACCAGCTCAGTGCTAGCTACATTAGTGCAACTTCCCCCCATCTATAATAACATAGCAAACTTTATTTTTCACACAACAACAAGTATGAAATAAGTTTTCACGCTGATTATTTTCTTCTTCTTGGGCTTGAACACTAAGAGTTTGTCGTGCAACCAACAATTCCCCTTCTTCTGCATATTCATTAGCATCTTTAAGTGGTGGCATTCTCGGATCGATATGTTCTTTTTCATCATCGATCTCAATTTCACCATTAGCATTGATCACCATTGCCCGCTTATTTGGGCATTGACTTGCAATGTGACCCCTGCCTTGGCATCGGAAACACTTAATATCATGAGTTTTGGGAGTTTTGATATGAGTGTTACCTTGATTTTGGGCCACAGCTTGCTTGGTTGTCTATTTTAGTGGAGCATGCTGAGGCTGAGTTGACTGACTCTTAAATCGCCTTAAGGATAGTTTCCATGAGTTCGAGTAACCATTGTTTAATCCCCTTTTGTGTAAACTCTTTCTCTTCAATTGTTGTTTGACTTTGATAGCTTGATGTATCATATCTTGGAGCTCAACATGATATTGCATTTCCACCACATCAGCTATCTTATGGTTTAGACCATGCAAAAATCTCGCCATTGTTGCCTCTCTGTCTTCCTCCACATTTGCTCGAATCATCGCAATCTCCATCTCCCTAAAGTATTCGTCAACGCTTCTTGATCCTTGGGTAAGCCTTTGGAGTTTATTGAACAACTCCCGGTGATAGTGGCTAGGAACAAATCGTTGTCATATGATCGCTTTAATTTCATCCCAAGACTCCACAGGGCGTTCGTGATTTTGTTTCCTTTCCTTCACCAACTGATCCCACCATATAGCATAATTAGTAAATTCGACAGCAGCAAGTCATACATTTTTCATCTCCGAATAATTATGACAATAACAAACCATCTCCATCCTCTTTTCCCATTCAAGATATGCTTATGAGTTAGTTTTTCCTTAAAAAGACATCTTCAACTTGATATTATGTTGTCATCAACTCAGGGTTGTTCTCTATGAGCATATCGATCGAACTCCTTGAGTTCTTGTGGATCAAAATGTCTTGACTGAAAGCTTTGAGGTCGCTATTCAGTAGGGGTTCCAACTCGGACTTCAGCATTCATCTCATTTCGCTTATTATAGCTTGCATTTGTAAATTTGGAATCGATTCTTGGGAATCTTCTTCATTTGGCGTGTCTCCTCATCGTTGTACCATGAGTTCCTACAAATGATAAAAATAACAGAAGAACCTTGCCAATGCTCCCTTACGCATTTCTCTCAATCACTCGTGTTTTCACACTCAATTGGCTTTTTCTTATAGATTCAAACACTCTTGCCTTTTTCCTCTCGTATGTCTTCTTTCAATCTGAAATGAACTTTAAAAACAAATCGTTTTTATGAGCAATTCAACTTGAGGAACAATCAAAACAAATCAATAAGGTTTTCAAAAACCAATTCCAGAAGAATTTAAGTGTAACTCACAAAATAATAAAATTGAGATCTAGAAAGAAATTAAGATGAAACGAAGTAGACTAGATAGAGCAGAATAAAATTTAAGCTAGAATTGTGTGCCTCTTTTTTTTGCCTTTTTTTGTACGAATTTCTTTTGCGCTTTTTTTTGCATTCTTTTCTTTTTTTTTCTGGCACGGATTTTTTTGACTTTTTTTTTTAACCGACTGAAGAGAAGATAGATAGAAGAAGATGAGAATTTTTTTTCTTTTATAGAGAATAGAAATAGGTAGAGAAGTGATGTGAATCCGACTAAAGAGACTACGAATTCACATGTCCAATCAACCGAACCTGCAATGGAGCTGAACACTTTATCACCAATTGGGATAAATGATCACTTGAGACTTCAAGAGGGCCCAATCACAAGGTCAAGGGCTAAAAGATTCAAAAAAGCTTTATATGGGCTGATTAAAGAGATTGCTGAATATTCAAAAAGAAGCCCAAATGAAGAGCCCAAGATGAGCCCAACAGAAGGTCCAGATTTAATTAATAAGGAGAGATTTATAAATATAATAAATCTCTTAGGATAATATTAGGTAGTCAATTAGATAAGGTTAGCTTATAACCATAATAGATTTTTTCCACATTATGTGGGTCATTCGGTTGTTTTCTGAGCCTATAAAAGGCATACTCCACAGCATTGGAGACAGACACTTTGGAATTTATATCTTGTGAGGTTTGGTCTTCTTTCTATCTTGAAAGAGCTTTTGAACTTATCAGGTTTTTACCTGTGGCGTTCAGGCAATCAAGACTTATCACCCGGGGTTTTCTAAGAGTTCTTCTTAGAGGATTTGGGTGTGGCGTCTACATATCTCATACCTTGTTCTCACATAAACAAGGTATATTCCATCTTTTCGTACTTGCGTCGTGAAAGTCTTGGGATCGTTGCCATATTTGGTGTAGGGTGTCGTCAGCATATTGGCGAGGTTCGCATCAGTTGGTATCAGAGCACACGGTTGCACGGCAAGTTCCATCCCATCTTTTTTATCTAGTTCTTTTTTTTATCTTCTCTACCTATTTCTATTCTCTATAAAAAAAAATATCATATTCTTCTATCTATCTTTTCTTCAGTAGGTTAAACAAAAAAAAGAGAGAAAAAAAAAAGCCAAAAAAATAATTCGTGACAAAAAAAAAGAAAGCAAAAAAAAGTTCGTGCAAAAAAAAAAGAGCAAAAAAAATTCGTGAAAAAAAAAAGGCAAAAGAAAAAAAAAAGTGGCACACAATTCTATCTTATATCTCATTCTGCTCTATCTAAGTCTATTACTTCATTTCTTTCTTCTCTATTTAAATTCTACTCTTATTTCTGAGTCTATTCATACCTCTCACTTAAATTCTTTGGAATTAATTTTTGAAAACCTTTATTGATTTGTCTTGATTGTTTCTCAAGTTGAACTGCTTCGTAAAAACGATTTGTTTTTAAAGTTCAATTTAGATTGAAAGAAGACATTCGAGAGGAAAAAGGCAAGAGTGTTTGAATCTCTAAGAAAAAGCCAATTGAGTGTGAAAACACGAGAGATTGAGAGAAATACGTGAGTGAGCATTTGGAAGGTTCTTCTGTTATCATTTGTAGGAACTCATGGCACAACAACGAGGAGATACGCCAAATGAAGAAGATTCCCAACAACCGATTACAAATTTACAAATGCAAGCCATTATAAGCGAAATGAGACGAATGCTGAAGTCCGAGTTGGAACCGCTTCATGAGCGAATTGATCAATTGGAAGAAGGAGTGAGGGGTTCGCGTCAACATACCCCTACTGAACAGCGACCTCGAAGCTTTCAGCCAAGACGTTTTGACCCACAAGAACCCGAGGAGTTCGATCGATATGCTCATAGAGAACGATCTCGAGTTGATGACAACCTGGAAAATATAAAGTTGAAAATACCCTCTTTTCAAGGAAAAACAGATCCAGAAGCGTATCTTGAATGGGAAAAGAGGATGGAGATGGTTTTTGACTGTCATAATTACTCGGAGATGAAAAAGGTACGACTTGCTGCTGTCGAATTTACTGATTATGCTATAATATGGTGGGATCAATTGGTGAAGGAAAGGAAACGAAATCACGAACGCTCTGTGGAGTCTTGGGATGAAATGAAAGCGATCATGCGACGTCGATTTGTTCCCAGCCACTATCACCGGGAGTTGTTCAATAAACTCCAAAGGCTTACCCAAGGATCAAGAAGCGTCGACGAATACTTCAAGGAGATGGAGATTGCGATGATTCGAGCAAATGTGGAGGAAGACAGAGAGGCAACAATGGCAAGATTTTTGCATGGTCTAAACCATGAGATAGCTGACGTGGTGGAAATGCAATATCATGTTGAGCTCCAAGATATGGTACATCAAGCTATCAAAGTCGAACAACAATTGAAGAGAAAGAGTTTACACAAAAGGGGATTAAACAATGGTTCCTCGAACTCATGGAAACCATCCTCAAGGCGATTTGAGAGTCAGTCAACTCAACCTCAGCATACTCCACTAAAAGAGACAACCAAGCAGGCTGTGGCCCAAAATCAAGGTAACACCCATATCACAACTCCCAAAACTCGTGATATTAAGTGTTTCCGATGCCAAGGCAGGGGTCACATTGCAAGTCAATGCCCAAATAAGCGGGCAATGGTGATCAATGCTAATGGTGAGATTGAGACCGATGATGAAAAAGAAGATATCGATCCGGGGATGCCACCACTTGAAGATGCTGATGAATATGCAGAAGAAGGAGAATTGTTGGTTGCACGGCGAACTCTCAGTGTTCAAGCCCAAGAAGAAGAAAACAATCAGCGTGAGAACTTATTTCATACTCGTTGTTGTGTGAAAAATAAGGTTTGCTGTGTTATTATAGATGGGGGAAGTTGCACTAATGTAGCTAGCACTGAGCTGGTGGAGAAATTGGCATTACCAACCTTAAAGCATCCGAAGCCTTATCGACTACAATGGCTGAACGACCAAGGTGAACTCAAGGTAACCAAACAAGTGTTGGTTGCATTTTCTATTGGAAAATATCAAGATGAAATACTATGTGACGTGGTACCAATGCACGCGTGCCATATACTTTTGGGACGACCTTGGCAGTTTGATCGTCAAGTTATGCATGATGGATTCACTAATAGGTACTCTTTTGTGATGAATGAGAGACCAATATCTCTTGTTCCATTGACTCCAAGGCAAGTTTTTGAGGATCAACTGAAAAAGAAAAAGGCAAATGAACAGAAAATAGAAGAAAAAAAGAAAGGAGAAATATCAGAGTTGAAAAAAAAGAGGGAAAAGCCAGAAGTGGAAAAAAAAGAGAGTAAAAGCAATTTTATTGCAAGAAAAAGTGAGATCAAGCGAGCTTTACTTTCACATCAGGCTCTTATTGTACTTATGTACAAGGACGCCTTTTTGAGTACTAACGATCTTGTCGGATCTTTGCCGAGCAATATTATTACTGTTTTGCAGGAATTTATCGATGTCTTTCCTGATGAGATACCACCAGGTTTGCCACCAATTCGAGGAATTGAACATCAAATTGATTTAATCCCTGGAGCGACGATTCCTAACCGACCAGCATATAGAAGTAACCCTGAAGAAACAAAGGAACTTCAACGCCAAGTCCTAGAGCTGATGGAAAAGGGGTATATTCGAGAGAGTATGAGTCCATGTGCTGTGCCAGTGCTACTTGTACCTAAGAAGGACGGAACATGGCGAATGTGCGTGGATTGTCGAGCCATCAACAACATCACGGTAAAGTATCGCCACCCTATTCCTCGTTTGGATGACATGTTAGATGAGTTGCATGGATCTTGTTTATTTTCGAAAATAGATCTTAAGAGTGGATATCATCAAATTCGAATGAAAGAAGGGGATGAATGGAAAACTGCATTTAAGACTAAACAAGGATTATATGAATGGTTAGTTATGCCCTTTGGGTTGACTAATGCACCAAGCACTTTCATGAGATTAATGAATCATGTATTACGTGCTTTTATTGGGAGATTTGTAGTGGTATATTTTGATGATATTCTAATCTATAGCAAGACCATGGATGAACATGTAGCACATTTAAGAGCTGTGTTAGAAGCATTAAGGCAACATAAGTTGTTTGCCAACTTGAATAAATGTGTCTTTTGTTCGGATAAACTTGTGTTTCTTGGATATGTTATAAGTTCAGAAGGGATTGGAGTTGACGAGGAAAAGATTAAGGCAATTCGCGACTGGCCGACACCTAATTCGGTAAGTCAGGTAAGAAGTTTCCATGGATTAGCTAGTTTTTATAGACGTTTTGTTCCAAATTTCAGTAGTTATGTTGCACCTCTTACTGCTGTTATAAAGAAAAATGTACCTTTTAAATGGGGTAATGAGCAACAAAATGCATTTCAATTGATAAAGGAAAAATTAACTACTGCCCCATTGCTCTCATTGCCTAATTTTTCGAAAACATTTGAAATTGAGTGTGATGCATCAGGAGTAGGTATTGGAGGTGTATTAATGCAGGAAGGAAGACCAATTGCATATTTCAGTGAAAAGTTGAGTGGAGCAACCCTTAACTATCCTACCTATGATAAGGAGATGTATGCCCTAGTTCGAACTCTTCAAACATGGCAGCACTACCTATGGCCGAAAGAGTTTGTGATTCACACAGATCATGAATCTCTTAAACATCTCAAAGGACAACACAAGTTGAACAAACGCCATGCAAGGTGGGTGGAGTTCATTGAAACATTCCCATATGTGATCAAATACAAACAAGGTAAGGAAAATATAGTTGCAGATGCTCTATCGCGAAGGTACGCTATGCTTTCAATGCTTGATTCTAAATTACTTGGATTTGATTATATCAAGGATTTGTATGCAAATGATCCTGATTTTTGTGAAGTGTTTAAAGGTTGTCGAACTGGTAGGTTTGGAAAATTTTATTTACAAAATGGATTTCTTTTTCGAGAAAACAAATTATGCATCCCTCAGTCATCTTTGCGTGAGTTACTTGTTAGGGAAGCACATGGTGGAGGACTTATGGGACATTTTGGGGTAGCTAAAACTATGGCGATAATGCACGAGCATTTTTTTTGGCCCCACATGAAAAGGGATGTTGAGAAAATTTGTTCTCGATGCATTACATGTAAAGAGTCTAAGTCTAGGCAACAACCTCACGGCCTGTATACTCCTCTTCCAATTCCTAATGCACCTTGGATTGATATTTCCATGGATTTTGTTTTAGGATTACCAAGAACTAAGAGGGGGAGGGATTCTGTGTTTGTGGTAGTTGATAGGTTTTCGAAAATGGCACATTTCATTCCATGTCATAAAACTGATGATGCATCGAATGTGGCTGATTTGTTCTTTAGAGAAGTTGTCAGATTGCATGGTATGCCTAGAACTATTGTTTCTGATCGTGATTCTAAATTCTTGAGTTACTTTTGGAAAACCCTATGGGGTAAATTGGGAACCAAACTGCTGTTTTCAACAACATGTCACCCACAAACTGATGGTCAAACAGAAGTAGTAAATAGGACATTAGGTACTTTATTACGTTCTATAATAAAAAAGAATTTGAAATCATGGGAAGATTGCTTACCACATGTTGAATTTGCTTATAATCGTTCTATTCATTCTACAACTAAGTTTTCACCATTTGAGATTGTTTATGGTTTCAATCCATTAACCCCTCTAGATCTAACTCCACTTCCTGTAGGTGAATTTGTGAATGTTGATGGAAAGAGAAAAGCACAGTTTGTGAAAGAATTGCACGAGAAGACAAAGATGCATATTGAACAGATGACTAAAGTTTATGAAAAACAAGCAAACAAGGGCCGCAAAAGTATCATTTTCGAACCTGGCGATTGGGTCTGGCTTCATATGAGGAAAGAACGATTTCCGGAACAAAGGCGATCAAAACTTCTTCCTAGAGGAGATGGACCATTTCGTGTGTTGGAACGCATTAATAATAATGCTTACAAGCTAGAGTTGCCTGGTGAGTATAGCATTAATGAAAGCTTCAATGTTACTGATTTAATGCCCTTTGATGTAGGTGATGAAGAAACAGATGATTTGAGGACAAATCATTTTCAAGAGGGGGAGAATGATGTGAATCCGACTAAAGAGACTACGAATTCACATGTCCAATCAACCGAACCTGCAATGGAGCTGAACACTTTATCACCAATTGGGATAAATGATCACTTGAGACTTCAAGAGGGCCCAATCACAAGGTCAAGGGCTAAAAGATTCAAAAAAGCTTTATATGGGCTGATTAAAGAGATTGCTGAATATTCAAAAAGAAGCCCAAATGAAGAGCCCAAGATGAGCCCAACAGAAGGTCCAGATTTAATTAATAAGGAGAGATTTATAAATATAATAAATCTCTTAGGATAATATTAGGTAGTCAATTAGATAAGGTTAGCTTATAACCATAATAGATTTTTTCCACATTATGTGGGTCATTCGGTTGTTTTCTGAGCCTATAAAAGGCATACTCCACAGCATTGGAGACAGACACTTTGGAATTTATATCTTGTGAGGTTTGGTCTTCTTTCTATCTTGAAAGAGCTTTTGAACTTATCAGGTTTTTACCTGTGGCGTTCAGGCAATCAAGACTTATCACCCGGGGTTTTCTAAGAGTTCTTCTTAGAGGATTTGGGTGTGGCGTCTACATATCTCATACCTTGTTCTCACATAAACAAGGTATATTCCATCTTTTCGTACTTGCGTCGTGAAAGTCTTGGGATCGTTGCCATATTTGGTGTAGGGTGTCGTCAGCATATTGGCGAGGTTCGCATCAAGAAGATAAAAAAAGAACAAGATAAAAAGATGAGATAGAACTTGTCGTGCAACCGTGTGCTCTAATAACAACTGATGCAAACCCTACCAATATGCTAACGACACCCTACACCAAATATGGCAAAGACCCCAAGACTTTCACGACGTAAGTGCGAAAAGATGGAATACACATAAACAAGGTATGGGATATGTAGATGCCACACCCAAATCCTCTAAGAAGAACTCTTAGAAAACCCTGGGTGATAAGTCTTGATTGCTTGAACGCCACAGGTAAAAACCTGATAAGTTCAAAAAGCTTTTTCAAGATAGAAAGAAGACAAAACTCACAAAATTGAAATTTCAAAAAATGTCTGTCCTCCAATGCTATGGAGTATGCCTTTTATAGGCACATATAACAACCAAATAGCCCAAAAATAAGAAAAATATATCTTATGGTTACATGCTAACCATATCTAATCTAAATATCTATGATATTTTTATAACCAATTTAAAAATCTAAATTTAAATAATTAAATATGTAATATTATCATTTAATATCGTAGAAGATTTATTATATTAATAAATCTCTACTCATTAATTAAATTTGGATATTCTTGTGGGCTTTTCTTGGACTCTTTAATTGGGCTTCCTTCTCATGGGCATTTCTTGGATTCTTTAATTGGGCTTCCACTTGAATTTTCTGCAATCTCTTTAATCAACCCATATAAAGCTTATTTGAACCTTTCAGCCCTTAACCTTATCATTGGACCCTCTTGAAGTCTCAAATGATTATTTATCTCATTTGGTGACAATGTGTTCAGCTCCATTGTAGGTTCAGTTGATTGGACTTGTGAATTCGTAGTCTATTTCATCAGATTCACATCAAGATTGGCGGTAGTGCGACATGATAGGTCGACGGACCAGTCGAGACAAACAGTTGTAGGTTGAGTTTAGGATCGAGGAGGTTGGACCAGTGGCACCACAGTGTAAATGGCTTATGTGGAAAACTGTTGTTTTGTGTATGCACTGAGGTATGGGACCTTCAAGACACCCAAGAGGGTAGTGATGCATCCTAGGGTCTATTGGACGATATTGTGGAGATAAGGGCAGATTGTCATGCTAGTAATCAGGGAATCTCGACGTAGCTTTATGCGCATGAAACCGGGGTGCAGTCGGGATGAGGTCTATGTCTTCATACGAACACGAAGTTTTCTTTACGGGGTTAAGGGTCGGATGTCGCGTACATCCACTCATTCTCAGAGTAGATGTGGACGTGCTTCTATCTAGGTGGCCGGTAAAGTCGCTCTGACGCCACAAGTGGGTGCAGTGGACGTGTTGCCCTGCGATTGTGTGATCCCTTCATGATGAAGAGCGTGTATTGGTTGCTAAGTACATTCTTTGTGGTTGATGATGAAGAAATGGCTTGAAAAATCGAGAAAAATAAGGAAGAAAGAATTTTAAAGAAAATAATGAGTATGACACACTACAATTCAAACTATTTTCTGAAAATAATATTTTAAAACACTTATTCACTAAGTTGTTAAATTCACCCCTCCCTTATACCCCTTTCAGTAACCTGAGAAAAGCCTACCCAAAGACTGTAAGTTAACCACACCTATGAGATAAGTATGATAAATGTTAAATTTTATGCAGTTTTGATTTATAATATTCCAGGAAAGGTGCAGATTTAAAGGATGCATCACTCTTCATGGTTTAAAAGAAGGGAAAAACCCTTAATAAACCTGAAGAGTAGCTGATTGATAACAAGGATCCGACTAAATCGAGTTGGGGCTTGACATTCTAAGTAGAACAAGAAGTTCTAAAAATTTCCATAAATGGTCAACGTTAAAACGGTCAGATGCTTTAGATACCCAGGCATAATAATGGAAACAAAGGTCTCGTTATTCACGTAAACATTCAGTCTCCTCACTTGTCTTGGCCGCAACATCTGAATCACGTAATTGTTCTAGTTCTGATATGAAAGGGTCTCCAAAACTTGTATTCACAAGACAAACATGGATGTTGATGTGAATCTGACAAAACAGTTTACAAATTCACAAGTCCAATCAACCGAACGTGGAATGGAGCTAAACACTTTGTCACCAAATGGGATAAATGATTATTTGAGACTTCAAGAGGGCCCAGTCACAAGGTCAAGGGCTAAAAGATTCAAAGAAGCTTTATATGGGCTGATTAAAGAGATTGCTGAATATTCAAATAGAAGCCCAAAATGAAGAGCCCAAGATGAGCCCAAGAGAAGGTTCAAATTTAATTAATAAGGAGAGATTTATAAATATAATAAATCTCTTAGGATAATATTAGGTGGTTAGATTAGATAAGGTTAGCTTATTATGTGGGTCATTCGGTTATTTTCTGAGCCTATAAAAGGCATACTCCACAGCATTGGAGAGACAGACACTTCGGAATTTATATCTTGTGAGGTTTTATCTTCTTTCTATCTTGAAAGAGCTTTTGAACTTATCAGGTTTTTATCTGTGGCGTTCAAGCAATCAAGACTTATCACCCGGGGTTTTCTAAGAGTTCTTCTTAGAGGATTTGGGTGTGGCGTCTACATATCCCATACCTTGTTTCTCACATAAACAAGGTATATTCCATCTTTTCGCACTTGCGTCGTGAAAGTCTTGGGATCGTTGCCATATTTGGTGTAGGGCGTCAGCATATTGGCGAGGTTCGCATCAGATGTAGTCTCTCGAGGTCGTGTAAATAATCTCTTCGTAAGCCCCTGTTGTGTTCTCTATAGTGGTTCTATAATTAACATCTATATGCAAGTCGAATCTAGGAGTTTGAGAATGAAGGTCATAATTTCCACAGTAGAAGTAAGCTCGGATCAGGTATATGTTACTGTTGCCTTGTTTTGGTCGTTGTGTGTAGCAGTTCCTCTTTCTATTAGGAAAGATTCTCAAGTTCATCAGCTTCGGTGCCGGTTGATTCATGTAACTTGTAGAAACCTGCATTTTCACCGTCGAATCGATGAACCCTACCTATGTCTCATAGCGTATAAGGAAATTACTATCCGTGTAAGCGTTAGATGCCCCACAGTCAATGCTTATGAAACCCAAAGCTGCAAGATGAAGAATTTGATAAGACTAATTTAATAGTCTCATCATATTTTTTGTGACCTTCTAATATTTTATTTTTGGCCAAATGCCGTACCTGAGCGTACCTGGATTATCTTGAGCTAGAAGGGGAATGCTGAGCCCGAGACCTATACAGAATAGTAGTATAAATATTATCTTCATGGTTAGGAGAGGGAGGCTAGGATATATTTCTCTCTCACTTTTGAGGGTTGATGATGGTGATGGAACAATCCACCCTCTGCACCCATTAGCCTCTTATACAAGCTGCCTTTGAGCACTTCAACAGGCCCAAAGTCAACCCATTGTATATACCTTCACAACACTCTTTCCTTAAGTAACCTTCCTTATGTCACCTCATTGAAAACTGGTGAGACTTTGTCGAGGCTGCGAGCCCCAATTAATGAGCCAATTGAGTTTTGTTGGTAATACATACGTATGATTTGTTTGGGTCTGTTCTCACTCCATGTGTACTTGAATTGTTTCGATCAGAAGTACGTATGCACAGCCAGCTTTCATAAATTTAATTTCCTGATCTGACATGTGCATCCCATCCTCAGTTGTTTATGGGTAATTTTAAGCAGATTTTGGTATGGTAATATTCCTACTCATGAACATGCAATATGTTATTCTAAGAATATTTGCTTTTTAAGTCTATTAAACAAATGTTAGAGTAAGATTACCTCAATTATCTATTGGGTATGTTTGGAATGGATAAGTGATTATTTATTGGTCATAATTATTTTAAATAATAACAAAAATGTTAAAATATTATAATATATTATTAAAATAATATTTTATATAATTATTATATATAATATAATTTTATTAATTAAAATTATATAATAATATTTTATATTATTTATTTATATATTTTTATTATTATGAGTTTATAAATAATTGTATTTTTATTTAATTAAATTAAATTAATTATCAATAAATTTTGTTTTATAGAGTAATTTAATACTATAAACTATCACACCTATCTTTGAAGATTTTATCATTTCTTATTTTAAATTTTTATATGATATTAGAACTATTAGATTTTAACAACTGTATTAATCCTGGTGCTAAGATATTTCATATATCAAATTTATGACTAGGGGTTCTATTTTCTATTTCATTTGAAGTATTTGGTAGTATCTCTCATTTCTAAAACTATTATCTATGAAATGTTGTTATCGCTTTTTTCATATGCTATTAGTATTTTCTCTGTATGATACTTATCAAATATTATGACACATCAATGGTCACTTGCTCACATGATTAATTTCAACCCTACAACGATTTAGTATTTACCTTTATTTGTTTCTTTCAACTCCACATTAATCTCACACCTATACACATGTTTGTCATCATATCCATGTATGTATACCATACAAGCAAAATTATTTCACTTCTCCACAATCACACATTGAATTTGATGTTTTCATCGTCTAGTTGACACATTGTCGATCGTAAATAGTTATACAAAATTAAATAAAATCTGGATGACTTATTATTTGATAAATGTTGTCTCAATCCTAAAAGATTTTTCTAACAATATGGACTTGATTATAATAAAACATTAATTCTTATTATTAAGTCAATTATCATTAGAGTACTTCTTTTTATTATTTTTTTACTTTATTACTTATGATGAATGTCAATAATGTATTTTTTGTTGCCATGTTGCTGAAGAAGCTTACATACAATAAACACGAAATTTACTTGACTTTCATTTTCCCCATTATACTAAATCACTTTATAGTTTCAATCAATCACTTTAGGCTTGATTTATTTGCCTCACATCTTAAAAATAATAGAAGATGCATTTGACAATAATTCAATTAATATCAATGAATTAGTATATAAATTGATATATCTGATTTACAATATATAAAATATCGAGATTAATAATAGTAAGATAAATTATACGAGAATAATTGTGATTTTTAAAATTAAATAAATGATGGAGAGACTCAAATATTTAATAAAAAATTAACATTATAAATTGTGAAAAATGGAGTTGACATTATAATATTAAATATATAAATAATACCTATTTATATAATTTATTGAGTTAATTATCAATCAGCTCTTTTATTCTTTATTATCATTATTATTTTCAATATTTTCTAATTCACTATTTTAAATTTCTATACTAAACATACATTTTTTTTTACTATTTTAAATTTATCTCCTAAATATACCGTTTATTTCATGAAAGCATTTCAACATGAAAGTGAATCATCTCCTCAACCCTTAAATTGTAGAAAGATTTTGACTATACATCCATAAGTGCGCAATCCAACTTACATCATCACGTGCCCATATTTAACTTTTTTTTTTGCTCATCGCCCCATACTTAACTTCAATATGACATAAATGCTAATTTATATTTTTGAAGTAATGATGACTAATGGTGGCTTTTATGTCTATTACAAAGAGATACAACCAATATATCATGGAATCTTCTCTTCCTTACAAGATTGAGGGAAGAGACAGTAACGGTTGGATACTCTGATCTACATTGGAGTGTCCAACCAAAATATTTTTATCTATAATCATACACATTTTATTTGGCCAGCAGAAGAGAGTCGTCATCGAGCACGGTGGCCGAAATTACGCACATGTCAAACAATTTCTTTTCGTGTGCCACACCCATGGCTCAACATTCATTTATCTTGTCCAACACCTTACTGATGTCGGGCCTCTGAGCAGCTGTTGACGGCACACACGACATAGCTATCTCGACTTGCTTCCATGCCGAGCAGACTTTGAAACTCCCCTTCAAACGAGGATAATGATTTTGTTTGTCTCCACTATCAATGATCGGGGTTACCCACCGGAGTATGTGAATTGTCTCCCGTCTAAACTCATCACTGCTGGATGCCCTGTGATCAGCTCAAGGGATATAATGCCAAAACTGTAGACATCACTCTTCTTGTTTAATTGTCCAAAGGCTTTAAATCTGAAAAAAAAAATCTAGAGAATTTGATGAAAAATGGTACCGCATTAGATTATTGCTGAGAGTATACTTCATCAACGAATTACATTCGATCCTGTAGCTTATTATCTAAAGAGATGGAGAGATTCAATCAGTAAGCCTTTACTCGGGATCAACGTAGCCAAAAGTTCCAGTAGGACTAGTCAAGATATAGGATTTGCTCTCTGTAGTGAAACATTTTGACAGCATAAAGTCTACAATCTTGGCTCACATATTCTCATCAAGCAAGATATTGGGAGTATTCAAGTCTCTATGGATAATAGGTGGGTTGCACCAGTTGTGTAAGTAATCTAGCCCTCAGATTCCCAAGCAAACAAGTCCTATTATAGATGGTGCCATGTGTTTATCAAGCCTCCAAAATCAGCACCATAAAAATTCCATGTAGTCAAATTTCATTAAGTTGTACCTTGTGCAGAATCTGTCTCTTCTTGCATGGGTCCGTTTTTCCAAATAACTTTGACCATAAGAATTATCTTATTCCTCAAGTTTTTATCCCTCCGGTCGATGATTCGTACATGTTTTATTTGATAGGTCAAGTTCTCTTCTAGTTCTAGTGGAGGTCGGTCCAACACATGGCTCAGATCAGGCTACTACTTCTGAAGTACCGAAATATGCAATACATCGTGTATTCTCTATAGATCTAGAGGTAGTTCTAATTTATAGGCCACCGGTCCTATCATTTGGATAATGGAATAAGGACCGATATACCTCGATTTCAACTTTTCCCATTGTTGAAAACCTAAGTATTCCCCTCCATGGGGAGACCTTTATAAATACTCAATCTCCCACATCAAACTCCAGATCATTCCTTCGATAGTCAACATAATTCTTTTGCCTATCCTGTGCGGCCTTAAGGTGACTCTTGATTAACTTGATTTTCTCTCTAGCATCCTCGATTAGTTCTACCCTTTCCAGCTTTCTTTTCCCCACTACTTCCCAAAATAAAGGGGTACGATAAGGTCATCCATAAAGGGGTTCATAAGGAGTCATCTAAATACTGGCCTGATAGCAATTATTGTAAGTAAATTCCATTAGTCACAAGTATTCTTCCCAATATTTGTCCATGGTGAGTACGCATGCCCTTAGAATGTCCTCCAAGGTCTGAATCGTTTGTTCAAGCTGTCCATTGGTCTGAAGATGAAACGTCATACTCATATAAAGCTTGCTTCCCAAGGCATTTTGTAAACTTGGCTAGAACCTTGAAGTAAATCGGGGGGTCCCTATCCGATACTATACTCATCGGGATGCCATGGAGTCTTATTATCTTCTTCATGTATAATACGACCAGTTGTTCTATTGAATTTGTCACCTTTATGGGTAGGAAATGGGTGAACTTGGTCAATCGATCCACGATGACCCAAATTGCATCTCGACCCTTCCTGGTCATAGGTAAACCTATGAAAAGTCCATGGTAATGTGCTCCCATTTCCATTTTAGGATTGGCAAGGGTTGGAGCAGTCTTTATGGTTTTTGATGCTCAGCCTTTTGTCTGCTGACAGGACAAACATCGGGCTACATATTTCACAATGTCCCTCTTCATTCCTTTCCACCAATATCATTGTTTGAGGGTGCGGTACATCTTAGTACTACCCGGATGCATCACATACACCGAATCATGTGCCTCTTCTAGAATTAACCTTTTCAGCTCCTTGTCTTGAGGCACACATACCATGCACTTGTAGGTTAGTACTCCATCATCTCGCAAGTTATAATCCGGTTTCATTTTTCTATTAACCAAGTCCAAATAAGATTGGAGTTCCTTATCAGCTTTTTGTTGGACCTTAATTTGCTCGGTTAGACTAGGTCTCACCACACATTAGCCAACAAGCATTTCTCATGCTTGTCCAACATTAGGTCCACCTCCATTTTCCCCAACTATTACAACAAGGGTATGTAACTTGTCTTTATTTACGCCTCCTCAGTTTGGTATTTGTGACTTAAGGCATCTGTCACCACATTTGCCTTTTCAGGGTGATACTCTATCACAAGATCATAATCCTTCACCAATTCTAGCCATCTCCTCTAGTGGAGATTTAATTCTTTCTAAGTCAAGAAATACTCAAGACTCTTGTGATTAGTGTATATCATACACTTAACCCCGTAGAGGTAGTGTCGCTAAATATTTAAGGCAAACACTATCGCAGCTAATTCCAAGTCATGAGTTGGGTAGTTTCTCTCATGTACCTTAAGTTGTCATGAGGCATAAGCAATAACTTTCCCTTGTTGCATCAATATACATTCGAGTCCCTATCTGGATGCATCACTATAGACGATCTACTCTCCCCCACTTGGGTCAAGGAGGGAGTGTCACACCCCAACCCGGTTTGGTTGGATCCTTGTGAACAACCCATTGCTCTCTCAGTTCAAGAGGAGTTTCCTCTGACTTTAACTCGAGATGAGCCAAGCGTAATTTCGACCTTGTCCCTTGGAAAGACATATATCAAATAAAATGCAAGCTTAAGGAAAATTTAAGCATACTTGACAGAGGGTAAAGCTCAGTATTATTCCTACTCATTTTCTTTTTTCCTGAAAAAGGGATAGAAAGGAGGGGTGAGTACAACTACTTAGTGAACGGGTTTTCAAAAATTAACTTTGAGGAAAAGAATTGTATTAGAGTGTGCCAGACTCTTTTCATTCAAAAATCCTTTCATGTAAAATCTCGGGTTTTACCACCATTTCCTTATTTAATCACTGTGTGTCATCACCCAACACACATCCTTCATCATAAAGGTTAAACACACATTCGCAGGACATCATGTCTACTGAATCCACTTGTAGCATTGTAGCGACTTTACCGACCACCTATATAGAAGTACGTCCACTTCTAACCTAAGAATGAGTAAATGTACATGACATCCGACCCTCAATCCCAAAATCAATTCTCCGTGCTTGTATGAGGACAGAGCCCTCATCCCATCCACACCCCAGTCTCATGCGCTTGGTGCTACTCAAAATTTTACACGGTCACCAAGTACGACGAACTGCCCTTATATTCACCAGATCGTCTAGGGCCCTAAAAATACATCACTACCCCTCATGGGTGTCTTGATGATCCCGTAATAATAGTGCATACACAAACAGTATTTTCTTATCATGCCATGTAATATGTCTTGACTGGTCCGGAGACAGGTCATGTCGCACTGCCACTAGTTGACTAAATATGTCGATCCAATTTTGGTACCATTGTCAAACAATTCATTTATTAAAGTTTTATGATACATATCTCATGTTTGTTTACGAGCTCCTGCTCGTGCCCACTAGCCTATGGCTCACTTGTTCGAGATTTTCAAAACCAGGCATAATAGCCCCCAAGTTCCAAAATTGAGGCCCCCAGCCTATAAAAGCTATTCAAGCTCCCATCAAGAAGGTCTCCCAAATCATTAAAGCATTGGCACACAGTCAGGGGAAAGCACTTCCGACAAAAATATGTTTTTATCTGTCCATTATACCGACCGGATATAAGAACATCTCCGCTCATAATCGATGAACGGGTTTTCAACTTCCTTTAAGGAAGTTTCATCATACCAACTAGGTATGATCTACTTACAACCGGTAAGTAGTTTTTCCGCATGATTTTCACATCACTCCTCTAAGTTGTGATGTTTAAAATACCACTTGGTAGTGGGTTTTCATTTCGAGGTAATTATCATCCCCAACCAGGTATGATATAAAATACTACTCACCCATTAATGCAGTGAATTCCACTAAACTGGTTCCTTGTATTCACGCGAGCTTGTCCTTGCTGGCGTTCTCGATACTTCATGTTCCTACACGATATGAACATCTCGGTTCATTACCTCTTTGACTAACAGCCTTCATTCATTACAAATGAATGAGAAAAACCAGACTTTTATTTATTTGCAATTAGATCCCTAAAGTTATTTTTCTTTAACTTTAAGTCCTTAATGCCGGTTTTTCCTCAAATTGAGTCCCAAAACTTATAAAATTCCCCTTGGGGCCTCAATTTATTCAATTTCACAAAAAGGGGTTTAATTTCCCAAATTTCTAATTTGGTCCCCCAACTTTTCCAAAATTACCATTTTGCCCTTCCTTTACAAAAATGGTAAATTTTACCCCAAAAATTCTAAAATTCCTCAATTGGCCCTCTCACATTTTTAACATGCCCAGTTGACCCTCAATTTTAGGAAATTGCATTTTGATCCTTCAAATTTTTGAAAATTCCAAAATTTCCCAATTTTCCCCCCAATTCCAACTTCTTAACACAACCCAATTTTATTTCATCAAATTGACCAATCAAACACTTCCAATTGTTGAAATTGAGTTTTTACATGTTCATACGATTCTCTAAGAATTTGAATCACAACTTTTAATGCTAGAACGAGCTCAAACGGAGCTTTGCCAAAAATGGACTGTAGAAAGAAAAATCTTCAATTACTCACCGGTGAGGACGCGACGGTCTGAGCTTTCTATCTGGGCAAGTAGTTCTCCTCCTGAGGTTCTTCCTAAGATCAAGAATGAGATCAATTGATGTTGAATTGGATTAGAATTCTATCATTGAAATTTGCCTGACTCTCTCTCTCTAACACCAATAAAAAATTGTAGAGGGTAGCTAAATTGGCTTACCATTCCATCCTAATTTGGCCGTGGGAGGGCTGAAGAAATGTTTGGATGACTTGGTTTAGCTTGAGGAGGGCTCGAATTGACCAATTTCAACTCGGCCGAAATAGGGCAGCTTCAATCTGCCGAAGCTGCTTCACTGTTTGATCACGCCGGCGCTTCTCCGACAACTCTCGGAACGAATGGATGTCACCACCATGTAGCTGACTTCTCCCCAGTTCTAATGAACTCGACCTTGCCTTATTTGGCTCACAAATGACCCTATATCGGAGCTCTAGTTCGAGCTTCACCAAAAAACTAAGCAACTAAGAGAGAGTGAGATTTTCAGGTGTTGAGAGAGTGAATGGAGAGGGGCTCTTTATATAGGGAGCTCAGGGACTCGTCGACCGTCCGTTTGGCTCCTTTATGATAGAAATTGATGGCCTGAGACGTATTGAATGGAGACATTTCTTCTTCGCTGGTTGATGTGAATCCGACTAAAGAGACTACGAATTCACATGTCCAATCAACCGAACCTGCAATGGAGCTGAACACTTTGTCACCAATTGGGATAAATGATCATTTGAGACTTCAAGAGGGCCCAATCACAAGGTCAAGGGCTAAAAGATTCAAATAAGCTTTATATGGGCTGATTAAAGAGATTGCTGAATATTCAAATAGAAGCCCAAATGAAGAGCCCAAGATGAGCCCAACAGAAGGTCCAGATTTAATTAATAAGGAGAGATTTATAAATATAATAAATCTCTTAGGATAATATTAGGTAGCTAGATTAGATAAGGTTAGCCTATAACCATAATAGATTTTTTCCTCATTATGTGGGTCATTCGGTTGTTTTCTGAGCCTATAAAAGGCATACTCCACAACATTGGAGAGACACACACTTTGGAATTTATATCTTGTGAGGTTTTGTCTTCTTTCTATCTTGAAAGAGCTTTTGAACTTATCAGGTTTTTACCTGTGGCGTTCAAGCAATCAAGACTTATCACTCGGGGTTTTCTAAGAGTTCTTCTTAGAGGATTTGGGTGTAGCGTCTACATATCTCATACCTTGTTTCTCACATAAACAAGGTATATTCCATCTTTTCTTACTTGTGTCGTGAAAATCTTGGGATGATTACCATATTTGGTGTAGGGTGTCGTCAGCATATTGGCGAGGTTCGCATCAGTTGGTATCAGAGCACACGGTTGCACGACAAGTTCCATACCATTTTTTTATCTAGTTCTTTTTTTTTTATCTTCTCTACCTATTTCTATTCTCTATAAAAAAAATTATCATATTCTTCTATCTATCTTCTCTTCAGTAGGTTAAAAAAAGAGAAAAAAAAAGCCAAAAAAATATTCGTGCCAAAAAAGAAAGAGCCAAAAAAAGTTCGTGCTAAAAAAAAGAGCAAAAAAAAACCGTGGAAAAAAAAAGGCAAAAGAAAAAAAAGGAGGCACATAATTATATCTTATATATCATTCTTATTATGCTATATCTAAGTCTATTACATCATTCCATCTTAATTTCTTTCTTCTCATTTAAATTATTTGGAATTACTTTTTGGAAACCTTTATCGATATGTCTTGATTGTCCCTCAAGTTGAACTGCTTCGTAAAAAAATGATTTGTTTTTAAAGTTCAATTCAGATTGAAAGAAGACATATGAGTGGAAAAAGGCAAGAGTGTTTTAAATCTTTAAGAAAAAGCCATTTGAGTTTTAAACAGGAGTGTTTGAGAGAAACATGTGAGGGAGAGTTGCGAGGTTCTTTTGTTTCTAACAATTGGCAGGATTACAATTTCCAACAAAGAGAAAACACATGGAAAGAAGCCAGTTTCCCTCAACCCGTTCAAAATCTAGATTGGAAAGCCTTGATGAAACAAGTTGTAAAGTCTGGATTTGAGCCACTTCACACGCGAATGGATCGCTTGGAGGAAGGTGTGATACGTCGTTCACATCAACATACTTCCGTTGAACAACAACCTTGGTGCTTTCAATCTAGGCGTTTCGATACTCAAGAACTCGAGGAATTTGAAGATCTTCAAGTTAATTGTGATAGCGCCGGACATGATTGCATCAATCAATGTACTCCAAGTGAAAGGCCATGGATTGATGACATCATGGACAACCAACGTGAGAATCTATTTCATACTGGTTGTTCTATGAAAAATGGAGTTTGTTCTGTTATCATAGATGGAGGAAGCTGCACTAATATGGCTAGCACCGAGCTTGTGGAGAAGTTGGCATTACCTACACTAAAGCATCCGAAGCCTTATCAAATTCAAAGATTGAACGATCACCACAAACTCGAGGTAACCAAGCAAGTGTTGGTTTCATTCTTTATTGGAAGATATAAGGATGAGGTATTATGTGATGTGGTGCCAATGCAAGCATGCCATATTCTATTGGGACAACCTTGGAAGTTTGATCGTAAAGTTACACATGATAGATTAACAAATAGGTACTCATTTGTGATGCATAATAGACCGATATCTCTTGTACCTATGACTCTACAGCAAATACATGAGGATCAATTGAAAAGGAAAAAGGCAAATGAAAAGAAAAAAGCAGAAAAACAAGAAGAGATAAAAGCCATGATTGAAAAGAAAGATACAAAAGGCAATGTTGAAAAGGAAGAAAGAGAAACAGAAGAGAGAAAAGCCAAGTTTGAAAAGGAAAAGAAAAAAGTCATAATTGAAAAGAAGGAGAGTAAAAATAATTTTATAAGTTTACATTTCCTTACAGTACCTATGTACAAGGATATATTTTTAAATACTAACCCCATTGTCGGATATCTGCCGAGCAATATTATATCTTTTTTGCAGGAATTTAAGCATGTTGTAATGAAGAAATCTCGTGGTTTAGCACTAACTCAAGGAATCAAGCATCAAACTGATGCGAACCCCGCCAATATGCTGACGACACCCTACACCAAATATGGCAATGATCCCAAGATTTTCACGACGCAAGTACGAAAAGATGGAATATACCTTGTTTATGTGAGAAACAAGGTAGGGGATATGTAGACGCCACACCCAAATCCTCTAAGAAGAACTCTTAGAAAACCTCGGGTGATAAGTCTTGATTGCTTGAACGCCACAGGTAAAAACCTGATACGTTCAAAAGCTCTTTCAAGATAGAAAGAAGACCAAACCTCACAAGATATAAACTCCAAAGTGTGTCTCTCCAATGCTGTGGAGTATGCCTTTTATAGGCTCAGAAAACAACCGAATAACCCACATAATGTGGAAAAAATCTATTATGGTTATAAGCTAACCTTTTCTAATTGACTACCTAATATTATCCTAAGAGATTTATTATATTTATAAATCTCTCCTTATTAATTAAATCTGGAACTTCTGTTGGGCTCATCATTTGGGCTTCTATTTGAATATTCAGCAATCTCTTTAATCAGCCCATATAAAGCTTTTTTGAATCTTTTAGCCCTTGACCTTGTGATTGGGCCCTCTTGAAGTCTCAAGTGATCATTTATCCCAATTGGTGATAAAGTGTTCAGCTCCATTGCAGGTTCGGTTGATTGGACATGTGAATTCGTAGTCTCTTTAGTCGGATTCACATCATTCTCCCCCTCTTGAAAATGATTTGTCCTCAAATCATCTGTTTCTTCATCACCTACATCAAAGGGCATTAAATCAGTAACATTGAAGCTTTCATTAATGCTATACTCAACAGGCAACTCTAGCTTGTAAGCATTATTATTAATGCGTTCCAACACACGAAATGGTCCATCTCCTCTAGGAAGAAGTTTTGATCGCCTTTGTTCCGGAAATCGTTCTTTCCTCATATGAAGCCAGACCCAATCGCAGGTTTGAAAATGATACTTTTGCGGCCCTTGTTTGCTTGTTTTTCATAAACTTTAGTCATCCGTTCAATATGCATCTTTGTCTTCTCGTGCAGTTCTTTCACAAACTGTGCTTTTCTCTTTCCATCAACATTCACAAATTCACCTACAGGAAGTGGAGTTAGATCTAGAGGGGTTAATGGATTGAAACCATAAACAATCTCAAATGGTGAAAACTTAGTTGTAGAATGAATAGAACGATTATAAGCAAATTCAACATGTGGTAAGCAATCTTCCCATGATTTCAAATTCTTTTTTATTATAGAACGTAATAAAGTACCTAATGTCCTATTTACTACTTCTGTTTGACCATCAGTTTGTGGGTGACATGTTGTTGAAAACAGCAGTTTGGTTCCCAATTTACCCCATAGGGTTTTCCAAAAGTAACTCAAGAATTTAGAATCACGATCAGAAACAATAGTTCTAGGCATACCATGCAATCTGACAACTTCTCTAAAGAACAAATCAGCCACATTCGATGCATCATCAGTTTTATGACATGGAATGAAATGTGCCATTTTCGAAAACCTATCAACTACCACAAACACAGAATCCCTCCCCCTCTTAGTTCTTGGTAATCCTAAAACAAAATCCATGGAAATATCAATCCAAGGTGCATTAGGAATTGGAAGAGGAGTATACAGGCCGTGAGGTTGTTGCCTAGACTTAGACTCTTTACATGTAATGCATCGAGAACAAATTTTCTCAACATCCCTTTTCATGTGGGGCCAAAAAAAATGCTCGTGCATTATCGCCATAGTTTTAGCTACCCCAAAATGTCCCATAAGTCCTCCACCATGTGCTTCCCTAACAAGTAACTCACGCAAAGATGACTGAGGGATGCATAATTTGTTTTCTCGAAAAAGAAATCCATTTTGTAAATAAAATTTTCCAAACCTACCAGTTCGACAACCTTTAAACACTTCACAAAAATCAGGATCATTTGCATACAAATCCTTGATATAATCAAATCCAAGTAATTTAGAATCAAGCATTGAAAGCATAGCGTACCTTCGCGATAGAGCATCTGCAACTATATTTTCCTTACCTTGTTTGTATTTGATCACATATGGGAATGTTTCAATGAACTCCACCCACCTTGCATGGCGTTTGTTCAACTTGTGTTGTCCTTTGAGATGTTTAAGAGATTCATGATCTGTGTGAATCACAAACTCTTTCGGCCATAGGTAGTGCTGCCATGTTTGAAGAGTTCGAACTAGGGCATACATCTCCTTATCATAGGTAGGATAGTTAAGGGTTGCTCCACTCAACTTTTCACTGAAATATGCAATTGGTCTTCCTTCCTGCATTAATACACCTCCAATACCTACTCCTGATGCATCACACTCAATTTCAAATGTTTTCGAAAAATTAGGCAATGAGAGCAATGGGGCAGTAGTTAATTTTTCCTTTATCAATTGAAATGCATTTTGTTGCTCATTACCCCATTTAAAAGGTACATTTTTCTTTATAACAGCAGTAAGAGGTGCAACATAACTACTGAAATTTGGAACAAAACGTCTATAAAAACTAGCTAATCCATGGAAACTTCTTACCTGAATTACCGAATTAGGTGTCGGCCAGTCGCGAATTGCCTTAATCTTTTCCTCGTCAACTCCAATCCCTTCTGAACTTATAACATATCCAAGAAACACAAGTTTATCTGAACAAAAGACACATTTATTCAAGTTGGCAAATAACTTATGTTGCCTTAATGCTTCTAACACAGCTCTTAAATGTGCTACATGTTCATCCATGGTCTTGCTGTAGATTAGAATATCATCAAAATATACCACTACAAATCTCCCAATAAAAGCACGTAATACATGATTCATTAATCTCATGAAAGTGCTTGGTGCATTAGTCAACCCAAAGGGCATAACTAACCATTCATATAATCCTTGTTTAGTCTTAAATGCAGTTTTCCATTCATCCCCTTCTTTCATTCGAATTTGATAATATCCACTCTTAAGATCTATTTTCGAAAATAAACAAGATCCATGCAACTCATCTAACATGTCATCCAAACGAGGAATAGGGTGGAGATACTTTACCGTGATGTTGTTGATGGCTCGACAATCCACGCACATTCGCCATGTTCCGTCCTTCTTAGGTACAAGTAGCACTGGCACAGCACATGGACTCATACTCTCTCGAACATACCCCTTTTCCATCAGCTCTAGGACTTGGCGTTGAAGTTCCTTTGTTTCTTCAGGGTTACTTCTATATGCTGGTCGGTTAGGAATCGTCGCTCCAGGAATTAAATCAATTTGATGTTCAATTCCTCGAATTGGTGGCAAACCTGGTGGTATCTCATCGGGAAAGACATCGATAAATTCCTGCAAAACAGTAATAATATTGCTCGGCAAAGATCCGACAAGATCGTTAGTACTCAAAAAGGCGTCCTTGTACATAAGTACAATAAGAGCCTGATGTGAAAGTAAAGCTCGCTTGATCTCACTTTTTCTTGCAATAAAATTGCTTTTACTCTCTTTTTTTTCCACTTCTGGCTTTTCCCTCTTTTTTTTCAACTCTGATATTTCTCCTTTCTTTTTTTCTTCTATTTTCTGTTCATTTGCCTTTTTCTTTTTCAGTTGATCCTCAAAAACTTGCCTTGGAGTCAATGGAACAAGAGATATTGGTCTCTCATTCATCACAAAAGAGTACCTATTAGTGAATCCATCATGCATAACTTGACGATCAAACTGCCAAGGTCGTCCCAAAAGTATATGGCACGCGTGCATTGGTACCACGTCACATAGTATTTCATCTTGATATTTTCCAATAGAAAATGCAACCAACACTTGTTTGGTTACCTTGAGTTCACCTTGGTCGTTCAGCCATTGTAGTCGATAAGGCTTCGGATGCTTTAAGGTTGGTAATGCCAATTTCTCCACCAGCTCAGTGCTAGCTACATTAGTGCAACTTCCCCCATCTATAATAACACAGCAAACCTTATTTTTCACACAACAACGAGTATTAAATAAGTTCTCACGCTGATTGTTTTCTTCTTCTTGGGCTTGAACACTGAGAGTTCGCCGTGCAACCAACAATTCCCCTTCTTCTGTATATTCATCAGCATCTTCAAGTGGTGGCATCCCCGGATCGATATCTTCTTTTTCATCATCGGTCTCAATCTCACCATTAGCATTGATCACCATTGCCTGCTTATTTGGGCATTGACTTGCAATGTGACCCCTGCCTTGGCATCGGAAACACTTAATATCACGAGTTTTGGGAGTTGTGATATGGGTGTTACCTTGATTTTGGGCCACAGCCTGCTTGGTTGTCTCTTTTAGTGGAGCATGCTGAGGTTGAGTTGACTGACTCTCAAATCGCCTTGAGGATGGTTTCCATGAGTTCGAGGAACCATTGTTTAATCCCCTTTTGTGTAAACTCTTTCTCTTCAATTGTTGTTCGACTTTGATAGCTTGATGTACCATATCTTGGAGCTCAACATGATATTGCATTTCCACCACGTCAGCTATCTCATGGTTTAGACCATGCAAAAATCTCGCCATTGTTGCCTCTCTGTCTTCCTCCACATTTGCTCGAATCATCGCAATCTCCATCTCCTTGAAGTATTCGTCGACGCTTCTTGATCCTTGGGTAAGCCTTTGGAGTTTATTGAACAACTCCCGGTGATAGTGGCTGGGAACAAATCGTCGTCGCATGATCGCTTTCATTTCATCCCAAGACTCCACAGAGCGTTCGTGATTTCGTTTTCTTTCCTTCACCAATTGATCCCACCATATTATAGCATAATCAATAAATTCGACAGCAGCAAGTCGTACCTTTTTCATCTCCGAGTAATTATGACAGTAAAAAACCATCTCCATCCTCTTTTCCCGTTCAAGATACGCTTCTGGATCTGTTTTTCCTTGAAAAGAGGGTATTTTCAACTTTATATTATCCAGGTTGTCATTAACTCGAGGTCGTTCTCTATGAGCATATCGATCGAAATCCTCGGGTTCTTGTGGGTCAAAACGTCTTGGCTGAAAGCTTCGAGGTCGCTGTTCAGTAGGGGTATGTTGACGCGAACCCCTCACTCCTTCTTCCAATTGATCAATTCGCTCATGAAGCGGTTCCAACTCGGACTTCAGCATTCGTCTCATTTCGCTTATGATGGCTTGCATTTGTAAATTTGTAATCGGTTGTTGGGAATCTTCTTCATTTGGCGTATCTCCTCGTTGTTGTGCCATGAGTTCCTACAAATGATAACAGAAGAACCTTCCAAATGCTCACTCACGTATTTCTCTCAATCTCTCGTGTTTTCACACTCAATTGGCTTTTTCTTAAAGATTCAAACACTCTTGCCTTTTTCCTCTCGAATGTCTTCTTTCAATCTTAATTGAACTTTAAAAACAAATCGTTTTTATGAAGCAGTTCAACTTGAGGAACAATCAAGACAAATCAATAAAGGTTTTCAAAAAGTAATTCCAAAGAATTTAAGTGAGAGGTATGAATAGACTCAGAAATAAGAGTAGAATTTAAATAGAGAAGAAAGAAATGAAGTAATAGACTTAGATAGAGCAGAATGAGATATAAGATAGAATTGTGTGCCACTTTTTTTTTCTTTTGCCTTTTTTTTTGCATGAACTTTTTTTTGCTTTCTTTTTTTGGCACGAATTGTTTTTTTGGCTTTTTTTCTCTCTTTTTTCTTTTAACCTACTGAAGAAAAGATAGATAGAAGAATATGATATTTTTTTTTATAGAGAATAGAAATAGGTAGAGAAGATAAAAAAAAGAACTAGTTAAAAAAAATGGTATGGAACTTGCCGTGCAACCGTGTGCTCTGATACCAACTGATGCGAACCCCGCCAATATGCTGACGACACCCTACACCAAATATGGCAATGATCCCAAGATTTTCACGACGCAAGTACGAAAAGATGGAATATACCTTGTTTATGTGAGAAACAAGGTAGGGGATATGTAGACGCCACACCCAAATCCTCTAAGAAGAACTCTTAGAAAACCTCGGGTGATAAGTCTTGATTGCTTGAACGCCACAGGTAAAAACCTGATAAGTTCAAAAGCTCTTTCAAGATAGAAAGAAGACCAAACCTCACAAGATATAAATTCCAAAGTGTGTCTCTCCAATGCTGTGGAGTATGCCTTTTATAGGCTCAGAAAACAACCGAATGACCCACATAATGTGGAAAAAATCTATTATGGTTATAAGCTAACCTTATCTAATTGACTACCTAATATTATCCTATTTGATTTATTATATTTATAAATCTCTCCTTATTAATTAAATCTGGACCTTCTGTTGGGCTCATCTTGGGCTCTTCATTTGGGCTTCTATTTGAATATTCAGCAATCTCTTTAATCAGCCCATATAAAGCTTTTTTGAATCTTTTAGCCCTTGACCTTGTGATTGGGCCCTCTTGAAGTCTCAAGTGATCATTTATCCCAATTGGTGATAAAGTGTTCAGCTCCATTGCAGGTTCGGTTGATTGGACATGTGAATTCGTAGTCTCTTTAGTCAGTTGATTGGGCTGATTAAAGAGATTGCTGAATATTCAAATGAAGAGCCCAAGATGAGCCCAATAGAATGTCCAGATTTAATTAATAAGGAGAGATTTATAAATATAAATATAATAAATCTCTTAGGATAATATTAGGTAGCTAGATTAGATAAGGTTAGCCTATAACCATAATAGATTTTTTCCTCATTATGTGGGTCATTCGGTTGTTTTCTGAGCCTATAAAAGGCATACTCCACAACATTGGAGAGACACACACTTTGGAATTTATATCTTGTGAGGTTTTGTCTTCTTTCTATTTTGAAAGAGCTTTTGAACTTATCAGGTTTTTACCTGTGGCGTTCAAGCAATCAAGACTTATCACCCGGGGTTTTCTAAGAGTTCTTCTTAGAGGATTTGGGTGTGGCGTCTACATATCCCATACCTTGTTTCTCACATAAACAAGGTATATTCCATCTTTTCTTACTTGCGTCGTGAAAATCTTGGGATCATTACCATATTTGGTGTAGGGTGTCGTCAGCATATTGGCGAGGTTCGCATCACTGGTGCTGCTTCAATTTTCTAGCGAGTGAATAGTGCTGTCATATGAAGGAAGAAGACGACATTGTTCCGAACCAGACCGGACTAGTCCGAACCGAGTTCAAAGCTTAAACTGGCCGGTTCACCCCTCATTTGACCGAATTTTTCAAATCTAAACATTTCTAAATTCATTTTCTATCCAATGGTGGCTTCAAATCTTGAATTTAAATTTCTTAAGCTACGTAGAAAAATAAATTTAGAATCGGGTTCAATAGTAGTTCAAACCGGTCCAAATCGGTTCAGATCCAGTTCACCTGAACTGGTTTGGTTTTCATCTCAAATTCTTTCTCAAGTCAATTTCCATGACTTTTGGGACTCTTTGGGTCACTTGAGATCCATAAATTTCTCAGTCTACCCTCTCTCTATCGATTTCGGTTCATGAGTTGATTCAGTTCATAAACTAGTTCTATAAGATTCGGGCCCAATTCACTTGAACCGGTCCAGTTTTTCTTACCCAATTTGTCCTAATGTTCTTTTCCAAGATTTATGAACCATTTCGAGTCACATGAGAGTTGTAAATTCTCAATTTACCCCTTTCCTAATAATCGAGCTTGTAGACCGATTCAATTTTAAAATTCGAAACTAACTGGTTCTTTCCCCAGTTTTCTCATTATCAAAGGACGGGGTTTACAAGGAGAGTACTGGTGCAGTTGTCAATCAAGTCTTTAACTCCAAGAAAAACTTTTGATAGCTTCCATCACATTTATACTCAACTCCTTTCCTTGTGAACTGAGTCAGAGGGGCTACTATCTTGGAAAAATCTTGCATGAACTGTCTATAGTATCCCACCAGACCTAAGAAACTCTGTATCTCTGAAGGATTACTAGGTGCCTTCCAGTTAGATATGGCCTTCACCATGGTTGGATCTATCTTGACTCCATCCTTAGATACTATATGTCCTAAGAAGCCTACCTCCTATAGCCATAACTCATACTTGGAAAATTTTTCATATAAGTGATTTTCCCTCAATATCTCCAAGGTGATTGCCAAATATTTTTCATGCTCCAACCTAGTTTGTGAGTATATGAGAATATCATCTTTAAATACTTGTCCAAGTGTGGTTGGAACATAGGATTCATTAAATCCATTAAGGTTACAGGGCATTTGTTAATCCGAATGGCATCACTCTAAACTCATAATATCCATATCAGGACCAAAATGTCGTCTTAGGAATGTCCTCCTCTCATATCCTAAGTTGGTGATAGCCTGAATGAAGGTCTATCTTAGAGAAGTAAGTTGCTCCTTTCAGTTGGTTGAATAGGTCATTGATCTATGGGAGTGGGTATCGGTTCTTGATGGTGACCTAATTCAACTTCCAATAGGTCATTGACCGGAATTGGTAAAGAAAAGGCAAACCGAGAAATTTATGGAAATCGAGTGACCCAAAGAGTCCCAAAAGTCATGAAAAAGGACTTAAGGACAAATTGGAGATGAAAACCAAGCTGGTTCAGGTGAACCAGATCCGAACTGGATTGAATCTGTTTGAACCACTATTGAACTGGATGCTAAATTCATTTTTCTAGGTGGCTTAAAAAAATTCAAATTTGAGATTTGAGGCCACCATTGGATAGAAAATGAATTTAGAAATTTCTAATTTTTAAAAATTTGATCAAATCGAAGGTGAACTGGCTGGTTTAAGCATTGAACCTGGTCCAGTTTGGTTCGAAATAGTGTCATCTTCTTCCTTCACATGACAACACTGTTCACTCGTTGAAAAATCACACAGTGCCAGCAAGCTGAAAAGTCTTTGGCCAGGGAGTTTCAGGCAATGGATGACCATCATTAAGGTTCCAATCGGATGGTCAAGAAGTCCCCGAGCTTTCTATGTAAGGAGCCCCTCCTCACTCATCCTCTCCACACCTAAAAACTCCATTCTCTCTCAACTACTCCAATTTCTGGCGAAGCTTGAACCAGAGCTCCGAAATATGGTCTTTTTTGAGCCAAAGAGGGTGTGGTCGATTTCTTTAGAACCATGTTGAAGTCAGCTACTTGACGATAGTCTCCACTTTGAGGGTTGCTGGAGAGATATTGGCGTGATAGAATAGTGAAGCAGCTCCGACGGACCGAAGCTGCCCTATTTTGGCCAAGCTGAAAACGAACAATTCGAGCCCTCCTCAAGCCAAACCAAGGCCTCCACAACACCTCCACTACCCTAGTACAGTTGAATTAGAGTGGAAAGGTAAGCCAATTTGGCTCCCCTCTATAAATTCTGATCGGTGCTAGAGAGGGAACTGACAGAGCTTCGATGACTAAATTCTCATTCAGTTCAGCATCAATTGATGCAATTCTTGATCATAGGAGGAATCTCAGGATGAGAGCTATCTGCCCAGATCAAAAGCTCGAACCATCGTGCCCCCAATGGTAAGCTTTCTCTCTCTAAGTCCAATTTTATGGCGAAGCTTTTTTTGAGCTCATTCTTGAATCAAATCATGCGATTCAAAGTGCAATTGAATTGTATGAAGGTGTAGGAACTCCAATTAACTCAATTTCAAAAATTAAACACATTTGATAGGTCAATTTGAGGAAATCAAATTTGGTTGAATTAGAAGGTTGAAATTGGAGGAATTTGGGAATTTAAAAAAATTCGAGGGACTAAAGTGCAATTTCATAAAATTGAGGACCAATTGGGCATGATAAAGATGTTGGAGGACCAATTGGGCAATTTTGGAATTTTTGGGGCAAAACCTACCATTTTTGTAAAGTAGGGGCAAAATAGTAATTTTGGAAAAGTTCGGAGACCAAATTTGAAATTTGGTAAACTTGAACTGTCACTCCCCAACCCGGTTAGGTCGGATCCCCGTGATCAACCCACCACTCTCCCGTTTTATTAAAGGGTTTTCCCTTATTATAGATCGTAAAGAGTAAGACGTCCTTTAAACCTACACCTTTTCAATGAATAAAATAAACAAAACTGCATAAAGATTTATCATACCTATATTACAGGCGTCTTAGTTGATGGTCTTTAAGGGTAGACTTTCCAAAATCTCTTGAAAGGGATATAAGGGAGGGGGTGAGTATGACTACTCAGTGAATTAGTTTTCAATACTTTTACTTTTATGAAAAAGATTTGTATTGGAGTGTGCCAGACTCCATTCTTTCAAAATCTCGGGTTTTATCACCATTACCTTATTTAATCATGGTGTGTCATCACCCAACACACATCCTTTATCATGAAGGTTAAACACACATTCGCAAGTCAGTACGTCCACTGAACCCACTTGTGGCTTCGAAGCGACTTTACCGGCCACCCAGATAGGAGTACGTCCACTTCTACCCTAAGAATGAGTGGATGTTCGCGACATCCAACCCTCATTCCCAGAATAAATTCTTCGTGTCCGTATGAGGACAAAGACGTCATCCCGTCCCCACCCCCGTCTCATGCGCTTGGTGCTACTCCAAAATTTGCACGGTCACTTGGAACAACAAAGTGCTCTTGTACTCACCTGGGCGTCTAAGGCCCTTAGGATGCATCACTACCCCTTATGGGCGTCTTGATGATCTCGTATTCATAGTGCATGCACAAACAATATTTTCTTATTATGCCATGTAATCTGTGGTGTCATTAGTGCAACTGTCCCGACCTTCAATTCAACCTGCAGCTGTTTGTCTTGATTGGTCCAGAGACTGATCGTGTTGTACTACTACTAGTTGACTGAGAGTATTGCACCAGCCTTGATACCATGACCATACAATTCTCTTGTTAAAGTTTTATGGCACATATATTATGTTCATTTACGAGCTCCTGCTCATGCCCATTGGCCTATGGCCCACTGTTCGAGATTTTTAAAATCCGAGCATATTAGCCCCCAAGTTCCAAAATCGAGGCCCCGACCTATAAGAGATATTTGAGCTCCAATCGAAATGGTCTCCCAAATTGTTTAAGCATTGGCACACAGTTAGGGGAGAACACTTCCGACAAAAATATGTTTTCACTATCTATTATACCGACCCGATATAAGGACATCTCCGTTCGTAACCTATGAACGGGTTTTCAACTTCCTTTGAGGAAGTTTCATCATACCAACCGGGTATGATCTACTTACCATCGGTAAGTAGTTTTTCCTCATGGTTTTCACATCACTACTCTAAGTTCTCATGTTTAAAATACCACATAGTAGTGGGTTTTATTTCAATATGCTTATCATCCCCAACCGGGTATGATATAAAATTCCACTCACAACCGGTAAGTGGTTTTTAACTTTAAGTTGTGCTCATCATCCGAATCGGGTATGATGTTATTAAATCCACTCACTCGTTAATGCCGTGAATTCCACTAGATCAGTTCTTTGTATTCACACGAGCTTGTCCTTACTAGCATTCACAATACTTCGTGTTCCTACACGGTATGAATATCTCGGTTCATTATCCTTCAGCCTAATAGCCTGCATTCATTCTAAATGAATGAGTAAGTCAAACTTTCATTTATCTGCAATTAGGTCCCTAAAGTTATTTCTCTTTAAGTTTAAGTCCCTAATGCTGGTTTTTCCTTAAATTGACTCCCAAAACTTTTAAAATTTATCATAGGACCTCAATTAATTCCATTTCACAAAAAGGGGATTAATTTCCCAAATTTCCAACTTGGTCTCCCAACTTTTCCAAAATTACCATTTTGCCCATCCTTTACAAAAATAAGTTTCACCCCAAAAATTATAAAATTCCTCAATTGGCTCTCTGTCATTTTTATCATGCTCAATTGACCCTCAATTTTAGGAAATTGCATTTCGGTCCCTCGAATTATTAAAAATCCCAAATTTCCCCTAAACTCTTTAACACAACCGAATTTGATTTTATCAAATTGACCGATCAAACACCTCTAATTGTTGAAATTGAAGTTGAAATTGAGTTTCTCCATGTTCATACGATTCCATAGAACTTTGAATCGCGAGTTTTAACGCCAGAACGAGCTCAAACAAAGCTTCGTCGGAAAACTAACTGTAGAGAGAGAAAGCTTCGATTACTCATCGGTGAGGGCACGGCGATCCGAGCTTTCGATCTAGGCAAATAGCTCTCGTCTTGAGGTTCATCCTAGAATCAAGAATCGCATCAATAGATGTAGAATTGGATTAGAATTTCATCATTAAATTTCGATCAACTCTCTCTCTAACACCGATGAGAAATTGTAAAGGGGAGCCGAATTAGCTTAACTTTTGATCCTAATTCAGCTGTGGAAGGGTTGAGGAAGTGTTGGGAGGGTTTGTTTTAGCCTAAGGAGGGCTCGAAATGGTCAATTTCAGCTCAACCGAAATAGGACAGCTTCGGTTTGCCGGAGCTGCTTCACTATTCCATCACGCCGGCGCCTCTTCGGCCACCCTTGGAGCGAACTAATGTCACCATCATGTAGTTGACTTCTCCCCAGTTCAAATGAACCCGACCTCGCCTCCTTTGGCTTAGAAAAGACCCCATATCAGAGTTTTGGTTCGAGCTTTGCCCGAAAAGGGAGCTGTTGAGAGAGAGTGGAGTTTTTAGGTGTGGAGAGGATGAATGGGGAGGGGCTCTTTCTATAGGGAGTTCCAGGACCCGTTGGTCGTCCGTTTGGCACCTTTATGACAGCCATTGATTACCTAAAACGTACGGAACATAAACGTTTCTTCTTCACCGGCGTTGCTTCAATTTTCTAGCGAGTGAACAGTGCTGTCATCCTGAGGAAGAAGATGACACTGTTTCGAACCGGACTGGACCGGTCTAGGCCGGGTTCGAAGCTTAAACTGGCCGGTTCACCCCTCATCTGATCGAGTTTTTCAAATCTAAAAATTTCTAAATTCATTTTCTATCCAATGGCGACCTCAAATCTCAAATTTGAATTATTTAAGCAACCTAGAAAAATGAATTTAGGATTTAGTTCAATAGTGATTCAAATCGGTCCCAATCGGTTCGAATCCGGTTCACCTAAACTAGTTTGGTTTTCATCCCCAATTCCTTCACAAGTCCATTTCCATGTTTTTTGTGACTCCTTGGGTCACTTAGGGTCCATAAAATTCCCAGTTTACCATCTCTTTATCGATTTTGGTTCGTAAACCGGCTCGGTTCTTAAACCGGTTTAATCCGGTTCGGGCCTAGTTCACCCGAACTACTCTATTTTTTCTCTCCCACTTTGTTCTAAGGTTCCTTCCCATGGTTTATAAATTTCTTTGGGGTACAAGGGAGTTGAATTTCTCTTATTTGCCCATTCTCTATCAGTTTCGGTTCATGAACCGACTCTATTCATAAACCAGTTCAATTAAGTTAGATTCGGTTCATCTAAACCGGTCTAGTTTTTCTCTTCCAATTCATCCTAAGATTCTTTTCAATGGTATTATGAACCCTTTGGATCATCCAGGAGTTGTAAATTTCCAAATTGCCCATTCACAAATGATCGGGTTTGTGAACCAATTTGGTTTTCTCACTCGATTTGACCGGTTCTTTTCCCAGTTTTCCTTAGCTCAAAAGGGCAGGGTTTACATGATCCCCTTTTGTGAAATTGAATAAATTGAGGTCCCAAGGTGAATTTTAAAAGTTTCAGGACTCAATTTGAGGAAAAACCGGTATTAGAGACTTAAAGTTAAAGAAAAATAACTTTAGGGACCTAATTACAAATAAATGAAAAGTTTAGTTTTCTCATTTATTTGGAATGAATGAAGGCTATTGTGTCGAGGGATAATGAACAAGGATATTCATTTCATGTAGGAACACGAAGTACCGGGAACACCAACAAGGAGAAGCTCGTGTGAATACAAAGAAGCGGTCGTTAGGAATTCACTGCATTAACGAGTGAGTGGGATTTAATATCTTACCTAGTTGGGATGATAAGCACCTCGGAAAAGAAAACTCATTGCTAAGTGGTATTTTAATCATCACATCTGAGAAGAGTGATGTGGAAATCTCATGGAAAAACTACTTATGGGTTGTAAGTAGATCATACCCAGTTGGTATGATGAAACTTCCTAGAAGGAAGTGGAAAACCCGTTTGTCGATTATAAGCGGAGATGTCCTTATACTCGGTTGGTATGATGGACAATTGAAAAGTTTATTTTGTCGGAAATGCTCTCCCCTAACTATGTGCCACTGCTTAAAATTTTGGGGAGACTTTCATGATAGGAGCTCGAATAGCTCATATAGGCCGGAGGCCTCAGTTTTGGAACTTGGGGGCTAATATGCCCGATTTTAAAAATCTCAAACAGTGGACCCTAGGCCAGTTGGCACGAGTAGGAGCTCATAAACAAACATGATTAATATGCCATGAAAACTTAAGTAAATGAGTTTTTTGGCCATGGTACCGAGACAGGACCGACATACTCAATGGGCTAGTGCTAGTGCGACATGACAGGTCTTCAGACTAATCAAGACAAACAACTGCAAGTCGAGTTAAGGGCCAGGGCCGTCAGACTAGTGGCACTAAATATTATATGGCATTATGTGAAAAACTATTTATTGTGCATGCACTATGTTGCTGGACCTTCAAGATGCCCAAGAGAGGTAGTTGTAAACCCCACACTTTTGAGTTAAGGAAAACCGGGAAAAGAACCGGTCAAATTGAGTAAGAAAACCGGGTCAGTTTACATTTGGGAACAAGTAATATGGAAATTTACAACTTCTGGGTGATCCATAGGGTTCATTAAACCTTGGAAAAGAAATTTAAGAAAAAATAGAAGACAAAAACCAAATTGGTTTAGGTGAACAAGATTTCATAAGAACTTTGAAGTTAAGCGTGCTTGCCTGAGAGTAGTGTGAGGATGGGTGACCTCATCGTATGACTTATCATAAATAACCATAAATTAATATATATTTAATTATTAAAATTAATACAAATAATTTAATACCAAAATTAAATTATTGGAATTAATATCGAAATTAAATTATTGGAATTAATACCAATAATTTATGGAAATATTAATACTAGTAATAAATCTCTCCCATTAAATACACGGGCTTTACACCTATATAAAGAGGTAATCCCCATTCATTCTCCTTACACGAACAATTCTCTCTCTCTCTCTCTCTCTACTGCTCCATTTCCCGGTGAAACTTAAACCAGAGCTTCGACTTCAACATTTTTCTTAACCTCGAAAGGAGAGGTCAGGCTCTTTAGAAATGGGGAGATGATGCGAACCTCGCCAATATGCTGACGACACCCTACACCAAATATGGCAACGATCCCAAGACTTTCACGACGCAAGTACGAAAAGATGGAATATACCTTGTTTATGTGAGAACAAGGTATGGGATATGTAGACGCCACACCCAAATCCTCTAAGAAGAACTCTTAGAAAACCCCGGGTGATAAGTCTTGATTGCCTGAACGCCACAGGTAAAAACCTGATAAGTTCAAAAGCTCTTTTAAGATAGAAAGAAGGCAAAACCTCACAAGATATAAATTCCAAAGTGTGTGTCTCCAATGCTGTGGAGTATGCCTTTTATAGGCTCAGAAAACAACCGAATGACCCACATAATGTGGAAAAAATCTATTATGGTTATAAGCTAACCTTATCTAATTGACTACCTAATATTATCCTAAGAGATTTATTATATTTATAAATCTCTCCTTATTAATTAAATCTGGACCTTTTGTTGGGCTCGTCTTGGGCTCTTCATTTGGGCTTCTTTTTGAATATTCAGCAATCTCTTTAATCAGCCCATATAAAGCTTTTTTGAATCTTTTAGCCCTTGACCTTGTGATTGGGCCCTCTTGAAGTCTCAAGTGATCATTTATCCCAATTGGTGATAAAGTGTTCAGCTCCATTGCAGGTTCGGTTGATTGGACATGTGAATTCGTAGTCTCTTTAGTCGGATTCACATCATTCTCCCCCTCTTGAAAATGATTTGTCCTCAAATCATCTGTTTCTTCATCACCTACATCAAAGGGCATTAAATCAGTAACATTGAAGCTTTCATTAATGCTATACTCACCAGGCAACTCTAGCTTGTAAGTATTATTATTAATGCGTTCCAACACAAGAAATGGTCCATCTCCTCTAGGAAGAAGTTTTGATCGCCTTTGTTCCGGAAATCGTTCTTTCCTCATATGAAGCCAGACCCAATCGCAGGTTTGAAAATGATACTTTTGCGGCCCTTGTTTGCTTGTTTTTCATAAACTTTAGTCATCCGTTCAATATGCATCTTTGTCTTCTCGTGCAGTTCTTTCACAAACTGTGCTTTTCTCTTTCCATCAACATTCACAAATTCACCTACAGGAAGTGGAGTTAGATCTAGAGGGGTTAATGGATTGAAACCATAAACAATCTCAAATGGTGAAAACTTAGTTGTAGAATGAATAGAACGATTATAAGCAAATTCAACATGTGGTAAGCAATCTTCCCATGATTTCAAATTCTTTTTTATTATAGAACGTAATAAAGTACCTAATGTCCTATTTACTACTTCTGTTTGACCATCAGTTTGTGGGTGACATGTTGTTGAAAACAGCAGTTTGGTTCCCAATTTACCCCATAGGGTTTTCCAAAAGTAACTCAAGAATTTAGAATCACGATCAGAAACAATAGTTCTAGGCATACCATGCAATCTGACAACTTCTCTAAAGAACAAATCAGCCACATTCGATGCATCATCAGTTTTATGACATGGAATGAAATGTGCCATTTTCGAAAACCTATCAACTACCACAAACACAGAATCCCTCCCCCTCTTAGTTCTTGGTAATCCTAAAACAAAATCCATGGAAATATCAATCCAAGGTGCATTAGGAATTGGAAGAGGAGTATACAGGCCGTGAGGTTGTTGCCTAGACTTAGACTCTTTACATGTAATGCATCGAGAACAAATTTTCTCAACATCCCTTTTCATGTGGGGCCAAAAAAAATGCTCGTGCATTATCGCCATAGTTTTAGCTACCCCAAAATGTCCCATAAGTCCTCCACCATGTGCTTCCCTAACAAGTAACTCACGCAAAGATGACTGAGGGATGCATAATTTGTTTTCTCGAAAAAGAAATCCATTTTGTAAATAAAATTTTCCAAACCTACCAGTTCGACAACCTTTAAACACTTCACAAAAATCAGGATCATTTGCATACAAATCCTTGATATAATCAAATCCAAGTAATTTAGAATCAAGCATTGAAAGCATAGCGTACCTTCGCGATAGAGCATCTGCAACTATATTTTCCTTACCTTGTTTGTATTTGATCACATATGGGAATGTTTCAATGAACTCCACCCACCTTGCATGGCGTTTGTTCAACTTGTGTTGTCCTTTGAGATGTTTAAGAGATTCATGATCTGTGTGAATCACAAACTCTTTCGGCCATAGGTAGTGCTGCCATGTTTGAAGAGTTCGAACTAGGGCATACATCTCCTTATCATAGGTAGGATAGTTAAGGGTTGCTCCACTCAACTTTTCACTGAAATATGCAATTGGTCTTCCTTCCTGCATTAATACACCTCCAATACCTACTCCTGATGCATCACACTCAATTTCAAATGTTTTCGAAAAATTAGGCAATGAGAGCAATGGGGCAGTAGTTAATTTTTCCTTTATCAATTGAAATGCATTTTGTTGCTCATTACCCCATTTAAAAGGTACATTTTTCTTTATAACAGCAGTAAGAGGTGCAACATAACTACTGAAATTTGGAACAAAACGTCTATAAAAACTAGCTAATCCATGGAAACTTCTTACCTGAATTACCGAATTAGGTGTCGGCCAGTCGCGAATTGCCTTAATCTTTTCCTCGTCAACTCCAATCCCTTCTGAACTTATAACATATCCAAGAAACACAAGTTTATCCGAACAAAAGACACATTTATTCAAGTTGGCAAACAACTTATGTTGCCTTAATGCTTCTAACACAGCTCTTAAATGTGCTACATGTTCATCCATGGTCTTGCTGTAGATTAGAATATCATCAAAATATACCACTACAAATCTCCCAATAAAAGCACGTAATACATGATTCATTAATCTCATGAAAGTGCTTGGTGCATTAGTCAACCCAAAGGGCATAACTAACCATTCATATAATCCTTGTTTAGTCTTAAATGCAGTTTTCCATTCATCCCCTTCTTTCATTCGAATTTGATGATATCCACTCTTAAGATCTATTTTCGAAAATAAACAAGATCCATGCAACTCATCTAACATATCATCCAAACGAGGAATAGAGTGGCGATACTTTACCGTGATGTTGTTGATGGCTCGACAATCCACGCACATTCGCCATGTTCCGTCCTTCTTAGGTACAAGTAGCACTGGCACAGCACATGGACTCATACTCTCTCGAACATACCCCTTTTCCATCAGCTCTAGGACTTGGCGTTGAAGTTCCTTTGTTTCTTCAGGGTTACTTCTATATGCTGGTCGGTTAGGAATCGTCGCTCCAGGAATTAAATCAATTTGATGTTCAATTCCTCGAATTGGTGGCAAACCTGGTGGTATCTCATCGGGAAAGACATCGATAAATTCCTGCAAAACAGTAATAATATTGCTCGGCAAAGATCCGACAAGATCGTTAGTACTCAAAAAGGCGTCCTTGTACATAAGTACAATAAGAGCCTGATGTGAAAGTAAAGCTCGCTTGATCTCACTTTTTCTTGCAATAAAATTGCTTTTACTCTCTTTTTTTTCCACTTCTGGCTTTTCCCTCTTTTTTTTCAACTCTGATATTTCTCCTTTCTTTTTTTCTTCTATTTTCTGTTCATTTGCCTTTTTCTTTTTCAGTTGATCCTCAAAAACTTGCCTTGGAGTCAATGGAACAAGAGATATTGGTCTCTCATTCATCACAAAAGAGTACCTATTAGTGAATCCATCATGCATAACTTGACGATCAAACTGCCAAGGTCGTCCCAAAAGTATATGGCACGCGTGCATTGGTACCACGTCACATAGTATTTCATCTTGATATTTTCCAATAGAAAATGCAACCAACACTTGTTTGGTTACCTTGAGTTCACCTTGGTCGTTCAGCCATTGTAGTCGATAAGACTTCGGATGCTTTAAGGTTGGTAATGCCAATTTCTCCACCAGCTCAGTGCTAGCTACATTAGTGCAACTTCCCCCATCTATAATAACACAGCAAACCTTATTTTTCACACAACAACGAGTATGAAATAAGTTCTCACGCTGATTGTTTTCTTCTTCTTGGGCTTGAACATTGAGAGTTCGCCGTGCAACCAACAATTCCCCTTCTTCTGTATATTCATCAGCATCTTCAAGTGGTGGCATCCCCGGATCGATATCTTCTTTTTCATCATCGGTCTCAATCTCACCATTAGCATTGATCACCATTGCCTGCTTATTTGGGCATTGACTTGCAATGTGACCCCTGCCTTGGCATCGGAAACACTTAATATCACGAGTTTTGGGAGTTGTGATATGGGTGTTACCTTGATTTTGGGCCACAGCCTGCTTGGTTGTCTCTTTTAGTGGAGCATGCTGAGGTTGAGTTGACTGACTCTCAAATCGCCTTGAGGATGGTTTCCATGAGTTCGAGGAACCATTGTTTAATCCCCTTTTGTGTAAACTCTTTCTCTTCAATTGTTGTTCGACTTTGATAGCTTGATGTACCATATCTTGGAGCTCAACATGATATTGCATTTCCACCACCTCAGCTATCTCATGGTTTAGACCATGCAAAAATCTCGTCATTGTTGCCTCTCTGTCTTCCTCCACATTTGCTCGAATCATCGCAATCTCCATCTCCTTGAAGTATTCGTCGACGCTTCTTGATCCTTGGGTAAGCCTTTGGAGTTTATTGAACAACTCCCGGTGATAGTGGCTGGGAACAAATCGTCGTCGCATGATCACTTTCATTTCGTCCCAAGACTCCACAGAGCGTTCGTGATTTCGTTTCCTTTCCTTCACCAATTGATCCCACCATATTATAGCATAATCAGTAAATTCGACAGCAGCAAGTCGTACCTTTTTCATCTCCGAGTAATTATGACAGTCAAAAACCATCTCCATCCTCTTTTCCCATTCAAGATACGCTTCTGGATCTGTTTTTCCTTGAAAAGAGGGTATTTTCAACTTTATATTATCCAGGTTGTCATCAACTCGAGGTCGTTCTCTATGAGCATATCGATCGAAATCCTCGGGTTCTTGTGGGTCAAAACGTCTTGGCTGAAAGCTTCGAGGTCGCTGTTCAGTAGGGGTATGTTGACGCGAACCCCTCACTCCTTCCAATTGATCAATTCGCTCATGAAGCGGTTCCAACTCGGACTTCAGCATTCGTCTCATTTCACTTATGATGGCTTGCATTTGTAAATTTGTAATCGGTTGTTGGGAATCTTCTTCATTTGGCGTATCTCCTCGTTGTTGTGCCATGAGTTCCTACAAATGATAACAGAAGAACCTTCCAAATGCTCACTCACGTATTTCTCCCAATCTCTCGTTTTTTTCACACTCAATTGGCTTTTTCTTAATGATTCAAACACTCTTGCCTTTTTCCTCTCGAATGTCTTCTTTCAATCTAAATTAAATTTTAAAAACAAATCGTTTTTACGAAGCAGTTCAACTTGAAGAACAATCAAGACAAATCAATAAAGGTTTTCAAAAAGTAATTCCAAAGAATTTAAGTGAGAGGTATGAATAGACTCAGAAATAAGAGTAGAATTTAAATAGAGAAGAAAGAAATGAAGTAATAGACTTAGATAGAGCAGAATGAGATATAAGATAGAATTGTGTGCCACTTTTTTTTTTCTTTTGCTTTTTTTTTTCACGAATTTTTTTTGCTCTTTTTTTTTTGCACGAACTTTTTTTTGCTTTCTTTTTTTTGGCACGAATTGTTTTTTTGGCTTTTTTTCTCTCTTTTTTTCTTTTAACCTACTGAAGAAAAGATAGATAGAAGAATATGATATTTTTTTTTATAGAGAATAGAAATAGGTAGAGAAGATAAAAAAAAGAACTAGATAAACAAAATGGTATGGAACTTGCCGTGCAACCGTGTGCTCTGATACCAACTGATGCGAACCTCGCCAATATGCTGTCGACACCCTACACCAAATATGGCAACGATCCCAAGACTTTCACGACGCAAGTGCGAAAAGATGGAATATACCTTGTTTATGTGAGAAACAAGGTATGGGATATGTAGACGCCACACCCAAATCCTCTAAGAAGAACTCTTAGAAAACCCCGGGTGATAAGTCTTGATTGCTTGAACGCCACAGGTAAAAACCTGATAAGTTCAAAAGCTCTTTCAAGATAGAAAGAAGACAAAACCTCACAAGATATAAATTCCAAAGTGTGTCTCTCCAATGCTGTGGAGTATGCCTTTTATAGGCTCAAAAAACAACCAAATGACCCACATAATGTGGAAGAAATCTATTATGGTTATAAGCTAACCTTATCTAATTGACTACCTAATATTATCCTAAGAGATTTATTATATTTATAAATCTCTCCTTATTAATTAAATCTGGACCTTCTGTTGGGCTCATCTTGGGCTCTTCATTTGGGCTTCTATTTGAATATTCAGCAATCTCTTTAATCAGCCCATATAAAGCTTTTTTGAATCTTTTAGCCCTTGACCTTGTGATTGGGCCCTCTTGAAGTCTCAAGTGATCATTTATCCCAATTGGTGATAAAGTGTTCAGCTCCATTGCAGGTTCGGTTGATTGGACATGTGAATTCGTAGTCTCTTTAGTCGGATTCACATCATATCCACTAGGTCGTCTAGGGCCCTAGGACTCATCACTACCCCACTTGGGCCTCTTAAAGGTCCCATAAACACACAGCATGCAGAATCAACATTTTCACATGATGCCATGTAATCTGTGGTGACATTGATCAAATGGCCCTGACCCTCAACTTAACCTGCAGTTGTTTGTCTTAGCTAGTCTAGAGACCTGTCATGTCGCACTACCACTAGTTAACTAAGTATGTCGGTCATGTCTTGGTACCATGGTCAAACAATTCAATTACTTAAGTTTTTGTGTCATATAAATCATGTTTGTTTATGAGCCCTTGCTCGTGCCAATCGGCCTAGGGCCCACTGTTCGAGATTTTCAAAATTGGGCATAATAACCCCCAAGTTCCAAAACCGAGGCCTCCGGCCTAATAGAGCTATTCGAGCTCCTGTCAAGAAGGTATCCTAAAATATTTAAGCAGTGGCACACAGTCAGGGGAGAGCACTTCCGACAAAAATATATTTTCAACTATCCATCATACCAACCGAGTGTGAGGACATCTCCGCTCATAACCGAGTTTAATCATACCAACCGGGTATGATCTACTTACAATCGGTAAGTAGTTTTTTCGCATGATTTTCACATTACTCCTATTAGGTGTAATGTTTAAGATACCACTTAGCAGTGAATTTTCATTATTGAGGTGCTTATCATCCCAACCGAGTATGATATAAAAAACTCACTCACCCGATCGTGCAGTCAAAATCCACTTAGTTTTCAACCCTTATGAGCTTAACCTCAGCTAGCATTCCCAATGTCTTGTGTTCCTACATGAAATGAACATTGTTGTTCATTATCATTTGGCTTAATCACCTTCATTTAGTATGAATGACTAAATTCTCAACTTTTCGAATATTTGCAAATTGGTCCCTAAAGTTATTTTTCCTTTTACTTTAGGCCCCAAATTGAGTCTCGAAACTTTTAAAATTCCCCTTGGGACCTCAATTTACTCAATTTCATAAAAAGGGGTTCAAGTTTTCCAAATTCCCAATTTGGCCCCCAAATTTTCCAAAATTACCATTTTACCCTTCCTTTACAAAAATGGTAAGTTTTACCCCTAAAATTCTAAAATTGCTCAATTAGTGCCCTAACACTCTTATTATGCCCAATTAAACCTCAATTTTATAAAATTGCTTTTTGGTCCTTCAAATTTTTTAAAATCCTCATTTTTCCCCCAATTTCAACTTCCTAATAGAGTCGAATTTGATTTCATCAAATTGACCGATCAAACACTTCTAATTGTTGAAATTGAAGTTAAATTTGAGTTTATACATCTTCATACAATTCAATAGCACTTTGAATAGTAAGTTTTGATGCTAGAACCAGCTCAAATAGAGATTCGTTGGAAAATAGAACGTAGAGAGAGAAAGCTTCAATTGCTCACCATCAAGGGCGCGGTGGTCCGAGCTTCTAATTTGTGCAAATATATCTTCTCCTAATGTTCCTCCTAGGATCAAGAATTGCATCAATTGATGTCGAATTGGGTGAGAATTCTATCATTGAAATTTTGTCAGTTCTCTCTCTAGCACCGATCAAAAATTGTAGAGGGAAGCTGAATTGGCTTACCTTTCAGTTCTAATTAGGCCGTAAGAGGGTTGAGAAGGTTTTGGGAGAGCTTGGTTTGGCCTAAGGAGGGCTCGAATTGGCAAATTTCAGCTCGGCCGAAATAGGGCAGTTTCAATCTGTCGGAGCTCCTTCAATGTTCGATCACGCTAGCACTCCTAGAGTGACCTTCGGAGCAAATGGATGTTACCACCATGTAGCTGACTTCTCCCCAATTCTAAGAAACCCGACAATGCTTTTTTTTTCTTAGAAAAGACCCTATATTGGAGCTCTGGTTTGAGCTTCACCGAAAAATTAAGCAACTAAGACAGAGTGAGATTTTCATGTGTGGAGAGGATAAATGGAGAGGGGCTCTTTATATAGCGAGCTTGGTACTCGTCAGCTGTCTGTTTAGCACATTTATAACAGTCATTGAGGGTCTAAAACATACTAAACAGAAACATTTCTTCTTCACTAGCGCTGCTTCAATCTTCCGGTGAGTGAACGGTGCTATCATCTGAAGGAAGAAGACGACACTATTCCGAACCGAACCGGGTTCAAAACTTAAATCGACCAATTCACCCCCAATTCGACCAAATTTTTCAAATCTAAAAATTTCTTAATTCATTTTCTATACAATGGTGGCCTCAAATCTCAAATTTAAATTTTTTAAGCCAACTAGAAAAATGAATTTATCATACGGTTCAATAGTGGTTCAAACCGGTCCAAACTGGTTCAATCTAGTTCAGCTGAACCGGTTTGGTTTTCATCCCCCATTCATCCTAATGTCCTTTATCATGACTTATGTGACTCTTTAGGTTACTTGGGGTCCATATATTTCTCAATTTTCCCTCTCTCTACTGGTTTCGGTTAATAAACCGGCTTGGTTCTAAACCGATTTGGATCCGGTTCACTCGAACCGGCCTAGTTTTTCTCTCCCACTTGGCTCTAAAGTTCCCTCCTAAGGTTTATGAATCTTTTTGGGTGACGTGGGAGTTGAAATTTCTCCAATTTGCCCTTTCCTCAATAATCTGATTTGTGAATGGTTTAGTTTTCTCACTCAGTTTGACTGGTTCTTTTCAGAACCCAAAAAATTTGGAATGTCTTTTGTCATTATTTTTTTTACCAGCTTACACCTTACTTTTTGGATCCATGAGTACCTTTCTTTTATCTTGCTTCATTCCACTTGCTCTAGCTTTTGCTTATTCCTTTGAGGTGGACCTTTCATCCCTCTTGTATCAAAATCCTTCATATCTTTGTGTCCTTGATATTCCTCCCTTTGCCTTAGTTAGGGTGTATTATTGTTACTCTCTAACTCGTATTAGAGATCCGTCTACGTTTTTGAATGATTTGGTCAATACGAGTTATTTCCTTCAATCGGATCTAAAATTTCTATTTGGGTTTCCATGTCTTCGTGCCAAAGCATTCACTCAGCCACACATATTTCTTACTAAGATCCCCATTTGGCTCTAGTTTTGTGACATTTCCTCAATTGATTTTTCTTGATCTGGAGCTTTTCTAGTGTCTTCCATTCTAGGATCCTTTTATTTGATCACCCTACCGTTCTTTAGAAATTCTTTCTTTTAAATCTTCACCTTACTTAAGGATCTTGTATGATTCATCTACTCCTGCTTTTCTTCCTCCTTTGGTTCATACCTTTATCTTCCATAAGTTTTCCTATCTTATGGAGTTCCGAAGGAACTATATCTTAGTTCTTCATAAGTAGTTGTTATATCCGAGCCTTCCTATTATTCTACTTTCTTCCCATCTTTCCTTAGTGGTCTCTATACTTTTTTTTTTCCTTCTCGATCAACTTCGATTCTTATGGTTCCCTTTGGAATGTTCTACTCCTCCATGTTTTTCCTTATTCTTCATTCTCAGAGCTTAGCTTTAACTTCTTAGAATCTCCAAGAATCTGCACTCTTGGATGGTTGCTTCCCCAACTTTTTTTTTTCATTTTATTAAGATCTCCTTTAGATGGATTCTTCCTTATCGTGTTTCCAAGGGTAAGTCTTAAGGGTTGAGTTTGGCTATAAATAACCCATCTTTTCTTCCTTGTCTGGGAGGAGGGTATATGATGCCTTCCGGTTCTAGTAATGCTCCTACTAGTTTCTGGTAGTCTTCCACCATGGCCTTGGGTACTTGCCTCCAACCTAGTTTGGTTGGATCCCCATGAACAAACCACCGCTCTCTCGGTTTAAGTGGAGTTTCCCCCTTCTCTTACTCAAGAGGAGCCAGACGTATTTTCAACCTTGTTCCATTGAAAGACACATATCAAATAAAATTAAAACTTAAGAGTAATTAAGCATATCTAATAGAGGGTAAGGTTCGGTGTTATTCCTAGTCATTTTTCCTAATAATGGATAGAAAAAAGAGGTGGGTTTCTATAATTCAGTGAATAGGTATTTAAAAAAATGGAGTTTCTAAAAAAATAGTTTTCAAGTTAGAGTGTAACATACTCCTTCTCATTTTCAAAATCTCAGTTTTCAAAATCATTTATTATTACCATGGTATGTCATCACCCAAGACACATCCTTCATCATGAAAGTCAAACACATAATCTCATGCCAGTACGTCCATTGAACCAACTTGTTGCGTCAGAGCGACTTTATCGGCCACCTAGATAGAAGCACGCCCACTTTTACCCTGAGAATGAGTGGATGTTCGCGACATCTGACCCTCAATCCCGTAACAATTCTCCATGTCCATATGAGGACAGAGACCACATTCCCACCCCACCCCAGTCTCATGAACTTGAAGCTATGTCGAACTTCGTAAGGCTTTTGGTACAACTAACTGCCCATACATCTACGAGGCAGTCCAGAACCCTAGGACACATCACTACCCCTCTTGGGCATCTTGAATGTCCTGTAAACATAGTGCTTACACAATCAACATTTTCACAAAATGTCATATAATCTATGGTGCCACTGGCCCAACGGACCCAACCCTTAAGTCAACCTACAACTGTTGGTCTTGACTAGTCCGAAGACCTGTCATATCGCACTGCCGCAAGTTAACTGAGTACGTCAGTCGTGTCTTGGTATCATGGCTAAACAATTCAATTACTTAAGTTTTCATGGCATATAAATCATGTTTTTTTACGAGCTCCTTCTTGTACCAACTGGCCTAGGGACCAGTGTTCAAGATTTTTAAAATTGGGTATAATAGCCCCCAAGTTCCAAAACAAAGGCCTCCGGCCTAACAGAGCTATTCGAGCTCCCATCAAGAAGGTCTCTCAAATTGTTTAAGTAGTGCACATAGTTAAGGGAGAGCACTTCCGACAAAATTATATTTTCGACCAACCGAGTATGAGAACATCTTCGCTCATAATCGATGAACGAGTTTTCCACTTCCTTCGAGGAAGTTTCATCATACCAACCAGGTTTGATATACGTACGACTGGCAAGTAGTTTTTCGGCATGATTTTCATATCACTCCTCTCAGGTGTGATGTTTAAAATACTACTTATGTAAAACCCGCCCTTTTGAGCTAAGGAAAACCAGGTAAAGAACCGGTCAAACCAAGTGAGGATTTAGAACCGGTTCACAAACCCGATTATTTCTGAACGGGCAAGTTGGGAATTTACAACTCTCGGGTGATCCAAAGGGTTCATTAAACCTTGGAAAAGAAACTTAAGACAAATTAGAAAATAAAAACCAAAGTGGTTCAAGTGAACTAGATTCCATAAGAACTTTAAAGTTAAGCGTGCTTACTTGAGAGTAATGTGCGGATGGGTAATATTAATACCAGTAATAAATCTCGCCCATTTAATACACGGGTTTTACAACTATATAAAGACTTCATCCCCATTTCATTCTCCACACACCTGAACACTTCTCTCTCTCTCTCTCTACTGCTCCATTTCCCGGTAAAGCTCGAACGAGAGCTTCGACTTGAACAAAGGTCGGGCTCTTTAGAACCGGGGGGGAAGATAGCTATCTGATAGCAAACTCCAATCAATCCGAGTATCGTTGGAGAAACGCCGACATGATGGAATAGTGAAGCAACTCCGGCGGACCGAAGCTGCCCTATTTCGGCCAAGCAGAAATCGGCCATTTCAAGCCCTCCCAACACTTTCTCAGCCTTTCCACGACCGAATTAGGACCGAAAGGATGAACCTCAAGATGAGACCTATCTGCCCAGATCGAAAGCTCGGACCGCCGTGCCTTCACCGGAACACGAAGTACCGGGAACGCCAGCAAGGACAAGCTCGCGTGAATACCAAGAACCGGTCTAGTGGAATTCACGGCATTAACGGGTGAGTGGGTTTACAAACATCATACCTGATTGGGATGATGAGCACACCTTATAAAGTTAAAAACCACTTACCGGTTGTGATTGGGTTTACTAACATCATACCTGGTTGGGGATGATAAGCGCCTCGATATAAAAACCCACTGTTTAGTGGTATTTTAATCATCTCTACTTAGAGAAAGTGATGTGAAAGTTATGCAGAAAACCTACTTACGGGTTGTAAGTAGATCATACCCGGTTGGTATGATGAGACTTCCTTGAAGGAAGTTGAAAACCCGTTCATCGGTTATGAACGGAGATGTCCTTATACCGATTGGTATAATGGACAGTGAAAACCTATTTTGTCGAAAGTGTTCTCCCCTGACTGTGTGCCAATGCTTAAACTATTTGGGAGACATTCTCGACGGGAGCTCGAATAGCTCTAATAGGCCAAGGGCCTCGGTTTTGGAACTTGGGGGCTAAATGCCCGATTTTGAAAATCTCGTACAGTGGGCCCAAGGCCAGTTGGCACGAGCAGGAGCTCGTAAACGAATATGATATATGTGCCATAAAACTTAATAAGTGAATTGTTTGGCCATGGTACCAAGATGAGACCAACATGCTCAGTCAACTAGCAGCAGTGCGACATGACAGGTCGACGGACTAGTCAAGACAAACAGCTGCGGGTTGAGTTGAGAGTCGGGGCCGTTGGACTAGTGGCACCACAGATTACATGACAATATAAGAAAACATTGTTTGTGCATGCACTATGAGTACGGGATCATCAAGACGCCCATGAGGGGTAGTGATGCATCCTAAGGGCACTGGACGACCTGGTGGCTATAAGGGCAGTTCGTCGTTCCAGGTGTCTGTGCGAAATCTGGAGTAGCACTAAGCACATGAGACCAGGGTGGGGACAGGATGAGGTCTCTGTCCTCATACGGACACGAAGAAGTGATTTCGGGATTGTGGGTCGGATGTTTCGTACATCCACTCATTCCCAGGGTAGAAGTGGTCGTACTTCTATCCGGGTGACAGGAAAAGTCGCTCCGAAGCCACTAGCGGGTTCAGTAGTGATACTAACTTGCGAATGTGTGTAACCTTCATTATGAAGGATGTGTGTTGGGTGATGACACATCGATAACTAAGAAATAATGGAAAAAGATGAATTTTTAAATGAAATGATTTTTTTGAAAACAAAGGAGTCTGGCACACTCCATATAAATGTTTTTCTTGAAAGTTAAAAGATTTGAATCCCACTCACTGAGTAGTTGTACTCACCCCCTCCCTTATACCTCTTTCAGGAAGTCCCGGAAAGCCGAACTTTAAAGGACTTGCACAATTAAACGCCTGCAGTTTTGATTTATGATATTCCTGGAAAAAGGTGCAGGTTAACGCCTTACTCTGTACGATTTATAATATAAGGGAAAACCCTTTAGTAAATCGGGAGAGTGGCGGGTTGATCACGGGGATCCGACGAAACCGGGTCGGGGCGTGACAACTTAGCAGTGGGTTTTCATTATCAAGATACTTATCATCCCAACTGGGTATGATATAAAAATCCCACTCACTCAATCGTGCAGTAAAATTCCACTTAGTCGGTTTTCATCTCTTGCAAGCTTAACCTCAGTTGGCATTCCCGATGTCTCGTGTTCCCACAAGAAATGAACATTGTTGTTCATTATCATTTTGCTTAATCACCTTCATTCAGTATGAATGAATAAATTCTCAACTTTTTCAAATTGGTCCCTAAAGTTATTTTTCCTATTACTTTAGGCCCCAAATTGCTAGTTTTTCCCCCTTATTGTGACCTAAAACTTTTTAAATTCCCCTTGGACCTCAATTTACTCAATTTCATAAAAAAGGGTTCGAGTTTCCAAAATTCCCAATTTGGCCCCCAAATTTTCTAAAATTACCATTTTGCCCTTCCTTTACAAAAATGGTAAGTTTTACCCCAAAAATTCTAAAATTGCTCAATTGGCCCCCTAACACTCTTATTATGCCCAATTGACCCTTAATTTTATAAAATTGCATTTTGGTCCTTCGAATTTTCAAAAATCCCCAATTTCCCCCTAATTTTAACTTTCTAACACAGCTGAATTTGATTTTATCAAATTGATCGATCAAACGTTTCTAATTATTGAAACTAAAGTTAAATTTGAGTTTTTACATCTTCATACGACTCAATAGCACTTTGAATCATAAGTTTTGACATCGGAACGAGCTCAGACAGAGCTTTGCCGGAAAATAGAACGTAGAGAGAGAAAGCTTCAATTGCTCACCGTCGGGGGCACGGTGGTCCGAGCTTCCAATCTAAGTAGATAACTCTCCTCCTAAGGTTTCTCCTAAGATCAAGAATTGCATCAATTGATGCATAATTGGGTGAGAATTCTATCATTGAAATTCTATTGGTTCTCTCTCTAGCACCTATCAGAAATTGCAGAGGGGAACCGAATTGGCTAACCTTTCAGTTCTAATTTGATCGTAGAAGTGCTGAGGAGGTGTTGGGAGAGCTTGGTTTGGCTTGAGGAGGGCTCAAATTACCCAATTTCAGCTCGGCCGAAATATGACAGCTTCGGTCCTCCACAACAACTTCAATGTTCGATCACGTTGGCGCTTATCCGACGCACTCGAAGTGAATGGATGTTACCACCGTGTAGCTGTCTTCTCCCTAATTCTAAGGAACCTGACCATGCCTTCTTTAGCTCATAAAAGACCCTAAATTGGAGCTCTGGTTTGAGCTTCACCGGAAAACTAAGCAACAGAGAGAGAGTGAGGTTTTCAGGTGTGGGGAGGATGAATGTAGAGTGGCTCTTTATATAGAGAGCTCGGGGACTCGTAGGCCGTTCGTTTGCACCTTTATGACAGTCATTGATGGCCTGAAACATACTGAATGGAAACATTTCTTTTTCATCGCTACTGCTTCAATTTTTCTGCGAGTGAACAGTGCTGTCATCTAAATGAAGAAGACGACATTGTTCCGAATCGAACCGAACCGGTCCGAACCAGTCCGAACTGGCTTCAAAGCTTAAACCGGCCGATTAACCCACAATTTAACCAAAATTTTCAAATCTAAAAATTTCTAAATTCATTTTCTATCCATTGGTGGCCTCAAATCTAAAATTTTAATTTTTTAAACCACCTATAAAAATTAATTTATCATCTGGTTCAATAGTGGTTCAAACTTGTCCAAAACCAGTTCAATACAGTTTGGATCCGATTCACATGAACCGGTTTGGTTTTCATCCCCCATTCATCCTAAAGTCCTTTATCATGACATATGTGACTCTTTAGGTCACTTGGGATCCATATATTTTCCGGTTTGCCCTCTCTCTATTGGTTCCGGTTCATAAACCAGCTTGGTTCCTAAATCGATTCGGATCCGATTCACCTGAACCGGCTTGATTTTTCTCTCCCACTTGGTTCGAAAGTTCATTCCCAAGGTTTATGAATCTTTTTGGGTCATCTGGGAGTTGAAATTTCTCCAATTTGCCATTTCCTCTATAATCGGGTTTGTGAACCAGTTCGATTTTCTCAATCGGTTTGACCAGTTCTTTTCCAATTTTCCTAAAATCCAAAGATCGGGGTTTATACACATAGTGTCCAAGGATAGAGTTAAAGTAGATCCAGCCAAGGTGGAAGCCATATCAGATTGGAAGGCTCCAAGGAATACTACAAAACTTAGAAGTTTCTTAGGTTTGGCTGGATATTATAGACAGTTCATGCAAGACTTTTCTAGGATAGCAGCTCCTCTAACTCGACTAACTAGGAAAGGAGTTGAGTATAAGTGGGATGAGACCTCTGAGAAGTCTTTCCTAGAGTTAAAGACTCGACTGGCAACCATGTCGGTACTCTCATTACCTGACTCTAATGTAAGAGAGTACACCATTTATAGTGATGTATCTGGACAAGGACTCAAGTGTGTTTTAATGTAAAAAGGGATAGTTATCGCTTATGCCTCGCGAAAACTTGAGGTACATGAAAAAAAACTACCCAACTCATGATTTGGAATTAGCTGCAATAGTGTTTTCCCTAAAGATTTGGCGACACTACCTTTACAAGGTTAAGTGTAGGATATACACAGATCAAAAGAGTCTTAAGTACTTACTAAAACAAAAGGAGTTAAATCTCCACTATAAAAGATGGTTGGAATTGGTTAATGACTATGACCTTATGATAGAATATCACCTCGAAAAGGCAAATGTGGTAGCAAATGCCTTGTGTCGCAAGTACCAAATTGAGGTGACACAAGTAAAGATGAGTTACATACCCATGTTACAACAATTGGGAAGAATGGAGGTGGACCAGAAAATGGACAAGCGGGAAAAGTGCCTAGTGGCTAACGTGGTAGTGAGGCTCTTTCTAACTGAGCAGATCCAAGCTCAACAAAAAGCAAATAAGAAACCTCAATCCTATCTGGATCTAGTTAATAGATAAACTAAACTGGACTATAACTAGCGTAGTGATGGGGTGGTGACCTACAAGGGTAGGGTATGTGTGCCTCAAAGTAAGGAACTAAAGAGGTTAATTTTGGAAGAGGCACATGATTCGGTATATGGTATGCATTCGGGTAGTACCAAAATGTACTGCACCCTCAAACAAGGATATTGGTGGAAAGGTATGAAGAGGGACATTGTAGAATATGTAGACTGATGCTTGTCCTATCAGCAGATAAAAGTGGAGCATCAAAAACTGTTAGGACTTCTACAACCCTTACCAATTCCGGAGTGGAAATGGGAGCACATCACCATGGACTTTGTCACAGTACTACTAGTAACCCAAAAGGGTCGAGATGCGATTTAGGTCATCATGGATAGATTGACCAAATCAACTCATTTCCTTCCTATAAGAGTGACGGACATAGTGGAACAATTGGTCGTCTTATACATGAGGGAAATAGTGAGACTCCATAGAGATCCAAGATTTACTTTAAGGTTTTGGCCAAGCTTACAAAGTGTTATGGGAACCAAGCTCCATATGAGCATGGTGTTTCATCCTCATACAGATGGGCAATCTGAGCTGTCACGCCCCGACCCGATTTTGGTCGGATCCCCGTGAACAACCCGCCACTCTCCCGATTTATTAAAGGGTTTCCCCTAATCATAATCCATAAAGAGTAAGGCGTCCTTTAAACTAGCACCATTTCCTGGAATAGCAAAATCAAAACTGCATGAAATTTTAAACTTTACATACCTGTCTTACAGGCATCTTAGTTGATGGCCTTTTAGGGTAGGCTTTCTGGGATTTCCTGAAAGGGATATAAGGGAGAGGGTGAGTACGACTACTCAATGAATGGGTTTTCAAAGGTCTACTTTTAACTTTTAAGAAAAATATTTATATGCAGTGTGTCAGACTCCTTTCTTTTCAAAAATCCCTTCATTTAAAAATTTGGGTTTTTCCATTATTTCTTAGTTACCAGTGTGTCATCACCCAACACACATCCTTCATCATGAAGGTTACACACATTCGCAAGTCAGTATCACTACTGAACCCGCTAGCGGCTTCAGAGTGACTTTTCCTGCCACCCGGACAGGAGTACTACCACTTCTATCCTGGCAATGAGTGGATGTACGTGACATCCAATCCACAATCCCGAAATAACTTCTTCATGTCCATATGAGGATAGAGACCTCATCTCGTCCCCACCCCGGTCTCATGCGCTTGGTGCTACTCCAGATTTCGCACAGACACCTGGAACGACGATCTGCCCTTATACTCACCGGGTTGTCCAGGGCCCTTAGGACACATCACTTCCCCTCATGGGCGTCTTTATAATCCCGTACTCACAGTTCATGCACAAACAATGTTTTCTTATGTTTCCATGTAATCTGTGGTGCCACTGGTCCAACGACCCCGACTCTTAACTCAACCTGCAGTTGTTTGTCTTAACTGGTCCGTCGACTTGTCATGTCGCACTACCGCTAGTTGACTGAGCATGTCGATCCCATCTTGGTACCATGGACAAACAATTCACTTATTAAGTTTTATGAGACATATATCATGTTCGTTTATGAGCTCCTGCTCGTGCCAACTGGCCTTGGGCCCACTGTACGAGATTTTCAAAAATCTAGGCATTTTAGCCCTCAAGTTCCAAAACCGAGGCCCCCGACCTATAAGAGCTATTTGAGCTCCCGTCAAGAAGGTCTTCCAAATAGTTTATGCATTGGCATACAGTCAGGGAAGAACACTTTTGACAAAATAGGTCTTTACTGTCCATTATACCGACCGGTATAAGGACATCTCCGTTCACAACCGATGACGAGTTTTCAACTTCCTTCAAGGAAGTCTCATAGTTTTTTTTCTCATAATTTTCATATCACTTTCTCTAAGTGGTGATGATTAAAATACCCCTAAATAGTGGATTTTTATACCGAGGTACTTTTCATCCCCTACCAGGTATGATATAAAATTTTCACCCACAACCGGTAAGTGGTTTTTATCCTTAAGTTGTGCTCATCATCTCAACCGGGTATGATGTTAGTAAACCCACTCACCCGTTAATGCAGTGAATTCCACTTGACCAATTCTTTGAATTCATGCAAGCTTGTCCATGTTGGCGTTACCGGTATTTCACGTTCCTACACGATATGAATATCCTTGTTCATTATTACTCAGCATAACATACTTCATTCATTTCCAATGAATGAGAAAACTCAAACTTTTAGTTATTTGCAATTAGGTCCCTAAAGTTATTTCTCTTTAACTTTAAGTCCCAAATGTTGGTTTTTCCTCAAATTGAGTCCCGTAACCTTTAAAATTTATATTGGGACCTCAATTTATTCAATTGCACCGAAACGGGGTTTAATTTCCCAAATTTCCAATTTGGTCCCCCAATTTTTCCAAAATTACCATGTTGCCCTTCCGTTACAAAAATGGTAAGTTTTGCCCCAAAAATTCCAAAATTCTTCAATTGGTCCTCCAACATTATTTTCATGCCCAATTGACCCTCAATTTCATAAAATTACATTTTGGCCCTTTGCATTTCGAAAATCCCCTATTTTTCCCCCAATTTTAACTCTTCAACACTACAGAATTTGATTTCATCAAATTGACTGATCAAACACTTCTAATTGTTGAAATTGAGTTCTTGCATGTTCATACGATTCTAAAAACTTTGAATCACAAATTTTAATGCCGGAACAAGCTCAAACTGAGCTTCGCTGGAAAATGAACTATATATAGAGAGAGAGAGCTTCGATTACTCACCGGTGAAGGTACAGTGGTCCGAGCTTTCGATTTGGACTGAGAGCTCTCGTCCTAAGGTTCATCCAAGAATCAAGAATGACATCAATTGATGCGTAATTGGATTAGAATTTTGTCATTGAAATTCGATCGACCCTCTCTCTAGCACCGATAGAAAATTATAAAGGGGAGCCGAATTGGCTTACCTTTCGGTCCTAATTCGGTCGTGGAAAGGTTGATGAAATGTTGGGAGGGCTTGGTTTGGCATGAGGAGGGCTTGAAATGGCCAATTTCAGCTTGGCCGAAATAAGGCAGCTTTGATCCGCCGGAGCTGCTTCACTATTCCATCATGCCTCCCCGGTTCTAAAGATCCCGACCTCTCCTTTCAAGGTTAAGAAAAATGTTGAAGTCGAAGCTCTGGTTTAAGATTCACTGGGAAATGGAGTAGTAGAGAGAGGGAGAGAAGTGTTTGGGTGTGAGGAGAATGAATGTGGATGACCTCTTTATATAGGTGTAAAACCTGTGTATTAAATGGGAGAGATTTATTACTAGTATTAATATTGCCATAAATTATTGGAATTAAATTATTTGTATTAATTCCAATAATTTAATTTCGGTATTAAATTATTTGTATTAATTCCAATAATTTAATTTAGGTATTAAATTATTGGTATTAATTACAATAATTAAATATATATTAATTTATGATTATTTATGATAAGGTGTATGCAAGCATGCTTAACTTTGAAGTTCTTATGGAATCTAGTTCACCTGAACCAATTTGGTTTTTGTTTTCTAATTTTTCTTAAATTTCTTTTACAAGGTTTAATGAACCCTTTGGATCACTCAGAAGTTGTAAATTTCCATATTATTTGTTCCCAAATGTATACTGGCTCAGTTTTCTTACTCAGTTTGACCAGTTCTTTTCCCGGTTTTCCTTAACTCAAAAGTGTGGGGTTTACAACTCTCCCCTCCTTTTAAAAGTTTTGTCCCTAAAACTTAACCAATATATTCCACATTGGGAATAATTTCCCTTAATGTCAACTTAGGTTTTCTTGACATGCTAACACTTTGATTGCTCTTTTGCTTAGTCCCCGTAATCATTCATCTAAGGAATTTCTTTTCATTTATCAAGCTTACTCCTTCCATGGAGTTATAATAACGAGGCATATATGGCTCATTAATCCTAATGTATATTGTTAGGTTCACATCTCCCTTTATTTAGGATAAGGTTCTTTCTTTTGGGGATTTTACTCAAGATTTCAGGATTGGTAGTTCCAAGGTGCCCAATCATTCCTTTGTCTAGTTATTCTCTTCATCGTTGAAACCCCTAGCTCGATGTTCTTTTAAGCATTACATACTTGTTTTCACAGGTTTTTGTGTTATTATTCTTTTGTCCCAATTTGACCCATTCTTCATCCGTCATTGATTACAACTTCAGTCAAATTTATGTTTGACCTTGTTATGTTTACCAACTAACTCCTTACTCGAGTTACATTTTACTCGGGATTGTTGGTGCTTATATGTCCCTTATGATATGACATAGTTCTGAACCCATCTTAGTCCATCAGACTCCTACAGCACCTCTTTTAGGGTTGTTTCCAACTTTCCAGCCTTCCAGGGACTGTATAATTTCATCACTCCTTTCATCGGGTAGTATTCATCAACTACCTTGACTATTACCCAATTATCATTCGTATCTTGACAACATGTCTTACATAATCGTGTCGATTTTCCTTACCCACTCATCCTTTCCCAACTTCTTTATTGGGTCTTTCTGGTGACAATTATTTGGTTTCCCAATAGTTTACCAACAAACTGGGATTCTTTCCTTTTCTCTTGACATTCCTTTTTGCACTTGGTCGAGTGGATTTTTACCCTTAAATGACATCCCTTGATGTCATCTTCTCATGTTTACCTTTACTCCACAATTCTTGCAGGCACATCATGTATACTCTATCCGCATCTTCATTCGTACCTAGTATATGTCTACTTCTTTATGGAGCGTACAAATCTTTCTTGTTTCAAGTTTTCTTTACCGTTATGTGAGAGGCTTGCCTATTCCTTTCTTAGCTTGAATTTTAGTCTTTAATTGGCCCTTGGTCCTTTTAAGGATTTCTTTCATCCTTCTTTTCTCCAATACTTGGCATTTCCACCTCTTCCTTCTTTGTTGGGGTTTACTCTATGACTCTTACATGTCTCACCCTACTTTTCACCTTGTTTAGTTTTCTTGAGACAGTTGTCTCTCTAATCTTCTCGTCCTTAATGATCCTTCCAGTGCCCTTCTTAGGGTGTATTCATTACTACTTCCCAGTCCTCCTTAGAGTTTGTTCATTTTCTTTGACCATCTCGTTGTCATGGTTTGCTTACTTCTGTTATGTTGTTCTGAATCTCCACATTGACTTCTCTATATTTTCCAAAGGAAGTTGTACCTAATATTCTATCACTTTTCCAAAGTAGGTTAATCTCGGCCTCTGGTACATCCTTCTTTCAAGTAGTTTCTAATGAGGGTTTGACTCCTTGCACTCCTCATTATGCCCATCTGCCAACCAATGATTCCTTCAAGGCACTTGGTTGTATGCATCCCTCCAGAGTTCCCTTTCATAGCGTATTCCTTCTCTTCTTCACTCTAAATGTGTCATTCCCTAGAGTTTCGAGGGACGTTTTTCTGTGTTTGCCCCTTATGAGAGGGACCTAAGTATGCTACTAATGTACCTTATCCCTATTTATGAGGTATCCTTCTTGGTTTGACCTTCTCAAGAAGTTTTTGCATTCACCTTGTCATTTCTTGACCTCTTGGTGAACCGTTTACGTAACCCACTCCATGGTATCATTCTTCAATCCTTCATGCCCTTCGTGACTTTTGAGGAGGTATTGCCTTGAATTTATGAGGTGTGAAACACCCCTTCTTTCCTTACACCTATAATAGTTTTTCTTGGTACTTGTCCTTAGTAGGGTTGGGCACTTCTTTAGGTAATGTCTCAATCGTTCATACTTGTAATAGGTTATTCCTTTACATGGATTGTTGTGGTCCCTTCTTTCCTACGAGTAGGGCATTTTCAGGGTTACTATTGGTTTGGTGCTCTACCGTTCTTTGAATCTGATCACTTTGACAGTTTTCTTACTAAATCTCCTTTGTCAAAGAGTCATGGTAAGAGTCTTCCTAGGTTTCTTAATTCCCTGATTCATCTTCCATAACCGGGATGTAACTTTTCCTTAGCTTCCAGGATAGTGTGGGTTTGCTTTATTTTCCTCAGGCCATATTCCCAACAAGATTGCATCATCATAAGAGAGAGTTTTGAGAATTTGAGTATTTTATTAACAGAGGGATACAAAAGATTAAGCTTTCAACCCTATCATAGGAAATGGTTGCAAAATAACTAAGGAGCTATGAAATTCTTGATAAATGTCTTCCTCCATACTTAGAGTTGTGCTACCAAAAGAGAGTTTTGACATTTCAACCCAGTCTCAAACATTTGGGAAGCTTCTAGGTTTGTCTCCCTATGGAGGTAGGGTGCTGAGTAGAGCCATTCCAAGTTTTCTTGGTTCCTCTCCTGGGAGCCATCTGAAAATTTTAGGATAAATCTTATTAATTACTATATTTTCTAGTCTTGATTATGTATTTGAGGAAACAGGCTCTGATACCACTCTAATTGTCATGCCCCAACCTGGCTTTGGTCAGATCCCCGTGAACAACCTGCCATTCTCCCGGTTTATTAAAGGGTTTCCCCTTATCATAATCCATAAAGAGTAAGGCGTCCTTTAAACCTGCACCATTTCCTGGAAAAGTATAATCAAAACTGCATGAGATTTTAAACTTTACATACCTTTCTTATAGGCATCTTAGTTGATGGTCTTTCAAGGTAGGCTTTCCGAGATTTCCTAAAAGGGATATAAGGGAGAGGGTGAGTACGACTACTTAGTGAATGTGTTTTCAAAGGTCTACTTTTAACTTTTAAGAAAAACATTTATATGGAGTGTGCCAGACTCCTTTTTTTTTCAAAAATCCCTTCATTTAAAAATTTGGATTTTTTCATTATTTCTTAGTTACCAGTGTGTCATCACCCAACACACATCCTTCATCATGAAGGTTACACACATTCGCAAATCAGTATCACTACTAAACCCGCTAGTGGCTTCGGAGCGACTTTTCCTGCCACCCGGATAGCAGTACTACCACATCTATCCTAGCAATGAGTGGATGTATGCGACATCCGACCCACAATCCCGAAATAACTTCTTCATGTCCGTATGAGGACAGAGACCTCATCTCGTCCCCACCTCGGTCTCATGCGCTTGGTGCTACTCTAGATTTCGCACAGACACCTAGAACGACGATTTGCCCTTATACTCACCAGGTCGTCCAGGGCCCTTGGGACACATCACTACCCCGCATGGTGTCTTGATGATCCTGTACTCACAGTGCATGCAAAAACAATGTTTTCTTATATTTCCATGTAATCTGTGGTGCCACTGGTTCAACGGCCCCGACTCTCAATTCAACTCGTAGTTGTTTGTCTTAACTGGTCCGTCGACCTGTCATGTCGCACTACCGCTAGTTGACTCAGTGTGTTGGTCCCATCTTGGTACCATGGCCAAACAATTCAGTTATTAAGTTTTATGGCACATATATCATGTTCATTTATGAGCTCCTGCTCATGCCAACTGGCCTTGGGCCCACTGTACGAGATTTTCAAAAATCTAGGCATTCTAGCCCTCAAGTTCCAAAACCAAGGCCCCCGGTCTATAAGAGCTATTCCAGCTCCCGTCAAGAAGGTCTCCCAAATAGTTTAAGCATTGGCACACAGTCAGGGGAGAACACTTCCGACAAAATAGGTTTATACTGTCCATTATACCAATCGGTATAAGGACATCTCCATTCATAACTGATGAACGGGTTTTCAACTTCCTCCGAGGAAGTCTCATCATACCAACCGGGTATGATCTACTTACAACCGGTAAGTAGTTTTTCCGCATAATTTTCACATCACTTTCTCTAAGTGGTGATGATTAAAATACCACTAAATAGTGAGTTTTTATACCGAGGTACTTATCATCCCCCACCGGGTATGATATAAAATTTCCACTCACAACCGGTAAGTGGTTTTTATCTTTAAGTTGTGCTCATCATCCCAATAGGGTATGATGTTAGTAAACCCACTCACAACCGGTAAGTGGTTTTTAACTTTAATTTGTGCTCATCATCCCAACCGGGTATGATGTTATTAAACCCACTCACCCGTTAACGCAATGAATTCCACTTGACCGATTCTTTGTATTCACGCGAGCTCGTCTATGCTGACGTTCCCAGTATTTCACGTTCCTACACGATATGAACATTCTTGTTCATTATTACTCGGCATAACAGCCTTTATTCATTTCCAATGAATGAGAAAACCCAAACTTTTAGTTATTTGCAATTAGGTCCCTAAAGTTATTTCTCTTTAACTTTAAGTCCCTAATGTTAGTTTTTCCTCAAATTGAGTCCCGTAACTTTTAAAATTTATCCTGGGACCTCAATTTATTCAATTTCACTAAAAAGAGGCTTACCTTTCAGTCCTAATTTCACCAAAAAGAGGCACACAGTAAGGGGAGTCGAATTGGCTTACCTTTTAGTTCTAATTCAGCCGTGGGAGGCTAAGGAAGTTTTGGGAGGGCTTGGTTTGGTCTGAGGAGGGCTCAAAATGGCCGATTTCAGCTTTGCCGAAATAGGGCAGCTTCGGTCCACCAGAGCTGCTTCACTGTTCCATCATGTCGGCGCTTCTCTAGTGATTCTCGGATTGACTGGAGTTTGCTATCCGATAGCTGACTTCTCCCCAGTTCTAAAGAGCCTGACCTCACCTTCGAGGTTAAGCAAAATGTTCAAGTTGAAGCTCTGGTTTAAGTTTCATCAGGAAATGGAGAAGTAGAGAGAGAGAGAGAGAGAGAGAGAGAATTATTCGGGTGTGAAGAGAATGAATGGGGATGACATCTTTATATAGGTGTAAGTAAAATCGTGTATTAAATGGGAGAGATTTATTACTAGATTAATATTGCCACAAATTATTGGTATTAATTTCAATAATTTAATTTGGGTATTAAATTATTTTTATTAATTCCAATAATTTAATTTGGGTATTAAATTATTGGTATTAATTATAATTAAATACATATTAATTTATGGCTATTTATGATAAGCCGCATAAAATTTTTTTACTGAAATTTCAGTTTATAAAAAATCATACTTACCAGGAGGTCACCCATCCTCGAACTATTCTCGAGCAATCACACTTAACTTTGAAGTTCTTATGGAATCTAGTTCAACAGAACCAATTTGATTTTTATTTTTTAGTTTATTTTAAGTTTCTTTTCCAAAGTTTAATGAACCTTTTGGATCACCTGAAAATTGAAAATTTTCATATTGCTTATTCCCAAATGTAAACCAGCTCAGTTTTCTTATTCGGTTTGACCGGTTCTTTTCCTGGTTTTCCTTAACTCAAAAGTGCGGGGTTTACAATGGCGGTCCGAGCATTCGATCTTGATGTGAATCCGACTAAATAGAGCACGAATTCACAAGTTCAATAAACCAAAACTGCAATGGAGCTGAACACTTTGTTACCAAATGGGATAAATGATCACTTGAGACTTTAAGAGGGCCCAATCAAAAGGTTAAGGGGCTAAAAGATTCAAAGAAGTTATATGGGCTAATTAAAGAGATTGCCATAAATACAAGGAAAGCCCAATTGTAGAGAACTGGAAAAGCATAAGAGAAGGAAACCCAACTAAAGAGTCCAAGAAAAGCCCACGAGAAAGTACAGATTTTTATTTATTAGTAAAGATTTTTAGGATATTAAATGATAATATTAGATATTTAATTAGTTAAGATCTTTAAATTAGTTATTAAAAATATCCTAGATATTTAGATTATTAGATATGGTTGGCATGTAAACATAAGATATATTTTCCTTATTTTTAGGCTATTCGGTTGTTTTTGAGCCTATAACAGGTATACTCCACAGCATTGGTGAGGAGACACTTTAGAATTTCAATCTTTTGAATTTTGTCTTCTTTCTATCTTGAAAGTGCTTTTGAACTTATCAGGTTTTTACCAGTGGCGTTCAAGCAATCAAGGCTTATCACCCGGGGTTTTTCTAAGAGTTCTTTTTAGAGAATTTAGGTGTGGCGTCTACATATCTCATACCTTGTTTCTCATCTAAACAAGGTATATTCCATCTTTTTGCATTTGCATCGTGAAAGTGTTGGGATCGTTACCATATTTGGTGTAGGGTGTCGTCAACATATTGGCGAGGTTCACATCAGTTGGTATCAGAGCTCACGGTTGTACGACAAGTTTCATCCCATCTTTTATATCTAGTTTTTTTTAATCTTCTTTACGTATTTCTATTCTCTTAAAAAAACAAAAAAAATCTCGTCTTCTTCTATCTATTTTCTTCTTGGTAAGTGCAAAAAAAAAAAAGAAAGAAAGAAAAAGCCAAAAGAAATTCGTGCCAAAAAAAAGAAAGAAAAAAAGAAAGAAAAAAAAGAGAGAAAAAAAGAGCAAAAAAATTCATGAAAAAAAAGATAAAAGAAAAAAAAAAGAGAGGCACACAATTCTATATTATATCTCATTCTTATTCTGCTCTATCTAATTCTATTACTTCATTTCATCTTAATTTTCTTCTTCTTTATCTAAATTTTACTCTTATTTCCGAGTCTATTCATACCTCTCACTTAAATACTTTGAAATTTCTTTTTGAAAACCTTTATTGATATGTCTTTATTGTTCCTCAAGTTGAACTACTTCGTAAAAACAATTTGTTTTTAAAGTTCAATTTAGATTGAAAGAAAACATATGAGTGGAAAAAGGCAAGAGTGCTTTAAATCTATAAGGAAAAGTCATTTGAGTGTGAAACAAGAGTGTTTGAGAGAAACATGTGAGGGAGAGTTGTGAGGTTCTTTTCTTTCTAACAATTGTAAGGTTCAGAAGGCCCAACGACAAGGAAACACAATTAAGGAAGAGGATTCCATACCGCCCATTCAAAACCTATAGTGGAAAGCAATGAAGAGGGAAATGGAACATATAGTGAAGTCTGAATTTGAGTCTCTTCATACCCGAATGGGTCAATTGGAGGAAGGAGTGAGACGACACTCACATCAACATACTTCCATTGAACGACCGTGGAGCAGTCGATCTCGATGCTTCGAACCACAGGAACTAGGCGATTTCAATGATCTCCAAGTTAATCATGGCAACATCAAGCTCAATTCCTTCAATCAACCTACTACTTGGGACAAACCATGGATTGATGATATTTTAGACAATCAACGTGAGAAGTTATTTCATACTCATTGCTCTATGAACAATAAGGTTTGTTGTGTTATCATAGATGGGGAAAGCTGCACTAACTTTGCTAGCACCGAGCTTGTGGAGAAGTTAGCATTACATACAACGAAGCATCCAAAGCCATATCAAATTCAAAGGTCGAATGATCAACCCAAACTTGAGGTAACCCAACAGGTGATTGTGTCCTTCTCTATTGGGAAATATGATGATGAAATATTATGTGATATAATACCAATGAATGCATGTCATATTTTATTGGGAGAACCTTGAAAGTTAGATCGTCACGTTACATATGATAGATCAATAGATAGGTACTCATTCGTGATGAATAATAGACCAATATCTCTTGTACCTTTGACTTTACAACAAGTTTTTCAGGATCAGTTGAAAAGGAAAAGGGCAAATGAAAAGAAAATAGCAAAAAAAACAAGAAGAGAGAAAAGCCAAAATTGAAGATGAAGAGAGAAAAGGCAAGGTTGAAAAAGAAGAGAGTAAAAATAATTTTATGGAGAGAAAAAGTGAGATAAAGAGAGAGATAACTTTAGATCAAATCCTTACAGTACTTATGTACAAGGATTTATATTTGACTAACCATATTGTCGGATATTTGCCAAGCATTAGTACTTCTCTTATGCAGTAATTCAAGAATGTCATTCCTAAGAAGAAAACTCCTAGTTTGCAACCTGATCAAGAAATCAAGTATCAAATTCAACACCAAATCCTAAATTTGATGAAGCTAGGATATGCACGGGATAACATGATTTCAGGTATTTGTTCAAATGCCTAAGAAAGATAAAATTTGGCGAAGGTGTGTTGATTTTCGAATCATCAACCGTATGAAGGTAATGTATCTTCACACTATTCCTCCATTAAATATTATGGTAGATGAGTTGTATGGAAACTATTTGTTTTCAAAATTTAATAACAAGAGTGAATATTCTGAAATTCGAATGAAAGCTAATTATTGATTGAAAACTGCATTAAAAGTAAAACATGGTTTATATGAATGGTTGACTATTATTTTTAGTTTGACTAATGCATATAACACTTTTATGGAGTTAGTAAATTATATCCTGCGTGCTTTTATTAAAAACTTTGTTGTCATATATTTTGATAAAATCATAATATACAATAATTACTTAGATAAACATAAAGGATATTTAAAAATTGCCTTGCAAGTTTTTAGGAAATATCAGTTGTTTGCCAAATTGAAGAATTGCATATTATGTTTGGATGAACTTGTATTTCCTGGATATGTTATAAGTTTTGAAGGTATTGCCATTAACAAGGAAATTAAGGCAATTCGAGATTGGCAAACACCTTATTTGGTAAGTTAGAAAAGAAGAACAATTGCACATTATAATGAAAGGTTCAGCGGAGTAGCCCTCAAGTTGAATGAGTATCATGCAAGGTGGGTAGAATTCATTTATACATCTGGTTATGAGATCAAGTGTAAGCAAGGTATGATAAATATAGTTGCTCGTACATTATCTGGAAGGTACGTTTTGCTTACAATCATTGATACTAAATTGTTTAGTTTTACTTGGAATACTTTGTTGGTTACAAAATTTCTATTTTCAACTGCATGTTTATCACATGTTGTGCTTGCATATAATTGTTATATTTATTTAGTGATTAAGTTATCACCATTGGAGATTATCTATGGTTTTAATCCATTGGATGGAAAACAACAGACTCAAGAAAATATTAATCTTTACAACAAGAGTTTCATGAAAGTTGTTTTTGATCCAGGGATTTGGATTAGCCTACATCTGAGGAATGAACTATTTATGAATAGGAAACTATCAAAATTTCTTAGATTAGAGGGATTATTTAAAGTGTTAAAACTCAGTAGTAATAATTACAACAGGAAGTTATTTAGCAAATATATTGTTAGTAATAGCATAAATATTTATAAGTTAATGTGTTTTGATGTAGGTGATGAAGGAAAAGAAGATTTGAGGACAAATCATTTTCAAGAGGGGGAGAATGATGTGAATCCGACTAAAGAGTGTACAAATTCACAAGTTCAATAAACCAGACCTGCAATGGAGCTGAACACTTTATCACCAAATGGGATAAATGATCACTTGAGACTTCAAGAGGGCCCAATGACAAGGTTAAGGGGCTAAAAGATTCAAAGAAGTTATATGGGCTAATTAAAGAGATTGCCATAAATTCAAGGAAAGCCCAATTGAAGAGAACTAGAAAAGCCCAAGAGAAGGAAACCCAAGTAAAGAGTCCAAGAAAAGCCCACGAGAAAGTCTAGATTTTTATTAATGAGTAAAGATTTTTAGGATATTAAATGATAATATTAGATATTTAATTAGTTAAGATCTTTAAATTAGTTATTAAAAATATCCTAAATATTTAGATTATTAGATATGGTTGGCATGTAACCATAAGATATATTTTCCTTGTTTTTAGGCTATTCGGTTGTCTTCTAAGCCTATAAAAGGCATACTCCACTGCATTGGAGGGAATTTTAATCTTTTGAGTTTTGTCTTCTTTCTATCTTGAAAGGGCTTTTGAACTTATTAGGTTTTTACCTATGGCGTTCAAGCAATCAAGACTTATCAACCGGGGTTTTTCTAAGAATTCTTCTTAGAGGATTTGGGTGTGGCGTCTACATATCTCATACCTTATTTTTCAAATAAACAAGGTATATTCCATCTTTTCGCACTTGCGGCGTGAAAGTCTTAGGATCGTTACCATATTTGGTGTAGGGTGTCATCAACATATTGGCAAGGTTCGCATCAGATCTGGGCTGATAGTTCTCATCCTGAGGTTCATTCTAGAATCAAGAATCGCATCAACTGATGCGGAATTGGATTAGAATTTCGTCATTGAAATTCGGTCGACCCTCTCTCTAGCACCGTTCAAAATTTATAAAGGGGAGACGAATTGGCTTACCTTTTGGTCCTAATTCGATCCTGGAAAGGTTGAGGAAGTGTTGGGAGGGCTTGGTTTGGCCTAAGGAGGGCTTGAAATGGCCGATTTTAGCTTGGCCGAAATAGGGCAGCTTCGATCCACCGAAGCTGCTTCACTATTCCATCATGCCGGCGCTTCTCCAACGATTCTCGGATTGACTGGAGTTTACTATCAGATAGTTGTCTTCTCCCCGGTTCTAAAGAGCATGACCTCTCCTTTCGAGGTTAAGAAAAATGTTGAATTTGAAGCTCTAGTTTAAGCTTCATTGGGAAATGGAGTAGTAGAGAGAGAGAGAGAGAGGTGTTCGAGAGTGAGGAGAATGAATGGGGATGACCTCTTTATATAGGTGTAAAACCCGTGTATTAAAGGGGAGAGATTTATTACTAATATTAATATTGCCATAAATTATTGGTATTAATTCCAATAATTTAATTTAGGTATTAAATTATTGGTATTAATTACAATAATTAAATATATATTAATTTATGGTTATTTATGATAAGGTGTACATTCGCATAAAAAATTTTTACTGAAATTTCGGGTTACAAAAAAATTCATACTTCCCAGTATGGAGGTCACCCATCCTCACACTACTTTCGGGCAAGCACGCTTAACTTTGAAGTTCTTATGGAATCTAGTTCATTTGAACCAATTTGGTTTTTATTTTCTAATTTTTCTTAAATTTCTTTTCCAAGGTTTAATGAACCCTTTGGATCACTCGGAAGTTGTAAATTTCCATATTGCTTATACCCAAATGTAAATTGGCTCGATTTTCTTACTCGGTTTGACCAGTTCTTTTCCCAGTTTTCCATAACTCAAAAGTGTGGGGTTTACATGAGCGAACCATCCAAACCTTGGAGGATATGCTAAGAGTGTGCATACTCACCATGAACAAAGGCTGGGAAGAATACTCGTGCCTGATGGAATTTTCTTACAATAATACTTATCAGGCCAGTATTCAGATGGATCCCTATGAAGCCCTTTATGGACAACCATGTCGTACCCCTCTATTTTGGGAAGAAGTGGGGGAAAGAAGGTTAGAAAGGGCAAAACTAATCGAGGATACCATGGAGAAGATAAAACTAATCAAGAGTCACCTTAAGACCACATAGGACAAGCAAAAGAGTTATGCAGACAATAGAAGGAAAGATGTGGAGTTTGAGGTGGGAGATCAAGTATTTCTCAAGGTGTCACGCCCCGACCCAGTTTGGTTGGATCCCCGTGAACAACCCGCCGCTCTCTCAATTCAAGAGGAGTTTCCTCCTTCTTTAAATCGAGAGGAGCCAACAGAACTTTCGACCTTGTTCCTTGGAAAGACATATATCAAATAAAATGAAAGCTTAAGAGAAATTAAGCACACTAATAGTGGGTAAGGCTTGGTGTTATTCCTAGTTGTTTTCTCTTTTTCTGAAAAGGGATAGAAAAGAGGAGTGAGTTTCTACAACTCAGTGAATGGGTATTTTAAAAATGAAATTTCTATAAAAATATAGTTTTCAAGTTGGAGTGTGCCAGACCCCTTATTTCCTTTAAATTTTCTCATCTTCAAATCTCGATTTTCAAAAACACATCCTTCATCATAAAGGTCAAATACACAATCGCAGGTCAGTACGTCTACTTAACACACTTGTGGCATCGGAGCAACTTTACTGGCCATGTTGATAGAACCGTGTCCATTTATACCGTAAGAATGAGTGGATGTTTGTAACATCCAACCCTCAATACCGTAACAATTCTCCATGTCCATATGAGGATAGAGACCTCATCCTGACCCCACCCCAGTCACGTGCGCTTGAAGCTATGTCGAGCTTCGCAAGGCTTCTTGTACGACTAACTGCCCTTATATCCACCAAGTCGTCCAGGGCCCTACGACACATCACTACCCCTCTTGGGCATCTTGAAGGTCTCGTAAACATAGTGCATGCACAATCAACTTTTTTCACATGATGCCATATAATCTATGGTGGCACTGGTCCAACGGCCCCGACCCTCAACTCAACTTGTAGCTATTTGTCTTAACTAGTCCGAAGACCTATCATGTTGCACTAGCTCTAGTTAATTGAGTATGTCGGTCCTGTCTTGGTACCACGACCAAACAATTCAATTACTTAAGTTTTCAGGGCATATAAATCATGTTTGTTTACGAGCTCCTACTTGTGCCAACCAACTTACAGCCCACTGTTCGAGATTTTCAAAATTGGTCATAATAGCACCCAAGTTCCAAAATCGAGGCCTCCGGCCTAACAAAGCTATTCGAGCTGCCATCGAGAAGGTCTCCCAAATTGTTTAAGTAGTGGCACACAGTCACGGGAGAGCACTTCTGACAAAAATATATTTTCAACTGTCCATATTACCAACTAAGTATGAGGACATCTCCACTCATAACCGATGAACGGGTTTTCCACTTCCTTTGAGAAAGTTTAATCATACAAACCGAGTATAATCTACTTATTACTAGTAATTAGTTTTTTCACGTGATTTTCACATCACTTCTCTCAGGTGTGATATTTAAATTACCACTTTGAAGTGGGTTTTCATTATTGAGGTGCTTATCATCCCAATCTAATATGATATAAAAATCCCACTCACCCAATTGTGCATTAAAATTCCACTTAGTCGATTTTCGTTCCTTACGAGCTTAACCTCAACTGGCATTCCCAATGTCTCGTGTTCCGACATGAAATGAACATCATTGTTCATTACCATCTAGCTTGATCACAACATTTAGTATGAATGACTAAATTCACAACTTTTCCAATATTTACAAATTGGTGCCTAAAGTTATTTTTCCTTTTACTTTAGGCCTCAATTGTCGGTTTTTCCTCAAATTGAGTCCCTAAATTTTAAAATTCCTCTTGTGACCTCAATCTACTTAATTTCATAAAAAGGGGTCCAAGTTTCCCAAATTCTCATCTTTTTCCAAATTTTTTTATTTGTTCATTCAACCTTCAAATCCTTGAATTTCCCAATACTTACTGACCTATTAAAATTTCTGATCTTTTACTTCATTTCTCATTCACACTGGTGTCCTTCCTCCTTAAGATCTCTTCTCTTTCTAAATCTATCCTTGCTCTTATCAATGTTTCTCCCACTATTATTCATTATGAGTTTAGTTCCTTTCTTACTCATATGGCATCTTTTGATGTCATCTTCCTACCTATACATTACATGGGTTTGATTTATCCCTTGATTCTTTACGATTTCCTTCTCCTTTTACATGCTCCTTTCATTTCCAGCATCTTGTTCTTGAGGAGTTTATTCTCATTCTTATTCCATTGGTTCCATTTCCTCTTCATTGATATACCAATATCTTCCCGAGATTTCTTTCTCTGGTGAGCTTCACATTCTCTTTCTCTCGAGATTTCTTTCTCTAGTTCTACCATTGTAATCATTAAACTCTATAGTGTCTTTTGCTGATATCTTTACCAGCTTACTTTTACTCTTTGAATCCATCAGTACCTTCCATCTATCTTGCTTCATTCCCACTTACTTCAGCATTTTTTTATTCTATTAAGGTGGGCCTCTCATCCTTATTGTGTCCAAACCTTCCATATCTTTGTGTACTTGGTATTCCCCTTTTGTCTTGGTTAGGGTGTATTCTTTTTCTACTCCCCATCTCTTCGTAGACTTCGTTTACTCCTCCAAATGCCTTAGTCCATATAAGTTAAATCCTTAAATTGGATTAGTCTAGAGTTTTCTATTCGGGTTTCTATGTCTTCTCGCATTAGATCACGCTTAACCTCCTAACACACTCACTTGGCCACTCGTCCTTCTTACTAAGGACCTTATTTGAACTCCGGTTTTTTGCAACCTTCCCTCGATTGATTGTCTTGACCTGGAGCTTTCTCCTTCCTTGTGCCAACTTCCTATTTTGTTTAATCATATTACCATTCTTTGGAAGTTTATTCCTTTAAATCTTCTCATGTCTAAAAGGTCTTGTATGACTTATCCACTCATGTTGATGTGAATCCGACTAAAAAGAGTACGAATTCACAAGTTCAATAAACCAGACCTGCAATGGAGTTGAACACTTTGTCACCAAATGAGATAAATGATCACTTGAGACTTCAAGAGGGCCCAATCACAAGGTTAAGGGGCTAGAAGATTCAAATAAGTTATATGGGCTAATTAAAGAGATTTCCAAAAAAATCCAAGTGAAAACCCAATTGAAGAGAACTGGAAAAGCCCAAGAGAAGGAAACCCAACTAAAGAGTCCAAGAAAAGCCCACGAGAAAGTCCAGATTTTAATTAATGAGTAAATATTTATTTATTAATAAATCTTTTAGGATATTAAATGATAATATTAGATATTTAATTCATTAAGATCTTTAAATTCGTTATTAAAAATATCCTATATATTTAGATTATTAGATATGGTTGGTATATAACTATAAGATATATTTTCCTTATTTTTAGGCTATTCGGTTGTTTTCTAAGCCTATAAAAGGCACACTCCACAACATTGGAGAACACACACTTTGGAATTTCAATCTTTTGAGATTTGTCTTCTTTCTTTTCTTGAAAGAGCTTTTTGAACTTATCAGGTTTTTATATGTGGCGTTCAAGCAATCAAGACTTATCATCCAAGGTTTTCTAAGAGTTCTTCTTAGAGGATTTGGGTGTGACGTCTACATATCCCATACTTTTTTTCTCACATAAACAAGTTATATTCCATCTTTTTGCACTTGCGTCGTGAAGGTCTTGGGGTCTTTGCCATATTTAGTGTAGGGTGTCATCAGCATATTGGTGGGGTTCACATCAGTTGGTATCAGAGCACACAGTTGCACGACAAGTTCCATCCCATCTTTTTATCTAGTTCTTTTTTTATCTTTTCTACCTATTTCTATTCTCTATAAAAAAAATTATCATATTCTTTTATCTATCTTCTCTTCAGTAGGTTAAAAAAAGCGAAAAAAGTTTGTGCTAAAAAAAAGAGCAAAAAAATTTTGTGAAAAAAAAGGCAAAAGAAAAAAAAAGAGGCACACAATTCTATCTTATATCTCATTCTTATTCTGGTCTATTTAAGTCTATTACTTCATTTCATCTTAATTTCTTTCTTCTCTATCTAAATTTTACTCTTATTTCTGAGTCTATTCATACCTCTCACTTAAATTCTTTGGAATTACTTTTTGAAAACCTTTATCGATATGTCTTGATTGTTCCTCAAGTTGAACTGCTTCGTAAAAATGATTTACTTTTAAAGTTCAATTAAGATTGAAAGAAGACATATGAGTGGAAAAAGGCAAGAGCGCTTTAAATCTATAAGAAAAAGCCATTTGAGTGTGAAACATGAGTGTTTGAGAGAAACATGTGCGGGAGAGTTGCGAGGTTCTTTTCTTTCTAACAATTATCAGGTTCAGAAGGCCCAATGACAAGGAAACACAATGAAAGAAGAGGGTTTCATATCGGCTATTCAAAACCTACAATGGAAAGCAATGAAGAGTCAAATGAAATAGATAGTGAAGTCTGAATTTGAGCCACTTTATACACGAATGGATCGCCTGGAGGAAGGTGTGAGACGACACTCACATACTTCCATTGAACGACTGTGGAGCAGTCGATCTCGATGCTTTGAACAATAGGAACAAGGGGAGTTTGATGATCTCCAAGTTAATTGTGGCAACATCAAGCTCAATTCCTTCAATCAACCCACTACTTTGGACAGACCATAGATTGATGATATCTTAGATAACCAACGTGAGAAGTTATTTCATACTCGTTGCTCTTTGAAAAATAAGGTTTATACTATTATCATAGATGGGGAAAGCTGCACTAACTTTGCTAGCACCGAGCTTGTGGAGAAGTTAGCATTACATACAACGAAGCATCCAAAGCCATATCAAATTCAAAGGCTGAATGATCAACCCAAACTTGAGGTAACCCAACAGGTGATAGTGTCCTTCTCTATTGGGAAATATCATGATGAAATATTATGTGATATAATACTAATGAATGCATGTCATATTTTATTGGGAGAACCTTGGAAGTTAGATCGTCACGTTACATATGATAGATCAACAGATAGGTACTCATTCGTGATGAATAATAGATCAATATCTCTTGTACCTTTGACTTTATAACAAGTTTTTCAGGATCAGTTGAAAAGGAAAAAGGCAAATGAAAAGAAAATAGCAGAAAAACAAGAAGAGAGAAAAGCCAAAATTGAAGAGAAAAAAGGCAACATTGAAAAAGAAGAGAGAAAAGCCAAAATTGAAGATGAAGAGAGAAAAGGCGAGGTTGAAAAAGAAAAGAGAAAAGCCATAACACAAAGAAAAGAGAGTAAAAGTAATTTTATGGAGAGAAAAAGTGAGATAAAGAGAGATATAATTTCATATCAAATCCTTACAGTACTTATGTAAAAGGATTTATGTTTAACTAACCATATTGTCAGATATTTGTCGAGCATTAGTATTTCTCTTATGCAGGAATTCAAGAATGTCATTCCTAAGAAGAAAACTCCTAGTTTACAACCTGATCAAGAAATCAAGTATCAAATTCAACATCAAATCCTAAATTTGATGAAGCTAGGATATGCATGGGATAACATGATTTCAGGTATTGTGCAAATGCCTAAGAAAGATAAAATTTGGCGAAGGTGTGTTGATTTTCGACTCATCAACCATATGAAGGTAATATATCTTCACTCTATTTCTCAATTAAATATTATGGTAGATAAGTTGCATGGAAACTATTTGTTTTCAAAATTTAATCACAAGAGGGAATATTCTGAAATTCGAATGAAAGCTAATTATGGATTGAAAACTGCATTGAAAGTAATACATGGTTTATATGAATGGTTGACTATAATTTTTAGTTTGACTAATGCATATAACACTTTTATGAGATTAATAAATTATATCCTACATGCTTTTATTAAAAACTTTGTTGACATATATTTTGATAAAATCATAATATACAACAATTACTTAGATAAACATGAATGATATTTAAAAATTTCCTTACAAGTTTATAGGAAAGATTATTTGTTTGCCAAATTGAAAAATTGCATATTATGTTTGGGTAAACTTGTATTTCCTGGATATGTTATAAGTTTTGAAGGGATTGCCATTGACAAGGAAATTAAGATAATTCAAGATTGGTAAACACCTTATTCGGTAAGTCAAGAAAGAAGAACAATTGCACATTATAATGAAAAATTCAGCGAAGTAGCCCTCAAGCTGAATGAGTATCATGCAAGGTGGGTAGAATTTATTTATACATCTGGTTATGTGATCAAGTGTAAGCAAGGTATGATAAATGTAGTTGCTCGTACATTATCTGGAAGGTATGTTTTGCTTACAATCATTGATACTAGATTGTTTAGTTTTACTTGGAATACTTTGTTGGTTACAAAACTTCTATTTTCAACTGCATGTTTATCACATGTTGTGCTTGCATATAATTGTTATATTTATTTAGTGATTAAGTTATCACCATTGGAGATTATTTATGGTTTTAATCCATTGGATGGAAAACAGCAGACTCAAGAAAATATTAATCTTTACAACAAGAGTTTAATGAAAGTTGTTTTTGATCCAGGGATTTAAATTAGCCTACATTTGAAGAATGAACTATTTATGAATAGGAAACTATCAAAATTTCTTAGATTAGAGGGATTATTTAAAGTGTTAAAACTCAATAGTATTAATTACAATAGGAAGTTATCTAGCAAATATATTGTTAGTAATAACATAAATATTTATAAGTTAATGTCTTTTGATGTAGGTGATGAAGGAAAAGAAGATTTGAGGACAAATTATTTTCATGAGGGGGAGAATGATGTGAATTCGACTAAAGAGAGTACAAATTCACAAGTTCAATAAACCAGACCTGCAATGGAGCTGAACACTTTGTCACCAAATGGGATAAATGATCACTTGAGACTTCAAGAGGGCCCAATCACAAGGTTTAGGGGCTAAAAGATTCAAAGAAGTTATATGGGCTAATTAAAGAGATTGCCAAAAAATCCAAGTGGAAGCCCAATTGAAGAGAACTGGAAAAACCCAAGAGAAGGAAACCCAACTAAAGAGTCCAAGAAAAGCCCACGAGAAAGTCTAGATTTTAATTAATGAGTAAATATTTATTTATTAATAAATCTTTTAGGATATTAAATGATAATATTATATATTTAATTAGTTAAGATCTATAAATTAGTTATTAAAAATATCCTATATATTTAGATTATTAGATATGGTTGGCATGTAACCATAAGATATATTTTCCTTATTTTTATGTTATTCGGTTGTTTTCTAAGCCTATAGAAGGCACACTCCACAGCATTGGAGAACACACACTTTGGAATTTCAATCTTGTGAGATTTGTCTTCTTTCTTTTCTTGGAAGAGCTTTTTGAACTTATCAGGTTTTTATCTGTGGCGTTCAAGCAATCAAGACTTATCATTCAAGGTTTTCTAAGAGTTTTTCTTAGAGGATTTGGGTGTGGCGTCTACATATCCCATACCTTGTTTCTCACATAAACAAGGTATATTCCATCTTTTCGCACTTGCGTCGTGAAGGTCTTGGGGTCTTTGCTATGGCGAGGTTTGCATCACCTGTTTCTCTTCTTCTTTTGATTCATGCCTTTGTCTTCCCCAAGTTTTTCTATCTTATGAAGTTCTGAATGAATTGTATCTTAATTTATTATGTAGTTTTTTTATACATGGGCATTCCTGTTATTCTATTTTCTTCTCATCTTTCCTTGGTGGTCTCTATTTATTTTTTTTCCTGATAATCTTATGGCTCCTTTTGGAATGTTCTACTCCCTCTTGTTTTTCCTTACTCCTCATTCTCTAAGCTTGTTTTTAACTGCTTGGGCTTTACATGATTTCGTACTCTTTGATGATTGTTTTCCTTCTTTTTCTTTTTCTCAAGATCTTTATTAGATGGATTCTTCCTTGTCGTATTTTAAGGGTAAGTCTTAAGGGTTGAGATTTACTCATATTTTCTTTCTTAGATAATTTTCTACCTAGATTTTTATTACCATACTCTTTTGCTTTGAATAACTCATAAGTTTTAGTAAAACTTTTACTTTCATTCATTTAAAAAATATTTTTCTTACCATAATTTAGCTTATTAAAGAAATTCTCTACCCTTAATCCCTTGGGGTCATAGGACTGGAGTTAACCCTAGAACGATTATGAGACTCTTGATCAAAAGGCTCATAGGAGCTAATTGGGGTCCATTCATGCTCCCTAATAGGACGAATTTCATGTATGGCCTCCAATCCATACCGCCTTAGTACCTCAACCTCACACTCATAAGTCCACTTCACCCATTGGGAGGGATTGAAGCCAGGTTGAGTGGGTGGAGGTACTTGGTGGACCTTCATGAAGGTGGCATATGCATCCTAATAATTATCTCAGGCCTCTTTCTTGGTGGAATTCCCTTCTGGTTGTTGTGGGACTGGAGGAGGAGGGGGTTGGACTTCTAAGAGGTGCTACTGGTTCCTCTTGTTTGGGAGGAGGGTATATGATGCCTTACGATTCCAGTAAGGCTCCTACTAGTTTCCAATAGTCTTCCACCATGTCCTTGGGCACCATTTTCTCGTCCTTTAGAAACATTTGTATGGCTTCCTCCTTAGGTTAGATGCCTTTTTCAAGGTTATAGGTGGAGGACTGGATTTCATCGCGAATTTCCTAGGGACTCTCCTTCCTACACGGTAGTTTAGAGTTAGGTTAATGTTAGGGCATAATATTGATAATGTTTCAAGAGAACTAGGCTCTGATACCACTTTAATTGTCACACCCCAATCCAGTTTGGTTGGATCCCCATGAACAACATGCCGCTCTCCCGGTTCAAGAGAAGTTTCCCCCTTCTTTAAATCGAGAAGAGCCATGCATACTTTCGACCTTTTTCCCTGTAAAGACATATATCAAATAAAATGTAAGGTTAAGAGAAATTAAGCATACTTGAGGGAGGGTAAGACTCGGTGTTATTCCTAATAATTTTCTCTTTTCCTGAAAAGGGGTAGAAAAGAGGGGTGAGTTTCTACAACTCAGTGAATGAGTATTTTAAAAATAAAGTTTCTATAAAAATATTGTTTTCAAGTTGGGGTGTGTCAGACTCCTTATTTCCTTTAAATTTTTTCATCTTCAAATTTCGATTTTCAAAAACACATCATTCATCATGAAGGTCAAATACATAATCGCATGTCAATACGACCACTGAACCCACTTGTAGCGTCAGAGCGACTTTACCAGCCACCTAGATAGAAGTATGTCCACTTCTACCCAGAGAATTAGTGGATGTTTGCAACATCTGACCCTCAATCTCGTAACAATTCTCCGTGTACATATGAGGATAGAGACCACATCCCGACCCCACCTCGGTCTCGTGCACTTGAAGCTACGTCGAGCTTCACAAGGCTTCTGGTACGACAAACTACCCTTATATCCACCAGGTCGTCTAGGGCCCCCTATGACACATCACTACCCCTCTTGGGCATCTTGAAGGTCCCGTAAACACAGTGCATGCACAATCAACATTTTTCACATGATACCATATAATCTATGGTGCCACTAGTCCAACGGCCCTTACCCTCAACTCAACATGCAGCTGTTTGTTTGACTAGTCCAAAGACCTATCATGTCGAACTGCCGCTAGTTGACTGAGTATGTTGGTCCTATCTTGGTACCTATCCAAACAATTCAATTACTTGAGTTTTCATGGCATATAACTTATTTTTGTTTACGAGCTCCTGCTCGTGCCAACCGGCCTAGGGCCCACTGTTCGAGATTTTCAAAATTGGTCATAATAGCCCCCATATTCCAAAACTGAGGCCTTCGGCCTAACAGAGCTATTCGAGCTCCCATCGAGAAGGTCTTCCAAATTATTTAAGCAGTGGCACACAGTGAGGGGAGAGCACTTCCGACAAAAATATATTTTCAATTGTCCATCATACCAACCGAGTATGAGGACATCTCTACTCATAACCGATAAACGAGTTTTCCACTTCCTTCAAGTAATTTTCATCATACCAACCAGGTATTATCTATTTATCATTGTTAAGTAGTTTTTCCACATGATTTTCACATCACTCCTCCCAGGTGTGATGTTTAAAATACCACTTAGTAGTGGATTTTCATAATCGAGGTGCTTATCATCCCAACAATGTATGATATAAAAATTTCACTCACCCAATCGTGTAGTAAAATTTCACTTAGTCGGTTTTCGTTCCTTGTGAGCATAACCTTAGCTGGCGTTCCTGATGTCTCATGTTCCTACATGAAATGAACAACGTTGTTCATTATCATCTGGCTTGATCACCTCATTTAGTATAAATGACTAAATTCACAACTTTTCCAATATTTACAAATTGGTCTCTAAAGTTATTTTTACTTTTACTTTAGGCCCCTATTGTTGGTTTTTCCCAAATTGAGTCCTGAAATTTTTAAAATTCCTCTTATAACATCAATTTACTCAATTTCATAAAAAGGGGTCCAATTTTTCCAAATTCCCACTTTGGTCCCCAAATTTTCTAAAATTATCATTTTACTCTTAATTTACAAAAATGGTAAGTTTTACCTCCAAAATTCTAAAATTGCTCAATTGGTCCTCTAACATTCTTATCGTGCTCAATTGACTATCAATTTTATAAAATTACATTTTGGTCCCTCGAATTGTCCAAAATCCCCAATTTTCCACAATTTTTCTCTAATTTTAGCTTTCTAACACAGCCAAATTTGATTTTATCAAATGGACCAATCAAACAATTCTAATTGTTGAAATTGAAGTTAAAATTGAGTTATTATATCTTTATACGATTTAATAGCAATTTAAATTGTAAGTTTTGATGCCAAAACGAACTCAAATAAAAATTTGTTGAAAAATATTATGTAAAGAGAATATTTCAATTGCTCACTTGCAGAACCCAACGATATGAACTTCCAATCATGACAAATATATTTCAAGTTGGGATATATTTCTATCGGCCACTGGGGAAAGGAGGTGAGAAGCAAATTTACCTTTCCATTGAAATCAATGTGGAACGAGGACGGATCCTTTTATAAAATTTACTCCTTTTGCCATGTAGTATTCTTCATAGTAAGCAGCAATTTTGGGTGTAAAATGTCTGGGCACTGCAGAAAAGAACAGAGCAATTAGAAATTTATTTTAAAAGTACAGTGAACCTTTTCTCCAAGCTTCTACCGTTGTGAGATAACCGTAGCAGAACACTCACTGCAATGTGCTTTTGGGAAAACCATTGTGACTGATAACCAATGATGCAGCACATTCCATTCAGATGTAGCCACCACCAATTATGACAGCATTCCCACCAGTAGAAGAATGTATCACATCGACTATTCTGTTTGCATCAGCTAAATCCCGTAAATAACAGACATTTTCGACATCTGATCCATTAACTCCAAACTCCTCCAGCTTCAGAGCCTGCACAAACATATGAAATCCATTGAGGCTTGATGTATAGACCTGTAAAACAATTCAGAGGAAGCATCACAAATGTCTAGAGAATCCCCCAGCAAGTTTGTCCCATGAAGTTTTTGCAAACTCCAGATTTTCTTATTCTTTTTGTTAATTAATTAAATTATTGTAAATACAAGCATAATTTCAAATAAAATCATATATAGTAAATCAAGAAATTTCGCTGCATTTTTTTATGAAATCTAGGAGTCATAAGGGCCTGCAGTCATCATCACAGTCCACAAAATACAGATGCAACAAGAAATGTCAGATAGTGAATGACTAGTTTCATTACCCGAGCACCGGTCGCAATAATAAGAAATTTGTAACTTATTGTTTCTCCCGTGGTAGTCAAGAGTGTCTTGCGCCTCACATCAGCAGATTTAACCCGGGTACCAAGGACCAACTCAATTCCTAGAAGGCAACAATTTCAGCAGAACAGAAGGAAAAATGCATGTAAAGGAAAACAACTTAAGAAATGATGAACTGAAAGAGGTCACTCAGCTTACATAACTTGGCTTTATTGGGCACAGTGACAACACAAGCATGAAAACATACAGTCATCAGCACCTTGACATGTATTATTAATCAATAAGATTTTGAGATCGCGTGATTATCATCTTCACTAAACAGCAGAAGCCATGAAGTTACCCCCTACATATACAACTTCTTCCAAAGCACATAGCAAAATATAAAATCAAACTAGAAATTGACGAAGAGAAAATCATCGTGCTCCTTGTACCATTTGGGAGTAAGTCTTTCCTCATGAGCACCAACACAAGTGTGAAATGATGGAAGACGTATAGGAGCTACAACATATTGATTCTCACTATCAGAACAGTGAATATGTCTTTCTGTAACCAGACAGGTCAGATGTACACTAAAACATGAACATGAATGAGTTGGGATATATTTCATACCTTTTGGGAGCAAGTAACCTTTGCTTAATGCTGGTCTCTCATAAGGTGCAAACTGCTTAGTTCAGAAGAGAAAATCGAATCGGTTCGGGGTGAACCAAACTCGAACCGGCATAAACAATAGTGAACCGGTTCACGAATTCATTTTTCCAGGTGGCTTAAAAATGTCAAATTGGAAAATTTAGACCACCATTAGATAGAAAATAAATTTTTAAAATTTTAAATTTGAGAAAACCGGTCGAACAAGGTCTGAACGAGTCGATTTTCAAATTTTGAACTGCGGACCCAGTCGGATCGGACCAGTCAACGGTCTGACTAGTCCGGTCAATGGTCAACGAACTGGTCAAGGGTCAATGAATCGGTCAACAGTCAACTGCCAGTTGTCGCCACGTCAGTTGCCACGTAGACATGGTCAACCAATGGGAGGTTGCCACATGTCCAATCAATGGACAGCTAGCGCCAGCAGCATGCCACGCAGACACAAGCAGCTAATGAGAGGCTATCACGTGTCCGGTCAATAGGTCAACGACTGACATGGCGACCGAGCTGGCATTCCACATCAGAAAAATTGATCAATCATAGCACGACATGTAGCACGACTGCCACGTCATCGTCTTCAACCTTTAGACGTTGATAAAGAAGAGAGAGAGAGGGAGTCACCGGAAAAGCTATAGTCTCTGACGACTTGAAAAATACTCCAGTCAGGTCTCCAATGGCCGAGTCTTACGCCGATGGGTAGCCTGAGTAGTTGTCGACCTGCCTATATAAAGAGCACCCCTCATTCATTCTCAGCATCCCACAATCAAGTGAAGAAGAAGAAGAGTAAGTTTTTCAGCGAGCTACAAACTAGAGCTCCGACGACAGGACATTTCTCGACCTCCAAAGCCACATTAGGTGTCTTTGAAATCAGGAGGAAGTCCTCTACCCACCCTGTCACATCCCGACCCTGTTGGTTGGATTCTCATGATCAACCTGCCACTCTCCCGGATTATTAAAGGGTTTCCCCTTCTTATAGATCGTAAAGAGTAAGGTGTCCTTTAAACCTACACCTTTTCCATGAATAACATAAACAAAACTGCATAAAAATTTAGATTTATCATACATGTATCACAGGCGTCTTAGTTGGAGGTCTTTAAGGGTAGGCTTTCCGAAATCTCTTGAAATGGATATAAGGGAGGGGGTGAGTACGACTACTTAGTGAATGGGTTTTAAATCTTTTGACTTTTAAGAAAAACATTTATATTGGATTGTGTCAGACTCCTTTCTTTTATTTCATTTGAAATCCCGGGTTTTATCACCATTTCTTTTTAACCACGGTGTGTCATCACCCAACACACATCCTTCATCATTAAGGTTACACATATTCGCAGGCCATCACAACCACTGAACCCACTTGTGGCTTCGGAGCGACTTTACCAGCCACCCATATAGAAGTACGTCCACTTCTACCCTGAGAATGAGTGGATGTTCATGACATCCGACTCTCATTCCCGAAATAAATTCTTCGTGTTCATATGAGGATAGAGACCTCATCATGTCCCCACCCCGGTCTCATGCGCTTGGTGCTACTCCAAATTTCACATGGTCACTTGGAATGACGAACTGCCCTTATACTCACGGGGTCGTCCAGGGCCCTTAGGACACATCACTACCCATCTTGGGCGTCTTGATGGTCTCGTACTCACAGTGCATGCACAAACAATGTTTTCTTATCAAGCCATGTAATTTATGATGCCACTGGTCCAACAGCCTCGACTCTCAACTCAACCTGTAATTGTTTGTCTTGACTGGTCTATCGACCTATCATATTGCACTGCCGCTAGTTGACTGAGTATGTCGGTTCTATTTTGGTACCATGACCAAACAATTCCTTTATATAAAGTTTTATGGCATATAATTCATGTTTGTTTACGAGCTTCTACTCATGCCAACTGGCCTTGGGCCCACTGTATGAGATTTTCAAAATCAGGCATATTAGCCTCCAAGTTCCAAAACCGAGACTCCGACCTATAAGAGCTATTCGAGCTCCCATCAAGAAGGTCTCCCAAATAGTTTAAGAATTGGCACACAGTCAGGGGAGAGCACTTCCGACAAAAATTATATTTTCAACAGTCCATTATACCAACCGGGTATAAGAACATCTCCACTCATAATCGATGAACAGGTTTTCAACTTCCTTCGAATAAGTTTCATCATACCAACCGGGTATGATCTACTTACAATCGGTAAGTAGTTTTTCCGCAAGCCTTTCACATCACTACTCTAAGTCGTGATGTTTAAAATACCACATAGTAGTGGTTTTTCATTACGATATGCTTATCATCCCCAACCGGGTATGATATAAAATCCCACTCACAACCGGTAAGTGGTTTTTAACTTTAAGTTGTGCTCATCATCCCAACCGGGTATGATATTAGTAAACCCACTCACCCGTTAATATCGTGAATTCCACTAGACCGGTTCTTTGTATTCACGTGAGCTTGTCCCTACTGGCGTTCCCGGTACTTTGTGTTCCTACACGATATGAACATATCGGTTCATTATCCTTCGGCCTAATAGCCTTCATTCATTCCAAATGAATGAGAAAGTCAACTTTCATTTATTTGCAATTAGTTCCCTAAAGTTATTTTTCTTAAACTTTAAGTCCCTAATGTCGGTTTTTCCTCAAATTGAGTTCTGAAACTTTTAAAATTTATCATAGGACCTCAATTTATTCCATTTCACAAAAAGGGGTTTAAATTTCCAAATTTCTAATTTGGTCCACCAACTTTTCCAAAATTACCATTTTGCCCATCCTTTACAAAAATGGTAAATTTTACATCCAAAATTCTAAAATTTCTCAATTGTCCCTCTAACATTTTTTTTGTCAACCCTCAATTTTAGGAAATTGTATTTCGGTCCTTCAAAAATCCCTAATTTTCCCCCAATTCCAACTTCTTAACACAGCCAAATTTGATTTTATCAAATTAACCGATCGAACGTTTCCAATTGTTGAAATTGAATTTGAAATTGAGTTTATACATGTTCATATGATTCTTTAGCAATGTTAATCGCAAGTTTTAACGTTGGGACGAGTTCAAATGGAGCTTCACTGGAAAATGAACTATAGAGAGAGAAAGCTTTAATTACTCACCGGTGAAGGCACAGCGGTCTGAGCTTTCGATCTAGGCATATAACTCTTGTCCTGAGGTTCATCCTAGAATCAAGAATCGCATCAATTGATGTCGAATTGAGTTAGAATTTCATCATTGAAATTTTGTCGATTCTCTCTCTAGCACCGACCGAAAATTGTAGAGAGTAGCTGAATTGGCTTATCTTTCAATCCTAATTCGGCCGTGGGAGGGCTGAGGAAGTGTTGGGAGGGCTTGGTTTGGTTTGAGGAGGGCTCAAAATAGTCGATTTCAGCTTGGTCGAAATAGGGCAGCTTTAGTCCACCGGAACTACTTTACTGTTCCATCATGCCAGCGATTATCCAACGATTCTCGAATTGACTAGAGTTTGCTATCAGATAGTTGTCTTCTCCCCGGTTCTAAAGAGTCCGACCTCTCTTTTCGAGGTTAAAAAAAAATGTTTAAGTCGAAACTCTGGTTCAAGCTTCACTAGGAAATTGAGGAGTAGAGAGAGAAAAGTGTTCAAGTATGAGAGATTTATTACTAGTATTAATATCCGTAAATTGTTGGTATTAATTCCAATAATTTAATTTCAGTATTAAATTATTTATCTTAATTTTAATAATCTAATTTAGGTATTAAATTATTGGTATTAATTACAATAATTAAATATATATTGATTTATGGCTATTTATGATAAGGCGTAAATAGCCATAAATTAATTTTTCGAGCAAACACGCTTAACTTCAGAGTTCTTATGGAATCTCATTCACCTGAACCAATTTGATTTTTCTTTTCTAATTTTTCTTAAGTTTCATTTCCAACGTATAATGAATCCTTTGGATCACTCAAAAGTTGTAAATTTCCAAATTGCTTGTTACAAAATGATCGGGTTTGTAAATTGGCTCGGTTTTCATACTCGGTTTGACCGATTCTTTCCCAGTTTTCCTTAACTCAAAAGTGCGGGGTTTACACACCCATACCTTCCATTTAGCTTAAGAGCTGTCGAGGAGGATTGAGGAAGCTCAAACAGTGCCGCCACTCCTCCACTGGAAACCAACCAGCTGTTAGCAGCCCACTTCGAGGCAATTTGAAATTGGGGACCAAATGGCAATTTGACAAAATTGAGTGTCTTTTTATGCAATGCCCTTCCAATTGAGAGTCCATTGGTCAAATAGAAATTTGAAAAGTTGGGGTCAAATTACAATTTTGGAAAAGTTTGGGGCTAAATGGTCATTTCGAAAAATAGAGGAACCTAGAGGCGGTATTGATAAAATCAAGGACCCGAAAGAAAAATTAGAAAATCTAGGGGCTGAATTAAGGAAAAAGGGGTAATTGATGAGGTAAATATGAACGTACAAACCTCGAGAACTAAAGTGCAATTAAGGCCAAATATGAAGACATATACGCAAATACGCCAAGAAGTGTGATTCCTTAATTCAACACCCTAATGAGGACATCCGTGCCATGTAGGGACTAACTATTCAAGCGCTTGCTTCCGAAAGAGGAATCGCGAGGCCAGACTCCACCGGCGCGACCCTGCCAAAATCATCGAATAAGTGAGAACCGCTATGACGTCCATTTCGGTTGGAATGATGGTTTAAGCTTTGAAAACTTTTCTCTAAATTAGCAATCCCTAACTAGGTGACTCTGCTTAAAACATTTGGGAGCTAATTTTGGGCTTAGGCTCGAGATGCTAGTGGGCCCAAGACAGGTGGATACAGGCATGGACCAATTGAGAGTCCATTGGTCAAATTGGATCAAATGGAGGACCAATTTGTAAAATTTGAAAAGTTGGGGTCAAATTACAATTTTGGAAAAGTTTGGGGCTAAATGGTCATTTCGAAAAATAGAGGAACCCAGAGGCGGTATTGATAAAATCAAGGACCCGAAAGAAAAATTAGAAAATCTGGGGGCTGAATTAAGGAAAAAGGGGTAATTGATGAGGTAAATATGAACGTACAAACCTCGAGAACTAAAGTGCAATTAAGGCCAAATATGAAGACATATACGCAAATACGCCAAGAAGTGTGATTCCTTAATTCAACACCCTAATGAGGACATCCGTGCCATGTAGGGACTAACTATTCAAGCGCTTGCTTCCGAAAGAGGAATCGCGAGGCCAGACTCCACCGGCGCGACCCTGCCAAAATCATCGAATAAGTGAGAACCGCTATGACGTCCATTTCGGTTGGAATGATGGTTTAAGCTTTGAAAACTTTTCTCTAAATTAGCAATCCCTAACTAGGTGACTCTGCTTAAAACATTTGGGAGCTAATTTTGGGCTTAGGCTCGAGATGCTAGTGGGCCCAAGACAGGTGGATACAGGCATGGACCAATTGAGAGTCCATTGGTCAAATTGGATCAAATGGAGGACCAATTTGTAAAATTTGAAAAGTTGGGGTCAAATTACAATTTTGGAAAAGTTTGGGGCTAAATGGTCATTTCGAAAAATAGAGGAACCCAGAGGCGGTATTGATAAAATCAAGGACCCGAAAGAAAAATTAGAAAATCTGGGGGCTGAATTAAGGAAAAAGGGGTAATTGATGAGGTAAATATGAACGTACAAACCTCGAGAACTAAAGTGCAATTAAGGCCAAATATGAAGACATATACGCAAATACGCCAAGAAGTGTGATTCCTTAATTCAACACCCTAATGAGGACATCCGTGCCATGTAGGGACTAACTATTCAAGCGCTTGCTTCCGAAAGAGGAATCGCGAGGCCAGACTCCACCGGCGCGACCCTGCCAAAATCATCGAATAAGTGAGAACCGCTATGACGTCCATTTCGGTTGGAATGATGGTTTAAGCTTTGAAAACTTTTCTCTAAATTAGCAATCCCTAACTAGGTGACTCTGCTTAAAACATTTGGGAGCTAATTTTGGGCTTAGGCTCGAGATGCTAGTGGGCCCAAGACAGGTGGATACAGGCATGGACCAATTGAGAGTCCATTGGTCAAATTGGATCAAATGGAGGACCAATTTGTAAAATTTGAAAAGTTGGGGTCAAATTACAATTTTGGAAAAGTTTGGGGCTAAATGGTCATTTCGAAAAATAGAGGAACCCAGAGGCGGTATTGATAAAATCAAGGACCCGAAAGAAAAATTAGAAAATCTGGGGGCTGAATTAAGGAAAAAGGGGTAATTGATGAGGTAAATATGAACGTACAAACCTCGAGAACTAAAGTGCAATTAAGGCCAAATATGAAGACATATACGCAAATACGCCAAGAAGTGTGATTCCTTAATTCAACACCCTAATGAGGACATCCGTGCCATGTAGGGACTAACTATTCAAGCGCTTGCTTCCGAAAGAGGAATCGCGAGGCCAGACTCCACCGGCGCGACCCTGCCAAAATCATCGAATAAGTGAGAACCGCTATGACGTCCATTTCGGTTGGAATGATGGTTTAAGCTTTGAAAACTTTTCTCTAAATTAGCAATCCCTAACTAGGTGACTCTGCTTAAAACATTTGGGAGCTAATTTTGGGCTTAGGCTCGAGATGCTAGTGGGCCCAAGACAGGTGGATACAGGCATGGACCAATTGAGAGTCCATTGGTCAAATTGGATCAAATGGAGGACCAATTTGTAAAATTTGAAAAGTTGGGGTCAAATTACAATTTTGGAAAAGTTTGGGGCTAAATGGTCATTTCGAAAATTCAAAAAACTGATAGATCATTGTGCGATTGGGCCAAAGATATTGGCTATAATTCAAAAAGCTTGTAGATTGTGCATGCACCATGTTATTAGGGGCACCGGGACACTTGGCATGAGGTAGTGATGGAATCCAAGGACTACTAGATGACCCAAGGAGCATAAGAGCAGTATCATCGTTCAGTAGGTTGTGAAGTCGAGGAGCTTCCTATGCACGAAGACCGAGGCAGTAGGGGGAATGAGGTCTTGTCCCATTGAGAAGACATGGTGGATAAACTTGATTTTGGGGCCAAACTATTGATGACTACACAAACTCCGGGTAGATGCAGCATCCCTCTATCAGGGTGGACGGTAAAGGCACTCCGATCCACAAGTAGTGCAGTCAAGGACCATTCTACAAATGTGCGATCCCTCCTATGATAGGAGGGGGGGGTTGTTGATTTGTGAAACCCAAGAATAAATAAGTTGAATTATCAAATAACTGAAATTGATAGATTAAGCCTTCAGAAAGGAATTTTATCCCATCATTGAGTTGTCGAACTCACCCCCTCCCTCTAAACATTTTCAGGAAGGAACACAACTGTACCGATTTTTCCCCTCAGACCCAAAACCAAGTACACAAATTTAAAAGATTTAGTTTTGTTAAATGTTTTCTAGGGAAAGCATGATAGGTAATACGTCTAACTCTCTTGACCCCAAGGAGCCCTCCTTGAGGTTCAAGAGAGTGGCAGGTTGTCCATTAGACCCCAGCCAAACTGGGCTGGGGCGTGACACCATTGGTCTGAGGATGAAATGCTGTACTCATATGGAGCTTGGTTCCTAAGGCACTTTGTAAACTTGGTTAGAACCTTGAAGTAAATCGGGGGTCCCTATTCGATAATATACTCACTAGGATGCCATGGAGTCTTATTATCTCCTTCATGTATAAGATGACCAGTTGTTCTACTAAATATGTCACATTTATGGGTAGGAAATGGGAGGACTTGGACAATCTATCCATGATGACCCAAATTACATCTCGACCCTTCCTAGTCACAGGTAGACCTGTGACTAAGTCCATGGTAATGTGCTCTCATTTCCATTCCAGGATTGGCAAGGGTTGGAGTAGTCCTGATGGTTTCTAATGCTCGGCCTTTATTTGCTAATAGGATAAATATCGAGCTACGTATTCTGCAATATCCCTCTTCATTCCTTTTCACCAATATTCTTATTTGAGAGTGTGGTACATCTTAGTACAACATGGATGCATCGCATGCACCGAATCGTGTGCCTCTTCTAGAATTAACCTTTTCAGCTCCTTGTCTTGAGGCACACATACCTTGCCCAAGTAGTACTCCATCAACTCACCAGTTGTAGTCTGGTTTTGTTTCTCTATTAACCGGGTCCAAATAAGATTAGAGTTCCTTATCAGCCTTTTGTTGGACCTTAATCTACTCGGTTAGACTAAGTCTCACCACCACATTGGCCAACAAGCATTTATCATGCTTGTCCAACTTTAGGTCCACCTCCATTTTCCCCATTTGTTGCAACAAGGGTATGTAACTTATCTTTATTTGTGCCTTCTTAGTTTGGTATTTGCGACTTAAGGCATCTACCACCACATTTGTCTTTCTAGGGGGTGATACTCTATCACAAGGTTATAATCCTTCACCAATTCCAGCCATCTCCTCTAGCGGAGATTTAATTCTTTTTGCGTCAGGAAATACTTAAAACTCTTGTGATCAATGTATATCCTACACTTAACCCCATAGAGGTAGTGTTGCCAAATCTTTAAGGCAAACACTATCGCACTTAATTATAAGTCGTGAGTTGGGTAGTTTCTCTCATGTACCTTAAGTTGTCGTGAGGCATAAGCGATAACTTTCCCTTGTTGCATCAATACACATCTTAGTCCTTGTCTAGATGCATCACTATAGACGGTGTACTCTCCTGCACTTAGGTCAGGGAGGGAGAGTACCAGTGCAGTTGTCAATCGAGTCTTCAACTCCAAGAAAGACTTCTCACAGCTTCCATCCCATTTATACTCAACTCCTTTCCTGGTGAGCCGAGTCAGAGTGGTTGTTATCTTGGAAAAATCTTGCTTGAACCGTCTGTAGTATCCTGTCAAACCTAAGAAACTTTGTATCTATGAAGGATTCCTAGGTGCCTTCCAGTTAGATATGGCCTCCACCTTGGTTGGATCTACCTTTACTCCATCCTTGGATACTATATGTCCTAAGAAGCCTACCTCCTGCAGCTAGAACTAACACTTGGAAAATTTTGCATATAAGGTTTTCCCTCAATATCTCTAAGGTGATTGCCAAATGTTCTTTGTGCTCCAACGTAGTTCGTGAGTATATGAGAATATCATATATGAATACTATCACAAACCTGTCCAAGTGTGGTTGACACAGTTCATTAAATCCATGAAGGCTGTAGAGCATTTGTTAATCCGAATGGCATCACTTTAAACTCGTAATGTCCATATCAGGACCAAAATGTCATCTTAGGAATGTCCTCCTCTTGGATCCTGAGTTGGTGATAGCCCGAACGAAGGTCTATCTTGGAGAAGTAAGCCGCTCCTTTCAGTTGGTCGAATAGGTCATCGATTCATTGGAGTGGGTACCGATTTTTTATCTTAACCTAATTCAACTTCCTATAATCTATGCACAATCTCATACTCCCATCCTTTTTCCTCACAAATAAGACTGGTGCACCCCATGGACACTGGCTAGGACATATAAAATCCTTCTTCAATAGTTCGCCTAATTGCTCTTTCAATTCCCCCAGTTCCGCTAGAGCCATGCGATAAGGGGCTTGGGATATATGGGGTTTGTTCCTAGGATAATTTCTATGGTGAATTCCACTTACCGACTTGGGGGTAGTCCAGGTAATTCTTCCAGAAATACTTCTAGATAGTGTTTAACTACCGAAATGTCTTCGAGTCCCTTCTCTTCAAACTTTTCGTTAATGACCATGGTCAAAAAAGCCATACGGCCTTTGTGTATCATCTTTTAGGCCTTCATATGGGACACCATTTATACTTCACCCTTCCTTAGGTCTCCTTGGAATTTTAATCCATTTGTCTTGGGAGTGTGGAAGGTCACTATCATCTTCCCACAGTCCATCCTAGCTTGATGGTAACTTAACCAATCCATCACAAGGATCACTTCTATCTCCTTCAGGGGACAATGGAATCAAGTCTGCTTCAAGTTTAATTCCCCCAATATTTATCTCATATCCCTTTATTTGTTTGTTCCTATTTAGCCCTTCTCCTAAGGGTGTTAGAATGTTGAGACTTTATCCTAGAGGAGTAAGTTCTAAGAGTAAACTTGGAATTAAGTCCTCTTTGATGAATGATCTCTCAGCTCCTGAGTCGAAGAAGGCATAGACCTATTGTCCCCATAAATGCACATATCGTGATTGAAGAAACATATAGTTTTAGAGGAAAAGTTTCCATTATTGAATAAAGATTTCAATTACAAGTTTTTCTTGAAATAATTGGGAGGGTTTTGGGATGTATCTACTACAGCACTAGTAGTACTCTGACTATAATATCTGGCCTGGGATTCCTGGTGTTCCCTTGTGGTGGTCCAAGTGTATTCCTCTATTTGTTCTCCCTGAGAGTGGGGCATTCCTTCAAAAAGTTCCCCACTTGTCCGCATGCAAAGTAAATCAAGCATGCTCCCTCGTGGTGCCTTTGGCACCAAGGACAGCGAGGGTTTCCTTGGTGCAAGGTGGAGATTATTCTTTGGGGAGGTGATGGCATATCCTTTCTCTTTAAATTCCTCCATATTTCCCCATCTTGAACTGTTATGCTCCTTCTGTCCTCCTTGACGATTTTGACCCATATCCTCCTTCTCAATCATCTAATCCAATCGTCGATGTTGGGTTTGCACCAGTCACCCACATTCATGAGCCATACTGATTACCATCACCAGATCTATGGGGCATCCTAATACTCTCAAACAGTCTCGTATGTCCATATTGAAACCGTCCACGAACCGCTGGCATATATCTGCTAGCCTAGCTAGGTCAGGAGCAAAGGGTCTTAACTAGTTGAATTTTATTTCATACTTAGATATGGAGTTAAGCCCTTGCCGAAGTTAGATGAAATCCTGCTTCTTCTCGTTAATCAAATGAGGAGCCAAGTACTCCTCTGCGTGCCTCTCCTCAAATTGCTCCCAGGTGGGGGTGGAGGTATGCAAGTTTCAAACATTGTCCAACCACCTTTTGGCACTTCCCTCTAGGAAGAATTTTGTTAGGATCACCATGTCCTCTGGTGGTATCCTGATGATTCCCATCATCTTCTTTACATTTTCCAACCAATCCATGGCAGCGCCAGCATCTTTCTCTCTAAGGAAAGGCCTACACCCCAGTTGATGAAGAGTCTTGAGATTTTTGGGAATGTCTACTAGAGGAGGATGGCTAACAGGAGGATGATGGGATTATACTTCCTTTGGTTCAACCGAAGAGTTGGTGCCTACCTCAGGGACGAGGTTAGGTTTCCTAAATACACTAGTGAACTCCTCATACAACCTTTAGTATTCTGAGCTAAGTCCAGGTGGGGTTGTCTGGGCTCCTCGGGGAGTTTCCATAGGTAGGGGTGGTTGGGCAGTGTTGTAGACTACAACTCTAGTTCTCTTGGTTCCTTTCTGGTGAACTATTATGAAGATTTTTACATCATTTCTATTAGTTAGTATGTTCTCTAGTATTGATAATGTATTCGAGTAAACAGGCTCTAATACCACTCAAGTTGTCACGCCCTGACCCGGTTTGGTTGGATCCCCATGAGCAACCCTGTCACTCTTCCGGTTTATTAAGGGCTTCCCCCTTCTTTAAACCGTAAGGAGTAAGGCGACATTTGTACATGTAACTTTCGTGGGATAACATTAAAAAAAACTGAAATAAATTAAATTAACATACCTATCTTGCAGGTTAAGCTAATGGGATGTATGTAGATGGGTTTTTCCCTCGATAACCTGAAAAAGGGTAGACAACCTCACCTAAGAAGAGGCCAAAAATGACCCTAGTACCATAGCGGGTACTTCCCAAAATCTCCCTAACCAAAATTAAGATAAAACCTGTAATTAGATTCTATTCAATGAAGAATTTAATTTTTCCTTCTAAAAATATGCATTTCTTCGATCAGAGTACATACACGTGTGGGGGAGAAAAGTCTACGCTCTCTTTGACTTGAGAGCAGAGAGATCCTTCATCAAGGAAGGTCTAGTTCCTGGTCTTCCCCTAGAACTTACCTCCTTGGAACAAAGTCTCAATATCCACACACCCTTAGGAGGACTAAAGAGGGATAAATAGTTAAGGAGATGTGACATTAGGATTGGAGAAGTCAAACTAGAGGCGGATTTGATCCCATTACCTCTAAGAGAAGTAGAATTAATACTAGGAATGGATTGGTTAAGTACCCATCAAGCCAAAATGGACTGTGGGAAGAAAGTAATAACTTTTCAAACTCCCAAAGCACTCAGACTACGTTTCTAAGGAGACGGGAGGAAGGGAGAAATGCATTTGGTGTCCCACATAAAGGCTCAAAAGATGATACAAAAGGGTTGTAAGGCTTTTCTTGCAATGGTCACCAACGAGAAGTCGAAGGAGAAAGGACCAAAAGGCATCCCTGTGGTTGAACACTACCCGGACGTATTCCTAGGGGAAATACTCAGATTACCCCCAAGTCGACAACTAGAATTTACCATAGAGGTAATCCTCAGAACACATCCCATACCCAAGCGCCCTATCGCATGGCTCCAACAGAGTTGAAGGAGTTAAAGGAGCAGTCGGGCGATTTATTGGAAAAGGGTTTCATATGCCCTATCCAGTCTCCATGGGGTGCACCAATACTATTCATGAAGAAGAAGAAGGACGGGAGTATGAGGCTATGCATAGATTATCGAAAATTGAACCAGGTTACAATAAAGAATAAATATCCACTTTCACATATCAACGACTTGTTTGACAAACTAAAAGGAGCAGTCTATTTCTCCAATATAGACCTTCGGTCATGATAGCACCAACTCAGGATCCAAGAGAAAGATATCCCTAAGACCACCTTTCAGTCTCAATACAGACACTATGAATTTAGGGTGATGCCTTTTGGCCTAACGAATGCCCCTGCAACCTTTATGGATTTGATGAATCGAGTGTTCCCGCCGCACTTGGAAAAGTTCATGATTGTGTTTATATACTTATATACTCACAAACTAGGTTGGAGCACGAAGAACATTTGGCTATCACCTTGGAGACACTACGAAATAATTGCTTATATGCGGAATTCTCCAAGTGTGAGTTCTGGTTGTAGGAGGTAGGGTTCTTAGGGCATATAGTGACCAAAGATGGAGTCAAGGTGGATCCGACAAAGGTAGAGGTCATATCTGATTGGAAGGCACCCAAGAATCCCTCTAAGATATGCAGTTTCTTGAGATTGGCAGGGTACTACAAAAGGTTTGTGTAGGATTTCTCTAAGATAGCTGCCCATTTGACCCATCTCACAAGGAAGGGAGTGGAGTATAAGTGGGATGAAAACTATGAGAAATCCTTCCTGGAGTTAAAGACACGTTTAACAATGACACTCGTACTCTCTCTGCCTGACCCAGGTGCAGGGGAGTATACCGTCTATAATGACGCATCCGGACAAGGATTTAGATGTGTATTAATGCAACAAGGAAAGGTAATCGCCTACGCCTCACGACAACTAAAGGTACATGAGAGGAACTACCCTACCCACGACTTAGAGTTAGCCGCAATAGTGTTTTCCCTCAAGATTTGGCGATACTACCTATATAGGGTTAAGTGTAGGATATATACTGATCACAAGAGTCTAAAGTACTTCCTAACTCAAAGGAAGTCAAACTTCTACCAAAGGAGATGGTTAGAGTTAGTAAATGACTATGACCTTGTGATATAATACCACCCCGGGAAGGCTAATGTGGTGGCAGACGCTCTAAGTCGCAAATATCAAACAGAGGTGGCAAAAATAAAGAAAAGCTACCTGCCCTTATTATAGCAATTGGGAAGAATGGAAGTGAACCTTAAAGTAGACAAAGGAGAAAGATGTCTATTGGCTGACGTAGTAGTAAGACCCAGTCCAATAGAGCAAATAACGGTCCATCAAAAAGGGGATAAGGAACTCCAACCCTATTTGACCCGATCAACGAAGGGAAAAACCCGGACTACAACATTTGAGGCGATGGAGTGCTGACCTATTACGGTAGAGTATGTGTGACTCAAGACAAGGAACTGAAGAGATTAATATTGGAAGAGGCACATGACTCTGTCTACGTGATGCATCTAGGCAGTACCAAGATGTACCGCACCCTCAAAAAAGGTTATTGGTGGAGAGGGATGAAGAGGGATATCGCGAAATATGTAGCACGATGCTTGTCATGTCAATAGATTAAAGCTGAGCACCAGAAACCTTTAGGACTACTACAACCCCTACCAATTCTTGAATGGAAATAGGAACACATCGCTATGGACTTTTTCACAGGACTACCTGTGACTTGAAAGGGATGAGATGCAATTTGGGTCATTGTGGATAGATTGACCAAGTCCGCCCACTTCTTACCAATAAGGGTGACCAATTTGATGGAACAACTAGCCGCTTTATACATAAGGGAGATTGGTTGGCGCTCAAGCAGTTTATTACTACATGGCACGAATATCCATATCAGGATACTTTGTCAAAGGGGTGACATATATTTTGGGTATTCACACATGGGCCCTCACATTATGTCTTAATTGCATTTAGGTCCCTAAAGTTTGTACTTTTACATTTAGGTCCTATTCGCCCCTTAGTTTCAATTAAGCCCCTATGATTTCCAATTATCCTTTTTAGGTCCTCAATCTTATCAAAATCACCATTTGGCCCTCAATTTTTCCAAATTTTCCATTTAGTCTCTAATTTCCCAAAAATTACAATTTGACCCCAAACTTCTCAAAATTGCTAATTGGTCCTCCATTTTGCCTAAATTGCCTAATTAACCCTCAATTGGGAGTGAATTTCATGAAAATGCCCTCAATTTCATCAATTTTCCATTCGGCCCCTAATTTTCTAAAAATTCCCAAATTGCCCAATTTTTCAAAAATTGCAATTTGGTCCCTGAATCACAATTTCTTTCAATTGATCATCAAAACATTATTAATTGCCCCCATTCATGATATGGATCACCTTTCGTATATTCCCCTCATCCATGAACTGCTTCATTTGGCTAAAAAATGAGCTCAAGCGGAGATTCACTGAAAAATACAATCTAGAGAGAGAAAGCTTTGATATCTTACTGGTGGAGGTCCAATGACCGGAGCTTTAGCAATCACTACATTGCTCTCCTCATGGGGATCCTCCCTGGATCAAACCACACCTCAATGGGTGACCTGAGCAGTGTGAATTTCTTAGTTGAAGTTTTTGCATAATTTTGCAATGAATAATGTTTTTTGGCGAAGGGCGATAGAGGGGACTTACCTTCTTAGCTCGGGGGAAGGTCGAGAATCTCTAGGTGGAGTTAGGGGGGTCTGACTTGGCCAGGGGAGAGCTTGATCTGAGCTGTAGGAGGTCGAGCTATTTTCTAACCGAGGAGCGGCAGCACTGTTTGAGCTCCCTCGCTCCTCCTCGGTGGTCCTCAAGTTGAAAGGAAGGTGTGGCTAGGTAGAAGGCTTCCTCCCAATTCCAAAGACATCGAATATGGCTTCAAAGGTTGAGAAAAGTCCCGTCGTAAAAACTCTGGTTCGCTGCTCATCAAAAAGTAGTACACTTCTTCTTGTTTGCTTGATTGTGGGATGTTGATAATGAATGGAGGGGTGCTCTTTATATAGGGAGCTCGGCAACTGTTCAGGCTACCGACTAGTGTGAGACTCGGCCCCCACCCCACTCGGCGGTGACCTGACCGGAGGGATTTTCAAGTCGTTGGAGACTCCCTCTTTCCCAACCTCTCTCTCGATTGAGGTTGAAGATGATGATATGGCGAGCGTGCCATGTGGCGCACTATGATTGACTGATTTTTCTGGCGTGTAGGTCTAACTCAACCACCGTGTCAGCTGTTGACCGGACACGTGGCAGCCTCCCATTGGTTGCTCGTGTCTGCATGGCAGGCTGACGGGTCATCTGCTGACCATTGACCAAACATGTGGCAGCCTCTCATTGGTTACCTGTGTCTGCGTGGCTGCTGACGGGTCGTCTGTTGACAATTGATCGAATATGTGGTAGCCTTCCATTGGCTACCCATGTCTATGTGGCTGCTGATTGGGCACCATTGATCGTTGACCAGTCCGGTCTGTTGATCACCTGAACCAATGACCAGTCAAACCATTGACCGGTCCGGTCCGACCAGGTTCGGTGACCTGAATTCGAAAATCGGCCGGCTCGAACCTGATTCGACTAGTTTTCTTAAATTTAAAATTTTCTAAATTCATGTAAATTTATTTTTATCTAATGGTGGTCTCAATTTTCCAAATTGATATTTTTAAACTAACTATAAAAATGAATTATTTAACCAGTTCACTATGATTTATCCCGGTTCAGTTCGGTTCTGGTTTGATTCACCTCGAACCATTCCGTTTCCCTCATCCAATCTACTTTCTGGTTATTTCTCATAATTTTTGTGAATTTTTTGTTACTTAGAATATTTCAATTTTCAATTTTAACCCTTATTTACTATTTTTTCGTTTATTAATTGGCTCGTTTGTTTATGAAAAATTTACCAATTTTTTTTTCCAATTTTTCCTTGGTCCCGAAGGATGGAGTTTACTAGTAGGTTATTCGAATAAAACTTGATAAAATCCAAGGCATCTATTATTATTCTCCAATTTTTTTTTATATTTTTAACAAATGCATTTTATTTATAAAAGATTAAATTAATAATAAATTTTGTAAAAAAATTATTATTTTAAATGTTAGATACTCATTTTATTTTTTTGATGAATTTCCCACTATTTTAATATAAGGATGGTTATGTTAGTTCAACTCATAAATTGGACAATTGTCACAAATTATATATATAGCATATTTATTATATAATCAAATTATATAATAAAAGTGAATTATGAATACTTGTATAATATATATTATAATATTTTTTGTCCGCAATAAATATTTATTACATATGTACTATATACATTTATTATATATCATATTTTTTAAACATTTCAACCAAATATATCATTTAAATGATAAATCACCTTAATTTCAAAAGGTGATTAAAAGTGTGTTTAGAATGAATTATTTGGATGTATTTGTGGTACTTTATTTAGAGTTTATTATTATTTTATTAAAAATAGCAGCATTTTATTATGTAACCACTCCAATTGTTATGGAGAGATGTAAATTCATCATCAATCTTCAATATATATATATATAATTATATTATACAAAATACATTTATACCATATTTATGATAGATATTTCAAAATTTTGAATAAAATTAAGTTTTTTCCTATTATAATTTGACCCAAATTTGGATCTTAGAAGATCTAGACCTATATAAACCCGAATTTGATATTAGTTTGAGAGATCCGAACTCACCGTAAACAAGTGATCTAATATGTATCCAAATCTTACTTCATCATATATATATATATATATATATATATATATATATAACCAAACCTATTTCAGTATATATATATATATATAAATTTATACCTAATTTAATTTCATATTAATTTAAATTTGGTCTAATTCCACACAAATCTAAACTCGACTCAAATTTGTGTTTACTATAATTAAGTTCGTCTAAACCCAATTCAAACTTAAATTCAATTCAGATTTAAATATAAATCAAGTATTGGATTCGAGTTTGATATACATTTTGCTCTGTTCAAAATATAAGAACTAACTCATAATTTTGATCATATTTTAAAAAGGATAATAACTTACCAAAAATATCTCTTGTTTTATTAGTGTAAAAAATTTGAGTTAAGTCAGTTTTGTTATCAATTTAGAAAATCCGGATTTGAGATTAGGGTTTATTTAATTAAACACGTATTCGATCCAAATTTAGGTACATTCAAACTTGTATATACCTTAATTAAGTTCTGAATGTTAGGGTTTGTAACAACTCAAACTCGATATTAAGATTTGAAGTATTATTATTGAAATTAAAATCTAAAAATAATATTATATTAATAGGAAATTTCGTTTTAAAATTCGAATACAAATTTAAGTATAAAACTGAATTTGAACAAAGTACATTCTGAATCAGACATTAATCACAACTCGAGTTTGGATTTAAAGTTACATGGCTATTTATTTCCAAACAACACGCAACAATGCTAAAGGTGAAGTGCTCGAAGACAACCCTCAAGCCAGCTGAGCTCCCCCATTTAAGTCCGCACTTTAGTATTATCATGTCTTTCTTTGGTAATCGAAGATTCGAACCGGTTAATTGACCACTTAACCGTTTGAAATGACGCGGTTCGCTACCGTGCAATTGTTGTGCGCTATCCGAACCGTACCACCCTAACGACCTATAGGCTACATCTTCCCCTTTGTTCGATCTTCGATGCAATCTCACTTGTAAAGGCTATGCTGATGTGATTCTTCTGGGCTTAATCCCTTCGAGGATTGCGAACCCTAATAATCTAATCATGCATCACTGCTGTAAAATTTGAAGCCAGTTCCTCTCCATTTTGGCATTAATGGCGCACGAAGAAGCTGCTAGAGTGCCGCATGCAAATCCATTTATCTCTTGAGCTGTTAGGGATCTCTGCGGCAATTGATTGTTGAGCTCAGTCCTCAGCCAGCAATGTTCAGCAACAACGGTGTAACAATATCCATTTCCGATGACGAGGCCGATGAGCTCGGCCGTCTGCGGGCCCGGGCCAGGAGGAAGCGGAAGAAGCACAATGGACCCAGAATCGAGGCTGAGTGGACTCGGCGGATAAAGCGACTGCTCATCAGGTACTGGTTCTTCCTCCTCCTCGTCCCTGCAATTGGGCTGCTCCTATATGAGGCGTCTCGGATTGGGCGGGGCACGAGTAATGCAGACAATCGAACCACTGATGCGGAGAACGTAAGGATGGGATTTGACTCTCAGATCAGAATGATGCCGAGCCTGGATAAGAGATCGGAAGGGAACTTGAATCGGCTTGATCCAACTACCCGAGTTATTGGCGGTGTCAGAGAGCGTAAGTTGTAGATCCCTTTGAATCCCAGTTGTGAATTGTTTTTCATGCTTTAGCTTTGTCAAAGTTTCATTTTGCATGTGTCGTTGGTTTCAGAATTGATCAACAAGGCTCGTCTGTTATCTGCATTGTCCATCCTCATCCTCCATTGAAGATTAATGTGTTGATTGCTGATAATTTTAGAACTCTCTTAGTGATTCATTCCATCTGCTTCAACCTATGAAATATTTTTCATCTGAATTAGATGGTGAGATAGGTTTCAACAGCTTATTATTCTGAAGGAATACGTTATATGGCGGGGGATGTAATCCTATTAGATTATTTAGCCTGATGGTAGTTATAACTAGCTTTACCAATCTGAATTGCTTCTGTGCTACAAAGTACCAGCTGATTCCTATATTCTTCTGGGGCTAGACTTTCTTTCTTTTTGTCTTGAAGGGGGCAACGCTAATCACTGCCTGAAATTTTTATCCATGACTATGATGGATCTTTTTATTTTCTTTGTTCATGTTTAACTTACAGTTACAAGGTTGCTATTCATAGTGCCATTGGAGAGTTATCTTTTAGATTATATTGAATAACATTGATAGACTTCAGGTTTCTTTTAGTATATCAGATGGCTAAACCTTTCTTTAACAGATGGGTTGGGTTGGAGCTAATATTTTTGGTTCCATTTCAAGTATATGCCGGTTCTCTTGTTCATATACAATTAGATATTATATTCTCTTCATCTTTCTTTTATAATGGCTGTTTTTTCATGAAAAGCTTCTGTATATGTATATTTTGCACCTTCTTGTTCTTCTTCCAAGGAATATCCTTTGTAGCATTCAAAGAAAAAGGTGACTAAGCATACTGTGGAGTAGTTTATGCCTTAATGTAACCATATATGATAGAGACAGGCTTTAGGATCATGACAATTGAATCAAAGTATAGTTTAAGCACACCTCATTGTTCATAAGATATATATTGGGGCACAAGTCTTTGATGTTTTATTGACATTGAGGCTTATACCTTTTTGTTAAACCAGGCTGCTTGAAGCTGCTACCCCCTGAAGAGATTCAACTTCTGGTTGTCTCTACAACAAAGGAGTCCTTGAGTCCTATAAAAAATGTGATCTACATATCGAGGAATGAGGCATTGCATGAAGGTGGGGAAATGATAATTCCAGAGCAGCAAACCGAAGTTACAAGATTTAACATGTTTACAGGGAATCAAACTTCTGAGCAGCGGGATGAAAGTTTTAAGGTGTTTTCTTGTATCTTTGGTGCCTGCAGTTTTCTCTAGCATCTTATAGTCATGTTTTCTTTTTGAAAAACTTGGAAGTATGGATTGTTGGCATGTACTGGATCATTTTTCTCACTTCCATCAGTTTTGCTTCTTACAGGTGAATGAGACTGTTCAAGTACATTGTGGTTTTTACAGTCAAAATGGAGGATTCAACATATCCAATGAAGACAAACTTTACATGGAAACCTGCCAAGTTGTAGTAGCTACTTGTGCTTTTGGTGGTGGTGATGATCTTTATCAGCCTATTGGAATGGAGGAGTCATCTTTTAGCAAGGTTCATGCTGGAAAATATTACTCTTGTAAGTGGAATCAGTACTTCCTCATAATGCAGTAGTGCATGATTGCAGGTATGCTATGTTGCTTTCTGGGATTCAATCACTCTGCATACACAAGAGTCAGAAGGACATATGGTTGGTCAGGATCGAACTATTGGAAAATGGCGCATTGTAGTTGTGAATAACCTTCCATTTACAGATCAAAGGTTGAACGGAAAAATTCCGAAGGTACTTTTCCAGATATTATTTGTCTATTTCCTTAAATCATTAGCTTGCTGAGTTGATTTTGGCTATTTTTTGGTTTTTTTAATAGTATACACGTAATATCCAAAAATATATTGCTCCAAGATTAGGAGCATAGCATGCCTGTGCTTAGAAAGATGGATACAAGGCTCTTCTGCAACCTTTTTCAGCTTTGTTTCTATGGATCTGATCTGGGTTATGTTTCCGTTGAATTTGAATTTCCAATCCATGCTTACCTTGTGCAATATGTGGGGTTTATCGGCTAAAATCTGTGGGGCACCTGCAACTCAAATAGTGCAATTGTTGTTGTGCACCTTTCACTTTGTGGATGTAATGCATATTGTCTAAATTATTTTGATGAATTTATTTACATTTTTTGTTAGAGCAGATGTTGGGTCATCGCCTCTTTCCTCATGCAAAGTATTCTATATGGGTGGACTCAAAGTCTCAATTTAGGAGGGACCCCATGGGTGTGTTGGAAGCCCTTCTTTGGCGGTCAAATTCTGTACTGGCCATTTCCGAACATGGAGCCCGTAGTAGTGTGTATGATGAAGCCAAGGCTGTTGTTAAAAAGAATAAAGCCACCC